>JAUMJL010000101.1:4163982-5551976 GCA_033558185.1 Dromococcyx pavoninus | reverse complement strand
CTCAGCCCACTGGCTGGCGCCCGCGCCCCTGTGCCTCGTGGGACGTGTAGTTTTTCTTGCCCCGCAGCAGGCGGGCTCTGGAGGATGTTGGGGGGTTTGTAACTACCTGTCCCGGCGTACCCCGCGGCACGTCCTCGCGCTGCGCGGAAGAAGCCGTCAGCAGTCGGCGTTGGCGGCGGCGTTGGAGCCCGCCGGTAGCCATGGCCGGGCAGGTGGCGGTGCTGGGTGAGTGCGGGCGGGGGCCCGGTTCGCCCTTCGGGCTCCTGAGAGGGCGGGGGAGGAGGGCCGGGGAGCCCCCGTGGAGCCGGTCCCGGTCGGCGGGCGCTAGCCGCGGCTCCGAGGGCTTGCTGCGGTTTCCCTGCCGGCGCCATCGCTCCGGACTGGTTTTTCTGGGTGACGTGGGTTCCCTGTGACGTGTGCCGCTCTTTTGGAACCGGAGTGCGCGGTGGCGTGTCGCTAAGGTACGCCTTGGCAAATTCGCGGCCACAAGTGGAATCATAGAATGGGTTGGGTTGGAAGGGACCTTCAGGCCCATCCAGTTCCAGCCGCCTTGCCTTGGGCAGGGACACCTCCCACCAGACTAGGCTGCTCAGGGACCCATCCTATCTGGCCTTGAACACTTCCAGGGAGGGGGCATCCACAGCTTCCCTGGGCAACCTGTGCCAGTGCCTGAACACTCTCATCGTGAAGAATTTCTTCCTAATGTCTAATCTAAATCTTCCCCTGTTCTTACCAGTTGGTTTGGAGCACAACTGTGAGCACCCTTCTCTGCTGGGGGAAGGAACTTTTTTACTCCTGAAACCTAAGCTATTTAGATTTCTTGATTTTTTTTCTTGAGATTTTCAGGGTTTTTGCTGGTGCTTTTCTTTTTCTTTCTCTGAGACATTGCTTTATATAGACTTTTAGGTTTTTTGCTTTGTTGATAGTATACAAAATTTAAAACCCACGAGACTAACCTACTATGCACTGAAACTAATCTACCCTTTGATTTCAAGGCCTAGAAAAGATCTAGAGATATGGTAAGATGTTCTTTGGGAGCTGACTGAAATAGGAGGAGTTAGCATGGTTTTACATCTCCTTATTTTTAGACATCCAGTTAAGTTGGAGGAGGTGTTTGAATTGAGAGTTTTGTCATTTCACCTTGGTTTTGTGCAGCCTCATTAACTAGATGTCCCTTAGGGGTCATTCGTAGGCAATTCCCCCCAAAATATTAATTAACCTATATTTTTGAAGTACATTGCAGAGAGAAAAAGAGTTATTACAGAGTGGTGATATTTTTGGCTTTGCTGTACCTCTTGGGGCTTTTTTAACCAACTTAGTATTTAATGCTTAAGACTCTTCTAATCATTTTTTCTTTAATTAAGCGACCCAAACTTCCTGATGGCTTTGAAGAAATTAAAAACTAATTAGGTAGCTGAACTGACCTCAGTGAAATAATAGTGTATGAAGTGTAAGATATAATGCTGTGTAATTTGCATTGATTTCTAAGTTTGCAGCAGTAGATATCTAACCCTGTTTTCTAAAAACCCATGTTTCAGGTTCAGCTATTCTGGCTCTCTTTTTAGCTGGCTATCTAGCACAGCAATATTTACCGATGCCCACACCGAAAGTAATTGGGATTGACCTTGGCACGACCTACTGCTCTGTTGGTGTCTTTCTTCCGGGAACAGGGGAGACGAAGGTTATCGCAGATGAAAATGGGCACAACAGCATACCAAGTATAGTCTCTTTCACAGACGGAGATGTGTATGTAGGGTATGATGGTCTGGAACTGGCTGATTCAAATCCTCAGAATACTATATATGATGCCAAAAGATTCATTGGTAAAATCTTCACTTCAGAAGAACTGGAAGGTGAAAGTAGCAGGTATCCTTTTAAGGTAAGAACACATTCTTCAGTTCTCTTTCTAACAAGGAAACTTGAAACATGTAGTAGGTGACCGAATTGTCTGACCTTTAGTCATTTGGCTAAATCTGATATGCCTGAAAACATAAGAGGTATCCAGAAAGGTGAGGAGGAAACAAGTTGTGGAAATCGTGTACCTCATTGTGAGAGCTGGTAGTAATTTTCCAGAGGACACTCTCCTATACTCTGAAACATGTATCAGGGTAACCTTCCAGCCCCTTCTCTTAAAGTATAGATTTCAACATGAAATTCTAACTGTGCTTTGTTGAAACTTTACTTTTTCCCTGAGATTAAAAACAAAAGGTAAGTCTTCTCTGCCAAGTGCCTTTTTTTCCCTAGCACTTTTCTAATGCTTCCTTGACCAGCAGCAGATCTCAAAAGCTTTTCTTGTGTTTTAAAAAGAACTATTACATTAACTTAGCCTGGGGCAGTATTTACTGAAAAGATACAAGTTTTCAGCTACTGCCAACAGTCTTTGAGTTTTTTACTTGTTAAGAGAAGCTGTTCCAGTACCAACCTGTTTATTTCCATTCAAAAAGAAGAACTTATGGGAAGCTTTATCAGTAGGGTGAACCTAATAATTAAAAAGTATTACTTTTATCTTTGAATCTGGTGTTTACATTGATTATACAGTTGCTAGGTGTTAAATTTTCTTTTTAGTGTGTCTTTCCTGGGCCCAGAGGGTGTCACTACTTTCAGTATATTCAGACACCTTAAGTGGCATGTTTTGCACAATACTTTTAGTCAAGGAGTGAAAGTGATTCAGGAAGTCGCAAGAGCACATTCGTAGTTTTCCAGAATAAACAGAATGTATGCGAATAAAACAGGGTGAGAGAGCGTAAGAATATGAGTTCTCACTTTGGGGTTCTATTGCTTTTCCCTCTAGATTTTCAACAACAATGGGTCACCGGAATTTTCTGTGACAACTAATGAAACATTTCGGATCACTCCAGAGCATATTGGTGCTCATCTGCTACTGAAATTGAAGAGAATGGCAGAAGCCTATCTTGACATGCCCATTTCGAAGGCGGTCATCTCTGTGCCAGCAGAGTTTGATGAAAGGCAACGGAATTCTACCATTCAGGCAGCTAAAATTGCAGGTGATGTCTCTCTAGTCCAGTGTTTTTCTGTAAAACCTTAAAATTATCTTCAGGTCTATTTCACTAGCAGTGAAGTTTTTGGGGAGAATATAGAAACAGTGAATCTCTGGCAGAGAACCTTAGAATGGATTTTTTTAATACAGACCATTAACAATCATGAGGAACAGCAGAGAAGTCCTAGGTAGCAACAGGGGCAGCTGATTAATGCAAACATAGATAGCTAGAGGAAGTAAGTTTTACTTTGGGTAAAACAGTCTTTTTTGTAATCTTAAAATAGAGAGACTATACAGAGTACCCTTGGACAATAATTTAAACAGAAATAGAACATGTGGAATAAATCTTATCAAGATTTCTCTGGAAGAAACATGTTTGCGCAAGTTATTGTTCATGACTTTACCCTGACACCGAAGTGCTATTACTTTAGATTTAAATAAGGAAAAGAGTTCATTGAGTATTATTGCTTAAAAAACTATTTCCTTTTGATCTGACTTTTTACTTAAGGTAAGTGGTTCAAAAAAAAAAAAAACCCCTTATGCTAAGTGTAATGATATGAGAACTGCAGTTTTCAGAAGTGTATCTGACTGTTGATTGGTATCTTTTCTTTTTGTAGGGCTAGAAATTTTGCGAGTAATCAATGAACCCACAGCTGCAGCTATGGCTTATGGACTCCACAAAGCCGATGTGTTTAATGTTCTGGTGGTGGATTTGGGTGGAGGAACTTTGGATGTGTCTCTGTTGAACAAGCAGGGAGGGATGTTCCTCACACGAGCCACGGCAGGTGAGAAAAATGCTATACTTTCTCAAGGGGTGGGTGGAAAGGAAAGGTGCAACTAAAGTCAACGTTAGAGGGGCTTTTTAAAATATGCCAGTATTGTCACAAAGTGTTCTCCAAAAATGTTCTCACCTGCTTTTCATGCAAAATTAGGTTTATGACTTGTTTCAACAATTAAGATAAATTCACTGGTTTTGGCTGACTCAAAAGCATAATCTGTGGTTTCATTTTATCTATGGCTGTTAACTTTTGTGCCTGCTAATACAAGTGCTGATGCATATTACAATTGCTTCCGTTGGACTTGGGTGTTACAATTCTTTCTGTTACCTTTGTCCAATCTGGAAATATTTCACTGGTAGTTTAGAGTATCCTCTCCTTCTGTTTGGCTCCAGCTCAGTGATTCATCACTTGGCACAGAGTTCTGGCAGCAATGATTGGTAAAACTGTAGTGAGTACACAACTGCTTTTCAGATGACCTGGATTTGGGCAGGTCTGAGATGCAGTGCTAACTGTCTGCATTGCCGTCAATGAACAAGTTTTGATTTGAGCGCTGCCAAGTCCGGTTAGAGTGGAACAGCAAGAAATACTCAGCAGCTTTGTTCTGATTTATTTAGATGGAAATCCACTGAGAGAATTCTTGTCTTCAGTCAAAACAAATCAGTGGAAACTTCGAGAGTATTGTTAAAAACAGATGAAAATCTGCAGGATACATTTTGACTCTGTTGAATGGCAACAGGGAACGTTTATTCAAAAAGTTTTAGAAACATGGTGCAAGAATAACCGTTCAGTAGAAATTGAGTCTGTATTATACTTTTTTGTCTTTCTCTGGCGGCTGATATACCTGTTAACAGAGCTTGAAGTTCACTGCATTTTATCACTTCCTTCGACATTATATATATATATATATATATACACTTCAGCAGCATGTAGTTTTTCATGGGGGTGCATGAAGACAGTAACTTTAAACTGTTAAAACAATGATTCCTATAAAACTGCTGTGAAAGTATGAAGAGAAAAATCCATTCTGGGCAGTGAGAGAAATTTGAAACTAGGAATTTTAGCTGGAAAACCAATTTGCTGTGAGGGATTGCACTTCAGATACAGGGTTCCAGGTAGAAATTTATTGTTAGGTATGTTCTTCTATAGAAAATACTTCTGTGAGTTAACAACCACTGCTTTTTTTCTGTTACTGTGTAATAGAGCAGTTCCAAGGATAAAAAAAGTCTTGAGGGGGATAAAATCTAAAATAGTTGCTAAATAAAAATCTGGAAATTACTATTCATATTGCATTCTTCAATGGGCAAAAATTATGTCTGTTTTCCCAGCTTTGTAAGCCTTTGTGCTGTGCTTGTGGTCCTAGCATCATTGTTCTGGCCCTTGAGAACCAGCTTCCAGTAAAAGAGAAGTGTGCTGCTTTCTGGAGCATTGAAGATGATGTGTCTCATGCCTTCTTTTCTGGTGTTTCAGGTAACAACAAACTCGGAGGACAGGATTTTAATCAGAGATTGATGCTATATTTATATGATCAGCTTCATCAAAAGTATGGTTCTCTGCCAACTCGAAAAGAAGAAATACATCACCTCAGACAGGCTGTGGAAGCAGTTAAATTAAATTTGACTGTTCATGAGGTAGCTACATTAAGGGTATCATTGACTATGCCCGATAGGAAGCTTTCAGAAGAACTTCCAGAAAGTGAGGTCAAAACAAACACTATGCTAAAAGGCAAGCCTTCACAAAAAACAAAGGATCTGAAATATCTTGAAGACACTTCAAAATTAGAGAACAATTTTGTCCAAGTTGTGTTTGAAACAGAAATCTCTAGGAAGCTATTTGAGAAATTAAATGAGGACCTTTTTGAGAAGATTCTTGAGCCCATTGAAGAGGTGTTGAAGGAAGGCCACCTACCCAAAGCAGAAGTGGATGAAATTGTGTTAGTTGGAGGCTCCACCCGGATTCCTCAAATACGCAAAGTTATTCAGGATTTCTTTGGAAAGGAACCTAACACCTCTGTGGATCCTGATCTAGCAGTTGTAATAGGTGTAGCTATCCAAGCAGGAATTGTTGGTGGGTCCTGGCCTCTCCAAGTCAGCGCTATAGAACTTCCTAAGAAGCATTTACAAGACTAACTTTAACTGAAAAGGAGCTCTTCCCCTTTGCATTCCATCTCTCCAAAAGTGTATTCTGGTAATGCCTACCTATCTGACTGGCCGTGGAGCCTAATCTTAGCCATATTATGTTCATTTTTTATGGATTCCAGTTAGGTGTTACTGGATGCCTAACTGTGTTAAAGCTAGCTCTTACTTTAATGGTACAAGAGTTTTTGAATTTCTGAAGTGTCCTGTATTTGTTCGTAGGTTGGATACTGGATGAAAATACTAGTGATGACACACTTACATTTTCTTGCTAAATTTTATTAGCAAATGCTGAGAAGAGGTATGATGAAAATATGAAGGGAGTGTGACTAAAGGTTAGAGGTGATGTGGTATGGTGCTGTAGGTTATTCCCAGGTCCGATATATTTACTTTGTAAGAATGTGAAGCAGTGTTGACGCACAGCACTAGCAGTATTGAGCTTGAATTTATTTATTAAATTGAGTTATTTGAGCATTTAAGCACCTTTTTGAAAGGCATGTTGCAGTTTCAATGACACGTGTTTACTTGATTCTTCTGCTGTTCATAACAGCATAACGGTATTACTGAGGCTCTATCGTTACTTAGTGTGTCTCCAAGGGTTTAATTCCTGATCTGGTTTTGATGGTTAACGTACAGGTGCTGCTGTCGTACCACTGATGTTCTCCATGGAGAACAAGGGCGTATCACCAACTTGTTTGTACCTCCCCCAACTTATTTGAAAACTGCCATAATTTTATGTATCTTAAAGCCACACCTGTTTATCTTCCTTTGAATTTGACCAGCACACATTTCACTGTTGTACATCTACAAGTGTGTGGTGTCTTTTTTTTTTTCTTGAGTACCCTAAGCCATACTGGTTTTGGGGAGAAAGTGTGAGATAGAAGGGACTGCCTTGATGAAGTCTAGTTCCTGTGGTCCTAGTAAATGAAAATGCACCAAACTCTTCTGTACTTTTTAGCTCTTATCTCTGGTTTAAGTTTTGTCATAGCCCCACTCTAAACTGAACACAGAGATAGTAACTATTCTTTTGGGAAGGAGGCAGTGTGTGTAACTCAGGATTTGAGGCCACACTTTATAGGACTTTATTTTAGGCAAATGGTTTGCTACCCAGCTATCTAGCAAATGCACAAGGAGAAAAAAATTAATGATCTGAAAAAGAAAACTGATGACAGTTCTTCTCTCTTTGGAGAGTTAGATCAGTATTAAAGGCCAGTTGAATTATTTTGTCTGTGTAGAACTTTCTACAGTGAAAGTGCTTCATTCAGCTAAGACTGGCTTTCACATCCATCAACCTAGTCTTAATCAGGTAAACTGTAGTAACAGGTGGTTCTAAGCATTTTCTTCTATGCTTTGGAATAATTCTGTTTGTATTAAGCTTGCCAAAATAAAGTGTGGGGCTTAGATTTATTGTTTAACCTATGACTGTATTAGAATAGGCTTATTATTCTCCTGGCAGTGGGCCTCATTTATGGCACTGCCATAAATCAATTGTGCTGATTCAGCTTTTTGCATAGTTACTGTCTAAACAAATATCTGAAGTAATCCAATTTAAAACCTCTTAAATTGAATCATAGTTGCACACAACCATTCCATCAGTATTGTTTAGCTTCACAGAGGATTCAAAAAATAATGCCAACATATATTTAATTTCACTCAGTTGAAAACCAAAGTGATATTTTCATTTTGAGGTGTTTTTTTTCCTGTGTACCTCTTTGAAAGTGACCCCATCTCTAAATCTGCGTGGAACTTCCAGTAACATGTGATAATGCATTCAGAAGAAAAATGTTGAACAGTTATAAAGAGTGAGTGGTTAGGGACTAAGGTTACTAAAACTAAAACTGCTATGTTGAAAGAGGTGCCTCTTCAATGAAATCATGAATGAATGCCAAGATACAGTATAGTTCCTGTATGCCATTGCCATTTGGGGCCTTTGCTTTGCAGGTATAAATGTTTGTATTAATTTAGCGTATGTTCCAATGTCTTTAAAATCATTGTGGCCTTTCCTTCTGCCTTGCGCTAAATTTATCTCAAAGTTCTACTGGAGTTACAGTAGATCTTCTGTCTTCTTTTTTTTTAATGCACTGTGTTAAATGAGCAGACCTGTTTAAAAATAGAACCACATTGCAGTGAAGTTAGAACTATTAAAAGCTTCTTGCAATTTTGGAAAAAGTGAGGTGGGAGTGTGGGAGTAACTTTAAACTGTTAAACCTTTAATGCAAATAAATGAAGTACTTTCACATACTCCTTCACTCTGGAGGAGTTAAACCTCCTTCAGTGTTTATCTGGGAATTGTAGGGGAAGGGTGAATTACTTGTAAAAAAAAATCACAAAAGGTTGGTTTATTCAGATTTCTATACAGGTTTTGTTTTTAATAGAGAAGTTACTGTACATTGGATATCTCACAATGCATCCTTATTTATTAAGTAACGTCTGTGATCTCTGCAGTCAGATTATTTATTTTGTATCTTTTGATTTTAATGCTGTATTTTGGCACAAACAATTTAATTTTAAAGATGAATCCACTGTACTAAGAGGATATTTACACATATGCACACGTACTGCTAAACAAAAGTCTCTCTTTAAACAAATTGATATTTGAAGGCTGAAATCTTTCTGCAAACAATGATTGAAATCTGAGTACGGTTTCCTATGGTGCTAGGCATGCAACAATTTATATAGCTAAAGCTTGTTTTTTGAGTTGAAATTCTCAAAGATGCCTCACCAGTTGTGCATTCCTGAATTGTTTCCAAGTGCAGATGATGAAATGCATTTTATAAATAACCTTTTAAAATGTTTTTAATAAAAGCAATTTCTATTCCTTGGACATGTCTTGTTTCAGTTTCTCAAAGAAGTACTGTAACAGCACTATTTCTGGAGTTTTTGATGAGGTTGTAATCCCTCAATTTATCAAAGGGTTGCTGTATCCTGGAGTGGCAGATCTGCTCTGGGAAGTGGCACAGAGAAGTGTTAGGAACTGGGACAGGAGGCGAAAAAGCTCTTTCCCCTGCAGTTCGAGCTGAAAGAAAAAAACTGAGAAGAAAAGTGCAGTTTGGTACAAGGAAAAGCAAGGAATGACTGGGAGGAAGAAGGAAGAACTAACAAGGAGGGAAATCCCTGTCAAAGGCAATGACAATGAATTCCTTGCTTCTGTTGTGAGTGGAAGCAGTACCCACCTCTCCTACACTTACACTGTTTGTTCCCTGCCTGCCCGATCACAGTGTGAGGCAAGAACAGACTCTTCCTCATGTTGGAGAACAGCTGCAGGATGGATGTGGGGAATGGCTTCCATCACATGCAGAATGAAGGCTGGGAACAGGTTCATGCAGAATGTGAGCAAATGTAATGTTTGGAAAGTTGTAGGTATGGAAGCTTGACTCAGTAGGATCCAAATTGTCCTGTGGTATTTTTAGAGGGTTTCTACATATGTGTAATCTTAGGATTCAGGGTAGGAAATATAAGGTCTAGAGAGCCTGAATAGCAATGGTGTTTTCGTAAATGATTCTTTTAGCCTGCAGTTTAAAGCCAATCCATAATTTTCATGGACTACTTCTGCCCAGAAACATAGTCAGGGAAAATTCTACAGAGGATTTGCAAGTATATTGCTTCCCCAGTGCAGAAGCTGTGATAATCCTAAATCTAGTGCTGCCTTCCCCAACAGACAGCAATCAACTATTGCTGGCAAAGGCAGAAATGTGTAAGTTCCTGTGAGAGAAAGAAGGGTCTGCCCTCAACTTCTTTGCAATTTTTCCTGTGATACTGCCAGGGAAGTGTAGAGCAAGGGCTGGAAGCAGGGCTGAGGGAAGTGGCACCTGAGAAGATGCTGCCTGTGGTGGGACTTTTGAATGCCGTGGGGAAGGAAGTTAAAGCAGAGCATGAGCTTCATGCTTTTCTGTGTGAAAAGGAAGAACAGTCATGGTGCCCTTCTGAGCCTCATCCTCACTTTAGACTCTGCCTTGGTACCCTGACTGTCCCACCCTTCTCCTTAACATAAGCAACTTAGCTGGAAAAGGAGGCTAAGCAGTAGCTCCCCAAAGGGATGAATTGTTGGATCCCTCTTACTGTCTCCAACCAAGTGACAGTAACCTGCGCAGTCAGAAGGCCCTTTGAGAACAGCCTCTAGCTGGGTTTTTCCATACTTGCCTTTCCTTAGCCCGTCACCTTTTCAGGAATCTGAGCAGCTAGTGGCCCATACAGGTTAGAGGCTTTCACAGGTACCAGGTGCATATGAGTAGCCACACAGGGTAAAACTGGGATCTGATCCCCAAATGCTCTGGGAGCATACAATTGCTGTTTACAGGAGAAAGTGCAGGAAAAGTGAGGTATGTGCTGAGCTGACCTGCAGGGCTATGACATGGCTTTGTCTGCTGTCAACAGAGGTCGTGACATTCCGTTTGGTGGGTTGTATTGTGTACTGCAAAGTCTGAATTAATATTGTGAGGAGAGTAGCGGTTGCAGGCTCTGGGTGATACTCTTACTGTAAGTCTGCCTTTTTCTTCCTAACGAAGCCTGTTAGATGATTTACTTCGGTAAGCTACTGCATCATGAAAACACAACAAGAGCATACTGTGCTGCTTCTGCCTCCACTGCACATCCTTTTTTCAAAGTATGGCTGTATGTGAGGGTTACAGCTTGCTGAAAGAGAAGGAATGGCTATTTGGCTTTTGCGCTTCTGTTGACACATTTTCTTTTCTTTCAAGACTTTGCAATTTCTCAGCCTGCGGTTTTTTTCCATCTGTGGTCTGAAGTTAGTCTGAAGCTGTAAGGCCATGTCACCCCACCAGTAAGCACTGAAAACCCTCTTCCCCACAAATAATAGGTTTCTTAAAGTAAAAAATACCGTGCACTGATACCAGTCCTCAGATTATTTTCTCTGGACCTTGCAAAATGGGTTGGTCTCTGAGGTACTGAAGTTTGCTTCCACTAGCATTACACCTAAAAAACAGTTTCGGAACGGCACTCACTTCGGCCCTTTCCAGTTCCTCCTATGATAGCTGCAGCTAAGGGTGCGTTTGGAGATGAGCATGAAGGTGGGTAAGAGACAAGGACAAGGTTGTGGGAAGCAGAGCCCCAGAAAAGCCTGCCTGTGGCACTCAATATTGTGGGGAAGTTAAATGTTGATATGACACGGTTCTAATCTGTTGGGAAGGTACTGTTCTCTCTGCTGAGAAACTGTCACACCAGTCTCTCCAAGACTTTCAGGAGATAAGTTACTTGGGCAGGGATGTTCCTAGTCTAAAATAATTGCACACTCCTAATAATTTTGTGGAAGTGACAGTATATTTAGTCGTGTTTTGTAGCCAGTTAAGCCAGGTATTGCTCTGTCTTTTATGTAACAAAGCAGGCTTTCTTTCTACCTTCAGGAAAGGATAGACAAAACATTCACCTTCACTCTAGTAGAATAACATCTTTGAGGAACTCTCTTCAGAGAGCCTCCATGACTTCTCACTACCTTTCTAAAAGAGCAAATATGGTTTGCTATCAGGCAATAAATTAAGATCCTACTTGATATTAATCTGGTGTTAATATTAAAGTAGTATAACAGGGTTGTAGACTGAAACTATGAAGTTTGGATTGGTTTTGGTTTTGTTTTTTTTAAAGCAGTTGATGGGGATCTTTTTTTCATCTTTTAATGTAAGATTGTATTGACTTGAGTTTTTATTGAAGAGCTTCAGGAACTGTAATAAAATGGAAATTAATATTTATGTGGCCAACAGAAGCAAAGGCATGTTTAACTACTGCTTCCAGTGAATGTACATAACCTGTCCTGCTGCTGTAATTAGTACTGAGGTTTGCATTAAAATCTAGCAGAGACAGCACCATATGAATCCATTTTTTCTTGGATTCTTTCACAATGTGATTTTGTAATGCTCAATTAGACACATAAGAAGTGGTTTTCAGTTATCTGAAATAATTTTTCAGTTATTCAGAAATTGCAAGGTCAAAATTGCACAATCACAAGCCACCACGGCAAAGGGCACCAGAGCATAGGAATTGCACTGAGCACTCTTCCTAAAACAGTGAAAGCAGTGGGAGAGAGAGGTTTTCCTACACCTGCCCCAAGAGCAGGAAAGGGCAGGCTCATGACAAGCAAGTGGCAGCTCATAACTCAGCATGGGTGGGGACAGGAGTGATGACAGCCATACAAGAGCAGCACCCAGGAATGAAGCAAACAGGATGGGCAAACAGGCCATGGTATGGCAGTTCCTGTAGGCATGGTGTGCAGGAAGGGTGCCTCTTTGAAGGGGGCATTCCACTGGCTGAGTGAGAGTCCTGGGGATCACAGAACCCAGCACCCGGGCATGTTTTGAGATTACCTGCAAAGGTCAAGGTCATTCATCCTTCCTGACCCTCATGGCAGAATGGTGGGCACTCGCCTCAGAGCAAAGACTGCAGCTGTGGCTGGGTGGTCTGGCACCATCTACCCCAGTAAGAATGTATTAACGGGCATGTCATGGCAACTTATGTAAGTACTATTTTTTGATAAAAAACAGCACGTGAACAGTAAGATTTATTTTTCAATCAGTCTTTATTAGTGCAACAGTTAAAATACGCCATGAAAATTACTGCTTCATTACGTTTATCCATTGCCAATATGATCAAAATAAGTAATTTGTATAAAATCGGAAAATTGTTTTAGGAAAGCTGATCGATATACACAGATTGTGGTTGTAGTAAACAGCAGTGTTGTGAGAAGCTTTTGAGTAAGTTAGTCACTTTATAACATCAGGAATGCTACATTTCCTCAAATGTTTAGTGAAGTAAGGAACTCTCATCTTCATTAAGAATTCATACATTAGTTTTCTTTATCTTCTTATCCCAGCCTCTGCAACCATTTCAGAAAAAGCACCTTTATGTTGTAACAAATTATGTGGTGTATCATATTCTAGAATCCTTCCTGCATCCAGAACAAGTACTCTACAATTGCAAAAGCAGAAAGATTACAGGGAAAGAAAAATGAGCTATTCAACTACATTTTCCATTCCTACTACGGATATCCCTGGATAATGGGAATTTTTAGTTATAACAAATAACATTGCACTAGATAGTTCATCAGTTTCTGAAGCTAGGAACTCCTATACTAAAAACAGCCTTTTGGAAATTGCATTTTGCTTATTTGGTAAAAATTCTACAGTACAGCCCATTTCCCTTTGAGAAAGAAGAGGTCTTAATAGTAGATTATACTTGTACCTTAGCAGGAAAAATATTAAATTAATTATGTAATTAGAAGGGGGAAATAGAACACAGGATATTGATATTTAATTAATATTGATGCTCAAGTCTTTTATGCTACCTTGGATTGTACAGATAGAAAGATACTAAAGTAAACAGTGTTGGAGTGTAAAATTTAGCAAGTCTGAAAACTGATACATTTAACTGACATGATTTATTTTTAAAATGACTTACTAAAACTTACTTACCTATCTGAATCCATGACTGTATGTAACCTATGGGCTATAGTCAATACTGTGCAGTTGTAAAATTCTCTTTTGATGGTAGACTGGACCAAGTTATCTGTTTCCATGTCAACAGAAGCTGTCGCCTCATCTAGGACCAGGATTTTTGCCTTTCGTAGCAAAACACGGGCCAGACAGACCAGTTGTCTCTGCCCAACACTGTTAAAAATACATTTGAGAAGATCAGGTCAGGCACACCGAGGAAGGGGAGAACAATATAAAGCTCAGATTACTGTGGAGCCTCTCTATTCCATCTTTCTTAAAAACACTTTATACTTCTAAAAAGACTAGTGAAATATGTTCACCTTGTCTTGGAAGTTTTGATTTCTTTTGCTCAGCATTCCAATAATAGTTAAGCTGTAACTTTTAAACACCTGTTGCGGAACTTTGTATGTAAACCTCATCTTAGGATCATAGAATCATAGAATTATCTGAGTTGAAAGGGACCCAAAAGGATCCTCGAGTCCAACTCCTATCTTTACATAGGACACTCCCAACATTCACACCATGTGACTGAGGGCATTGTCCAAGTGCTTCTTGAATACTGACAGACTAGCCTTTAACTTCTATATTCACATTATAATGGAGTCTCTGAATAAGCCAGATTGAATGCTAAACCACTTTTTAATAACATTCAGTGTAAAAGCTGGGATATTCCAACATGTTAGCAGTGGTATATGCCTTCCAGAAACATCCTCCTGAAAATGATCTGTCCAAAAAAAAAAAAGGTTGATATTCAGTACACTTCATTTAAGACCTGCCCCTTTGCTGCTGAAAGCTTGAGTATTTGTCTCCTAGAGCTTAGAGACCTTTTATTTCAATTGTCACCCTCCTTACGCAACTATGTGTTAACGTTTCATAAGGAAAATATTAGTTGCTTTGCCTAAGCAAATAAATCAAAGTAATGAACTCTTTGCCTTCTTTCCAGGTTTGGTGTTTTGGTGGTTTTGTTTTGTTTCAATCAAAATAAGGAAGTACTTTTATATCCAAATCTAATCAGGTGCTACATGAATTGCTCCCCACCCCCCTCCTCACATCTACTTCTTTGGCTTCCCATACAGCACAGGCCATAGGACTTTATACAGTTGTGACCAGTTTACCACCTCAAAGAAACACATACTACCAGAATAATTCTACTTAAAATGACAGAAGAAGTGTCATTTTTATAGTGATACTTTCTGAAGTAAATTTGCTGGAAGGAACACATAGTTTTATACTACCAGAATGTAACTGCAATAGCACTTCCTTGGCAATGTACCTGAGATTTTCACCACCTTCTGAAATTTCATGAAGGAGCTTCTTTGGGAGTGACTGGACAAAATCCTTTAAGTGACACAGTTCCAGTACCTCCCAGAGCTCAAGATCAGAGTGTTTTCCAAGGGGATCCAAATTTGACTGCAATGTCCCAGAAAACAAGACAGGGTCCTAAAATACAGAAGCATGTGAATGCACAATTCCAACACAAACCTAAACCAGTCTTCCATAAATCCTTACATTAACATACCGGGACAAATAACTTTGGAAATTAAACTTTTCAAGGGAAATTGTAACATTTTGAAGCTGGTGGATGAAAAGACAAAAAAATCATGTGGGCTCTCAATGTGCTCTGTAGAGAGCCTAGATTTCTTATTTTCTCTGTGCTTCTGGTTCTATGGCTGACTAAAGATCTGCCCAGTACCTCAGAACTGCAACAACACATGCATTATTACTACTGTCAAGTTTGTGAAGCACTGGATACTACATTCATGAGCATTATTCATAAAAATTAGGACTGTAAGTCCTAATTTCCTACAGGAAAGGTGGCATATTGATTCAGCAATAAGAACAAAAGCATTTAGAGCATAAACGTTTATGCGTATCACTAGTTTCTGTGCAGTGAATACAGACAGTTCTATTCTCGTGACGTATGCAGTTCAACACGCCAAATTCCACCTATGCTCCACAAGCTCCAGCCTCCATTTTTCCACCCTTTCAATTCTAGTTTCCTTGTCTGATCCCATCTTGTTGGTTCACTGAACTTTCCTCTACCTCTCTCAATTTAGCTGCCTTGATGTAGATCCAATATGCTTCATCCACAGTAAATCAGACCTGCAACTGCAGTTGAGAAAACACTGTGTAATTTACCACTGTCAGACATCATGCAGATTTGTATTAGCTGCTTAAAACAAACAATGTTACAACCAAGCATGTATGAATTGTTGAGTTTTGAAGTCCTGCAGTGTAATCAATTTCGGTTTAGTATTGTCATTTCTGACCCAGAAGGTATCTCAAAAACTGTAAATTTACCATTTCCCTGGTCAAATATATTTTTCAAAGGAAAAGCAGACAATGATTTGAAGGAATATATAACTTTTTTTTTTCTGTTCAGCTCATTCTTGCAAGGATCTAAGGTATTTTTGGTTTAAATATTAGCTTTATCTCCATGCCCAGTCTATGGTAGGGACACATAGGAAATATTACCCTGGTTAAAGCTCCAGAAAAAGCTAGGGAAGAAAAATAGACCTTCTTTTGGAAATTGTCAGATAAATTTATTAGTGATGTTAACATCATCCATACACAAAAAGGTTTTATGAAAGGTATTCACAAAACATGCAAAAAGACTTCAGGTGACCATTAAATTTGTATTCTATGTTTCACTTTATTCCAGAGAATTTCAACATAAATCAGTGAGCAGCATGAATACAATCCTGATGATAGGTGGACTAATATTGAGTTTCCTGCCCTGTTCTGCAGTAAGCAGGGACATGACTGACCATAGCAGATTAAACTAAATACATTTGACATGATTTGTGTATACATCACTTTATTCCCTACAGTCTTCAGAAATAATTAAAGTTATTTCAAAATACTTTTGCCTTCAGGTGGAACTTGAAAACAACATATGTAGCTATACACATGTGGATTCTGGGGAAAATGAGTTATTCTAGCTAAGACTGTCAAACTAAATCTGGCATAATAAAACCTCATGTATAATTGTGGTCTTCCTGTTTTGAGGCTTCTTCCATATAATTGCCAAAGTGCAGTTGTGACATTTTTCAGGATAGCCTTATGCCAGCATTACTGGAAATTACTGTCTAATCAAATAGATAAGATTCTCAAAAATTCAATTCTAAAACCTGATAGGCCATAACAAAGCCCCTTTTCAAAGATCAGTAAAATTCTGTTGGAGTTTTATGCCTCTGTCTCTTGGCAGCCTGTGGACTTCAGGGTTATAATTTCTAAAAAAGAAAGAAAAATAAGTGTCTTGTGTTAGCCAAAAAAGTTAGTTATCTCTAAAATACATCTCACCTGTGGAATAATGTTAAGATTTCCACGTAGGTCATGGAGTCCAATAGTTGATATATCAATTCCATCAATAATTATTTTGCCTTCAGATCCCTCTAGAACTCTAAACAAGCAATTTGTGAGTGTTGATTTCCCAGCTCCTGTTCTTCCAACAATTCCAACCTGAAACAGAAAGTTTTCTGATAAAGACTATAACTTTCCATGTTATATATTCTACATGAAAAATGACTAGTGAAGTCAGTTTCAACTTTTGTCTCAAAACTTCAGTTTCTTTCACCAATGTGCAATCCTATAGGTACAGCCTGTGCCTGAGTCACTGTGAATTCTTTCCTTTTCCCCTCCCTTTTGTCTAGCAATTCTCAGTTGAAACCAATGACTCTAAACGAGGTCTCATTTGGTGATCCTAGATCCCTAACCCAAAGCTGATTAGCACTACTCTGGCAGTGTATTTCTCTACATAAATATTCAGCACAGTAGACAACAGGTTTGATTTGAAACTTGGATCTTCCTTAAAACTGCCAGATTCATAAAACTTCATCTCAATTTCTACATTGTAAGAGAAAACACTTTTCCTTTTCTTCTTTGTCTTTTCTTTAATGTCTTATTCACTTAACATCTTCCCCGTTCAACATCATCTTGCTGTATTGAGTATTGGAGTCTCCCCATGAGAAATCTTTTTGAGGTAGAAATTGAGAAACAGAGTTTTATCCCTCTGTTTTATTTCAGTACCTTCTCTTTACTCTGTGTCCGAAAAGAGACATCATTCAGGGCTAAACCAAGATTCTTCCTGTACTTAGCCCTGTAGTTAACAAATTCTATTATTCCTCTATTGGGCCACCCCATTGGTGGTCTTTTTGACATTATCCATGGTTTCTGGAATTAAAAGCATTGATATTTCAGTATATGACAGTAAAAATATTACAATTAATAAAAACATTAGGAAAACATATATATATTTAAAAATCCCAACAGGTTTAGTATAAATCCAATGAAATATGAGGAAAGGAGATGCCACTTTTATGAACACTGAGCAAAAACATTCCAAATGTGTTTTTTAGGGGTTTATTAAAAAGCATCTTAAAAAGTTAACTCATTTTAACTGGGTAGTTGCTAATAGTTTGATATCTGTTCTATCAGTTGACAGGAACTGAATTTAATCTGATGCCTAATCTCCTAGATATTTAAAATGCATATTTTATGAGAAACATATTGTTTCAAGGAGTCGCAGAGAACAGAAAGAAGCGAAAAAGGATTAAGAAATATGAACACGGGGGAAGGGTAAAAGAGAACAAAGATGCAGAAGAGTCTCGTTTCCGAGACAGACCAAGACTTTTATGCCTCCCTACTTCACATGGGCGCTACTTTCAGAAAAGCACAATAAGCAGAGCAAATCAATTTGAAACAAATTTCTCTCCAGACATGAGGTAACAGTTAAGGGTCTAACAGTTCTCTCTTGAAACGCTCCTCTTGGTCGTGCACAGCAACTACTGAACTGTAGCTGCATTACTCTTACTAAAAAATCTGTTGCTGATAAGGATGCCAAGAGATTTACTGGTCAAAATAGGAATAAAACTGCTACAATGATAAATGTAATGAAGAAGCTATATATCATTCTCAATGTAAAAAAAAAGAGAAGATATTTAATAACAAATAACAACCTGCTATTACCTCTCACCAATAATAAAGTCAATCTAAGTTAGTCATTTTATATGCACATAAATTAAATATTCAAGATGAATGCTCACCTCTTTATCCATTTTTGCATATTCACAAAGTCTTTCAATTGAAACTGCATTGGTCTCGATTTCACATGCTTTACGCACCCAAAAATTCAGACTCTGAATTATCTGAGGAAATAGTTGCATCATAGAAGAGAAAATTTGATTCTATTAGAATGCAGCATACTGATTTCAAAACTTAGCCCAAATATAATAACCTCTTAACATTTATGCTTAATCACAGAAGTAAAAAAGTGTATAGAAAATGATGGCACACCAAATGAACTTAAGAGTATCACTGATCTCACTGTTTCTCTGAGAACTTCTTGTCTGCTTTCAGACTGCCCAGTGGCCATTGTAATTTTCACTTACATAACAACTCCAGAAACCTGAAACTACTTCAGGATCAACAGAAAACATACAATAATTATATGAATGGCATTCTGGCCTGCATCAGGAATAGTGTAGCAAGCAGGACCAGAGAAGTTATCGTCCCCCTGTACTCGGCACTGGTCAGGCCTCATCTTGAATATTGTGTACAGTTCCGGGCCCCCCAGTTTGGGAAAGATGTTAGGATACTGGAATGTGTTCAGAAGAGGGCAACAAAGATGGTGAATGGGCTGGAGCACAAGCCCTACGAGGAGCGACTGAGGGAGTTGGGGCTGTTTAGTCTAAAGAAGAGGAGGCTCAGGGGAGACCTCATTGCTCTCTACAACTACCTAAAAGGAGGTTGTAGTCGGTCAGGGGTTGGTCTCTTCTCTCGGGTGACTAGCGACAGAACTAGAGGGCATGGACTCAAGCTTCGTCAGGGAAAGTCTAAGCTTGATGTTAGGAAAAAGTTCTTCACTGAAAGGGTGATTGGCCATTGGAATGCGCTGCCCAGGGAGGTGGTGGAGTCGCCGACCCTGGAGGTGTTTAAGGGGACTGGATGAGGCACTGAGTGCCATGGTTTAGATGATGGTTGGTGTTAGTGTTGGTGTTAGTGTTGGGATATAGGTTGGACTTGATGATCTCAGAGGTCCTTTCCAACCTTATGATACTGTGATACTGTGATATATGGCTCAGATTGTGGGTATATTATTGCACTATTACCTAGGTAAAGTAAGCTAGCATTACAGATCAAAGAATTTGTGATCATGAAGTAGTGATTTGTATCCTGGTGTATTAACGCCTGCCAAATATGTTGTCTTCAAGCATTGGGAACGCTTCTGCAGATAAAATTGATGTTACTTCCATGGTACCAATTCTGCAGAAAAAAGTGAGCCAAGAAATTAATCTTAGAGTCAACCATTTTGAGATGCCATGTGTAACTAAAAAAAGAATGGTGTCAATTTGACATCACATGTAGGTGAAAAACTGTACGGTACTTGTTATGTTATCACGAAGTATATGACGATATAAAGAACATCTATATCTCAATAACAGAAAATGAAACTTTTGTGAATTGGGAAAAATGTGGATATGACAGTTACTTGTCCATATATATATATTTTTTATTTCTATTCATGAGTATCTGTCATTTGATTTTCTGAAGTACTTAACACAGTGAGAATCTGGACACCACTAGGCTCCTAAGTATCACAAGATTAAAGAAACTTAGATGTTTAGTTTGTGTATACATAAAGTATAAGAATTATTTTAACAAGCAACTTACCATTACAGTTTACCTTACTTCAAGACACATTTCAAATGTGGCTGTCGCATACTACTTTACAAAGACAATGCTAAAGTAAATCGTTTTAGTAACCTTTTAAGTAAGCTTTCCCACGTAATATTCAGCTCATGAGCAAGAACAAAAAAATCAAATCTGAAGTATAGTTGAACATGACGAGGCTTCATATTTGGTTAAACAAAGCACTAAAAAATAAACCATGCCCTGTTATTAATAATTATTAATTCATCTAAATTCAGAAGTGGAAAATAATTAATGTGAAGTTTCCCAGAACTTCTGGAAAACTCTGTCCTGCCCATGGGATTTAGTTTCATTGATGCCACCATGTATATTCACCACTCAATTTCATTGTATATATTCTTCCATTTTCCTATGCAATGTGGTAGCAGCAAAAAATTTACACCATTACTTACATTTAGAGCATAGGATATCGATAAACCCACTGTAGAAGAACTCACTGTATTTCCAGCTAGTACTACAAAAAGTGCGGCAAAGAACACCATTAAATTTCCCAGAAATTCAAGCCTGACAGAGAGCCACCTGTAGTAAACCAAGGCAAAGAAAAAAGTCAATTACCTACCGAATTTTTTATAGTATAGTGAACATGTTGTTAATGTAATGACCCTTTGAGATCATTATATGAGCAATTTAACGACTTTACAAAAGAGGTAAGTATTACCATTTCCATTTTATAGATGGGCTAGGGAGGGAATAGGACATATCAAGAACTGGTAGCACTGCTAAAAGCAAAATGCAGGTATCTCAACTCCTGGCTAGTGCTCCCTTCACTCCTCATACTGTTTTCCTACTCTTCCTTCCTGGAAAAGATTCAGGTATATGACTGAAAACTAGAACTGAAAATATGCTCCTTGCTCATCTCTGCCTCTAACTGAACTGCATTACAAAGGAAGGAGACGAAATGGGCTTATTTCCTCAAACCCAAGATTCCACTCTCAAGACCTACCTGGTGACTGTAGGTACAGACACCAGGCTACTTCCACAAGAAATACTGAAATATGAAACTTGATTTGTTCATAAACTTTTAGGACAAACTGTTAGTTGAAATTTAGTAACATAGTACAGACCACACTCATGACCTAATGGTAAACTTTTTTCTTTTTCTTTCTTTTAATATCCTCGTCCTAGACAGCATTGGCCTATTTTCTATAGATTTGCCAATATCTAGGACAGAAAGAAGAAATCATACCAGTGCTTAGACATAATCTATGCATTCATTAAAAAGAGTGCCAGATAGATAAATTGCTCTTGTCCTGTTTCTCAGCGGGCTTACTCTGATTAAAGGTAAACAGTTGTGTAATTCTGCAAAAGAATGCCTCAGCCACAGACACAGAACTGCTGTAATGTACCTGTTTGAGATGACATTGTTGTAGAAGTAAACTAAGTTCTCATACACAACATCATTATTTTTTCTAATGAATCTCTCTTGGTGGCCAAATGCTCGAACTGTTGATCGCCCTACAAGAGTCTCACTGAAGTGGGAGAACACAAGAGAATGTGATGCTCCTGCTAGCCGTCGAATTTGTCGTGAACTGGCTATGTAGTATCGCTAACAAAACAGTACAGACAAAAGAGACATTTTAAGTTGCTACTGTTGCTTTTACATTGTTTAAAATATTTGTCATATTTATTTCCAGTTAAGCAATCTGTTAAGTAATTGCTGTAAATTCTGTATACAAAAAAGTTGGAAATGTCAACACAGAAAAAAACTATTCACAAGCAGTACAGAAATTAAAAAAAATGTCTCTTGGGACACACTAACATTGTAATAGTGACATAACTGCAATATATAAATTGCTGGCAACGTTAAAATAAGAGAACATTATTACCAAATGTTATGGAAAATGTGCTATACCACAAGAGGTATGTAACAACCAACTAAAACTTCCATGTAAACTTTCAAATTGGAATTCCCTGCTTCTTCCTCAGATGGAAGTCAGCCTTCATTTCTTCATTGTAAGGAATGTCCGTATTTAATTCCTTAGCAGCGACTGAATCCAGGCACTCTTTTCCTTCCTTTATATTCTTATTTTAGGAATCTTTAGTAGCTAGACCATAGTCATTAGACCATACTTTGAGCATCAAGAAAAAGGAATGCAGCCATTAGTCTTTGTAAAACATTACTTTTTCGGGTTCTCAGTAGCATAACTAGTGTCAGTTAGACAAAAACCTGTACAGGTAGTTTAGGCATCATTCTAATTTACAACTGCTGTTTCCGAGTTACCCTTCAACTTTTAGGTTTCTCTCTAATATACATCCTATTTTTTCAGGTAACTTCATCAAATTTATATATCATATATTCATCTATATAAAGAGAAAACCGTAAGTCACTAAAAGTTCATAAGCATTACAGAATATGTTGAAGAAGAGTCCAAATTTCCTTTTAAGAAGCCTGATGTGTTATATGTTTTTGTGTGCGTATACGTTACATCTATATCTATATCTATCTATATCTATTCCCCGGTAATGAATAATTCAAGCCTAAATCCTTGACTGTTTTTGGATATTTCATTCACTTACATCTAGAAATCCTTATAAAAGCTTAATTAACTTACTTGGATATTAAAATAAAAGTATCCTAGGGGAATGACTACCACTATGAATAGTGGTGAGGCAGACATGATAACTAGAATGGTTCCAATAACGTCTAGTGTACAGTTTAGCCAAGTTCGTAAGTAGTAATGGAAACGTACGTCCACTATAAATAAGTCCTGTAACAATGAACAGAAGAATCAAGATTTTATGAGTAAATTTCACTAAAAACTTCGAGAAAGCATCCTTTAAAAATAGAGTCAAACTAAAATACTTTCAATAAAACTTAGTAGGAACCCCAGTGATTATATCCTAATGAAACATATTCATATATGATTATTCGCCTAAAAGTGAAAAAGATGTAATAGCTTTTAGTCTATTCATGGTACGTCAGTGAACAGGCTCAGTGTGTGTGAAATCAAAAAGAGACAGCTCCTGCTATTTTGCTGTTCAATACTATTTAGCTAACATAAAGCTTATCAGACTGAAAAGGAGGCCAGAAAGGCAACTCCTACTCTTTTATACTCCTGTTATTGATTCTAGAAGTGTAATGAAATATTATCAATCTCTTACCTTACATTGTAAAGTTTTTCAAACTCAGTTCAATATACATTGCTACCAAAGACTGAGGGCTCCAGTGAAACCTAAATCAACTGATCTTTTAGTGTATTACACAACCAGTCTTGGGTTTCTTATGCAGAACACAGCAACCAACAGTCACCGTATTTGAAGTAATCAGTAATGCATTGCAACAATCTAGTTACAATGACAGTGGAAACTATTAAAGTCACAGTAAATAATCTTCTTTGTGTATTAGAGGTTCCAGTTAAAGCCCAAACACTACAAAATAGAAAATAACAATAATTTTAAGTCTATATACAGGTAAAAGTGTGAATTTAATGTATTAATTGGTTTTACAATAACATTTGATTCTGATATGCAATATACTATCAAAGGAAAACATAGAGTGTTTTTAAAAAATGGATGAGGTTTAGGTCTGGCAAACTTGTTGCACTGCAAGAAAGATCTTTGAGGAATCACCTCCTAATGATCTTGGTGATTTTCTAAGAAAACAGCTTTAGACAGTTCTTTACATTTTTATGCACTGAAACAGCTTTCTATTGCTAGATATTTCATTCACTTACTTTGATATTTTTAATTTTTCAACAATACCAAGTGGAATTAAATCTGTAGTCACTCAAGCTTTATTTTCATAAAATGGAAAACACACATGAGTATTCCCTTTACCTTTGTGAATCTACCTATGATCTGACCAACCGGATTAGTTTCAAAATGCTGAAGAGGAAGGTGCAATACATTCTCTAACAGCTGATGATGCAATGCCCGAGAAGCAGACAGGGATCCTCTGGTGAGTACATAAGCAGCACAGCAAATGAGAAGACCTTGCGAACAGATAAATTTAAAGACAGTATGAATGGCTGGGAAGTAAAGGAGAAGGAGCTTGTTTCTATCACTGTTTTCTACCACAGTGAGCAATCCAGAAATCACACTTCATATCTTAGTTTTACAAATGTACATATCTGCATTTTGTAGATACATCATACTACTTCATAAGTATGTTTTTTCCTGCAATTAAGTCTCTCATGCTAGCATGCTGCTACACATCAATACTGATTTCCTTCCTAACTTACATGCCAACATAACTTCATTACACTTGGGTGTCCCACAAATTCACAGAAGTATCATAAAATCAAACAACATTTTCATCTACATGTCTGTATATTTCTTCTCTTCTCCTCAGTTAAATTATTATACTGTGTTGCATAAAAATTCTGTTTATGAAACAACCAACATTCATTCTTTACTAATACACATTCAGGCATATCAGACTTGGCAAATGGTGAGAAAAGAGTCAGAAATGCTCATCCTTGCCTTGTATGAATCCCAGAAGCCCATAAATACGGAGTTTATAGTTCTGTGATTGTTTCCATTCTATGAAATCACTAACTTCTGCTGTTTCTGCAGTCCAGGTGCTAAGCCATAGATTTTGTCCAATGGCTAATGCATTTTGTCCTAAATAAGCAGCTATGGTTAGCCACATCCATCGCAAGTTGAAGGCTTGGAGGTATTTCAAAACAACTGACATTTTCATCTGAATATATATAAAAAAAGAATATACAAAAAAGGAGTTATTTTAAAATCATCATCATTGTTGAAGGCAAATACACATTCCAATGGGAGTTGAATACAATAAATTCAGAATAAATGTAAAGAATTTCCTAATTAAATTTCCTAAATAAATCATACTGGGAAAAGGTTTCCTCTCCCACTTCAGTCTGCTCTTTAATGATACTTATCATAGGCAACATTGCTTGTGACACTTTACAGTGTCAGACAAAAAAATCTCACATATGTATAATATAGATTATACAAAGCAAACAAACCCAAAAAATAAACAAAAAAACAACCAACCAAACAAACAAGAGTGCAATTCCTGGGTAGTTTGTATGAAGTAAACCTTACTCAATTCATCAACGGAAATAGAAACTTTAGAACTGCCAGTCTGGGCTACTGGAACCAAGGAAATTAGTGTCAGCAGGAGAAAGTTCTCATCCTTGATGTAGATTGGCACTAATGGGGCCAAATTCAGCTATGACACTTGAAAGTTAGAACTGGTAGGAGCAGTATAATGACAGATTCTTGTATTTTATTACAAGGCCTGGAGTAAAATGAGCTCTAGTTGACACAAAATCTTCTGTCTCTTCTGCAAACTCTTTTTTTTTTAAAGTGCCCATTTACCATTTTGCTAGAAACTCATACCTTCTTCCCATCCCTAGACCTCTCCTCCTCTCTCTCCCCCCCTGCCCCTCCCTCCCCTTCTTATTTTAATTCAACTAGAGCTTCCCAGGAAGTTTTGACCTTATTCATCCTCTGTTTTACTTGTTCTTTTCCCTCTCCCTAGTGGCTGATGATTTTTTTTTAATGGAGACTGCAGAAAGTGTGCTTCTAATACATAACAATACTGCAGCAGTATGATTATGTAAAATTTCTAGTCTCTGCTCTGTCACATGTCACACAGGTATTTAAACTTCATAAAGGTAAGTCATACGGAATGTTATTCTAACAAAGGTAAAAGCTTTTTTAATATTCTTCTTTATGAAATATGCAAAACTGACAGAACCTAGTTGTATTACAAAAATGCAGCCAGTAGCAGAATTGTCAAAATGGAAAATTTCAGACTACATATTTAAACTACAGTAAAAACATGTAAGGTTTACTACAAATTCAGTAATGAGATGTCAGGCAACCTTAACAGGAAACAGAAAACTGCAATTACAAAATAATAAATTTCTATAAAAACAGTCACAGTCTTTTCTATTAGTTATACTTACACCACCAGTGGCAACTCTTTCTTTAGTGTTAGCATGTATTTTCCATTGATCAAAGGAAGAACTGCAAAAAAGAAACACTTTCAAATATTCTTGTGAATCATCACGCAAGGAATATATCCATTTATTCCTAAGAGAAAATGGATACTATAAAATCTTTTACACTTTTCCTATGGAGACATAGCTGTCCTCAGCTATTCTGATTCTGTTGTTGGAATAATGTTATAGTCAGAAGACAACACTAGGTATGGCTTTTTTGTTTCTTGTATAATTACGTGTACATAAAACTGAGCTTGCCCTGCATATGCGTCAGCTGAAGACGTAAGACCACTCTCTTCTGAGATATATATATATGCGTTGCAACTTGGGTCTCAGCCCTTGTCTGCCTTGTCTGAACTTACTAGTTTGAGTCTCTTCTACCACACTTCATCTTTGCACTGTCTTCTACCAACGCAAATATACCGCTTTGTAAAATTGACCTAAGAGGTCATTCAACTATTTGAAAGACCAGAAGTTTTCTTAAAGGTAGAAAAAGACAAATCAATGTTACAGGGGAAAAATAAAGAGCATAAACAGCTTACTATTACACCAAGAAATCAAAGTGCTGCCAGGGAATTGTAGGTGCATCCACATCAGTGACTTCAGTTGATCTTCTGAAATTCCCCTTCCTTCCTGCTTGATGTACTTTGGTTCAGACAGTGAAGCAATGAACTGGACCTCTTAAACTCATGCAGCATCTTAACTATATTTCTTTTGCTTAAAGGGAAACATGATGAGCTCCAGATATATGCTCTCCAGCCAACAACTAATGGGCTTTCAGGCTTAACGCATATTAACATAGTGAAGGACAGTGACACAGCTTTCAACACTTAGAGTTGCTCTAGCATTGCATCAGTTAAGCATTGGCTAATTTAAAAAAAAAAATACTTACTCTTTATGTTTCAGCAGTTGTCTTTGTTGCAGACTTGTGCCCAGCTTGCTCTGTTCTTTTGAAAAACTCACTATAATGGAAAAAAAATAGGAAAACCTTTTCAGTTTTATACCATGATTAGACAGGTACAGTACAAAAAGTTAAAAAATGAGGATAAAATTATGAATGAGGATAATTTAAATTATTAATGCCTTAAGTTGACCTAGTCTTGAGACAGCTACCACACAAGACACTTGTGATCAAATGTCAGAACTGTGACAGCAGATAAATCTACCCCATGAGCTTAAAGTCTCTTTGGAATTCCATTTCTGCTTAACGGAAGTTATTAGTCCCCTTACAAATATTTATGTTAAGATATATCTCAAAGCATTCCTGTACCATGGCTGGAAAACTGAGCTTGGTCTTCTTTGTGTGTTAATGAAAAGAATTAACCCTTTTTTTTCTTCCAGGAGTGTTTTTTTTTTCTTGTTTTCATATTTGATGTTATTTTTGTCACAAGATCTGTTAAGACAAAGATATGTTTTCTGTGTCCATCCATCCTGCTGAAAGTACCTCTGCTGTATAATTTTGTGACACAACACATTCCATGCTCTTGCTTCTCCTCATTACTTTGGTTCCCCTTCCCTCCCTTTATTACCCTTCATGAATAACACAGGTCCCCTTACATGGCTACCTCACACTTCCATCCCAAAAAAGTTAATCCAAGACTGTCCACTGCTGCCTTTTGCAAATTTGCTGCCTTTTGCAAAATTACTGTGCTGTCTTCCCATTCTCGTTGTCAACCCCAGAAAATATTTGAGATTGCTGGCTCCAGTACAGGGCCTGATTTAATAAGGTCACCCGATTGTGCACTGTACTTACTACAGGCTCAATTGCTAAGCTAACTGGAAAACAACATTATAAACATCTGCAGCCACTTATCTGGACTCTTCTGTGTCACATGGACAGATACCTTCTGTCAAAATTAAATAACCACAATTAATGTCCTCTCGAAGCACATAATGAAAACAAGACAAACAGACTGCATTGTCAATGTAACTATTTCTTTCCTGCATCTCCATAAAGAGCTCACTTTTAATAACTCAGATACAGGTCTAAGTTGAATCCCAATCCTTGTGAATGATTTTGTAAGTACTATGCAGTAATTGTTTATTTACGCTGTCTATTTGTTTTCTGGAAGTATTTCATAACTACTAAAAGTTTCATTTCTTTTTGTCTCCCATAAATGTACCATATTCTCCTGCTCCTGCTGTGTTCCATGACTGCAGCAGTCTAAGCTGATGAAAATGGAAAACATCCACTATAAAACAGGACATAATCATTGACACTGCAAGACTAGTTTGAAATGTCCGTAAATTACAGCAGAATCAGCTAACTTCACCAGGTAATTAATACAGCATGTAAACATAGAAAACAGCTGTATAAGGCAGCTTTATCATACATTCATTAGTTGAAAGAGTAAACCATTTGATCTCAAGACATTAAAACCTGATTTTTCTTCATTTTATAACCTACAATTCTATACTAAAACATAGATGGAATGTTCCACATTTTCCTGCAATTATCCTGCTCATTTCCAGGAAAGGGAGGGAGAACATTTTGAGAAGCTTGAATGAAAAGAAAAAATACTAAGTAAACACAGTGTACAAATGTTCTCACCTTCCATTGGGGTTCTCTCTTCACTTGTATGCTCTGCACTGAAGAGTTGAATAAGATCAGCAAAATCAGCTCTCTTTGAAATGAGTTCTTGGTAGGTTCCCATGTGACTGATTCTGCCCTCTTTCAGTACTATTATGAGATCAGTGTGAGGCAGGACTGTTAGGTTATGGGTCACCAATATACGCGTCTGGAACACAATGTTTTTTATTTCACCATAAAAATACAAAGCATATATTTAAAGTAGACATTATATTATGATGTCTGGAATGAGATAATGGATTTTTTTCTGGAATTTCGCTTATTTATTTGTTTAGTAGTATTATTAATGTTATTTTTTGCCTGCTTTACTACATTACTCTTAATTGCTGATCGTAATGCCAAACTTTATACTTATAGTTACTTGCTGTTACTTGTACTTGCCTGTTTCTTAATGTATATCTTCTGCACTGGACTGGTTCAGACTAGGTTATAAAGAGAAGTAGTAAATACTACAGCTTTTAAAGTATTACATGTAGTTTAACAGTCTCAATACTAAAATCTGCTTTCAGGTATACTGTTGCTAGAGTTCTTGCTTCTGCCAGATGATACTTATAAACCATGAAGCAGGTAAATTAAAAACAGGGAGAGAGGGGGAAAGTGAAAATCATTTACTTCATAGAAATTAATGTTTTCATAATAGTAAGCATTTCGTAGTAATAAATGTGGTTTGCAGACACCAGCTAGTGGGATTAATCTGTAGTAATTCATAACACTAAGGAGAGATTTTTACAAGCTCTCTTACCTTCCCACATGAACAGCTTTTAAATGGGAGAATCTATCCCTTCTTATCCCACTTCCCCCTAGCAATTTTTTTGTTCAACAAGAAGTCTTTCTTTCTATAACTTATACTGTCTATAACCTATTTACACCAGTAAGGCATCAAAAGCGACCACAAAGGGCTCCAACCTGCCTTCTGTACACAGATCACAACATTCCTCAGAAATTGCCAGCAAAGAAGAAATGAGCAAGTACTATATGAATCTTTCAGATTCCTAGGTCAGGCCAGATCTCAAACTTTTTTTCGATCTATGCTATGTCTACCCAATAGGCTTCAAATTGGCACAGTCAATCAGCTGTGCTTTTTATTTAGCATCATCATCACACTAGGTAAGAGATAATTTTTGCAGAATGACTGGGACTTTTAACTGTCTGTTTCATTGTACAAAGTAGCTCATCCCCAAATTGAAATGAAACCCTCCTACTTTACCTTGCTTTTTAGGAGACCTGAAGGCCCAATTAGCTTCTCAAAAAGATGTTTCCCAACATGTACATCTACAGCAGACAGGGGGTCATCCAGAAGATACAAGTCAGCATTGCTGTACACAGCTCTAGCGAGGCTCACTCTCTGCTTCTGCCCTCCACTTATACGGACACCCTAAGAAAAGAAAGCCAAAATAGGCCACATTTCAATATGAAATACTAAAGAAGATCAATGCATTACACTCTGTCTCTTTTTTTTTTCAGGTAATCAAAGTAAATTTTACACTAGATATGAAAATACAAAGGTTTTGAATTTGGATTTTCATGTAATCAGAACAAAGTTTGGGCTCTGTTGATTAAATTCCCACTCCAAAAAGGGCAAATGCAAGATACTTCAGAAAATTTAAAAATAACTATTATTTAAGGTCATATAGGCATTTTTACAGTACAGAGGAAACCCTTGGAGAATAAACAGATCAGGGCTGACTCAAAGTTCAGTATAGAAAAGAGCCATCTTAAAAATTAGTGAGAATTAAGACCTTGAACATAAGTTAAGCTCAAAGTAAATAACCTAAGTAAGGAGATGGACTGGATGTACTTAGCTAAGCACTAGTTAGTTATCAGTGTAAATTATCACATAGATAATACATAAAAATATAAAACCCATAACTTATTGCATAATTTCTCACACCTCAAATTCTCACCCTTTCTCCAATCTCTGTTTGATCTCCATTCGGTAACTGTTCCAAATCTGGTAGTAAAGCACAAGATTCTAAAACAAGTTCGTAGTATGGTCTATTCAGATTTGCACCAAAGAGAATATTTTCCTGTAAACTGTCATTTTGAATCCAAGCCTGCTGAGAAACATATGCCACGGAACCCTAAAATGAATTAGAAAAGATTTTTTTTTTTTACTTTGGCTTTCTGAACGTAAAAAACAACATCGAAAATACACTTGGAATTCCATCTTTACCTCAAAGTAACCAGCAACTACTTCCAAAATGAGCACTACTAAACTGTTAAATTTTTTGTCTAAGACAGATAATAAGAACAATCTGTTCAATATTCCTCTAAAACAGTTTGCCTATAGTTATTACAAGAGCATACACTTTGAACAAAACAGATGATAAGAGTTGAGATATATATTGAGCAAAGTCTTCCAGGAAAATATCTCAGTGACAAAAAGACATCTGTTATAAGATTTATATGTAGCAAAATGCATCTGTATTAGGTATCTATCAAAATACAATTTGATTGTTTGTATTTTTACACAACACTCTGTGGAATGTGTCAGCCCTTAGAAATTAAGGTTACAGAATAGGAATGATAACTGGAAATGCTCCTAGATCTTTTCTAACATTAAGCTGTAACACGTCCTGTGAAAATCTATTATCTTTACAAGTTGATAGTATAGATACACTTGCTGGGTACGTGCCTTCCTTATTAAATTTTACATGGCTAATCTAGTCCCCATTAATTACTACCCTCAGATTCAGAACACTTCAACTTCATGTTCTTCCTCCATCCCCCAACAGTGACAGGATACCCTACTAGATTTCCACAGGAGTAGATTCCTTTTCAACACCTACATTCAAGGCCAAGACTCATTTTTAACATTGTCATTTATTGTCTCAAACATGTAGTCTGTCATCAGAGGATAACTTCCTCTATATCTACAACCTTTAAAAAACTTCCCTAAGCTCTGTTCTGGGATGGAGGCTTTCATTACTCTATGCAACTACAGAACAAGTTAAGGTACAGGGTTTCCTATCTAAAACAGTCAGCATCTTAATTCCACCTCTGTTTAACGTTCAACTTCTCCCTTCATTTCCACTTCTCTACACATAAGCCACTGCAAGAAAGGTTATCATCTACAAGTTTATAATTGCTCCAAGTGGATCGTGTTTGCACAGCAGTTCAAACCCAGCAACTGTTAAATGTTTAGGCTCAAAGTTTAAGTTTTAGACTTAAAAACCTCATGATTTTGCACTGAATTACACAGATTATAAAAAAATTGAAAATTGAAAATTTTGCAGTCACTTAGGTTGAAAACAATGAAAAATTGTTACACTGTTAAAAAAGTGTCACTGTGTAACTCGTCTTTGAAGACTTGAGAAGCTGGAGTTACACTTCCCAGTATTTCTATAACCATTAATAGTTGAGGAAGAAAAACTTTACTTTCAAAAGTAGTTCTGCTTAATTTAAGTATTGAGGAGTGGCGTACAGCAGGGGTACATGGACAGACAATCTTACTCTTCTCTGAACTGTTCCTTCAAGTTTCTCCATTTCTCCAAGAATAGCAGAAAGAAAAGATGACTTTCCAGATCCAACCTGTCCCACAACAGCAACTAAAGTGCCTTCAGGAATGCTGACATTCAAACTGAAAATATTAAGGAAAACAAATTAGTTAGTTATCCTCTTCGTAAACACTCCATAATGTATAGGTTGTTGTCACTGTAAGAAATAAATACTCTATTTTACCCCCAGAACAATGAGAAATTAGTACTTCAGTTTGCACATATTTTGACTGTGTACCGTTCAGAAACTTGCGATGACTTTAAGTAGTAGTCTGCGAGTTAAGAGGTTGTGTTTTCAACAGGCCACAATAAAATTAGACAGGAAACAGTCTAAACAATAAGTGGTCTTATTGCCTTCTTTTCAGTCCTACAATTTCATGTTCCATCTTAACTCTGACAATCAACTACCAGACTTCTCATGTAGCATCTACTGTAGCCAACATGTGATATCTCTTAATAAAAAAAATAGCTGGTTGGATATATAAAAGCTGCCCTTTGTCATCTACATACTTTGCTGTCAAAATAAGTACACTATGTACTCACAAATTTTAGCACAGAAGGAGAGTCACTTGCTGTTAAGTGTGTTCCGACTTGAAGGTCCTCTGCTAAGGTAAGCATAGTCCCTTCAGACTGGAGCTTGGAGCACAAATGAGGTAAAGAAACACTGTATCCAGAGACTATACCAGAATTTAATAAAGTCTATATATGATGCCGAAGGCAGCTCATACCTTGATATTACACTGCATGCTATGGTGGCCGAGATGTGGATTTTCAATGCCATGTAATGTGAAGTGATTGCCCCATCCCTGAGAGGAGTGGGATGGACAGTGTGGTGAGAAGGTTAGACTGGGCAGGTTGTGACCTCTTCAGCTACCTTAATAAAATTTAACAGCTGTATAGAGCTTATCAAATAGGTTCTTCATTCCACTCCAGGCCTTAGTCACTCCATTTCCTTATTAACTCTGCAACGTGTTCAATGTAGCACTTTAAGCATAGCTGAATTTACACTTAAGAAACACATTGTTAAGAAACAACAAACAAAAAGAAATTTTTCAGGCAACAGAGACCACTGTGAGAAAAGCAAAATTGTTTTTCTGCGCTGTCCAAAGGAAGCTATATCCCAACTTCAAGATCAGTATTCAGAACAAGGCTGCATAAACTACCTTAGCTTACCTGTGGGCAATACAAAATACTACACTAACAAAGGGCATACTGCCAGTCAATGCTCCCTAAATCGCAATTCAGGCAAAATTGATACTGCAGTTAAACCTTCTTTGTGCAAACTGAGTGAAGAGGTGGTAGGAAAGAAGGAACGAAGAAGGAAGAAAAGCACTGGTTTACCATACACTTATACAGTGCTGTGTTGGGTAATATGGACTTCTATGTGGTTCCCCTTGGAGCATAAGAGAAAGCACGTCAGATTTATCTTTCCAGAGCACAACGATCACATGGGATACTCTGGAAACAATACTTTATGTCCTTTTTGGTATGTAACATCATGATACATTAAACCTGAGCAAAATCTTTATAGACATCACATTCTGCCACAGGAGCTCATAAAAATAAGTAAGAAATGTCTTACTTTTTTAAAACTGGTGAGCCATTTTTTTCCCAGCGAAAAGAAGCACCAAGAAATCCAACTGCATGATCTGTTACAGTAAAGAAAAAAAAAGTGTAAAGAGTTGCTAATCCATCCCCTCAGTTGAGCTTCTTAGTGATCATCAATCTAAACTCACGACCAATTAAAAATTAATAACTACTGCTTACTTCCACTGTAGTTTGTACTGACATCCTCAGGGTTAAGATCCTCAGCACACAGAAAATCCTCTAAACGGCTCAGAGAAACTTTTGTCTGCAAGATGAACATATATATAATATTTATAACATGCTTGTGCTCCTTAGATTTTTGAGTAATATTTCAAAAGTTGTAGATAATACGGAGAGAGATATTCCGTGTCTTATTTGAAGATAAACCTAGGTATTTGAAAAGTATTTTCCTTAAAATACTAAACAATCTAAAGTCATAAATAAGTGTAATTTTTTTCCCTGAGAATTTACTGCTTGGTAGTTGTAACAGAGCATAACTAATAAGAAGATATAGTTAATCCTTGAATATCTGGTTCTTCTGACTCAATTAGTTTGCTTTCATAAACTTATGGTGAAAACACTATCTTTTTTTTTTTAAAGAAATAGCACACAGTAACTCTTCATATAATGAAGAAAGACAACATTTTACTGTGAGTGCATCATGAGATTTTCATCACCGTGCAGTGACAAAGTGAGATGAACTTATGTTTATGCTCATTTTTAAGCTATTACAAGTAAAACTTAGGAAAAGACATGATTTTGATCTTACAGTATGCTAATCATAAACACAATCAAATCAGGATGAGTATCTGCTCACAGTGGTCCCTTTTCTTAAAAAAAACTGAGCTGTGTACAAACTCTGATTGGTAAGAGTATATTCATACAATATCCCCGTAATAGTGTCTTAAAAGCTAGAAGTTCCCAACTTATATGGTAACCCCACTGGTGTACCATTAGGAGTAAAGGTTGCTAATATAGTATCCTCAGCAGCTCTACTCCTTTTTTTCTCTACTTCCATCATTGGTGACTTGACAAAAATAATATAGTAGTGTCCACAATGGGTCGCCCCTACTCGGTACCAAGGGCTCCAATATATAATAATAGCTGAGTGATCTAAACACATGCAGCCCAAATTGTTTATACTTTATCTTCAGTGGACTACGAAGAAGAGAAGTTAAGAGCATATAAGCAGATGGTAAGTCTACAACACTGAAGGAAGAAAAGCGAGAAACAGAAAGCTCAGTCACAACTGGGTGGGCTACTTCATTTTCATTCTACTTAAAAGACTGAGGAACATCCTTTAAACAGCCTTCATGCTTCTCATTCCATAAAAATACTATGTAGTTTAATCTCAATAAAATGTAACTTAAAATAATTCAATGACTTAATCACTCCTAGAAATAGATGAAACATGACAGAGTATAAACATCAGCCTTTTATAGCACTCGTTCATAATAAGTTTACCTGGGCTACAGCAGAGATCACGGATGGTAAATCAAACAAAGGCAGTCGCAAAATGTTAAATAAAGAAATAGATGTAAATACTTTAGTTGCTGTTAAAACATTCTCTTCGTTCAGATGAAAGAAGACTCCAAATGTAGCCAATGAGACCTTTTAAATAAAAAAAAATGGAAAAGATATATCCCAAAGCAAAATCACATTATAACACATCAATAATCCCTGTATCTTTGCTGCTGCATGGATCTCCATTCCCTACCTCCTCTGAGATGGCAGACTGAAGGACCTCGCTAGCATATCATCCCTCAAACACTGATGTGCTCCTTGAGGCTTATCTCTAGGGAGCCTGGTTTTATCCCCTTTCCCTTTCAAATCTCCTTTAAAGGACTTTGAATGAGCCCTGTTAACTCCTATGCAAAGATCCTTTTCCTCCTTTGAGAGAGGTGCAGGCCTGGTGTTGTGTAGACCAAACCATGATGAAAAAAAACCAAATACCTCTGAGCCAGGTATTGATCTGCTGGCTCTTCCTGTTTCTCCCCTCCTCATTCACTGCAACTGGAAGGATAGAGAAGAACACTACTTGTGCTCCTGATCCCTTAACCAGTCATCCCAAGGCCCCGAAGTCTCCATTTACTCCAATGGAGTTTAACAAAGGGATTTAAAGATCCAAAGATCTGAATGCCTTCCTGATAGAATTCCACAGAAAAAAAGGCTAGGATGGTTCATATTTTTTGGTGTATTTTTTTTCTTTTTTGTATATCTAGGGGCTTAATGTTTGGTAATGGATAGCTAAAAATTACAGATCAAAAATGTACCCCTTTAAAACTTAAAAAAAGATTATAAAAAAGGCAATTGCTTTCTGTGCAATAGAAAACGTATGATTAAACCAGTGAAATGAAATTCAGAAGCTTTGGATTTGGTTTCTGACTTTCTAACAGAGGTCTTTAAAATATTGGTCAAGTCATAATTTCTCATTCTACACCAGTCATGTGCACGCCATTATAACCTGAGAATTCAAATATATTGTGCTGATAAATTTAATATTTTGAGATACTGTGAAGCAACATTTGTGAGCCATTCAGCTACTAAAGAAAGAGAAAACATGAAAAGCAGCCCTGCACGAATTAATATTTTTATAAAACAAACCATAAAAGGAATACACGTCAATGTTAGCATGGAGTAAGCCATCAGATACCCAGATGACTTCAAAACATCCACTTCATGTTCTCTAATGCTCATGACCTTCTGTTGGTATGCAGGTTCCCATGCATAAAGTTTAAGGATCTAGACAATCAAACAAATATATTTTGATAAAACAAAAAAGCAGTGACTATGCTTCAGAAAAAAAAAGCTTAAGCTCTAAACGTCATTTTCAAATATCCAGTAGTGCCAAATTACAAAAATTTGAAAGTCTTACGAATCATAGCGAGACCTGGGATAACTCTAAATTAGGTTGTTCTTATGGAAGATATACTCGTCACTTAATTCTTCAGCTTTCAACTTGTCTAAATGGTATAAATAACAAAAATCAGAAAACTTTCACAAGTGCATTTCTTCTACACTAGAATTTCACTCTCCTAAAGGTTTTCAGACATTAGCATATTTCATATTCTCACTAAAAATGTGGTAATAAAATTAATGGATCATAAATACTGCTTTTCAAATTAAATTAAACTAGTAAATATTTTCCAAAACCACTTTAAGCACATTATGTTAAAACATTTCCTCTTTAAATTTTTGTCTTTATCAGATGAAATATTAACCATAAAACCTTGTTTTTTAAAAATAAATTATTTCCTATCTTTACAATCTAACAAAACCCCAAAACCTTTATTAGTTGTAGCATTACCTTTATTCCATGTAGCACTTCACTTAGTAGCTTGACACGTTGATCTGAATATCTCATTTGACTTTTCTGGTTAAAAGAGAGTAATATTTTCATTTTTCAAGGAGCAAAAAAATTTGGAAAGTAAAATATGGAGTATATTGTAGTCAATAAATACCTTTTATGCTATTTTTACCTTGCTGAAAAACACACTAGTACTGCAGTTATATCATATTCAGATATATATGTAGTAAAAAAAAATTAGACAAAATAAAGGATTAAATATATTAATATAACATTTTCCTCTAAAATATCTTAAAAAGCGCAATCCAGTTCTTGTCCTTTCTATTTTTCTTCACGTTGAGTTAAAATCTCAACAAGCTTCAAGTTCCCAGAGTATACAGGAATGATAATATGGTTTTAATCTTCAAAATCACTAAGCAGGTAAACACAGACTCAATAACAATATGGTGTAATACTATATACACACATGCATTAATATCCGTGTAACACTCCAAGGACATTAAACACTGCATAGATACATATGTATGCGTACAGGAGTAAGGAAGAATTTTTTTCTGTTAGTGATAAATATAATACATTATTATTGAACAAACCATTCAAAGTAACACAGAAATTCTGATTCCTACAATATACTCAGGCTCTTATGCATCTCATGTTTCTAAAATACTAACTAACAGTCTCTTTAATGTTTTGAGTCTTATTCAAAAGCACCAACAAGGTGGAAACTTTTAGACAGAATTATTCTATTCTCCTTTGTATTTCTTCTCTCTCACATCACAGTAGGGATGTAAATGCATATATAGCTGCTGTACCTCACTGGCAAAAGAGATGAGAAGGTTTTGGAGATCTTTTTTTCCAATGACTCTAAACTGTCTCAATCTTACAAAAGAATCAATGGAAACTCAGAGTCTTCACTGCATGTTGCACTATCAAAGGCAGAATAGACAGAGAAAAATAATTGTCTTGACAGCAATGTAAAACTTAGAGTTGCAGGTTTTTTTCAGTGGAGCTCATAGAAATTATCATAGTAACAGGCAATACAGTGCCAAGATAACTGTAGCATCAGAGAAGCAGAAAAGAAGTCAGAACACATGCAGTACCTCTATGCAAACTCCCATAATGTGCAAAATTTGAGCGAGCAGCTTAGCCTGAATTATTAAAGTGGAAGAGGGCCATGATAATGCAAAACCCCTTATTTAATGGAATTAACTCATGTAATATGTCAAAACATAGCTGTGGCCTAAATTTTTACTAATACAAAAGTATTATTTCAGTATAATGAAAATCTAGGTATACAATCTAAATACTAGTTTAGATGACAAACATATGGCTTTCTTACTGCATTTATGCATCTCCCCTCAATGAAAAACTGCTGTGGCTTGGCGTTGTTCATTTGTTTGGGGTTTAATTTAGATGTACAAGTACTATTCTTATACATGCATAACCTGCCTCCACCTTCATTCCTGTACTATGACAACTTAAACTTTCCTTTCTATGCTTATTTAAATATCTCACCTTCAGTCTTTTTACTTTGGCTGCAATGAGCGCATTTATAGGTATAACCAAAAGAAGCACTGCAACACCTGCTAGGACTGATGGGCCAAGTTCTTTCCAGAGAAAGATGACAGCCATGATGATCTGAAATGGTGCTGACCACAACAGGTTGATGTTTACAGTTAGTTCCATGAGTTGCTGAGCATCCGCCGACATCAAGTTAACAATTTCCCCAGTTGCATAATTTCGTAGGGAGGAATTTGCTAAAGTTAAGGCCTGAAAGTAGAAAATACAGAAGTCACAAAACCCAACAATTTTGACAGGTTTAGCTGCCTTAGTACATTATGTGAGACAATTAATTCCTTTATTTAACTGATTTGCAATTTACAAGTAAAATTCTGTGTACTCTTTCAGAAAATAGCTGAGGAGTCTATGTTAAAAGATCAGTTTGAGTCTCTTGAGGAAAGATACTGTATTTTCAATTAACAAAAAGATGTTCATTTATTTTAGATTTGGATAATTTTTGGCTTCCTTAATAAAAATATCAAGGTGCCATGTTCATAACAAAATAAACTAAACGTATCACACTGAGAAACCAGCTTCGTCTCATAAGCTACATATTAACAGTGTGGTAAAGATTTTAATGTTTTGCAGGTCAGACAGCTACTTTTATTTCTACATTATTAGCACCTGCATTTCTTGTACCTAATAATACAGCTACCTCAGCACATCTTATTAAACGTGGGATAAGTTATAGATAGATTTCCACAGCAGTTAGCCACCTTTTAAATATCTGAAAAACAACAGACCTACCAGGTATTCAACAATGGAAAATTTCACTAAAATAGGGGCAGGGAGCAGGGAGCGGAATTTCAAATTCCATAGGAAACAACGTGGCAAACTTCAGCTTCTCATATTCACTACTACTATAAAGTGAAAACCAGAGATCACCAATACATCTATGTTATTCCTAGACACCACACCTAAAAAGTTTTCCCATTCAGTAAATCTGGGAAATTAAACCAAAACTAAACCAGGAATAGTTCAGTTTCTACACACTTCTCCAATATTATGTCCGTACAGGTGACTGACAAATGTATGTATTTTCAGGATTAGAGTCTTACAATAGAAATGCTGCTGAAATTCCAAATTGTTATAAATAAATGGTTACCAGAATATGAATTCAATCTGTTGGCCTCTCACCATCACATAACATCCTGGGTTTTGATCAAGCTGATAAGCATATTGTCTTTTAACACTGTGTGTTTATTTTAGGTTTTATATTGAAAGAAAAGTAGAATAATACATGATTACCTTTTTGTATACCAGACCAACAACTGCAGTCTTGATTTTGACTGCAGTAAGCATATTGTTCCGCTGGTATAACTGATGGAGAAGTGTTTGGGAAAGTACTACAAAAAACAAGGCAACAGCATAGCCATATCCACTCCCATACGATGAACGAGGATGATTTTCACTGACCGTTATGATTGCTCTGAAATGAAGGAAAATAAATTTTAAATTCTGTGCATTGTTGTCAGTTGCTGACAATAAAAAGTTCAATAAACTGATACACTGGAAACACATTTAATTAAGTCCATTTGGAGCTGGATATGGTGGAAGGTCACAAAGAAATAGGATGTTATAAAAGGCAGGTCTTATCTATGTTTTCCAATATGTTAGCTTAGAAACATTCTCAAAAAAATTTCTAGACATAAATGTGCTGACTTCACTGACAACAGAGTACAAATAAAGAATGACACAAAAGAAAAAAAGAAAAAAGTAATTATATATTTGTACTTAGAATGGTTGCAACTACCACTCATGAAAGTGAGGGAGAAAAAAAATCTAGAAAAGACTCTTATTCTTGTGTTAGTAAGAGGTTATTTTAAATAACCAGCAACTGTGATGCCTTCAAACAGACTTTATGGTGAACAATTTTGTTTAGGAATACACTGATTCAGTGTATAGTTTGGAGGTTAACAATAATTGTGTTTGTTAATCCTTTTATTTATAAACACAGGCATTTGACAAATTCTTAACACCTCTGTGGGAAATACAGTTCCCAAAAAACACTTCCATCAACTTCATGGTAATGACAACATGGTAACAGAGACATTGCAGTTTTCCTTTAAATGCTGAAGCTGTAGATATTATTCTATATTTAAGTGAGTTTTTATAATATAGAGATTGAAAGTTATTGACCAAAAAACCAGAGAAGTTAAATATCTTGGAACTCCATTTTTCTTAACCCCATTAACATTTAATTTTTTTTTAAGTATATTACATACCTAAATACAGTATTGTGGAATTGAACTTCTACTGGTTTTGTCTCAGTTCTTTGACTAAGAAATTCCTGATCTCTTTGAGAATTCCCTCACTAGATAATTTTGAGGTAACCACTGGGGTGGAGGAGTGAGATAAAATCTTTACACATCTAATCTGTTGCTTAGTTTGGTTTCAGTATTGGTAACCCTTTAATATTATTATTACTTTGAACATAAAGTGAGGCACATTAAAAACTTACTTCATTATTTGTGGACTCACGAAAGCCAGAATGTCAGCTGTAACTTTCAGAAAGGCAACTTTAATCAATAAAAACTTAAATGTTTGCCATAATGGTATAATCAAAGTTGGTTTATGGAAACTTGCTTTCTTAAATAGCACTCTTCTGATGTAAGAAGCCTGCAAGATTGCAAAAACATGTAGAGAAGAGAAAAAAAAATTTATGAACTTCACCCACATTTACAAATATAAAATATGTAATATTAGAGTGTTGATCTAAAGCCATCACTGTACTCATGATCTGAAAAAGTGCATTTCCTACAGTTAGAAAAAAAGCTTTAGGGTGAGAAATGAAATCTAATTTTATTTAGCTTGGCTAGTAGCCTTCAGGAAAAGACAAATATAATTTCTAGGGTCGCCCCAATCTTTCATAAATATAATTAGAAAAAATTAATCCTTAAATGGTTATCATAGGTCAAAAAACCCGTATCAGAAAAACAGAAGTAAGCTTCAACATAAACAGATTATCATTTATAGCATGCTTACAGCAAGTTTATATTTCAGGTTGAAAAACCCTTCTGTTTTTTTCAGAATATTTTCGGTTGTCAAGTAACTTTTTTTTCAGTTTGAGTTTAGCTCAAACAATTGCAAAGCTGAAGCAAAATAACTAAAATGTCTGTAAAACTCAATATTGTTAAAATTAAAGAAAACTGAAGCCTGTTTTGTGCATTCTGCAAGCCAGAGTGTTTACTGATAAGCAAACTGATAAATAGTCTTCTCTATCTACCTATGCAAAGATAAGACATGGAAAAACACACAAGTTCAGAGAGAAATCAGTTGGGCAGTTTTGACAAAGACTAAAATTAATCACTGAAGTAAAAGTCACAGTAGATTCCACATCAGTTATAGTAGATTTGGTATCCCTTAAGAGTGAAAATGCAACTAGTTGTCTTTCTAAGAGGTAAGTTTGAACTTATCCTACAGCCACACTAGAGATCACTCATAACAATACTGAATGGTCTTTGTGATCTGCAAAATGTAGGCTGTTCAATAAACAATAAGACTTTAGGAATCTTCTCCAGCTTCTAGACGCCCTCAAGGTAGAAAAGCATAATGCCTATTGGCAGAATTATAGCTACCATTAATCCAGTGGTAGACTTCTGAATTTCTTTTCTCCATTGCTTTTCAAAGCTAGGACACACAATGTAAGGTGAATCACTTTCATTCAGCTCAAAAAGGTCAATCCTTTCCAATGGTTTCTTATAGCCTACAGACATTAGCCTGAAAGAAAGCAATGAATTTATCCAGTATGAAATATACAGCTGACAAAACAAGCAGAACTACTAACTCAAAAAGTTAATGACAGAATTTAGTATATATAAATAAACTATGCAATCAAAATAATATACCTAATCCTATAAGGGCTATAGGCTAATTTGTGGAACACATACTCACATTAAATGCAGTGAAATTCACCCAAAGTAAGAAGAGTCCAAGTAGATTGTTACATCTGAATGACAAGTTCTGAGGAACCTTTGTATCTCAGAATCTGTCTATATTTCTGATCCCATAATTCTTTCTAGGAAAATAAACTAGATCATAAAAAACTTATGTAGCATCATTACTCATTCAATATTGCGATCTGGAATTAAATAACTTTTCTATCACAGGACTACATTGCCATAGAATCATAGAATCAGTTAGGTTGGAAAAGACTTTTAAGACCATCTAGTCCAACTGTTAAGCTAACACTTCTAAGTCTACTACTAAACCATGTCTCTAACCACCTTGCCTACAAATCTTTTAATACTTCCAGGGATAGTGACTTGTTATGTTGCAACTCACCTCTAACCAAGCTAACGACACTGAACCACTCAGTTTCAGCACAAGCCAAGAGAAGTTTTCTTACAGCAGATCTTCAGCTGCTGAAATTTTAACAAAGTGTACTTAAGTGTCAACAAAACCTTAAACTGGTCTTAAAAATGGCAAAATAGGGTTGATGAATACATTGAACGTAAAGGAACTCTGCAAGAAAAAACAGATGATTTGGAATGTTTGATGAGCATGTCACATTTAAAACAACTCAAAGCAAACCATTCCATATCATTCACAAGTGGGGAAAATGCAAGAGGATTGATGTTGACAACATTCCCTAACTTAAAGGAAGTCCCAAACATCTAGGAATCACTGAGAGGCACATGCATAGACACTGGATCGTGTGTCCCAGCTCTCGTGCTTTCAAGCTGATGAGAATTTCCCTCCCTGAGGGCTGCAAACACAAGCACAGTTCCTATCTTCTCTATCATGCATTTTGAGCGTATTACTCTTGTCCCAATCAGTGGCAGTGCTGGGCTTCACACTGTGTGCCACTGTGTTTACTACAGGACAGAAAACAGGACTCAGAAACGCTTTGTTGGAGGTTGTAATATTCTGGTGAGGGTGAACCTCACTATCCCCAAGGGCCACTCAAATATTTACTGAAGCTGTAACATTACTACAAAGAAATTTGCCTTATGTTTGATAAATTAAGGCAAGGACAACACAGCCTCTCACTAAGAGTGCCAGCTTTTAAGACAGATAGGGAAAACAGACCAATTGGTACCAGAGTTGGAACTGTTGTTTAAGAATTCTGTATAACTCATCTCAATGCTAAAACTCACTCCTGCCAGAGGATAATGAGATCTACCAAATGCCCTCCACACTGTGATCTCCAGATTGCCTGAATTCTAAAGAAACATGATATGTTTCTTTCAAGGCCGGGTTGGATGGGGTCTTGAGCAGCCTGATATAGTGGGAGGTGTCCCTGCCCATGGCAGGGGGGGTTGGAACTGGACGGGCTTTAAGGTCCCTTCCAACCCAACCCAATCTATGATTCTATGATTCTATAGCATTATGGGTTTATTATGTAACAATTAATTTGAGACTTCCTAATTTAGATTGCAAGCACTTAAGGCAAGTATATGTTAACCATAATTTATTGTGTTTGCTTGTTATTAGAAAAAGGGAGCATATCTAATGTTCACAATATTAGTTAAATTGGATCCAGCCATTTCATTGTTAAATAAGCTCTCTCTCACTGATCTCACTGAGTAGAGCTGAAATCCTTTTATTTTTTTCCTCTCTTCTTTTGTTAAACACTGTGGAATTGGTTAAAAATTACAAAGGATAGCCTAATTTCAACATTTAGATGAACACCATGACATAACGAACACATGAGTCATAGAGAAGCACCGCACTCATTGCACTGTGCAACTGTCTAGAAAACTGAAAATGTGTATTTACAGTGTCGAATGGAAGGACTGGTAAAAAAAAAAAAGCTACTCTGAAACTGATGGTGAACTCATAACTTCAAGAGGGCCAGAGTTTAACTGAATACTCCAAATCCTTGAAACAATCTGATTTTTTTGTCTCAGCTTATTAATATCAAATATCATTTCCAGTTTTTCCTTAAAGTTGATAATATTGAATAAAGCAACAAACAGTCATAATACCCTGTAATGTTTTTTCTCACTTTTAAATTTTTGGAGTTCGTATGTCTGACTCAAATGATTTCTAAAGAAGAAAAAAAGAAAAATGAGTAATGGTCACAAGACATAACACATGAAATTGTTTGAAATAACATCCAAAATATTAAGCGACGGGAAGCTGCATGACTTGATATAGTTGAGCTTTCAGTTCCTATTTTTGAGTGAAAAATTTTCCAAGAAGTGGAGGGACTTTATTGGTGTTTATGAGAAGGTGATCTACCATAATAACGTGTGGCTTGCCAAAAAAGAGAGAAGAAAATGAGCATGAAATTAGCTTCTCAGAAAACACTTTAAATGTACTACTGAATATATTCCTGGAGATCTAGCAAATTGTTGTATCGCTACATGGAGTACAAAGGAAATCTTATTTTAATTTTTACCTATTGCCAAACTTTACACAGACACATAATAAATCAAAAAGCATAGGCCAATTCGGCTTTTTATATCCTGCTGTCTAAAAACATCGTCTCTTGTGATGAGAATATTGTGCTTAATGATGAAAATATTACTGTTTCAAATAATGCCATTAGATAATGTATAAGACTGCTACTATGTATAAACAATCCTCCACAAAATATTTGAATATGACCTCTAAAAGTTGTAAATTTTTATTTTTTTGTATGAAAAGCTGACAAAAATCTCAGGCTCAGCCTCTGGCTAAAGCCAGAGTGATGGTGTGGAATATAACTGTGTGCTTTATAACTTTCCAAGCATCAATGAACATTCATAACCAGTTTATCAAATGCTCACCTGCTAAACCACAAATATGTTAATTTACTGAAGAAAAAAATATTCTCTTCAGGGCTATGTTTCTGTTTGAAGAAGAAAAACAAGGAAAAAGTATCAATGTTACTTGAAGGACTGAAGAAAAAGTTGGTGAGTTTTTGGTGGGTTTTTTTCTTTAACTAAACATGCATTTTTAGGACCTATTTAATTTGATCTTTAGTAAGGTTTATACTTCCACTTGTTACCTTCTCCAACCAATATATGCTAACATAAGGAATGAAAAATTAAAGAGATCTAAAGTCTCCTGACTTAGAAACAAATTAACTCGCTGTAAGAGGGTATTAACAACCACCTTAGCTTGATTTTAAACTGTTTACACATATCCTAGAGTATGATCACACCAACAGTAAAGCACAGGAGTTGTACTTGATGATCCTTATACGTCCCTTCTAACTTGAGATATACTATGAGTCTATGTCCAATACAAGCAAACCTACTTTAGATCTTTGACAGCTAAAATCCTGCAGGGTTTTTCCCCCTCATTTGAAAATCTAGCTATTGGAAGTTATCAACTGATAACACCTAAATAACAGCAAACTCCTTTCAGTCCCTAAGAGATGAAGTACTACTGATGTATACAGTACACATAAATGAGAAGAATATGAGGCTCATGCACTTCTGACAATTTAATAAGTCATTTGACACAAGTGTAATAGAGGCAAACAAATATAACTCTCTCATACTTCTTGAGGAATGTGTATCCACACCCAAGTACAACTTCAGCACACCTAGCAAGTAAATTATGTCCCTCTGCAATCACCACCTTAAAAATTTCTAACCAGAGATGCAGTTACAGCTTTTATTCCAGTAGGTGGGAGAAAAAAAAAAACCTGTAAAAACCACATATTTGCAGGTGCTCCAAGAACCTCTACATTTTCGTATTTTCCACAACAATTTATCTCGTACTTTCAGCAAAAAGCCAAATGATTAAATGATAATTCAAGAAACAAACAAACAACAAACATGTATGTCCTCCTTCTCTAGCAAACACACCTGCCTGTGCACCTACTCACAGAGGTACATGCTTGCCATGTCCCATTACAATCAACACCCATATAGAAACTTAGAATCACAGAATGCCTTAGGCTGAAGGACCCTTAAAGATCATCCAGTTCCACACCCCCTGCCACGGGCAGAGACACCTCAAGGTGCTGTCCATCCAACCTGGCTGTGAATACTTCCAGGGAAGGGGCAACCACAACTGCCCTGGGAAACCTGTGCCAGAGCCTCACCATGCTCATCGTGAAGAATTTCTTCCTAATGACCTATCTAAATCTTCCCCCTTCCAATTTAAAGCCATTCCCTCTCGTCACTACTTGTCCTGGTAAAAAGTCCGTCCCCAGCTTTCCTGTAGCCCCTTCAGGTTCTGGAAGGCCGCTATGATCTCCCTCTGGAGCCTTCTCTTCCTCAGGCTGAACAACCCCAACTCTCTCAGCCTGTCCTCATAGCAGAGATGTTCCAGCCCTCTGATCATCTTCGTAGCCCTCCACTGGAGCCGTTCCGTCAGTTCCATATCCTCCTTATGTTGGGGATTCCGGAAGTGGACACAGTATTCCAGGTGGCATTGTTTAGTTGGTTGAACTATTGTCTTTTACCCCATAGAAGAACCCAGCACAAGTCTCACTCACAAGCGCTGCCCGCTCTCAACGTTGCCGGCCTGGATTAAAGCAATCACACGCGGCGCCCCCGCGGCTGCTCGTGGGAGGGAGTCGGCGGCTGCCGGGGGTGGTCCCAAGGGGTGCCACCCGACCCGGCAGCCGGCGACTCCTTCCCGAGGCAGCAGGGAGGTCCTGGAGTGGGGAACAGGACACCGGTAACGCGTCCTCCGCCCTCCCGCCCCGACCCTCGCGGGTCCCACCTTCTTGCCGGTGGGACTCGGTCGCTCGTAGCAGCTGCTCTGCCTCGCAGGGGAGGCGGCCATAGCTCCCACGCGAAGCTGATACTCTAAAGGGTCCAACCGAGCAGCGGGCGGGGACGCGGCCTCCGCTGGATGCGAGAAGAGAGGCGTGGGAGGCGGGAAGCGGTGGGGAGGGCGGCGCTGCCTCAGCCTTCCCAGCTGCTTGAATCCGGTGTCCGCAGCTCCGCCACACCGGCCAGGCAGAACAGCCCCGCGGCCTCAGAAGAATTTTATGGTGAAATGAGCGTTGTGCCCTAAAACACGACCTGCAGCCCTGAGGTCACGATTTGGCTGTGGCCGTTATAGAATCCTAGAACTGATTGGTTGGAAAAGTCCTTTGGGATCACCGAGTTCAACTGCACCTTCACTACTAAACCAGATCTCTGAGCACCTCATCTACCCGTCTTTTAAACACCTCCATGGATGGTGACTCAACCATCTCCCTAGGCAGCTGTACGAGTGTCTGACCACCCTTTTAGTGAAGAAATTTTCCCTAAAGTCTAACCTGAACCTCCCCTGGTACAACTTGAGGCCATTTCTTCTCATCCTAGCGCCTGTTACTTGGGAGAACAGAGCAACGCCCACTTTGCTACAACCTCCTTTCAGGCAATTGTAGGTAGCTACGAGGTCTCCCCTCTGCCTTCTCTTCTCTGAGCTAAACAACTCCAGTTCTCTCAGCTGCTCCTGGTAGGACTTGTCCTCCAGCCCCTGCAGCAACTTTGTTGCTCCTCTCTGGACAGGCTCCAGACTCTGTGTTCTTGTAGTGAGGGGCCCAAAACTCAACACAGTACTCAAGGTGTGGCTGAGGAACAGATCTAACTTAAAACACTGTTGGATAAAACTTCATAAGCACATACTCACTGTTGACAGATATACCCCACCTAGGACTGGCAGCTGGAATTCCAGCTTGCCTTTGGAACTAGGCTACGGCAGCATTGTTTACTCCTCTGGGAGACTGCACACCAGTTAAGCAAACTTTGAGCTTTGTTACTTCTCAATACTTGGTAGTTTTGATTTTCGAGGCTTCATACAGTACTATTTAAATGTAAATGTAGGTAGGAAAGAAGCTATCACTGTAATTTCCATCATTGTGGATTTTTCCTCAACATGTTTCCCCAGAAGTTAAAGAAAATCATTATCTTGATTTTACTCTGTGATTAACTTTTTTACTCTGTGATTGACTTTTTTACTCTTGTTTACCTAGCATATTGCCACCTTAAATGAGAATGCATCACTGACTGCAGTGATCCAAATTTGTCAAAAGTTTGGGAAGTCGTAATAGAAATAACTATGCACTGCATTAAGTCTAAATGCAAGACCTATGTGACAGCAAGGAAAGCAAGGTTTTGTGGCTAGCTAGCAGTGTGGGAAGTGAATGACTAGGACAAAACAATAATTTTGAATCAGAACTAACATAGAAATCATTCATTTCATGTTCATAAGGAATTTTAAAAAGTGACTGAAACAGGCAGTTAAGAAATTTTTGGTTTAGTGCGGGTTTTTTTGGTTTCCACTATTTGATTTCCTAAATGCAGTGACAATGTAATTAAAATATTAACAGAGCCTTGACAAAAGTGACATCCAAAATTAACATGTACAAAAGAAATTTAGTTATACCTAAAGTAGGCACATTCCACATGTCCAGCTTTTCTTCTTTTAACACAAGGATGAGTTTTAGGTAAGGTGATAGTGAGAGGTGTTAAAATCTGAGAAGAAAGAAGGTAAGAAAAAATATTTCTTTATAAGAACTCTATTAATATTTTATCAGCCAAATGTAATATGATCCTTCTTAACATTCTTTTTGTAGAATATAATTGCATAGAACAGATGATCTTGTCTATCGATTGGGGAAGTCTGATAAGGACACATTAGCATAGACCTAAGTGCTGTAGGCTAACTCCTGTTTGGGTGTCAATCTGTTGAGAAACTGATTTTATTAGCTGTCATTTAACTTATCAGACAAAATAGAAATGATTGCAAGCTAAACATTCCTCCATTTCTGAAACTTATTTGGCCTTGTAAAACCCATCACATTTGAAAGAGTAAACCTGAATATTCTTTCTCAATACCAGTGTAAGGATTAAAAGTATTCCTTTCAAGCAACCCAACATTATAACCAAGAAAAGGGCTGGAAGGTTGCCGGCCGGAAAAAGATCTGGGGGTACTGGTCAACAGCTGGATGAATATGAGTCAGCAGTGTGCCCAGGTGGCCAAGCAGGCCAGTGGCATCCTGGCTTGTAACAAAAATGTAGGAGCAGTGAAAGGAGATTGTAGTGAGGAGGGGGCTGGCCTCTTCTCCCAAGTAACAAGAGACAGGATGAGAGGAAACGGCCTCAAGTCGCACCAGGGGAGACTTAGATTGGATATTAGAAAAAAATTCTTTACTGAAAGAGTGGCCACACATTGGAAGAGACTGCCCAGGGAAGTGGTGGAGTCTCCTTCCCTGGAGGTGTTCAAAAAAACATGCAGATGTGGCACTTTGCTGAACCATGTCTCGGGCACAGTGGATTTTGGGTTGATGGTTGGACTGGATGATCTTAAAGAACTGCTCCAACCTTAATGATTCTATGAAAACTAAAATCCTTTTTTTCCCATCAGGTTCAATTTTAAGCCTACACCTACTCTGAAACAGAAGACTTAAGCAATATTAAATAGCTGAAAATTAAGTGTTTTGCTGTCTCATATCAAAGGACTTTAAAAGTGCTTCACCTGCACTCAGTATTGTATAAGACTATATCTGTCTATAGGTTGTTGTTGGCAGTTGTGGAAGATAGAAAATAGGTCACTTGACTCCTTTGATTCATCATGATATGAGGTAGTTTATTCTTCCTCTGCTAAACAAAGAAAAAACTTCTCTTAAGAGGTATCACTAACTCCATTGATTTATACTTTTGTGTTATCAGTTAGATAATAAATTTTTCCTCCATTTGTTACAATGAACACTTAGATTCTCAAATAAGCAAACTAAACATTAGAGAGTAACTTTATAGAAGGATGCATGCATATCCATGTAGTTCTAGTCAGTACATACTGCAGCCATAAAGTATACACATTTATTTGATTATTGATACATATATAATTCTTGTAGTTAGTGCAAATGCATGCATTTTACCTCAGATTTACTACTGGAAAACCCATTCCAATAACCGTACAAGGTGATCCTAAGTGGAAGTAATAACAAAGCTAAATCAGAAAAAAAGTTGTAGGTGTTGATACTTCAGTGACGAACACATCTCTGAAGAGACACTCAGAATTTTTAGCTCTCCTGCTTCAACGGCTCCAGAAAATTCTTACACCATTCACGAGAATACATTCCATAAGTGATGGAAGTGATACATACGCTTCATGAGTGGCTGAAATTACATAACTTCATAGTTTCTATACTAGTAAACTCATAGCCTTCCATGACCCTTGGCAGGGAGGAGGGGAGCCAAGTAATTTTTTTCCTTTATCAGGAAAACTTTATTTTATTAAATGTTTCCTATACCTTAAATAGTACCTTCCTCTTTAAATAGGTTGAGATTAAATAAAGTATCAGTACACTTTATGCACATTTCAAAAATAATATGAATCTTGAACATCCCTGTTATAATAACAGTGCAAGGATGAAAGATTGAATTTCTCTCAAATAAAAATAGTAAATATAATTAAAAAAAGTTGAATCCAGTTACACAGTATTAATGTGTCTTTTTCTTCGCTTTGCGCTTGTGTTTTTGGTCACGCTCTCTTTGTCTCATTTTGTCATCCTCAATACTAGTGTCACTGTCACAACTTTGCTGTTCTCTCTTTCTTTTATAGGTTCTTTCATCCACCTGGTGCACTTCACAGTCACTGGAATGTGGTAGGGCCAATTCAAAAGAACTCGGTGTAAACTTAAAATTTGCAGCTTGATTTGGATAGGGAGAAAAGGATAAATTTGAAGGCAGTGGCGGAGTCATCTGATAGTAAGGAAATTGTTGACCCACTGGACTCTGTATTGTGCACCACTGTGCTAAAACATGGTTCATCTAGAGAAACAGAAACCTGAATTGTTAACACTGTAAGCATGAAGTTCCAAAGTGTTTAATTTTGCATGCATTACTTCTTATACAATGGAAATACAGATAAATTATAAAATAACATATCAAAACATTTGAGACTAAATCTTAAATTATTTTATTAACTCGTATAGTTAGAAAAGTAAACAATCTTTCATGGCAAAGTTAGGAAAAAACATAATTGGATTTCAAATTAAACTGCCAGTTACTCTTTGTGTAAGGTAATCAAACGTGGTATTCCTTTCATTTCATCATCTATCCTTTTTATAAACAGTTCTACATTAACAATAGGCACTGCAGTTAAAGGCATGTACATCTGCAATTTTTTTCTAACCTGGTTTACCTAATTTTAAAGTTAATGGTGAACTCCATAGATCAAAGCACTTGGAACAATGCAGTAAGTGCCCAGCTTATCGCTACAGTCTCTAGAGTCTCTCTCACACAAAACACACAGACCGAATATAAAAACAGAATTACAAAGGTCAAAAAAGAGCAGCTTTCTACTGCCTGGCATCAGCAAGAAAAATGATGGGGAGCATGTCCATTATACATGCAGGCAGAGTCCAAGTGTCCTGTCTGGCTCACCCAAACAAAGATGAGATCAGATGTGTGAAGGTACACATGTAATGAGATCACGAGACATCAAGTCACTATCATCCCTTCTGGCAAGCAGAAAATGGGATGAAGTCAGTCGTGTGTGCCAGTCTGCTGAGTCTGGTATCTTAGTGTTTACGTACTGCATTTTTACTGAATAGTGGGTTCACAGGCAAGTACAGCATGGGAGATGGTGCACTCCCAAGCCTTCCAACCACAGTGGAAGCTACAGGAAAGTTTGTGCAAGCACTAGCTCTTCTGAGGGCACAGCCTGGGAAGAGATGAGGCAGGCCACCACTACCAGCTCCATGATGTGTTTGGTGTGCAGGGCTTGGCCCATAGATACCCTGTTATTATAGTACACTTAAGTGCTAAAATAAACAGACATCACAAAGTTATCAGCGTAAACCACATTTTGTGGCAGTAAATAAACGCTGTTGTTTGCAAAAACACCTTCAATCTCATAAAGAAGCTCCCAAATTTTTAACCTTTATCACAAACTCACCATCTTTTGAAAGCCTGAGTATTCATGAGGTAAACTATTATTCATTGGAAAAGGAGTAAGAGGAAATGGAGGATTTCCATAAGGCTCTTGACACCTAGGAAAAACAAGCAAACATACAAAAAGTAGGCGCCTACCAGATACTGTTTACCAGAGTGCTAAGAGTTAACGCTTGTCTTGGGCTATAACGAGCATATCCAGGAGGAGAACTGAGGCATTAACAACTGGACTTCCACAAAAACCCTAATAAAATAGAAAATACACTCAAAGGCTCAATTAATGAGTAATCCTCATGTGTACTTAAATGCAGGTACAAAAGAGTTCTGGGAATTTAGTTTCCACAGAGTTCTGTCACATTAGTAGATAAAAATGTTGAAATACTGAATATAGGGCATTCAGAGTTCCATTATAACAGGTTTCTATCTGTGTATTAACACATGCATGACAGCTGATTTGTACATATACACACAAAAAATAGAGATATTAATTCACTAGGGTTTAAAAAGATGTTTTTCCTCCCAACAACTGCAAACATTGTTAGTACAAACACCATATTTCAATATTTTCTTGTGGTTCTGTACCTTGCAGAAACAAATAAAAATGGGAAATTCAAGGTAACTGAACCTCTGGCAAGCCAAACCGAATGATAAAATTAACTACAGCACATTGCAAGTCACCAGTAAGGATGCAACTAAAGGATGCAACAGCTGTTTTAATGAAAAACCTAAAGATAGCTCTACCACATCAACTAATTTTCTTAATAAGCATTTTTATAATTTTAATCACGCAGTTCATTCACAAGTGATCTTTGTTACCTATATGAAGGTGAATATAAGTCAGTATAGTTCTCAAAACCATGTGTAGGGCTGTTCAGTTCTGATGAGTGAGAACTCCCTGTAAATAAGACAAGAGCATAATGACTATTCAGTTATGACTATTCAATTAATAAGATAAAAAAACAGAAAGTGGTCTCTGTCACCTGTAGTGTGTCAGTATATCTACGGTAGTATATAAAACTAAGGTGCCATTTTATGGCAGATAATCTATGGTATAATTTACCACTTGAAAATGTTCATTTATCATTTATTCACTTACAAAAGCACAAATCAGGGCTGTTGAAGTAATCAAGAATAGAATCATTCCCATTCAAATACAGACACTGGAGATGCTTCCAATTTTAGAAACCTCAGCCATTCTACTTAAACCTAGCAATTCTTCCGTACAGCCCTGGAAGTAAGGAGTGTCACAGTGCATAGCAGGAACGTGAGTCCTTAATGTTTGGGTAGCAAATCCTGTCTGATCATTACAGTTCTAGAATGTTTATTTTCATAAACATAAAATGAAAAATATGACTCTGATTTGACTACATTCTTCAAACTACAATCCCTTCTACTTAAAAGAACAGCTCTGATAACTGTGGCTTTACTATAAAAACTATCAAATGGTTTGATAGTTGCTGCACTTACTGAATCAACTTTTCCTGCCAGACTGCAAGTTAAAATCAGACCTCGATTCCTAAATGCAATCCAGCATGAAAACCTGTATTACTATGTTATATATATAGTGTGGTCTGAGCTGACTTGGAAGTTGTGCTGTTTTGAACCAAGTTATTGTAGTCTCTTAGTAAACAAAAAATTCAAAGAGCAAATCATTCCCCATGCAAAACCCAGAGGAAGTTTTTTGTTTCTTTAAAAAAATGAACTGTAATTTTTCCAACTATAAATCATCATCTTTGTAAAAGACTGTAGGATTCAAAAATAGTTATTAACAAAACAAAAAAATTTACAAAGACTTAAAGTTACTTATTCGGACTACTAAACGTACCAAACCGATATTGCACTTTAATTGGTCTCCCATACAAACGGATTCCATTCAGCAAAGCTATTGCATAAGGCACTGATTCTTTGTGCTTAAAGCAGACAAATCCAAAAGACTTAGGTTTTCCTTCTTTGTCCTTACAAATCGTCACTTTGGTTAATGGTCCAGCCTGAAAGAAATTTGTATTATTCTCTTTCAGAAATTAACAGAGATTGACACTTCATTCTGTTTTGAATATTTCATAATGATGTATGTTTTGTCATAGTCGGAAACAGTGTAAGTTTCTCAGTATAAGAATCTCTACTTAATTTTGAAATTCTCCAGATTCTCAAAGCTCAAATTCTGAGCCTTCCACAAACAAAACACAGTACCACAGACATTAAAAGGGAACCAAGCATCAGCCCAAGATGTTTAGTCTATAACAATCAGATTTTTTAATTATTTTTAGCATATAATGATGACTACTGATGCAAGGGAGAAGACTAATTTACTGACTCTAGTAAAAGTTATCTTATGCATGTACAGCTGCTAGTGCAAATTATTACAGAAGCTTTTTGCACAGCTAACATAACTAAGCAAATTTCCATAGCTGGTACTATAAAAGTGACCTACTCTATTAATATAGTTCTGTATTCCTCTTGCTTTAATTCCTAAAGTCGGCGACATCAACACTGTGGGAAAGAAAACCTGAGCACAAAGTAGTGCTTCTGGAACCACCACAAACCAGCATTTTTTGTACTGCCTAACCCTTACCACAACGGCACAGCAAGGAATCAAGAGACCCTCAATCCTCCCTCACCAAGCTTTCCGCTCCAAAAAAAACCCTGCTCTACACCCCCAAAGGAAACAAACGCCAAAATCACATACTTTAGTTGAAATATCTACATTGAAAAGTTCCATTTCTGCCTACCTATGCGATTTTAATACTTGCATAATACTTCTAGAACCAAATTAAAAGTGATATTCCATAAATCATGGCTCCATTTTCAAAGAAACTGTCATTTCTGCAGTAGATACCAAAGATAATGAATTTTATCTACACAAGATGGAATCAGTATATTAGTCACCAAATTAATAGTTTCTCATGGAATCAAACTATGTGTCTGTATGGCTGATTTAACAGAGCAAAAAGAAGTGGCCAATAGGAGTCTCCCGCCACAGCTCAGGAGTGTTAAGGATACGACAACTTAACTTCAGGAGGATACAATATCCACATGAGCAATGAAGTGAACGTAAGTTACCAAATATCCATCAGTGAAGAAAAAAATAATGGAATATGTAAAGCACTGTGGTAGCTGGAGAATCAAAAAATAGCATTCAGCGGTAGGACTGCCTTCCACTACTACTACAATATGTACTTTTCAGTAAAAGTCACTCAGAAATCATCTATAACTTCAGGCAAACACAATTGTTTTACAGCAATTAAACTGCATAAACAGTTAAACATTCAAAATAAACACATGGCATATGCTCAGAAGAAGAAAATACACCATAGAAAGAAATCTACTTTATTGTTTTGCATTTTCAATGACTACTGTCAAAAAACAAATCTGCAGTGTGTCTGCTGTGAGCATTTAAGAGTGATGATGTGGACCCATCCTCCTTATTACAACCTCCATGTTGTTAGACTGAAGATATTAAGGATTGTTATCTATGATAATAATGTCTGATTGCTGTATGCTTTTGCCAGCAGTGTATAAACTGATCCTCCATTAAATAACATGCTTTCCCTGAAAAATGAAACACCTTCATGCCCCAACCCTGGTAAAAGTAGGGGAGTCATATAGACAAACAAAAAGGGATCAAAAACAAAGTATCATTTTTATTATTGATGCATAGGGTGACCAGGCTATACAGCAAGGGATAGGTTGACCTGTGCAGAGAATTCTCCAATGTTGATCTTGTCTTTCCAAATATCTTGAAGTTTGCTAGGTTTTTTATTTGTTTTTTTGTTTGTTTGTTTTTAAAGAAGAGATTTCAGTAAGATTCTGAACGTATTTATTTTTCCTTGAATTAGCTCCTTTAGGCATTTTTGTTGTTCTGAACTATACTGCAGTTTTTAAAAAACTTACATATATCCCATCTTCTGATTATTATTTGCCTAACGAGGAGCATCTGATTCTTCAAGAACTAGGAGAAACAGACTCAAGTCCTTTGCAGATCAGTCTTTTAAGAATATAGTCTTCCTTTTCATAAATAAAAAAAATAATAGTTTAGAAGTAATTATAGATACTTGCTACTAATTTGATGGGGGAAAAACTGTAGGTCAGGAGTGTGCCTTGACTACGGCATAGCAGGGATATTGAGTTGTATGCTTTCCAAGAAAGGACAATACTGCAATGAGAAGCATATGCTTTTGCAGCGAAAGGCAGAGCAGCTTGAGTGAGAACAAGATGAAGCGAAGGAAAAAAGATAAGTAGGTGTTATTGGCATGACTTAAAGACCCAGGTAAAAGTCAGCAGTTGAATGAGTGCTGCAGATTTTGCAGAAGTCACGCAAAACTGCATTCTGAGAGCATCCACTTATTTTTATCACTTTTGTACCAGAATTCGTATAGTATTACTCATGTCCCCTGGTAAGGTAAGTTTTCTTAACCTGATGCTTACAGTTAAACAACGGACTACTGTTTAATATTGGAAAAAGTAGGAATACTACATAGAAAATAAGGAGGGGTAAAAATAAAGAAGCAACTGTTTCTTTGCTAATTTTAAGGAAAGGTTAAAAACTGAAAGGAAGAGATGGAAAGAGCTAAAAAACAAAACAGCTATAATATACAAAACAAAAAGGCCTTTCAGTGCAAATGGGGTTGCATGCAGAGGTGCTGCCTAGTTAACAAGACACATATCAGATTAATCAGTATAATAGAATTGGTGAGTAGAAATAGTTCTGATTAGCAGCTAAAATAGCATGAGAACAGGTGATTCTGCCCACCTCTCTTTTTGCACTCTTTATTTTGCAAACTCACCAGAAGGAAGCAAGGTTCGTTCAGAAGACTGGGCAAAATTAGTGGATTGGTAGAAGCAAGTTTATCACCGTGCTGTCAGCTAAACTGTCCAGTCAGAGTCATGCCGGGGGGGGGGGGGGAAATCAACAACATAAAAGAAACACACCATAAAGAAATTGAGGAAATGCCTACAATCAGCAACTATTGTCACTCCATCTTGAAATCTGATGTTTGCATTAGTGATATTATGCTCCCTCCTCTCCATATCATCCACCCTCTTCTCCCTAACACTTTCAGGTTAATAAGCCTGGCTTTGCCAGTGATGTTGTCAATGGGAGATCAAAACAAACCACTTAATCGTCTTAACATCTTCTGTCTTTGCCGCTTTCTTTCCCCTTTGGCATACCTTGTTTCTAAAGAAAGAGAACTAAGCTCAGGTTTCAAACAGGTCCAGCTACTTCATATTTTTCCATCACCTCCCTGAAGATCTCACCAATGGATTTTTTAATATCTTCTCAAGATTTAAAACATAAACCACTTTGATATAAAGGTCATTTATAGGTGGAAGTCCAGAGCACCACCTGCAGATCATTCCTTTTGTGCTATGTTAATAGTTTCAGCCTTGCTCAACGCGTTTTAGTGTTTTACACTAATTTTTCTTAATCAAACTACAGATGAAAAATCTCTTGATTTTTCCTTGTGGGATTTTAAAAACACCTTTAAACTATTTAATTCCTCAATAACCCAGGGCCCACCTGCAGCCCCAAAACTTACAGAGCCGGGAGGAGAGAGAAACAAAGAAGGGGAGACAGGTGGGACAAGGATGGGGTCAGAACTGCAGCGGCAGTGGAGAACGGGAGACATAGGAGAAGGGCTCCCGGTCCCCGCTACTGGCTGGCCCTGACCTCAGTCCTAGTCTAGGTCCTGGTCCCGGACCCAGTCACAGACCCAGCTCAGGCCCGGTCCCAGTCCCAGACTTGGTCCTGGTCCCAGACTCAGTCCCAGATCCAGTTCCCAAACCCAGATCCAAGACCTGGTCCCGGTCCCAGCCCCAGGCTGAGACTCAGTACCAGTACCAGTACCAGTCCCAGACTCAGTCTCGGTCCCGGTCCCGGTCCCCACCTCGGTGCCCCGCGCAGCGAGAGCCCCGGCCCCGCGAACGGCGTAGCCACTCCGCCTGGCCGGGGCTCCCACCCCGCGGCCCCGCCCCAGAAGGGCCCCGCCCTCCACCTGCAGGAAGAGCTCGTAGAGGATCTCCTCCCGCACGCGGCTCTCCAGGTTACCCACGAAGAGCGTCCGGTCCGCCTCCTCGCAGCGTCCCGGCGACAACATGGCAGGGCCGGGCCCCGCCGCGGGAACGGGACGAGGTGGGGAGAACCGGCCGTGCTGCCGTAAAGCAGGCTCGGTCTCCTAGCAACGTGGGGGCGCGCAGGCGGAGCTCCCGCACCGGCTCGCCTGGATCGTGGAGTCTTGGAATGGTTTGGGTTGGAAGGGATCTTAAAGCCCACCCAGTTCCAACCCCCTACCATGGACAGGGACACCTCCCACCAGACCAGGCTGCTCAAGGACCCATCCAGCCTGGTCTTGAACACGTCCAGGGCAGGGGCATCCACAGCTTCTTTGGGCAACCTGTGCCAATGCCTCACCATCCTGAGGGAAGGAGAGGCAGGCAGGAAAGGGGGCATCATGCGGGGGTGTGTGTGCGGGGACAGGGATAAGGACACAGGATAGCACACTGCTGTTGGCGAAGGTCCTGCTGGAGGCCTTATTGTGGCTGCGGCAAGGCCCGCGTTTTATTTAATAGCATTCAGTAGCGGTGAGAACTGCAGTGGGGTGGCAACTGCTTCAGCATTCAGAATTTCAGAATTCAGAATTTCAGAATTCATCCTGATGACAGCAATATTATTAAAGAATCTTTTTTTCTGTAGGCGTAGATGTCTCAGTGCACATTGTCTCAGTGCCCGTTATTTTCTAATGGAGGCTTAGTTACTGACTTGTCAAGTATATTTATAAAGGGATTATCAATTTACAGGAATTACAAGTCACAGCATAGAATACATAGAGTCTTAAATTTCTTCCAGCCAGTCAGGGGTTTTCCATCTGAAATCTGTAGACAGCTTTTTTTCATAGTTAAATATACTGCATTGCGAAAACAGGTGTGATTTCATCTTGCCTGAAAGGGGCAGTGCTCTTAAGCTAGCGGTTAAAGAGGAATTTTTCTGGAGAAGTGACTTGATTCATAAGAGAAGTGAGAGTTATTATGAGAATTGTTATGAGAATGGGATTTTCCGAGATTATGAAATCCTTGGGAGTAGAGAGAAGATTAGAAGGAGAAATGCATTTACATGTGACCACAGATCAGGATATCAAGGCTTGCATAAGAATTTGATTTTAATCTTGAAGACCATGCTGTAATGTTTTTAGTTGTTATTTTACTAGAAACTTTTGGGAGTAAACTGAAGTGTAGAAGTGCTGTTCTGTTACTTGTAAATCATAGTGGTCTGGAACGGTAATAAAGGTGATTTTTTTTAACTTGAATACTTGGCCATTCTTGAGGGATTTTTAGTATCTGGTGGGCGGTGGGATCTTCCCAAAGCATCATGGTTTGTTCAGGAGGTGCGACTCCTGTGGTCAGTGGGACATAATCAGAGTGCTGAGGTGGCAGTGACAGCATCCTCCACTTATTTGCATCAGCCACTTTTGGAGCAGGTAAGTTTGAATTTCAGTGCATGAAGAAGTGCATCCTTGTGAGAAAAACAGTGGACATAATATGCCGTGAAACAGAATGGGCAGTAGCTGGATTTGGAGGGTTTCACATCTGTTTGTGACAGTGTACCTGAAACTCACCTTGAGGGATTTACCTGACAGCAGGATGTCATGTCAGTAGAAACTACAGTCTAAACAGTAACAGTAGTTAAGATTTATGAATTTCTATGTGGCATAAGTGCCACTGTTGATGAACAAAGTCCCCTTGTCATATGTCAGGGAGCTGAGTCCAACAAGTGCTAGGTCAACATCCTGACTAATACCACAAACCTTTCTGGCCATTGATTTAGTAGTGGAGTCTTTTCCTGAGACTGATTTTTTAGGTCTTTAAAACTTTTTCAGGGGTCATTGTATCAACATGGGTAGCACAGTACATTACTTACATGTGAGCTGGACTTACTGGTTTTCAGTTCAAGGGGGAACTTAGAAGTTCATTTCTTTTCCCCATTCATGTGTAAAAGAACAAGCATTTATTTATGCACAACTAGTGGCGTTAGGTTTATGTAAAGGTACATATGTAAGATTTTCTTCTAAGAACAGATGATTGGCTCTTGGACAAGTATGGCAGGTATTTTACTAGAGCTATTACCAGTTCATTTGCACTGGTGTTGAGCTCTCCATGCTTTAACTTGTATGTGAATGAGTACACTGAGTGCATGCTGAGGCTGCTTAAGTCATGGTTGCTTGTGTACACTAAGTTTTTGTTGTAGTGATAATCTATATTAAAAGGTAGAGAGGGGAAGGAGCCAATTTGACACTATGCCATTAGGTGTTCTATGTAATATGTTATGTCAGTCAGCCTGTACTTTTATAATAATAATTGGACAAAGAGTCAAGGATATGAGATAATGAGGTTATACAAAGGAATAATAGAGGCTGCTTTAGTGAAGTTTACTGATAATAGGGTGACAAATTTGAGAAATGGAAGTAAAAACAGTATTAAAAGGTCAGCCTAGTTGATTTTCATGTGAGTGGATATACTGCATCACCTTCTCCTTGTGGCTACATTCAAAGGGAAAGATTTTGAAGAAATTTACTAAAGGCTGTCTGCTGTAGGAGCTGCTCAGAATCCTGAAGAGCCACCTGAAGAGACTGATCACTTAAAAGTAAATGATAAAACACACACACACAGAGTTTAACTGTGGTGGATGGAAAAGGAGACCTAGACCTTGTGTTTAGAAACACTGTGAAGGGTACACTATTAAAAAAATTCTGGGAAGCATCTCTGTCATCTTTGAGTGGTTATGATTTGGTTTAGTTTCTCCTGCCGTGGAAATAATTGGGAGCCAGATACAGGTAAACTGATCCAGACAATTTCCTTGAATAATGCAAATTTTATCTATCTGCCTCTTTACCTCACTGTGAATGCCAAAGAAACTTTGAGTATGTCCTCTTCTATTTAGCCATTGAATTGGTTTGTAAATAATTGAGCTTCACAAAAAAATAAATGTTCCTCTATCTGTTTTGTAGTTGGAGACACAAAGGGAATGAAGTTAAGTTACATACGCAAAACAGCTGACAAGTCAGCGTCTGAGTGCGAGTTTTGGGGCTTGAAGCTCCATCTCTCTCCCATAGAAGTGCTTCCACAGACCTCTGGATTTAGATTAGAAAATGACTTCTTGGGAAAAGCTCAGAAGATAATTCTGTGCAAAAATAATCCATGGAGACACAGTTCTCAGAATTGCTTTCAAGTTTTTACAGAAAAATCCTTCTTTCACCAGAATGACTTTTTAAGTTTCTTTTGCCCATCATGGTGCCTCTAATTGCAGTTGAGTGACACGCTTGAAAAAAACGCATATAGTAGATCTCTCATGTAATGTACCTCTAGTTATTCTGTTTCCTAAATTCCACGTATGTAACAAAGTTGTCAGTGATATACAACATCAGTTGCTTACATGTGAATCTACTGACAGCCGAAGAGAGAGGGAAGTAGATTAAAAAGAGTCCCAACCCTTAAAGACCTGAAAACACCCTACCTACTGAAGTCATTCAATAGGAGGAGTCATGAATTGCAGAAGCTTGAATAGAGCATTGCTTTTGCTTCCTACTCTACATGTCCCTTAGTTCATTAGTGGCATTCAGTTAAGTTAGAAATCTAGCATACTATAAGGAAACACTAGATTTGCCACTTGTCTGGGTATTACATATTGCTTTTCTCCATTTCCACATGCTGAAGTTGTGTTTCTTCATCTGTTTGATATACTGGGTGAAATCAGGTAAGAACCATTAGCTTATTCTTTGCAATGCAGTCTCTTGACTTTATTCAAACATAAGAAATGAATGTTACTTATTTAAGTTGGCCAAAAGATTTAACCTTATGAATTATGCCTAATGGAGCAGATGACTAGTAAAGAAAATTTGATCACTTCAAAACTGAGACGTAGGTTTCCATTTTAAAGTAAATAGAACAAAGCCTGATACTTTATCTCTGGCTGTACTTTGCACAGAAACATGCTCAGGTATGTGCACTTTGTACAAAGTAAAGGGGTAATTGCGAAATACTTTTAGCATATTAACATAACTTTATTGTTTAGGTTTGATAAGTTGACAGATTTTCAAGTTGTACTTTAAATAGCAAAATTTAATTACAAAAAAGTCAGTGTGCACTTAAGATCTCCTTTTCCACCACAGAAGACAAACATACACAGGAAAGCTGAAATTGTATATAACTGAGTTAAACTGCATATGTAACTGCCAAACACTTACCTGTATGATCTGTCTATACAGAAAACTGTATGTGAGTACTCCCACAAGCGTGTACAAAGGGCAGCTGGGTATTCTTTTCAGTAATCAGTCAGAAATAGAAGTTTGAAAAACCTCCTGTCAATGATTCCTCGCTAAACAATTCTAAGTATTAAACCTATAAATCTATTGATAGTACCCATCTAATTCCACAGTAAAAACATCATCTTTTTTTTTCTCTATTTGCTTTTTGAAGAATAACTGCTGTCATTTCATAGCTGTAAGTAAATGAGTTGCTTCCCTTTGAGATTTGCCAGCTAGTAAATAGGTTTCGCCAGTTAAAATAATTTCCTGGTGATAGATTTCTCACTTCCATGGACCAGACTTCGTCTCTGTTTTATGTCACTCTCATTCCACTGACTTCAGAAGCATTAGTTCTTATTTCTAGCAATCAAAGGATTAGAAATCAAAACATCTGAAAGGTTATAGAGGAACACTTCAACAGTATCTTAGCATGAATTTTTATATCTTAGATATGTGGGAGTGAATTATAAGAATCAGTGATTAAACTTGGATTTAAGAACAATATCGGGCAAAAATTAAAGAGTTTTTCTTGTAGCTTTGAAACTGAATAGCAAAAATGTAATCAAGGGGCTGTTTATTATCATTTATCTTTGCATATGACATTTACGTAATAGAATTTCTATTCTAGTTTTATTATCACATATCATTATATGAAAACTAGAGATTAAGTGTGACACATTCTATTAACATCTCAATATCATGTCACATGTCTGACATTTTACCAGGTTCTTGAACATTACTTTCATTAAATTCAGGGCAACTGCAGCTGAAAAGTGCTTAATTTCAGAACCACTTCTTGGAAAAGTCTGAGCAATGAAATATCTTCACTTATCGGTAGTTAGTTAATAACCTTTCCAGTAATCTCAGTAAAAGTTACTTAAATTATTCAATGTCTAAATGAATGTCTCAGTGTATTGGTGCCGGCAAACATTATGGAGCAGATCATCTTGAGTGCCATCACAAAACACTTACAGGATAACCAGGTGATCAGGCCCAGTCAGTATGGGTTTAGGAAAGGCAAGTCCTACCTGACCAACCTGATCTCCTTCTATGACAAGATGACCCACTTAGTGGATTAGTGAAAGCCTGTGGATGTTGTCTACCTAGGCTTTAGTAAAGTCTTTGACACAATTCCCTTCATCATTCTCCTGGAAAAAAAAAGAATGGGTGCTTATGGCTTGGAGAGGCATACTCTTCACTGGGTAGAAAAACCAGGATGGATGTCCGAGCCCAGCGAGTTGTGATGAATCGAGTTAAATCCAGTTGGCAGCTGGCCAGAAGTGGTGTTCCCCAGGGCTCAGTGTTGGAGCCGGTTCTGTTTAATATATTTATCAATGACCTGGGTGAGACGACTGAGTGCACCCTCAGTAAGACTGCAGACAACACCAAATTCAGCAAGAGCATTGATCTACCTGAGGGTAGAAAGGCTCTACAGAGGGATCTGGACAGGCTGGATCAAAGGTTGAAAGGCTCTACAGAGGGATCTGGACAGGCTGGATCAATAGACTGAGGCCAGTTGTATGAAGTTCAACAAGGCCAAACATTGGGTCCTGCAGCTGAGCCACAACAACCTTATGCAGCACTACAGGATTGGGGAAGAGCGGCTGTAAATCTTCCCAGCAGAGAAGGACCTGGGGGTGTTGGTAGACAGTCAACTGAACGTGAGCCAGCAGTGTGCCCAGGTGGCCAAGAAGGTCAGTGGCGTCCTGGCCTGTATCAGCAGGAGTGGGGAAGCGATGGTATCTCTGTACTCAGCACTGGTGAGGCCGCATGTCGAGTACTGTGTTCAGTTTTGGGCCCCTCACTGCAAGAAGGCCATTGAGCTGCTGGAGCGTGTGCAAAGAAGGACAACAAAACTGGTGAAGAGTCTGGAGCATAAGTCTTATGAAGAGCAGCTGAGGGAACTGGGGTTGTTTATTCTGGAGCAAAGGAGCCTGAGGGGAGACTTTATTGCTCTCTACAACTTCCTGAAAGGAAGTTGTAACAAGGTGGGTGCTGGTCTCTTCTCCCAAGTAAAAAGTGATAGGATGAAAGGAAATGGCCTCAAGCTCTGCCAGGGGTTTAGGTTGAATATTAGGAAACATTACTTTGCCAAAAATGTTGTCAAGCACTGGAACAGACTACCCAGGGAAGTGGTTGAGTCGCTGTCCCTGGAGTTATTTAAAAGATGTGTAGATATGGTGCTTAGGGATATGATGCAGGTGGTAGGTTTACAGTTGAACTTCGTGATCTTAAAGATCTTTTCCAACCTAAAAAATTCTATGATTCTGTGATTCTGTAAATGAGAACGGTGATATTTATTTTGAAATGTAGGTAATTCTAACTTTTCCCAGACATAATAATTGTAGCTGTTGTCATAAGGTGGTGATAGGCACAAAACTTTTGTCTAGATGTTTTGAGACAGGAAGTTTTAGGCCATTTCCAATACTCCATAACTTCAGCTCTGCTCTGCTTTGGAAATTTCCATTATTTTTTGTGATGCCAAGTCCAGAAGTGACTGGCATTGTTTAGCTTTGCTTAGATCTGTCCTATAGCATCAAATACATTTTTCAAATGCTTGTAACCCCCACACACACTTGCCCTGCACAGCTTTATAAACTGGTGAGGGCACTGTGTCTGTCTCAGATGTGCAGATGTGATGGATTCGGTTCTGCCTGCTAGCGACTTGCTGGGAAAAGGCGAAGAGCTAGAACTGCCTCCCTTATAACTAAAAAAGTTCTGAGAAATTTAGGTTACTTTTAAAATTTTTTTTAAGGAACTAGGTATTCCTCTTCCTTCTTTTGCTTTCTAGAAGTTGGCTGACCCTTGTTTTAAAAAGTTGTTAATGACAGGAAAATTGAGAAAGGTGTCATCAAATACCAGGCAAAAGTTTTATGTCAAGTAGTGTAGTCCAATAGAGGTGAAGAGATTGGCCCAAATATCTCTGGCTGCAGGCCAGCTGACACCATAGTAGAAGTGAAGAGATCATACAGAAGAATTGGGACAGACATCAACGTTGTGCCCACAGTCAAGAAGGATACTTTTTAAAGTGTTAAATTTTGACGTTGATAAGCAAACAGGGGAAAAATGTTGTCTTTGGAAAATCTCCATCCTCTTATTGATCCTGACTGATCTACAGCTTAATCTTCTATACCACAACTGTCTGAGTACAGAAATGCTAAATGCTACAGTTTTTGTGCCATTGTGTACATTGACCTTATAGATCCTTATTTTTTCAAAATCAGGACAGAATCCTTTGTTTCTTCTTTCTTTTTTTTCTTCTTTCTTTGTTTCTTGTTAATGGTGTCCTTATGGGTATCAAAATTAGAGAAGTGTTCTGGGTCATTCTGTACTGTCAGGCAACTGTTTCTTTTTACTGATCAAACAATAAGGCCTAAGGCTTGGCAGCTTTGACACCCTGGCTGAAAGAGGAAGAAACAACCACAACGACCTTCCTGTTTATACAACACGCTAGTTGTAAAAAAGATTTGAGAACCTGAATTTGATGGTTAAGCAAAGGATCTTATCCACACTGACTACTAATTCGTATTTGTTATGGAGAAAATATATGGTTCAGGAACAATTAGAAAGGTTGATTTTGTGTTTGAAGGCTTCGGAGGAGCATAGTGGTATCTACAGAGTCATTAGTTAAACTGCATCTTGTTTTTGTTCAGTGCATGTTCTGGCACCTCGTTCCAAAGATCTGAAGGAAATAAAATTGAAGTTCTTCTTTCATTCACTGGAAAAAGGGTATTTCATGTGGTCTAACTCAGCAAATGACTGTCTAACATTTTCATCTTTTCCAGATGAGGAGGAAAAATGTCCTGAATTTACAGATCTTAACATAGGTAATGCTTTGTCCGGAACAGAACTTCAAGTCCAGCTACTGCTATATACAAGGGAAAATCCAAATTGTTCTGAGAGACTCATTGAAGATGATGTTACTGCATCTGAATACCTTAATACCTCAAAAAGAATTGTCTTTGTTATCCATGGCTTCAGACCAACAGGATCTCCACCAGCATGGCTAGGTGACATGAAGGAGCTTTTGCTGTCTTCAGAGGATATTAATCTGATTATAGTAGATTGGAATCGTGGTGCTACAACTGTGAATTATATAACTGCTGTTGACAACTGTAGAAAAGTTGCAGAAATACTGAAGAACTATGTTGACCAGGTGCTGGTAAGAGAGAGTTCCATCTGTTCTGAATAAGTGTAAAAAATATAGTTTGTGTGGAAATGGATATTTAAAACATATCTAAAGAGAAGCCAATTGAATATCAAATGATGTTTCTTTACCAAAGATGTTTCTTTACTAACTTTGCATGAAGTTATTACTGCATATCTTTAACTCCACCTGAGTTCTTATTTCTCTTTCACTGACATATGTCTAAAAGTGCGTCTGATTTCTTTAGCCAACTGAAAGTTTCAGGTCACGTTGAAAGAGTGAACGCACCAGTGGGAAGGTGAAATGGGAGGTATTCAAATATATGCAGCATTAAAATTTTACAAAATCAATACACTACTCTTTTCACTATTAAACTGCTATATTCAAAGATTTCAAATGAAAAAGAAATCACTGACAGAGGTGTAAATATTTGTTCCAAAATGATATAAACTTCTTGATTCTAGAGAGAGCTACTGAAACAATTGTTCATGCCTGTGGTATTAATTGAGCTTTAGATTTATTGCTTAATCAAATGAACAAAACATATTATCATCTCATTTATGTCATTGTTAGATCTATAATTTGTTTTTTCTTCTATTCTCAGCACTTCTTTTCCCAGCCTTTCTCAGAAATTGTGAATGCTGTGCAGTAAGAAAATATTCATGTGAAATTTGAGGGGAAACCCCAGCATTTTGAAAAAGGATGAGGTGAAAGAAGACACCCTATCAGAATCTGCCCTCTGGGATTAGATCTAGTGATAAAAGTTATAATTATGACAGTAAATTTATCATTATGGAATAGAAAAATAGAATAGGACTGTAAGAGCAGTCTCCAACCAGAGTGGGTTAAAAGGCATATTTTGCAAATTTCTTGATGCAGATTTTTGGCTAGATGATGGTTGCAGATCTGCCTGTCAAAGTAATGACTGCAGGATATGCTTGGGCTCTTGCTATTCTGCGAGTCATTAAAGTGATGGTGGTGGTGTATGTTGTGTCCTACAGTTATCGGTTTCATAGTAGCAAGTTGCTATGAGACCTTTGTTAATTCATTTTGAGGTGCAGTAATATATCAGATCCCACATATCATCCCATTCATTTGCAGAGATTCTAACAGGTTTGCAGATACTGTTTCAGAGTTCTTTGGTTGTTTGTTTTACTTATTTTAAATACTGTCTGCTTTGTAGTATGGGCTTCTTAAGACTTTGCTGCAAGTGTGCATTTGGTACTGTTATTCAGCAGATCTGTGGCATAAGTGTTAATGGTATTATATTTTATATTTATTTTATTGGAAGGATAAGGCAGTGGAGATAGGTTTTTTTCCTAGTTTGCATTTTTTGTTCATCTTTCTTGTATCTGCTAAATGTGTTCCTCTTTCCATCCCTCTCTAACTACTGTGACAATTTGGAAGAAAAGTGACTCAAGTTTCCTTTTTACATTTTTCTAGTCAAAGAATTTAGTAATTACGACACTGTTTAACTAGTACAGAATGTGAAACTGAAAAGAAGTTTGTAATTCCCTTTTTTTTTAAAGTTAGAGAGTTAGAAATAGAATACTGAGAAAAAGTGAAAGCTAAATCATTGTACTGATGTCTGTTCAGTTAACCATGTGTGTTGTGGCTTTGTTTATTGTTTTTTTTTACCTCGATAGGTAGATGGAGCCTCTCTTGACACTATGTATATGATTGGTGTTAGCCTTGGGGCTCATATAGCTGGTTTTGTTGGCCAGAAATATAATGGCAAAATTGGCAGAATTACAGGTAAGGCTTTTAATCCTGATATATGTATTCTAATGTACCTTGTATTATTTTCATAGCTGTGAATCACATAGTTGCTAGAACTGAAATATTGAAATGCAATCTGTGCTATTTTTCATTAAGGTCTTGATCCAGCGGGCCCTTCGTTCACTCGAGAACCACCAAAGAGGAGACTGGATCGTACTGATGCACAATTTGTTGATGTAATCCATTCAGATACTGATGGTAATGACGTAGCCTTGACTTTCATATTTCAACTTGAGGAAAGGCAGGAAAGCAAAAGAGATCGCATAAGCTGTTTCAGTAACGTCCAAAGAGCGTCACAGAAGTATATTTTGTGTTATAAGGAGGATTCCTGTGCTGGTTCTTTCTAACAAGGTCTATACTTTTGAAATCATACTGTGTATTATTATGCCTATTCGCGAAGAAGTCGAAACTCAGCTTTGGTAATGACTTAAGCAATGATGGGCTTGTTTATTCAGTTCTGACATGCATAGTGATATTATTGAGCGAGTGATGTTTCATTACTGAACCTGAAAATATTGAAATAACTTTTATGTCTAACAGCTAACTGAAGGCATATGTAGATAACCATATAGTCATGAGTCCATTCCATGTCATGCGAAAGTAGCAACTACACCATTTATACTTTCTTTGCTGTAGTATAGTTCTTCTGAATAAAAAAAAGTCTGCAACTTGAATTAAGCATGCCTATTGCGTTAATTTATGATACCACTATTTCCAAATAGTTTAACATTAACATTCTTTTGCTGTGCTAGCATGTATGAACATAGAGGTTGTAAGTACGTGATTATCAGTGAAATAATCCCATCTGAGACCGTCAGTCTTAGCTGTACCATGCTACTACACTACAGATCCACTGCTTAAAATTCTTAATCACCTTACTATAAGGTTAAAATGAAGAATATTCACCTATGCAGTAATCCAGTTTAATTTTTCTCTCAAAACCAAAGTAAACTTTTCAAGTCCACCATACTGGTCCTATTATTTGTATAGTTTAATATGATTTTATTTAATAATATTAAAAATTAAGCATTCAACTATACAAATTTATATGTGAGGTTGTAAACCAGCATTTTTGTAATGTTCCAGTTATGTGAATAAATATAATGTGTTGTAAAAAGTAAGGTAGATCAGATTAAGATAAATCTTAGTCATGATCTTCTGTAGAACAGATACAGATTTTTCTACAGCTCATATTACTGTAGCTCAGAATCCAATGTTGTGCAAAAAAAATGGAAAATCTTACTCTAATGAAAATTACATTTGGGAAGAATTTTGGTTTGCTGGAGAGAACATGAATTTTATAAATTTATTGGTGCAAATAATGTCTCAGCTATAGCTCAGAATAGTTGCTTCTCTTCTTTAATTTTTCCTTTTGTGGCAATAGGAATCTTACACAAATTTGTATACATTTGTGTACAGCATTTTAAATTTGTATAATTTTCTTCAAAAGAAAGAAACGTCATTTAACTCATTACTACAGTTTACAGAACAATAGAACAGTATAATTCCAAATATTTTCTTAAATACTTCCATGTTATTTTTTAATGAATATAATGATAATTGACTACATAATTCCGTCTACATTTTTTGATTCATGATGTTTTCACTTTAGCACTAGGTTTCGAGAAACCTTTAGGAACCATTGATTTCTATCCAAATGGAGGAATGGATCAGCCTGGTTGCCCCAAAACAGTATTCAGTGGTAAATAAAAATGTATTCAATTAATGAGAAAAGAGTTTGAGATCAAATCAAAAAAAACTTAAACTGAGTTCAAAGGACACTGTAAATATTCAGTAATATGGGAACTGAGTGCATTCTATTCTTTCTGTTCCATCCCCACTCAGCACATGAGAAATAACAAAGATATTTAACATCTTTTTATAAGTAAATATTTTTCTATAAGTGCACATATTGCACCATATCATTATTATGGGTATGATGGAATTATATTTTTGTGTTGTATATACAACCTGCATATAGTGATCATTATTTTTCAGTGTTTATATATGGGTAGGCATGGGGAAGATGTTTGTGTCCAAGCATTTTGAACAGGATCACTTGCATATGACATGGAAAGCATAGCTTTCAAGTCTTCACTGTGTTTCAGGTTCCTCTTTGTTTGCAATGATGAATTAAGTTTTGGGCAGGTCTTTTAGGCTCTAGGATGAAAGAAGTTTTAAGATATGACCTTTCGCTGCAGAATTTTGCTTATTTCAGCCTCTATAAGTCTTTGGCAAGGTTGTTGGCTATTGTTTTTGTTTACTCTTTTAGGTTATGTTTATGTCTGTCAATCTTGCTATTACTGATCTGCACAGTACTGCTATGAATTAGAATTGCTTCAAAAGCACAAGGCTTCCACTTGTGTGTCAGTTTGTATGGGAGAATTCCTTAATACTCAGCATCATCTTCATCTATACAGTTCTCGTAGCTTGTTTTGCTGGGAGAGGAAGGAATTTATTACCCAACAAAACTAGAGAGAAGAATATCTGAAGTATTCTTCACAGTAATTTTTCTGCCAAAATGTTCTACACTGCATGCAACAAGGCAAATTTTAACTCAGACTCATGCTTTATAACAAAAAATTCTGTAAATTTGTTATGACTTAGTAGACTATGTCTTACATATAAAACCCTGTAGATCTTTCTCTGTAGATGTAAATAGTCAAAGCAGTCTTTTTTTTTTTCTTGTGTCTTTGCATCCATTTTTCACAGTTGGTTGTAAACTAACAGAGAATAAAGCATGGCTAACTAAGAATGACTCAAGCAAATGGGATTAATTTGATAACGCCTTGTCTTTCATGATGAAAAATGATTACGTATTGTTTTTATATTTCATTTTTTCTTTCCTGAAGGACTTGGATATTTTAAATGTGACCATCAAAGATCTGTCTTGCTGTTCTTATCATCTTTGAAAAAAAGGTGTAATATAATAGCGTACCCTTGCGACTCTTACTTGGATTACAAGAGAGGAAAATGTGTTGATTGTGAAGCTTTCCACCCAATGTCCTGTCCAATAGTGGGTAAGCATTACCATATCTGCTCCGGGTTAGGTGAGATTTTCTGGAAAATCCAGATGAGGTCTTTCTGGGTCCGTAGAAGGGATCTATATAGATTAATCATGTGCAGAGCTGCATAGAATTCTATAAAACAAAAGTTCTTTCTACATTACATCCATAAGCTTAAGAGGTTTACAGAGTATCTAACATTTTATTAAATAATATCCACAGCTATAGACTAAAAAGGATTAAAAATATTTACTTTAATGATTCAAAAAAGAAAGGAAGACATTTTACTTCATGTGAACTGTTCTCTGAAAATATGTGGACTACTTTTTTGGGTTTGTTCTATTATGTCTTCAGGAGTTTATAAGCACTATTGTTTGGAGTTAGTATCCTAGACTAAATAGATTCCAGCTATTACATTATAACAATTTTAGTGATACTAATATATTAGAAGAACAAAATACTTGCATACTACCTTCTATTATACTCAGGGGATTCATGCATTTTCCAAGTCAATTTACTTTCTCAGAGAATATTTAATAAAATGAAAGCCTTATCTGTCACTTTGAGTTTCTTTTGTGTAATTATATGTGTATTATGATTTTGCCAGATGACTGAATTGAAATATTTAAACCTTGGATTTCAGGTTATTATGCTGATAGATGGAAAAAACTTCTAGTACCAATGAATTCCCCAATGAAATCTTACTTTGATACCTCGGATCAAGACCCATTCTGCAGTGAGTGACTGAATATATACATAAAAAACTCTATGAAATGTTATGGGTGTTACTTGTTAGCTGACCTGGAATGAAAGCATGTTAAAAGATATTGTTAATTCTTTTGTTTGTGTTATTTGTTTGTTTGTGTAAAACAGTGTAATAAACCATGAATGAAGTGTCATTTCACAGGCTGGAGGAAGAGTGATGGTGGCAGAAGAGCAGGCAGTATGTGAACTGAGAAAGAAATGTGACTTTAAAAGTAATGAGATGGACTGCCAAGAGGAAGAAGGAAACCAGAAAATGAGAATTAAGTAGCAGGGAAAAAAGCTGGACTGAAAGAACCCACTTAGATGAGATCATTGCTGCCATTTTCAGAGAGAAAAAATAGGAAGAAAGACTGCCCTGGATGGAGGACAAAAATGAGACACAAATGAGACGCTTCAATGTTCCACCCCACAGTCAGCTAAAGCTACTCCAGCTTTTAAAAGTGGCAGGAAAACTTAACTGACTGTTTCGGGGTCATACTCTAGGAGAATGAATTGTCATGGCAGGGGCTTTAGCAGCAATAGTTTACATATCTACTTATCCTGGTAGCAGTCCAGTTTAGCTTCTTATCCAATTTCTCTTTGTATTAACAGACTTTACCACCATAAGCAAATGTTAGCACATTCTTTCGATTGGTTATGTTTCACATTCTTTGATTTGGAGTAGAGGGATAGGCTTACAGGGAATTCAAGTAAAATCAAGCTTTCCCATTAGCTTTTCCCATCATCTAGGCAAGTTTTGTGAACAGAGACTGAATCTCTCTTTTTATAGTAGTAATCATACTTACTTACATCACTGTTTCTTCCAAAGACCCAAGAAGATGTTACTGCAGATGTGATGGATTTTACATAAAATAACTCCTATTCCCAGAGATCTTTTAGCTCTGCCCAAACCTGCTACTACTGTCCTCCCCTGCTCCTGTCTACTTGGGCTTTGTTCTTTGGTGCTCTCAAAGCTGCACAGACCGCTAATTCTGTCTCCTCATTCATTCTTCCAGCAGAAAAATATGTCTTCACTTTCACTCTTACACTTATTAAAATCTGCGCGTTCATCAAAAATCCAACCAGGCAGAATCCTGATGATGGGAAGAGTATATTGCAGAAGGAATAGATTATGTTTAGTATTCTGGGATAGATGTGGAAAAGAAAGAAAAGAAGGGGAAAAATATTACCAAATGTAAGAGAAGGTGTGTGGAGAGGAATAAGAAACGTTGTAATGACAGCATAAATTTAGAGGAAAATATGCAAAGTCAAGAAGAAAAAGTCTACTGAACTAGTCTAAAAAATAGGGTATTTATTAACTAGAGCCTTATTTTAATTCTTAGATAATTGAAAAGTTGAGGAAATAGAAATAAACAAGAGGTCTTAAAACTAAGTGGAACCGTAGACCTGAGCAAAACAAGTTTTTCATACGAAGTGAGACTTCATCTTTTGCGAGAGTATGCTAGAAAGCAACATGCTAAAAATAATTTTAAAACCCTTGCATTTGACTTGTATTTCCTCTGGGTAGCTGTAGCATGGTTGTGATATCGGTGGTGGTTACAGAAGTGTGGTAGAAGGCCAAGTCAGGGTTTCCAAGAGTACAACAGAGCAGGTCAGCTCCATGCCAGTGCACAGAAGGTGCCAGTCCCAGGTACCCAGCCTGTTTTCCTGAAGTTGTGGGCCCTCCAGGGGAGAGGGAGGAGGGGCTGTAGCGTGGTAAAGCAATCAGACCCCTCACCTCTTTCTCAGTCTTTCCCATGCAGTTTTTCTAGTACCTACACAGAGGTTTTGGCAGGTTTACTTCTCTGAGGAAATGGTGCTTTGAGGACCTGTGCTGCTGCTGGTGCTCAGGCTGGGCAAGCAAGGCATGAGAAAAATGTCTCTCTTCAGCTTTAACCAACTAATCAATCTGCTTACCTATCTAACTCCCCGCATTGCCTCTTCATAAAGCTTGTGCCAATGCTGTTCCTTCCCTCTCCCTGCCAATGTATCTCTGCTGTTTTCTGGACATGTCACTTCTGTGGGTAACATGATAGTGTTGCTACACTAACAGCTCCAATATCCCCTTTTTGCAGAGCCTGCCAAAACCTGAAGGTGCTAGTTAGGGCTTGATTTTGCATTTTTTTCCCTTAGGCTGGTCAAATCTACATGCTAATTTCGATGGTAGCTTTCTGATGCAAATCTTTTCCATGTAAGAACTACAGGAAATGATATGTTAATTACACAGAAGTCCAAGTAGCCATTTGGTAGAAGCTAATTGTTGACAATAGCTTTCTTATTCTGCTTTAAGCCGGTAACTTAGACATAAAGAGTCACTATTCTTATCATCATGTTCATCAGCCAATGAACACTATTAACAAGGTGATAATAACAACTGTATCCTGTTGAGATCATTCTTTAAATCTTATTATTTCTTATTTCTTTTTGCAGTGTATAACTACTTAGTGGATATTACTGTCTGGAATAAAAGCATTAGGAGAGGTTTTATTAAAGTTAAAATAACAGATTATGCTGGAAACACAGTAGAATCAGAGATGAATAGGTATGTTGTGCTGTGTCTCAAAGTCTTTCTTGTCATGTTTCCTAAACCTTTTCACTTGTTAATTTGTAAGTCAGAAAAGTATAATGAGATTGTTAAGACCACAACTCCTCTTCCTGGATATGGCTCAGTGTACGAGGCAATGCTCCTCACACTGAAATGATCCTTTCTCCATTTATGAACTAGCCCAGGTCCTCGGATGATGCTGGTTTAAATTCAATTCTAGATGTGCTTGTTCTGAACACTTAGTTTCAATATATCTTACAAGATTTCTGATCTTAATAATAATGATAATAATAATGAATATGTCAGGTAATAAAACTCTAACTAGAAATAATGTTTTTCTTTAGTGAAGCTTCAACTTTTCAGCAATATAAAAGAGTCAAAATACTAACTGGATTTTATCGAGACCTTGACAAAATATCAAAAATTTCCTTGACGTTTTCTACGAAGACTTTGATAGGCCCAAAACACAAGCTCAGGATTCTCCAGATGAGGCTGAAATCTCTTAATAATCCAGAAAGGTAAGTGTTTGTTACACATCAAAATTGTGTATCAGCTAAACTGCTCTGGATGTTTCCTCAGAAATGTATATTTCCATCTGTTGATTTTTTGATTGTATATTCTTAAATGCATGCATAGTCTTCTCATCCTACCTAGGATCAAATTTATCATGTAGAAGAGCTGCTCTGTACATTAACATTTAGTGCACAGCTCCCTCGTCTATATAGATAACATGCATGCTGCTTGTTACAGCAAGCTGCTGGTGCTGTCTAGTCACAGTGGGTTTTCAAGGACCACTTATGTAGACCTGCCTGACCTATACCTGCATGGTTAAGTTCTCTTCCAGAAGATAAATTTTATTAAGCACTTTTCTGGTTTTAATCATGTATCCATACAGAGCTCTTCACACTCAGATATGAAATGGAGCAGTACAGCTCTGGAATAGGTTTTTAGTCTTGTTGCTGAATGTTAAGATCTTCCAAGACCAAGAAAAAATCTATGCTTGCCTACACTTAAAATGAAATCATCTACATTTCTTTTTATAATTAAGTGTCATTACTAAGCTTTTATTTTTTTTTTCTGGGCTTAAGTACTTCAGCATATTGACATAGGTTCATTTTTCAGATCTCCCATTAGTTGTACCATAGCACTAAAAATTAAATTTTACTTTACATCTTGTGAAAACAGCATGTTACAATGCAATAAGTAAGAAATATCCAGGAGTACCAAAAGTACTTTATTTTACAGTTTTTACATGTATTCATGTATTCATATTCATGTATTTGCTTCATATGAATAGCAGATTCAACAAAGTCAGAATTTAAAATAAACTCTACGGAGTAGAAATTGGGTACGATACTTTGTAAAAATTAAGAAATCTTCTTAAATTAATCTACTATTTCATTTTTACTGGAACAGATGAGGAGACAGGTGAGAGAGACTTAGGAAGATACACAACACTTAGTAATCAAAATAGTACCCCAGAATGTGTATACACTAGGCTTTATTAATTTATTGAAGGCCATGTCTCAAGCTCTCAGGTGAACTGTTATGGTTTTATTGAAAAGTATTTGATGGTGATAGATAGCCAAAACTCTAAATCATCATAATTTTTTTCTCAACCCAGTGGTGATAAATCAGAAGATACATTTCATGCAAGCCTATCAGCATTCAGGTCTTTCTCAGATAATGATCTAGCAAATAAGAAAGATTTTCAGTGAAAAATATTTTTGAGTTTTCATTCATGTTACTCTCATTCTTGTTAGTTTTAAAGTAAAATGCACTTGATTTGCTTTGATGTGGGATCCACTAAAATCCTGCCTAAAGAGCCTCATCAGATGACAGTCATATAGGCACTTTAGATACTTCTAGATAGTGGTGAAAAGTAGTGTATTAAATCAGTGTGAGAAGGTAATTTAAATGCAAATGTTACAACACTATTTGTTAGTATAATTACATAATTGCTCATTGTATTATATCTACATATATTTACCTTGTTTAATCACATATAATCACAACAATTTCTTGAATACAGGGTAATCTTAAAAATATTTAAATTATTCATATAACAAAGTAGTGACTTAAAAACAGAGGACCGGTGAAGGGATGAAAGACAATAGGAGTCTCAGCCTCCCCAGATCTGGGTTAACAGCAGACACTGATGATGGTCTACTGGGCTGGTCCATTATTCACACAGATGGTGTGGGAGTGCTGAAAGGTACATATAATTTTCAGACTCTTCTTCTGGTATCTGAGATAAATCATTCCTGCTCACCCATAAAACCAGGAAGCTTTACTAACTTGTATGTGTCCAGGTGCCAGTTCTCTCAAAAAGCTTTTGAACCCGTTGTCCAACTTCAACTCAGTTGATGGAAAATGTGAGTGTCTCAAAGATTCTTAGCCTAGCTGCCTTTGTTTTGTTTTAACCAAAACACTATCAGGATTAACAAAAAAAGACGACTTTATTAATATCTCTGTTGAACAAGAGTGTGGTGTGCCGTTGCTTTTTAGTAGGCAGCAGAGAAGATGAACGGCATGAGGGATTATAAAAGCCTCACCTAGAAAAAAGTTATTTGTATTTTGCTCCTTGTCAGTGAACTGGAGAACCTGCTCCTCACTCAGGCTACTGTCCTGTAAGGCATTCCTGGTACTCAATAATCACAGGCTTTGATGGACTGCACTTCAAATGAGATACAATATGTTGGAAACTGTATGTTTTTATTTCTAGCATTCATCCTCATGGTTTGTCTATTGTGTCCCCTGCGGTTAGATAGAGCCCTTCTCAGGTGATGACTGGTGTTGGAAAAATGGCCATGCTAACACATGTGCTACTGTGTAGAAAATACTGTTGCAAATATGCTAAAATACAGCATTGTATTTTTATGTGAGATATTGAAAGTCAGTTCAGGAAAGGGATGCACATAATAATCTTACATTGTTCTGGCTGAAAATTTGGCCTGTGAATTCTTTCACAGTCTTTGATAAGGACTTAAAAATTCTGTCAATTTCTGTGCTTTTATATCTTTTTTTTTCTCCTTCTACAAAAATATTGTGATAGTAAACCATTAAATTCAAATCAACACAAATTGTGGATGAAAGACTAGACGAAATTCTCTGTTTTGCATTATATGGAATACCAGAATTTATCTTGGTCTTATTGGTCATAAATCTACTATTTTAGCTTTATGCAGTCCTTAAAGGGCCTCAAATTCTTGTGTAGAAATCCACAGTCCTTTCACATACAGACAGGGGAAGCCTTGACTCATTGGGAATCTCACACTAACGAGCAACAATAGAAGTGCCTGGTGGACTGATCTTTCTCAGGCTTTGTCCTTTAGCTGTTTCACTCTACGCTACATCCCAGTCTGAGGTGGATTGTGTTGTGTACTTGCTCTGCGAGTTCAGAGCACTATAGAAGTTAATTTTAAAATAAGTAAGTTTCATAGCTTGTGTGCCCTTAGAGGTGCCATCAGAAGGTGGTAGTCATTTGCCTTTCAAACCAACTCTCAGCATCTATCTATAGCAGCACATGAAGGGCAAAGCTATGACCTGTTTCTGCCCTTAAATGGCAGAGCATATATGTTGACCTCAAAAGGTAATAGTTTGTGTGTACATGGCTCCCTTTGTGACCCCTGTATGTGTTCATGTAGTATTATGTAGTTCTGAGTTTTGTAGGTGTTTAGATGACAGGTTATTCTCGTACATGAAACCTTTTTACACATGCTGTCATAGCAACTAGAAGAGACAGAAGATGTTACAATGTGGTTTTCTACTTTTCTCTGTGGAATGAAAGCTAAGAAACTTTCACACTTAGGGAAATCATCATAAATTATTCAGGCCCAGTGTAACAGGAATTGGTCTGGTTTTGGACCATTGTTCTAAAGAATTAATTTGAATGCAGATTAATAGCTTTAATGGATGAAGTATTGCATCTTCCTAGTTCAGACTAATGTGATACACTTACTCATGCCACTTTGCACCATCCAGCCGATGTCCTTGTTGTTGTTCATAGTCTGGCAAAAGTACTCTAGTGATGTGTAAAATAGTGTGTAAACTCAGATGAGAAGGCATTTATTCTTGTCTTGAGTTCTGTCTCTGAGAGGTAGTAAATACTGGAAGTTTAATAATACAAATACTGTAATATTTTTCTATTAATATTAACTTTTTCTGTTCAGCATTTTTTTTCTTTTTGTACTTTTGTAGACTGCAGCTGTGCAGATATGATTTTGTACTGATGGAGAACACTGAACTGACCTTCAAACCTATTCCTTGTGCAGAGAAGGGTATATGAAGAGAAAGCTTCTGATAACTTAATTTCTCTTACAGCAGTGACATTTTGATTCTTCCTCGGGATAAAGACTGCAATGAGAAAGAAAATGAGATAAATTAGATTTATTTTCAAGGGTCTACCTGGTAGTATGCATGACTTGCTTTGAGTACCTTAAGGTGAAATTAATTGACAAGTTCAGCTATCTATGTGTTTGGGAAATTTGAATAAAGTAAATGTATCATATGGAGAACATGCAATGGTCTCTTTGTTATTATTTGTTAGCAGTGAAGCAACTGCTGAATTAAATATAAATTAGCTGCATAATCCTGGCATATTATTTCTGAAGTCATACGTATATTTAATTTTTTATTATTTATAATGGCTTTTACATGGAAAAATAATTATCTGTCTGCTAAGTGAATTTAATATACTGTACATGTGATCTAAAGCTAAAATACACAGCAGTTTTGCTGTGCTGTGTTCAATGGATATATGAATTCACATTTTCTTATTATATGATATTTCAATCTCTGAGAACTGTAGCAATAAGATTTTTGGGCATATATGTAAACTTGTTATTTAAATCAATTACCTTTATGCTTACTGTAGATGAATATTATTGTAACCATTCAGAATTTTTTCTATGAAACCTATGGACAAGGCTGCTATGTTTCAGATATGAAACAATTTTTAGCTCTATTCTGAAGAGAATAATTTAAAGATGAAAAAAATGCATTTTTTATTATGTTTCTGTTTGAGCCTCTTGGAATTAAAGCTGCTGCCCAGGTTGAGACCTATGGCAGATTTTCATCTCTTGGAATGTGAGCAGGAATAAGTCCTACATAAAGATTTCTTCCTTTAGTTCAGAAAAAGATTTTCCAATGCCAGATTGCCTTTCTTCATGATACTAGAATTGAAGAACAGATTATGCATATTTTCTTCTTTAAGGCTGTTTTATGTATTTAAGCCTAGTTTCTTGTGCAAATGAGTCCTGTGCATGATATCCTTTTTCTTTTATTTCCGATGCCCCTGTTGTCCCTGGTCTTTACTTCAATACCTGTTGACCAATTTTATTTGAATGTTGGATTTGGATGTCCAAAACCTATGAATTTTAAGTTTTATTGAAAGACAACACCTGGTTTAGAAGGAAGATGGAAGATAGTGTCATAAGAAAAGGCAAGCAAATCATAACTTTGTCCTCTTCATTGCAAGAGGGAGCTCCAGCATGCTGGTCAGTACATGCAAAGCTCTGAACCAGCCATTGCACGTGGCTTTAATTTGCCTAGACAAGCAAGTGCTTCAACACACCAAAAAAAATACAGAGCAGTGGACAGACTTGCTTATGGACTGACTTTTAAAAAAATTACGTATTCTTTATAAATGGTAACTACATTACTGTAGGCTTTATCATGTAGCGTCTTTCTCTGCTTTATCATTTTGTTGTATACCTCTTCATTCCTTTCCTCTGCGGGCGTCATTAGGAGATACACAGGAAAAGACATTTTTGTCTGCTTATATGTGGAGGAGGGTGTTCTTTTTGTATTTCTCCTCCCTTTTTGATTTTAAACTGCTTTTATTCTGTTCATTCTGCAAGTTTTTGCCCAGCCTTGCTCTCATGAACCTTAACTTCCCCTACAGGTTTCTAAGCCTCCTTTCCTTCGTCACCTTGTCTCCAAATACCTGTTTCTTATATCACTTTGGAAAAAGCATAGAGACTCGAAAGTAAATTTCAGATGTCTTGAACTAGAATCTTTCAATGGGTTACACAGATATTCAGGCATAGAAATGTATCAGATGGCCTCATAAATTTCCTTTTAGGGTTGCTTTCAACAATTTTTCTGAAGTTGTATATTTTTGTATATTTCGGGTTTTTTATGTTTTATATCCTTACCTTTTTTTTTAATTTATGTCTTGCAGAGAAGACCTGAATACAGGGGTATGAATATGATTTTTGACTATAAACTTTTATTTTGCTTGAGATATTCAATTGCAAGATAATATCTGGAAAAATTAATGAAATTTTATTTGCTCTAAGATGGCAGTATAAAAGGTAGATATACAGCTCTTTCCAGTAATGGAATTGAGTGCTTGTTTATTACCACAGCTATTATTGATGTAGTTGTCAAATGAGTGGATTTTTTCCCCTATTTTGTTTATTGTTTATCTATACGAGCTTGATTTTCAACAGCTTACTCTATTTAAAGACAGAGGTACTCAAAAGTCTACCTTTCCAACATTTGCTGGTGTGGCACTTTCACTATGAACTATATCCTTTGCCATTTACTTGTTCCCCAAATTAGGATAGAGGTGTGGTATTGCAACCCTTGGGAAAGTCAGCTTACACTAATATAAGCTTTAAGGCAGTAGTCATAACTCATGCAATGGACTGCTAGCCTTATGCATCCTTTATCTACCATGTAAACATACTGGCAAAATGGGGGCTACGTGAACTGTCATTGTTGTATTGAGTTGTGTGGTAGAGCATAAGACATGAGCAAGAAAATGTGAAGAATCGAGGACTGAGATACCTTCCTAAACTTATCCCGTTATAAGTGCATGGAAAAAATGTGAAGTGAGGGGCTGTTGAAAAGATACAAGGAGACATACAGACATGACTAACAGAGTTGCACAGGAGTGTGTAATAATAATATTTTCACACATTTTAAACATACCTATAAAAAATGTAAGTCATAGTAATTTGTTGCCTTGCTTTGTGTAAACTTTGGATAAAAAAGAAAGAAGCGGCAGTGTCGATAAGGAGGTTCCTATAACACGAAACAGAAAGAAACATTTTTTTTTCTGATTTCCCATATTAGTTGGTAATTTCCATTTCGTAAGAGGGACTGTTCCAGGCAATGCATTTCCAATGCATAATTGCACTTCTCAAGTGGCTAAGCACTTGGACTGTAGCCTTGTGTCTCCCAGCACCAACAAAAATGTGCTGTAATTGTTTAGAAATGCATTGCTTTTTATGGCTCACTGCCACATTCTACTTTGTACTAATTCCGTCAGCTCCCTCAAGCTCAGAAGAGGATGCCACAATCAGACAAACAATTAAAGTCTTCTAAGGAGTTCCCTTTTCTGAAGTAAGTGGTGATGGCAGTTCAGTGGAGCACACTGCTTCTGCATCAGACCTGAAGAGAGTTTAGACTCATTGTGCAGTACTGTTTTGCATTCTCTGCCGAGTACAAAATGTCCACTAACATTTTTCATTTTACTACATGTTTCATTGGGAAAATTCAGAATGAGCTAAAAAGCCCAACTGAATTTCCATTGAGAAAATCTAAAATTGAGAAATAGATAATTTCATACTAGTTAGAATTGGAATGAAATACTTCCGGTATAAACCCACCTCAAATGCCCTGATTTTCTCCTGGTTCAGGATTTGTCAATAGGCACTGGCCTACTGGATGGCCTGGTGACACTGTTGTGCTTTGATTTTCTCACCCACAAAATAGAAAAAATTGCCCAGTCAGGAGATACTTTCCAATTTGAAATGATAGGTTTTGTTAACTTTATTTTAGAAGTTTGTTTGTATCTAGTTTGTTTAATCATAGGGAACAATCTCTGTATATGTGAGATAGATAATATCCCCTGAGTAATTGTAGGCTCTGTAGTTAACCAGTGTATTGTAGCAATACCAAAGGGATTTCATTGGTATATACTTGTAGTAATGAACTCTAAATTATTTCTATCAAATGCAACAAGCTTGAGAGATTTAGTGCAATATATATATTTAGTGCTTAGTCACAGGGAGATGAATGGTTAAGTGACAGGTTTATGAACCTAATATAAGCTGGTTTTTCCTGTTTGTATTAGACCTGATACATCATCTTTTCTTTTACCTATCCTATTTCAAATGACATGGCAGTGAGGATATGTCAAGAAACTCACTAAGCATTAGTAGTACCTGGAGCAAGCAGTAGCTTACTTAGACAAAAGGCAATGTATAGTATGGGACATGTTCGCTACATCACTCTCTTAATTTACCATATGTTGAAATAGTCTAAAGATACATAAAACAAGACAATTTGCCAGTTTCATTTGAGATGGCTTTATCGATTTCTGTGATGCTCTGTACAGTTAAGGTTGTGCTTTATGACCTGTGTCTCAGGTAAGGATTTCTTGCACATAGTATAACGTGAAGTGCAAATATATGTTGGTGGAATTAATGACTAAGTTTATATACAGCTAAGTGGAAAGCAGCAATTTAGTAAGGAGCTGTTGAAAGGAGGTCAGGCATCTTTTTAGGAAGAATAAAGTCCTGTGTAAATGCTCTTTCTATGTCAGTTTTGTAGAGTTATGTGTTACTTCTAAAGGAACATTTCAGGGTAATTTATAATCACATGGCAAGTGATGTACTGATACAGCACAGCTAATATGAGGAAGAAAGGATTCAAACATGGGTACCTAAAGAGGTACTGAATCAGAATTTATGCTAAGTCCGGAATCATTTACTGCATTTGGCAGCTGCCACTGACTGCACTGAGTGGGTACTTCAACTTATTCTTTCATTTTGAAGTTTCCAAGGTTTATTCTGAGCATATCCAGATATGTGCATCGACTGATGAACAGCTTGACACTGCCTCCTACGTAATCAATATCCCAAGCCTAAGCATGCTTAAAACTCCCTCTTCAGACTGATGGGCAAGCCTGGTGCACGTCTAATGCTCTGAATTAAAGGCAACACAAAAATCTGAGACAGACTCTGCCTTCTGTTAAAAACGTGTAAGGAAAATGGTGTGCTACTGGTCCATAGCAGACATGGTTTGGGGTTAAGAGACCCTGTTTGGAGTACAAATCAGTCTTCTGTGGCATCAGGGAAGTTTAGGTTTACATCTATGAGTTCCCAATGGACTAACTCTTAACCAGCAGCACGCCTACTGCCACAGAGCCCTGGGTTCATTGCAGCTGCCAAAGAGGCTTTGTACTGTGGCATCAAAATCCAGTCTTAGTTTCATCTCTTGCATCCTTCTGTGTACTGTAGGAGTGTAGGAGAAAAACACTCATTAGGAGCTTTTTGACCTAAAAAAGTAATGTGGTAACTTTTAGGTAAGCTCAGGTCTTAGGTACCTGACCTACTGCGACTTCGGTGCGGTTGGAGGCGGTGATTGTGGCCATCAAGTAGCGTGGCCCAAGAGGAGAGAATTGGTATCCTTAGCCATTGATGTGAGACTTGATTACCTGCTTGCAAGTCCTCAGACACGCGCGGTCCCACTGACTGACTCCCCAGCGTTGGTCAGAGTGCATTAGGTGTGCTTCTGAAAGGCATTATTTAGTTTAATTTAGTTTGAAAGCAACATGCTCTGCATGCTCTGAGACAGCTCTGCAATGCAAACTAGGAAGTAATAAGTCAGAATTGTCTTGTTTTAAACTAAAGGGCTTATGCAGCTACTGTGAAAATGCTGCTGATAAATGTATCCATACAATAGGTGTGTCTGAAAAATGGGAAGATGACACCTAGTTGAAAAGTGGAAATGTGACACATGTGGCAGTTAATATTTTTACCATACCTCAGAGTATCAGACATACAATTAATTCCAGCTTGATTTTTTGAGTAATGGAGGGGTGGCAATTTTTATGTTTCTCAACTGCATGCAGTTTACACATTAATTGCATAGTGTATTCAACCTTCTCATAGCTAAGTTTCTTACACTGCTCTGATTATGAGTAACGAAAAGGAATAATGGTCCTACCAATACAATGTACAGAGAAACAAAGGATATAGTATTAATGGAGACGAGAAAAATGCGTTAAGATTTTAAAAGAAATGAAAAATAGTCAGAAGAGGGCAGCCTTTTCACATAAACTGTAAACCAACAACAATACTGAAAACACCTTAAATTATTCCTTTCACTGTAGTAAAACATTCCAGTGTGGGCTTAACCTTGTTAAAGAAACTGCAACATGCACAAAACTTGATCACAACAAGAATGCTTCTCTTTTGCACTGCCTGATCTTCAAAGGACAGAGGACTGGCTTTGTAGCAGTAGTTTTTTCCACTTATGTTCAGACAATAGAGTTAGAAATGATTTTAAGATGAGTCAACAAAGGGAAATGTAATCATCCTTTTTTTTTTTCGAGTTAAAGGCAAATGAACTTTGAATACTTTGGGTATTAAGGTCAAAATACACTTACTTAAATATTGCAGAGAGGTAAACCAATATATTTAGATAAATAAAAAAGCACAAGTAAATGAAATGAATGATGCTTTATTAATGTATTCTTAATCACATCAGTCCTTTTCAGTATTTATTCGATACAATAAGAAGCCATGAAGACTGTTTCATATAGTGAAATATATAAGCTATTTATAAACTACACTGGTTTTATAAAGGAGCTGTATAAAGCTGACCTGCAGCCAGTAGACTCCAGTTACAACTAGTCTGTTGTAGACATACCAGTAGGTATATCACTGTAGTGGAGAAAGAGAAACTCTAATTTGAATGAATATAATTTGGGAATTGATATAAAAGATTATGAAGATGTGTTTGCTTTAATTTCTGATTCCTAGGTGAAGGAGTAGTCTTGTAGCTGTGTCTCTTTGTGAGTAGTTTAAGCCCAGAGTAGGTTAGGACAATGGAAGAGGAAATCCCGAACTGTCTAGGTAAGGCTTTATAAAGATCACCAACAGTATAAGTAGGCATAGTTCACAAAAAAATAACAGAAACATGACAGCTACATGAATTATTTATCAGTAACTATTGGAACTTTTCCATGTGAAGACCTTTACTCAAATCTCAAATTAAAATGTCCAACACCTCAGCAAAGCTTATTAACTCAGCCATTGTTGCCAACTGATTTCAAGACCAAAGTCATCTTGCAGCCAGGAACTCAGAACAGGAGTGGAGGGAGCTCTCATCTCATCTACCTGTAGCTACTCAATCTACTGTCTGTGATACAGGCCAAAGATGATGGTCAACTCTGTAGTTACAGCCTAAATCAGCAGAGTTCTTATACAGGGATTTCCAGGCATAAAAAGTAACGCAAATGTTTTCAGACCCCCTCTTTCAGACAGTATATACAGAATATAAATCTGTTGTGCTCTAAGAATGGGCACCCCACCTGCTAGCTATGCAAAGCAATGCAATTTGAACACATTTTATCTCTTCAAAAATGGGAAGGGAAGGGGGAGGGGAAGGCAAAAGCAAGGCAATCAGAAGATTAGGAATCTTGACTTTCAAGAGTTAATATGCTTGTATGTATGGAACTTTGCCCGTTTCAGAGTGCTTAGGTCCTTTTAGCTGATATGTCAATGAAGACCTGCAAGATATAAAATAACACAGCCGTTTTTTTCAAAAATCTTTAGTGAATTAGATTCTACAGCATTTTACCGAACCATTTTGTTTTGTTTTTTTTGGAACCAACAAGCAATGGCTCCTGCAATTACTGGTATCAAGGTCAAGAGGATCTATTACACTTATCACAGAAACAGTATCCTAAAATATATTTTTGAGTTCCACAAACCAGGGGTCTGACTGAACTAGCTTGATATTCAAACTGTCTTTCTACCACAGAATGATTTCTTTGTCAATTAGGAGGAAAGTTTCATGAATCAAAGTAGAGTCTTGTGGCCTTCTGACGGGTGAGGTGCAGTGGCAAGTGGTTTCCAAGAATGAAGTGAAAAACACTGTGTAGTCTAAATAAAGAAACAGAAGATCAAAGAAAGCCTAGTTTGGCTTTCTCAGTGTTTCAAAACAAATTTAAGTGTTGACCAAGCCAACCCTGAATACCTTACTTTTAAACACATAAATCATAAATATCGTCAGTGAAGAAAATTTTAACCCTAGAATTACATTGCTGGAAAGGCAGTGGGAATGAAGGAGGTGAAATCAGAAGAATCATAAACCTTATATCTGAGTATTTATTGATGTAATTTTGTAACTTCATATCCTTTTTAATATGTATCAAATGTCAAAAAAGACCCCAAATTCCTTAAGGTTTGGAAATTTACCTTGAGCGGCGATCTAGGGCTAAGCACCTGTCTGAGTGAGAGCTCATCAGTTAATGAAGATTTTAGAACTTTATTCAGTAAAGCACTTAAACCCCAGGTGATTTAAGTGATTGGTTAAGATGCAAATTAACTAAGCACTTGTACAGGAGACTGCCTAATTGCAGTCTCAAGCAATTAAATATTTTTTCTCAAATATTGACGATTTTCTTTGTGCTCAAAACTGTCATAAAATATTTAGTTTGTGTATAATATGCTTATTATGTCTTTGTTCCAATTAAGAAAAGCATACATGGCATAGGGAAGGAGCATAAGAATATCTTAAAGGCTCTTCCAATCTTGTTCCTCTTGTCCATCTACTCCATGCTCATGGATGCATTTAACCTGTAGTTTCCACCCTTGAAGCAAGTCTAAGAAGGAGGCAGAGTGCTAGTTATAGCATAGCACACTGCTCAACATGAGGTGCACCCATTGGCAAGTATTGGATGCCAAGGCACACCCCTATTCTTATAACATATAGCAAGACATGGTCACTGAGGATGCAGAACAGATGGGGCTTTAGTATTTCAGTTCTTATTCAATACAATGCTTTCACTTCAAAGCATTTATTTCCAGCTGATTTTCCTTAAAGAAAGAGAGGGCTATATGAAAGGTGTCAGGAACTGTACTGCTTATGGTTTGAAGGTGTTGTGGTGTACATAATGTGTACTACCGTATTTTAATGTAACTGAATTTTGGATATTTCCCAATGTTTTGACTAGCAAAACACATGGGATCCTGGTAGGTCCACATTATGAAAGAGACACATGAATTGGAAATTCTCCAGAAACAGTATGACTCTGCCTCTCTCAAGATCTGTTTCTTAAGCCTGGTTGAATTGGAGGCAGCAGACTTGTATGCTTGTCTATGTGTATACATGCAATAGAAGCTTCAGCCACATATATGTTGTTGTTAACTTGTCAGTAGTTCCCTAGGCCACACTTGATTTTCAATAGCTGGAGATAATTTTAAAAGTGGGCTTTTTCCCTTTCTTATTTTGCATTCCTTTCTTTTTGAACTAAAAGAGGAGAAAGATTGTTCTGGTCAACAAAACTGGCAGATTTATAATACTTTGAAATCATATGTCCTTATTATGGAAAGAATACATTAGAAAAGCCTTAAACTAGAATCAGTTTACATACAAATTTAATAAACGTATCATATAATATGTAAAGGTAAAGTGTATATCTCTTTCAAGTGGAGGACTTGTGCTGATTTATATTGTATTTATCTGGTCCATCTGCCCTAACTTCTGCGATCGAAGAATAATTTTTTGTGATGTCTCTGAATAAAAATTTTTCCTCTTGCTATTACGATCTTTCTGGTTGCTCTGTGAAGTACCTACAACTATATTTTATGAAATATCATAAACTGAGGAAAGAAAAGGAATATCACTGAATAAAATTAGGCCAAGAGTTTCGCTGACTGTTCAGCAGCCTACACAAAAAAGATGGTGAGTTGTTGGGGTTTGTTTTGAGTGGGGAGGGTAGTGGAGGTCAGTGGGGCAGGGAATATGCAGATAAGCATTTTTTGGAAAAAAAAACCCAAACATAGACTTTATCCAATATGTGCAAATAGGTGTAGAGATTTGAATAGAAGCTGACCTCAAGTGCTCCCCTGAGGACTGTTAGACAATGCAGAGAATTGCATTGGAAAATGGGACAACTGGCAGATCTGTGCTGGTAACCCTTCAGCCTTTTGCCTTTCCTGCAAATGTAATCCCTTCCCAATCTATGTCAGTATATTTTAACTGGTATCAAAGACCTACTGCTTAAATTGCTCCAGATAAACTGTATCACATTTATTGGGATGTATTAGGAAGCTTGTAGATTTGAGGACATAGTAACTACCAGATGGAGAGACGTCTCAAAGAATGGTGCCGGAAAGTAATGCACATCTACAACTTGATCAGCAGTGTAAAGTGAGAATCATAAAAATGTAGGAAGTCTAATAGAGATGAGAGATAGTCAAAATAACCACAAACACAAGCTCTGAAATAAGCTCACAGAAAATGAAGGAAATTTTGGGGCGCAATCTTATCTTGGAAAATCTGAATTTCTAAGAAGGGATCCTGTCTACTGGGGGACCTTGTTCATAAACATAGTTGTATCCTGGTCTGGGCCAGATGGGTTTGTTCTAGTTCAGATGAGTGGGTTTTAAAGTAAGAGTTTCATCCTGAACTGTCTGCTGCCTCCAGTAAGCACTGCTCTCCACCCTGGTACACTCTTTCCTGGGAGCCATGCCACTCAAAGTTGGCTCAGCAGACAGCTCCTCCTTCCTCTACCCACTCAAGCACAGAACAAGAAGTCCCTATCCCTGGAACGGCCTGTGAGTCTGGCAGCTCACCCATTCCTGCACTAACCTCAAGCAGCCATTACTCCTCCCAACAAAAACAACCCACAAGACAACAAATGTTCAGTTTACTGCTTCGTTCTTAAAGGCAATGCTCAGTGACAGAATAAGCTTTGTACTTAAAAAATAGAAGTGTCCATCTTACAAAAACAATTCCAATGAAAAATAACATTTTGACATTCTTCAAACGACAAAGGCTGTAAAGAGGAAAAAAATAAAGTACTATTTTATGTCCTCCTGAATGGCTATCAGGTCATAACTGAAGGACTAGAGTAGTCTGATAGCTAGAGCTAATATTCCTCACTCCTTGCTTTCTCTGCATATTATGCAGAAAGTTCCAAGTTTGTTATGTTGCAAGGTACTGTATTTTTTTTTTGTTTACTAAGCCTTGAAGTATTCATCAGAGTCAGTGGAAAGATTCCTCCTCACTGCAAGGGTCTTGGAGCAACCCCCAAGAATGAAAATAAAAAGAAAAAAAATAAGGTATTGTATTAACATCAAATCTAAAGCAAATGAAGAGGAAAAAATCTATAAACACTTACCTACATCAGGTACAATATTAATGAAACTTTGAAAATGCAATCCATTCAAAAAAGTAAAAATAACAAGAGCTCTTTCAGTAGTTTTATACAATTATCTACAAGGTCATAAACACTGCACTTAGTTTCTGTCTCACGCAAGGCTTTGAAGAAGCGAGAGTTCTTTGCAGCATACGAATCACCAGAAAAAAGATCCAAGATTGAATAAAATAAGCTTCAAATGATTCTCTAGATGGAGATGCAGCTTTTGCCTACAGCGTTAATATATTACAGTTTGGCATCTCTAAAATATAGCTGTGAAGAATGCTGTGAACCTGCTAATTAATAAGACCCTTTTCCTCAGACATTTCATTAACCTAAACTTTTTAGTTTTCTGTAGATTGAATGCATGCATGCCTGTTTTTAACCTTTGTACAATGGCTCTTAATGTTATAATTAATTTATTCCCACTAGCAAGAGGAGAATAGTGGGTTATAGAAGTAATTCAAAATGAGTTATGCATAATACATACTGATCAATATTGTTGAGTATATATTTTCTTGCATGACTTTTCATTTCATAGAAAGAGAGTTTTGTCAGAAATAGAACTCTAACATTTGATGTATCATTTAGCTTCAAATAATATGCAGACAAATATTTAGAAGAGGCCAGAGGAGACATGAACATAAAGAGTTAAAAATACCTTGCTTGCCCAGGTAAGAACTCCAGTTACTCAGACTATGTCCAGTTTTTGTTTATGTAGCACAAAAACTGAATCTAGGGGTTTCTGCAGAGAAGTCACTTCCGAGTACTTCGTTTCACATCTTCCTGGCAGAGAATATTATTCAAGAGCTTCAGAAAGTCACGTCATGTGCATAGTGGGGATGGAGTAACGACTACACCCAGTTCCTTTCAACACTTACGCTCCACCGCTGCTAAAGGCCAGTTTCACTCCTTGATTTCCTCATCTTTGGATCAGAAGGGAAGAGTTGTGATTCACAGTGATGACCGTTGAATTCCGTGAGGAATTCAAAGGGAGCAAAGGGGAAATTCTCCTGTCCCAACAATGAACTGGTCAAGTTTATTTCTTTTTTTCTGCTTTACCTTTTCTCCACCTGTATTCACAGCAGTTGAAGAACAACAAGGGTTTGGTTTTCCAATAAACCAGGCTGGAAATGTGTTGGCAGGAAGTAGGTGAATGTCAGAGACTAATAGGCATCAAAATACCTATTCTCTGTGAGGCTGCTTTTAGCCAAGGAGGAACTGAGGAATTGCCACCATGTCAGTGGACTGATAAGTACGTCCCAAACAAGTTGAGGCAATCAAGGGAAGAATGATTTACTGATGAGAAGTGTTCCCAGATTTAATGAAGCTGCAACCTAATTAAACTATATCCCTTGCATCTTGTCCTTTATCCCTTTTCCCTTATTTTCTTCCTTCTTGGTGATATTGTGGAAATCATCACTTTGCAGAGCTCCAGGAGGGGAATTTCTAGTTTGTTGAGTACCAGCATACAAGGTTATATGTTGGGTTGGAACACTAAAGCTAGATGAAACGGAAGAAGTGCAATTCTGTAAATAATTCACCTGTGAAAATCTATCAGTTAATTCACATATTTATCATTAATGGTTAAGATTTTGTTTTCTGTGACAGATACAGTATTAAAGATAACTAGCTGGGTATTTATTCAGCACGGATGTCAGTTGATGTGAATTTTACCACTGATTTAATGCCTTGTGAAATTGATTTAAGACCTTATGAGAATGAGGCATTGGCTTAACAGGCAAAGAAAACAAGAACACTCAATGTTTGGAAAAGTAAAAGCCCCTTCTGTAGTACAAATTGTTTTAGGTATGGTAATTAGGAACATAATATCTTAGTAGAAAGGAGTGTGAAGAAGGTGGATTGATACCAGTTAGAAAAAGAGTGCAGCAACTGTTATTGATGGACACCATTGCTATCGATGCTTTGCATGTTTATGATCAGGTGAGCTGCAGAAAGAAAAAACAGTAAATCTCTGTAAGCAAAATAAAGCTTATTCTTCTTGTTAATATAGCAGGTTAATGTTAAAGTATTTGGGTTCAGTCCTGTTAGTGAGCACACTTAAATTTCATATCCCAACCTATTATAGGTGTTTTTACTCTGTTTTATTTTTTTTTTTCTGTTACATCTTTTGTGAAGCATTTTCTTATGCAGTGCCCATATATTAATATCATCTCAGATAATTTTATAACAAGAATGTTGTTATGACACCCTTTCCCCAACAAGCCCACTTTGGTAATAAATAATCTTTCAGGTGTTCAGTTATGCACGGATTGTTTTGAATTCATGGTACTTTTCAGTGTGCAGATGACTTTTTTTTTCCTTCATTTTGTTATTTTCCTTGTGATTGTTCTGGCTTAATTTGTGTTTATTATATAGCATTCTCCTAATTATATGCTTGCATATCACAAAGTTTAGGGGTTTGAATGGCTATTATTTGCCTATTCTGCAACTCTTCATAGATTATTTTCAATATGCTTTGACAATGAAATCATTTCAGAGAATATCATTAAAACTATCCTTAATGTCTTTTACCTTGTTAAGGGTTGCACTTCAAGTTTGTTTTCTTTGTCATTCTTATTCCATATTTTCTTGCCTAGCACTTTGACAAAGTGAAAAGAAAATTGCAGAATGACAAGAAGAGTAAGCAAGTCAGTAATTACCTACTTTGTATAGATACGTTTTGAAGTATTCCATCCCAAGTGTTTTGAAGATTTATGGATGCATGCTTATTCAGAAGTATGTAGGGTTACAAAATTTTTTCTCAAGGAATAGTCTTATGCCCACATTGATCTGCTCAATTCAGATCTCATCTCACCTGTTGTTTTTGAGTAATTCAAAATGAAAGAAGCTAAAAGTCTTGTTTAAACGATGTGTTAAATATGGTTTCACTACACAGCCAAACTCAGAAAACAGGCTTGTAAGGTCATGCTTGAAACAAAAACAGAAAAAGAAGTTTTTTAGTCCCAGTTTAATTCCCAGTTCTAATTCATAGCATACCCTCAAAACCTGTGATTCCTAGCTCAGCTGAGCCCCTGCTATGGTGGCTCCAGTTACCTGCCCCAAAGCTAGCTAGTTTCAAGGTCATGTTACCACAGCTACTGAATGCACTGTAAGCCTCCTTCCAGTTGAGAAATCCCTGCTGATGCTGGAGCAGTTTGCAATCTTACCAATTGTGCCGGGCTTTCTGCAGCTCAGTCTCTGCCACTTGAGCTTTCTGGTTCAACTGCTTTTCTTAAATTGAGGAGGTGATTTGAAACAACCCATCTCTGCTTCTTTCTTTTTTTACCCCCCTTCCCTCACTGTAATTTATTGCTTTCTAATTTCTGCCAGCACACTGTTAAAGGGGTTACCTAATCAATGGAAGGATCTGTGTGGTAAAAATAAGCTAAAAACCAGCTCTGAAGCACTTTTAACGCAGCAAATTGCAGAAATCTCTCTCATTGCCCTGTCTTCCAGCCACGTGTATCGATAATTTGGGAAAGATGAAATGAAGCAGGAGTACAAGAATGGACTGGTTTTACTGCAAGAAACAAACATGTTTTAAAGCACACCTTTGGTACGTATTTTAGGTTTTCTTTGAAATCATTACAGCTGGGTGGTAAATAGTAGGAGTTTTGTGAATCAATACAAAGATGCCTGGATATGTGCTTATCACAGTGTTTTCATTACTGTAGACGTAGACATAGGAGAATTTTTTTCTTGTCTCCTGAGGTGTCTACCCTGAGTATTTTCACTTTTTTTTTTCCATTTGAAGATAACATACAATTGTTCATATTGGTTTTAGAAAAAGAATATAAGTAACAGAATATTTTGGTTGGAATGACATGTCAATAGGAGTTATTGCTACTCAGATGTCATATAGTAACAGGAAAAGAACATAAACCCAGAAAGAAACCAAAATAATATTTTAATTTCAGTCTACTATGATATTTTAGCATTTTATGGAACAAATTAGAAAATTTACCAACAGCAAATTCCTATCTAAAAATTCCATTGGAATTATTATTGAAGCCAATATAATTATATGTAGGTATTTTTTTACTCTAAACACTTTTTTCAACAAGAAAACTGTCACAACATAGCTACATACATAACCACACAAGAGCATTCAACAATGATCTCATAGTTTTCCAGTTCAATATCTGCATTGTGCAGGTATCTATGATCAGCTGGCTTATCTATCGAAGTGATATGGTGGTCTATATAAGTTACGGTCTCACGACATTTTTCCAAGCTGAGGGCATTGCAGCTACTAGAGATAACAGCAGAACTCCTTCTCCCTGAATCTCATTTTTTCCATTTGGATTCCTTATTAGGTGCTTTACTTGTGAAATAGCCTCTATTGCTGTGTCCGTGCTTTCTGTATGTGAAAGCTTTCATTATCAAAGTACTCTACCCTTCTGCAAAGTTCTATTAAAATGAATAGGAATTTTGGCTGATTGCAAAGCACTGTGAAGGGCCTTATCTGAATGCTGCATAACAGCTCTTTTACCTTTCAGACTTCCCAGATTGAATTGTTCTGCAAGAGTTTTGGGTTTTAAGTTAAAAATAAGAACATAATTTTCATTTTTCAATTTTCTATAATACATTGGAGGAGTTTTAATTTCTGAAAGAGGAAGAATGCAGAAAACATTTCTTTTAAGGTAAGCAGTTCTTTTATCTTATTACAGCGATACAGAATTTTAAAATAAAAGGATCAGGAAATATAAAACAAATTCCAAGAGACTGATCATTATAATCAGTTTTTTTGATGTTGAAGTGCTAAATTATCAGTGCAAGCAATGACTAGCTCTGATTACATCCACTTCTGTTAATAATTCATAAGCAATACAGGTTTATGAATGTGAACCATTTAACTAAAGAAGTTCATCTCATAAGTAGTGTAGTTGATTCCTGAAATTTACACACTCACTTTTGTTTTATCATCTAGAAGAAAGCCTGACATTTAAAGATCAAAATATTTTAACCTACAAACAAGAAGAATAGATGATAAAGAAAGCAGAAGAGCTGGAGAAGAGTTCATAATTTGGGAGTGAAGGAAAAATATGATCTATGTAGATACTCTGTAAATATTCATGTATATGTGTCTGTGGAGAATAACATTAAATAGAAAAGGCTGCAGCAAAAGGCAGTGTAAAATTCAGCAGTGTTTCATTTGTGTAATATTCTTGTATCATTTTCTTCTGTAGAGGAAATAATTCTGCTGTATTCTAGAATGAAGTAGTATGTGTTTGGAAGGAGAAAGGAATTCTCGCTCATTTATAGAAAGCCAGGAAAAAGAAATGTAACATATTGGGAACGCTTTCTGATGCTACTGTTGGTGCCAAGTTTCCTTTAGATTAAGACATGAAACCTGTAAGTAACTAAGGGTTTGCAGCATTTTCTTTAGGCTGCTCTGCAGGGCAGTTTTGTGGCAAATCCTGCAGAACTGATTTCCAGTCCTTCCTCATGGTGACACCTGTTGGCAGACAAAAAAATTTATGATTTATTGCTGTTGAGACACCTGTTGTTGCAAGAGCTGTTGTGTTATGGGACCAGGATGACTGCAGGGAAAAGAGGCAAGGAAACTAAGGGTGTTGGCTTATGAGCACCTACCATATATGTGTATAGTTAAACGTAGTAAACTGTAAGCTGTTTGTCTCCTTTTGTGAATTAATGTACCTGTTTTCTGATTTGACTAAGTCAAACACCAGTTCAGGTGTTGTCCCTTCAAGAGGAAAGGTGCTGTCTTGGTGGATGCCTTTTCTGTTTCCCTTGCAAATGGGCTATTCCAATTTAGAGCAGTAGTGACAGGGTGCCTACATGCTTTCTCCCGTTATCTTCATATGGTCTATTATGCATTGCTGTAGAAGTTACATTTAACTATTTGGTAAGAGTATGAACTCATGTTAGTTTCAATCCTTCATAGAATCATCTGGTTGTAAAAGACCTCTGAAATAGAGACCAGCTGTGCCTGTCCACTACTAAACCAAGTCCCTGAGAAATTTATCTACTTGCCTTTTAAATACCTCCAGGGATGGTGACTCAGTCACCTCCCTGGGCAGCTGTTCCAGTGCCTGACCACCCTTTCAGTGAAGAAATTTTGTCTAATGTCTGGTCTGATCTTCCCCTGGTGCAATTTGAGGCCATTTCCTCTCATCTTATCACCAGTCACTCAGGAGAAGAGACCAACACTCACCTCACCACAACCTCCTTTCAGGTAGTAGTAGGCAGTGCTGAGGTCTCCCTTCAACCTCCTCCTCTCCAAGCTAAACAACCCCAGTTCCCTCAGCTGATCCTCACAGGACTTGTTCCCAGTCCCCTCACCAGCCTCATTGCCCTTCTCTGGACATGCTCCAGCACCTCAATGCCCTTCTTGTCCTAGTTTCATACAATAGATTTTGTATCAAACATAAATTTATTTCATCAAGCTAATAATATACATAGAAATAACAGGTATATATATATAATATTTTATACATAAAAAAAGAATCTGCAGAAGTGCCCTTACCAGCAAAACAAGAACTTATGTTGCATATGGGTGAGAGATAAGCTTCTATTTGTCTGCCCATGTTAAACATAGGCCTCTGTTAACCTATGTAGGTCTATAGTAAGTCTTTGGTAGCCCTTTATCTGGTCCTAATGGCGCTTATACCTGGAGTATCACCCTGTTTGCAAATGCTGGGAAAAGATTTTCACCCTCCTAGTCCTGTATACCTGTGTCCGAAAGTTGCTTTAGCTAGCTGAGGAAGGAAACTAGATCAAAACCAGGTTTGAAAGGTACCCTATTGCTCCACATTGGAGGTATTTTCTGCCTTGGAAACCTCATCAGATGCCAAAACTTCCAGAAAAGGTTTTTCTGCTCTAGCCTAAGATAATAAGGAGCAGAAACTGAAAACAGTTCAGATGTCTATGACTAATACTACATTATCTTCTAGACTTCTTAAGGAACAGTGGGAGATCTCAGTATTGGTTCTCCAAGCAAGGAGGGAAGGGCACCCTACCTTTTCTTATATTTTCTTGATAAAATGCTATCAATAGTTCTATCTAGGACTATTCATAATCCGGGGGAAAAAAATGTTAGTGGTGGAAAGTACTGTCCAGTATTTAGATTCAAACTCACAGCTATAGACAAAGCGTTCCCCTTCTTCTGCCTCAGCTCTCCATCAGTAAAATGAAAAACAATGGTATTCCTCTACCTCTCAGAAATGTTATAAATGCATTAAGACTTGTGAAGCACTTGCTATTTACTTACAGGGGGTGCAAAAGTACAGAAAACAGTTCCTTGTGAAAAAAGCTTTTTGCTGTTAAGGAATTCTCCATAGCATTTATTTTACTCCTAACAATCAATTTTATCTGACAGTTTTAAGTACTAGGGCTTTCAGAGATGTCTGACTCTTTTTATTTATTTATTATTTATTACAAGTGCTATCAACATTTACAACTCAGACTAAGTTTTACTAAACTCTATGTCAAATTAAAACTTTTGCTTAATAAGATTCCTCTGTGTTCTCTGCCTTTTGCAGTGAACAAACTTATAACTGGGCATACGTTAACACAGACGACTTACCCAAAGCCAAGGGAGCCTTGTCTTCCCTTTCCTCACACAGAATCACTAGCTTTCTTGTTGCTTGATCATTCATATCTTACAGGGAAATATCTTCACATTGTTATTGGGAGGAAGTTAATCAGCACTGGCAAGGGGAAAATGGGCCTGTGGCCATTCCCACTTTGGAGGAGAGAGAGTGGCTGGACTCAAACGAGCTCTGCTGAGCTAGGAGGAGAGCTCTGCAATTTCTCACCACCTCTGCTAATTGAATGCAGTGTTGGGAAGGACAGCGTTGTTAAGCTGTCATGCAGAACACAGAACCAAAGCTTTAAAAGCCTAATAAAACGCTATACATCATCTGGTTTCACTTGGGTGAAAAATCTGTGTCCAGGCCCTAAGCGCCTTTGAGGCTGTCATCAGCCCTGCCTCTCCCTGCCGCTGAACCTTGCTCGGATGGGCACCACCCTCACCCCAACTCCATCCCCCCCCAAGGGTCTGCTTTCCCAGCCAGACCAGGGGCTGCAGTGGTGCCTGGGCTGTGCCTGATCTCAGTCACTGTCCCTGACCTTGCTGGAGGCTGAGGGGAGTGATTGGTTTTCTGCAGCAGAAAAGGACCTGGGGTTGCTGATTGACAGCCAGAAGAACGTGAGCCAAGAAGACCAAAACTATCCTGGCTTGTATCAGAAATTGTGTGGTCAGGACTAGAGAAGTGATAATGCCCTCGTACTCAGCACTGGTGAGGTGGATGTTGTTATCTTCTCCCAAGTAACAAGCGATGATGAGGAAATGGTCTCAAGTTGCACCAGGGGAGGTTTAGATCGGATATTAGAAAAAATTTCTTTACCAAAAGAGTGGTCAAGTATTTGAACAGGCTATCCAGGGAAGTGGAATCTCCATGTTGAAAAAACATGTAGACACTGCAGTTCAAGACATGGTTTAGTAGGCATGGTGGTGTTGGGCTTACAATTAGACTCAATGAACTTAGAAGTCTTTTCCAACCTTAATGATTCCACTGTGGCTGAGGAGGGAGGGCACTGTTAATTACTCCCCCATGTTGCCTGGCAAAGTATGATCCACCGTGCTTTAAACTGCTCCCATGAACTGTAATGTCACACACAGACTTCCTTGCAAATAATGTTCCCAAGGGTTTGATAATGTCAGCAGGATATATTCAGCCTGCCTCTTCTTTCTAGTTAGTATTGTCTCCTTTTTTTTTTTAATATATTTACAAGTAGGGCGGATGTGGCAGCTAGCAGATGATGAAGAGCTCCCTCTGCCTTCTGTGCTGTTAGAAGAGATGTGTAGTTCCTGCTGTGAGACATCAGCACATGAGTGCTGGAAACAGCTCACAACAAGGTGTGAACAGCCTGGCTCTGAGCTTTGGCAGAGACTTAGCAGCTGAGAGCAAGGCCAAGGCCATCTCAGCTACTTGCCCTGATAGCACTTTATGGTACATTTGCTTTCCAAATCTTTTCATTCTCTATGCAGGATGTGAATTGGAATCAAGAATGTAATTGCACAGAGGCAAAGAAACAGAGATGCTTCTGTAAACAGATGTAGCAGAAATCATTCTGATGGTTGCAGGATTTGAGTGGTGCTCTGCTGGCTTCTCACCCAAAATCTTTGCGATAGGACATAGTCCATCAGGAATATTGAATGAGTGAAGTTGTCAGGGTTTGGTCTGGTACCATGTAGATTTAAAAGCTAATAGATTAAGGCAGGAGATGATTGTTTTGGACCAAGGAACCCGGTTTGTTTTTGTCTTGTGTTCTAAGGTTGTTTGGTTAACTACTTCACACATGCAAGATTTTGTACTGCAATGGTGCTCATCATTAAAAACATAGATCAGAGTTCCAAATATGCCAAAGTGTTTTTCAAAATGATGTGCAGTCTAATACTTCCTATGGAATTAAATTAATATAAGCCTGTCACTTTAAATATATGGAAATCTTTGACTTTAATGATACAATTGCAAGCCTTTCCTACAGCCGAAAAGCACATGACTAATTTGGAGTGAGTCTTTGAAGTGCAAATTGTACATTTCCCACCAAAGACTTGAAGTAAAAGATGGGAAACATCAATTCACACTACTGACAAAAAACACTCCAGTTTTTCACAAGAAGAAAGGTTTTAAATTTGCAATTTTCATCTACAAGATAAGGTGTTAATGAATTTTATATTTTATCCAGATGGGTATGTAAATTTGTTCTGAACTTTGTTACACAGCATCTATTGTGCAACTACTGAAAAGGGTGGAGACTATAGTCAGTTGAGGAGAAAAAAATCTAATTTACCTTGTTGTGGGGGTTTTTTTCTAGTTCTTTTATGGATTCAGACACGGGAGCCTTGTTCAACACTATGATTGAAATCAGTGGAAATACATCTTTCTCTTTTTTAAAAAAAATTTTCAAATCAGGCTAGTGCTGGAAGAAACAGCAAATCTCTTGAGTTTAGTCAGAACAGACAATGTCCAACACTCTTACCAATTTGGTTCTAATTAGATAATAAAACACATTCAATAAATCAAAAGGCATTTATTGAGGAAGAGGTGGAGGGTTCTATATAAATTACTTTGATCTTGTGATACTAATGCCAGTGGCAAACAGTGCATGTTCATCTACTTTCTCTGCAGAATTAGAATAAGAGCTGTAGAGCAGGAGTTAGTTTCCTGAAGGCAGATCTGTTTCCATTTTAACAACCAAAAAATCTCAAACTGTTTATCTATGATATAGAAAAGATTTCTTTATAAAGTCTGTCTTTACTATAAGTTGAAATACAGTTTTACATCAAGAGTAGCTAAGTAATTTGTAGCAACCTAATAGATATCTTAAACTATCCACAGTTAGAGGATTTCACTTATATTTAGAATATCCTGTATTTCAATTTGTGCTACCTATTGCCTTTTGTCGTATCACTGGATACTCCTGAGAAGAGCCTGGCTTTGTCATCGTCACACCCATAATGCCTATGTATTTTATGACAAAAGTATTTTAAGTATTTGTAGCTCCAGATTAGAGTGAGGTGACAGACTGATTTTGTTCTGGATTTATTCCATTTCTTTCTTCAACTCTATCTCTTAGGTTATGATTTTTGTTTTGGCATATGAAGTTGTATTACAGATACAGGAATTACGCAATATGAAGTTGAAGCCTTTGTTAAAATGAGAGGAGCATTCTGCTTTATAGAATTATTCCCTACAGTTAAGTCTTAGGAATTATTTCATATTTGAATCATGCACATTTTAAATCATAGGTGGTTGCATACACAGGTGGCTGACTTTTCATAGTAATCCAATCCCTGAATCATTTAAAAAAATTTGCTCTGGAAACATTCCTCAACCATGACTTTTGTCTCCAGTTAACAGGGATTTTTCAACTACAGAACATTTTCTAAGTGCAGAACTGCACCGAGTCTAGATCTATCTCATTCATGGAATAAATCATTACAACAATTTTTGTACTTGGCTACAGCAGTGTAAATGTAAAGTAGATTCATTGAAGTCAACAGAGTAACTGCAGATTTATGTTGCCATTAGTAAGAAGTGATCTGCTGGAAATGTTTGCTGTTTCACTCCCTCATTGCAACAGTTTTTATGCTAATAAAGTGCGTCGTAGTTATTACTGGACCTTAGTAGCATTCTAGGAATTCAATTGCAAAAAAGGTAAAAATTGCCCAAATCAGTCATAAAGAGTTATTTTAAGTGTTTCCTTCTTGTAGGTGTTAGGAAATCTGGGTTTACTATGGGGGTATAGGTCTGTCCAACCATTCCTTTGAAATTTAACTCTTCTATTAATGAGGATGCTACAGTCTTGGACACAGTAGCTTCTGCATTTTTTGACAGTAGATGCTATAGAAGTAACACATCATATTAGCTCAGCCCAAGGGAAGGAAAGGGTGAAATTAATCCTTAATAAAACCACAAGGGAGAAAGATGTTATGAAGTCCCACTCACAGGAAGACTTCTTCCAGAATTCAGATGTAGTTATTACACATCAGAGAATTCAAATAAGAAACAATATCCTATAGCACTTGGTGTCATGAGCTTTGTTGTTCCTGCAAACCAGCAGACTGGTAAATAGTAGCTTCTCTCATCTTCTTTGTGTAGCTGAGGGAAAACAAGAGCATATCAGAGAGGCGTTGGTTCACTGCAGATTGTAAAAGGACTATTTGGGTAATATGTTTTGCAAAATTATTCTACTATTTCTACTAATACACACAAACAGCAGTTTCCTAGTAAATTTGGAGATCTGTTGCAGGATAGGGTAGTGGGGGAAGAATCCTAAGAAACTTTAGCCTTCTCTTCTTTTTCAGGCCCAGATTCATGGTAGTAACCATTAATGACAGTGTCCATTAGAAGAAAAGAGCAATGGAAAAATCTTTTTGAGGATCACGTGAAATAACTTAGATATCAACTTTGACTTGGAGATCTCAAGAATGGCCTTGTCTACTGGTATTTATCACTGTAATAGTTAACAAGCCTGTTAATGCCGTAGTTTTTCTGTGACAACTGCTATCTCTGTTACAGCAAATACAATGGATCAACTTCCCTGCCTTAATTCAGCAAATTGACAGGGTATTTCAGTTTATTGCAATCGTACTGGCCTGCAATGTGTATCTGCCCTTGTGACCACCTTCTTGTCTTTGGAAAACACTTTCAATCCAGCCATTTATTGCCCAACACACTTCTTAAAATGTCACATATAATTGAATTTTAATAGACACAGCTGGTAGTAATCAATGACCTTTTAGAAGATATTGTGCCAATAAGTGGTAGCAGACTATCTTGCCTGAAATATCTGCAATGGTCATATTCTGTCTTCAAATATCTGAATAATTCCTGTAGGAGTTTAATGAAAACTTCACAGACTAGTAGATAGGGTAAACAGTCTCTCTTTTCTCGTGATTGTGCTATCTGGAAAGATACTTTTTTCTATAAACAGAGAAAAGGTTTAGACTAAATTGTATAATTTTGTGTTATGAGAGACCATATCCAGAGTCATCACATCTAATATAAGTTGTAACTGAACTGAGATTTTTAAAGTGAAATTCCCATGCCCCAGCCACCTTGTGGTGAGTTTGTCTGGCTACGCTGAGGGCAGTTACCGGTTCACCTGGCTGATCTTCCCTGAGATTTCCAGGTGAGTTAATATAGCTAAAGCTTAAGTCTGCTCTGCTATGGTTAGATTGTTACATATACTCAAATTAACTAGATTGAAGTTCCACACAATGCAGTTACTGTTTGGTTTGTGCTTCAGGTGGACACTGAATGAAGGATTCAGTTATTGGTGTCTGCACTAGAAGTATCAATTTATGTAAGCACAAATTTAGCAGTGGGTTACTGCCTTTCTCAGGGCAACAATTCCATTAGTTTGAAAACTGTTTACTAAAAAGGCGACACAAGGATCATCTTATAATGTTAAACTTTATTAAAAGCTTGGTGTCCTGTGTAGCCCATTTGACTTATTTGAGTGCTGTACTAGGAAACAACATAAGAGAGGAGGAATTGTTCTCCATGTAATGTCCTTCAATTCTGTCCCTAAGCAAGGACCTTGACTAAACCTGGGGAAGAGGTTGCTGGGCAGGCAAGAAAAGATAAAGAAAAAAGGAAATACATAAAATAACTTAATGAGTGTTGTGGGTTCACCCCAACCAGTAGCCAAGCACTCACACTGCCACTCACTTTCCCCCTCACTGTGGTAGTGTAGGGGAGAGAATAGGAAAAGGCAAAAGTAAGAAAAAACGTGGGTCAATATAAAGACAGTTTAATAAGTGAAGGAAACAAGAAAACTGGGGGAAACAAGAAAAAAAAGTGATGAAGAAGCAGTTATGAACCACCTCCTACTAGCAGATTGATGCCTGACAATCTCTGAGCAATGGTCACCTTGAAAGCCATCTCTTCCAGCCCCCTTTCTCCTCTCCATTACAGCCCCTTCTTCCTGTATCCCATGATGTTATGTGGCATGGAATATCTCTTTGGGTTAGCTGTCCCAATTGCATCCCCCCTCCCAACTTCTTGCTCATCCGCTGCTCATTCACTATGGGGACAGAATGGGGAAAACCAGAAAGGCTTGGTTCTGTGGAAGTTCTGCTCAACAAGAGCCTAAATATTGGTGTGCTACCAATAGTTTTTAAATAACAAATTCAAAATGTAGCACCATAGAGGTTGTTGTGAAGAAAGTTAACTCCATCCCAGCCAGACCCAGTACAGCAAAAAAGCATGGTCAGGGTAAAAAAAGAGTTTGATATCTGTGGTGAGTTTTTAATGTTCCTAAAGTGGGGAAAAACTCGATAGTATTTGTCCCTAATTGAGTCCTGTATAAATAAAAGGCAATTTCAATGCCCAGTTTTTGATGTTTCCTAACTCAAAATTATGAAAGAGCCAGAACTTTAGTTGTCAAATGATCAAGTGAAGGTAAGTTGCTGAAAAGAACCTGCAAGACACTTTTGGAAAGAGTTCTGATACTTTGGTAAATATTTGTATGTTTTATCTGCAAAGATCATTCTCCATCGTCAACGTAAAGTAAAACAATAGCTACAGATGCCAACCCTTAAGTAGTATGGCTTATCCTGCCAATGAGGGTGAAGATCTTCTATTTGAAAGGAAACAGACAGATTTATAGCAGTGTGCAAGTCCAGAAAAAGGTGCCTAAAGTCCTTTTTATATATGACATGTAGTATGTCTATTTAGGGTTGTGCAATAAATTCTTCATAGAGAAAGGTGGTCAGTATCATTTTTGCTGTTTAGTTATAAAATGTGTTTATAGTGCTGCATCTACTACATTCTAGCACAAATGATTGTACGATAATTAATGGCTTGTCAAAAAGCTTTTCTTTTTTTAAAACAAAAATTATTCCAAGGGAATTTTAAGCAGGCACTTTCAATGCTCAATTGAAGTATGTCTTTGCAGCCACTATTTATCTGCCCCACTAGAAAAATAAGGAATTAAATTTGATACACTGCAGAGACAGAATTGAAAAGGAAGTGCAAAACAGTACATGGAACCATCAAAATGCACTGACTTTGGAGCAATGCATTGAAATACACTGTATTATAAATAAGGTGACAGTAGAGGGAGAGTTTCCTAAACCAACAGTAGTACATCTGTAGCCTATGGAGTACCAATTTTCCATTGGAGACATAATCTCGCACTTCAGGAGAACAATATAAATCCAAATGAGATTATCTTTTCTAACCATAGACACATCTGAATAAGTGGTGTGCATGTCTAAATGTATTCCAAATGTTAAGCCCTTGTTTTTTTTAATGAAGGTGAATCTGGGTGTAGAGATGTGGTAGTTTTATTTGTTTGCTTGTTTGTGATGAAATAACATTGATGGTTAAGGACTCTATTAAGTTAAATCTGACATGCATGGTGGCCATGACCTGACTGTAATGATTTTGTCCTGAAGCCCACTGATTTCACTTAGTTTAATTACAATGAAGAATGAAAACAATTAGCAAAATCAGTTCCGACTACCTCTTTACTTACATAGATATAAACTTCTTGACTTCTGCCCTTTGGTTGAATATAATTTCTACTATGAAAACCGGACAATGTCCTTTTTTTTTTCTCCATTTTTATTCAGATCAGTTGCTGTTTGTTAAGAGGCAGATTAGCTATCAGTAATTCTGAGTTCCATTGCAGCTTCTGCTATTACTGGTTTGGGCTTTTTTTGGCTAGGTGTTTTTTTTTCCCTTAACTTTCACTGTAACTCAGCAGCTCTGTATTTCACTCTATTGACATATCTGTCAGGACTGTTCTAAGGTTTAAACCTTTAGCATTTATAAAGCATTGTGTTACATTGATAAAATGGAAATTATTTTATGCCAGTGTATTAAGAAAAGTAAAAGCACCAGAGAAATAGAAGCCTCATTATTCATTGGAATTCAGAGTCATTAACTGAGATATGAGTTAGGCTATTTTAGTTGAAAAATCTGATCTAAACTCTTTTCTTATATTCAACCATATCAGCTCTTCAGAGATCAGTTTCCTGATTTAAGGTGTGGATTCCTCATTCTTTGGCAAAACGTAAGAGAATTAAGAGGAGGTATAGATGTTTCCTGAATGTTTGGAAAGAGCCCAGGTGGTCTATATTTGACCTTTATGTACATGAAACTGAATATGAAAGTGCCAGAGAAGCTGCTCAACAAATATCTCTTTGATCCTTCCCTACTTTAATAGCAGAGACATCAAGGTGAGTGAAAAACTATTGCTAGGAGTGTAAAACTTAAAGTGTGCAGCTACTTATGAGAAGGAGCAAAAGTTTTAACATACCATCACGTGCCTTCTATAAAGAATAGTAACAGGTTTCCTTTTCCTAATACGTAGTCAGAACATGGATGTAAACAACAGAAATAACTGTTACTTCCTCCATGACTGCTGGATTGATTTTCTTTTTTTAATTAATATATTTATGCACGTAAGTGGTGTGTACACTGCCATATCCACTGCAGTGACGAGTACTTACTGAACTGCAATTAGTTGATACTGCCTCATTCGGCTGCATTTTCAAGCAATGCTTCTACCTTTTGTTTCTTCTACTAGCTGAAGTTTTCAGGAGATGTTTTCCTTGCATGGCCTTTACTCTGCTTTTTCAAAACTGGGCTAATGACCTGCATAAAAAGGACTCTTTGTGAATACTTGCTGCTAAGGCCCATATCCCTTTAAAATTCTTATGAAACAAGCAGTGAGAGTTAGAGAGCATACTGAAGTCAACCTGAGTTAATATTGCTTCACAAGAGGCAGATGTTAGTATTATAAAATAGGGATTTGTCTGTCACTTGTCCTTTTTTTCCCACACAAACTTTGTAGTATTACTATGAGCCTTGCATTAAAAAGATAGCATACTTGAAGGATTAGTTCCTTATCAGTCATAATCTCAGTACAGCGTCTTTAATAATAAACAATTCCTAATCACTGGAATGTATTGCCATTCTGTCATTAATAGTTTTCCTTTTGTAGGGTAGCGTTGAATGAAAGGTGTTTTGAATCCAGCCTTTGGGAAGGCTTATGTGTTTTACACGTATTTGTGCTACAAAAAAGTGCACCTGTCTCCCATTTCTGCTTTGTATTATTGTCATGCTTTTATTTGTGTTGGAAATAGTTGACTATGTCCATCCATACGCACCTACCATCACTGCAATTTATACAACAAAGCAAGAATTTGGATCTGATTTTAGATACAAATAGCCAAACCACTATAGCAGCTTCTGTGCAGTTGAGAGAGTTGCATGAGCCTGTCTAATCTAATTTCAGAATTCCAGCTGCTCTTAGGTCAAGGAGAGTGGTGAGTGAGATGGGAACAAGAGCAGCAGCAGAACGTAGCAAACCATTAACTAATTGAAAGAGAGAGGTGTCCATCCTTTGGTCAGAGAGAAACCCTGATTAAAATACGTCAAGGGTACAGCTGAGGAGTCTTTAAGAAAAGGAATGTAAAAATGCCTTCTCAAACTGTGATGTGAAAGGAAAGGCTAGAAAAATTGCCTGAGGCAGTACAGAATTATATTTGACACAAGGGGAGGCAATATCAGCTGAATTCAATGTAGATAAATACCATGTATCTGAATACTAGCTATATGCAGTGATATCAGTATAGGTATAAGCCTATGTTAGAAGATGAAAAGAAACTGTGAGAGTGGCTTACATAAAGAACCGTAGAACTGAGGAAAAAGTATTTGTACTTTCCCTGCTCAGTCTGGAAACCCGTGGCTATTTTCACAAGGTTACCATAAAGATACCTCCAGTTCTGAACTAGCATAGGTATATATGCACAGGAAGGAAAGGTAAAGTCTATGGTTCTTCTCTTAGCTTGTCCAGAACCTTTTCTTCGTGAAAAATGAATGGAATAAATGCAAACATCTCAAAAATACGCCAAGCCGATTGTAAGGTACCAAGTGGTTCAAACCTAAGTGGCTGCTGAGTAAGGCAGAGGATGGAAGCACCAAAGAAGAGCAGATCATGAACATTCATTCATTCACAGAATTTTTCTCAAATAGATATATTCTACCCTTTCCCAGAGCAAAATGTGAATCTCAAACTCTTTTTCCTTCAAGGATAAAACAGCCAGGTGCAAGTAAAGGGTCAGAAAGACAAGGGAGAAAAAACAGGAAGAGGAAGATATAACCATCATGTGTACACAGCTTGTATCCTCTACGATGGAGTTTTTAAAAAAAGCATTTAAGATTCAAAAAGGTATAGATACTGCCAAGTATGTGATTCCATTGTACTTTTTCATTTTTCCTTTTGGAGGCTTCCCTGTCCAGTGTACTTTAAACTGCTAAAGTTGCAATGTACTGTCCCAGTAAGGCTACTATGCAAGTAAGGGCTATTGGAGGACAGTTTGTTCCAGACTAAAAGTCTCTAGAAGCATCATTGGTACCAGTTAGTTGTTTATATTTGTGGCTGTCCAGATCATCTGTCCTTGTATAGAGACAGAAGATTGGCACTATGCGATAGAATCTAGCTCAGGACATTCCTGTTCAGATAGCCTGTCTGGTAGTCTAGTCACACCTGTCCTGACAATGAACTAGTTCAAAGCCAAAGCAGCACACTGCCTTTGCTTGTTAACATCAAGACAGGGATCGAGGCACTATAGCACAGAAAACAAAGTCATTGAAGCATTTTTTTTTACACACATTTTAAGATCCTCTGATATGCAGCAGAAGGAAACTTTCAGAAAAAGTGTTGCTCTATTTGTGCCTGTCTTTTAACACAAAATCACAGGAATACATTAAAAAGGATAAAAAGTACACTCTACCCAGCTGTCACTTAAAAAATTTAAAAAAGAGAAAAAAATGAAACAAACCAAACAAACAACCCACCCTATCTCTTCAAATCCCATTAGATGAACATATATATATATCAGAAACACTAACAAAATGATGGAAAACTCTTCATTAGATCATGGTCACTTGTTCCTAAGAGTTTTTCTTCTGAGCTATGGAATGGCAGGTACATTTCTTGGTCAAATATAAGGACAGCAAATGAACTGATCTTACTCTAAGCTCCCTAAGAAGTACATTCATGCTTGGTAGTAGAAATTTTCTTTGGAATTTGAAAAAGTAGTATTCATAAAATTTTATGGGCAGTTGCATAAATGTAACAATTTTAAATCATCATTTTCAAGTTAGAAAGTGTCTTTTGGTAGATTTCTGAACAATCCTGTTTCAATGTGTCTTCCATGATACAATTCTGTTGATAAAAAGGTAGTTAACAAATACAGAAAGTATCATATTTACCACTGTCTGCCTTTCATTCAGAAGGAGGCATGCTTTTGAGTTATGAGAAGTTTGTAGGTAATGAGATATATTTAATGTACAGGATAAAGTAAAGGCTATCAAAGTTGCACAAAATCCTACCTAATTAAATGAGATGTAACTTCTCTGCAGGCAGCTTCTTCCTATCAAGGTCATTACAAAGTGTTATGGGATGTGATGTTATTTTCCATTTCATGATGATTGGTTCCATTGGCTTTATCTGCCATGTACAAAACATTAATCTTTCTGGTGCGTATATTCATCTATTCCTATGCTACCTTCTTCAAAGCTTTCTATTGATTTATGCTTTTCATCTGTCATTTACAAGTAACTGTTCCAGCCCTTGTGATTTTTTTGAATCTATTCCCTAGATTCCTGTTGCTATTGATTTTTTTTTTACTTCTGTGTGCTCTTTTCCAGAATTAATCCTTTTTGCAGCTTTTATTTTTTCGATATGTATAGTAAGAAAACCTGGAACAATCACTTGTCTTTCTAATAAAGGACATAACTGGTAACTGTGGTGCTATATTTCCAACTCCTCATCTTTCAGAAAGATATTAATGATTTTTGAGTACATCCATTTGAGAACAGTAACAAAAGGAATTGAAGGGGTTTTTTTAACATACTAGCTCATTTTCTTTGTTACCTTAACCTATGGTCATTTCTGCTCTGAAATGCAACTGGAATGTTGTTCTCTTCATGGAATGCAAAGAAAAATATGATTTTATTTTTTGGAGCCATCTGTGAGGCATACAAAAGTTCTTCTTTCCTGTCTTTGAAATTACATAGCTAGCATATAGGTACATGAAATGTACCTACAAAATGATTTGTCCCACACCAAAGGAAGAAAGTCAGATTCCCCAGCCTAACACCAAAACCAAATAACCTTCCATCCCCTAGAATTGTGGTTTAATATATGTGGAGGTGTAAGCAGTGCATGTAGTAATTATCTGATTTTTGTTTTTTAAATCTATTTCAACTCTCTCTACTTAGTCTTCTACTCATCCTTAGATTCACGTGTATGTGACCCTGGTCCTACCAACATTGCTGAGATTTCATAAGACACATTTGAAAATAAAGAGGAGAGAAAATAGGGGGTGGGTGTGAGGGGTTTTTTTGTTTAAGTACCAGAATCCCAGTTGCTAATTTGAGGGTGAGGTTTTTTTTCCCTTCATAATTCATTTCCAGATAGGCTGCTAATACCCAGTGACTAATTGCCTTTGCCAAGCACTGCTCACTGGAAAATATCAGAAATAGTATGCCTTCCTTTCTTTTTGTGATACATCTTCATATTTTACATATTACATTATAAAGGTGTAATATTTTCCTAAACAAGCCTTTTATTAGAAGCAATCATCAATATTTTCAGTCCATCTGTTCCTTGTAATGTGTTTTTCCAGCTCAATGTGACCTCCACGATCGAGGAAAGCTCTCCCAGTGCAGCAGCTCCTTGCATTTGCTCCAGCACTGTATTCAGTCACTCAGCCTGCAGTGACCACACCAGTGACAGTCATGCCCTGAAGAAAACATGGGAGAGGTGTTCTTTTAAAAGGACACAAAGGCCTCCTTTCTTTTTTTTTGCTCGTTCAAGTTCTTTGCCTGTAAGACAGTAGAGAAGTGTTTGAGGTTTGAGGTTTTCTTTTGTTTATTCATTTTAAAGAAAAAATACCAAAATACTCATTTAGTCATTGTGTATGTTTAGGGTCAGATGTCTGACTGATACAAAACCAGCACTGACTTTTGATTTTTTTTTAAAAGAGATTTTTCTACGAAAGAGCTGAAGAGTTGAGCAAAAGCTTTTAATTTGTTTGGCAAAATGCTCATTGTTTTCAAAGAATGGGAAATGGGATGTAGAGCTTATTTATGAATGCTACTGGTCAAAAGAGATAAAACCAAACCTTTGTTACTGGAAAATTCTAAAATAAATCTTACGTGATGACTCCTTGTTTGAAGTCTTCACACACTTCACGTCTGATGATGGTACAAAACTGGGAAGAGTGGCTGATACACTAGAAGGCTGTGCTGCCTGTCAGCAAGACCTGGACAGGCTGGAGACTTGGGCAGAGAGGAACCTAATGAACTTCAGCAAAGGCAAGTGTAGGATTCTGCACCTGGGGAGGGATAACCCCCTGCACCAATAGAGGTTAGGAGTTGACCATCTGGAAAGCAGCTCTGTGGAGAAGGACCTAGAGTTTTGGTAAACAACATGTTGGTGATGATCCAGCAACGTGCCCTTGTGACCAAGAAGGCTGATGGTATCCTGGGGTGCATCAAGAAGAGTGTAGCTAACAGGTCAATGGAGATTATCCTCCCCCTCTATTCTGACCTAGTGAGGCTGCATCTGAAGTCCTATATCCAGTTCGGGGCTTCTCAGTTCAAGAAAGACAAGGGACTACTGAGGAGAGTCCGGAGGAAAGCTGCAAAGATGATTAGGGGAATGCAGCATCTCTATTATGAGGAGAGACTGAGAGACCTGGGTCTGTTTAGCCTGGAAAAGGGAAGTCTAAGAGGGCACCTTATCAATGCTTATAAATATCTAAGGGGAAGGTACCAAGAGGTCTAACCTTTATCATTCCGTGATTCTGTTATGAACAAAGTGTTCAGAAGCAACGAAAGATAGGTAGAAGCTGTGGCATCCCCCTGGAAATAAGATTCCCTCAAGCAGCAAAATGCTTTTAATACTTATCAGTGGGAGGGTGATGGGGGGAGTGCTTTTTCATAGGGATAAAAAAAATCCACAGTCTCAACTTTATATTTAACAGCTTTGCTTTTGGTATGAAAGACATTTGACAAGTGAACCCATTACGATAATCAGGAGTGCTGCTCTAACAACTGCTGTCAGGCAAAGAGCTTCTATTCTCTCTCTCTCTCTCTCTCTCTCTCTCTCTCTCTCTCTCTCTCTCTCTCCCCCCTCTCTTCCTACTCCTTTACTTAACAGCTAAAATCAGTGATCAGACTGAAGCTGTAAATAAATAACTAATAAACTGGAACTTTAGGGCCTAGCTTTTGACTTCTACCCTTTCCTGTCCCCTCTGAAATAAAACAAGTAAAAAAAAAAGTTTTCTTTTAGATTCTGATTTTGCTTTACATGAACAAAAAAAGGCATTACTGCTAAATATAAGCTTACTGCTTTAAATACCAGGATACAGTAGGGTGGAAAATGCCCAACCAATGTGACTGCAACTGTTTCACCATAGCTTAATCTCACATAGTATTGAAATAACCTATAATGTGCTGCATGTGTATTCATTAGGGTTATACGCGACAAACAGTATACTGGTATAACTGTTTTAGCAAGAAAACCATGCTCTTACCAAAATACTTGGGCTACCTCTAGTATGTACAGATTCACTTACATATTTAAACTCTGTTTCTTTATAGATTATGGGGTTATTCAACATGTGGTTTTTCATTAAGCACTGATTCCAAAATTGTTAGCTGTGAGAGTAATTAAGATAATTATCTTACTATTGAACGTTATCAAAACAATGTAATTGATACCAAAATTTGATTTCTTTATTCCCTGCAGTTTTATTTGTGGTTTTACTTTCCATTTGGAAGCAGATCCAAGGTCACAGAGTATTTCAATAATCTACAGTTGATGACTGCTGAATGTCATTCCCTTGAATACAATTACAACTTTCTTTTAAAGCACATTTTCTGTGTGCTCTAAATACATCTTTGATGGATGCTTCTGTATCTTTGTGATAGAGGTTCCTCCCCCAATAACTCAGTTGGATGAAGTCTTACAATGTTGAAATAATCCATGGTGATATAAAATCAATCAGAAACTGGTCTGGCATTATGAAACTGAGATTCTGTGTGAGAGTCGAAGTACGAAGTAATCAAAGTGCTTAGCTTAACCTTCTACACTATAACATTTTAGGGGTTAATTTTCACTCAAAAGCATGGCTGTGTTTGGAATTAGGCAGTACTCTTGTTAGTAGCATAAATCCTTTTGACATAACTGAAATCAATTATCATTCACAGTCTTAATTGTTAAGATGAGTAATTGGAAAAAGGTAAATGACCTCTTAGTTCATCCTGGTAATCCAATACTTTCTGTTCTGTTGGACATGTCAGATGCCCTTCAAAATGGGCACAGCCTTTGGACAAGTAAGATGTAAACCTGGCTTTTAAGTTGAGGTTAATTGGGGCAAGGGGAGAAAGGGGTTAGTAAATGTACTTCTAAAAAAGAAATGTGATTCACAACAGTGATGGTTGTGATTTGCATATGTTTCTTTATGAGTTTAATTAGAGATGTTATTACATATATGGCCTATTCTCCATCCTACTCTTGTTCTGTTGACACATTCCTACCTCACGCCTACCAAAAATTCTTTAATAAAATTCTGATCCTACTGAAATCATTGCCAAACTACCAATTCATTTCAATGTGCCAAATATTCATATGATATTCAGGCTTTATGAAAATTATACAGATGGATTTGTGTCAGGTTATTGAGAGGAAGGACTATTGCTCTATTTGATCTTCCTATTTTGACTGCAGGAGGTGATTTCCTGTTCTTTTTGATACCTATCAGTAATACTAATATCTTAAAAAACAACCAACTAAATAAACAAAAAATCTCTCAAAAAAACCCAACAAAAACCAACAAAAAACCCCAAATATCCACATCTTACAGCAGAATTAGGATGAGTATTACAAGAATGTTCTTGAACAGACTATGTGTGTTTAAAGACGCCACATGACACACAATTGGTGCATAAAGGTGAGCATTTCCTCTTTTTGCTGAACTGTTGATACTGATCACATTTAGACCCTTATCCTCCGAGAAGATCAGAGCAATAAATGCTACTGATCCTGAGTGGCTAGTCCACAATGTTAGTAATAGTTTAGATATTATTTCCCTTTCTCTCTGTCTCATGCATTTCCAGTTCTATTGTGTTTCAGTGCAAATGGATGGAAAAAAAAATGATGCAAGCCATCTACTTCCATCTACTTAACACTGTTTAGGTGATATGATTAGGAATGTAGTTTTTTCTGTACAGTTGATGGAGACAAGTTTTTTTCCTGGGGAGTAATTCAGATGACATCAGTTAGAAGGTGGGAATACCCATTTGGATGTTTATATTTTAATTGGGTTCTTTGTACTCCTTTACTGAAACACCTAGAAAATGAAGTAATTTTGAGCCTGTTTTACTACTGAGAGCATACCATAAGGTTGGTATTGCTTGCAGCATATTTTTAGGAGGGATATCGAAGAGTTGTATGCGTGGACAAATGGCTGCATTACATTGGTATCTTCCTCCCTCAACCTTTTTAGTTTCTGGTTTTATTTGCATTCAAACCTTTTGCATCTGCTTATAGCATTCCAAAACAGTTCGAAGCCAAGATTCGGTTCTCTCCCACCAATCTGTTTAACCATTTATTAATTTTCAATCACAGCAGTGTCTTTCTTACCCTTTACACATATTAGGAATCATTAACTTTGTCACCAGAGGATAAGCATCCACGTGGAAAAGCTCTGTAATGCACACAAGGTGCAGCCCATTGACATTACATCATATGCCTTGTTATATTACCAAAACAATTAAGTTATCTGTATATCAACACTGCACATACACATCACATCAGTTTTAAATCAAAGCACTTAGAAGCAAAGAAATGAATAATTAAGAACACATAAAACTTACACTGCCCACACAGTGAGTACATTATTCTTACTAAGACTTTTACCTTACTAGACTATAAGCTCTTCAATGTAGGAAGTTTTTTGCTGTTGCCCTTGCATACTTGTCTACTGTCTAATATAGTGGTTCCATACTTGTCTACTGTCTAATATAAGAGGACCCTCTATGTTTTACAGCGAAAGTGGGAGAAACCAAGAAAGATCTTTTGTCATAAATATAATAAGCAGTTCATCAAGTAATTTTAATTCTGATGCAAACTGATCACTATTCAGTCCCTAATAATGTCTGAGAATAACTGCTTTGCTGTTGTTTATCTTTGATCTTTTACTGCCTGAGCAAAAATTTTCTCCCATGGAAACTGCACTGAGTACATAGATGCAAAGAATTCATGCTATACTAGAGCAATCTTATCCATCCTGCCAAATGTTAACCATGGACGTTTTTAATTTTCTTTTAAAAAGAGCACACCAAACTGGTCACTAGATGAGCCTTCTGACTGGGAATTAGTGGTTAGCACAAGAATGCAAAGAAACTCTTCTCTGTGACAGCAGGATGTGTCATAGATTACTTTGTGCAGTTGGTCATATTCAGTTCATGACTTCTGCCACTAGCATTTTAGCTTTCTTCTTCCATGCTTCATCTCTCAGACCATCTGTATAGCAAGGTGACTTATGAGTCTGAAGCCATAACAGCCTGGATTTGACATGATTATATCCATAGTCATGTACCAGTACTGGATATGCTCCAAGACACTTTCACTAAAGAGGTCTGTGTCTTCACTGCACAATCTGTGATGAGCCTAATTGGCACACCTGCTTTCAGGCTGTTGTTGGGAAAACTTGCTTGATGCGATTTTAAGTGTGTTACTACTCTGAAACCCTTTCTCTAAGCTTACTTTACTGTCTACATCTCAAATCCTGAGATTTTGAAGTCTGTCTTTCCTCTGCTTTTGCTCCATTTTGCAAAACACTGTCTGGTGTTAGGTTTTGTCATATGTGTATAAGTATGTATGTTTATATAGATGCATAAAAAATGCCTTAGTTAACACAAAGAAGCTCAGTAGAAAAAAAGAAACATTTTAGAGTATACTTTAAACACTAAAAATCCTGGGAAAGCTGTGAGAAATTACATATATAATAAAAATAATTTAAAATATATAGTATATATAGTTGCATATATAATAAAAAGAAAAAGCCTAGACTTTCAGTTCTTTTAAGGGACAGGGGCTTTGCATTCCCAGAGGCAGGTCGGAATATGCAGAGACAATACAGTATAAGGTCAGAAAATAAGACTTTATTACCTTGCAGCCTGCCTGGGGCTCCCCAACGACAACTGAGCGGAGGTTGACAGCAGTCAGGGGATCTTCATGGTGTCACTGAGCTTTGACCCATGGTGAGGAGCACAGGGTCTGGCACATCTTAGCTTTTATTTGTTAGGTGGGTGCGTGATCAGTGCGTGCAAATGGTGGACTGACCTGCCTGGCTACTGTTTGTGTATTCATATGATTGGTGAACAGTGAAGCCAGGTGCATGATATTGTTTACATTCTAGTTGCTGGCTAGAGCAAAAATAAAGTTATCTTTGTAGCGTTTTTTGGTACAAGAGTGTGGGAAGCCTGAAAATGTACATCACCCAGTATCCTCGCAATTCTTCTGCACTGTCCTATACAATTCTCATAGTCTATTTACTGTAAGATTAGGTAGAAAGCATGTGATCTATTACAGTTTAGTAGTTATTTAGAAATGTGAGGGTTTTTTCCATAGGATTTCTATTTGTTCAGCCTTCCGTACTCCCATTTCCATGGCTGAAATTTGTATTCTTATGTCATGCATGCATTTAGAAAAAGCATGCACATAAATAGATCACATAAATTCTGATGAACAGAAGAGTCATGCAGTAGTGGTTTAAGATTCGCCTTATCTTCCTCTTGTCTGTCTTGATCACTGATGAACTTTCCCCCAGCCTGCCTTTTTTTTTTTTACAGTCTCTAAAGGATTTCCAACAACCAGCAAGAAGTGGGTTCTGTTTGTTTCCTCTTTATAACAACTATTAGGAATGAGAATGTCCCTTCTCTCTGTAATATATTTTTTTTCCCCAAAATAACTTAGCTCCACTCCTGTAACAATGTTTATTCCACAACACTGAAACAAAGCTTATTTGTTGTCCTAGAATGCTTATTCATTATTTCATGAACTCTGGAGAGAAAAAGAAGTATTTAATTTCTGGAAAATTTTGTTTGATGAGACTTACAAAAGGTGAATTCTCTTCTTTCTGCTTGAAAGACCCTAAACAGTGAATTCTTATCCTACTTGCTTAATACTATCTCTGTGACTGTACCTCACAAACCCATGCTTCTTTGTTTTGAGGTATTACATTCGCAATAGAAACCTTCTGAATTTGGTGGACCGCAAACATGGGGGACCATATGTCAGTGTCTGAGTGAGGTTTATAAAACTTCCAGAGCTGATGGCCAAGGTATTGCTGGTAGTCCTTTTGAGGCACTAGAATTATACCCGAGGAATAAAAAGGAGGGAAAGAAGTGATTTGAGAAGGAAGATGATTCCACAACTTAGGTACACGTAGATCTGGAGTCACTTAGGGATCTGGTTTATGTAAATAATCTAGATTATTCCTTAATCTGTCTGTCCCAATGTCTTCAGCATCAGAATAAGATTGATAACGTTTATGAGGCAGTGGTAGTAGATGGCTAATCAGTCGGAATATGTGCAGTAAAATATAAATTATGTAGGCAATCATGACCTGATGCTTGTTTTCAGCTGGTGATGACTGGCAGAAGCCACTTGGCAAATTCCCAGGAGGACTAACAGAACAACTCCTGTGTGTGATGACAATTAACCATTGCACTAATTTTCCTGGCAGCACGGTCGATTTTCCATCATTCAAAGTGTTTACCTCCAGAAGGCGTGTTGGCGTGTTGTTTTTTTTTTTTTTCTTCACAAGACGCCTGTTAGCAGGAACCCCCCGCCCCAGGGAGGGCCGGCAGCCCCGGGCTGCGGGCTCCTTGCAGGTCTGGGTGCCGCTGTCCGCGGTGCTGAAGCGCGGGGGCCGCTGTGAGCCCGAGCGAGGCAACTTTTCCACCTCCGTCAATGCTTGCGCCCGCTCGGGCACATTTCCCGAGAGCGCGGCTGTAATTAAACTAACTCCTCCCTTCAGCTGCAATAATTGCACCGGCAGAAGCTGGTAGGAACGGGTGCCTTCCTCTCGCTATCCACCCCCACCCTTTATTTTTCTTTTAATTTTAAGAGAGCAAGTAAGCTTCCTCTGCCTAGACTGTGCAAACTGCCGAGCGTAACACGGAGAGGCTTTAATTCCAGCGGGATCTGTCCGCCGCCTTTTCCCGACAAACTTTGGACACGTCTCCGGCATCCCCTGGGAACGCATTTCGGGGCTCCCAGCGACCCTCTCCCCCCGCACAGGTAAGAGCTGGGGGGGGAACGGGAAAGGGTGGGTGGGGGGGGAAGAAGGCGGTGGACGGGACGCATGTCGAGGGGCGGGCGAGCGAGAAGCGGACTGGGCGAGGTGGCATCACTGCCCAGCCCCCTTCTGGCCCGCCCGCCCCCCAGGGTGCGCGGGGAGCGTCTGCCTCCTCCTTTTTCCCTCCCCCGCGGTGCATTCCCAGGCACGGTGGTGCTGACGGCGCTGGATTCTCCATCGACAGGCGCCTCCCGCCAGGTAACTTCCCGAAGTTTTGCCGGGGCTGGAGGGCGAGGGCGGGGGGAAGCCCAGGAGCAACATACATGTTGGGGCAGTGGGGTTTACACCTGGTGCAAGGCTGCGCTTTGCTTCCAGTAAGCCTTGTTCAAGGCATCCCTCAAAACCTTAATGCCAAAGATAAGGGAGGAGTCGGTAAAGTGTTGATGAGAAAAAAGGGCATGTGAGTTCTGCTCATTTATCCTCTTACACCGACAGTTTAATGCATAAAAATGCCAGAAGTCTTTTATTTCAAATTATGGATTACAATATATGAACTGGTTTATCTCATAGAAGGTATTACAGTCTAGTATGTAAATTGGAAATTGCAGACTTCCTTTATTAATTTGGAAATAGCATAATATATTCAATTTTGTTGATGATAGTAGTAAGAAAAAGTTAGGCTACACAAATAGCTGTAATTAGGTTTGAGAGCAGTAAGGCAAATGCAAATGCGTTTCATGGCACTTCAGTATAGGCATGTTTTGCTGAAGCAAACCTAACCTTTATAAACTTAAGCTCTCTGCAAGCAACACAGCAGGACGCCTTTCTTTTGCAGCTTTCACAGTTTTTGATTATAGGAAATATGACCACTGCATACGTATGTGTATAGAAAAATAATCTATGGTCAAGAAGGAATATTAATACTCAAGATGGGTCCTTACGTAGTCACTTAGTATCACAGAAATAGTCTCTAATTATATTGTGTAACAAAAAAAAAAGAGTTAAGAATGGCCAGGGTACCAGCTATAAATCAGGGGAAATAACTATTCTGCCAGCCAAAGGTATGGCTTGTTATTTGAAGTTGTTGATACTACATCACTTTGTTTAGAATTTAACCTAGAATATATGTACTTCATGAATCAAAATACTTGGGAAAATCAATGCTATTTTATTCCAAATATCATGGAAAATGAATAATGGAAATTAATTGTGGATTTACATATCATGTATCACACTTCAGGTACTTCTTTGCAGCCAGTATATGTTTCACTATTTCTCTGGCATTTTTATATAGTTGGACATAGCAAGTGCATAAGTGGTCGCTTTTGGTCATTACACAAAGCATAAGCCAGAAGTACAGAGGGAATTTTCTCTGTAAAAGGATTAATTCACTTGTCTGGTGTCTCATGCTGGGCATAAAGAAGTAGATATACTCGACTTTAGTTTAAATCTGATACAAGTAGGAGGTGTTTAACCTGCATTTGTCCATCCAAGACTCTGTCAACAATGTGAATCAGAGAAATTAGAATGAGTATCATATACATGACTATAAGGATATCGATACAACTAAAAGTTGCAATGCACATTTGGTTGTCAGTTTTGGTAACATTAATAACCCATGTGCAATTGAAGGAAATTCAAAACAACAGCTGCATAGGTTTCTTTTTAGTTAATATGTAGAAATTGGATGTAAGTGCGTGGGTTTTCTCTCTTAAATGACCTTTACCTGTGTGCAGAGGACTGCCACCTGATCTATGTGTTGCTCAGGCCCCTAATAGGATACTTATGGTCTCCAGTTTCTCTGAGTAGTTATGAATTTCAGTTGCACATTTTCCTCTTTACTTCCAAATGAATGAAAAAGCCTGTGCCTATGTCAGTAGAGCACTTGAAATCAACAGAGAAAAATGTGTATACTGAGGATTCCTTTATTCCAAAATTCCTAAATTAAGCAGGATATAAACAAGCATCAGAATAAGTATGAAAAATCCCACCCAATCCTATATCCAGTCATATAGAAAAAGAAATAGCTTTATGGATGGAAGCCATTTCTTAATTACTTTTTACAAAACTTCAGTAGGATTAATGTTTTGGATGAAATACTCTGGAGCCTAGATACTTGTTTATCTGAGTATCACAGTCACAATATTTAATTAGTCTCTCTTATCCTGCTAATGCATATCTGGCTCACTATAAGTGAGAGAAAAGTACTTTACAGAAAAGAGAATAGTAGTAGCCTTTACAAAAGAGAGAGACAAGCAGTGTGGCTACAATTGGAACCTAGGCAGAAGACACCCCTACTGGACAATGTAGAAGAACCTAACTTGACATCAAGGGTTAAACTTAGATGAACAGGGGAAAATAATGCTGGTCTTTGTCCAAAATAAACTCAGTAAGTGTCAAAATGAGATATTGCCTTTATTACACTGTACTGATTCTTAGGCATTGATTTTTCTTTTATCTGATGGCCTGCTTCTCAATCAAAAGAATTTATTCATCAGCTGTACTTGACACCTCACAACTTCATGGGGTTTGACTGGGAATTGTGGCTGGGCCTCTGGAAGATAGCATGCTCTTGGCTATGGGGAAAATAGAATATTACATTCTCAGTAGACTATGCAGTAGATTCTCCTTTTCTTACCCACATTAAAACATGATGCAGAAAGTAGCTTTGTTTTGTTATTAGGACAGCTTCCAAAACCCAAGGCCTTCAAGAACGCTCAATTTTTTTGTTTTGAACATAAGACAAATGTCCCATAACAAGCAATCAAAACCAATGGCTATAGAAGCATTTCCTTCCCTTTTCTCCCCATAATAAATTTCTGTCACAGAAATACACTAGCTAGAGCATACAATCAATGATATAAAATAATGGATGAATGATGCATTTAAGGTGACATATTCTCAGGAATATTAGAATAAAGCCCCTTTCAGCTCACAGACAACAAGGCTCTTGCCCTTAAAGTTAGGTATTTCTAGCCCTGGTGGATCAGGTCTTCTGCATTACTAGATACAACACTGTTATCCATAGGAAAATTATCAAAGCATTTCTTGAGGATTTTAAAATGTACTAGCTATCACACTTTTTATCCTATAGAAGGCGAAACAGCTAAACTCTGGAGAGACCATTTAAAAAAGATATGTGTCATTCCAATAAAGATTAAAAACAGCTAGACTACTCTCAGAACACTTTTAGGTAAATTACGCACTCTGGGTGTGTGAAGGTATGATAGTGCTACGGGTAGAACATAACTATCTTTCCCCTGGGATTTCTGGCTACTTGGATTGTACATACTCAGCGTTAACAGGAAAAAAAACCTAGCCACTCTTCCTATTTCTGTTGGTACTCCAACTCCAAAAAAATAGGTAAATTTTTGACTATTCCCATTCTTCAGAGCTATGCTGCCCTGGAAAAAAAAATCAAGTCCATCAAGATTATTTTAGGTTAGACAGGGTGCATTTACAAGAATAACTGCACCAATATTCCTCGATAGTAGTAATAATGTAAAAACATGTTGTATAAAAACAACGCTGTAATTTAGTAATTTATTAAATCATAATCAGATCTCTCAATTATCTATGTGATGCCTCACTGCCATATATTCAATAGATCAGCTTCCAGATGATTCAGTTTTTCTAAACAGTCATGTGCAGTATTATTATGTACATTTGTAACTGTACATAAAAAAGAAAAGCAAAAGCCAGTAGGGACTAAACTTTTTTAGGCACATTTGGAAATCCTATGCATATCAAATAGCACAACTGAGACGTATTTATTCATATGTTGGTGATTACGAAAGGTGGCAGTCTTTGATGAACTTACTCAGACTTTACTATACTGCTTCTATGCACCTGAGCTACTTCAAAATCAGACTCCCATCACCCATCCCTTAGCTTCTCTCCATTAAGACTTGCAAGTCTGACTGCTGAAAGAGGCTGAATAATTGATTTCTACAGCCGCGCTCCTATGTTGGGAAGACTGTAGCATGGTTCTCCTCTGTGTTCCCAGGAGTGCACAGGGCTGCACAGGTTCCTGAGCAAGTTCTAGAAGCAATTTACCATTCCCATTTGTGTATGACACATCCAGATATTCAGAGTGGTTTCCAGTCATGCAATATATATTACGACATTCATGCAGATAGTTATTATACCTTCTTTTCTGATGGGATTAGAGATTTTTTTTCCTTTATTTTTTCTTGCGTCTGAGAAAAGGATGCACCCTGAAGATTCCCCTGCTAAATTCCAGCTCTGAAAAGATGGCACTAGGGTTAGAGCTGATTAGCTGAGCCATGGTAAATGCCTTCACCCTCCTAGGCAGCAGGTTAAAACATGTCTCCATGGACACACTTGCACTGAAAAATCCTCACATTGTTTTGGTCACCTTAGAGGTTTTTGAAGCCCTGCTTCTAGTCTCAGCAGACAAAAAAAGCACTGGTGGAGTGTCTTTATGCTGTCTTTGCTTCCTCTTTGCACTCAAAAAACTGAAGAGATTCTTTAGCCAAAATATTTAAGGACCCATGAGGAAATAAATCTAAATTACATCAAATTCTATCTACCTCTGATTTGTACTGGAGACAAAACAGAGCACAGCAGCATGTCTAGGACATGAGAGGTGGTCAGGTGATACACACCACCTTTCCTCTTACAGAAATATGATTATCTTACCTAATATAGTGTCCACGTTTCTCCTTCAACATGCAAGAAAAGAAAACACTTCTTAAACCTCACTGTTTTCTAGTGTAAATGTGGAGTAGGGAGAAGAAATCTGAAGAAGTGACTCTTTAAAAAAGCTCTTGTGTTTAAGGAGTGCATTTTGTTCCTACTACTTTTTCTTTGCTCTATGTTTTGTTGTGGACTTTCACCTTAGAAATGTGTATTTCTCACAATGTTTTGTTCTAAGCTTTCAGTATTTTCTCCATGTTTGTCTGAGATCAAAGTTGTTATCATCTGAATTTAATTTAGTACACCTTTCTCTGTGTGATGGGCTGCTATTTCAGAGGGTACAATGCCACTATTAATCATCATAAAGAAAATGCATGAAAACAGTCCAAAATACATGTCAAGCACTTCAGTGTGATGGATGCACAATAGATGGCACCATTATTATCACTCAGCAACTTGAAAACTTTTGGTCCTCCCATTTTCTCCCTTGCAAACATCATTAACTTGCTCATGGGTTCCAATATTTCTGAAAAATACATTATTCTTCTGTTCGCTTTTTCCTCATCCTTTATGCCATATTGACAGAGCCAGTTACCTGAAATTTCTTAATGCTTGTAAGTTTATTTCTCATTGTATGAGATATCAAAGAAAACCAAAACAAAGGGTTTTATGGAACAAAAGTCAATTGTATTGATTTTGATGTTAATGCAAAAGCAGATTTTATGAATGATTGTAATTAGAAAGCATGTTTATTGGTCACAGTTTTATTTACTTCTTGGTTTTGTTCTCTTCCATGAGTCAGAAAGACTTCAGGACTAAAATATCTGTCAACTGAATGTAGATAATATTCTGCTTCTTTTAGGATTGTTACAGAAGTGATGCACTGTTCAGGAATCAACTGGATCTGATTTCATATATTTGGGGGGGGATCATATTACAAGCGATGAGAAATATTTGTATAATTGCACAAAATAGATATGCTTAGGTGGCAAATAGTGTTATCAGATTCTGGGTGCTGTTGCCTAGTAATAGGTAATGATAGCTGTATTCCTGTTTCTAGCAGGGGGAGAGCAGGGCTGGATGCAATCCAGGGCAGAATGAGGTGGGCTATGCAACTTTGGAGTCCTCCTCTCATGTGCCAGGCATTGCAACTGTATCAGGTGCTGCTGATGATGGTAGGAAGACTGCTCTTTTTCTAAATAGTATGGTATATTTAGCCCTAGGGTAAGTAGCATAAAGTATCATAGATGTGGAAGGTGTAAGAATAAGAAGGCTTACCTTACGCGCTTGTAGCACTGTGACGCTTGCTTACTGTCCCCTGGAAAGGCAGATTCCAGGGTCTTGCTGGAAGACCTGTGAGCTGCCCATTGTCTGTTCCTGGAGCCTTTGAAAGTCGCTATTTCACTGATACGACCACGATACCACTGCTCCTTCTTGTTTGTGCAACCCAGGCTGCACATGAGCAACAACTGTCTGTCCCTGGTACATAAATTTATTGAGACAGACCACAGATTTTCCCTGAGTGAGATCATTCACTTATTGTACTCTAACAATAACCTGCAGGAGAAGATATGTAGGAAAGTGTTTAGAATGTGAAACTGAAGATTATAAATAAAGAGAGTTGCAAGCAAGTGCGGTGTAGGTGACTATGTCAAACTTACCCAAAGCCTGTTGATATTGTGTAATGTGTTATATGCATATGTTTGAAAGAGTTTGGGAAAAAAATAAAGGGAACTAAATCAGATGCTCACATTTCACCATGCTGCATTTCATTTTCTTGCAAGAAAGAACATACCTGATTTAGAAGGATTCTTTGTTTCTTTGTGAGAATTTTAATACTTATCTTTTTTATTTTTTTCTAAAGCACTGGTCTAAGGATAAATGCCTTGCCTAGGAATCAGCTTCTGTGATTGAATTTTGTTGCTCTTTTCTGAAAGGACTGAAATGGTGAACCCTGAAGGCAGCAATAAGACAAACAAAAAATAGGTTTTGATTTCATCATTTGTGAAATAAGACAATGTTTTTGAGTGGTGGGTGGTGACAGAACTGCTTTCAACTTCTCATTACGGTTTCCACGACTATCTTCTACTCCCTCTAGTGATACAGCCAATATCTGTATCAGATACTATCATCTGACCAACTGTAAGAAAAATCAAAATGCTAAAGTTGTCAAATAAGTAAAATTTCTATTGTAAAATATTTTTTGTTTTAGAAAAAATATCCTTTTCAGTCTTAATGAAGTCGTCATGGAGGTCTATAGTGTTTCGCAAAATTGAAAATGATAAGTTACAACACACAAAAGAATTGAAGAAATTATCTTTCCAAAGGTTGAATAACTAGGTTAAAACATATTTGCCTTCACTCAGGTATTGTTAATTCATAGTTACAGTATGCTTATAGGTAATTTACACATATTGTTTTCTTTATAACATTAATCTAATGTTAAAAAAATCAATTTCAAAAGTTTTACAACTCTTACATTTTTCACTTTAAATTTTAATCAGAGAGTATGGAAGAATCAATAATTACTTAAATTTTGAAAGGTTCTGAAAGCAGACCTGATTATAAGCTAGTGAATTAATGATTTAGTATGATACTGAATAATCAATAATTACAAACTGATGCTCTGAATCACTCTTACTAAATAAGTTTTGGAAAGTTTGTAATTACACCATATAAGTTTCTGGCAGGTGTGCTTAGCTGAAGAAATCATCCTGACATGCAGAGGCACATGTCCCAATATTGCAAGAAGCTCTGTTCTAGCAATGGATGAGGAAAAGTGCTCCAATGGAGAGCTAGAGAGGAAGAGGTGTCAGTATAAGTTAATATGCACTTCAGACAATTTAATACTTTACTTGGGGACAAGCTCTCTGATCTTTTCCAGGAGCCAGTGTGGGACAAATGGTCTGCTCTGCAGTGAATCCCAGCTGGTGTCTAATTTTGGTGCTCTTAAATTAGGAGCCTAGTGTTGGTGGGAATGTTTACTCCAGCCTTCCCAGCTCCTTCAAAATTAAGTATTCCCTCCTCTTCATAAATCTGTGGTAGTGTTATGAAGGTAGAGAAAGCTTTTGCAGGTACTGCTGTCTCATATACTCCAAGGCCACATTTGCAGAAAGGGAGGAAGATGACTTTCCATCTCATGCCGTAGCACAGTGCAGAAGGTATCCCTGCAAGGTAGGTGGCTTGTGAACCCTGTTTAGAATCATAGAATAGAATCATAGAATCATTAGGTTGAAAAAGACCTCTAAGATCATCAAGTCCAATCACCATCCCAACACCACCATGCCTACTAAACCATGTCCCAAACTGCCACATCTACATGCTTTTTAAACACCTTCAGGTGTTCAAAGGTGTCTCTTGGGAGAAGAGACCAGCACCCAGCTCTTAGATAGTTGTAGACAGTGATAAGGTCTCCCCTTGGCCTCCTCATCTCCAGGCTAAACAATCCCAGTTCCCTCAGCTGCTCCTTGTAAGACTTGTGCTCCAGACCCTTCACCAGCCTCATTGCCCTACTCTGGACATGCTCCAGCACCTCAATGTCCTTCTTGTAGAGAGTGACCCAAAACTGAACACAATATTCGAGGTGTGGCCTCACAAATGACAAGTACAGGGACAATGATATATAACTTGAGCCACAGCTGTCTCCAAAGTGACAGATACATAAGTTTATCTGTTCTGTTTTCCTCCACTTGGGCTCTTGGAGATCACAGGTGGGAATTTGTAGCTTCTCACCTTCCATGCACAAAGGCAATGACTACCAGCTGGAAGGGAGGACTAGGAGTGCTCTTGCCAACTGATAGCAGCACTGAAAACCTGTGGTGTGGTATGGATATGGTTACACTGCTCTTGTATTGCTTTTGAGTTTTAATAGGAATAATTTTATCATTACTGTTCATTACACCGAGTAAACAATCCTGATACTGCAGAGAGGTCCTCATCGGATAATATCTGGTTCCACAGATGGCCCACAAAGGGATCTTGCATTTATAATGTCTTTGGTAATGCACTAACAGAAATGAGGTTAAAAAATACAGTCTTTGTAACAGGCAAAGTAAGACATCAGTGATAAATTCAATTATTTTAAATGCATTAGACCAGGTTCTGATTTCAGCTACATGGATATAAACAGACCTGCTGGTACCATAGATTTTTATAAGGAAGATCAGAATCTGGCTTCAGATGCATAGATTCTCATTCAATAAAATGTGTCTGGTTTAGACTTTGCAATCTGTATTAGTAAAAGTCTTACTCTGTCCCTGGTGTTTCCTTAGGCATCACTGATTCTGAATGATTTTAACATTCAAAATCCTTTGAAGATGTTTTGTGGGTTTATTGTTTTGTTGTTTGATTTTTTTGTTTAGTATGATTTTATTTTTGCCTGACTGTATAACTCTAAGCATTTCACACACCTGCTAAAAGTCTTGTATTGGTTTTCCACTTCAGAGAGATACAGCTGATGGGACAGAACCTATAAACTCTTTAATGACCACCACTGAGAAACGAGTTAATGGTGGGGTGGTTTTAGTTCTATCTGTTTCAAATCTGTTTTATTAGAACAGTTTAATGTGATACATTAAACAATATTGTATCACATAAGTTTTTTTAAATTTTTTAGGTATATATTTGCTATTACTGTCTTTTATTAGGCACAGTTATATTCTAAACCAAAGAACAAGAAATTCTAGAAATTCCAGTAGAGCAAAATATAAGTTTCAACATGATGGTTGTTGAAAGAATATATTTATAACCATATAAGCTACAGGCTGTAGTGTTAGTCACAGAATGGTAGCAGCAAGATGCAATGATTATAACATTTTTTTTTTTATAAATAAATGGATATCTATTCAATGCATGAGTGAAATATGTATACAGGAGGCTGGCTGTATTAACAGTGGCCTGGGAAGTCAGTTATCCCTTTCTACTCTTTATACCATGTATTTCATCAGTGCTGTATGGAGAGAAAAATTGTATTTTAAATGTAGGTTTAAGTGACTAAATTCTACTTTATCTGCAACAGTAACTTTCATTTTTATGAGGCAATAATAACATTTCTGTGATTTACCAGAAAGCTGGCATATTTTTACTTGTAATTTATCAAGTCTATGCTTGCATAGGCTAAATATTTTTTTTACAAAAATATAACTTGGTAAAGAAGTTTATAAATTAATTACATTAAAAGATTACTTAGTTCTACATAGTTGATATACTCAGAGACACAGAATAGACAAAAGTTTATAAAGTAACCTAAGCAGTAACAAAAGGAAAACAAAATAGAAGTTACTGCCACCTCTAAGTCAAATTCTGTAGAGCCTGTAGATTTTAATGGATTATGCCACTGAGATAGCAACAACTCTCTGATAATACAACTGAAAGCTTCCTAGCTCTTTACACCAACACTACTCCATCAAAAGTCTTATCTAAAACAAACTTGAAAGTTTGTTACAGTCCTTTATAGGACAGATTTTTCCATGTTAGCTGATTTCCTGCCAACTGACTGCACCTGGTTCACTCTAAATTAGTTACAACTGATTGTCAACAAATGAAAATAAGGTCCCCTTGCCATTTTTTCTTGGCTGTGAAGTTGGCAAGTGTAGTTCTTGGGGCTATTTTTCAGGTGGAGTATTGTCATCCACACAAATTTGGAGATAAAAAAAGAGTAAAAAGTGGTGATGATTGATCTTTTCTCTGCACTTTCTTATTCAGGAAATGTTGTGTGAGCATAGTATTAAGTTCTGTTGAGGGGCTTGTTAAATCAGCTGAGCTTTGGTTGAAGTACCGTAAAAGGTGTGAGGGCTGCCTTTTTTTTCTTCTCTATGAGTTAAGGTTGAATGTTCCATTTAGATGAAGGAGCAGAGAGGAGAAACCTCTACAGGTAATATTTAATATCACTATTATTGTGGTATGTTTTCCTCTGTGATGCTTTTATTTTAGCAGGTTTGGTGGGGGGATGGGGGGAGGATAAAAATAGGTTTTCTTAGGAGAGTTAGATACAGTGATTAATGAGGTTTTTGTCCCTTGGAGGATGTGATTGGATTATCTCTTGGCCTTCCTTCAATAAATCTTACAACAACACAGTATTAAATATGGTTTTAAAATCTGGAGGTTTTTTTGAAAGCAATTTCTTGTCACCTTTTGCACAAGGTAACTAAAAGGAAAAAGAGGGGAAGAAGGAAGACTTTACCTTCCACTCTACCTTTCCTGACTTGTTGTATCTACTCTTCCTATTAATTCAGCATACTTATGACTTGATTCTGTCCTTAGTCATTTTATTCCTGTGTTAGAAGGGCTGGAACAACACTAGTGTAAAGTTAAATGCTATGAAAGTTGTCATAGACTTGGCAGCTAACCCATTTTACAGCAGCGTATCCTCTCTCAGAACATTTGTTCTTTAATTAAGAAACGTGTTTGCTTGAGGTAATCCACTTTCTCTGCATGTATTGTGTGGAAAGCAAGGTTCAGGGTTTGTAGGAAATTTATTCTTCGGGTAATGAGTCGGTTTTTTCTTCTATACAGACAACATCCTGTTAAATTTTCCTTGACAAAGTGAAACTCTACTCTGAACATTCAGCTACGGTGGCAGTGGCTTTTCTTTGCTTCTTTCTCTTTACACATTGTCTCAAAGAACACAAGAAGTATGACAAGAGTGGTATCTACCAGGCTTAGGTTTCCTCACTCTTTGCTGTTTTGTGTTGTTGTGCAGTGTGCAGCTTCATCTCATCTCCTGCAGTCCTCTTTTGCCTTGATCTTTGCCTTCCTTCCATGGGTGGTCACTGCAGTGTGAAGAAAATCTCTCTCAGATCTAAAATCCAAATTCACAATTTTTGCTGCTTCTGTTCTCATTCTGAATATTACAGATGTTGACCTCTAGGCTTCCTCCTAGTAAGATGGTCATCATCTTCCTCTGTTCACTAGTTATGAATGTTCAAGCAAAAACACCTTCTTAAAAGTTAGATGCCTCCCTGTGTGGTTCAGATAAGGCATCTTAATGCTTTCTTAGGTAAGATATTTATATTACAACTAGTAGGACTTATAGCTACAAATTCCAGATTTTATGGAACTTTAGCTTCCTGAGGACACAGTGAAAACAAAAATCATCTTGAAGATTTTAATTAACAGTAGTAAAGTAGGTAAATAACTAATTGAATACCATCTGCTTTTTTGCGCTGAGAAAATATGTCTGTTAGTTTTGGAAAAAAAAATTCATGAAACAGAGTAACTCTTTTCCAAGATACTGTTTTACAAAACTATATCTTTTACCTTGCTGTGGAAAAACATGTATTTTTCAAGGTACTTATTCATAGTCATTGTTCTACACTTCTGCTTTGGGACTGCCATTTTAATTTGTTTGCTTCTCCTTTCCTTTTTTGGTTAAACAATCTGAAAAAGGCAAGGCAAAAACCCCAAACAAAACATTGCAGCATCCCCTCACCTCTTCCCTCTATGTGATCTCTTCAGTGATGAACTATCGAGTGCTGGCTGAGAAGGACACTGTTTTACCGAAACTGTTCTAGGGGAGCCTAAACCAAAACTCCTAATTAGAAAATCAATGTGTTTGCAACACTAGCCCTTCTGCACAGAATAACTTCTTGGTTTCCATAACCAGTTTTGAAACAAATGCCAATTTTCATTCTGAATGGCTATATGAAGTCAATAGGAAGATACTTAGTGATCTGTGCTTGTGCTTGAAGCACTGATTAAATGAAAATGCAGAAGTTTAAGCATCACAGCAAACAGGAAAAATTACCCCTCCCCATCTCCCCAGCCATCCAAGTAAGCTAGAAAATTCTTGTAGTTTCCATTGCCTTCCTTCTCCCCATATGTAGGGGTAGATGGGAAGGGGAGAAACCCAAGTGTAGTATTCTTCTATGTGACAGTCTGTGTAGTTGTTGTTGTAGTTGCATAAATAATACTGGAGTTTTTTAAATTGCATAACTGAGCTGGTTTGAGGTAGCTTTCCCAAGCTCTCTAATGCTCAGTTTAAGCCCCTTTCCCAAAACTTCCCTCTTTTCAAAGGGAAAAAACTATAGAAAACCAAAATCACACTAAATATGTATTTATGTATTTTCTAAATATAAACAACTACATACAGCAAGGATATCATGCAAAACTCCCAAGAAAAGGAAAATAGGAAAAAGGACATAAAGGAGCTAAAGCAAAACAGGCATGCACACTTGTAAGACCTGGTAACTAAAAAAGTAAAGAACTAGCAAAATCTCACCACTTCCCTTGAGGAAAACAGAACAGCTAAATCCGACCCAGGACTCTCCCCCAATGTGTGGGCAGACAACAGCCCACTGCAGGCCTCAGCTCCAGACAGGATGAGCAAAGGAACCTCCTGCTCACCAGCTTGCCGGAAGATGAAGAGAGTGTACCCCCTTATCTGCACCTTATTTATATGTTATTAAAGAAAAATATGGAATACTTCCGTAGATCCTGACCTCCATTTTTTTAAGGAAGACCTGTAAAGGCCATTTTTTTAAGGAAGATCTGAAAAATCCAAAAGTCAGTCCATTACAATAACCCACCTATATTTTATCGGAGTCTATAGATCAGAATTGAGGACTGAGTATAGTTTCTTGTTGAACCTTTTGTTATGGATGCCATGTGCATCCATGAGTTTGTAACATACTTTTGCTAGTTTAAAAAGAAACTTACTATAATTGCAATACTAAAATAACAAAAAGTTAATATTTTAAATACAATGCTGTTCACAAGAGTTTTATAGCTGTTTATAATGGAAAACACAATAAGTTTTTAAAATACCATCTCTTTTAAAATCTACTTAAGGAATTGTTACAAGATTTTCCACATGCTGGATAAATTACTAAACTGTTAATATACCAATTTCCATGGTATTTGCCTATGCTTTAGATTAGAATTTACATCAAATGTTTCACCCAGGCATGTGTAATTAGTACAGTTCTGACAAATCAATGTTTGATTAAACAGATCTGAAGAAGCAGACCTGAGCCAGAGTGCTAAAAAAGGAGTGGAGGGAATAATAAATAGGTAATTGTTGTATATGTCTGTGATGAGGAAACTGTGACCACTGGAGAATGAAGCTGGTTGAGGAAAATCCTCAAGGAAATACAACGGCTGGCACAATTCAGTGATATGCTAACAAAAAAAAAAACCCACCCACACCCAAAAACACCCAACGACAACAACAAAACATACCAAAAAAACCCAAACCAAAATCCACCCAAGCCTACAATTCAAACCTGGCTGGATTGGAAGTTGGGGTTTTTGTGAAGTTCAGAACCTCTGTCTGAAAGGTGAATTCAAAGATTTTCAAAGCAACTTACTTCTGTTTTGTAGTAACCTATGAGGTAACAGTCTTGAGCAAACACAGGGATGTTCTGAATGAAAAAGCATTTTTACTGATGAGTATTTATTAAAGTAGAGCAATAGATGTGTGGTAAGGAAATTTGTAGAAATTTAGTTTTGTTTTCCTTCACCCAAAATGACCTTCACCCAAAATTACATTTCCCAAGAGTTACAACTAAACTGTTCAATAATATTTCTTTGTATAGCATCCAATAATGCAATGGCTAGAAGACAGGGATGCAGTGGAGTAACTGCATGGACTCACTGGATATTAGCAATAATTCTGATGCTGTGGAGCTACCAGATCAGTGGACAAGGACAAGGTAAGTAAAGATCTTTTACTACAGTTTACCGTTTACTCAATATTGCATAGGATTGGTTGGAGAGAAAAGGGTGTGTGATGAAGTGCTGAACTAGTGTGAACTGCTGGCAAGGAAGAAGAATATCAAAATTTGAAATACTTCAGTTGAAAAGTCAAATGCTGTTTGGAAAATGATGTTTCAATGCCTTGTGGGATTTTCCAGATGCTTGAAGCCGTTTCGTTGTGCTCTGTGATTCAAGTGTGTCTTGACATAAATCTCCCATTGTTACCTGTTCTTTGCTCTCTAGGTGTGGAGAAGAAGTTATTTAAGAGATTATAGACAGGGACACCTTGAATTACTTAATTGTTATTTCTATAATGAACATGCACTATTCAGAAAGGCTTATGTGCATAGCTATAAATATTTCCCATGTTGTGTTCCCGTCTCACTGATGATGAGATACAGGCAGGCAAAAGAAAATCCAGTTTCTTGGGGTTTTAGCTTTGAAAAATGAAGCCTTATTGCCTGTTTCTAATCTGAAGGCTGTATCTAAGGGCTGGTAACAGGACAGGTAATAACAAGTTATTCTATTTTTTAAGTATATACTTAGTATGAAAGATGCTTGCATGTTGTGTCAAGTTGGGGGAGTGGTAAATCTGTAAGCGATAATTTTGAGGCATTGAAGTTAAAGGGAAGTGAATAGGCATGGCTTATTGAGGTATGCCAGGCCAACTTTGTAACATGTATTTCCTAGATGAGCTGAGATTTCAATGTCCTTAATTTACCCTCTCACGGGGAGAAAATGCCATGCTCTTAAAGGCCATCTACTCTATATTACTCTAGTCAATGGCAGTACTAATGATGCTGGCTAGTGTATGTAGCCTGTGCTTGATCTATTCCACCATGCAGTAGGGGCAGAAGTAGTAGTTTCTGGCTGTTGGAATGATAATGGTGTTTAATTTTTCTTGGTGCAGTTGTTGATGTGGAAACTGGTTGTAAACTGTGTGCTGCAATTCCACAGGAAACTTCTGCAGAACTTAACGTTGCCTCTGCAGATACCAAAACCCAACCTTACACTGTATAGAACACTTTTGTAGGGTCAGGTTCATGAACGTGTACAGCTAATCATCAGACGTGCAGAGGAGCTTTTCTATTGTATAACTGTCATTGTACATAAAGATGAGTTGGTTTTCTAAAGATTTTATTTTATTTTTAAAAAAAGCTTCCATTTTGACTATAGTCTTTGATTTGGAAAAACAGATATTTAGTAGAGTTACTTTTTGTGGTGATGTAAGAGATATGGTAAATTTTTCTGTTTTATGAAATACTGATGAATGGTATTGAAAAAATGGGATATTAAAGAAACACAGAAACAGTAACTTGAAAGAGTGTGTGTTCAATGCGGATAATGTAAGAGCATTTGTGCTGTGAAATATGCTTTCCATAGTTCTGAACCTACTTTTAGTTTCAAGCAAATGAGAAGTGTTGAAGGCGGTGGTCTTTCTCTGTGAGCTGTTCTCATGTAGTTCTACATGCTTCTGTTCTCTAATAATTACCAAAATATAACTTAGAAAAATGAAACTTTAATAAAATGACAAAATATTATGTTCTCTTTGAGTGTAATATGTCTTCCTAAAATTGAAAATAGCCCTTTATGGACAAGGGATGTGAACTTCTATCATGGTCTTTTGCCTTAATTTTAAGTAATTGTGATGGGTTGTTATGCAGCTTGTGAATGTTAAGAATTACATTTAAGCAGAGCCAGTGTGGTAAAGCTGGCTGTGTTTCGGTCTTGGTAGACTTTGTACTCTGCTGTGGTGGCGTGTAGACTTCTGAGCATGCAACTGATGATGACTACTGAAACCTTCATTTGAGAAGTGTGAATTTTTAATTCTGAAAATGAAGTAGTAAATTAAAAGCAAGGATAAAATATTTTCTCAGTATAATTGCATAAATAGAGTATTCATAAAATGTGAAATATTTTTAAGTTGCCTGATATATTCCTTATTTTTCTGTGAATTTCTATTAACACTTAAAGTAAAAAGCAAAGCCTTTTGAGCTTGACTTATAGGAACGAGAGGAATGTAAAGGATAACGTGAGTAATTTGAGTAAAATAATGAAGTTTGAATATTCGGAGTCTATCAGGAAAATAAAATTAAGAAATAATTATTCTGTGTCTGGGCATTAAACCAAAAGGGTTTAAAAGCCATATGGCTGCATTTAAAGAAAACAGCTTCCGAGTCACATAACTTCAGTGTAAGTGGGTTGCTATGGAAGTTAAAAAGAAACCAACATTTGTTCCAGTTCCATTTCCAATCTGAATAGTAAAGTCAAATTAAACTCCCTTTGTTTTTCAACAGCTATTCCTATCTGCCTCTTTTGACACATTAACCCAAGCTATACTCTGTCTTTTGAGGTCCATGGAGCTGAATCTTGCTGTATTTATGTGTTGATTACCATGAGTTACTTCAGTCTATCCAGAGCTAGTGTCAAGTGGAGACTGGAGTACAGAATAGTCTGTCTCATTTTATTCTGAGCTCTTGCACATTAGTCAAATGTGTAGTTTTGAGTTTTGCACCCATCTTGTTATTCTCATCTGAGTGAACTTTGAGGTTCAATATCTGTCTCCAAAACAACCCTGGTCTATATTTTGTACTCATAAGTAACTTTAGAAAAATACTTTATATTTCTGAAATTGAGCAATGAGTAATCTGAAGAATATTTTTAAATGGTTATACTTTTCTTGTTCTTGATATATTTGGATAAATCTTATACCTGGAAGTCTAAAGTTACTTGAACAGTGAGCAGCCAATTACTTTTCTGTGATATTAACAAACAGTGTTAATATTGATCTCAATATTAAAGACAGAAGATAAGTAAGGAGTCTAATGTAATAATTTTCAGACTCAGGAAAGAAGTGTATGTTTCATAATACATGAAATTTCATTGCTGTATAAAGTAAGCAGATGCTCTCTTTGAAATTCTGGAGAAGCTGAATAAAACGGTGTCTGTTCTCCGAAGAAGGGAGTAGTAATGCTGGTGTTCTTGGAGGGGTGCCTCCTGCATAAGAAGATCCTTTCCATGTATTTTTTCAGAGCTGTCAGCATAAAGTGACATTTTCTTTAATGATCAAATTTAAAGGCAATGTGCTACAACCAAGTGGTTTCAGAGCTCAATCTGAATGTGCTAGAAAGCAATGGATGTTGCTGGCTAGCTGAGTTCTGACTCCCTACCTGCAGGAACTTTTTTCCCCCAAACATGGGCCCATGTGAAGAGAATCATCTTAACTTGAATTCAAACAACGTTGTAGGGGATATTTTTGTTTTGGTTTTGCCTTTGATAACTTCACCGATGATAAAGCAGGTTATACTCCACCAGCATTACAACTAATTTGGAATATACAATATAGCTTCTAAACCATAAAAGGGACTTTATGCTGGACTTCAACTATAAGGAACAACCTTGTGACTCTGAAGACAAGCATTCAAAAGACCTCACTACCACTTTTTATTTGGGAGGGGGAGGGGAGGATAATGCTGAAGCAAAACAAATTTATCCCAGTTACTGTGGTTTGTTATTGGTGAATAGGAAGGCAGATTGAGGATACCTGGGGCTTCTTCACAAACCTAAGCTTAGTAACTCTCTTTGACTATGGATAGGATGTTGAAATACTGTGACTGTTCTCAGTACTTTGAAATGGAAAGACTAAGATTTGGTGTTATTTCTAACTAATGCACATTGTGGGCTGAAGCAGCTGTGTGTAAGTTAAGCTGTTTGCTTTTCTGTCAAGGTAAGGAAAGACTTTTTTATATATGTGTATACACATATAGTTGTATAACACTAAATTTATAAATGAGTAGTGATTTTGGTTTAAAAAAACCTATAACACTATAGGAGTCAAATCTCTATGTAGTGAGTTAAAGTCTTGGAACTAGTTCCAGTTTCACACCTCAGCTCATCCTGATGTTGTACCTTGGCAGTGTGATGCCATATCTTGCTTCCAACAAGGCCAAGCCTGCCAAGTACTTGTGTGTAACCTGGCTCCTGACTACTAGTAAAAAGATAAGCAACACCATTGTGACATGGAGTAAGACCCGAGTTGGCATTGCTGCCCTGAGGCAGGGGGCTCAGTCCCTCCAAAGCCTGTGGCATAACCTACCAGCAGGTAACAGCTTGGCACGCTCAGAGGAAGAAGCTTGAGATCTGTTCTTGTTGCCTGATGAGAGATGACTTGCAGGCTTTTGTTTTAATGATAACTTCCACTATCTGAAAGTCAGGGCTTTTACATCAATCTTTCAAACCAGCCTTTAAAAAAAAATGTGCAAATCCACAGGTAAACTATAAATGATCTTTAAAATGTATAATGTAAGAATAATGCAGCTCTCCAGAAAAGGTTATGGATAGCTTGGTGGGTAGAGTGTGAAATTTGAGTCAGCAGCATTTGCTGGAGGTGATGCAAATGCCACACAGTATGTAGCTCATTTTCATGAATATAGCAGGCAGGCTGAGCTCCTGTATTTAGCACTCATGGGGCCTATATTTGGGATACTGCGGTGTTTTAGGCCCCCCTAGTATGAGATGTTGCCAAAGAGTGGTGAGTGCAACTGAGGGCCACAAACATCGTTGAGGGCTAGTAAACAGATGTGTAGGAAGATGGAGCAAGACTTTCCTCAAATACGAGCAAGAGCAATGGTTGTGAGGTACAGCAAGGAAAATCTCAACTGGAGATGAGGAGAGTATTATTCATGCTGTGTGACCCTGGTTACTCAGAGAAGTTCAGGAATTGCTGTCCTTGAAGATATTCAGGACTTGTCATGACAAAGCCCTGGGCAACCTGATCTAAATTGGAAGTTGTATCAAAGTTCTATTCAAAGAGAGAAGATTGGATCCATATGCCTTCAGAGGTCACTTCCAACCTGATCTCTTTCCACGATGATATGAAAATGTTTTCCACAGAATAACTGTTCTCTTAAAAATAAGATAAATTATATGCTTCCTAACAAACCAATAATATAATGCAACTCCCAGCAACTACAAAATTACTGATTTTGGTAAAATATTATCCCAATAACTATCTGGAAGAAGTTACTTTTTCATCTTTGTTTAAGCAGTAAGATGTCAAACAAGTTTTTTTGCAATTTGCGGTAAAGTCATCAAATTAATGAATTGGAGATGCTGAACAAGTTTGCACTTCACATTGGTCACCATCTTCCCTCTATAGGATTGTCACACCTTGATTGTTTCTATCAGACTTTTGGTATTCTGTTTCCTCAGACTATGCAAGTGTGTGCATGTGTCCGACCCACGTGAAACCCCATTCAGAGTTTGCTGAGATGAAAAGTTTGTTGCAATTTCTGCTGTTGGCAGGATTGGTGTAGCAGTAGATTATCTGACACACAGAAGAAGAGCAGCTATCCCTGGAGCTGGTCTGTTGATCCCTCTCTGTTAGCACAGTGAGAAAGCAGCGCCCTACTGTGGCTGTGCAAGAGGGGGTGTGAAAACCCTCTGTTGTGATTCCTCTTGAATCTTTGGATAACTTCACTGCCTCTCATTAGAGAAAAAAAAATCAAAATAACTCTTGAATAGGCTTATATACTTCTGGTCTGGGTCAAGTTGAATTGCTGTTCCTAGTTTGAGTCTTTCTGCATACTAGGGTTCTGAAATATAAGATTTTTCCTTTTGACTGGCAGTGTAAATGAAGAAAGTTGCAATTGTTCCTTAAAAATTAGAGGCACTTGAAGATGTTTTAGAACATCTTCTATGCATATGTAATATGTATTTTAGAAATTTTTTTTGCATTTTGGAGAATACATGTACTAGGTAGGTTTCATGTGATTAATTTGGTATTAATGGGGCTATCACAAGAAGATAAAATTTGTGGGGCAAGTTGTTGCCCACAAAAGCTACTGTAAAGTGGAGTCCAAACGCTGTTTTATGGTGCTTATGCTGGAAAAATTTCTTTTCTGGATAGCAAATATTTGGGATAGGGGAACTGGGAAAGAGGGATGTTGCCTGCAGGAACTCCTGTTTCTATTTCTGAGTTGTGCTGTAGTCCCTGCTTGCACTCCAAACTCTAAATGAAGGTTTTACAGTATATTTCAATAAAGGAATTCATCACCTACAATTCATATCTGCTTTTAGGTAAGTAGGTACTAATGAATACATACATATTTTAATGTCTCTCTGAAGATTATCAGAATCCATTGTAGAATGTATTATACTGTTTTAAGATAATTAGTTTATATCCTTTAAATAAAAGTGAAGATCATTCCATCAAAATAAAACTAATTTTTACTGCTCTCCTGTGAAGCATTCTATTGCAGAGAGATGGGTAAACGCTTCCTTGGAATTCTGTGTCAAGTCTCTTATAGACCTACTCTTTGATGTAGATTTCGATTAAACCCAGATGACAAGCTTTAGCAGTCTTTCTTGTGCAGTACCACCTGTTATATATTCAGGTGGTGTAGTAAGAATAATTGGGAGTAGGATAACCAAAGCTTTCCAGGCATGTTGTGTTACATTGCAGTTGTTCCTTCTTTCTCACTGCTTCCTCACTGCAGAGTTCTAGTAGATGTTTGGGTTAACTTGTGATGAAGGAACTAACTGGCAATGGGGCCAGACCTGTCTTCTGTATCTTCGTTGTGAGTGTGTAAAGGCATTTAGAGAAATTTGAGTGACTTCTGTAGAAACAACAAGCCCAAAGATTTTGTTCTTGAGACCAAGATGTATAGTCCTGGAAAGAATACAAGGCGTGTGTGAATGGTACACCTAAAACTCGTGTTCTTGTTTCTGCCTATGCAAATTTGATGTTACTTTTTTGAGGTGGAAGGGAAATGTGATTTGTTAATATGTATGTATAAAAGAAAAAAATCTTGAACTGCAAAGAGAAATCTTATTTCTGGTTCAGCAGTTTGTATTGGAGGGGTGGGGGGAACTTAACTTTAATGGAAGAAGCTTCAGCCTTAATACAAAGTGATTGATGCATATCTCACAATAAAGTTCTCAAAATGCGTTTGAAAACAGACTATCAGCATATACCGTTACCATATTAAAGTACCATTGGTTTTTTAAAACGATTGAACATGATTTAGTACTTAACCTTTATCTCTTGTTCATTATGCAGCTTTGCTAATGGATAACAACACTATATTTTGAAGACAGGACTTTTGTTTGTTTTTAATGGAATGGTTAAACTTAGCCACTTTAAAATTGGCAAGTAGCCTTTTAAAAAAAAAAACTTAGCTAATAATAAGTTACATTTTTGAAAAGAGACCTGGTTGTCTTCATTTGTTTAGATAATACCCTTTGCAGAAACCCTTGATTGAGGAAGAAATGAATATAGTGTTTCTTTAAAGTGTTCTCTCCTTGTGTGTGTTCCTGCCACAGGTATTGACTAATTCAGAAGTGAAATATTTGCTTCCTGTTTCAATTTAACTAAGATATATTTGTTTGGGGTTTTTTTAAAAAAAAGGCAACTACACATAACATTTTGGAACATAGCTGAACTCCTACATAAGCTGTAAAATTTAAATTTGATCAGAAAGCATGATTTGCTGTCCAACAATTGTATTTCCATTTGTCATAAATCCTCCTTGCGGACAAAGTTACTGTGCAAAGTTAATGCAATCTACAAATATGGTGTTTTCTCTAGAATTAAACTTCATTAACTTCCACAAAAAGTATAAGATACTAAACGTAAAGACATTCCACTTGTTGGGCAATAATCAGAAAATATTTTATGCCATACCTACTTCAGAGATTATACAACAGAATGTAAGAATACTTCTAGAATCAAGTACAAAGGATATAACTTGAGCAGGTTTCCTGTTACAAATAAGGAAGTAGAAAATCTGTGGTAATAGTTGCTAACTAAGTAGTTGAGGACAGAATATTCTTATTACTGAAGTGACAAAAGCATGATGTTTTTGGTGTGAGGTAATAAAAAGGGTTGACAATTCTAATGAAAACTATGTGAACTATCCAAGCTAATTTTAAATTTCCCTTTGGTTAATTTGCATAAATTTGCCTAAGGTTATTTGCATAACTGTTTCGCAACCTGAAAACTATCTGCCTTTTCTGCGGCCTGCGTTTTCGGTAGCTTTTTTTCCCCAAGATTGCTAGTCTGCATCTTTGAGGGTTGAAAAACCTGCTTTCTCTGAAAGGGTTTTATGGGGAACAGGAAATGAATTGTTCCATATTGGGCAGCAATGAATAGGAAATTAGTTCTAATATTGGAGATAGGACCTTTTATTCTTCAGGTATTATGTTGAATGTTCCATACACAGAGTGCAAGTATTCATAGAATTGTAGAATGACCTGAGTTGGAAGGGACCCACAAGGATCATCGAGTTCAACTCCTATCCCTGCATAGGACAACGCCAACGTTCACACCATGTGTCCAAAGGAGTCGTCCAAATGCTTCTTGAATATTGTCAAGCTTGACGCCTTGACTACTTCCCTGGGGAGCCTGTGCCAGTGCTCCACCACCCTCTGGGTGAAGAACATTTTCCTAATATCCAACATAAACCTCCCAAGCACATCTTCCTGTCATTCCCTTGAGTCCTATCATTGTTCACCAGAAAGAAGAGATCAGCACCTTCTTCTCCTCCTTCCCTTGTGAGGAAGTGGTAAACTGCTGTGAAGTCCCCCCTCAGTTTCCTCTTTTTCCAGGCTGAACAAAACAAGTGATTTCAGCCACTCCTCATACAATTTCTCTTTTAGTTCTTCTATCTTAGTTAACCAAAGATCGACAAGAGAGATGAAGTATAAAGGAGAGCAAGTATAGGATGTAGTTTTCCCTTCTTAGCAGACCTTTTGTTGCAAAAGTAGCTGTTATATTTTTATTATATGAAAAATTAAGAGCAACTGAGACAATTGCACTGTTAAATCTTGAATTAATAATCTAATACAATTCAAGGACTAGGAATTTTTTTTAACATGAAGAAATCTAAAAGGTTAGTTATATACTGAGATTAGCTATATAGGAAGATCGCTTCTGATCACAGGTGTGCAGTGGTAGAAGCCTCAGTGTTTACAGTCTGCAACAGGTTACATCCTCAAGAACTGATTCCGAGGAAGTTTTAGTTTTGACTAATGAGAGCTTTCTAATGGATGCATACATAGTTGAGAACCTTGATATCATGTCCTGAAAAAACCTTTAATGACACAAGTAACTTTTGGTGCTGCTGTGGCACATGCTGATCTAGGTGGGACAGAACTCATCTCCTGTCATATAGGAATTAAAAATGATCCTATGATCCTAGGACCTAACTCAAACCCAGTTTTTCTATTCCTTTACAAAGCATAAATTTAGACATTAGAGAACAAGACACGACTAAACTCACCACTTGATATAATTTAAAAAACAAAGTAGTTTCATTTGGTATCATTTCAAGCAAATCTTTTATTTCTGAAAATATGGTGTTCTTGATGTTTTAACAGAATGTATGAGGTTTCAAAAATACTCATGGCAGCCACTGTGGTAGTAAGTGTCATAAAAATAATAAAAATTGGCAATAAATGGAGTGATACAATGCATGTAGTATAAAACAGTACTTGTACAGGTTCCAGGATTAAGTGTCTTAATGTATATTTATTGAGATCCAGCTTGGAGTTTTATTTATGTTGCACTTTAATTTCAGGATTCAGTTGTGTTTCTTTGTCCTTTGTAATTTATTTTAAAAAATTACCGTACCCATAAAAGCTCAAGTCTTTTTGAGTTGAAATGAACATCTAGAAGGATATTCTGGCATGAAGCTCATAATTCAAACAAGTTTGTTTAATATGTTGGGTAGATGAAATAGATTTGGTTTTAAGCAAGGTTTCTTTTACTTTTCAGCTGCTGTTCATGTCTTCCAACATTTAAAAAAAACCCAAAAACCAAAAAAAACCAAACCCAACAACCAGAACCAAACCAAACCAAAAAAAAAAAAGTAACAAATCAAAAACAACAATAAAAAAGCAAAAAAAATTAACCCCAAATCAACCAAACAGCAAAGTTATTTTAGGCTCTTTAAAAACAACTCTCCATAAACTATTGCTGCAAAATCTTTACTGAAGTGAAAATATCAAGCCTAGATTCCAGGATTAATAGATACTTAGCTGCAAGCTTTGTATTTGCCCATCTTCACTCTGTCAGCTTCTTTGCTGACTAGCTGACGCGTGGGCAGCAGATATTCAGTTTTCCTTCTACCATTTCCTGGTCTGTGTTTAGAACCTCACTCCTCCAGGAGGAGTACAGCCCAAGAAAGGTTTTTGGAATGTCAAACTTCGACTGAAGAAGCCAGTGAAATTATCTTGGAATTTATTTTGATTGTTGTTAACCAGAACATGATCCTTTGGATGGAGAGGGAAACAAGTTTAAAAGGTCATCAGTAGCCCTTCTAGCTCTGCTTTGAATATGATTAGGAGGAACCAAAGGCTATTTAATTGCAGGCATGTACTAATATAAAGGTAGGGTGTCCTACGCAGTAACTTTCACGTAAATCTGTTAATTGAAATTTGTACTAAGTCCCACTTAGGCCATTTCAGTGCTCACTCTGGAGGTGAATTATTTCTTGAAGGTCTTGATTCTTTCCGTATCTCAACAGCAGTTATGGAATCCTTCCAGTGATGGCCATCTAAGGAAGATCTAATTTTTTTAAAAGAAAATTATATTGTTTGGTTATATTTTTTACTTGACATTTCATTAAAGTGAGGAGCTTCTCATTAGCAGTCTGTTCAGGGAAAGTGGTCTTCAAAGGATTATCTCAAATGTATTAGATGAAAGTGTTCAATGATTTGCAATTTCACTGCAGTCTCTCATTCACAGTTTAAAAATTGCCAGCAAATGCACAATTAATTACATAACAATTTAACTTTGACAGCTCATTTCTGGATCAGATAAAATAAGTCACAGCTTTCTCATCTTGTTAAATCAAATTTCAGTGCTTTGTGACTATGCTTCATAGTTGTAGGGTCATATCATTAAAAATACATGGGTAAGAATGTTGTTTCCATTATCCTATATGTAGTAGAAAATGCAGATTATTTCCTGTCTGTTTAAATCTATTACTGGGAAAGTGAATGTTTTCAATTTTCTCAGTCTGCATTAAAAATGGAGAATAAATAGCATCTACTAGGTTTTTTTAATTGCTAAAGTTCAGGCAAATTCTATGCAACATGTAATTCAACTATGTAACTTAAAAAGAAAAGCTTATTGAGAAGAATTGAAGTTTTATTTTGCTGCTTAAAAATACTGTACTGTATAGTTAAAGTCCAAAGCATGCTATTTGCTTCATGTTCAGTTTGCAATTTCTGTTTATTTCAAAACCTCTGGCATCAATCATTACAAGAAATAAATCCTATGATTTTTTTTTATTATAGAAAAAAGTAGCCTAGGGAAATTTTTGTCATGTATATTGCAATACTGCAGACACATGCCTGTGTATGTGCCAAGCACTTTCTCCTTACTGCCTGCTGATTTGATTTGCTGCAGCATTTTATTATTTATTAATTTGAAATGAATGAATAATCCTATTTATATGAGATGTCTGTTCCTGAAGTACATACTGGAAATTTGTCTTCAGTAGTAACACTCATAAATCACCTGGTATAGACCTTTTAGCTTTTTATGCTTTAGAATAGCATAAAGGTCCCAAGGGAACTTTACAAGAAATGTGAAGCTCTGAGTTTCACAATATTTATACTTGGCATTTGAAGTTAAATGTTCAAGACTATTGTATGAAAGAGGTTTCACAATTTTCCTTAAAATCTTAGTTGAAGCAGCAAAATGTATGTTTAGTTGAAGACAGAAAGTTGTTAGGTGTTCTCCAAATGGCTTGAGGTTGGAAGGGACCTCTCAAGGTCATCCATGCCAGTCTATCCCTGTTCAATGCAGATTCAGCTAGAACAGGGTGCCCAGGACCATGTGTAGACAGACAGCTGTTCTATACAAATAATTTGGAGATGTAGAATGTTTGAAGATGTAGACCATCTTAAGATGAGGATGAAGGCATTTGAAATTCTAGATGCAGTTTTACATATTAATCTATTCATATGTGTGATAGGTGAAATAGATCTGTGTTGATTGTTTCACCAGGCTGTCCGTTAACTGGAGAATGAGTTTAACAAATATGTTCACTCTTGAACAAATCAGAAAGCAGATGCTGTACCTGAAGTACCACTGTACACAGCATGAGCTTATACATGTCTGTTAAGAAAAATAAACACAATCATGATGCATTTTCATGTGAAATTGCTAACTTCATTTGGCAGGTCACATTGTCATCCTCTCTGACTTGAAATGCAGTGGCAGCATTGTTATCCTCTTGTTCCTCCAAATGTTTCTTTTTCTTGTAGACCCTGCTTGTTGGAGTATGATGCTTGTTGTGAGGAATCCTTTGTTTTAGCTTCAAACGTTTTAGCACATAGAGCCTGCCCTTGCTCCACAAATCAGGGGAATTAAGTCTCTACTTCTATTTAGATCTATGAAGGCTAAGAATTTTGCAATTAAGTGTAAGAATATTTTTCTGAATTGGCACCTTATCTGATGGAGGTTTATCTTGTTCAACAAAACCCTTATAACCGAAAGGCAAAAAATTGTATGCAGAAGGTCTCATCTGTTTATTGTGTGTGTCTTTGTGTTATGGGTTACTATTTCTTATGGCATAAGTTCAAATCCAGTTCAATAGTCATTAACATTTGTGTGCAATTGATGCACCTATTTCTTCTGTGAAAAATAATTATTTCAGCTGCTTGATTTGTCTTTTCATCTTTTTACATGAGAAACTCTGTTTTCCTTCATCCAAACCCTTCTTAAAGAGCTAATTTCATGATTCCGTGTTTTCAAGTTGAGAACGAATGAAATGCAGGGTAAATGTGATGAGGGACATCATCCACACAGGTCACGTGTAGCTAAGCACCTGTAAGTTTTAACTCCATATGAGCTCTCGAAAAAGATAGCCAACTTCAATTTTATTAACAAAGCAAACAAATTTCTTCTGAATGTATAAAATAGGCTATATATCTGATAACTATATAATCAAATAGAAAAACATTTGACTACTTTTGGCATCTTGATTATGCTGCACAATTTTTTTTTCCACATCAGCTTCAAATGAAAGTATTGTTGTGATTTATGCTCTCTACCACATCCGGACCATAAATATTGACATTCTTGAATCCCATCAAATAGATCGTTCAGTCCTTTACAAGGCCAGAAACGTGACTTTTTGATGTATTTCTTGTCAATAAAAGTATTCCTTTTTCTCCAAGAAAGAAACTCTGCAAATTCCTCAGTATTCTCTAAATCTGATATGTAGAACACTTCCAGAATTGACATAAAAATAATACCATTTACCACATTCTTCAGGAATGTCTGTTTTAAAGTTTACATAACTTGTGCTGTAGGGTTGTTTTTTTTCTAAGCTAGATACAAACCATCTACACTAACATTGTGAAAATGTTACTGGGCGGTTGTTAGAATAGGTGGTTCTTGCTGAAGTGGTGCTCGGAAGTAATGCATTCTAATTAAATTTCACAGAAAATCCAGAAAGCATTTCTGTAAGAATGCTTTACAAGCTTGCTGAAGGCAGCAGTCTCCTCTCAGCGTAAAAGCATGAAAACAGATGGTTCTAATTCCTCTTGTTTTCACAGTAGTAACTGTCATAGGTTAAAATAGATATTTCCATTAAAGCACTTGTATTAGGTTAGCTCAGCTTGTTGAGAGGTAAAATGTCTTTCCTCGAAAGATGAGAAATCGAATTAGTAATCTACAAGTAGTTTATAAGCAAAGAAAGACAGAAGTTAGTAAAGTTTGTAGTAGAAATATGCATATTAAGGATGGAGATTTTTTTTTAGACTTTTTCAACTTATCATTGCCTAGAAGCTTTCTTGTGGAAGTACATAAGTCTCATATGTATAAATTCTTGTGTAGCTTATACAGATCATATAAAATACATTGAAATTTAAACTCATTCCACTAAAGTCCTTGGAATTAATCTACACTTCTTTCTATCCTCCAGTGGGTTGCCACACCTGAAGTTAAAAAGCACTGACCTAGATAATCTGACAGCGTTGTTTGATTTCTGTAGCTGGTGATACTTAATGTCTAGTATTTTTCTCTTTCAAGGCAGCAGTAAGAAGACCTTGAAGAGGCCTTCAGTGGGAATGGGACATGATACGGATTTATAACCCCTCTGTCACTAAGATAACTCCAGCCTTTTTCACTGGCTTGATACCAATATATCAGTGGCTTTTTTCCTTGTACTCTTATATTGACTTTTTATTAAATCTACTGTGATACCTACTAACCTATTTATGTGTAAGTTTGAGCAGATGGACACAAACAGTGAGTTATACAAACAGCTATGGTCCTTCCTACATGCTGTATGTGAAAGAGAGGAGGTTTAGGCTTGATATTAGGAAAAAAAATTTCACTGGAAGGGTGATTGGCCTTTGGAATGTACTGCTCAGGGAGGAGGTGGAGTCATCGTCCCTGGAGGTGTTTAAAAACAGATCGGATGAGGCGCTTAGTGCCATGGTTTAGACGACGAGTAGGTGTTGGTGTTGGGTCATAGGTTGGACTCAATGATCTCAGAGGTCTTTTCCAACCTTGTGATACTGTGAACTGCCTGCCCCTACCCCCCGCCACCTTACAGGGCAAAAGTTGTTACGTAGCTGTGATAACATAAAGTTTAACAATATTTTTTGCCCTGGGAGTAATGCTTTGATTATAAAGTGAACTAAGTAGTAGCATATGTTGTTTGGAGACTGGCTAGAGGCCCCATTTTCAGAAAATTTTTACTTTATATCATGCTGAGAAATAACCCATACAATAAAACATTATTCATTTTATTGCGTTGCATACATGCTGTACATATTATTGATAGCTCCAGGCAACAGGAAGAATTTAAGATTTTATATAAAGATTATTTAAATAATTTATGTATCTGTCTTCCTTGGTCAATGTGTAGGAATACAATATAGAGAATTTATTTACCCTCCTACTGAAATAACGTATGAATACATGTTACTTTATTTAATAAACATAGGTCAATAAAGTTGGAGTAGTAGCAATAATCTTACTGATGTTTCTGGGAAGACATTAGATCTGTGTCCTATCTTCCAAATGCAGAATGTTAATAGAGAAACACCATCACCTAAGTAAGGCTGCAGTACCTACTGTAACAACTTGTCCAAGCTGCAAGGAAAGCATGCTATTTGTGTCCCCCAGGTTTTCAAACCAAATGAGTCTGAATGTAGTGGCTTCTGGCCTTGGATTCCTAGGACTGTCTCCTTAAGCAGAAACTGGTGCTCTAGACTGGGATGTCACTGCTGCTCCCTGCAGCTGGCATCTGCAGCTGTTACATGTGGCTCCCCTCCTTTATTTGCAGAATAGCCTTTTTCCTTCTTCATTGTGAGGGGAGAGGGAGGAGAAAAGTCATTGAAGCCTTTTTTTCTCAGCTACAGCAGCATTCATCTCGCAGTAGTTTGAAGCTGCCTGTCTTTGAGGAGACGAAAGCTGCATGGCAGTGGCTTAGCTCCTGCTGTAGGTGCCAGTGAGTCCACCTTCCCAACAAGACATCTGCATGGTTTAATCTAAAAGAAGGCTGGACATAAGGAAGAATTTTTTTTTGTGATGATGGTGGTGAAACACTGGAAGAGTTTGCCTGGAGAGGTGGTAGGTGCCCCATCCCTGGAAACACTCAAGGTCAGTCTGGACAGGCCTCTGAGCAACTCAGTATAGTTGAATGTGTCCCTACCTGTTGTCGCAGTAAGGTGTTGGACTGGATGACCTTTAAAGGTCCCTTCCAATCCAAACTATTCTGTGATTCTATGTGGGGTTTTTCCCCTGGGATACCATCGGGCTGCCGGCGCCGCGGGGGTGCAGTAATCACGTGTGCATCCGTCGTTCCCACTGCCTCCCCGGAGCTTCCCTAACTTCTTTCTTGGTCACATACACATGTCTTGAAATGTGTCTTGATGTTTAATTCATAACACAAAGCTTGCGATTAGGGGAAAGTAGCTGTCTCAGATTTGGAGCTAGAGAATCTGCTGTATCAATTTATATACTTAAGTTAGGCAGAGACTCAACATGAAGCATTTTGGCAGGGGACCAGCTAAGCATTACTGTCACATATGCTTCTTTATTAGGCACTGTAAATGGATACTGGAGTTCTGAGAAAATAAGATCTAGCATAAATACTGGTTTAATTTCTGTATGTTGAATGGGTTTACACCAGGCTTTGACTTGCTTGCTTTCAATGAGATACAGTATGGAAAAAGATTTATGTGATAATCCATAGCAAAGGGCTAGTTACTAATGAAGACACTGGTAAGTCTGAGTAATTAAATTTCATCTGAGCTAATTACTGAGATATTCTAATTCAGAAGCCTCTCGCTACAAATATTGAAAATCCATTTATTTAACTCAGGTTTTACTTAGTTTGCACTAGTTGATAATACACATTCAATTCTAAAGCATCTCTCTCGAGTTTTCTCTTGTCCTCCCTTTCTTGCTGTGGGTATATGTCCACAGATACTTAATTTCTATCTGAAATAGAGCAGAAAATGGTCTTCTATACACCTAAATGCACAGTAAAGCAAGCCAGAATCCAGTGTTTTTTTCTATATTTGACTAGAACAAAAACTGGTTTTGAGGAGAATTGAATCCATATATCACAAATCTGGTGTTATTTTCCAAGCCGTTTTCTCAACACCCACTATCTCCTGATGTATCATGATATGGGGAGCTTGTTCTAGTAGCTATAACATGGGTTTATTCGACTAGAGCTTATAGCAGATCCTAATGGAAAAGGAAACTTGACTCGTTTATAATCAATTCAGAGTTTAGTTGAAGTGAAAAACAAAAAAACCTTAAGTAGCTAAGGATCTGATTCTACTTGCATTCGTGCAAAGCTTATAGAGAGGTGTTTTTTTCATACTTCTGTATGACATAATTATCACAGTCACATTTTTCTCCCTGTATGTCTTTTGCAAAATAAGGCATTATATAGCTTGGGAGCAAAATGGAGAACACAGCATGTGTGCTGACTTTCCTTCCTAGACAAATAGACTAACTTGAAATTCTCTTTCATAACCTCTCTATAAAAGGATTTATTTACACAATAGTGCCTGTAACTGTTTTTCTGATAATATATACATTTTGATGGTGATTAACTATATATTCTGAGCATTTGTTTACAAGTTGCTTGTGATGTGTTCTATAAATTGCATTATTTTCTCACAAGCAGTTCTATTTCTTCAGCATCATCAACTCAGTTTAAAAACAAAACAGAACTTTTACAGTGACTTCTTGATTGCCTGATACAATGCTTAAAAAGTAATTTTTTTTAAACTTGGCAAAGTTGGTTTACTATTCATTATTATTATTCAAACTACTTCATAGGCAGTTTCTTGATTATATCTGGCCTTGAAAATCTACAGTTCGCTCTTGATGGAATGAAAAGGGATTTTTTTAAAATCCACTTACAAAACAATATTGACCAAAGTTCATCCTGTTTTAATTCTGCTCTCCCTTCTTTAGTTTATCTGATTATTTATGTGCTCTTTTGTCTCGCTAACACTTTATTTCTGTTTTTTCTTTACAGGGTCGTGCATGTCTATATATTTCTTAGTACTATATATATGATAATCATTTATCCTAATCGTGTTTGTGTCATTTCTATAGTATTTTGCAGTCGGCAGCACTATTTTGTCTTTCACAATTTCATTACCCAAATATAAACAAAGTGAATTCCCCCTCTAACAGATCAGGACTTATTTCCTAACTAATAAAGGTTTTATCTTTCTCTGCCATTGCCAGAAATTGTTTTACTTCCTACAGAATTCTTATTTTCTATCTCTTTGTCTGCAGTCCTTTCCCATTCGGAGGAGTATTTTTACAGGGAGGCTGCCTGTTTTATTCCTACACCTGTATCATAGAGGAGTTTGTCCCAGTTTCAGCTGGGACAAAGTTAATTTTCTCCCTAGTAGCTAGTATAGTGCTGTGTTTTGGATTTAGTCTGAGAATAATACTAAAAGCTATTGATGTTTTTTGTTATTGCTAAGTAATTCTTACACTAAGTCAAGGATTATCAGCTTCCCCTGCCCTGGTGAGCAGGTATATGAGAATCTGGGAGGGGACATGGCCAGGACAGATGACTCAAACTGTCTAAAGAGATATTCCGTACTATATGGCATTTTGCTCAGTATATAACTAGAGGAGAAGTTGACCAGGAGAGTCCTTGCATTGTACTTCAATATGTTCTTTTATTATGATTTCCTCTCTCTTTTCTACCCTACACATGTGAATTGAACTTTTTTTTTTCCTGATTCTCCTCTCCCATCCCATAAGAAGGGGAAGGAGTGAGTGAATGGCTGTGTAGTACTTTAGTTGCCAGCTGAGGCTAAACTGTGACAGAAGTGACTTCTTTTTTTTTACATTGACATTCTCACATCCTTGACATGTATCCTAAGCACCTGAGCATTAAGTCAAAGAATGTCCCTTTTCCCTTTTATGAATTGTGACTGATTTTAGATGTTTTCCCTGTGCTAAACAATCAAACTAAAAATGTAGCGCTTGTTTAAAACAAAATTGAATTATATCAGTTTGAACTATTAAGGTATTCTTAATTTTTGTTTTCTTTTATTTTTTTTGCTACCACATTGGGAAACTGGATATTTTGTCGGCCTGGCGACATTGCAACTATGGGATGTATTGCTACTGAGGAAGTAGACTATACATGAAGATGTCTGAATATGTTTTGCTGGTACTGGATGATCTTTTATTTTGAAGGGATATAAAAGGCTGCCAGGTATTTCAGAAGTATGCCAGGGCTCAGCAACCAAAGCAAAAACATTGTTAAACCAAGTAAACAAAATAAGTGCTAAACAGGTGAATAAAAACCTAAGTATCGAAATAATTTTTTTCTTTAATAAATACTAAGCAGTGTTACACATGACAATATATTTTAAGCTAAGCCTGCATTTTTTTCAAATAGTAATGGTATTTTTAAGTAATACATTTCTTGAAAATATTTTTGTATGAAGGTTAAGTTCCAGTCAAAAGGAAATCTATGTTTTCAGAAACTAGAAATTCTTAAGATCTATATTTTAAAACAGGCATTCCTAGCATTATCGTTTCATAATTTTGATCAGCAGTGCAATTTGAGGCACTGTCCTAGAAGCTATTGCACCTGATATAAGTCTTCAAGGACCACCAGAATATCCATCCTCCCCAGTGGCCTGGTATGCCCACGGGTCAGCCCCTTTTGTGGCTGCGAAGCAAGCTATCTTCTCGCCTCAGTCCTAACATGAGGCACATTCATCCCTGTCAAGAAACTGTACCCAAGTCTAACACCAAATGAAAGAATAACATTTTGTGTTACATGTAATATTTTGTTTGGCAGTAGAGCTGTAGGAAGTCTGTGTGTGAGAAGTTGTTTTGAAGGAAAGGTAAACTTGAAATTGAATTGTGAAAATTGCCAACAGCATTCATTTTGCAAGTTAAAAAAGAAATGCTACTCAACTTATTTGCTATGCTACTTTCCATAAATAATTCAGAAAAAAGAATTTCGATTTTCAGACTTCCCTGTAACATGTTTTCCCATTTATTCACCTTTCATCCCCTTTAAAAATTCAATCAGGTTAAGAGCATGTTAATGCACATCTAATAAGTGCATTACCCAGAATTTTAGATTAAAGTAGAAAATGAGTACTTGTGACTGTCGTAAGTGATGTTTGAGGGTTTCTTTAGGAATGACAAAATACGTTCCATTTGGCTTGTGTTTTGATTGAAATACTTTCTAATTTAAGAACACATCCTTCAAAGGTCATCTTCAGAACGGGAAAGTTTATATACTGTATGCTTTGACCTGCTCTGGAGATGATTAACTTAAACCAAACCATTTTACCATTAGTAACTATGAAGACCACCTTTGAACAGAAGGTTGGCTCATAATAGTTTTTTAGTGAAAATGGCTGTGTGATCCCCACAGTGCTCAGCTGTTGTTTATTTACGGGTGGCAGGTGCTCGGATACAGAAGTAATGGGCAACCATTTAAAAATCTTAGGAGAAATAGCTACAGAAATAAAACTGTGCAGACTAATTCTTGTAAAATGACTTCTGATAGTTTGAATTAGTCCTCTTTCTTCAAACATACTTTCTTCTTCATGATACTTGGCAATGGAGGGATTAAAACAAAAATGATCTATAGCAGCAGAGTTATCAATGTTATGATGAACTGGTTGCTCCTAAAGTTGAATAGAGGTGGAGTGTTTCTCATCTCTTTTGCAGAAAGAGGGAAACCAGCAAAGATTAGTATTGAGTGGCCAACAGTGGTCTAGGTAGTGTGGAAAATGTAAAGTAATTTCAGGCAAGAAAAGGTGCTACATTATTAATTAGTGTCCTAGGATATTGGATTACATATGAACTTCAAACAATATATGAAAACAGGTTTGTAATAAGGCATGGGGACAGGAGGGGGAAGGTTCCAGTAACTTGCAAGTGGCATGTAATATTATGGATTACTACTTAAATATACTCTTCATGTATTCTCTAAGTTCTTCTCTTCATGTATTCTCTAAGTGGTGGCTGCAAAAGGCAATGCTACAACATGTCTTTGTTTCACCTTGATTTTTTTTTGACATAAGAATTACATGCATGCAAGTGTTTGGGATGTACAAAATATGTTATGAATATGGTCTATAACAAAGTGGAAAAGAACTGGAGGTAAACTTCATAAATCCATGTTTAATGATAAAACCTTTATCTGTGTTTTTATTATTTCGACTTGACCGTTTTTTTTTTTATTTGGAGTATCGTCATAAAACTAACTGAAATTGACTGATAGGGTCATCTTCATTTTATAGACCTGTTTGCTACGGAGAAAAATGAGAGAACAACTTTAATACTAAATGCTTATGATTCTGTGTCAGACATAGGAACAGCTGAGTCTTCATTGACTTCACTGAGACCTTCTTAGTTAATATTAACTGTGAAAATAAAAACAGGATTACCTTTGGCTTTGGTTCGGTAGGCTTTTTATAGATCGTCACAATGGCTTCCCTTGCATTTAACATATGTGATTTAACATATTAAGGTCTGGGATTTATCAGCATAAAATGAACTCAAGTCACAGACTTATAAATGAAATACAGCTAATATAGCTTTCTGATTAACGCAAGTCAATATTACTAAAGTGTATGCCCCATGGTAGTGTCAGCATTCCTTAGGAGGTGTATTTTTTAAAAGGAAATTACTTTTTTATATTCTGTGAAACTCAAAACCACTTATTGGATATGTACAGGAAAATACTGTTATGTGAAGTATTTCTACCTGACCTTTGTACTCTTTGACCTAAGATACTACTTGAGGAATAAGAGGGATATTACAGTGCATCCATTTTTGTGGATCTCTACTGCAGAACATATTCCAGTTTAAGGGAGAAAGAAAACTGTCACTCTGGCTGTAGAGAAAAGGTAATGTACTTTGGTGCTTTTAAGCATTTCTCTTACATGTTTTTAATGTCTTCACATCAGCTAGTAGCTCTCAAATTTTTTTTTCCTCCTTTCACTCCTAATGCAGAGCACTTCTGAAGAAATTTGAATTTTTATTTAAATAGGTTAATTTTGCTTAATATAACTCCATAGTGTCAGATTGTATTTAGGTAATTCTCTCATGCAACTACTTATTTCCCTAAAATATTTGCAGCACTTCACGAAAACCATAAGGGTGAGGGATACACTTTTTCTTCTTCATTAGCGAGAATCTTGCTCTGCTTTTCTCTACTGGATGGGCAAGGTTAACACTAGTATTAAAACAGACTCAAACATGAAAAATACTTCTACCATAGTCTTTGTTACAACTGAAATATAAGTATAGCAAAATTTTACTTCTGAATGGTAACATTAGTTATATTTGATATATTTAGTGTTATCCCTAAGGTAGGTCTGTACATTTAAGGTAGATAATGCAAAGATGTAAATAATTGCATTACACAGAAATAAGGTAATACCTCTTTGAATAGCTGTGATAATTTTCATGCACATTGGTGACAAATGGCAAGCTATGAAAAATATTTGAATTACACTATCTTGTTATCATAATTGGCAAAATACTCAAAAAATTCCCATTTTAGAGCCCAATTTTATTTGAAAAATTTAGCTATTTTTATTTTAGTTCTTTGAAGTGCACAGAAAATGGAAAAAAATCACTGAAAGCAAAGCCTTTTTCTTGAATTTGCATCCACAAAAACCGGCAGACAGCTATTAAGTATCAGATGAGTTGTGGCAAGATTTTCAGACAAAACTGAAAACAAAAGAATGGAATAGCATGATCTAATAGATGAGAATTTTGTTTCTTTTCCATGTTTATTTTAATTTTACTTTGTTGAACACAGTTTGCAACTTCTAGTTTTCATTAAAATAGGTTTGAAAGTTCAAAGTACATATTTTGCTTCTTTTGGGAAGAAAATTACTTAATACTTAGTGTATACTTTTTATTTCTCTGAGCTATAACTTTCGGCCTTAGTCCACATTGATAAGCGATTGGTAAGGTGTATTTCAAGAGTATTTTATTTGATGATTTCTTCAGATCAGTCTTTTTCCCCTTTCACAACCAGTACTGTTTGGAGACTTCACATAATGTGGTGTTATTTACTCACAGTGAAGATAAACAAATCTATCTATTAACAATCAAATCATAATGCATCCTACTATTTAGGTATCTAGAGGATATTGCTGCTATTTAGCAACAAAAATCTACATAATGAGTCCTTTTTGAGATGATAGAAAATGCACTCCGAGAATTAATGCTTTAGTTGATCTTTGAACAAATTTGGGTCTCACGGTCCCTTCTGCTGGGATGGCTGATGGCTTCTCATTGTTTCGCTCAACCCTCATCTTTTAAAACATAACATTTAAATTTAATTGAAGCTGGTATGTTTCACTTAGAATTCTTCAGGTATAAGCAAACATGAAAAAGTGAGGGCTGTTTGTCCATTTGCTCAATAAAGATGAGGGTGGGGACACATTTGGGAGAATTCACCCCATCAGTCATCTCAGCTACATTGTCCATGTTGGTAAGCGAAAGGTTGTGCAAATCTATGATGAAGTCGCCACCATTCATGGCTCAGAAAAGGCAAAATAGTTAAGGATTCAGCTGCAACTAACCTTTGAGACCTGTCTATGTAATTCCCATTTAAGTCTTAAAGTCTTTATGCATATCATTAATTTGATTCTGTTACTTCTATTGAAAATGATAAAAATGTGTCTGAATGTGTGCCTTCAAAAATCTGTAGGACAATTTTAGTTTGCATGTGTTATGCAATTAGCCTACAATCTTCTATAGAAGTCATGTAATTGAGAGTCTCACAAACATACAAGTCAGTATGTTCCAGTTAGATGGTGGGAGGGTCATTATCATGTTAGTTACGGTACTAACAGAAGCTTTGCTTATTTCTGCTTTTCAAGATTTTTGTGTTTGGCTTTCATCACTAATTCTCAAAGATTAACTGTGACAGGGATGAACTTGTGAAAATAAAATACTTCCTCTGAAGTAGTGTTTATATAAAAATAAGTAATTATCTTGCATGTATTACTGTAATACCAAAATCTGTCACAAATATTCAACGTGTCAGTTTCACAAAAGCCTGATAAGATGGCGAAGTACAGTGCAACCCATTTTACAGAAGAGGACTGAGAAACTAAAGTTGTAATGATACAGGATTTAGAAGCATGTCATTTGTACTGTTGTGTGTTGATACTGTTGGCAATGCTAAGCCCAAAACTGAGCCCATTTGCAAGCTCCTTTAGATTGCCTGGTTTTCTTCTTAAGTTCTAAAGCCCCCTCGTTAGTTAAAGTACCTTAGGAATGATGGGACTATTAAAAGATTGATACTGCTTTTAGATTTATTAATTGCAAAAATTTCTTCTACTGTAGAATCTATTGCTTTATGCTACTAATTTGTTCAGTCTCTAAATACAGAACTTGTGGTCTTTGAAAATTCTTTTACGCATGCTTTATCTACAGTTCATTTGCCTCAGTTTGAACCCAGCTGACACAGGACAAGGGAAAACTGTGTTAGTGCACAGATATACTGACAATACTTTCAAAGAAATTACGGTATTTTTTTTCTACATAAGGATCTGCTTAGGTTGCTTGCAAAATTTCCTTTGTACTTGTACCTTTTGGTTTGTTTCCTGCCTTCAGATCTTCTGTAAGATCACCTTCTTACCAACATGAACTGAAGCTGAGGTCAAAAGGTCTCTTGCATATGTAGTCCCAAGACAGAAGCAAGTAAGGATATATATTTTTTTTTTATAAAGGCTTTTGTGAAATTGCAAGACTCACTTGAAGTCAGTTAAGCTAGATGTTGACCTTTGGATTTGCTGTGCTGCCAATTATCTGATTCTATTTCTTTTCCCATTTAACTTGTGTGCCGCAGACGTGCCTTAAGTATGCAGTTTTGCTTGCATGTTGGGTAAAACGTTGACAGAAACATAAGGATGTTTCTGCCTATGATGTATAAAATAATGCTATAGTTATTCATGTATTTTGTGCTACAGAAGCATTCAAACTTGTTTAGAGGCAAGAAGTGCAGCTTTTCATGCCAGCACTTTTGCAGAAATAGGTTTTTATAAAATATTGTCTTAACACTTCTTTAAGGAATAGATACTTGCAGTTTGAGAGAGCTATACTCCTTACTTTTACTAGTAGAAAATGTTAGGTTTGCTTAATAGTAAAAACTGAATAAATTCCATTAAGAAATGTTTCTTGTTTATATATCACACAATATAAAATTAACTTTAAGTGGGAAAAATTATCTAAAATTCTGTAGTCTGCTTTTTGTACTCCATTACTTCAAATTATTTGTACATAATTGCTACTTTTTTGTGTAAATTCCAGTGAGTTTACAAAGCATCTACAATGAATCATTCCCTTTTGAATTTCAGATGGCATCCAAGCTTGGTAACAGAAGGTACAAGGGATTAATATTTCACTGCAAAACAACAGTTTGAGCAGGTGGCACTTGATGCTATTACACATATAGGTCACTTGGGAGAGTGCTTAATCACTGAACTGAATATTAATTAGGACAGCTTTCACAGCCAATTTTTTTAAAGGAAATACTTCTTAAGGAGGGAGAAAAACACACCAAGCCTATCAAAGTCTGGAGTTTTGAAAATTAAACTTATTGTTGTAAAAACTTGCTATGTACAAGTTTGGATTAATTTTTTTTTTCAAATGGACTAATTTTGTGATAAATAGGAGCTATTGTGAGCCTCAAGTATAATCTGGGTGTGAACCTAGTCTTTCTTCTTAATTTCTCTGTCTGACGAAAAATGCTTGGTTACTTGAAGCTGGAGGTTTGCATAGGTACGTACAAAACAACATTGTACAAACTTTTTGGCTTGAAATCCTGAAAAGAAATATGAGATTAATATATCTGGGTTGAAAAACTATACTGTTGATAAAAGCAGAAGAGAGAAACCATTGACTTCACTACTTAAATTGCAAGGTGTGTGTAAAATCCACTTTCTTTGACTTGATTTCTGTATTGAGTCATGCTTTAAATAACTTCCAAATCATTCAAGATCTTGTTTTAAAACAAAGTGTAAAGTATATTTGTAGTATGCTCTAAAACATATTATTAATCTCTCTTGGTCATTTCTGACTATGAATTAATTCCTCTCAAATTCAGAAATCCACCAGAAAAGCTGAGAGTGTTTCCAGAAGGTAATGTTAGCTGTTGCCTTTGCAGTGCCCACAGTCCAGCAGCCAGTATTGGTATGCCATATCAACATACTTCTTCTGCACTGTCTGAAGCTCCTTTAGGAGCTTTGATTTCTTTTCCCAGTGCCCTATCAGGGAGCTGCTGGCTCTCACAGCTGCGTGACAGTGATGTGCAGTAGGATTTTTCCTCTGCCCTAGGCAGGGGCACAGGGACTGCACAGGTGTCTCCTGGTGTGTGTAATTGGAGGCTTTTCCACTCGTGGGGACTAGGTGCTTCACTTGGAAAATGGACTTAGACATTAAGGAATCAAGGGTGGTCCTGAGGAAAGGCAGTGAGCCCCTAGTGTGGAGCTAGTATCTCCGGAGGAGATACCCTGCACTGCTTCCTCTTTGCCTCTCAGCATATGGAAATGTCCTTTTGGGTGACACAACTGTACCTTCCTGCCCCACTGACTTCTGAGTTCAAAGCCCTACTCCTGTTTCCACCTGGATTCCCACCAGATTTTAGCAACTTTTCTATCCTTTAATGAAAGGTCATGTCTCAGTGTCTTGCACCTGTGTTTTCAGGCTGGGTCTTGCGTTCAGGCAGTACCTGTGTGATTTCACCTGGGGCTGGCTGTTTTAACTGCCTTGAAATGCCTTTCAAAGGCTGAGAGTTCAGTGAAAGTGATGCATGCATGATGAGATGCTACATGTTGTTTTTATTTTTAGTAGTATCTTCATTCTGAGGACTGGCTTAGCATCATGAAGTGATAAAGAACTGTGAATACTACTATTTTGACATATTTCCAATTACATTTGAGATAAAGTATAATGTCACTTTATGGTTTCTACCATGCAAATAGGTGCTCATCTTCCCCGTGAAGCAGGTCATTCCCTGAATCTCAGTGTTTGCTTATTGGAAACTACCAGGAAAATTCAAGTTTTACAGCTAGTCCTGTGAATAAGAGCATATTTCCATTTTTAAAAGCTTATCTTAAGTTTATGAAGTTATTCTTAAATATGGGAGGGGGAAATTTATCTTTTTTCACTAAATGTGAAATTAAATATTAAATATTGAAGATAGGAAGGAGTTAATTGTTGGCTTTGGTACTTAGCTAGAAGAGATCTGTCATGACTGTCCACTGCCGTAAACACCTAGTGAGGTGTGAGAGATCCTAAGCTGCATTGGAAATGGATCTATAGGAAGGAGAAGAAAAGCTGGGGTAGAAACGAGTTTGAAACTGACTCTGAATTGGGCCTTACCTGTACATAAAGAATGGCAGCCAGGTGGCACTCTGTTGAAGATACCCGGGATAAGAAGATAGTGCAATGGCATAGGTCTTGGTGGAAAAGGTAAATATGTCTTCAGAGATTTAAAGGTAGATCTGGAAAAACAGGAACACTTGGTAGCCTGAGGCTAGGAGCATTGATTCTCAGAGTAAGCACCAAAGCTAGTTGATTCCTAGGAAAAAAAGTGTAGCTATTACTGGAGATTAAAATGATGGACATAAGGTGGCTAGTCTGTGGAATGCAGAATAGAGAACCAAGAAACTAATAGAAGAACTAGGTAGGTGACATGGATCAAAGGAGTGGAATGAGGTTAGATGGGCTAGAAGGGGGCTCCTGAATTTTCAAAGAGTAGAGAATTGGAAAACTGAGATTTAGGAAGGGGGGAAAAACAACATATTAAAAAATATATATTAATTATGGGGTAGAAGACACAGTTTATTGCGGAGAGTTGAATGGTTTGAAAAGCCTGTTGCCAAAAAAGCATGTCTCCTTCCAGAGCGCAGAATGATACTCCATGTTCTTGACTCTTGTTAGCAAATGCGTGAAAGCTTTTTGGCCAAATCTGTCCCCAAGACCCCACAGTACAACAACTGCTACCATTTACTTTCCCAGCTCAGGGCAAAGGGGCCTATCTATTGTACATGAGTTGCAAATATCATTAATGGACAAAGTGGTCATGAAAGACGTGAGACTTAGTTTGAGTTCTGAAGAAGCAAACAAGGACATTGCGTGCAAGTGGAAAAAATACGAAAAGGAAAATTAAGATTTTATAGTCAAGTATGTTTAATGACTCTTGGAACAGAAGTTTGCCTCCAGCTTTGTGCTGTATGGTAGCCCTTAATTTTGTTATCCCATGGTATTTTTTTCAAAGTATTCTTGCCTTGTTCGGTTTGCAAGATGGGAAGAGTTTTTTAATGAACAGATGTTCACTATTTTGTACAACGTGTGGCCTCAGGCCTTGTTTAGACCTTTACTCTGAAGTCAAAATGATTCTTTTCCTCAGGGGCTTTTCATGATGCTCATCACTGTAATATCTGAGTAGCTTCTCCCAAAATAGTTAATTTAACTTCACAACACCCTTGAGGTGTGTAAGTCTTATCATTTTATAAGCAAGCAATAAAGGCGGAACGAGATCAAGATCAAGTATCTCCTGTATTTTCAGACTGCTGAATTGGAGATACCCAAGATACTGTCAGTATGGGCAGTATGTCCCTTTATTTCCAAATTTTGATGCTTGTCAATTCATATCATGGGATATTAAATTGAGGAACCTGAAAAAGAGAAAACCACATTTTTCTTATTTGTCTCTCAATATTTTGTTTGTGATTAACTTAACATCCTAAGCATCCTTTTTCAAGGTCAGAATTTGGGCCCAAAAGCAGCAGTTACCTGACACAACTTGCTGCTTTTTCCTTTCTCTCATATGGTTGAATGTGTGCAAGAAATTGGATAGGGATCACACAAATAAGTGTTCATCCTTATTCACTCTTCCTCTCAGAAGTAGACTGAATTTTTACACCAAAGAAAGCATCTTCTAGGGAAAGAGTCATAAATAACTACATAATTTATCAGATTGCTTATACAGTGTGGGGCCTAAACTCAGGTTAAGTTTTTGGTCTGCTATTATTTGAGTTTATTAACACTGGTCTTTGAACTTCAATGCTCTCCTTGTATTGTTCATTTTTTTGTAATATAGTTTCTTCTTAAAACCAAGATGACTATCTAGAAGATGTGCAACTAGAAGGGAATAAAAATGAATGCTCCCAAGACCTTTAAGTAGGTTATGAATTTTTAGGTATTGTTTATACTACAATGAATTTTAATACAGGTATTGTCTGTTCTCCATAATTTGTAGGCTGTTCACCCAAGATTTGATATAAAAGGAAAAAAAACCCAACAACGGAACTTGTAATTTATCTCTGAAGCAGTTAAATTAAACAATTAAGGACTGATTGCAATATCAGTATGAACAGAAATTAACATTCAGTGTCATAAGTAGAGCAATTGTCCAGAAGAAGCCCTGAAGAGTGAAGAAGCATTTGTTACAAAAAAATGCTGCTGATGTTGCCAGAAGGATTTTGTTTTTAATCTAAGGAAACAGAAAAATGAAATTTTTATGCTTGTTATTGAAAGGTTAACCACTCAAATCACTGTATTCCAAGAGCATATTGGAATACCTGCTCTGTTTTTGGTAGGGTGGTACCCTCCTGTACTGTGTGAAGCTCATTGCCTGATCAATCTGAGCTATCTTTTTGCCTTACAGTGCAAATTATCCACTAACCCATCAGTAAGAGTCACGTTTAGAGGCTTTTGGGAAGTAATCCCTTTATGCATCTCTCAATGCATAAACTTACATTTAAAATTGAAACATTAAAATTTCTATAAGTCATCATAAGGAAGTAGATTTCAGGCTTGGTTGATAGAAGTCTTATTGATTGCTTCCAGTCAACGGGAACCCAGAGTTCACTTCTTCGACTTGTGTGCACCAAAAGTTATACTTCTCTCAGGATATTACTCCAGGAAGCTCTGTTATTACCCCATGTATAGACCTCTGAAAGCTATTCTGTTTAATTTAAAGGAATTAAAAATATTCTTTAGGCTGTAAGATTCAGTAAAGAGAATAAGCTGTGTAGCTTACTACTGTCTTTATTGTTAGGAAATGTTGAGTATCAGTCCCTGTTTCAAGGATCATTTTGTTCACTTTTACTGTATATTTTACAGTGCTGATATTATTAGTTGAATTTCTCCTCTTCCTCCTCGCACTGCTTATTTAAAGACTTCACACTACTTTTTAGCTTTTGAAGTAAATGCTTATGTGCCTAATTTCAGAGAAAGGTCCATCATTATGAGTAAAAGTTCATCCCTTTAGGTCAGAGTTGCAGAAACAGGTGTGAGACAACATCTAGAGAGGTCAAAAACTGATTATCTTTTATTACAGGTTGCTATTAGGTACATCTGGTGGTATCCTGCTTAGGGTAGTGATTGCTGGAGTCTTTATCTCTGTTGTTTTTTGACTGTCTTATTTCAGGTCTGTGTATAGAATCACAGAATCGTTTAGGTTGGTAAAGACCTTTTAAGATCATCATGTCCAAATCTTAACCTAATACTGTCAAGTTTGCCACTGAACCATGTCCCTAAGTACCGTATCTACAGATCTTTTAAATACCTCCAGGGAGGTATGTAAATATACTGGGCAGTCTGTTCCAGTCCTTGATGGCCTTTCTGGTGAAGAAATTTTTCTTAATTTCTGGTCTAAATCTCTCCTGGTGCAACTTGAGGCTATTTCCTACTGTTTGACATAGTGCCCAAATACTAAGTATTGCCAACACTCAGCTTTTCAATTAATGTGCCCTTTGTAGATGTAGCTTTAACGTCTCTGTGCCTAATATTTCTCTTAGTAGAGATATTTCTCTGCCTTGTGTACCTGTGAAATGGTAAGGTGACCAGATACTAGCCTGGGATGTGGTGTGGTGAAATAAGAAATGGAGAGTGTGTGATTCTGCTGTCTGCAAAGAGACCAGACCTTATGTCTCAGAACAATAGGGATCCCGAGTGAACTGGGAAACTAAGTTTGTTTTGTGGCAGTTCCTCCTACAGAAATGTGGTACTGGCCAGATAATCTAGGTCCTGAGGTGATCCTTCTTCAATTTTGAAATTCAAGAATGTTCAAATTGCAGTTAAGCTGCTTACCCTAGAGAAAGACAATAACTACTAATTTCATAATGGCTTTTGTGGTACAACTTTGTTTTTTTTTCAGCAGTTCAGCCTGTTCTCTATCTTCCTGCTGCACAAGCCTGTACTGATATGCTCCTCCCTGTGGCTGAACGTGAGAAATCCTTCTCAAGTCATAAAGTTACACTGAACATTAAGCAACCTTGAACTTTTCCCCTATATTGACCTGTTGTACCTCCTAGTGTAAAATATAAAATGGTGGCTACCCTCTGGGAGATGGTTTGTAGTTAGTGGCAGACTGTGCTGTTCATCTGATGTTTTCTTCTTAAAGAAGTACCTACAGAATTAAAAGCCAGGGAGAAACTGTCACTGCTCAGAAAGTTGAGCTGCTGGTATAAAAGCGTCAGAGTTGGCACCATTACACTCTTTAGGAAACTTTGCTTGCTCATTTTTGAATAGGGAAATGGCTTTTAAGGTCTTAGTGGCAGGGTTTATAGAGAGAAATGAGCGTGAAGAGAACATTATTTGTGATTTATTTTGTGCTTGAATCTTACGGATTTCAACTTGAAATGGCATAAGAAAAGTGTGTGGGGGGGGGATGCAGAAAAGATGAGTGGCACCATGTGGGTTGCTGGAATCAAGAAGAGCAGTCGTGGGTGGGGGAAGCATTATGCCTCTTTAATAACAAAGACACTGTCAGTGCTGGTACTTAGGGAACATGAAAATAGCAGTTCACATTCTGCATTTTCCCTAACTGAAGCTGTCTTTTGAATGACTGGATTTGACAAGGTCATGATCTGTGCATCTTGTGAATTTGACTGGTCTTAATGACCTGAAACAGGGCAAGCAGAAACTGTCACTGTCAGAGGAAGGTTATTCAGAACACCAGAAAGAGTTAACAGCATCTAATATTTATGAATACAGTAGTGAAAGTTGCTGACATGACAAAAATGTACAGCATGCTACCTGAACCTGTAGAAGATAGCAGAGCTGGTGTGCCTTATCATTTGTTCCTGTTCTGCATTTCTATTTTGTGAGCAATTTGGCAAAATTCATTTATTCTTTGTGAGCATTATCTATATATATGTGTAGAATATTTAATCTGTCATTTAAGATGCTCAGTAGAACCCATTGACGTTTGTTGCTTTTTTTTTTTCCAAATGAAGGAACGGTGGGTCAGAGTGAAAAATGTTTCCCCTTGTTGTATCTGTGTTACAGAATTTGCTGTCAGTCATCTGTGACCAATGCATCTGGAGTTGACACTTGCAGCTGAAACAGTTGGGCAATATAAACAATGCTTGAAAGCTCCTAGGAGAAAATCTCTTTGCGCTTTGTATTTTTTAGCATAGTGATGTCTGTACTGGATCTTCTGGATCCTGCATGTTAGAGAAAAATAGGAAAGAGAAGACAGGTTTTTCAAATTGTGAGTTATTTGTAATATCACGTGATGAAGTATTCATTTTTTGTACTAAATAATTAAGAAATTAAATTTTTATGTTATGATTTCAAAATGATAGTCACAGGTAAATGTGTTTTCAATTGTATGTATTGGCGAAGAGAAAAATACTGTGTAATTGTGATCTGATCATGCCAATATATCATTAAGAACTTACCATGTGAATTCAGAAAGTCACTTCTGCTCTTTCCCATGCTGTTAGGACATTTTTACAATTAGTTCAGTGGAAAGATTTCTTTGTTTCACGTGCTAGTCTTAGCTCTGCAATGCTGGAATCGACCACTGGATGGAACCATTACATTTTATTTAATACGGTGTTGCAAAACCTTACTGTTACGTGCCTGAAATATGTGTTTTTAAGAAAAAAAGCTTTTATTAGATAATGATGTTACCAGTAATGTTTGATCTTAAAAGAACATATTAAAAAAATAAGGAAAGCAGAATTAAGTAGTACTTCTGTGAATTTGGAGTTATCAAGAGAGGATATTTTCTCTTTTGCAATCTACAGTTATTTTATTTGGAATAATCAGAGTTGAAAAACAAACAGAATTTAAATTATTCTTTGTGAAGTCATGAGAAGCTTATAAGATACTGCATATTCTATACAGTAATATTAGCCAGCAGATTATGCAGCCAGAAGTTTTTCAAGACTTAATGTTGTTTGCCAGATAGCAAAAGGCTTCCACTGTGGGAACTATTAAGCAAGAGGCTTTTAAGAAGTCATGCTTCAATTATTCTTGTTAATCAAAACGAAAGTAAGTTTGTAATTAAGAGAATAGTTGTTCCGTTTTTTTTCCTGAAATTAAGTTCAACATTAATTTAGAGCAAGGATGATGGGGTTTATTCTCTCCTGCCTTTCACTTTGAGTGGATGGACATGATGGTTGCTGTCATAACATTTTGTGCTGTATGTGGGACCTCCAGAGATGAACATTCGAGTTGATCAGCAGTTTGAGTTTAAAGAACTAGCTCCTATATTTGGAAACTTTAACAGATTCATGTCATTTCAGATCCATACTGAGATGATCTTTGCATGGAGGTGAATATGATAAAGAAAGACTTACCACAGAAAGCTACTTTTCAGATTTACTAACAAGGCATTTTGCTTAAATACAAATAATGAACTTGTGTATAGTGTTGTTAAAAGTACTTTTTTTGCCCCTCTTGAAGGTGAAAATGTGAAAATAGCAACTTGTTATGGTATCATACCCTAGGTAATGGACATCAGGCAACTCTCATTGTGACCCAAGATCTATACAGAACCATAGAATGGTTTGGGTTGGAAGACAGCTTAAAGTGCATCCAATTCCAAGCACCCTGCCATGAACAGGAACATCTTCCACCAGACCAGGCTGCTCAAGGCCCCATCCAACCCTTCCAGGAGGGAGGCATCCACAGCTTCCCTGGGCAACCTGTGCCAGTGTCTCACCACCCTTGTGGTAAAGAATTTCTTCCTAATGTCTAATCTAAAAATTCCCCCTTGCAGTTTAAAGCTGTTCCCCCTCATCCTGTCACTACTTGCCCTTGTCAAAAGTCCCTCCCCAACTTAACTGTAGCCCTTTCAGGTACTGGAAGGCTGCTATAAGATCTCCCCAGATCCCTCTCTTCCCCAGGCTGCACAACCCCAACTCTCTCAGCCTGTTCTCATGGCAGAGGTGCTCCAACCCTCTGATCGTTTTCATAGCCCTCCTCTGGACCTGTTCCAACAGTTTCATATCCTCCTTATGTTGTGGATTCCAGAACTGGACGCAATATTCCAGATGGGGGTCTCATAAGAGTGGAGTAGAGGGGGGAGAATCGCCTCCCTTGCCCTGCTGGCCACTCTTCTGATGCAAACCAGGACATATTTGGCTTTCTGGGCTGCGAGTGCACATTGCTGGCTCATGACAAGCTTCTCATCTAACAGCACCCCCCAAGTTCTTCCCAGCAGGGCTGTTTTCAGTCATGTCATCCACTATCCTGTATTGAAACTGGATTGCCCTGACCCAGGCGCAGGACCTTGCATTTGGCCTTATTGAACCTAATGAGGTTCACACAGGCCCACTTCTCCAGCTTGTTCAGGTCCTGCTGGATGACATCCTGTCCTTCTGGCATGACAACAGCACTGCTTGGCTTGGTGACATCTGCAAACTTGCTGAGGGTGCACTCAATCTCACTGTCATATATTATCAATGAAAACATTTAACTGCACTGGTCCCACTCTCACTAGAGTCCTGAAATCTTCATTAATCTGATATGTACGTCTGGAGGTATTATGGAGGGACTGCATTCATGGGTGGTTAACAACTGGCATGGGACAAGTTAACAACAGTCAGAGTCTTCCTTTTTTTTTTCTTCTTTTTCTGCCCTATGTTGTAGTGGTGAGACGGGGAAAAAAAAGAAACATAGCCTCTGAATGTATTACCTTGTAAGTTATGCAACATTTAGCTCTTCATTTAAGGAGAGAAACAAACACATTAAACATAAGATACAAGCATGAAGTTTTTTGAGAGTGTTATACCTGTTTAATAAAGCTAAACAGCACTGGCAAAACTGATCCTGAGAATGTAAGACAACCCATATCCTCTTTACAAATGCAATAAAAAGATTTAAGGGGAACAAAAAAAGTTTTTCAGATACGAGTGCAGTCCTATGTAATCTGAGAATTCTTTGTGCATGGTGCTGGAGTTTGTTAGTACAGTGGCTCTAAGAATCTCCACGTGAACTATTGAAATTCTGATTATATTGTGAAGTTACCCAATTTGTCAAATTGTACCAAATTTAGGTTAAATATCTAAACCTATTGTTTCTTTTGAAAGACAAGAAAAGAGCACCTTAGAAACAGCCTCCTTTTTGTTAGGAACATAGAGGAAATCCAGTTCTTCTGGGGAAAAGAAGATGACGCATCTTAATTGCAGCATGAAGAAAAGGAATGGTTAGTAAGAGCAAACTATTTGCTTTGGTGTTTTTCAGGCATACTTTTCAGATTACTAAAACCCAACAGAGAACAGCTGTGTTTCACAAGGTAAATTAACTAAGCTTGCTGCTTCTTCTCCTTTGTTGCGACTTGAGTGTGAAGTGGTGGCAGCTTTTTCTCCAGTCATCCTAGTAGTTATCTTTAAATTAATTTTTAAAATAGATTTCAGAAACTAAAATTTACCTTTTTTTTAGTGTTTGGCAATAATGACTATACAAGTCAAAAATGAAAACAAAAATATTCTTCTGGTAATTAGCATTTTCATAACATTTGTCACTTGCGTTCATTTAGCTTTACTCTGACTTCTGCTGCAAAAATACTACCTTAAATGTGTCACTGTAGATACTTACCATTTTGTGATACCTCCAGCTAGATAACTCTACCTACTTTTACTTCTGGTTGTGAAGAATTTCCTCACATGGCTGTTGGCTTTGATGGTTTGTTCTTTAGAAAGCGGCAGTTTAATAACTATAACAAAATACAGAATAGAACTGAGGAGCTAACCCTATGTGGAGATTTCCTTTAAGGAAAGCAAAAATTAATTCTGTTGTATTGTTATCAGTAATAATTTCTGCATCTGCCTGTTATTTCAAAGCACTTCCCAGATGCTGAAGCTTCTAATCTGACTTGCTTCATAGCTCCTTATCTGCCTTGCCCCTTGCAACTAGAATACCACAGTGTAATTGAGAATTTCAGGCTGCACAACCATCAGATGATGATGAGTTTTTTTGGTTTAAGCCTAATTAACTGTTAACTTGTTAATTGGTGAAAGTTCCTGCATTGGAGATCAGAAGTTTATACTGCTAATTATGATGGTCTGGTATGTGAAACTCTGCTGACACTGGCAATATTGGCAGGCTGGAATAATTAGAAGTAGAGAAAAGCAAAAACAGAGTACTTATAATCTAATTGACTTAATGAAATATTCAGTTTTCCATGGCTCCCCACTGCCTCAATAATAACGAGAATAGCATATGAGCTGCTACACATATTGGAAGCTTGATTAGTATCTGAGTATATGATCAAGCTCTGTATCAAATAGGCAATGCATGAATTACTGTAAAAGGCTCTCCTAAGTGTGCACATAAGAGTGCAGAACATTTCAAAGAGATGTCAGAGCTCCTTGTTGAACTTTTGGCTGCTGGGGAGTTGCATCTTTTGGTTGGGTCAAGCATAACAGCACGATGCTGCTTGGATTGCTTAGTGATAGCAGTGGTGGTGCCCCAGGCTGGTGGCCACAGAGGCCAGAGTACCTTGCTGGTCAGAGGCAGGTCTCTCGGGGAGAGCTGGCAATGTGCACTAAGAGGATTAAGCACATAATGTAGAATAACATCTAAAGATCCACAGTTGTCATTAGCATGAAGTACACCAGTACCATGGATAGACATACTCATGGTGTTGTTGCGACCAAATTTTAAATATATAATCCAAAATATTTAGAATTCTACAGTTCTGCAGCTGGAGCTGAGGTGATGTGGGTTTTTCTCATTTGGGAAGAGAGGTTGTTTGGTTTTCCTTTAAGATGGAAATCTGTTCTCCTTGTAAGATAGTATCGCTAAGCTTATTATCTCTATATATTCTTACCTTTCTTTTTTGTTTTTTTTATTCACTGTTACATATTATTCTTCTCTTTACTTTCTTGTGCTCTTTTACTTGCCAGGGTAGTAATCTCTTTTGCATCACAAGTGACTTTGGGGAGAAATATGCTCCTGCAGCTGCCTGCCCACATAGTCAACAGTGTGGCTGGGCACTTATTGAGTTCAATAGAAAAGTCATAGTGCTTTACAGGCCAGGGGGTTGCTGGCACGTGTATGGTAGCCATGATCTGCTTTGATCTCCTGACAGGAATACAAAGAGTTAGACAGAGCTGAATTTTGAGAGAGAAAGATTGCCTGGATATGTGCAGTGCTGGGTGAAATCAAAGGGGATAAAGCAATAAAAAGGAGGAACACAGAAGGGAAATGGAAAGCACTAAGATGCATTAACAGCTGCCCACAGATGATGTGTGTCATATAGCAATAAATACAGTATGAGCAGAAGGGGAGTGGAAGAAAAGGTGGGTGAACAAGTAAGTAAAAACACAATTGCAGACAAGAGGGGAAAAAAAAAGAGAGGTACAGATACAACAAAAGACTGGGAGGAATATAGAAAGAAGTTGAGGGAGTATAAAAATTGATGAAAAAAGTAAAGGTGGAGAATAAAAAGAAAATTGCCCTTATTTTTAAAAGAGTTTAAGATAAAATGACTTTTTTTATCCAGGTAGAGAAGGTGTTCCTCTTGCTTGAGAAACCCTGAAGTACTGGGAAATGGTGTGGAAGATGTCAGCAGTTTGCTTCAAATCAGTTCAGAAACAGCTTCACAGCACAGCGGGTTGCTCACTGTGCCAGCAGTGTGCTGCCATGCTGTGCCATGGGGGTGCCTGGCAGGGTGGGACAGGCCTTGCTGGGAGGGAGACAGAGTGGGCAGCCCTGGCCCCATTGCCAGACTGAGGTGCGGGGTGCCAGAATGCAAGGCTGCAGCCAAGCTGAAGCACAGTGGGTGAGGCCAGCTCTGTCTGCTGTGGCCCAGAGTGGAGCGAGGGGCAGAAGCAATGGCCATGTCTGGCACAGTTAGGAGCAGCAGGCCCCATCTTCCAGGCTCAGCTTCATCTCTCTTCTCTTTTCACCATTGGCACTGGGAAAACTCCCCTCTTGCTCCAGTTGTCTGCCCTCACCTTGCAGTTAAGAGCATCTTGACATGGTTTGTTTTTTGTCTTCAATGAGCTGGAGTCACTGCTTCGTCAGGAGCATCACAAAGCAGTACTTTATCTCCCAGGAAAATTTGGTCATTACTCTTTGTATATCTGCCTCTGTTTAAAGAGGTTTTTCTGCTTATGCGGTAGAAACCAGCATTATTTTCCTCCTTTCTTTGCTGGTTCAAACCGTCCTCCTGATTGTAAGTACTAGAGTTCCTTGGATTTGAAAACAGGTGATGAAGTATAGACTTGAGTTCAGTCTTTTACCTCTTCTCATGTCAGCTGCTCCTGTGGGGTAAAAATCCAACAAGCCAGAACCTCTCAGCTCCTCCTAAGCTTGTACTTGCTTGAACTATTTAGTTCCAAATCAAAGGACCTGGTTTGAACACCGCCTCCTGCCAAAATAAAAACAAACAAAAAAAACCCACAAAAACCCACTTCAAACCAAACCAAAGAAAACACACCACCAAACAGCAACTGGATATTAAAAACTCAATAGAAAATGCAGGAGGTAGTAAGGAGGATTCTTTTGTTACAAATGAGTTGTTTTCTTTTTTTAAAAAAAAAACACAAGACTTTTCCTCATCAGAATAATTTAGCTTTTTTGCAGAATTGGTGATGGGGGGAAAGTACCTTATAACAGCCAATCGCTTGACCACTGTGGCACATGTTGAGGCAGTGATGAAGTCATGTGGTGTGTAAATGTGTTGTGCTTTCATGAAGCTTTTTATCTTCTTAGAAAAAAAGACAGCATTTTGAGTGACACTATATCAGTTATACAGCTCAAAGTTTGAGTTATACCTCAAAGTATAATATCAAGAATGTATTTTTTGTGTTTCTTTTTAATATTTTAGCTGCTCGCTTTCAAAAATATTTAGTATTTTACTTGTAAATACTTAAAAACTGCATACTGATCCAATAAATAAACCCACCTAAGATACATGGGACATGATCCAGCCCGTCAGTCATCTGTCACTCCTTCAGAGTTTTTCTCCTGGAGACATAGAAGCAAGGTTATTTGTCAGCATGCACATTGGTAGCTTTGGCTGCATGTTGCATGGATCTTATTGCCCATGTATAGTAATGTGACTTTAGGTCCCCAGGTGAATGACTGTCGTGGATTGATGAACAAGGACATTTCAGTAACATCTTCAAAAGTTAAACTGACAGGTTAGAGTCATTCAGAGCATTTACTGTCACACAACACCTAGGGAACATGAAGGAGGGTCAAGCAATAGTTGAAGATCAACTCATCCCAATGTAAATCTATACAAGTCAGTTTTTTGAGAATTGGTGAGATTTCTGCTTGTATATTTATGTTGAGGAGGTGTACAGCATAAAATGTTACAGTGGGGAATTCCAGAATAGCCTGCCTTAGTTTCCTAAGATTATGGAAGAAGTCAGTGAATATTCTGGTGTATAAGCATGCCATCCTAGAGTTTATCTAAGCATGATTTCTGGGAAATCATTACTGTGACAATGCTGGCTTATTCTGTTGCAATTTGTTCTGTCTCCGTGTTTCAACATGGGTCGACTTCCTACAGAAAAGTTGGACTGTGATGCCAGAGACTGCCAGTAACTAAAGCAGTAAGTAGAACGCCCAAAACGTGGAACATGAATCCTGCTTTCCATATTAGCTTGAAGCTTAACATGTTTCTACCTTAGCTGAAGGTGAGTTTTGATGGTGGCATTGTTTAATCTATCAGATACAGTGACCATGTGACAGGGAGCGTGTAAAGCATAGCTACATGACATTTTAGTACAGAAATGAAATCTTAAAAGCTTCTTTAAAATTCACAGTAGGATTTCTATAGTAACACAATGAAATTGTAATGTTAAATTTGTGGAATTATCTGATGTATCTCAACCCAGTGCATGTGTGCAATAGAAGCAGCAAAGCGAATTTTCAATGTTTTCAAAGTATGTTTTAACTACCTTATAACAAAGATGAGACACCACATGTATTTTTGGGTATTTCTATATATTTTGCCTGAAAACAGTAAAAGTATTTCTAATACATAGAATTTATAAAACAGTGTGCTATAAAAAGTGCAATTTATTTTACACTTGGTAATGCAGGATATAGTAGGGTAACACTAAATAAAATCTAATGCAGTGAATTTGGCAGAGTACTAACTGTACATTTAGATGATTGCACCATTAACCTCCTCCATATACCCACTCTAGTTTGTGGGCTAGCTTTTATTACAGTAATAAGCAATATGGACTACTATCAGCATTATGTGATGAACAGTGCCCCCCCCCAATTCAATTTTCTGATCCAAACTGTTATGACGATGACCTATGTAGTCTTTAAAATGAAATTAATTTTGGTTCAGAGGCCAAGCGTATGGCTTAAGATTCCCTTAAGTCCTACTTTGTTTTATTTAGTGGCTCTTGTATAATAATATAGGTCGGACTAGGATATTGTATTATATTTTTGCCCTGTTTTGTTTTCTTAAGTGCTGTTCTTTCCTTAGAAAAAAATGTTCAAAGAACAATATGTTTATGCAATTTGGTGGCCACAAGCCAGCTTCTGCTGCAGCTGCCAATTTCCTAGTCCTGAACTGTGCTCCATTAAGTGTATCAAGATCTGTTCTTGAATTAGATTGGTCACATGTTCTGTAGTAAAACAATTGTGCAATCTGAATAATTTTTTCTACAATATAGCACAGAAAGCAATTTTTTTTTTTTAAAAAAAATCAGTTTCATTAATGAAACATTTCTTTTAAACTGTATGGTTAATTTTAATCATTTTGGATACTGGTAGATTACTCAATGTAAAACTGCTAATTTTGTGAAAAGGTATTTTGTAAAACAGAACCAAGTCTCTGAAGGGTAAGCTTCAACTTAATCTTACTTCTTGCTAAAACCAACAGAATTCACCAAGAAAGACTGAGTGTACCAAACCGCAGAAAAGCTTTTAATAGAGTTTGTAACATGTATATCAAAGAATCCAGTCTTCTGTCAAGGCTTCTCCCTGCTTTGATTTTTCCGATAACTAATACGGGATGAGTTGAAGCTCAAGAGTAAATGGATGCTAATGATTATGGAGACAGTGTGAGCACAATGTGAATCATTTTATAAATCCATTGAAAGCAAGGTGGTGTTCTGAAATCTAATGCATACCTCTCCTTTGTGTGACTATGAACTATGGAAAGTCTTTCATTCCATACTTAGTTTTTTGGTAAATTTCCCCCTCCCTGTGATATACCTGTGCCTTCATTTTAATGCGTGAATAGCATCTTTATCATGCATAGGTCGAATTTAGATACCTAATGAATTTCAATCAATTTCCCCTCCCCAAGGTGTATAAATATTATGTGGATCCAGCTTTTTTGTATCTCTTCTAGTTCAGTTCTGTGTACAGTGGGAGCTAATGAAGTATACTACTCTCTGTGTTCTGTAAAGGAATTGGTATCCGTGCAAAGACGAAAATCCAAATGCTGCCATGACTTGGATTAATTCTTTCAAAAGATACAGGAGGAGTGTGTTTAACTGTTAACATTTCTCAGTGCTCTTTACAAGCACCTTGAGTCTTGAAAACTGAGGTAAAGTGAAAAAAATCTGCACTTTTGATGGCAAGGAGACTGGGTCCAAATTCCAAATGCATAACTTAGTCTTAGATATTCATTTTAGGAAAATGTGGCACAGTCTAATCCTAAATTCAGTCATAGGTCACATGAGACTCTTCTGACATTTAGAATGGTCCTCAGCAAGGCAAGCTTTCAGGGTGACATTTAGATGGAACTTTTTAGAAATATATCACGTTCTCAGTAAAGTGCTGTGGTGTAGAGCAGATTTATAGAGCAGGGAGCCTATTATGCAGAACTGTAGATCACTGCTGTCTCCCAATAAAGCTAGCTTTTTTGCTAATATTCACCAAGTGTCCTTTGCCTTTCTCCTCTCCTTGCTGAAGTAACAATTCAATTTGATAGCGCTCTTAAAATATTTTTGCTGGGAACACTAAACTTCTATCTTTTGTCTAATCATCTACTCAATATGCCAGTTGCTTTTCCTTTAACTGTTTCTTCCATTTTGCTTTAAGCTGCCCATTTACTCCAAAGTCAAACAGTTGAACACATTGTACTGAATTATTATGACATCCACAAGTTTCTTGTTTACTGTATATATACAATTAGTAATTTCTAGAATGTAGTGTTACCATGTGGATTACATGTTACACTGAGAAAAATGTACTGTTCAGAGTGGAAAAACATTTTAAAAAAAGGTGTGGAGGAGAACATGGGACACATGGTGGGAGACACAAAATGACTGCAGCTACCTAGTGTCAAATTTTGTGAAATGAATATTACGGCACACTTTCTAGGTTCTGTAAGTTACATGGCATTTTCTTTAATGTACATACATGTTTCCAGGAAGTGGTTTTATCCATAGTGTTTCAAGAATGTTTACATTTTAGGGGGGTAAAACTATGACTGCCAAGCACTTCTCTCTGGGTTCTGCGTTATGCTTCCTAATCTACTGGAAACGTAACTGAAATAGGATCATTTGGGTTCAGAGACCTGAATCCCGGAAGCTTTTACTCATGCATCTCTCTTTTTCCCCATGTGCCCAGTTCATCCAGTAATACAGAGTAGAGGTTTTGTTGGCTGTTCATTTGGACTGAGCAAGTGGCTTAGCTGGCAATTCATGATAGGCACTCTTCATTAGTGTTTTGAATGAGGGTGTTTATTAGGTGTCAGTGGAAAGAGCTGATGAAATAGGTAGAAATAATGAATGTCTTATTTGAATACAATGCATTAAATGAACTCTAAGGCCACATCTGAGTTTGAGTATCAGAATGCTGTTTACTGATGACATTACAGAAACGAGCAATGGAAATTTTAAAGGTGTGGTATAACAATAGAAGGTGTGGGTTTATGTGGGTAAATTAATTCATAGTCCTTTCTACCAGTTTACCATCACATATCTCCTTTTTTTGATGTCCTAATTTATATTACTTCTATATTCTACTGCTTTGTAAGTGTAGTCTAATTATCTTTTTCATTGAAGTTACCGCTTGGTAAAGCTGAGGGTCAGTGCACCTTAATGATGATTGGGGGATTGGGAAGCTATTTAAAAACTTAAAGTTGATAAAAATGCATGAGAGGAGAAACAGTCATTAACCTGATTTCAGCTAAAAAGAAATTTGCTATTGGTTTCACAATGTTGAGTCCTTCCTATTTCTAAAAATCTTGCTGCACTCTTTTTGCAAATTTCTAAAATTAAGTGAACTCTTGATGCTGCAAATTGTAGGGTGCTCGGCAAGTCTAGCTGTGCAGATGAAAGATATTTTTGTGTTAATGAAGAAAGGGAAATATCTGACATTTCATTATTTCATTTAATGTTCTACATCCTCACAAAGAGATTTACAAATTAAATATAGAAAACTGTCATTCACTTAACTCTGTAGGACTTGTGAAGATAGAACTAGTAGAGAATATTTGTGGAGAGTTTCGTTCAGGCTGTATGAATAATTTGCTCTTCAGACAGACAGAGAACTTGAAAAATGATGAGGTCAAGCCAGGCTGAAATAAATGTGTTTATGAATTTCCAACATATTTTCCCTAATATTTTTCATGGAGAACAAATTTGTGTTTGCCATGAATGACCACAGGGTGGCAACATTAAAAAATGAAACCCCGAAGAATGAGCAGTTGTTAGAGATTTAGAGGTAAGGTGAGGATTGGCTTTTGTGTGGGTTTTAGGTTGTGCCATGAGAGGGCAATCACAAGTGGGTATAAGCGTGTGTCTGGGGATATGGCCCAGCCTTAGGTTTTTATCAAATTTAATAGCTTAAGGGCTCATGGTTACAGCTACTATCTTTGCTTAGGTATGTAGGAAGGGAAACTTGCTTCAGAACGAAATATTTTCGATCTTTACAAACAATTTTATCTGACAGAATATAATGTTTTATTCCAAAGTGAAGGCTTACTGATCTGTTGCAAGTATTGAGGACAGGGCTGCCTGGCAGTGGCTGTGATGCACAAAAATATGCTGCAATGTTACCATGATAAAGGAATACGACAAAGAGCCAGGCTGCTGCTAATTTTAATACTAATCTGAAATTTTAGAGCTAATAAAATCATTACGCACAGCAAATAATTTGATTTTAGAATTCTCAGTTGCATATTAAAATGCATATAACCTGTTTTATATTTCTAGTATAATCAATTTCTTTTAAATATTTTTTAAAAAGCATAATTTTTCCCATTTAGTGCCATTTCCTAACTGATTTATGTTTTTTCTGAATGTTTGTTTTTAAAAGAAAAGTCATTGAGAATTCATATATATTGCTGGCATATACAGTCAGCACCTGTTTGAGTATTGCAATATGTTTATAAAAAAATAATACTACATTTCATTCTGGAAATTGGTTCACAGAAGCTATAATAGTTTTCTCTTGTTATAGTCCAGCAAGGTGAACAAGTGTGATGGGGTAAATTTAAGCTTTGTTGATTAGCCTATGAATGGATTGTAATCTTTTTCAAAAGGAGTTTGTTTGGAGAGTATTGGGTCTCTAATTCACATGGGTTGCTTTCTTTATTGGATTGCTCGATTTTTAACAATCAGAAAGATTCTGAATGAATCACTAGAGCTTTGAACTCCTTCAGGAGACAATTAGTAGGATGTTTAATAATAAAAGATTTAGTACTCGGGCTGAGTGTAATGGTAAGACCTCCTAAATCATCTTCTCTTCCATTTATGACAGTATTTGAGTAGATCTTTGAGATGCAGTCTACTTTGGCTGTTCATATAGAACTGTGAAAGTGGAAAAAATTACCAACTGCACATCAGACTTGTGATTAACAATAAGTTGGTATCATCTGCAGCATGTATTTGCGTGTGTTTACATCTACAAAAAGAATAGCTAACCCCCTAAGCAGCTCCTGCAACTTTCATCTAATATAATATATATAACAACAAATTTCTTTCCAGATTTGTAAGTATATGGTGTGGCATCTTTTTCTACATGCTTGCCATTGTTTTTTCTAGTCAAATTGTTTTTTTATTTTTCTTTTTACTTGTATGGCAATAAGATAGTCGTAATTAGATATTCCACAGGCTGTATTAACCCTATCTGACAGAAGGAAATTAAGGAACAATATTACTACAAAAGTATTTTCCTTAAAAAATGGATAAATCAGTAGTTTGAAGCCTGTTAAACCAAGAAGAGAATGAACCCGATAAACATTTAAACATAGGTCTACCATATACTGCTGACTTTTCACGTATTTGAATTTCATGCTAAATGGTATCCTGGCAGGATTACTAGAGGAAAGACTACTGTGCAGCTAGATATATGTTTAATATTTTCTGTTGCATTTTTTTTCTGTCTTTTGGCTCCGAGTTGAGATTTAGGCTTTTGCTTTGTAGTAAGAGAATGTGCAGACTCTTCTTTTAAGTTGGTGACAGCCACTGCAGATGTCCCAATTTATCACTTGGCTTTAACACAAATGTGACATGATCTCATTAAATTTCTGCCATGAGATTTTATTGCTTTAATAATTTGTTGTAATATTTATAGAATACTATGATGAATTGTATTGAATCTATCATATTATCCAATAAATAATATGACAGAACAATAAATCAATCACATTTCAAAAAATGATAGAATTGCATCATCTAAATTTCTAGATCCAAACATAAAGAAGGCCTTTCTGAAAATAAAAGGGGACTTTCTTAACTTTAAGTCTTTGATAGTAAACAGATTAATTTGGGTCTTGATCAAAAATACCTTAAGCTGTTGTCTGGAGTTGATGACGTAACTTTTTAAAACAGAGTGCTCTGCAAATAAGTCTTGTATTCTCCTGGAATTGGTATGTAGACTGAATTCAGGAGCGGAGAATGAATGGTCACTTGAGGCCTTCAGCTGACATGGTTCATGTCCAATGCTGACTTGTCTTTTAATTTGGTTGGATAGCAGTGGCACAGTCACTAGAACTGAAGGAGCAGGAAGGAGAGTTCACGAGCAGAGAGCACAAGACTGATCTATAACAGCCACTTCTTTGTCTTAACCAGCTTTTGAAGGAATCAGGGTTGCTGATTCAAAGTGTCTGTGAACCCCTGAGGAGAACTGGGCTGTGATGGAGCGGGTAATTCCTGGGTGTCTGTGATTATACATCAATAATTGTTAAACAGTAAGAGGCTTAATGCCATATGCGCTTAGAGGAAGGTGACATAAAAAAAGCTTAAGCGACCAATAAAAGCCATAGAATCCAGCTTATTAATTTTTTTTACTGAAAGTATGCTCTGGACATGTCCAGCCTCCCCCAGCCCTATACGTCATAATTCATTAAAGATTGTCACTATAGTTATTTCTAAAATTGCAGTTATTACTTCTATAAACTTATGTAATCCAAAGAATCTAAAACAGGGAGCAGGATGCCAATGTGATAAGGATTATACAACTACACACAGAAAGGCTCCCAACACTGCTGATTCAAATCCTTGACCTGTGTTGTCTGCAATTTAAGTGTACAGTGAGAATAGGGAAGAATGCAGACAGATGTGGAAGTACAAAGAAATTATTAAACAGTAATAACTATTCAACTCAGCCCATCAGCAGCCTTATCAAATTAAGGTTCCTTACAGACACAGAAGTAGGTTTTTAAGGATTAGAAGAATTATATTAAGATTGATTTTGTGAATGCATAGAATATATTATTCAAGCATAACACAGTATTGTGCTTGATTTCTAATACAAAAAACCACACAAACTGTAGGCATGGACTAAAATTGGAGTCTCCCTTAAAAAGAGATTTAAGCGGACAAAGTAATTGGGATTTCTGTGGCCTCCTGGTTTTAAAAATTGATGTATGATATTGGATTGTGAAAGAAAAACACATCTTCCCATTAATGTAAATATTTTTCAACATTTTCAGGTAAGTCAAAAGTTTTGCCTTGTCAAAATGAAAGATTTCATCTTTTGTGTACAGAGCTGATGGGAAAGCATGTTGTTGTGCTTCAGTTCTACTTTAAAATATCTCTACCCCTGGTATAAGGGTGTTGCTTTTTTCCTTCACACTTGTGTTCTTGTGTGTACTCTGTTATATTATTATACTAGGGTTCATCAAGAGAGTGTGGCCAGCAGGTCAAGGGAGGTTATTCTCCCCCTCTACTCTGCCCTAGTGAGGCTGCGTCTAGAGTACTATGTCCAGTTCTGGTCTTCCAAGTTCAATAAAGACAAGAGAATACTGGAGAGAGTTCAGTGGAGGGCCTTGAAGATTATTAGGAGACTGGAGCATCTCCATTATGAGGAGAGACTGAGAGACCTGGGTCTTTTTAGCCTGGAAAAGACTGAGAGGGGGCCTTATTTATGCTTATAAATATCTAAGGGGCAAGGATCAAGAAGATGGGGCCAGACTCTTCTCAACAATGCCAATGACAGGACACAAGCAATGGGCACAAACTCGAGCACAGGAAGTTCCACCTCAGCATGGGAAAAACTTCTTTACTGTGAAGGTGACAGAGCACTGGAACAGGCTATCTGGCAGGGTTGTGGAGAAGTTCTCTGGAAATATTCTAAACCTGCCTGGACATGTTCCCATGCAACCTGCTGTAGGTGAACCTTGGAGATTTGTCAGTCTCCAATTCACCACACAGATAGCAGAAGATCCTTCCCTCTCTGATTGTACAGGTTGGAGGGACCTGGTGACCAGAGTGGGACCTGACAATAAGTTCAGTAAGTTTGGTGCCCTTTTGTTGTTGTTGTTGCTGCTTTTTTTTCTTAAACAATTACACTTCTTTAAAGCTATTACACGTGTTTAAATCAAAAGTTGTTTAAAGTTAGTAATAATGTTTCATTTACATTAACTTGGCATAGTTTCAGTTTCCCTTTGCTCCATTTTGAATAGGAAATGGGCAATAACTTGATGACTCCTTTCCAATGCAATAGGCAATTGCGATTTCCACGTATTTTCTTAGTGAGGATAAATGAGAAGTTGTAGCACTTAACTTAATTAGAGGTATAGGAACTCTTAGTTCTAAGATTTGTTATCAAGAGTATTCTTTCTCTCTCACCTTGCACCCTTGCCCGCCTCCCCACCTCTCCTCCCTATCTAAGGCCTACATTTAACCAAACATTCTGTGCTGTATGAGATAGACATGTTTTAAGTACAGTTTTGTATTTTGAGGAAACATATTAGTTCTGCTGGAGGAAGTAATAACGTTTGAATGAATAACAATATTAGAATCATAGAATGGTTTGGGTTGGAGGGGACCTTAAAGATCATCCAGTTTCAATCCCCCTGCCATGGGCAGGGACACCTCCCACCAGACCAGGCTGTTCAAGGCCCCATCCAACCTGGCCTTGAACACTTCCAGGGAGGGGGCATTCACAGCTTCCCTGGGCAACCTGTGCCAGTGCCTCACCATTCTCACAGTGAAAATTCCTTCTTACTGTCTAATATAAATTTTCCCCCTATGCAGTTTAAAGCTGTTCCCCCTTGTCCTGTCACTACTTGCCCTTGTAAAAAGTCCCTCCCCAACTTAACTGTAGCCCTTTCAGGTACTGGAAGGCTGCTATAAGATCTTCCCAGAGCCCTCTCTTCTCCAGGCTGAACAAGCCCAGCTCTTTCAGCCTGTTCTTGTGGCAGAGGTCTTCCAGCCCTCTTATCATCTTCTTAGACCTCCTCCAACAATTTCATATCCTCCTTATGTTGTGGATTCCAGAACTGGACACAATACTCCAGATAGGGTCTCACGAGAGTGGAGCAGAGTGGAAAAATCACCTTCCTCAACCTACTGGCCATGCTTCTTTTGTTGCAGCCCAGGACACAGCCTTCTGGGCTGTGAGTGCACATTGCTGGCTTTATTGATATGGTGTCTTGGGGTTTTCCTGCACCATATTTTCAGTATGACTAAATTTCAAGTTCAGGTAATGTTAGGATTTGAAGGATTTTTTGTATTGCAGTATGAGTGTTAAATTCACGAAGGATGAAGGCAGTGGATCCCAAATTGGTCTGGTCTCACTAGGAGCCTGACAAAGGGCATAGCCATGACATGCTGTGCCAATTTGTATGTACACATTTTAGTAATTATCTACTCATGTCTTTCAAGGGAACCTTTTACCTTTGGAAATACTTGAATAGTTTGATTTTTTAAAAATAGCAAGTTTTACATATTCAGATTATATTATATAAGCAGTACTGATTTTTCTGTGTGAGGCTTGTTGTTTTTCATAGAGTGGTCATTTCAGAGACAAATGATACTATAAGACCTTGAAAGAAAAAGGTCACTTAATGCAGAATGTGCATCTGTAGGATTTATACTCTAATTAATATCCTGAATCATGGCAGACAACTGAGTTAAAAATCATTATGGTTTCATGCCAAAATCCATAATATAACATTCATTTTGCTCTGCATAATATAATTTTATTTGGGGAACATATTTGACTAGATGAAGACATCACAGTGTCTTGGATAAGAGTCTGGCAGTAATCCTATATACTTGATATCGTTATATTATACAGTTGTCACTGTGTCTAGGACTGAAAAAAACCCTTCCTTAGGAAGGCTTCCTTCACCTTACTGTGGCTTCCCTGGGGAGAATTTAATAGTTCTGGGAGGTTATCAACGCAGTTGGCTTTAAAAATATACATATATGTAAGATGGGCACTGTTCAGGCAGTTTCCTTAAGGATTCATTTATTTTGCAGACTGAGGAATGCTGGGGCTTAATACAGTTGGAGCTGAGATATGATGGATATTATGTAGGGAAATGATGCAGCTCTTGCAAACCTGTATCTTAGGTTGTTACTGTAAAGCACAGCAATAACCAAAGATTCTAATTTAGCACACTGAGTCTTCCCTTTCCAGATTGTGAGAATGTTTCTTGTGGCCTTAAAAAAAAGTTAAGTATATGAAACATGGGAGGAAAAATTAATCATAAAAATAAGCAGTTTGTGACATTAAAAAGTATCCATTTGAGTTCTCTCTATGCATTGGTGTAAGCAAGAGTTATGCCCCTAAATTATGAAAGGATTTCTGAAAAACTAATCCAAACTGCATAAGCTGACAGTATTTTATAAATCTTTCAATCTTTTAAAGAAAAAATCACACCCAGACTGATCAGTAGCTAGTGCCTTTACCCTTGGGAATCCTAGAGTATCACTTTAAGTGATTAAGTAATGGGGAAAGAGCTTAATCTCTTACAGCTTGTCTACAAGTAAAGAAGATCAAAGACAGAGTGATCGGGTTTACCAGCTTTGCCCTTTTGAGAATAGGAAATTAAAACTGTTCCTCGTAAACTTAGATTTGTAGCCCTGTCCTGAATGAATACATTCATAAATACATGGGAAGTTGAAGAAGAGAACAATTTGTCATATCTCGAGAGAAAATTATTACCTTCTTTAAGAACTAATATATCAATTTACAAAAGGTCTGTCAGTTCCCTGAGATCTGCTCCAGGATAGCACTGGCTGAAATTTTCTCATCCAAAGTTGTTCTGCTTGAACATTTGTATCTACTGAAGATGCAGTGTACAAGCAGCCTGTGCGATGTTCTTCTGTGGCTCCAAGTCCACCTTGTTGCTCCGGGCCTTCCATTCCTGGGCAATACATTTGGAAATTTCTCTCCTAGATGTGTAGTGGCTACCTAAGAAAACTGACACTTTTAACATGCTCAGTGATTATGAAAGCAGATTTCCTCATGGGTTTTATGGTTTCTCAATTTTATTTTTTTTTTTCAGTAGTAGTTGATCTGATGCCTGACGCATGTGCATGGAATGTGAAATCGGGTTCAGGGGATTTGGTCTGCCAGTGAGTGGGATCCTCACTCAAGGAACCACTTGGTCATTTTTATCCTTGCTAATTTGTTTGATACTTTGCTTTTTCTTCCATTTGGTCTGCATGAAAATTTATTATTTATAATGCATTTTTTATGCATGTTAGATCCTTGGGTTTGGGTTTTTTTTGTTAGCCTGGAAAACCAGTTCTGCCCAGTAAAAGTAAAACAAAGTAGTGGAAGCCAGCTGATCTGTAGAGGAATTGCTGTTTATGTCTAAGTAGGGTGAAAACAAAAAGGTCCATGCAAGGGAAGGCAAATTTAGACAAAGCAAGCCTAGCGAGCCTTTGGGAGCACTGTGCAAAGCCTATACTAGCAGTGGCAATACTTGATGTCAGAGTTGCCAGCACTGTGAAATTACAGGGTTTCAGAGTTACACAGCCTAAAGTACTTCACTGTTTTCTGTACTTCCTGTTTTATAGACATGAAAGCCTACTTACAGAAGTGCTAAAAGCAGTTGAACCTTGCAAGGGAGTTTACATTGAGATTTTTCCAACAATATCTGTGATTGCTGGATGTTCTTATGGTAATATTTGAAAATCCTGTTTTGTGCAGAGAGCTTACTAAATCTACAAGTCAGATCTGTGCTGGTTTGTTTTGGAGATTAGAGTCCTATCTCAGGTGTTACCGTATCACATCTTTCAGGTACCTGCACCCAGCACAGCGAGTAGGGAGAAGCACGTACTGATGAAGAGCCACTCAGGAATAGGTCCTCGCTATTTCAGGGGTAGGGGCAGTGACTGTGGCTGGGAATGGAGCATTCTGATCCTGAAACCCAGATGCTGACCTAGTGTGCCATGCGGAGCATCAAGAGGAAAAACCAGCTCTTAGCACAGCATGTATGTTCTCTAATAATCTGATCTACCAAATAATTATGCCTTTCACAGTGGCTATCACCAGGTGGTGCTGGTGTACACAGCAGTTAAATTTTAATCCGTGTCACTTCTGATTCTTGCAGAGACTTCTTGTAGCGGTGTTATCTTCAGGTGCTGTGTTATTTTTGGTGTACTGAAAACTGTTGCTGTGTGAAATGCAGGGCATTTTCCTTCAGAAACTGGAGCTGGCCTCTGCTTAAAGTAGAGCCTTGAGGCAGGAATGCTTCTTGAAGTGTAATTATGGGGCAAGGGTTCTTGAAAATGTTGCAGATCTCCAGAGGTTTCTACAGGAATATATGTGAAACTAAGTAAAGTTGCATTTAAATAGAATTAGATTTCATATTCGTTGTGTTGTCCTTCATTGCAAAGCTGACTTGAAAAGGCCTTGAACCATTTTTACTCAGAAAAAAATGTGGCAATGGCTTCAGGAAAAAAAGGGCAATTTTTAGGTAGTGTTGGAATTTTCAGTTAGGACAAAGCCTCTCTGCTCATACATATCTGCATGCTCATATTCAAATATCATTAACAAGAGAGTGAGTGTAATTAATCTGTTAATGTATAAGTTGCTTGTGAAACTATCTTTGCTTGCATGCTTCAGAAATAGATTAAAATGCTGCTGTTTTGGAAAACACTTGGTGTTCATAATAATTGTTTCATGATGTTAGCTGTTTTAGTCACTAGCAAAAAATAAATGCATTTGAAAAAGGAGAGAATATTATAGAATTCTTTCTAATGGTGATTTTTTTCCCCACCATTAAATGGGAGAAAGGAGCAAGTATATTTTTACAATGAACAAGAGAGATGTTGGTATACTTAACAAAGAATTTGGGGTTTCATATCTAAGGGTAACTGAACAGCCTTAGCAAAAATATATGGGAATTCAAACTATGTTTAGTTTAATAAAGAACTTCATGGAAAGAAACCTTCCAGATGATTAAAAATGTCCAAGCCATGTTTTTAATTGTAAATCTTGCATCTTTGAAATTTCATTTGATAAACAAGTTATTCTGGGCAAGGGACTTAAAGGAAGTAGCCAAATGAAAGCAATTTGATAACAGAATGAGAATGTATTGTAGCCAAAAGGTCCAGTTTTTAAAACCCTTTGAATGAGTAACAATCTTGTTAGACTCTGCTTATAAATATTATGTTTAATAAGAGATTTTGAAATACCTGTTGAGCTTAAACAATTTAATGAAATCATCTGGGACGGATATATTTCAAAGAGGTAATAATTGTGCTGGTTGGTGGTACAAAGTTTTATTTCAGTAGTTTGTAAATCAATAATTTAGTTAGAATTTCAAAACTATTATCACAAACTTCTATATTTGACTTTGATTTAATTTAAATGATTGAAGGAAGCCACCCAAAGGAAGAAAAGCTCCAGAAAATGATCCTAAAAATCTGAAAAATATACCTATTCATAATACAATAGATCTGAAATTTGCATAGGCATTTCAACCATAATCCAGAATTTGAGAGAGACTGAGGAAAATTTGCTACTTTTACATGATAGTTAAGTAATTGTTTTCTGGCTCTAAGAAGAGTGTGAATGGTTAAATGCCTTAAAGTCAGAGGGAAAGAAAACATGGGGTTAGCTGATTAAAAAATGCAGAAAGAGAAAGAACTTAATAAACACTCATTTTTTCCGCTTTTTTGAGATATTTCTGCAGATACATTTTCTAGAACTGGATTTTCAGATAATTTCCATCCATATAGGTAAGTATTGCCTTCTTCATTTTATTCTGCTACCAGTGACTCATGGTTGCAGAGCTAATTATTTCATTGCTTTTCTGAACACATATGCAGATACCCAAACACAATACATGTATGAACATCTCCTTCTTTGTCTGTTTCATCTGCACCACAGACTGACTAGGATTTGGAGATACCCAAATATCTTTGAATTGGACAAGACTCTTCTCTAATTAGTTTTCAGCTTCTTAAGGTTGCCATGCTTTCACTCATGCTATTACATTACTGTCCCTGTGAAGTGACAATGATTTTCAATGAGTAAGTAGTGCCAGAGCTAGCAGTTTTCAATGTGATTTGACTGTGTTTTGACTTCAAAACAAGGAATCACATTACTGGCAATAATGCAAAGATCTTATACTATTCATTCAGTGGCAGCAAAATCATACCTCTTGGATTCTGTAAAAGAAAAATGGGAACAATTTTTTAAGAGCTAAATTACACTTAGAAAGCACAATGAGGAACACTACAGAAGATGCTTATATCAACTTTTCCTGTCATAGAATATTACACACTTGCTTAGTTAATTTAACAGTTTGTTAAGTCTGAGGCCATAAAACGCAAATATTTCCAAAGCTTCCTTTAATGAAAACAATTCTTTTCTTTATGTAGGAAGATTTTTTTTTATTGACACAATTCAGTTCAGTTAAAATAAAGAGAACATAAACTGTCAAATTGAATCTCATTCTGAAATATGGAACCACATTTAAGTTAGTATAGGAATATTGTTTTCATAAATCAATTGATTGAATAACATACATTGAGCTGTAGGCATAAAGCTAAAAATATTCTAGATGAAGTATACATTTCAATGGCATCTGGCTTAAAGGTGAATTAATACTTGGTTTTTATTTTAGAGGTTCAGGAGATGAATTTAAAAAAAAAAACAAACTACAAAAAGATAGTTTTAACTCTGGTTGGAACAAAATTCTCCTGAGGGAGAACCTTATTTTCTCACAGAAAAAAAAAAATATCCTTTAGCCTATGCAAACTAATGTTGTAAGGACTTTAAAAAAAGTCTGTGCACCATTTATGGAACCTAATTGTTTCAAGTCCTCTCCGCAGCCATCTAGGGCATAGAGGACCTAGGGTTATATCTCTGCTTTTGAGTGGAATGGAGAATTTATTTCCATTTTGTCTCATGTTTCAGAAGAACTTCATAAGTATTGCGATAAAGTCCTCTTAATATTGTCTTTCATGTGTGAGCTCATCTCTTCATCCTAGGTATCCAAATACTTCTGGGAAAATATGAGGGTTTTTTAATAGCAAAAGATCGCTCCAGTAATCTGAGGTGATCTGTCTGCGTTTCAACTGCTACAGTGATGATTTGATATTTATATCAAATAATATTTGCTATTTATAGGAAAGAGAACAGAATTTACAAATAACTGCCAAAACATTTTATACTTGGTAATGTTGTATACCAGGCATTGTGTAGACTCTGTCATTAAAAATACCACAAACCCACCCGGATGTGGCTTTGATCAATCAGGTCCACCCTCAAACCCGATTTTTAGAGACTGCATAGCCTGGCAGTTTTTGTTTCTCTGCCTCCTTCCCATCAGCCTTGCTCAGGAGACTTATATAGACTTTAATATTGATGGCCACTTACTGTATTACAGTATAACATATAGAAGGCATGCTGTAAAGAACTGTGAAGGCATTTCACAGTGTATGCATTCTTTTTATAGGGGAATACTCTAAACATTCAGCTGAACAAAATTTAGGTAGTAATTAAAAGTCTTTAACCCACATAAAAAATTTTATGTGGGCTATACAATTAATTTTATTACAGAAATTGCATTTAACTTAAGAACTGATGACCTTATCTTAATGCATTAATGTATTTTTCATTAAAATGAAACATCCTGTCAGCCAGGCAATAACCAGCAAGAAAGGAAGAGATGGAATATGTCCACAATATACCATGTACAACATCTGTCTAAATGAAAAAAAATAGCCAGTAATGCAGCATTTTTCAATTTATTACTGTGTCAGACCAGAAAGTTTAAACTGTAATTAAATGGATGGGAACTACTAATACACTGTCATTTTACAACTTGGATGGTTTCTACTGCTGAGCTCTCCTACCTTCTTCAGTAAATTACAGCTGTTGCTTGGTCTTTTATGCAGGCTTTTACACATGAGATGTATTAACCATCAAGAAAGATTATTGAATGCATTTTCAGACATAGGAACAGTCAATATTCTGTCAAATCCAGCTTCCACTTGTTTGCTACAATGCTACGTGTTTTTAGGGGTTTCTTGTATTTAAGTTGTATGTTGAGAACATGCATCTTGCAGATGGAGTTATCTAAGTGACTTAAGGTACTAACTCCGTGGAACAGTGATATGTGATTAACTCTTTTCACTTTCATGAGATGGTTTCTGAAGTATAGCAAATGTAAGTTTTGTGACGTACGTTTGTTTTTAGGAGCAAACAATATTTTTAGCAACATTATACTATGGGTTGTTTTTTTTTTTAATATGTAACAAGTGAATAATGTTCATGGATTGCATGCAGAACCTTACCCAATCAAGGCCATGTACTAGCAGGTACTGTACAAACACAGGCTAATGGGATTAAGACAACATTTCCTTTTATCTTGGAGATATGGGATGGCTAAACTGTTTTTCATGGAAGGTAAAACAGGAAAACAAACAGGAAAACAGGCAACAAAACAGGAAAACAGGCAACCAACCCCCCCCCCCCCCCCCCCAAAATAAATCCAAGAATGAAAAAAAACCAAAACCAAAAAAACCAACAAGGAAACCTGAAAATATTAAGAATGAAGGTTCAAAACATGAACAACTCTTTCTCTGGTTTTGAATGAAGAGAGAACTTATTCCCTTTGGAGAAAGAAAAAAATCTCTGTTGACTAATTTTAAGTATTTGGTCTGTTATAGAGATGGCCTCAATAGATGAAATTCCCAAGGGTAGGATAGTGATGGTGCAGTAAAAATAGCTTTCTCCTTACTTTATGGATGTGTTGGTAGGCATTACAATTTCTTATGTTCAGCTGCTAATAGTGTTCATTCTTCCTTTAAGTAGGAAGAGATAGATTTTTTGTGGAAGTATTTCTTTTTGAGTTGGATCCAGTGATTACAGAAAATGGAAAAAATGTGCTGCATCTGTTCAGAGGCAGTGAAAATACTCTGTGCTTCTATATGTTTTCAAAAGTATGAACCACAGAAGTCTATTCAGTGTAAATGACTGTTTGGCTAATCATCTTGGTGCAGTAGTTAAATTCTTTGAATAAAAAAGCTCATGTATGTTTCAGATAAGATTTCTTAAATCTCAGTGGAGTTTGCCTTCATTTTAGCTAGGTGTTTTGGACTTCCTGTGTCAGTGTGTGTGCATGTGCAGTTGTTTGGTTCTTTGCTTTACTTAGTTGAGTGTTGTCAGAGCAGTAGAAAGAGTAAACAGATACAAAATGATTCATTGTGAGTTTGATTTTTGACTCAAGAGCATCTAGTCCAGGGCTTTCAAACTCATGGCTCCTGCTCTTCTCTGGGTTCCACAGTGTAATGCGTGTCACACACGCTGTACATATGACGAGTGCACTGGAGGTAGGGGCAAGGAGCTCGACACTGCCACTGGGTAGAAACAAGGTGCCAGGATGCATGAAACAAGGTGGAGCACTGGATTTGACCTGAGTTTGACACCCCGATCTAGTTCAACTCCTTGCTCAGAGCAGTTTTTTTAAGGCTGTGTCCAGTTGGGTTTTGAGAATCTCCAGGGTTGGATTCTCCACTGCTTCTCTGGGCAACCTATTCCAGCATCTGACCACCTTCACAGCAGAAAAGTACTTTCATTATGTTTAGGTGGAATTTCCTGTATTTCAAGTTGTGCACATTGCCTATTTTGTCCTGTCACTGGGCACCACTGAGAAGAGCATGCTCCCTCCTCTTTTCTCCCTTCGTCAGGTATTTGTAGACATGGATCAGATCTCCTGCTCCAGGGTGAACAGTCCCAGCTCTTAGCCTGTTCTTGTAAGACAGATGCTCCACTCCCTTAGTTTTTGTGGCCTTTCCCTGGTCTTGCTCCATTATTTCCCTATCTCGTAGTGGGGAGCCCATCACTGGATCCAGCAGTCCCAGGTATCTCTCACTAGTGTGGAGCAGAAGGGAAGGATCACCCCCCTCAACCTACTCTTTGCCTAATGCTACTCATGAGGCTGTTTGTCCTTTTTTGCTCCAAGACTATGTGGCCTGAGTTGATATCCAGCTTGGTGCCCACTAGGACCCTCAGGGCCTTTTCCACATATTTGCTTTCCAGATGTCGGTCCCCAGCCTGCAGAGGCAGCCCACGATGCTTTATTCCTTCCCAGCTGCAGGACTTTGCATTTCCTATTCTTGAAATTCATACAGTTCCTGTTGGCCTATGTCTCTAGCCTGTTGAGGTCCTACTGAATGGCGGTACAATCCTCTGGTATATCAGTCACTCCCCCCATTTTGACTCATCTGCAAAAATATTATGCTTTGTATGTGAAGATTAAACATTTGCTTCTATTGCAGAAGTAATGAATACAGACAAGCTTGAGACTGAGACTGCTGAGTAGTGGTGATGAGCTCTTGGGTTTTAGAATGGCTAGATGTCAATTAAATCCTTTTTTGACTTTTCACTAGGCTTTTTGCTATAAAAATGGATAAGGTCTTGTGATCAGATACCCCGAGTTTCTTTGGTGATTATTTGTTGATGCTCTATGGATGATGGCAGTAAAATTAAACTGTTTGTACTGGCTAAGCTGTTTGGCATGTAGGATGATCCATTGCCCACTTAACACTTCTATATCAGATTTTTGTATTTATTATTGTTAGTGTTATATGTAGTTTAAAAATCAGTTTTTAAGGTTATTACAACATATTTGCATAGCAAGTGGGATATACTTCCAATTTATGCAAGAAATTATGATACTATAGTAGTTGAAATCCTACTGTTATTAAGGAATTGATGGATTCTCTTCAAGGAGCTTGATTTTTCTGAGGCTGAAAGGGGATTGGAACATAGATGAATTTACAGTTTTTGTTAATTTTGCACCATCCAATAAACTCAGCCAGGCTGCAGGGAATTAGGTGCTACCAGTAAATACAAGATAGCTATATTAAAGTTTTAGATATTGTTATTTTAGCCTCATTGTGAGTGAGCAAATAATATGGCAGTTGTAAACTATTAAAATCTATTTTTACATTCGGTCTTCCCTTTAAAAATACTGATGAGAATCTGAAACTTTTTTTTTACTACATGCTGTGTTCTCTGCATGTGACATGCTTGTGACAGTGGTATTCTTGGAGTACAGAAGTATCGCTTGTGAAGGTTAATCAAGGTATGCAAAATGTCTTACTCATGAACATACACCTCAAGCAGAGCCCTAAGTTATCTTCTTGTCCCATGTAGATAAGAAGCTGAAGATGCTTCAACTGTAAAAGACCTATCAAGTGGGAAGAATTCTGTTCAGATGCCTACTATGAGGGGTATGTGAAAGAGATTTCATTGGCTTAATGGTAGCATGAGGTTTTTACACAGTGGTAAGTAGTGCTTGGAAGGCTCTGAGATGTTGCAGAGGATTGTGTTACTTCTGGATGTGGCACAAGAAGCACGTTACCAGCTTGGTGGGTCATGGCTTGGAGTTTAACAGCCTCAGCACCCAACACGTGGCAGATGCTTTAGCAAGAGGCACTTAGTACTTCGGATGAGGCTAAGATGATGTTACTAGGGAATCTGTGTAGGTCTCTAACTCATCAATTTTGCTGCCAGCTGGGAGGGAGAAAGGAACTGAGGCAATCCTAAATTTCTCCTCTTTGGTGCATCTGCAGTTTATTTTTTGACTTCTCACCTAGATCCACTAATTTGGTGTGAGAATACTTTTAAGCCCCTCCGGGGCAAAGTTTAAGGAAGTTATTTTAAAGACCTAATCTCTTTGTCTGCCCTGGAAGGAATTAAAAGCATTCTCACCAGGGCTCTCATCAGGGTGCACGCTGCTGCTCACAGGAATCAGGAGCTGTTTCTTAAACAGCTGCTCCCTGACTGAGCGCTTGCTTTTGGTCCATCTTGGAGCAAAGGCCAACAACTGAGCTAAGCAGGTCAGAAGAGGTTTAACCTGGTATATGTGCCTTTGCAATAAAGTGGACTAGAAGCACTCATGATGTAAAGGGCCTATGTGATGTGGATGAGAAAACTTCCTTCACTGTTTCTCTGTCTTCTGTCCCTCTGTACGTTGCTTACTGTGAGCACAGCTGGCATAAGTGCATGTGAATCCATCATTTTACTTACATGCCTGGCACGCTAGATAGACAAACTTCAAATGCAGAGGTCAGTAACCAAAACGTTAACGGGGAACTCATCCATCCAGCACAGCTAGAGGAAGGCAGGTTATTCTGCAGTTTGTTAAATTTCAGACCGTGCTTCTTGGCAGTCAGATAACCTTGCAACAGAGCAAACAACTGGTTTAGAGTCCTTAGATGTTGTTTTCAGGGACAGACTTAGAGACTAGCGGGTGACACATATCTACATAGAGAAGACAGAATTGTTATGGGAAAAGCAAATAATGTGCTATCTACTTTGTGAAATCAAAAAATAAACCAGGTGGAAGAGAACAAAAGGTATGCACTACTTGTTAATTAAAGACTCATATTAAATGAATATTAATGAGATAGGATGAAAGAAGAGTTCATACAAAATGTTAATGTGAAGGAAGACTTGATCAAAGTTACTAAATATAAATTCTGTATTTTGATTAATCACTCTTTGTTGTTGTATATGTTTTAGATTTTTTTCTAGTAATCTTACTACCTCTGAAAAAGTATTTGTAATTGGGCATCAATTAGTAGTAATAGTAACTAGAAGGCAGGTGATGTAGCAGAGATACCATGCAGGAATAGCTGTTCTGGTTGATTTTATTTTACCATAAAGAAACAAGAATTTAAATTAAGCGGTTGTGGTCCGACCAGGCACTGCTATTTGCTAGACTGTAACTATAGAGGGAGCCTGTACTCCATCTAGGAAAACATGCCCTGTTGTGCACTGAATTGAGAAGAAGTAATGTGCACTTCTACTGGCATGACAACCTGAACCCCTTGGGTGACATCCAAACTTATGTAATTGCAAGACCTAGATGACATTAATCATTCAACCACAAATTGAGTTTCATGCTAAAGAAGTATTTGTCTATCTTTCAACAAATACACCATTGTTGAATACATAATCATTTCAAATGTTTGCTGGGCTTTAGGAGAAAAGGTAAGCACAATGGAGAAGAATACTGGGGACAGAAAATCAAAACAAAAAAAACCCTGCCTGCCCAGTTTAATGTGTTTACTTTTAGTGAATAACTTTTTTTCTGATGTAAAAAATATTTTTATTTTTTCCTTTGAGACCACTCAACTCCTTTAAGGCTTTTCATGCTTACACACTTAAAGATCTTCTGTGGGAATTCTGTATAGTGAAATAGTATGTTGCTTGAATTTAAGTATTAAATAAAGTCTGTAGCACTGATACCCAACAAGCTATATGCAGTACGAAACTATAACTGTTTGGATTACATATAAAATGTTTATTTTCAAAAATGTGTGACATTCTTGTTATAATTTTTCCAATTGCTTCCCTTCCTAATTCTGTGCTCAAGTAACTGGAGATAAGAGAAGCAGCTGTGTATGACAAAGATGATGTCAAAACTTTAAACAGATGCTTATGTCAGCTAATTCAACATAATAATGGACGTACAGAGAAAAGGATGCTTTTATTTTGAATATTTCCTTAACAGTATTGTGGTGGAGCGTTAACTGGCATGCAAAAACTGTTCTGGGCTCTCTCAGTGAGAGAGAAAGCTCTTCCAGTTGAGATGGCTTACATTTTTATCCTGTGGACTGTATGTTTACATTCATTATATTTTCTTAACTCTGCAGATAAATTTGGAAGTTTGAAAATAATGTTTTCACTAGTGTCAGAATAATTGAGAACAATTTTGGGAGGGAAACTAGATTTTAAGGTTTTAAGCAACCTCTGACTAGTGACATCATTTCCTGAAGCAGCAAGGTACTGGCTGTTTTCATAATTCTCTATAATCTCTATTTCTTGGATAGAAATTATGATATTCTTGTTTTCTTCAAAGATGCTAAGATTGATAAGTATCAAACTAATGAATTAGGAACGTAAATGTCAGCTATGTCTATACAGTAGCAGTTCTGAGCTTATGTGGGGTTCTGTGGACTTCATTGTGAAACTGTTCAAATTGCAGTAATGTGCAGTAGCTATCATATCTTTCCAATTGGAAAAACTGATTAAATTTTTTTAACTTTCATTTTTTCCTGTAAGTGGTATGTTTCATTATGTATACCAAATTGAGTTTTAGATTGTAGTTTTGGATGAGCATTGGTATAATTTGGATATAGGAACTTATAAGAGACCAAAACAAAGCATGTCATTTTACTACGTTTCCAATCAACTGCCTGTCATGATGGCCATCCTTTACTTTCAGCTTCCTGAAATGATTGTTATGAAAAGTACAACAGTCTCCTTTTGTTTTGAAGCTTGCTCAGCTTAAATTTGCATTACAAATATGAACTTATTGCAGTCCTTTTCAAGTGTCCCACAATCTTCTGTGTTTTAAAGTTATTTTCCAGTTTGAATTTCACAATTTTGCATAAATCTCTGGCAAGCAGCAGTTTAGTGAGTGTGAGGTCTGTTCGCTGTACATAATAGTCCTGGACTCCTGGTGAAGTTTGATGAAATATGGTAAGATTATGCAAAACCTGAGTGAATATCTTTTGTAGGATTAATAGCAAGTTTATATACCAAAGGCATTTGGAGATAAGTCTTGGAGAGTGTTGTGGGCAGATATTGCTAGAGAGCAAGTTGCTTACTTAGATGGAAAGCATAGTAACAAATGCAAAATTTTAATAACTTGGTAAAACAGCCGCTTGCGAGTCCCCTAATTAAAATCATATCTGCTAGGTGTAGAGCTCACAGAAGGGTACAGAGAAAGCTACATCACCATTGTAAGAGGAATGCTTCATGGGAGAGGTGTTTCAAGTACAGATATTTGGAAGACAGTAGAGGACGTACTCTGAAACATATTAATTTAAATGTACCATTTCTGCTGAAAAGAGGAGTGGGACTGAAATCAGCATGCCTGTTCAACATACAAAAAATTAAATTACAGGTGGTGTTACGTTCTGATTCAGGTCCATACGTTAAAATAATTTGGGGGAGGTACTAATGCTCTTTCAATGTTCTTTTCAAAAGGGATCCCAACTTCTTGACACTACTATAGTCAAATGATAATTAAAAAGAAGTCTTGAAGCAGTAAAGATAAAACGTGCAGTGCATTTTTGTTCTTTTGCTGGTACACATGTAAATCTCTTTTACCTTTTTCTGAGATACTGAGCAAAATCTTTCCCTAGTTAGAGAAAGAATGCACTATCTTGCAACTTCTTATCAGGCTATAGTGATTTTTCCAAAAGATTTATTAGAGAAAAAATGAAAATCTACACATGCTATAATGTTTCACAACTTAATTTAGTAAAAATCACTGTGTGTTTAAAAAGAATCCAGCATAACGGTTTATGATATAAAGTAGAATAACAAATGCCAGTAATGTAGGACTGCATCACTTTGCCATGCCTGCTATTAACAGGATTCTTGCTGGAGAGGGACAGCTTTTCTCTGCCTATTTTTCCATCCAAAATAAATCTAATATTCATAATTGATTAAATACTCATCAACTAGAGATGTCTGTCTAGGCCTGTTGATATCTTTCTGCTGCCATTCTCAGTATGAGAAGAGAAGAAAGAAACACCTTGTGTTGAAGGTTATTTTTTACAGTTCACTCTACAATGGGAGTGAGAAGCATGGCAAATTAAGATCCAGAATGTCGCTAGAAGGTGAAATTACTAAAATATCAATGCATTAGTCAAACCTTGTATGAGATTTTGAACAGTCCAAGAAGTAGAAAGGTCTTTTTTCAGAGAAAGCAATGACATAGATATTTTATGTATGCCACTTTATTGGCTCTTTGTTTAGCTGGAATAAATCTGTATGAAATGGCATCATTTAAAGGACTACATAATCTGTGGGAGTTGATGATGAATTTTTAATTTGAGAAAGACTAGCTTCTTACAAAATAAGCCTCATGATCTAAGATGTAATGACTACAAATTGCTGTTTTAAATGCCAAGGCTGTGGCTTCATTATTTTTTGCACATTAAATAATGATTTTAATAAAAGTCTAGAGTTCATGTTCTCTTCTGAAAGCTATTACCTCTCAGCTGCTGGCATATACCTCTTTGTCTAGAGGGCAAAGTGAACAACATCTCATATTTTTCTTAGGTGCTATATGAAAGCATTAATTTCCTTCTGATGCTTTGATGGAACTCCAGTGCTGTGGGGCAAGTTAATGCAAAATGATCACATTTTCACTCATAATCAATATAGCTGCATGACAGTGGGCATCTATTTTTCATTTCAGCATTCAGCACATCTGAATGATGTGCAGATTTTCTGCAAAAGGATCCTTCTGAAAAGCAGGGGTGGAAAAAGCATTTTTTTAGCAGAAGGCAGAGTCACTTTGTTATTACTGCAGTTGCCTCCCAGCAAAGAAATATTTCTGTGTTTCACTACATACACACAGCTTTTCCTTTATGTCTTACCTGTTGCATTTGAATAGATCAGATACTTACCACTTTACTTAAGAAAGAACACCAACCAGCTATTGATTTCCTGAGTTTCTGGTGCAATTATTTTTTCCATTTCAGTTGCTCTGTCTGATCTTTAACTTCTTACACTGGGGTAGAAGAAGAAGAAGCTGCTGAAGACCCACACAGACCCTGTTTGTTATTGACAGGAGAATGATGGAAGGAAAAAAAATGTGTTTTTAAGACAGAAACTTAAGTTAAAACTTTTTTGTGTGTGATTCTAAAGTTTAAATGACCAGAAATATAAGTCTGAATATTTGCATATTAAGTGTTTTATATAATAGAGAAAGAAAGTATTTTATGTACGAGAGGAGATTTTCTGGCAGGACTTGTAACCCCATGGGGGACCAAGGCTGGAGCAGTCTGTTCCTGAAGGACTGCACCCTGTGGAATGGACGCACACTGGAGCATTCATGAAGAACTGCAGCCCTTGGGAAGGACTCTTGGAGAGGACTGTCTCCTGTGGGAGGGACCCCATGCTCGAGCAGGGGAAGAGTGTGAGGAGTCGTCCCCATGAGGAGGAAAGAGCAGCAAAAACAATGTGTGATGAACTGACAACAATCCTCATTCCCCATCCTCCTGCACTGCTGTGAAAGAAATAGAGAATTCGGGAGTAAAGCTATGTCTGGGAAGAAGGGAGAGGTAGGGGAAGGTTGTTTAACACTTAGTTTTTCTTTATTATCCTACTCTGATCTGATTGGTAATAAAATAAACTAATTTTCCCAAGTCAAGTCTGTTTGCCTATGACAGTAATTGCTGAGTGATCTCCCTGTCCTTATCTCAACCCACGAGCCATTCATTATATTTTCTCTCCTTTGTTCAGCTGAGGAGGACAAGTAATAGAATGGCTTTGGGAACCTGGTGTCCACCAGGGTCAACCCCTCACAATGTTAGTAATATGTTTGAAAAATGCAAACAAACTAAAAAAATTAAAATATTTTCTGGGCTTCAGCCCTGGTTACTAACGTTTATAGGGAATGTAGTATATTGTTGTTCTTATTATCAAGTGATAAAGAGTCACAATATTTTAATATACAATATTTTAATTCCTCAGGAGAACAAATAGAGGAAACATCTCTTCAAAGCCAAAAGTATTACGTCTTGAGGTTTTAGAAATAATTTTTGTTAACGGAGTAAGTTAAATTTAAGATGTTTGAAATTTCTTTTATAGATTTAGAGTTAGAGACAATCAGTTGTAAAACTACTGTTTCTATGTTGGCTGGAAGATCTTCCTACAGATAACTTAATACGTATGGGATACTGATGTCCTGAGGTTCCGCTATCAAATACATAGTAGGAGGCATAGAAACAGAAAATTTAAGTTTAAAAATGAAAAACAGGTTTGATTTATAAAAAATGACATTATCTTTCTATTGGTTGCCAGTGGTGTATTCTAGAACTTCAGCTTCAGTCTTAATTGCACTGCACCGATATGACAACTGGCCATCAAGACAGCAGTGGTACTAACACGTTTTGCTAGGTCTATCAGAGTAGTCACTTTTTTTTTAAGAACAATGATAAACAAATTATTTTAGTAGAAGATATTTTTTTGTTTCAGTAAAGTGGAAAATATTGACCTAAAGCTAAGAAGTCAAATAACAGCAGGTGTCAGCAATTATGTAATTATAATTCTCTGATAAGAATATTGAAAAATATATGTTACAGGTAACTTCCTTCTGATGAGAACAGAGGGTCCAATATGCCCATCCTCTTAGGGAAGTCTGCTGCCACCCTGGGGCCTGGGTGAAGGACATCGCCAAAATACTTCCTAGCCTGGTATGGCCCTCTGACTATTACTGCTTTTCCGTGTGGATGGTGATGAAGCTGCAACACATAGTCTGAGGGTAAGGAAAAGAGACTTCAGGGCCTTGAGATGGTTAGTAAGAGGAGCTAGAGCACAGGTTATTTATTTTTCCTCTCCACTTCTAGTTGTGGGCAGTGATGCTAAAACAAACAGATGTCTGTTAATACATGGCCCCTTTTTAAAATTTTTATAATGGCATGGCCTACAAGACACTGGGCTTACTGGTGTCAGATGGGATTCGCCTTTCTCAAAGAAGGAAGAGGGTCTTTGCTCAGAAGCTTGCGGGGCTCTTTGACAGAACTTTAAACTAGGCTTAATCGGGGAGAGAGGTAATATCAGGCTTGCCTGCGATGAGCTGTGGGATGACATGCCAAGGTTAGAGGGATGGGGAGCTAGCAGAAGCCCACAGCTCTTTGCTCTTAGATGTGTTGGCTACAGTGCTGCACACCTGAAGACTACGGAGATGAGCCAAGGGTTTTGAAGTAATAGAGGCCAAGAAGGAAACACCAATGAAATACCTCCAAGGAATTAAGGGATGTTTCTGTAAGAAGGTGACATGGATGGCAGCCAGGGTGAAGTGCTTCTACAACAATGCATGCGTTATGGTAAAACACAGGAGGAGTCGGAAGCCACCACGTTACTAGAAAGCTGTGACCTAGTTGCCATTACTGAAAGTTGGCAGTACAAATCCCATAGCTGGACTATGGCTACCGGTGGCCTACAGGCTTTTCAGAAGGAGCAGGTGAGGAAGGAAGGACAAAAGTGCTCTATATTAAGAAATTGGTAGAGTGTAAAGAGCTGTCTCTGAAGAACAGCCATGAGCATGTTGTAAGCTTATGGGTTAAAATTTGAGACTGAGGCAACAAAGGGAACCTTGTGGTTGGTGTTTACTACAGGCCACCTGATCAAGGTTGGTCTCTTGACAAAACCTTCTTACACCAGCTGCGGGAGTAAGATGATGTTCGTGACCACCTGAAGAACCTGAGTATGTTTTAAGTCTGTGGGATCTGATGAGATGTGTTCCAGAGTCCTGAGGGAAGTGGCTGATGTAGTTGCTAGACAACTCTCTGATATTTGTAAAGTCATAGTAGCCAGGTGAAACCCCCGGTGTGACTGGAGATAGGGGAAAACTGCACTCAGCTTTAAAAATGAGGACCCTGGAAACTACGGACTTGGCTTCACCACCTGACCAACCTAATGTCCTTCTATGATGGAGTGACTACACCAGTGTACAAGGGAAGAGCTACAGCTGTTGTTCATCTGGATTTCTGCAAGGCCTTTGACCTGTTCCCCCACATATATCCTTCTCTCTAAGTGGGAGAGATGTGGACTGTTCAGTGGATGAGGAATTAGTTGGCTAGTGGCATCCAGAGGGTAGCAGTCAATGTCTCAGTGTCCCAACAGAGACTGGTGACAAGTGGTGACTCTCACGGTACCATAATGGGACCAGTACTGTTTAATATTTTCATCGATGACATAGACAGTAGGATTGAGTGCACCTTCAGCAAGTTTGCAGAGGACAGCAAGCTGAGTGGTGTGGTTGACGCACATGAAGAATGGGATGCCATATAGAGGGATTTGAACAAGCCTGAGAAGTGGGTCCACGTGAACCTCATGAGATTCAACAAGGCCAAGTACACCTGGGTTGGAGCAGCTCTGATTATGCATACAGTTTGGAGCCTGAAGGAGCTGAGAGCAACCCTGCCAAGAAGGGCTTGGTGGTACTGGTGGATGAAAAGCTGGACATGAGTCAGCAATGTGCACTCGCATCTCAGAAGGCCAACTATATCCTGGGCTGCATTAGAAGAAATGTGGCTAGCAGGTTGGGGGAAGTGATTCTGCCCCTCTACACTGCTCTAGTGGGACACCACCTGGAGCATTGCATTTAGTTCTGGAGTCCTCAGCACACGAAAGACAAGGATCTGTTGGAGCAAGTCCAGAAGAGGACCACAAAAATGATTGGAGGGATGGAATGCCTTTCCTATAAGGAAAGGCTGAGATAGTTGATGCTGTTCAGACTGGAGAAGAGAGAAGGCTCTGAGGAGACCTTGTTTTAGCCTTTCAGTACTTAAAAGGGACTTAAAGATAGTGACAAACATTTTAGCAGGGCCTGTAATGATAGGAAAACGGTTAATGGGTTTAAACTAAAAGAGAGTATATTTAGACTAGATGTAAGGAAGATTATTTTTATGATGAGGGTGGTGAAACATGAAACAAGTTGCCCAGAGAGGTAGTAGATGCTCCATCCCTGGAAACATTCAAGGTCAGGTTGGATGGGGCTCTGAGCAACCTGATCCAGTCGAAGATGTCCATGCTCACTGCAGAGGGGTTGCAGTGGATGACCTTAAAGGACCCCTTCCAACCCAAAGTATTTTATTCTGTGATTACGGAAGTTAGCTTTACTTTAAATTTATATTTCTGGCAAGAAACAGACAGTGCAAAAATTCTCAGATTTTGTGTTTCTTCACAGAATTGGTGTATAAGATAATTCTAAATTACAGTATTATGCAAAGATATGTGGGGACGGGGAGCTAAGAGAAGAGGAAAAAAACAAACTTTAACCTTGGCATTCTGTGAAAACTAGCCCACGACTAGCTCACGTGAAAAAACAGGTATTGAGAAGCCCACTTTTTGTTCACTGTATGTGATCGGGACCTTGAACTTCTCTTGCATCTGCATTGATACCTGTTGCACAACTGCAGCTGTTTGTGAGGTTGTTTATCCTTAGGTTACCTGGAATTCTGAGCAGGTTTTGTGAATTGTCCTGAATATACCACAGCTGATTAGTCTTGAAACAATGTGTGTGATACCTTTACCTTGTAAAAGTGCCATAAGATTTCTTAGTTGGATGAATTTGTGTTGAAAGGAGGGGACTAGAGAAACTGAGATGGATCTGACAGGCACAGATAGGGCACAGGTACATTGTTTTACCAAAGGACTGGCAGGTGCTTTCGTGTGAAGAAGTGGTGTTTGCAAATTCTGTCCCTTCTTCAGAATGGTTCCACCTGCCAAAACAGCATCACCCTCCTGTCACCTGGGCTGTATGTCAGCCAGTTGTGTCGTCTGGCCTCCCTTTCTGCTGGAATAATGAAGCAGTTCCTTTTCAGGCTGCAGAAAAATAGGTCATAAAAACTCATTCTTGTCAGAATATTGATGTGTTTCTAGCCTGTGTTATAAAATACTCTTCATTTGATTGCTTCGTTTAACTAGTAAAGAAGTGACGTGACAAGCTTTCAGCCTCGTGAGATGAGACAGATTTAAAAATAAATAAATACAGAGATTTAAAAAAATCTTGACAGCAAGATGTGGAAATGTTTTTTTTATTCTGTGCTATCTGGAGGTCTAGCACTCCTATCAAATGCAGATGACCGCTGATTTGTCATCCTGAAGACATAATTATTCATTGGGTGCCATCTGCACATATGGCTACACCTTTCAACGACTGTCAGACGTGTCTAACTTTTGCTAACTACGTTTTGGAGAATATGAGATCTCTTAGTTGTTAAAGGTTGCTTTCCATGTTCTCAATTATAGTCATGTTGTTAGTAGTTTCCTCCATTAAGGAACCAAAAAGATTCTTAAGCCAGAAAGGAAGGATCTGAACTCTTACTGAATTTTCAGTTCATTTGCCCTTTTTTTTCTGCAAGTGACACACAGAAACCTTCCAATCTAATGTTCTCTAGAATCCAACATGTAAAAAAGTTCTGCATTTTTTTTCTAGAACCCAGAAGCTGAGTGTATCTAAACAGCAAAATAATTATCTCAAGCTACTCTGAGAAAAGACTGGCTGTGAAGATTGTGGAAGGAGATCTAGGTTGTCAATAGGCTGATACCCAAAGCATGTTTTCAGCAATCGTACAGAGAATGAGCGGAGTACGGACACTAAGATTTATGAAAGAAATTCTATTCATGGGAAGTCAGAGGGAAACTGTTCTTCTGTGAGCTGGGTGCTGCTTTTGGGTTTTGAAGATCTGCATCATTGCTGAAAGATACATTTTTCTTGCTAGACAGCTTTACACAGAAAGCTCAATGCTATCTTCCCTCTAATGGTAGCTGTTGTCTGTCTAAGGTTAGGGAATCTGTCAGGGGAAAACGCCTTTGGTAAGTTATGATACTGTTACTGCTCCTCTAAGTACGCTTTCCAGCACAAGTGAGCAAATGCATTAAATACTGCCAGTGTTTGGTTTATACTCCTACTGTGAGGAAGCTGCAGTTGTACTCTGGTGCAACTGTACTGTACTGCTGATCTTTCTACATAGGAGGAAACTAAGATTGCATGTGAGTCTGCTGGGTAATGTTTGTGGCATAATTACATGTAGATGAATGAAGAAGTAGAGTGTAGGTGAACTTTACACATTCTTCCACTTCTCTATGAGGGAATATTCCTGTTCTGCATGCACAGGATGGTACCCTGGATGGAGAAAAAATAGCAAGAACCCTACTCTCATGACATGATTTTTGGTATTATATTTAACAGTGGCTTAAGATATTGCTGGTCAGTACCTGCACCAACCTTAGATTTCTAGCACCATTGTGCCTCTGTGTTTACATGTCTGTGCTTGATCTGTTGCAATAAGCAATATTCTACCTTATGGATGGGATTCTACCTTATAGACAGGGACCTGTCTAGTTGCTCTAAGTGGACATTGGAAAAACGGTATCTAACTCATTTTCCTCTAGATATCAACGTGCCTTGGTAGAAAGGTTGTAGAGGTAACTCAGGGACTTGTTCTGATCCGAAACACTGACTGTTAAATAAGGATGGAATTTATTTTGCTTATAGTATAAAATGTCAAATGGAACAGATGCACAATTATTAGCATTAAATGTTGTCACTGTGTGAGAATTCTTGCATTACTGAATATACAGTAGCTGACAGGATTGCACTGATATGAGGCCTGTGAAAACAGATGTAACTAACATTGTTAACATGTGGGGAAGTCTTACGCATCCTCACAATTCTGATGTCTTCTAGAGCAGCTTTCACTAATGAACTTCACCTTAAAATACATTGTGCTCTTATTTCTTAATTTTATTTCTTATTTACGCATGTTTGTACACTGGTCATGATTTGAAGAAGCTTTTGCTTTTGTTTTTGGAGAGCTTAAAGGGGTCCTCTTTGTTCTTTTTTTTGGTCTTCTCCCTCTTTCTCTCCTCATATCCCTCCTCCTTATTTCCAGAGTGAAGCATACCCTGTTCCGTGCCCCCACCATCCCTGTTACAGTTCCTTTGGGCTAGTAACACCCTTATACCTAGGATACCTTATATCCTGTCTGTATCCTTCACATGTGGATATTGCTTTGTAGCTGTAAATCATACTTTTAAAGTTTTATCTACCACTACTCACAGATCAGTCTGTGCAGTGTATTATTACTGCATCTATAAATAAGGGAATAAATCATTGGTTTCTGACTTGCAAAGAATATGCCATGGCATATGAAAATACATCAATTTTTAATTCATTTCTGAAGGTGACCCAGAAACAAATGATCATGATGCAAGTAAAATAGAAATACGAATATAATATAGTCCCTGATGAAGAATTATATTTTAAGAGCATCTGCAGGATTTATGATTTCATATTTATAATTTGCATATGTTCCATATTTGTTTTGAATTTAATATGTTGTAATTTCATAGGCATGTAAATAAATTCAGTGGGTACTGCTGCCATCTCCTGGTCAAGATCTAAATTAAACATTGACCTCAAAAATTAAATCTGATGTTTATTTGAGGTTTTCAAGATGTTAATTGCTAAAGCTCAGCTTAAAATTCCCAAACACTTGAGCTTTCAGTATAGGAACCCTGGATATTGGTTAGATTGGTGTTTGTGATCAGATTAATTTGAATTTAATACCAAAGACTGACAGTCCTTTTTTTTTAATATTGCAAACTTTAGTAGAAATATTAAGGCACATTACCTGTAAATGTATGCACTTAAAAGATTTTGAAACTGGATTTGTTATTGTCCTCACCAGTTGCATCTGGTGCCTGGTGAGACCTTTCCCAGCTGAGTTTATCATCCATAGTAGTTTCTGTTCTTTTTCCTTCTTCTTCAGCCAATGGGCTTATTCCTTTTATACCCTTTTACCAATATTTGCACTGAAAAAAGCTGGCAGGGCAAGATCTATTTAATCACTGAGATGTAGTTTGAATGTGAGCTGGTTGAGTTTCCTTGTTAATCTATCTGTGTTCATTGTCTGCAATAAAGTGACTTTCAGCTTCACAGTGAATTCCACCACTATAAATGAATGTCATAGAAAGCTATTTCTTATCTCAGAAAACTTGTATGAAACAGGTGTGTTTGTTTTGTTTTCCTCAAAGCCTACAGTAGTACAACATTGTGCAAGATAAGATATCTCCCCTAGTTTCTCCATGTTGTTTTAGTAGGTTTCATTCATTTTGAGGACAGAATGTGAAAACACCTCATAAAAAAATTGTCACAGTTCTTATGTCAACTTAATTTTATATAGTTTGTATTAAGCTGTGTTCTAAGATGGTGAATGTCTCAAATAACACTGCTATCAATTTTTAAGTTCTTATTCCTATGAACTTTAACGAGTTCATTTTTAACACTTATTGTTGCAGAGTATATAATGTCTTACTTTGCAACATAGGCTGACTAATTTTTAATGTTAAGTAGTTTATTGACTCATGCATGGAATGAGAGGAAAAGCTTTGAAAATTTGCCTTTGTAGTAATGCTTTCAAATACAGCAGAGGCACTGTGCTATGCTTTGGTGTGGCAAGCTTATGTACAACGTTAAATTCTGTCTGGTCACTCTGAAATGACTAAAAGAGTGCAAAGGCAAACAATGTTACCAATTGCTATGATTATATCTGACACAAAAGCTGAATTTATCAGCAAACTCATAACATCACTATTTTATCTTCTTAAGTTTAGCAATATGACTGGAAAATTAACTGGTAAAAATAATAGGAGGAGCAGAGTAAATTTATCTGAAGAAGAGAGGAGAAAAAGGTAAGAACAAAATGGTAGATATCTAGTAGATGATGCGATTTTGATTAAATGCAGAACTGAACTTAATCTGATTGGCTGCTTCTTTAATATAACAACATTGTTGCCATAGACCATGAATCACACCCTTGTTTTAAAACTCATTCAATTCTGAGTAGTAGAAGCAACATAAAATGTTAGAATGTAATTATGTAAGTGTAGATGGAAAACACAGTTTTCTTTTCCAGTAGCAAGATTCTAGAAGTGCTGTGGAGATTTTCTTCAAGTTCTCCATTTCTCCCTTTTTTGTGATGCCAAGCAAGTGAAAAACTTTCCCACAGAGCTTTCCTGTCCTCAGAAGTCAAAAGAGGGTACTGGTGGGGAGTGATGGTTTGCAGTCATACTTCCGAAAGTGGAGGGGAGGTGCAAGGAATGTGAATCAAGCTGCCCCAGTATGCAGTCCTGTCTAGGAAAACAGCCTTTTGCCTGTGGTTGCATTTGTTGAGGATAACATCGTACAACTTCCTTTAAGATTTTAAGGGGGAACACTGAGGTAGTAGTGGTGGTGGAGTAAGAAGTGGAGTCTACAGAGTGAGTTAGGACAGAGTAGCCTCATGGTCGTATAGAACAGGATGCAGAAATAAATAATCTGGCTATGACATAGCTTTAGATGCAGTTTATCTGTGTCAGTGTAAGACTGTGCTGGAGCCAAGTGGTCTTGGTTTTAGGCCATGATACATTATTGTTACAGCATGCTGCTACTGTTCTATATAGCAACAACAGCCTGCTTCAAGGCTGGCAAGCGATTTCTGCACCAAGATTCTTTGGATCATATCAGTACACCCCCAAATCCCCTCCTTGCCTTATGGTGCTGCTAAAACGAATACTGACCCCATCTGACGGATGATACATAGTGGAAGACAGTATTTCTAGTTAGTCTAACCATGATGCAGAAATAGTAAGCGTCTATATTTGTGTACATAACTCTCAAATTTAATGTTATAGGAACAAAACTTGTAATTATTTCCTTTAGATAAAGATTTTAATTATACACATCCAAACATGAATTCTTAACTCTACTTGGTATCTTAAAGAATCTCTTTTCCAAGACAAAAACCAATTTTCTCCAAAGAGCTGCTATTGTATTTAAATGTGCAGAGGCGAAGGAACAATTATTTAATCAAATGTACAGCTAAGGCTTCTGTTGCACAAATCCCCTAAACAATCTCAAGTTGAAGAGCTAATTGTATTTACATTCTACAAACAGAACAGATCTGTAAGAAACGAAATAATTAAAATGCTTATAGGTAAGTGGGTAAATTCTGATTTCAATCCACTGGAGGACAATGCTATAATCTTAAAGGATTTTCTTATGTGTGTGACAAGTATGATTTTAACCCATGATTTTTAATGCTCTTTTCAGTAACACTTGAAGACATCTTGTATGATTTGAGTCTTGCATTTGCACGCCCTGTGGTGGCACACATAATTGACTAATGATGCCTGTAATTTGCCTGTGTGATTAATTCATTTGAAGCTATAAATATTCTATATTAAATTATGCAGAAAGCAAGTATTTAACTGATTTATTGAAATAAGAAATAATTTCTGTGTTTCTCTTTTTTGATTCACTAAACAAACCAAGAATTAAAAAAATCAAATGATATAATGGGAAAAAATGTAGCAATAGTAAATAATATAGGTACACCGTTTTCCTGTGATATGAATGGAAGAAGGAAGTTTGTTTTTATTACTGAGTTTTAGAAAATTATTCTATTAATGTTTCTGCAAAATCATCTCCTTAGCTTATGTTGATATCTTCTTTGAACCCAACAGAGAACAAGTCTTGTGGATTTTTTTGGAGTGTTTTCATGAGTTCTGTATGAAACAAACAAGATACACTTTATCTCACTCTTACAAGAAATCAATATTTTATCTATTCCTCTGAACAAAAAAAAATCTGAAAAATATTAATGAAATGTTCAGTGTTATTTAATGAAACAAAATTTGTTTTTTATTTCGTGTCCTGATTCATTTTATTTTTATCTAGTTTTACTTGATGTTACGGAAATAATTTAGTATCATGTAGAGAGTAAAGTTTAGTTGGATTACTTTATTTTACATATGTTCAGTGATTACAGGACACCTTGGTGCTTGATCTACCATAATCTATGAATATTCCAGACAAATGGATGGGGAAGGGATTGTGTTTTTTTACATACCTCCTTTTCTTTAAAGAAATCAGCAGTCAATAAGACAAATCCTGTTGTGACAGGTTTGAAGAGATTCAGAAATTCCTAACATTAGGAAGAAAAAGGTGGCCTCTTTAAATCTTAAGAACTAGTTTATTGTCCTTCCTTATTGTATGCAGTCACACAGTGTATCATCCTTAAAGTGCATTCAGGCACGGCTATTGATAATTGCACTGACTTTCCTCCAGGAAGTTTGAGGCTATCTTTCTACTACAGCATAAAGGGAGCAATTCCTTAGTGATTTGTATTATGAGCATAATTTCCATGCACAGATATGTGCAGAACATGATCAGGACTCAAGATCGTGCTCTTGTGTTTCAATTTTCTCTTAAATAACTTTTTGAAGATCTACATGGTGCCATTGGATTGAGTTTTCAATAGGAATGAGATTTTACGCTCGATAACATGACCTTATCTTTTGTTAGCCAGAACCATATTTTAATTGGTTTGAATCTCCTGAAGGACAAAGAGATGCTAAAGCAGTCCTTAAGTTGAGAATACAGATGTTTAGAGTGGCGGGTACTATGTATGATTGTGTGATGAGAAAAAGTCACCTTGCCCATGACCTTGGAAAGGTTGCAACCACTAAATCAAGGAGATAGTAGTGTTGCCTTCTAAGAGGCTGTACAGCTAGAGGAGTGAGGACTCCAGTCTAACACTTGGAGGACTAAGGAACACTATTCAGATAAGGCTGGCAAAAAAAATAAGGAATAAGCAGGTTAGATATTTCTCATATCTGAAATGCAAAGAAGTCAAGAGCAACAATACAGAATTGAATTCCCTTTTCCATCTGCTTGTGGCTTCCAAGTTTCAAAGAAACTAAAAAGTGGTGTTGAAGAGATCTTTGCACTAACTGAAACCATTCGGGGGGGAGACAGTAAGGAGGAGATGAAATGAGTATTGCTCAAATTGCTACAGAGCTATGTGGGAATTGCTTGTATTATAGCTGGTTACTGAAGGATAATTCAGCTGTGGGAGATGTCTCTCCTTATACTTGAGTAAGCTGCTACACTTGAACATACAATTTGTAGAAGGATTAACTAATCTTCAAACATACAAACTGGAAAAATTATACTCAACTGTTTCAAAGCTCATGATGTTTGCCATAAAGCTTTCAGGTTAAGCCTATGTCCTGCCTAATGAATGGCACTATTAGGAGCTGCAGCAGTATGACATTAGAAAAATTACAGCACTAATAGGTGCTGCTTTTACAGACCTTAATATTGCTACTTTAAGTTCTCATTGTTCGCTTAACTGTTACAAATCTCCTGATGAATAGGTTTTGTACAGAATTGTCAGATTCTACTTTGACAATTCATTTAATTTAATGGATGTCTAATTCACATAGGTTAACTTCAGAATGAAAGGGTCATCTTGAGAGTGTCTGCAACAGAAAACAAAGTAATTCCTTGTATCTCTGACAAAATGAGTTACAAGAGTGTTCGTATTTAGGGATGCTTAATCAGGAAAACCATATGCAAACTGTAGTATCCCAAACATACTTGTTGCCTATTAAATATAGGAATAATATATTTAAGATAAAAGTAGCCATGGTTACATAGTAAATTGAAAAGTGGGTTAAAGTAAGTAGTCTTAAAAAGAATGCATATCCAAGAAACTGGAAATCCTCATTTAAATCTTGTTTTAATAGAGCAGATATTTGATAAGTAACGTATAATTCTTGCTGTATTCCTAATACTATATAACCCAATAAATTATGACAAAACTAAATCAGTAAATTAATCTGTTGTGTGTTGAATGACGATACTATAGTGTGAACCCACCAGAAGCTAAAGCAAGAAAAATACTCTGAATGTCAAATCAACCTACTTTGGAAAATCTAATTATAGATATATGTTTAATGGCAGTAGCAATTTGTAAACTAACTACAGTACCCTCACTCTCCTTCCTAAAGTGTATCATTTGGGGTTTTTTTATTCTGGAGAAAAGGAGACTGAGGAGAGACCTTATTGCTCTCTACAACTGCCTAAAAGGAGGTTGTAATGGGGTGGGGTTGGTCTCTTCTCCCTGGTAGTTAATGACAGGACAAGGGAAAATGGCCTCAAGATGCGCCAGGGAGATTGAGGTTGGATATTAGGAGGAATTTCTTTACTTGAAGGGTTGTCAAGCATTGGAATAGGTTGCAAGGGAGGTGGTTGAGTCACCATCCCTGGAGGTATTTAAAAGAAATAGAGGTGTCTTACTCAGTAACACGGTCTAGTGGCAGATTTAGGGCTGGACCAATCGTTGATCTCAATGATCATAGAGGTCTTTACCAACTGAAACAATGTCTAACAGATGTTTAACATAAAATGTGGGTAAGGTACTGCAATGTATTGGGAAATGACTGGGAAGATGTTCATGCTTTCAGGACAAAAGGATGCTGGACACCCCCCACCCCCCACCCCGGTGTTCCCATGTGCTTGCAGGGGAAAGTCATCCTCTTGCTGTGCTCATGGTCCCCTGAACTGCAGAAATAGGTTTAGCCCTCTTGATGTTGTCAGAAGAGGTTTGGTTTATTGTCCTCATTTATCTTGCAGTGATGGAGCACAAGACTGCCACGTGTATCCCCGGACATACCTGGTTACCGTGACATTTGCACACGTTACTATGTTTCTTCCTATTTCTTCACTCTCCTTTTTATCACCTTTTTATTTCCTTGTCTTTGTCCCAGCCTTCTCCCAGATGACCTCTCTGTAATTACTTTCCCCATATTGGTGCCAGTTTAACTAAATCCATACCTCAATTTGACATTTCTGACAAAATTATCTAGGTAATCTTGGCATTATTGTATCAGTGGCAGCACCTAGGTACTGTTGGCCACGTAGAAAAACCTTTCCAGTGTTCCCCTCTTCGATTGTCTGCACAGTTTGACTGTTTCTTGTGTAAGAATTCCGTAACTGTCTGCAAAGGCCAGCAACCCCTCTTGTTGATATCTGTAACTTTTGTGAACTTCTCACATCGTGAGCTTGCACGTCCATGATTATGTCACATCCAGCAATTTCTCACACTCTGTTATGCAGAGTCTCAGCAGCAACCTAAACATCTGCATGCAGCCCTAACGTGATGTCTCGGTCAGTAACTATTGCATAATATGTTTACTTTGATAAAAACATGAAGGATCAAGTTGGTTTTAATTTCTTCTAAGTTCACTTTTATTTTGGAAATACCCAGTAGTTGAGGCTATGATTGATTATTATTTGTAAAACTTATACGTATTTACTGGAATATGCTAGAAAGAGTTTGAGAGGCCGCTGTATTTAGTTTGCATGGTCGAAGCCCTGTATGTGCAACCGGAACAAAGTCCTGCAGCTGAAGCCAGCGTGTGCTGTGGCAGTGATGCCTGTTTTGAAGCTATTTGCTATGCCTTTCTCTCCACTCCTATCTTCCTGAGTGCAATTCAGCCTTGATCTTTGTCTTCCTCTCAGCCTGGCTTCATGCAATAGAGAAGTTCACTGAAGGGGGAGAGGACCAGTTATCCAAAGAGCAAGTTCTACTTAGGCAATAAGACAGAAAAGTCCAAAATGTCAGTAGTCCAGATCACAGATTTATTCCTGAAAGATGATAAGTTCCACAACAGTGGCATATGATTGGGGTTTTAGGCGGCTTACTATTTTTATTTTGTCTCCAGTGATGGGTTTATGCTAGATTGCAATTTTCAGAGTTGTGTTTGACTTTGGGAACTACATATCATATATCAAAACCTATAAGCTGGAAATTCTCTGTGGGAAATGATTGCCACAATAAATTTTGTTTCAATGCAAGAGCTGTAGTGGACCTGACCGAACTGACATGTGTTCATCTTGGAGTAGAACCAAGTAGTGATGCTGTGCCATTTTGTAGTATATTCCTACCAGTGTTGTCTTCCTGATTAGGGTGTTGATCCTTTTAGTCTCGAGTGATGCTTTATTTAGCATGGTCCCTTGAGTCCCATTTTAGTGCTTTGAACACTCATGGCTGCTTCTGAAGTTGACTCCAAATGAAAAATGAAATTATAGCTAATAAAGAAATATTTAAAGAGGAAATCTTATACAGGTGAAGATTTTTGAACTTAAATCCAGCGAACTATTATTATTAATTTGAGAACAAAACTGAGGGAGTTTATTATTAGGTAACTGTAAAACTAGGCCCATGTATTCTGCATCTCAGAAACAATGAACTAAATGATAGACTGAAGTCCTTGGTGTCTTTTAAGTATGTGCACACATAGGAATAGATAGTAGATTTTTAGATTACAGAGGGCTTTGAGAACAGTTGAGTTGAATTAAATTTATATTTTATAGGATAATCTGCAATTTCTACGCTGTCTTCAAGAGTTCTATTATGAAGTCTGAAAATGAACATTGTTTCTGATAAGTGCTGACCGTTCAGAGTTCAGTAGGATTACAGAATCAGGTCATAACTAAAATTTATCATACATCATTAAGAACAGTTTTTTGTAATAATGCATCTTCAAACGTACCAAGAAGTTTAATGAATTCATCTTGCTATTGCTAATTTCTTTATTTCAGGAGGCAAAACTTGAAAGATGTTTTGGTTTTTAAGTGATGGTCCCTTCTGTTTAGATTGGACTTTATATATCTCTACATGCATTTTTAAATATATATGAATATTCATTCAACTTTAAAAGTATGTCTGCTAGAAATATTAGTAATGAAAATTAAAAAGAAAACGTGTTGTCAAAGCATAGGAACATTTTTTTCTAAGACCAAGCAGATTAAAAAATGCTAGTTCATTTTTTGAAGTGTAGAGAAGTTTCTTGCAAAGTAGTTTATGGTTGCGGGTTTTACTGGTACGGTCTTAAGCATTTGCTTTAAGACAATTTATCTAAATAGTTCAAAAGAAGTTCATATATTAGCACAGTTTTAAAATAATATTTTCCTGGTCATTTGTCATTATAAAAAAAAAAGGGACACCCATCTCCAAAACAAAATAAAAAAAGGCAAAAGCAACCAAACAAAAAAGCACTAAAAAAATCCCCAAAACAAACCCAAAAAAAGACCCCAAAATCCAACTAACCAAACCAAAATAAATTGGACCTCGGTATTGAAGAAAATGGAAAGAATGGGTTTTCATTCTCTGGAACAATTTTTGTCTATGCTAAAATCTAGAAATTCTGAAAGACTTAACTTTTTTAAAGGATGCTGTCTGAGTTGCTGTTGCTGTTAAAAGCATATCATCCACAATTACAGCTTACCAGTTAAAATATCTGTATGAAATAAAGATACCAAAACCCAATTTGGAATGTCATAAGGATTCCTCTACATAAAGTCTGATCAAGTAGCAACAAGCGCCTACTTCATTGCGTTCACTTATGGTGGGTCTTTGTTAAAGCTTTTGTGACAAAAACCTCTAATGTGAGTACAAAGAGATGAGTGAATTCTTGAATCTCCTATAGAATCCATAAAGGCTAATTCCCTTTGTTTATGGGAAAGGAACAGGCAATTTAGAGAATTTTGTTGGAGCTAAACTCTTATTTTGTTGATATGGCATAGATTACTACTACATATATTAATATCCTGAGTTTCTTGAGAATGTAAGTCAGATTTTAAGTGGTGCATATTGGGGAAATTGTTTTTTTTTTTCCTGTTTATGATTGTATCTCAAAAAAAAATAAAGATGGATTTAAAGAAGCAAAATAAATATAAGGGAATGCATGTGGAAGAGGGACCTCTCTAGTTAATCAGAGAAAAATGTGCAAACAGCTGAGGAAAGAAGAGAAATGTAGCAGCTTAAGAAAGTAACTTTAATGATCTAAACCCTTCTAAAGTCTCATATATTAAAATGAGAGAAATGAGAATTAATCCAAACTAGATATGGTAAAACATGGAAACAGAGGAATTTAACTTTGCGCTTTACTAATGCTGCATAGTGATCCTATAGCTTGGTGTCTCTGATCTTAGATTAGACTGATTTAAGAAAAATACAACCCACTTTAATAAAAAATCCCTTATGATCTATCTTTTTACTATATGTATTTTTGTACTGAAATGACCTTTAGAAATTGAAGAAGTACAAATAATTAATAAGTAGTATTACTAAAATATAAGGCATAGAGAAATCTGTCATGCAGTTAAGTTTTGTGCTAACCATAGTTACAAGGTTTTAACACTGATCGTGATTGCTTAAATGTATGGTGAGAAATAGGTAATAAAACCATTTTTTAATTGTGGTATGATTTTCTGAATGTTCTATACTATATTACTGGGATACCAAACATTTAAAAATTAAGAATGTGAGGTAGCAAAGGGTTACAAAAAGATTCTCAGGCTTAGAGATATTTGTACTGTTGAAATGAAAGAAAACAGGATTTGTGAATTCTTTGTCATTTTTAAAAAGAAGCCTTAAGCTCATGTCTAATTAGGGTAGTTCTTGTTGTATAAGTTGGGTATGTTTAACCATTTGGGTTTTTTTGAATATTTTACAAGAAATGTTGTAAAGGTAGCAGACTTCCTTCTATTTTCAATATACTTAAATACAATGTGACTTTCTTCTTTTGTGTTTGGCTATGTGGATGAATTGTGCTATGGTTAAACCTGAACTGGACCCTTGCTCTACCATTTTATGCAGTTTGTGCACTAAACCCATAATTATCCCAGTAAATACTCTACAAAGCCTTGTTATAGACTTCTGTGTTCTACAAACACCCGCCTACTGTCCTAAGTCACTAACAATTAACCAACGTCATGCTGAAGTACTATGATTGTATGGGCTCACAGTTGGTTGCTCCTTACAAAGATTCAATATATAGGACAGAAAGAGATGTTCTGTATCAGCATAGCTTTTAGGTTTTCTCTTACTTATTTTGGAAGAAATAAGACAGGTTTTTCAGTTTTAGCCAGTATATGAAATGTCGTAAAGGATACATATGCTGTTTCTTCCCAAACTCTGAGACTTTCTGATGGCACTTATGAGAACTCTGGGATAGAAATCTTTACTTTGCCTCTTCTTGACGAAATATCCAACGAAGATAGCAGTTTTGTAACCCATGATGCTCTTCAGTTCCTTACTCTGATCCTGTATTGTCTTCTGTATCCAAACAGTGCCAGAACACTGAAATGTGATAGCTGAAATTCTTGTCAAGTGAATATTTTTTGTTGTAGAGTTAGCAAACCATCTCCTGTGTAACTCGATCTGTAGTGCTCTAACAAATAGTTTTTCTTTAAAATGACATTTTGCATTTCTCTCTCTCCCCATCACAAAATCAGTATTACTCACGAAGAAAAAACATCTAGTTTTAGATGCATTTTTCTGTGATACTCTACAAACCTATTCCATCATTTTGCTTATCGTCTCTCCTTTCCTAAAGATGGAAAGATTTTTTCTTTTAAAAAAAATATGTATTTTTAAAACAGAAAAATAAATGTGGGTTTTTTTTCTTTTAGTGCATGCCCATAATCAGCTATTTACATTTCAAAATGGTTTGTCAACATATCACTGCCACACTTGTCACAGCCTCTCTAAAGCTTTTAGAGTGAATTAGAGTGATTTTTCTGCCAGAGGAGCCTGGTAGTGATTGCAAGGCTAGTGGTACTTCTGCCATGCAGAACATTATTATTGATAATGCTAAGGATAAACCTGATGAGGGAAAAGATGTTGAACTCAGCAACTGGTAGGGAGAGGTGGGGATTCTGAGTTTGGTTGTCAGTGAGCTGACCCTGGTTATGTCCAATAAAAAAAAAACAAAACCTTTTTATAGGACACCTGGTACTTGATTTGACAGTCTTATTCCTACCCTAGTTTTACTACTACTATTTTAAAGTATTTTTCTCAACAGCATTTTAATTCTATTATAGTGTGTTGATAAGATGGTATCAAAAGAGAAGCATCAAACTGCACAGGGACAGGGAGTCTCCCAAAGATCACAAATAAGTGTCTTAATTAATGAGATAGTAAATACTTAAGACTAAAAATTCCTAGTATTTTTCTACATGCATGTAGTCTTTTGTAGTAAATGTAGTATAATGCTCATTTTTAATTGCCTTTCAGTTACAAAGAACTCTTGGCTTCTCCTCTACAGTTATGTATAGTGCAGCCAGCTTCTCAAATGCTGGCTTCACATGAATCTCTGTTTTCAGCAAAGTAGGCTCTAAAATTTCCATAGATAGGCTCTATTACAACACATGGGAGTATGGCCATGTCTGGTGGGAAATCAAAGCCAACAATCATTGTGAGGCTCAGGTGTGTTGCTTCATACTATGTATGTGAAAGTAGCCATTGGTATACTCTTGAATGTTGGTAATAGCATTCATCAAGTGTATCTTGGTTCCTGAAATTGTTAGAGTCCTATAGGAGCTTACAATGTTTTGGTGACACATTAATGTTTTTCACTACTATGTAATATAAAAGCCTGGATCATGCTGCGTATAACAGCACCAAATTCAGTCCTATTGTTTTTCCTTGGATTTGTGTCAGCCCTCCCTGAACTATGTAGAATGAATTAAGTAAAAATATATGGAGGCAACTTAACTGGGTACTACTTATTTGTATTTAACTGGGATATCTATAGCTTTTAATATCAGACATGAAGAAAGCTAAGATGGGGGAAAAAAATCTTGGATTTTATTGGAAAAAAAAAAAGAGGATGAACAGGAAGTAAAAATTATTTTTTTTTTTCTAAATTGGCCAAAATGTAGTGTGCTGTTAGCATGTAGGCATGAAAGCTGTGTCTTCATTAGCAAACTAAACAGGGTTAAAGCATAGTTTGACCACAGGCATGTGATCTACTCATTTTGTTAAATTGTTAGGAAGACTCCTGGCATGTTTTTGGTCTAAGTCTCCTTATGCTTTTCCAGAGATTGCCTGAGCATGTGCTGGGGGATTGCACAGCCTGGGGTGGATCCCAAGGGCAACATGGCTAATGGTCCCATGCCTGGAGACCGCGGGAAAGGGTGAGGGACCTTGGCAGAGTGGGCGTGTGCAGTGCTGTACAGGACCAGTTGACCCTTGTGGCTGAGGAGCAGGACCAAGCCTCTTGTATTAGTGTGGGTGTAACCCAAATGCATTTAATTTTGATCCTTTAGTGAAGTGTTGCCCTTTGGGATGCTGTGTGGTAACCCTGAGTGTCTTCAGATCTTCAGCTGAAGTCATGAAATATGTCAGAAGCAGCTCAAGTTTTTTCAGATTTTCAAAATATTTTTTCATGCAGAGTAGTAATCCTTTTAGTGCTGGCAGCAGAGGAAGCTTGCTGTGTTTGGATGCATAATAAGTGACATGTTAATTCATTCATAGCTTCTCTCTGTAGGAAGATTTTTGTGTTGAGGGCATTGTCCCCAAAGTCTGTGGAGAGAAGACCTCTATGCTTTCATAATTTTTTTTTTGTAGCTATTTGTTCCTCCATGCCTATCAAAATTTAAACCAGTACTGAAAGCAAAGTACACTTAGAGTGACAGGAATTTAGGAGGAGAGGAAAAAAAAGACACACTAATAGTAACCTCCTTGACCTTTTACGTACACTTACTATCCGAATATCTATTGAGCTGTGTCATAGCATCAGATTAGGAGGACGTATCATGTTGTAAGGTTAGCTGCTCTGCTACAGAACCACACAAGAGATGGTTCCGATTTCCTGGTTCCAACAGGCTATTAATCTCCAATTCCATTAATCCTAAAGGTGCTCCTTAAAATTAGTCCAGCTAAATTTGGTAAAAATAGTATTTTTTACACCTTAAAAGTCTTCATTTTTTGTTTAGAAGAAAGTAAAACAAAAGAAGAAGAAACCTCAAGAAAAGCATAGATGTGGAACAGTAATGTTGGGGTACATTATTTAACATCTGCTTGTGACAGGCTTCTCCCACCCCACTTCACCTGCAGCTGTCTGTTCTAGCTCAGGATGTGACCCATCACACCACTAACGGTGAGAGAAAGAACAGATGCTGACCTTTAACGAAACCTGTGCTCCTTTCACTCTGGTCCTGTGTTTTGACCTAGAATAAATCATATCTGTGCAACAAATGGGCTGAAAGCTAACTTAGACTAATGGTTTAGTATTAGCTGTTTGGCTTAGCAAACTGAAAGAGCTCATCACAAAAAATTACAAGTGCCATGAAAAGGCAGGACTGCAGCAGTAACTGTGAGCCTGCCTGCAACTGCTGAGGAATCACAGCCTGGAAATGGGTAGTAATGCCAACCTCTCCCTGTCTATTTAGCACATCTGCGCCTTCACACTGTTAGATTTTCTTTTTTTAGTTATTTGTGATATATTTGCTTGATTAACCTGATCCCTTTCTATTACAAGATGATCCAAAAGAAAGACTGTATGTTGTCTACCTAGACTTTAATAAAGCCTTTGACATAGTTTTCCACACCATTCTTCTGGAGAAATTGGCTGCTTATGGCTTGAATGAGTATACTCTTAGCTGGGTGAAAAAGAAAGGCTGGATGAATGAGCCCAAGGAGTTGTGGTGAATGGATTTAAATCCAGTTGGCAGCTTGTCACAAGTGGTGTTCTGCAGCACTCAGTGCTGGGGCCAGTTCTGTTATCTTTTTCAATGATCTGGATGAGCAGATTGAGTGTGCCCTCAGTAAGTTTGCAGATGACATGAAGTTGTGCTGGAATGTTGATCTGCTTGAGGATCGGAAGGCTCAGTAGAGGGATCTGGACATGCTGGATCAATGGGCAGAGACCTATTGTATGAGGTACAACAAGGCTGAGTGTTGGGTTCTGCACCTGGGTCACAACAACCCCTTGGAATACTACAGGCCTGGGGAGGATGGCTAGAAAGCTGACTGGTGGAAAAAGATCTGGAGGTGTGAATAAACAGCTGGCTGAACATAAGCCAGTAGTATGCCCGGGTGGCCAAAAAGGCCAATAGCATCTCTATGAGTATCAGAAATAGTGTGGCCAATGGAGCAGGGAAGTGATCTTCCCCTGGCACTTCAAATACTGTGTTTGGTTTTGGGCTGCTTACTACACGAAGGACATCAAGTTGCCAGAGCATATCCAGAGGAGGACAGTGAAACTGTTGAAGGAACTGGAGCACAAGTCTTAATGAGAAGGGGCTGAGGGAACTGGGGCTGTTTAGTCTGGAGAAAAGGAGCCTGAGAGGAAACCTGATCACTCTTTACAGCTATCTGAAAGGAGATTGTAGTGAGGTGGATGTTTGTCTGTTCTTCCAAGTAACAAGTGATAGGATGAGTGCAAATGGCCTCAAGTCGTGCCACGGGAGGTTTAGATTGGAGATTAGGAAATATTATTTCACTGAAAGGGTTGACAAGCATTAGAATAGACTGCCCAGGGAAGTGGTTGAGTTACCATCCCTGGAGGTATTTAAAAGACTTGTAGATGTGGTGCTTACGGACATGGTTTAGTGGTAGAGTTGGCAGTGTTAGGCTAAGGGTTGGACTCTGATCTTAAAGGTCTTTTCCAACCTAAACCATTCTATGATTCTATTTCTCAGTCCTCTCTCTGATGTATGTAAACTGGAAAATGTCTCTTCTCTGCCTTAACTACATAAAAATGAGAACTTGAGTGACCCTGTTCCTGATCTTGCAGAACATTTTGCAGTCGGTTTCAAACTTGCTAGGTGGAAACAGTACGTATTTAGTTGATATATAGGTGTCTGTGTACTTTCAGACTGTGATTTCTTGAAAGCATATTCTCTGCAGGAGAGATATTTTAAAATAAGATTCTTCTGCCTCTCTCTTAGACAGTAAGTGGTATAAACTGTCTGACTGATGTGAAACAAATGAAGTGCTATTTAGGATTGCATCTATTGGAGATAATAGATAAATCTTTGCTCTCGGCCCCATGACATTATTTCAACTGTAGTAAACATATTTCCAATTTCAAAATGAACTTCAGGGGAATCTCTAGCAGATACAATCTCTTAGCTGCTTGAAGGATCCAATCAAGTATTTACTGTGTCTTATGAAAAGCTGATTTGCAAACTTGCTCTTCCAGGAAGAGCAGAACAGTTACAAAGATACAGAAAACAAATATTTTTTAAGTGTCTGGTTTATTTTCTTTTAGTATGTCTATACCATCATTGCATTTGTGAATAGCTAAGCACCATAAGTAAGCAGTTATTTACCTCAGTGGCATAACTCTTTCTCTTCCGTTGGTACCATTTGGGGCTGGGGCCAGAGAATGGGTGGGTACCACGGGTCTTGGAAAGTTATTGAAAAAAAGACTTCCAAAATTTGTTGAGTGACTTAATCCATTTGTTGATTAACAGTCACTAACCAAGTATGTACTGCAGTGTCTCTGATATCACATGCATGTCTGAAAGATCTTGTAGGCAAGTGTTCATGGGAGTTTAATTTTTGTGTTAAATTTGATCTTGGAAGAAGTTAAATTCTATATGTCATGCAACAGTTGGCCTGCTCCAGACTTAGCAAAATCTAATTGTGTAGGAAAAGTGACAGACGCCTTTAATTTATGTAGTTCTCACTTTTCACTATTGCTACTGATAGAAGTTTTCATTAGAAACTCATCAAAAAATGTTACATTTTATTTACAGAAACGTTTGTGTGTGTTTTTGTGTTTAATCAAGTACAGGCAGAGAGTATATTTTTAATCAAGTACAGAAAGTGGAGTATATTATGTTATAGCATGGTATAGTATAATATAACAGGGGAATAATCTTGCCTTTTTGTCAACATGACCTGTTACAAAAATAAATGTTTAACAGAAGAACGTTCAAAGAAGAAATTACTTAATTACTGTTTCATGAAAAGGTCTGGAGGTGGAAGACACCTTGAAACTTGTCTTCCTTTGCCCTTGCAAATTTTCGGCAGGAGGCTGGTCCATATGATACAGACAGCTATACCGGCTAAGCTGACAGGTGCAGCTCAGGATCTCAGCTTGGGTTTTACCCCCTTAAACTGTTAGTAGAACCAGCTGTGTTCCTGCATCTCTTCTGCTGCAGTGCAGATTTCCAAGTTGCTCATGAAAGGAAGCTGGAGCTAACTCCAAGTTTTGCTAACTCCTTGTAGGCAAGGCTTATGATGTGCTCTCTTGTCTGGCTTATGCTGTGGGGGCAGAAACCTCTTGCAGAAGGGTGATAAAAAAAAGACAGCTGAAGACAATAATGTCTTTCCTTAGCACAGCTAAATTTGCAAGGTGTCGTTGTTCAGCACCCTCCTTGCCAAATTTCATCACTTTGCTGTGAAAGAGCAGATGCCTTTTGCACAAAAGAACAGGCTCCACAAATGCAATCAAACAGCAAATACAGTCTCGGGGGACATTTGCACTCATTATTTCATACTTCTAATAGGAAGGAATAGCCTTTTTGCTGCTCTGTGAAATATTATCTACAGTGTATTTCTCAGTCATAGAAAATCAATTCTAACTTCAGTTGAAGAGTATTTGCTGATTTTTGCTATAGTTTTCATATTACAAGAGGAAAAAACTCAATTGTGCAGAAGATGAAATCTGATTTTGATGGCTTTTAGATTGCCTTGTTTACAGGAAGAACAATTGCTTACTCAGATTTACATGCTTGGTGGCTGAGGGTGCTGAGAGACACAGGCATCCAAAAAGGTGATATTCTGGGGAAATTTTCAGATTGGAAAATCAATATTTATCAGGTCCTTAAAAAAAGCATAATGAAATTTCAGAGTATATAGGTTATTATGGGCCTTACTCAAACCAAAGTTGAAATTGACTCAGTTGAAAGCTTTCGTTGGTCAAAAGGATCCTTGTATTTCAGTCTTTCTAAATAAAACAATACGTTCGAATGTAATCCTTTCACATTTGACAGATTGAGGCAGAGTGGTGCATGCTACTCCGTCAGAGAGTGTTGTTTCAGCCTCAGTGAAGGAAAAATCAGAGGTTGATTCCCACCTGACTCATCCCCACAGAGATTTGGTGCAAGATTCCTTCCTGTTGAAAAGCCAGGCATGAAAGACAAGATTTTCTTTGAACTTTGAGGAATTTTAGTGCTTTCACTAGGGGGAAGGCAAACTCAACTTTAAACTTGCAGACATCGCATTGTGTTTTCAACTCATTTAGCCTTTGGAAATGGTTTAAATAAATAAAAACATTATTCCAGATATTTCTAAATGTTTTAGCTTGATTTTTCACCTTATCTGTTTAGCGCTTTCCATACATCTTAAATTATACCTCCAAATTTAGTGCTATAAAAAAATAATCCTTCTAAATGACATATATTCACTGTTTTGTCTTCAGGAATTCACAGACACTTTTGTTTTATAGGATAAATATTTTCACTACTAAGTTTCATTCTTAATTCTGAGTGGACTCAAAATTTAAAATGGAGCCAGGTGAAGATACCATACTCTGTTTTGCTGTCTGCTATTAAATATGGTTTTTATTTGAAAATCAAATATGGAATAGCTCTTTAGGCAACTGTGCCACAGTAATGGGTCTTGGGTTGTGATGGTTCCAAAACTATGCATTAGGAAACAACTGAAATGCCAGTGTCTTGGTGGTTCTTTACACGGGCAGATCATAGGTATGGTAGGCAACTGTTGTGGTCTTCTGGACTTGATGAGGCCTCAGGTAAAATACCATATTCTGTTTTGTAACACACACAGAGAAGCAACAAAACCTCAAACAATAGCAACAAAACCCTTTAGTACTGCCGGTTTTCATATCAAATGTATATGTAAGTGCTTTAAAAATTAGTTTCTCAGACTTAAAATAAAGAAAAAATCAATATGCAGATGTAGGAAAAAACAATAAAAATAACATTGTAGATATCCTAGTCCAGTATTTACAGACACAGGTGATTGCATAGGACAGAATGCAGTAGGTGGTGGCAGAGGTTAAAGAGGAGAGGACTGGTGTGGGGAGACAATAAGGAGGAGAACAACAGCAGGTAACAGAGAGGAATGCTAATATGCAGCTTGAGGTCTGCTCAGTGTCTTTTAGGGACACAGAGAACAGTTTCAATATGCCTCCTGAAAGAGACCCCAGAGTTATTGCTAGAAGGTGTTCAGAGGAATTGCTTCTTGTACAAGCGAGGACTTTTGCATCATGTACTTCTACAGTGTATGGATTGAGGTTATGAATGGTTTGATGCAGGGAAGATTGTATGTTTAATTCTGAGAACTTTTCCATCCTGTGTCCTCAAGCTAAAAAAGGAAAAAGCTTTTCTAGAAAAGCACGACACAATTGATTCAACCTAGACAGTACTTTGTTGAAAGAAATTTTGGGGATATAGGCTGAAAATATTGTTTAACAAACACTTTAACAGTAAGAATAATATAAAAATGTGAGACTACTGGGAGAAACCTTGCTGTTAAATGAAGAACATAATTTGATGATTGAAGAGGTCATAAAACTCCTCAAAGAACACTTTATAACTCTGATTAATATAATTCATTTAATTAAAAAATATAATAGTAAAATCTACGGAAAAATACATTGAAAAATAAACTGTTTCTGAAGAGTCCTCCAAAATGTTGGCAGGAAATGTGTTAAAGAACCTGGAGTTTTATAGCCTGGCAAATGAGTGCTACCGGGAGGTCTGTTCAGACTGCAGGAAAAACTGAAAATAACAGGAACTATCCTGGTGTCGTTCCTGCTTTTCAGAAAAAAGATAAAAAAATAATCCAAAGTAAGGCCAGAATAACAGCCACAGCTATTTCTGAGATAATTACTTCTAAAGGTTTCCTTCATCACTGTTGGAGCATTGTTTTACTCCGGTTAGTAGGTATGTGAGGGTGGATTCTGAGATCTGACGTTCAATTCGTATTGGGTGGGGGGAGCAAATAAAACTACTATCACAAAATCAAACAAAACCCAACAACAAAAAATGCAAACAACCCCCAAGCTGTGTTTTGCAGGGCTTTTTTAATTTGTATTTTCATTAAGCAAGACTGAATAGGAAAAACTGTGGTTCAAACTTCAGTAAATATGTAGTAGATATTTGGGGGTTTGATTACAAGAATTTTGTCTTGGCACAGTAGCAGTTTCAGCCTGATACACAAGAAGGAGGACAGGGCTAAGTCCCCAGGCCTGTTGTGTAATTTCTCTTTTATTCAATAGTCTGGAAGTGAGGATGCTCATTGAGAACTGGGAGAACTGGAAATCCCATCACCTTCTCTATTGCTTGGATCCTGCATCTTTCTCTCTCTTAAAGATGATACTAAAATCATCAGGCTATTTATTGTTCTGAATGCTTGTAATTTCCCTTCACATGGTAAGTGAATATGCCAGCAGTGTCTAGAATCTGTTTTTCAGGTGACTATCCTGAAAATACACCCTGAATAAACAAAATATTTGGGATTAGGAAATACTTCTTGGATTTATGATACCCAAGTTTTAATGCACTTTACCTTCATTAAAAGTAGAATTGTGGACTGATAGCAGCACCTGACATGGGATATTTTTCAACACGTTGGTTTAGGCTTATCCTTGAGAAAAGGGAATTTCATATTTAGATCTAGGTGTTAGGCAGGGACCATGCCTTTAATGACACCAACTGAAGTTGAATTATGCTAACCTGAATTTTATTTTCAGAGAACATAGCATGTTATTTGGCCTACTCCTCCCTCATAGAACAAAATTGTTACTTAGCTCGGGCCTTAATATCACTTGCGCTGGGAGTAAGAAAGACATGTAACTATTGTTTATCTACAACATGTGCCCTCACTAAAGTATGCTAACAAAAATTCCCTGGCTAATGCTAGTTGTGGATGTTACTTTATCCGAAGACCCCAGTGTTGCCAGCTCCCATACTTGCCTGTATAACTTAATGATGCAATTGAATCTTTAAACATACTGGCATAAAAATCAATAGATAAACAATGTAATACACAACAATAGTCTAGACTGGAAAAATTCTTGTACCTAAACTAGAAATTGAAGATCCCTCTTCATCATTTTAATTACAGGTACAGCTAAGGCAGATCTATAGCACTTTGTCTGTTGGGTAGAAACTAGTTTATAAGATGTATTAGTTAAAGATACACTAAAAGTAATGAATTACTTCCTGGTTCCATAGTTGTAGAACTTCTTTTCAGCAAGCATGAGAATCTGAAAAATGGAGTTCCATTCTCACCTATGCTGCCTCTTGGTATAATTTAGGAGCTGGCACATGTCCATGTATCGGGAGGCTTGTATTAATTTCAAGTTTAGTACATCTGTTATTCACTTGTATTCTGAAGCTCTCTGTGTTCAGTCCATTGCTGGTATTCTTACCTGCTAGGCTCCATTTAGAAATTTTTAAGAGAGAAAAGTTCCTTTGTAATTAATATTTATGAAACTTGGAACTTTCTATAAAGTGCTTTGATTTTTAAATCCTTGACTGTAAGGATAACAATATTTTCAATTTTATCCACATCAAAGGCCTCAGTAGTGCCTTAGAACTTCACAATCTAGGTTTTAGATGCAAAGTTGCAGCTGTTTAGAAAAAATAATAGAAGTTCAAAAAATAATAAAGGTGTTCCCAAGGGAATCATTTAATTGATAAATAGCACTTTTCTTGTTATGCCTGGGTAAACACATTTACTCATTGAGCTGGAATTAGCATCATGCATGAACCATGGGACAATGTTTTGGCAAGAAATGAGGCTTGTCGTCTGATTTCCAATAAAGATTTGAGATGAAACATTGTATGATCACTTAATCTTGTTAAACGTAGCACAAAACACTAAGTGTATTAGAGCGTGTATTTAAATGATAACAAATCCTGCTGTTAGGCCTAATAGAAAGCAGTCCTTTCTCCACTCAGCTCCTGCTCTTAGGCATTCTTTTGCACTGTGGAGCTATTTACTCTGCCTTTTTGATGTTGACCAGTGTGTCTTGATACATACTTTCAATTGTTTGCTTTTAAATGTTTGCATTTCTTCATTAGCATATTTTTTAAAGAATTACAAAACTTTATGAAGTAGAAATACATTTTACATAATTATACTATATATAACTTATACTGTATAATACATAACATGTGTATCATAAAACACGTAATAATATAAAGTAAATGATTTTATACTATGTATTATATTGTGTATTACAACAATATTCATAATTGATGCATACAACTCAGGTAGTATCAAAGTGTATTATTTTCAAGGGTAGGTGATGAGCAAGGCTTAAATAAAAAGATCTCTAAAGTTATTCGTGAATGACAGCTATCTCCTTTAATCAGTATCAACCTGTTTAAAAAGCTGTGTAATTTTCAGGAGTTCTGTTTAAAACATATTGTAATAGCTTAAACTGAACTATGCGAACCCTTTCCACAGAATCAGTACAACATCTGTTGTCTACTGGCTGATATTTTCAGCTCTTCTTAGGGTATGGAGGGTCAATATGTCACACATTCAAGCCCTGCAGCTGGCACACCTGTCATTCTGCTGGCTGGCCTCTTTTACAGGTGTTGAAGGATTGCATGATGTGCCACAACAGAACCATGAAGGTTAGCCAAGCTTGTAATTGTACTCATTTTTCACGCTCACTCACTCTGTCTGGTTATTGGTACCTGATGCAAAGTAAAAAAAAAGTCGTGGTTATGTAGGTTGTGGTCTGACCTAGATCTGCACCACTGGTAGCTTTCAAAGTGTTAGCACCAGGGCACTTTCCTAATATTGCTCATCTACACAGTTTCCCAGTGTTTCATTGTGGAAATGCAGCAAGTATAAAAGACTTTCCTTGTCACAGAGAAAGAGGTAAAATTTCTTCAGAATATACAGGAGATGCATCACTTTTTCCAGACTAGAGACTAAGGAAAGGTTCTGCACTGAAACTAATTTGTCAGTTTCAGTAGATAAATGTGACTTCTACCTGCTGCTTAAAAATTACAGCTTTGTTTTGATAGAGTTATTGCTGAGCTACGAATTAAAGTTGGTATCTTCTAACCTGTTTTTGAAGATTGAATACTCAAATACAGGTGTAGAGACCTGAAATAAATTTAACCTTACATAATTTAGAATATCAGACACATTGAAATTTGAAACTGAAATAGTGATATAAAAATTTGATTTTTTTTCCCCATGTTTGAGTACTTGGGTTAAAGGTTTCACACATTGGCTGTGTATGTTTACTCTTAATATTAAGCTGTTACTGTAAAATCTACATGTTTATATTAGTGAATGTGTCTGCGTATTCTTTCATTGAATTGTTCATAAAATACAGAAATTACAAAACTATGCACATCCCAGCAGTTGCATATTCTCTGGATACTATTGGTTGTCCTTATTCATGTCAAGTAGCTCTGCGTGCACACATCAATTTTCATTGCATAATGTGATTCATTAGCTGTTCAGGAGAAAGAGACATGTCAGATGTTGTATAATTAGGTTAACTTTAAGGTTTTATTGAAAATAGAAGGGTAGTGTTCTGCAAACTCCCTACGAAAGTGTGCCTAGTGTGTGTATACAAGGTAAACACAAGTGATGGTGACTAATGGCAGAACTGCCATAGCTGGGCACACACTGATCTTTCCGAAATAGTAAAATTAAGTCTGGAAATTATTTAAGTATCTATATCTCTGTAACATTTTCTGATGTGATCGTACACCATCTATCAACAGTCCTGGCCGCTCGACTGGAGACTGGCAAATGTAACTCCCATTTACAAGAAGGGTCAGAAGGAGGATCCGGTGAATTATAGGCCTGTCAGCTTGACCTCAGTACTGGGAAAGGTCATGGAGCAGATCATACTGAATGCTATCACACATCACGTGCAGGACAGCCAGGTGATCAGACCCAGTCAACATGAAAGGCAGGTCTTGCCAGACCAACCTGATGTGGTGTACCTGGACTTTTGTAAAGCCTTTGACACCGTTTCTCACAGTATTCTGCTTGAGAAACTGGCTGCCATTGGCCTGGACAAGCACACCCTCTGCTGGGTTAAAAACTGGCTGGATGGCTGGGCCCAAAGGATGGTGGTGAATGGAATTAAATCCAGTTGGAGGATGGTCATGAGTGGTGTTCCCCACGGTACAGTGCTGGGTCCAATCCTGTTCAGTATCATTATTAATGATCTGGACGAAGGGATCAAGTGCACCCATAGCGAGTTTGCAGCTGATACCAAGCTGGGTGGCAGTGTTGATCTGCTTGAATGAAGGGAAGCTCTACAGAGTGATCTGGACAGGCTGTATTGATGGGCTGAGACCAACGGGATGAGGTTTAACAAGACCAAATGCTGAGTCCTGCACATGAGACACAACAACCCCATGCAGAGTTACAGGCTTGGGGAAGAGTGGCTGGAGAGCTGCCTGGTGGAAAAGGACCTGGGGGTGTTGGTTGGCAGCTGGCTGAATATGAGCCAGCAGCGTGCCCAGGTGACCGAGAGGACTGATGGCATCTTGGCCTGTATCAGAAACAGTGTGGCCAGCAGTACAAGGGAGGTGACTGTGCCCCTGTACTCAGCACTGGTGAGGCTGCACCTCAAGTACTGTGTTCAGTTCTGGGCCCCTCAGTACAAGAAGGACATTGAGGTGTTGCAGCATGTACAGAGAAGGACAGTGAGGCTGGTGAAGGGGCTGGAGAACAAGTCCTATGAGGAACAGCTGAGGGGACTGTGGTTGTTTAGCTTGGAGAAGAGGAGGCTGAAGGAAGACCTCATCACTGACTATGGCTACCTAAAAGAGGGCTGTGGCAGAGCGAATGTTGATCTCTTCTCTCAAGTGACGGGTGATAGGACAAGAGGAAATGGCCATAAGTTGCACCAGGGGAGGTTCAGACTGGATATTAGGAAGAATTTCTTTACCGAAAGGGTGGTCAGGCACTGGCACAGGCTGCCCAGCGAGGTGGATGAGTCACCATCCCTTGAGGTTTTTAAAAAATGGGTAGAGGAAATTTTGAGGGACACGGTTTAGCAGAGGATGGGTGCGGTTGGCCTTGATGATCTCAACGGTCTTTTCCACCGAAAGATTCTATGATTCTACATTATGAGTCAAAGCAGAGTATTGAGGGACACTGTTATCTCAAAAAAATTCATATCCTGTTGTGCCCTTGGTTTGCAAACCCAGAAGTGCAGGGAATGAGCTACTGTACATCCTGCCATGTTTTGCCTGCCCACACACCATCCATCCTGGCCAAGTTTTTTGTAATGCAATTGCAAATGAAACTGCTTGGAGCATGTCATGTCCATAAGGGCAGCCAAATGTCGAGAGTGTGATAGCTACAAATAAGGAAAAATCCTCATAAAGGGAGTGCTCACAACTGCAACCTGGTCTGTGTGGTGGTGGGAGGGGAGAAGGAAAGAAAGTAGGTTACAGTGTTTAATAATTTAATTATGAAAGGTGATTTGAATATGATTGTCTGCAAGAAATGGTGATAAGGGTAGATCTCTGTGCACTTGGAGATCTGTATGCTGAGGACAGATCACGTCCCTGCAGACTTACATGGAAAAGCACAGCTACTTTGTGACCTCCTTCTCTCTCCCATGAGGCTCTTGCCTTGTAAAAGCAGGACAGATTTTGGACTGCACTTTAAAAATGCAAAAATGACCAAGTGCTTTACAGGTATGGCTAAAAAAGGTTAATTTACCTGTTGTTCATTCTTTGTAAGAAGAAATTAATCAAGAAAAAAGCCTAGGAAATACATTTAATGAAAGAAAATACGCTGAAGGTGAACATGTTCCTCGTTTAAGTTTTGTTCTTGTATAAACAACATACCAAGACCCTGTTTTACTTCAAAAATAGAGGAAGAAAAAAGTCTTCACAAACAAGAGTATAAGCTGTTGTATGTAATAAAAATTTCCTTAATTTCCTAGGCAGTCCAAAAGAAGTTATAAAATTGGAACTCAATTCTTTAAAGTATATTTTATTACACTTTTTCTGTAAGAACAGTTTGTGATGAAGTTTGTGGCCTATGAAGAGGCTTTCCCTGCTTTTTTGCATGTGTGTGCCTTCTTTTTATTTTCAATAATGTTTCTGATATATTAGCAACTACCTTAGACTGCATAAAAGCAAATAACTTCAAGGTCTTGTATACAATCACAGTGTGTTGGGCCTGTCTCTCATAGTTCGTGGAGTGCTATTGCTAAGGTGCTCTACTATTTCAGCCTATGTTTATTTATGCTTTTTGTAGGGGTTATTGCCTGATCTCAATTATAAGGCAAGTGCCTAGAAAGCTGACTAACAGATGGTTTGTTCTCCTCGCCATCCTTCTTCTCCTTTATGTTCCCTATCTGTCTTTGGCACCTGTAATTCCAGTTTATCTTAGTGGTAGAAATACCTGACCTGTAAGCTAAATCTCCTATAAACTCACATGTTCCTTTGTCTTTTATTGGAAAAGAAAGAGAACATATTCTCTTATTGTATCTGGAGTTTTTTGTGGCTCTCTAAGCTCCAAAGGCAGAAGTGAAATAAAAAGCAGTTTTTTGTTTCTGAGGGTTTTTTTTAGGTCACAGGACAAAATAAGTAAAATATGTGAGGGATGTAAAGTAGATGAGGAACAGTAGAGACATTGGAGACATTGAAGATACTGAAAAAATGAAATTGTTTCTGGATTAATAGTTTATATCTGTTCCTGCTAAAAAGCCAGGCTAATACCTGCTTAGAAAACAAACCTTTGTAGAAAGATGTCCTATACTATACAAATATTTCTAATTAATGCAATACAAAAGCTTTTGTAGCTGTTGCAGGGAAGAGCTCTCTACTCACTAAGTAGAGAAATGGGAACTTAATTGCTGACTAAGAACAGTTTATAATTCAAGGCCCAGTATATTCATAGCAACATACTGACTTCAAGTTGCATGCATAGATACAATACAACCTCACCCCTTTGTAAACACGTACATTTCTAAGACTAACTATGGAGATGTCTCCAATATAATCCTTTCATTGTTCTTCTGGTATTTTCTTAAGATTATATATCTTTCTTTTGATCACTTCAGTTATTTCCCTTGCTTTCATTTGTTGTCCCTTTTAAACAGTTACTTCCCATTTGGATTACAGTATACCTTTGGGCCGTGTTTCTTACTGTCTTCGTGAAATTCCTGTGTCTCCTGGGACTTTTGGATAAGCTGAGTGTTTGTTTCTTTTTTTAAAAAAAAAAAACAATTCTCATATTTAGTGGAGTAGTTATGTGCAGAATTTATCATTTTCTAGAGAAATGCTCGTTTTCTTTTTGCTTTGGGTACTATTGCTTTCTTCTCGGTAAAGGCCTACACCTGTAAATTTTTCATCTACTTTGCCATTCTTGTTAAGCTGCTTTGTATTAAAAGTTATAAATATTGCTAGGTAAATCCTGTAGTAAAAGTCTATATTTACTGTAAACAATATGTCATGAAATTACAACTTTAATGCACACAGTTACTCAGTCTTGATATTAGAGCTTACTCAGCAGCATGACTATGCCACACTTTTTTATTCCTGGCATTGACAACAATCATAATCAATCTTCATAAGGAAACAATTTTCAAGTTGATTTTTTGTCCAGCAAAAATAATTTGGGACTTAAACAACGTGGAAAATGTGCCACCATATAGCAAAGCATGAGCAAACTTATGGAACAGAAAAATACAATTTATACTAATAATAGCACTCAAGGAAATATCAGTAAATATGAGACTGAGTATGGTAGAAAGATAAGAATAAAAAATGTGTGTTGTATCAAACATTTTGTTCTTCTGTACAGGATACTATTTTAATAAAAAATATCTCCTACAACTACGTTCTATAATGCAGATCAAAAGCTTATATCAAATTTTAATATTTGTCTTGGCACAAGCTTGGTAGTAGTGAAATCAGAAATATAGGATGATGTGAAAAATGAAGCAGCTACTATAGGAGCAATTTTTTTATTGGACTATCAGCTACATGAATAGGCTGAGCATCACTAAAATAGCTTTTTTTTGGAAAGAATGAAAAAATGTACTTTCAACATAGTTACTACAAATCAATTTAGAAAATAAAATCTCTCATAGGTTTAATTTTCATTTTACTGCTAGTTTCATATCAAAGCAAAAATATGAAAAGTGACGGATGTTCTTATTTTATAGTGTCAGCCCTATTTGACGTACGCATCATTTAACATCACATTTAATAAGAGACAAGCAGGTGATCTTGACAGTTGATTATTTATCTTTTTCTTCTTTAACTAAATCTTCAACGAACTATCTCTTTTTACCTTTAAACATATTGATGCTTTGAACCATGTGAAAATCCTAACTATTCAAATGGGAGGAAAGCTTAGTTGCGTACTCCTTGCAAACATCTTAATAGTGTGAACTACAGCAGTCACTGAAATAGTGAGGCTGGTTTAAATGGGGTTATTCATTCCGTAAGAGCGTTCGCAGGAAAGTTATGTTCCGTCTGTCTGGGTTTCTTTGGCAATCTTTCAATTTGATGGCTTTTCTGTGGGGAAAAGTTTCATAGCTCAAACGCACCCAGCATATGTAGTCTGACTCCATTTGATTTCCAGTGGTCAAGTTTTGAAGTTTTCTTTCCAGACACAGGCAAAAAAAAAAAAAATTAACAATGTGTTTAGAAATCAAATGGTTTATGGTTCCTCGAAAGGAGCAAAAGATGACACAAAGTGCAGACCTGGACATACAACTTGCCATTCTGTATATCTACTGTATATAGACAATTTAGAGTTGTAAGGCTATCAACAGAGTGCTGCTCATGAGCAAAAATATTAAGATAAATTAAATTAGAGACGACAATACTGTTAGAAATCTTTTAGGTTTCTTTTAAAACTTGTAGTATGATTATTTTCAGAAAAGCCTGCATTAGTTTAAGGTAGTTCCTTAATGCATTTCCTGCATTATGATGGGTTATTTTTCAGATTCATAGGCTAATGCAACAGGGTAACCCTACAGTGAAATGCTCTGTACTTCTTATGTTCTGCAGGTAATTAGCTATTGCACTTTAGTTCATTACTTCATAGGTGATAAATTACTTTGGGGAAAAATGCTTTTAAAGAGTTTGACAAATTTAATTAATCTATTAAAACTTTGGCTCTTGGATGAATTTACAAGATAGATTTTTGTGTTTCAAGGGCAGCTCAACTACCACCCTCTACCACCACACCAAAATGGCACTGAGTAAGGGGCACAAATAAGAATAGTGAGATAAAAAAAAAAGATACTCCTGTTGTACATGGACTCCCAGAGTGTAAGCAATTACACATTTCAATGAACATACAGCGGAAGAAAATTCTGTCTTTGTGCTGTCCATTTAATGTCAGGTAATTAGTACCCACAGCGAAAGAAATTCATGTGGTCAGATTCCATTTCTACTTGGAATGCTTTTATTAAATCACCAAATCAAGTAAAAGAATATAATATTGTACTTAGAATGCAAATTTGAGTACGCAAAAGGCAAAGCAAGACTTAAGGCTTCGTCTCAACAGGAACAGCCATCATTCTTAATAGGAAAGAAGGCTGTTGCTTCTTTATTGTCTTTATAGCTGCACACTTCCGATTTATTCCAAGGTGGTTTATAACCATTGGAAAATGATTTAGCAGTTACAAAAATAGTTCTGTAATTGTATAATTTAAGACTGTATCTTCACAAGCACAGACAAGATGAGTTCTAGAAAAAAAACCCCTCTTTTACATATGTTACAACTGACAAAATTTATTCCTGCAATCTAAGCGCTTTACTAACAGTAGGCATGAAAATAACAAAAGCTGCAGAGTAGAATGTGTCTATTAATTTAATGTGTATGTTTTATCAGTAGTGTTGTCTATTTACAGGTTAAATAAAATAAAAGCTCAGCTAAGAGCTACATGTCCATCTTTTTTTCACCTCTTTCTCCTGCATGGAGTTGGTGTGTACAGGTCAGGGTGAAATTTCTCTTTCCATTGAACATTATGCATCAACTTACATATTGACAAGAGCATTCAGACTACCATCTAAATGGATTAACACATACAGGACATTTCTGGCTATTGATTGAAACTTAATAGAAATTGAATAATGAACCATTTGGCCGTTGTGGGGTTCCTAATGGTAACTGACTTAAAACCTCTTCTAGCAGGACACAGTAATATTGACCTCGACATAAAATGTTAAGTGTGTGGACACAACTGCATGCAAACGTATTGGGTCTCTGCATGTAGTTTGCTAGTTTGTTAGGGAGCATTTCCATCATATGGTATCATACTGCCATAACTGCAGGTCATCAGCAGTGTCAAGAGGTCTGTGTCTACCCCATGGATACTTGCCGATCTTACTCATAAAGGAGTAGGAAGAACAGAAGGGTGCCTGTTAAGGATTTCTTCTGTTTGCAGTTCATAAAAGACCATTTGCTCCAATTTGAGGAGTAAAGGTTGTTTAGCAGCAACAATGGTACTTGCATGCATCTCAAGGGAAAATGGTCTCTTATAGCCCTTTGTGTTCGTATTAATTCTGAGTATTAAAAATACTTAGCACATCTTTGTGCTTCTGGATTGACTGTTCTGGAAGAAAGGGTAATGCAGGCAACCCAACAGTTCGGCTTTTAGGCAACCTACAGGCAGTCAAGCTTTCCAGAATAATAATAGTAAAAGACCCGTTACAGTGCTAGCAGCAAATTCAACAGCATTTTTGAAAGGTGAAAATCTGAACTCTTAAAGTAAAGCAGAAGGGAAAATGAGCAGCATGAATAAGTCTTAGTTCTGTTAGGTTCATGTCAATGCCCTCAGAAATCCAATAAAATAATTTTTTAGAAGATATAAACAGACTCAGCCATGTAAGAACACTGTCTTAAGATGAAGAGCCAGGTCGAGAACTGCAGGAAAAAAAGAAAATTCTATGTGCTCTGTAGCAGCCGGGTGAGTTATTTGTACCTCGCTCCCTGTAGCAGCAGGAGAGGACTGAATATAGCAGTGTCTTCCCACAGCATGGCTTTACTTCATGGTGGGAGAAACTGACTTGATGCTGCAGCACTTATTTGCAGTCTTCATCTTGTCCTCATGTTCCAAGGAAAAGATGATTGTCTGGAGCAGACTGTGAACTAGATGGGCAGCCCTTAATAGGCTCAGGCAGAGAATCCCTCCTCAGCAGGAGGACCCTACTAATTTTGGCATCAGGAAGTTCCTGGAAAAATTCAGATTCACAGATTGAAAGGTTTCAAGACTGAATGATGGATGGCATCTGTTTTAACCATTTAAGTTTCTGTTACTAGTTTAAGAAATGATGTGGCTGAATCACTGGAAAGGAGTGATTCCCTAGAAGGGAGAAGACTGTTTCTTGCCTTGGACAGTAACCGAAGCCGGCTCCAAGGAAAGAGAGACCATGGGGCATAAGAGGCCAGGGGAGAAGGGAACAAATGTGAAAGGGCAGATAAATTGCAGAAAAGAGTTAGAAGCAGTCCGTCAGGCCACAAAGGAGATGGCAAGAGGTTTGTATGGAAGAGAGGGACCTAGGTCCTGCAAGTTCTCCCTCATTAAAATGGTAATTATTCTGAATAACAGCCTACTAAAACCTTGTTTATTGTTTTATTTTTATTTTAAAAGCCTTCAAATCTAGTTTGATTAGTTCAGTCTTTTCTAAAAAAACGATGCTATAGCACACATACACACACAGGGCTCTGGGAGCATTTCTTCTTCCTATTTTCTGCGAACTGTGTACGATGAAGAGCTCTTCGGACCCCTTAATGGGTGCCTCAACTGTGTGTCATAATCACTTAATCTTTTATTATAACTGAAGTATGTAATAACTCAAACAAAATTAATGAGCTGTATTTTTTGCGGTATATGTTTTTGTCTGCAAGAGATTTTTGAAATTATTCAGGTGAATGTATAGCACGTAAAATCTATCTAGGTGTAATTTAGCAGCCTAACTTACATTAGACGATTGTGATATTGTTCCCGAATAAATGAAATAGGTGACACTTCTATGAATGTTTTAAAAGTATGTTCAGCAAAATGGCAGGTTTTTTCCTTTGTTTTTTATGAGTCGGTGTATTATTTTTTGTGAAGCTGAGGTTTTCAAGTAACTTCAGATTCGTGATTCAAAGAGAAAACAAAATACAGTGTTAAAATACCTGTGAAATCTGACAGCAAATGGTTGACTGGCATGGATTTCATTACGCTTTCTCCCTGCTTTAGATTGATCTACATGATGAACAAATGTAAATTATTAAAAATCTCTCTGTGCGTAAATCTGTGTGTATGTAAAAAAGTAATAAACTAACAGTTGCAAATTACAGCAGACGACAAAGAAGGAAATCTGCATAGAAACAAAGCTTTTTCACTTAGAAATATTGACATTTATTTTTTCTGTCTAAAAAGCCAGTTGGAAAATGTGATTTCTTAAATAGTTACATGAATATGCTGTGATATCAAGCTGTATTTAAGCAAAAGGTAAGAGACTTATTAATTTTACCAGTAAAGCTGGACTGGACTCTTTTACTTTCACTACTTTGTTAGCACTTTGAAACTCTGAATTTCCTATCCAACAATATTTTCTGGGTGTATTTTGCAATTTGTTTTAGTCAAAAAAGTCTTTTAGAATTATTTATTCAAAGGTGAACCTAGTAGAATCAGATCAAATAGCCTCAGAAGTGAAGATCTATTAGTTCAATGTGAAGGGGTAGCCAAGTCTGTGCAATAGAAAAGAAATATATAATCAGGAGTAACAGCACTAAGGACTTCTATAAAGTGAAAACCATAAGGCAGTGTAACAGGATTGTGAAGTGTTGCAGTGCATCAGTGATTCAGTGATTTTGTGGAGTTTAAAATTATACAAAGCAAGGAGTATACAATATCATTTATCTAAAGGATATACTACCCTAGCATTAAAAGAGACAGTTTAATACTAGCCTTTACTAAAAAATAATCCTTAATAAGAATCTTTTGGATGATTTTGTGGTGTCTCTTAGTTGAACTGCTGTTTCAGATAAGCATCAGAATGAGGACACTTTGATTACAATGTCCCTCAAGAATGACAGTAATATATCTTATATCTTCCTCATATATGCCACTGCATAGTTAAACTGAACGTACACTTTTAAGAATACTGCTTTTAGTAAATCAAATGATCAGTGTAATTTACTGAAGAAAAAACCTGAGTCCTGAGTATTAAATGACTTTATTCCAAGTACTTGGCCATTGTTCCTGAGCTCATCACGAAACTAGAACATGATTGAAATCTTGTTTATGTTTTGTTTTTCAAGCAATGAGGGATCAGAATTCAAGGCAGGTGTTCCCGGGCTGTGATGGGTACAAATAAAGCTGATTTTTTTTCTTAATGAATGCCAATTAGCATGCCACCATTTTATGTCAAATAGTACAGTAGAACACTGCAATGTACTCTTGCTATTATTTCAAGTTGCTTTCAAACTGCTGATCTGTGAGCACTCCTTTCCCTGCCACTTTGAGTGGGGGTTTTTGTTTTGATTTTTGGTTAGCTACTCACTTTAGCTGTGCATTCACAAATCCAATCATACATGTATTGCCTTTGTGTGTGTGCTGGCTTGTAAGGATAGGACTACGTTTCTGTCAAACGCATCAATGCCAAGAGATGCCAAAAAAAGAAGCAAATGGTTTTCAGGGAGTGATGCTTCATTATCTTAAAAAGCTACAGCAACCTTGGGTACACCTGATAACCCCAAACTGTCTTTTGATATTTCTATTGATTAGGTATAGTTAGAAGTCTGCAGCATTTTATCATTTGTAGGTTGTATTGATTTTACAGTTGCAGAGAATTTGGGAGTTCTTGATACAAAGGCAGGCTCTGGTGCAGAGCGGGAAAAGGGAGGGCATCTGAAGCAGATCTGTATAAACAGGTGCTAAATTAGGTCTTGTGGGTAGAAAAGGCAGAGATTGGAGATTAATACTACATTGTCCAATTTAAAAATCGTTGTCTGTGTGTTTTCAGCCAATGCCCAGACAAAAGCCAAGTGTATAAGCCTTCTGTCTAAAAAAATTCTCTGAAAAATTTGCATAGATGAACACAAATTCTTCAATACGGACTGAAGGGAAAAATCATAATAGTTTAAGCTTAGAAATGGTTGCAACTCTTTTAGTGAGGTTACACAAAAGACTTGAATTTATGTCTTGTGAATACACGAGAAAACTTTTTTTACTGAAACTGTGTATGATGATTTAAAATGATGAAGTTCAGACCTGATATCTAGCAGTGGTTTCAGATGGTTTCGAAAAAGCAGACAGGGAAGACTCTCAGAGAAAAGTCCTAATGAATAAATGAAAGAACCTAATTACAATTACGGCTTAATAGGACATTTATAGTGCTCCAGTATTCAAATAACGACATAGTAACTAGAGGAGCTTTAGAAAGAAGGTGGTTATAAATTGAAAAGTTCACTGGTAGAGCTTAGATGTAGTAAGAATAAAATAGCTTAGGAAATGCTGTAAGTCCATATTAGAGATGCACTGTGGATACAGAGTAATTGTAGCTATTTCTTTTTCATTTCTCTCACCTTCTTTTTTCCTCTCTCCCTTAATTTTTTTAATAATACAAACTAATTGCCCTAGTGAGAGTTGGAAAGGCTGCATAACTTAGATTACCACAGCTTCTAAGCAGTTTGTGAACGGTAAGTCTTCAGGTGAAATGACAGATTTGAATTGTAATGTGTACATTTTTTTGCTTTCTTTGCATTGAGTGCTGTTGATCAGTTTTGTCCTCTGGGAATATAGTTAGATTTTCATGGTACACAGAAAACTTTTATGTGATAATATAAAGATGTGTATGACTTTCTTCTGTGGACAATAAAAACCCAGAAGAGTTTACTCTAAAACCAAAACTCTATTCTAAATTACTTGTCTAAACAAACTTCATATGTATTTTAAGTGTGTTCCTGGCCCATCCAGACCTCCATTTTAGTTGTGTTTTAACTGTCCTTTTGAATTTCTGGACCTTTCCACACTGTTCTTACCCCCTTGCACAAGAAGAGGTGGATAGTTGGCTCTGTTCATCCAGCCAAAAGCACTTTTGTCATCAATGGAAAGTTTGTGCTACTGGCCTCGAAACTGACTGCTGCCTTTCGTGGAAAGGGTGTTTGTCAGTACAAATTTAAACCAAGAAAACTTCATGAATGTGCCTGTTCATGAGGAAGGCAACGTCTGCAGCTTTCCAACAATCCTGAAGTCTTTTGCAACTCTAGCAAACAATAAAATGACAATGAATTCAATTTACCCAAGGCCAAAGCTTAAGACACCTGTCCCTGTTTTGAAGATGAACATGAAGAAACAAACCAATATGACTTGTTTTGAATGCTATTCAGGGTATAGATACTTAATGTATTGACTTTGCAATGAGAAGATGCTGCCAACTATTCATCAAGGATTCTTGTGCTTTCTTTTCAGTTTTCTGCAAATATTAGATTCTGAACTTATTAGTATGAGAAGATAATTTGGTTTTTTTGATGGAGATGGTGTGGGAAAGGAGAAAAGTACTTTAAATTTTGACTGTACAGTGATTTGAGGATCAGCAGCTCCATGGACCATCAAACTGTGCACTCAGTGGAACAGTGAACTGCAGTATGAGGGTGGATAAGGCAGAGGCTTGAACAGCAGCCTGTCCTGTATATAGATTTGCACTTTTCTCTAGGATCAACGTGGCTCCTGTGGGTCATCAGCTCATGCAGTGAACAATTTAGCTGCATCTGAGAGCTCGTCATTTCAACAGCTTCTGTCCTTTTGAGTTTAAAGGGAGAAATGCTGATCTAAGGTATAGATCTGCTCTGTCTGAGGTTTCTATGAGCAGTAAATGTGTTTTTTAAGGACTTCTAAGGACTTCTTGTAAACTTACAACCCACGTTCTCATAAAAATATCACCTTATTTCTGCCTGAGAGTTGAACTATCTGAGATAGTTTGGTTGCTGCTGCATTGGGATGTCCGTTGCCGAAGGTGAGAGGTTTGCCATTTTGCTTGACTATGAGTAAACCCATTCATGCAACATAGACAAGTCCATAATGGAGGATTGTATCATGTTATATACATTAAACTTATGTGATACGTAACTCTTTAGCAGTTCATCCTGAAACATCTTAGTTAGAATAAGGTACTTGCCACCAACCATGAGGAGAAACTGGTAGGAAAATCAGTAGCTTAACTAGGTAAAATTTTCCTTCTTTCAGAACCTACTTCGTCAGTTTAGGAGAAGAAACCTGAGAAGGGATTTATATTCCTTTTTTTCTGAAAGACACAAAACAATACAACATGAGTATTTACTTAATACAGAAATGAGCAGTCAGAATGTTTTAGTCTCTTTTCTGCGGAAAATGTTGAAATATTCTGACTTTTGTAGAGTTGTCAGTCTGTGATATAAATGATGTCATCTGCTTTCCATAACCTTATCTTCAAGCGAAAGAGGGGTCAAAACTCTTATACTTAGGGTGAGGGCTTTTTTCTGTTGCAGAGTCAGAATGTGACAAAAGTTAAAAGCAAGCTAGAATGAGGAATTGTAATAAAAGATTAAAATATCCTTCTTTAACCTTTTCTAAATATATCTGTCTGATTTGAAGTAATTTCTGAAAGAATTTATTGAAATCCATGTTACCTGGAGATGGAAAGTGTCTGAAAGTAATTAGCAGAAAGCATACATTTTTAAAAAGTCAACTGTGACAAGTATTTAAATACAGTTCTTTAGACACGTTATCCTTATATGGTGAATGTGAAAATAATTCCAATATCTAGATTTTGTGACTGGTAATCCAGCATTCTCCCTTTTCAACAGACTTCACAACCATGTTAGATCATTCTTATAGTAAGACAACTGCCTGTTACAGGAATAATTACTCTTTATTTTTTTTCCCACAGGCATCTTTCTGTATCCATGTATTGTCTTATCTTTTATTTCAGTTCTTTATTCTCTGTTCTATGCTTGTAAAACACCTGAAATATTAGGGTCTTAATCTCTAACTAAGAATCTTGGGCCCAGTGGGAATATGAAAATAATAGTAATCTATCTTGTTGTCAATTTAGTTATGTGTTTGTGATGCTCACTGGAATATTTGAAATGGTAGAAGATTCTTTACAAGCATTGCCTTACTAAAGTCTGTTCCCAGAAAAAAAAGATTTATATAAAACTGTTTCAACAGATTAATGTATAACTGTTTCCAGAGAGTAGTTATCAAAACTTAAATTTTAAATTGAAGGAATTACAAGTGGGATTCAGCTCAGTTCTTTCTTGGATCCGGTGTTATTGAGTAGCTTTGCTAACAGCTTGGATAGCAGAGTGGGATATGTGGATATTAAGTGAACAAAGGGAATAGGTAAATAATGGCTGCATGCACTATAAAAGAGAAGACTGGGATTTAAAATAATCTGGATAAAGATGATTAAAAGTATCTGTAAAACAGTAAAGTATAATTCATGTAATGAGAATGCACACAGTGTGCTGTACTCATGCTTCCTTTGTTTCAAGAGTCTCCTTGCAGTTCCGTTGGTTACTGCTTAACCTGGCTGATGGTCAGCTTCCTCCTTAGAATTATTGCTTTGGGGAAATCAAAGCTTGGGGTATTTGATTCATCCTTAGTATTTTCACTCCCTGTCCTATCTTAATTGCTATTTTTGGACAATTTGCCAAGGGTTTGCTTTGTGACAAGCAATGCCGTACAGGCAAAAATGTCAGATCCCTGTATGGAGAGAAACATTACTCACATCTCACAAGAAATATTTTCTTTCCTGTTCAGTACTACTAAGATGAAACAGTCGTGCCAGTTTCAGATTCTACACCTGCGTAAATTATGTTGAAGTCTACTAAGATACCAGTTTAGAAAATGAGCAGAGGAAATACTACAGCAAAAGGGCTTGTCTGATCTAGAGGCATGGCTGATGTGGAGTTAGTAATGCTTGGACATTTCCCCCTGCAGTTGTTACAAAAGTGTGAGGAAATAATAGTTCTTTTTTATACTGAGCAAGAGGTTTACTCTGAAGCCAAAAATATCCATGTAAAACATCAGGAGATAGTATTTTACCACAAGGGCAGTGAAAATTTTTTTGAGGAGGTTGAAGTGTCTCCAATATAGGAGAATTTTAATAAAAAGTTGTGGTAGCATCTTTCAGGTATGCATTAGACAGTTACTCATTTCTTAAAGTGGAGAGATTGACTAGATAATTCAACAGGTTTTCTCTCAGTAATTCTGTCCCTCCCCCCACACCCCCAGCTCTGTTTATAGGCTAATGTTCTGTTTTAAATTAAAGTAATAGCTTGGATGTAGTTCTTTATACAGCATACTTCAAGCATACAATATCTCTATTCAGTCTCCACTATAGTCATTGAGTTTTCAATTAGAAACTTATACATATGTTTTATATATGTGAATACACATATATAAAATTGTCCATCTATGTTTCCATGAAGGACCACAAGAAGTAGCATAAAATGGGTGGAACCATAATTAACCCATTTGTATATTCACTAATGTAGAAGAAAGTGAAGTATTTAACTAATGATGTGCTAAAAACATTACACTAACATTATAAAAATCTTAAAACTGATGATTTTTGGTTTGGAAAAAAAATCCTTCAAGAAATGAAGAACTGTAACAGTGAAATGCACAAGAAAGAGGAAGATAAAATGTATGTTTTGTTAAAATGTATGTTTTTATAAAATGTATGTTCTGTTAAAATGTATGATTTGGCAGCGCTGAAAGAAGGTGTTTTAAGAATCTTAAATGGAGAGCAAAAGTCTACGCATGTGTGTTTAGGCTTTTGATACAAAGGATTTATCTTCCTGTTAAAACCTAACAATTTTGAAGAACACCTAGTTCAATTATGATCCAAATTTTCTGTTGCTTACAGATGTTTAACTCCCAATATCATAATTTTTGGTGAGGAGTTGGCTGCTTTGACCATGTTCTGCCAGAGACGGCACTGCTTGACAACCTGATTTGCTTGTGCGACTCTTAATCAAAATAAATGGTTTGTGCATACTTTAAGTGCATAATGCTGGTTATGCTGGAATTTTCTCAACCCTGTTCACAAATAAAATAGTAGCTGATTCTTTAACTGTCTGTTAACATAGTTTTTTAACCAGCAAGTCTCCTACTGAAGTCTTTAGGTGTATGGCAAAATCATTATCTTATTTATATGGCTACTTTCATCTGGGCAAGTAAATGCCATATTCCTCAGGTCCAATGCCATATTTTTATCTAGGTGGACTAATTTAATCAGTGCTAGGATTTTTATATCTTTGGCATGTAGTGCATGTGGTAGCCTTTTGGTTCTTCTTATTCAGCCAGTTGCTTTTATTTAGTTGATTGGTTTCTAATTCTCTGCACACTTTTACCGTTCATCGTGGATATTGATCCCCTTTCCTAGACTCTTAGGTGACTATGGTGTACAATAGTGCATATGCCTGAGTTTGAGCATAATTGGGGATGGTAGTGAAGCAGGAGAAATTATAAGGAAAGGTATACATTTGCTTAAAAAGAAATATGATAGATAAAAAACTTGATAAATGCTATCTGTTTAATATTATAAATGTCAAGTCATTATAATAAGAAAAATAATTGCCAAATAAATGTTAAAGTTAATAATGAAATAATGTCGGCCTCTGACACAGAATCTGTACCTGATGGACTTAGGGTCGTATAACAGGTGAACCTCTACAATAGCCAGATAGATCTTGCTTTGTGATTGTGTAACTACTTAGGTCTTTGGTGGTTATCAGCAAGAGACCTTATTGTATGTTGGAAATGGAAGTAGAATATATATAATTTACTTTCCTTTGTCCATTTTCTCATTGACTCCTTCAGAGAAATAGATTTGGAAATCGTGACTTCCCTTTACAGAAGATACTTAGGCTCTTTCTTAATTATCGTATCAATCTACATTAGTTTATTTAGGGCATTTCTTATTCCTCGTTCTTCCCTGAAGCCATTAAAAATTGCTATATGTTTGCCATCGAGGTAATTTAAGGGATAGGTTACTGATAGAATTAACAGTTTGGGTATTTTATCTCAGAGTTCTTTTAGAACTTAGGTAAATAATGATAACTAGTCACTGTCCAGCCTGTCAATTTGTTCTGCTGTCCTTCTTATTCCAAACAGTTCCTGCAACATGTTCTTTATTTAAAAAAAAAGAAAAAAACATTAACACATGAGCAATCTGTGTGATAAATCCAGATATGAGAAAATTCTTTAGCTTGTTTTACTGTGCTTTGTCTTCTTTTAAATTTCATCATCTGATTGGCCTCTATAGCAAGGTTCTGTTCCTGAGGAAAATGGTTGTTTGCTAGTTTTCATACCTTATTCAAGTTGCTTCTCAATCCCTTTGGGCTAGCTTAGTGTTTACATTTAAGATGTCAAGATTTATAATCCTCCTTATTACTTGATTGAGGCACAACTTCATCTTCTCCAAAATATCCTTCATACTTCCAAAAGCTTTCTTACCTGGCTCTTTAGAGAGAGTATCTTTTATTATCTTTTATTGTCTTTGCAAACCTTTTTGGACAGGTGAAATGCATTTCCATTGAGCCTACAGCACGGCATCTATAATTAGACACTTTTTGTGTCTGAATATTTTCATCTTTTAAGCAGCTCTTTTTCTTTTGAAGAGAAGTCTTTTGTTTTGTGTGTGTACTTTTTTATTTTTTTAAATTAAGCACCACTACAGTTTGTTTTCTGGCTTGCTGTTCTTGTAAGATGAGGGATACAGGTACATTATTGTCACAAATGCCAATTGGTTCTTCAGGTGTGTTTGAACCAGGTTTTGCACAGTGCTTCAGACCGGTGTCCCCAGATGCTTCTCTTCTTGTGATGTCCCACACTGCACTTTTGGCTCTCCTTGACAGCAGCTAGAAAGTCAGTCTAAGCATCACACCTGAATGTGGTAACTGTGAGGCCCAGATGGGGAATAACTGAGGTTTCCTGTTGCTGTTGTAGTTTTCCCAGCTTTGTTAGACCCCTCAGTCTCTTCATAGTATGCTACACTCACTGCCACTTTTCTGTTTGGACCATTGGTAAGGCTGATGCTTTCTCTACTACGGAAAGACTTATCTTACTAGAACACATACACATAGTAAACAAGCCTACATATATGTGTGCATGTATATATAGATGTATATTGATAATATCAGGCACATAAATTAATCACAAAATTATAATAGTGTTTGCTTCTTATATTACAGTCTCTTTTCATTTCTCAGAGCAAAACTGCATATCAGATTGGTGCTGAAATTTATTAGCAGGCCTAAAATTACTATTGCTATCAAATTCCTTTTTCTGAATTCTTGACTTTGCGAACAGCAGCGACCTTGCCATATTTTTAAAGAAGTGACTTGTCATGCTTTCAAGAAGAAAGAAGACAACACCTCAAAAAGAAACTGTATTTTATCTGCCTTGGTTCTTTTATGTTTTGCCTCACATTGATCTTATTTAATATGCATAATAAGTATTTGTTTCACGTATCACTTTCCTGACAAATTTCCTATGTTCTGTTTTTAAGATAGGAATCTCTTCCCAGTTTTGATAGAGAGAAATTTTGTTGGATTTTTTTTTTGTGTTCAATTGGCATTTAATACATTTTAGTTCCTTTAAGAACAGTTATATGTCTGTTTGAGTTCATATTATTTTAACGATTACTTGATCAGCTAATGATTTCTATGTATACCGTTGTTACTACTGCCGTTCTTAGAAGTTTTGCTAGTGTTTGGAAAGATCTTGCACAACAGGGGATGAACAAAACTCAAAGTCACTCCATAAGAGATAGAACAACAAAGTAGAAATGTGCCAAATTGTCCAGAAACAATTTGGACGGCTGGCAAACAGGATAGCCTGCTGGTTTGTGAACAGTGTAGGTAATTTGCCACTCAACTCTCCTCTATTTACTTCAATAAATTGTAGGGTACTTAGTACCCTACTATCTGTTATCTACCTGTCTATGTTTCTCTGCACTGTCAGTGTCCGACAGTATTCTGCTTCATTTTTTCTGTGTCTGACTTTCACTCTCAGCTGGATGGAAAATCCTTTAAAATAGAGGTGTGTGGTGTTTTGGGGGACTGTGATCCAAGAGTTTATACATCATAGCGCATCTCTGTAGTCTAATCTAAAAACCAGAGTTGAAAAGGAATAAAAAAGATTAATACAAATAAACTATAGTACAGCAACACTAAATGAAAATAAATTAACAATAAGTTCTCATAATGCATCTAGGAAGAGTGCTCAAATCATATAATTTTCAGTCAATATTCTCATAAGCAAGGTGTTATGAAATGTGAGTCACAAATATTTTTAATATGCTGGTCAGTTATTCTCCTTACACCAGAACTGCAACTTCATCTAAATAGAAGAGCAATAGATTTTCTTGGTATTTGATGAAAGGGGCATAGAAATTAATAACATGACAGGTAAATTGGAGGAAAAAAAAAAGGAAAGAGGAATACTTAGTTTTTTTCTTTATTAATGTATGTATATGTTCATGCCTGTGTGATAATTTCCTATTGCTTTCTTATAGTATTAGTGCTGTCTGAGTACAGCATGGACACCCCCCCAGTAAAAAAGACTGACACTACTGCTTATGCAGGCTTCTGAAAGGGAATGATGTTTATAGCAGAACAGATTATTGTGACCAAGGGTTTTGATGTTAGAGCCTTTGTTGTTCTGTGAAGAGTGAAACAAATCTGTTCTTTGAATGTACTGATTTAACATCTGGACAGAATTTTCAGTATTACATTCTTAGAGTATATTAGCTATTGGTTATTTGTTTGTTAAATGGCTGATATGTACAATTATGATTTTTGTTTCTGCAGCATTAAAAAAATACAGTCTTATGTACTTGAGAAATATTTTGGTATGAAAACATTAAAACTGTATTGTTGATTATTACATCATCTATTGATGGCACATATAAAGTAAACAGAGTTAACACGACAGAATATTTTACAATACATTTAGGTTGTTGGGAATATTTCTTTGCTAAGATATCTATAGACTTTAACTGAAAGAAGATGTTATTCACTTACACTACCTCCCCCCAAGTAAATGAGGCTGTGTTAGAAAAAATAAATGATTGTAAGAAACTAAAAAAATAACTAAGAAAATATTGTTTGATAGAAACTGTTCATTCCAAGAAAGGTAGCTCAGGCTGTGACAAAGATAAACTCATATGTAATAGGAGGTGGAAAACAGCACACCTTAAATGAGCTCTAATAAAGGGGAAAGACTGGAGAACTGGAAAGGCGATCCGAGTATTACCCCAGCATTATTTTTAGAAAATTTCATTGTTGCAATTTGGTTATAGAAACAGTGATTGTTCTCAGCCCTGGTGAGACACACCTGGAGTGCTGGATCCCATGCTGGGCTTCCCACTAGAAGAGAAACAGGGTCCAGGGAAGGGACACAAAGATGATTAAGGGAATGGAACATCTGTATTAGAAGGACAGGCTGAGAGCAGGAACTGTCCAACCTGGAGAAGGCTTAGGGGGTCTGATCCATGTGTACAAGTAACTGATGAAGGCAATAAAGAGGAGGGAGCTAGGCTCTTCTCAAAAGTGCTCAGTGACAGGAAGACAAGAGGCAATGGGTACAACCTGAAATACTGGAAATTGCACCTAAACACGTGAAAAGACTTTTCTGCTGTGAAGTGGGCAGACACTGGAAAAAGTTGCCCAGAGAAGCTGTGGAGGCACATAAGTACCTCATAAATCACGGTCAGAAGAACAAAAATAAAGCAAAAAAAAAACTATACTGCAGTTTCAGTCTTTCTGGGACTTGGGAAGGCCTTAGGTCTTCAACTATCTTGTACAAAGTCTGATTTCTTTAACATTTTATAGAGAAGCCTAAATTAGCACTGCTGACATTAAGTTAAAAATGTCATTGCAACTCCAGGCATGTGAAACTGTACATTTGCACACTGGCACTATTCTTTAATGTTCTTACAGCTGGCAGACCAAAAATACTGTGTAACTTTCCACCAGGTTACACTGCTGGCAAGAGTACTTGTGGACTTTGAAATTGTGGGTGGCATTTTGTGTGCCATCAAATGCACTCACATGAACACCAGGAATTGCACAAGCTGCAGGACTAACACTTTTTTCAGAGGGACACATTGCATACATGCAGATTGACTCGGTTGTATACACTGTGGCTCAAATACATCTGTAGCACGGTGAGTTTGGTCTATGGTGAGTGGCTAGATTTCTGGACACCCAGCAGCCAGGGTTTACAGAGGATATAGAAACTTCACACAACATCGTTCCATCCAGAAAAAATGACAGTGTCTAGCCAGAAGTGATACTCTCTTACTATGTTGAGTGGACAGGTTTGCAGATGAGATCTCAAAGAAACATCTTTTTTACACTCAAAAGAATATTGGGTGATTCTAGCTATCAGTGGGAATGAGAATTCACCTCATCAGTTAAGTCAATTGTTTAAAGTTATGTAGTGTATCAACAATGTATCAACAGCCTAGTTACTGCTTTGCTAAATACACTAATGTTACCAGAAAATCCGTATGATAAAAAAAAAAGTATTCCCTATGCTTTCCTCCATTTTTAACGATATATAAAACTTGAAGGTGATGGTGTCATACTGTCAGGTGTTTGGGGTTTTTTTATTTGCTTTTGGATAACAGGCAGCAAATCATTAGTGAAAAAGACTGTCACAGGATAATTAGAAATTATTTTCTCTTTCAAACACTGCTTCTACTTCCCTTCAGTATTTCTGTGAGTAACAGACCATTATCTCATTGCAGCATCCCATCTCATTGCTGGGCTCTCCTAATGAAATTGGAATTTCTGCAGGAATTCAGGATATGACTAACAAGAGATTCACTGAGCAATAAGGTTTCCAATTTCTGAGTTCCGGACACCTCTTCAAGGACTCTCTTGACAACTGTAAATTTCTTTTAAATAAATATTGACATAACAGTTTGAGAAATAATGAAGTCTCTTTTCTTCCTGCAACATGGAGCAGTAAAAAAAGATGTATTTTTTTTCAGCTATCTTATTGGCTAGAATTGAAGCTAAAAAAATAGTTAATTTGATTATATAAGATTTTTAAAATTTCATTATTCTACTATTATTGCAATCTAGGTTTGCAGTTTTCTAGATCTGCAAATTATTTAAAATCAATATGTTGATACTTTGAGTGATATGTGTTTAATGCAGCGCTAGACATTTATTTGTGGAGACACCTAACTTTTATTGGTCTGATAAATGCAGTTATTTAGAAGATATTTACACATTATCATAATTTTAATAGTGTAAATATATTACTGAAAATTGCAGATGGCAGCAGCCCAGCATTCCAGCTATTTCTTAAATCTCCTACACGTGTATGTAGTGTAAAAGACTTGAACAGATTCATTTGTAGGCTCTCTTATGTATGCAAAAGTGGGGTTTTTTTTAAGAAATTGAATATGAGAATGACATGGCACTTATCTAAATGTTTTTATTTACGAATGTTGGATTATTGTTCTCAAAATAGAAGTATCTTAAAAAATTTGTATTATTGTCCTCAAAATATTTCTGAAATGAATCTTCTATTTAAGAGATTGTATGTTTGACAATTTTAAGTTTATAATCTGAAATACGGATGTCCAGGTGTTTTAAACAAATCTTTAGTTTAATTGAAAACTTGTTTTTTCACAGGAAAAAAAACCCTGCCTGCCTACAAACTCCTTTTAGGTAGTTATAGAGAGCAATAAGGTCTCCCCTGAGCCTCCTCTTCTCCAGGCTAAACAACCCCAGCTCCCTCAGTCGCTCTTCATAGGGTTTGTTCTACAGCCCCTTCGCCAACTTCTTTGCTCTCCTCTGGACACACTCCAGCATCTCAACATCTCTCTCAAACTGAGGGACCCAGAACTGGACACAGTACTCAAGGTGCGACCTGACCAGTGCCGTGTATAAGGGGATGATAACTTCTCTAGTCCTGCTGACCACACCATTCCTGATGCAGGCCAGGATACCACTGGCCCTCTTGGCCACTTGGGCACACTGCTGGCTCATGTTGATTTTCCTGTCCGCCATCACTCCCACTTGACTACTCTCCAGCCATTCTGTCCCCAGTCTATAGTTCTGTATGGGGTTGTTGTGTCCAAAGTGTAGAACCCGGCACTTGGACTTGTTAAACTTCATCCCGTTGGAATCAGCCCATCTCTCCAGTCTGTCAAGGTCCCTCTGTAGGGCCCTCCTACCCTCCAGCAGATTGACACTTCCTCCCAGCTTGGTATCGTCTGGGGTCTTGCTAATGATGGACTTAATCCCTTCATCCAGATCTATGTCTCAAGAGACCATCAGTACTTCTTTCAATCTTGCAGACACATGCTGCATCTTTTCTAGCCGACTGTTTCAAAACCACTTGATGGCAGAAGTATGAGGTGCAGCGGCAGCAGTAAGTTCCCCTGAAGACTGCGAAGGATGAGGAGAAAGTTTGTTTCCTAAAACACAGTGGGGAAAAAACAGAAGTAGAGCTTTAATGGAGGATTAATTCCCATGTACTCTTTAAAGCTCAGAGAACGGGAGCAAAGGTCCAGCTGTGTAGCACGAAAAAAAGAACTATTTTCTATTCGTGTAGTAGCACTGTTCTTCCTTTCAGTAGTTTTGCTGTTGAAGCTCTAATGCAGCTACTTCTCAATTGGTGTTAAACTTCAGTGGTGGGCTGAGTTCCACCTGGAGACCCCACCACCATTCTACCCAACAGTAACTTGCTGATATATGTACAGATTTTCAAATAATAATAATTTAAAAAATAAATGCAAGAGCAGATGTATTTCTAGTTCAAACTGTTCATTTCCTAAAATATTGTAGGAACGAGGGCGTGCTGACCTCTTAACAGATCATTGAAAAACAGATGCGTAATTTTATTGCTGGCTTGAAACTGAGCTCCTGCTCTGAACAGTCACCCCAAATCTGCCTTGTAATTCTTCTGAAGTTTCAAAATGGGACCATATCAGTATTCAGTTCATAACTCTCCTAAGCATATAGCTTTTTTTCATTAAATTGAATTTTTCTACTTAGGTACAATATAGTCCATTTTACTTTAGCTTTCTTCCAAGCAGAGCATACAGAATATAGCATGGGTTGGTTTTATGACCAGCTCATTGAGAGCAATTAACACTGGAATTGAATCTACATCAAGATAAAAACAGGCGATTATACTATTTAACAACTGTTAAATGGTGCTAATGACTAAGCCTAGACCACAAACCCGACAGATTAGTACACAGTGAAATTCAACAGGCATGTAAATTAACAAAAATGAAATAGATAATTTAGGAATATTTGCCAATAAAAAGCTGCAAATTATTTTAGAATGCACTAATTACCTGAATTACCTATAGGATAAGGAAGGTCACTTTGCTGGAGGTTTTTTAAATTGAAAAAATCAGTTGGATTAAAGTGTATTTGAGAATAGTGTTTAGAAGCATTACATTCCTATTCTTTTTTAAGTACTACTTTTCTAGGTTGATAAGTGCTATTTTCATGTGTTATACAGAGACACATAGCTGGATGAGGGAACCTAGATGGCAACAGCAGGCAATTAATTACCCAAATCACAATTTAGTACTGCAGCAGAAGAAATTTGAGTTTCACGTTATTTTGAAAAGAAAATGCTTTGTTTCAGTTCCAAAAACTAGAAAGGCGTTTATTTAAGTCGACCTAGCTTAAAAGAGACAGTTGTATTTCCATTCTTCTAATAGAAAAGAATTTAAAATATATTTAAAAATTCAACATTTTCTCTGTGGAATCTGTTTCACGACTCTAATGGCCACTGTGAGCACAATTTTAGGATAGAGTTCAAGGTTGCCATGTTTTCTAACTATTCTATCAGATGCTCCAATTTATTTAGCATTTACACACAGAAAAGGCAAATCAATACTTCCTTCAAACTCCTTTCCAGAAGCAAATTTTCTGTAGGACTAATTCTGTGGGAACAGGAAAAATTGAACTGGTTGTTTGGACGTCAGCTGTATGAATGTGAGGACACGATCCCAGTCTCTCAGCTGATGCACTCAGACAGAGAAACCTGCAGAGGTCTAGTAGAACAGGCCACACACCTCTTTCCACTGATCTACACTGTGTATGGGCTACTCCTGACGTACTGGGGTCCTGCGTGCCCAGCACACATCTCCAGTTGTGATAATTAAACCTCTTCTGCTGGTGTTGAGGACTTTTTGCCATGGAATCAGTGGTAAATATAGAGAAAACACTGGAAGGCTTTTGTAGGAGCTCATTTTTTATTACAATAAAGATATCTTCCTGTAATTTTTCTTATGATACTGACATTTAAACATGGTTGTTTCTGAAATACAGTTGCAACATACTGACATATTAAACAATTTAACAATTTTTTCTCTTAACACCCCAATCCCCCCCCACACACACAGTTTTGAGCTCCTGCTAAAATCTTCATCTGAACAGTTTTGGATTTTGTCCACAGGGCATTAGCTGAAGTTGTCTACTTCAGGCAGCATTCTCAATAGTTAAGTACGCATTTAGTATGGGCCAAATCCTAAAAGATCTTCAGTTGCCTTTGAATTGCAAGTCCCATGAGGACCAAATGAACACTAATGGGTTATCAGTCCAGATAGATGGGAACAGAACAACAGAGGATGTGAATAAAAATACCACTTTTTATGTTAACTCGAAGCATGCAGTAACTAGCTCAGAGTCTAGGCCTTACTTTCCATCTGTTAATTCCATGTTATTAAGGTTCTGATTTCTCAAGAAAACAGATGGCTATCAACTTAAACAGGTGTTCACATTGTACTTTTTAAAGTTTAAATGCTGAACAGGTATAACTTGAAGATTGCTTTGGTACGAAGGGAATTAGTGCTTTGAAGGAATGTGTGAGTGGAGAATAATTTGGGGGGAGGAGGGTCAAGTAATTCACTGGAAATAAAATTACACACACTTGCCTACGGATTTTTGCCATTATAGAATGCAAGGAGAGGTGACAGCAGAAAGATTTAAAGGAACATAGTTTTTTTTGGAACCCTGTCCTCTCTCTCTTGTTGAGAATAAACACCATGAAAACGTGACCTAAATGCATTGCAGTAAGTGAAAGAGGATGATGTAGAGAAGCATTTACCATTGAGTGATTATTTTTTTCAGATTTTTTTTTGGTGCCTCAGCACATTTCCACCTCATTAGAATGCAAACAGGCAGAACTAAACTTCCTCTGGCTGAAATGAAATCTTGTTCAGATTTTGTAATTTGTTGCTCCAGCGAGTGATCATAAAAATTCTCTAATTCTGAAAAAAAGAAAATTGCTAAAATAAGGTGAATGATATCTAACATTTCATTATAGAGTAGCACTGTTTTCCAGCATATCTTCTGTATAACCTCATTGTTCAGCCACTTTTCCCATTAATAAATATATATAAATAAAATATATATATAAATAAAATGTATATAAATAAAATATAAAAAAGTATCAGAAATAATGTAGCAGGATTGGGCTGTTCTCACACTCGCACAGTTTTGTCTCTGCACTTCTTATCAAAGATCCAAGAAGCACCTGCTGTAGTGAGATCTCATTGTGAAGACCCTATTGGTTTTTATTATATGTATTTCAGTATATATGCTAGGACTCAATGAACAGCTAAATATTTTAAATTAACCTGTATTGATCAAATGTAAAACATAGACTTCTATGAGGCTAAATCTTTACTTGTTTTTTCATTTGCTAATTAGCAGATAAATGCATCTATGTGCAAGTTCCAAAATATAAGGTATGATAACACCCTGATTTGGTCTTCTTTATGGTTTGTGCCACCTTGTGGTAATCAGCAAAAAGGATTCCGCAGGTTACAAAATCTTGCCCTGCCTCTTTCTTTTCACAATGACTTGCTCTGAATGTTTGAGAGGAGCGAGTGATTCAACAATTCAACAAAACTTTGATTTTTCTTTCTGAAGCCCTTTCAGAATACAGGGTGACATTGTTTTCTACCTTACATGACCATCCGTAGGGTATTTTCCCTGAGGGAGCAGAGAGTGAAGCAGAATTGCTGGCAAGGACATTATTTATCGATAAATACATGAGGCAGAGACAAATAGTGAGGTACTAAGGGTTACTTCTTTCTGATCTAGGTTGCCAGTTTGTAAGGATGATATGCTATTGAGGTGTTTGAGATGTCTTGGCTCTGACTGGAGTTTCAGCTCTGACTGGAGTTTCAGCTCTGGCTGATGGTAGCTTGAACGCACTCACATTTGTCAGCCTACTCTGTGAAGAATAACAGCTGGTGAGCTAAGATACTAGTACTTTACTTCTGTACCTTGTGTTTAAACATTCTTAGCTAAGAGTAAATAAATATTAACTATTGTAGTATTATTATTGTACAATAAGCTGTTGAACATTTATAGGATCAATCTAGTATTAGCACTTCTAGGCTTTTTTAGTGTAATAAAAATATTAGAATTTAATCCATTTACTGGTGCTTCAAGAGAGTGTCTGCATTAGTAATTTTGTTTATTGAAGGTTGCAGATTTGCTTGGTATTTGACCTTGGAACCTTGCAGCCCTCATCTGAACACACTCTGAGTGCTCTTGAGGTGCATTTCCTTCAAATGGAAAAAGAGTGAAACTACATTTCAGCTAGTGCTCTGTACATGCTGATGGATGCCAAGGGTGATTGATAGCTGGCACAGGCTTTATTTCCACTAAAGACAAAAAGTGGGCCTATGGTCTTAGAACTAGGGCATGCTGGAGGAAACTGAAGATCTTTCCTTCCCGCTTTATGCCAAAACATAAATATACTGTAGACATGCTGACATACTTGCTTTGTGGACTTGGCGTAGTTGTGAGAGGGTACTTCCAAAATTGTGTGTAGGAAAGAAATATTGTATGGGAAGCTTATGTTATGTAAAAGCCAAGGAGTTCCTAGAGTGGGGAAGAGCTTTAATTAAATGAAATTTAATCTATAGATTAAAGGAGAAATGTATTAGAGCCAAGGAACTGGAAAAGACTGCCAAGGAGGTCCTTAGAAAATTCTGTATGCAATTGTATAGATTCCACGGTTTACATATGAATTTTATTAATGTAGATACAGTTTCTGGGGATATGTTTGCTTGTTTTCTTTTGCTTCAAGAAGTGAGGTATATATGAGTTTAATAATGTAGATATTGCTATGTAGTGAAAAGATAGAGCTAAAGGAAAACAGAAGGGTTTGGAATTTATTATGCTCTACTTATTTTCCAAATGAGTTGTTTTCTTGTGAGCTGCCATAATAATTAGATATTAGGGGAAAGGAACATAAAAAATCTATTACCCCTCTAGTCAACTGAACAATAGGATTATGTACACAGGAGCAAATACCTTTCAGTTTTTGAGTGATGAAGTTGATGAACAATAAGACTTAGTCTAAGAGGCCAATGCACTTTTTCATAGGTCAGAGGAAATTTCCTACAACAGAATCTATTTTAAAAGGACTTATAGAGTATTACTAAGAAAAGCATTCATTGATATGAACCAAGAATTATTGTCTTTGTTGACTGGTGACAGGGAGCAGGCTTGCTAATTCTGTACATGCTGAGTCAAATTTCCAGTTGGTATAAATCAGGGCGTCTCTACTGACATAGTGCTTCCCTGCTGACCTTCAGTGCTTGAGGATATGGTCTACCGTGCTGAAAGGGCCCTCTTCCCTTCTGCTGTCAGGCATCTACTGTGTTAATGTAGCTTCAAATGATTTTTCAGACATGCTTTTAATTGGCCAGGGTGCTGAAGGATGTAAAAAGATGAAGTGCATTTTTAATCTGTAATTTTTAGTGATGCAGCCAAATGTATTTATGCAGATTGCTTAGTTTTGGTACAGTATTTTTTATTGCTGCACTAATGAGCACAACAGGGTGACTGTTAGTATGCTACTAATGGGTGTTTCAGAGCTGATTGTTTCTTGAGTTGAAATATACAATATATAAGGCTATATTTAGCTCTTATGCTGTCCAGCAAGAATCGTGCATACAACAGCTGCTGTTACATGCAATGCCAGGCACAGAACTACCTAAACCAGGTGAGTATTTGTGTTGTCTGCCGTATGCTGCACTCGCTGCCTGTCCTCCATGGATCTGAGGCAAAGGGGAAAGGAACAGTCCAAATGAGACAGGGGGCTGGCTGAACAGGCTGCACTGGCAGGCAGCTGGATCCCAATCTCATTTTGCACAGCAGGTATGCACAGTGCAGCCTCTGTGGCTACTGGCCTTGCCTCTCTGTGTTTGTTTTTCCGCTTCTTAGGAATTTAAGTATTTGATCCCTTCATTTTTTTTTAATTAATATCTTCCGTGTCTTGGTTCAGCACTTGCTGATAATTGCATAAAAAATGAGCCAGAAATAGGTACTGATTTGCTTTTTAGGTATTCCTGGGATCTAGTAGGGCTAGTCCTGAAGTTAGCCCTAACTAGTCCTTGGCAAAGGCCATAACTCTGCAGTACGTTGATGGGAAGGTAAGGAGGAGAGATAATGCTAGAGAACAGAAGAAATAGAACACAACCTTAAGGCCAGTTCAGTGCCCTAAACAAGCACTGTGCTTCACTTGCGTTTATAGAAATATAGTTAGGTTTCACATCAAATTCCAATTCTACTTTCATCAGAAATATTTTTTACAGTTTAGCTCTGTGATTACCCTTTGATGTTACTGAGCGAAGTGTATATCTAAGGAGTATGTGTGAGAAATCTCTGCTGTTAAAAATTAGAGGTGGTCTGTAATTAACATAATTTGTTTGACAGCTTCACAGTATGCCTGTCTTAAAATATATTGAAGATTTTCTTTTTTTAATGTTTAATGTTCACTCTGTTCCGCTTAGGATACATGCTAAATTGACAGAAATGAAGATGCCTTTACATTAGACATTTTCATATTTGTCATGTATTGGTGTATATCACTTGCACCATCAATCCATAATTGGTTCAGGCATTGTGGAGTGAGGGCACCACTTATCTTTCCCCTTTTCCTCGGAAAATTGCATATAGGAATGTGGAATCAAAGCAGTGTAAACACAAAAATGTTCCTGTTAATTCATGTGAGAAGTTTCACTGAAATGAATGAAATTCACAAGCTTTTTGAGATTTGTAGTATCAGGATTAAACTTTATTGGAATAATGCCATATATATTATCAAATGTATTGATTTCTATAATGAAATGGTCTTATGAGTCCTTGACTAAGGTTTTGGTTTTTTTTTTTCATAAAATAAAACAGGGATTTAGTTTAGATGGTTAAGATAATGAAATGCTTTGAATAAATTGCCTTCATGCTAGGGGAAGTAGTGGGTTGGGGCTCCAACTATAAAAATGTAATATAGGTCAATTAATATGAGATTTTTTTCCCCTACTGGACTTATAATTCATTCTTCAAGTAGAGTTAGGAAGAAAAGAGTGTAATTTTTATTTCATATGTTCTGCTTCCAGTTAGTGTAACAAGCTAGTTCAGGTTTTTTTCTCCTTCCTTAGGAAAACTAAATAATTTGCATTCCCACTTCCTTATATTTAATTGACTTGATAGAACATTCTGTGATAATGGCATAATAAAATAGTCAGAAATATATATTGACCTCTTTTGTATTATTTCAAGTTTTAGTACCTGTCTAGATTATGTTAAAGAGAAGGAAATGGAAATTACATTCAAGGTTCTTATAATGAGTCAAAGACTAAGGATAATAGGAAAATTATAAAAGTCTCATGCTCAGACATGTAGCATCTTCAGTGTATATTGGAAGATTTGTGAGGATGAAAGCATTGTAAATTTCAAGAAAGATTTTATAATATAATTTAAAATTTAAAGTAGTATTTTTTTGTCTAACATTTATTATACCGCGTTTAAAGATTGGTGGTTTAAAATACTCAAATATTACTAAGCTCTCATAGTACGCTTAGGAAAGCTAGATAAATTCAAAGGTGTCCCAAATCTAAATGTGTAGGTAAATTTTACCAGCTCTGTATTTAAATCCAAAAGTGATTCTGAAACGCAGTACTTGACGAGAGAACAACATTTCTAGAAAAGTAGTTTGAAGATAGCCCTTATAAATACTAAATATGAGTATTCTTAAAAGGTTAGAAGGAAGAGCTGCCCTCCAATTTTTATAAGCAATGGATTAGCAAATTTTGGATCCTCCAGGCAGGTCTATGTATTGTATACATACAGGGAGTCACAAGCTGCTAGGAAGAGAGAATGGGATAGTGTAAGCTTTTGCAGAGACAGGAACAGCTATTTAATTTCAGACATTGTGACTAGTCCCCTGAAAGCCACAGAGACTATTCTATGCTTAAATGATGTAAGTGTGTATGTATTAAGAGGCCTAGCATTGCAAGGTGAATAATATGATATATAATGTAGTAATATATGTTAAGTGTGGGATTCATCATTTTTTGACACTTGTGTTAAATAATTGCAGAGTTCTGGGTAAAAGGAATACTTTTATAAATTTTTTTATATATAAAAATGTCGGTGTCAAATTTTAGCTGAAGGTCTAACAGATGTGATGCAGGATGCCTGATTGTTTCTTAATTTATTCTTTATTGGAAAATAATGCAAAATGAAAGTGTGATTCATAAAACCAGGCAATTGACAGATATTCTTATTTTGCAAGCACTGTATGTTTATAGGTCTATCAATCAAAATAAAATTGTGTTTGGTAACTCATGACATGGAAGAAAGTGAAATGTTATGACATAACTGCTAAAGCAAAACTTGAGAGTTTTTCTAAAAGAACAGATCTTGGACATACCTGCAATGAAGTTGGAAAAGGTAAGTTATGTCAAATTACATGATTTGTTAATAAGTACTGACCACTATGTTAAATCAGAAGAGATGTTCACTCTGTTAGAAATACAAGTTAATTGAATAACTAGTTTTTCTCCCTGTCAAGTTTACATATATACAAAGAGGATCTTTGGTAGTAAAACTGATTTTTGAAAAGCACAAGTTTTTTACCCCGATTTTTGTCTGGGGTAGTTAGTTAGTTAGTGACACCCCAGAGCTGAATTAGCATTGTCTCATATTAAACCAGTGCTGCAGCCCAGGAAGCCTGTCAGTAAAACTTATGTGACATGCTGAATTGCTGCTTTTTGAGATGTCATTGCAGAGTGACTCCAAAAGTTATTGATTTGAAATTATGACATTTTGTTGGGGAGAAGAGAGGAGAAAGAGAAGAACTAGCTACAAAGTAAGAACAGTAAAACTATATCACTTGTACATAATTGGGAGCTTGTAGTATGAGTAATACTAAAGAAATTTAAGTTATGGTGTGTTTAAAAAACACCCCAAAAACTCCAACTCTTAGTGTTATTAACACAAATGGTTCCTAGATTTAGTCATGATTACTTAATAAAACAACAAAATCAAATTAGATACCTGACTAAACAAAAAAAAGCCAGTCACACTTCTCACTAATTTTCTGAGAAAAAAAATTACTAACTTAGTCCTTTTGAGTTACTAAATGCATCTTTTCTGAAGTAAAACAAAACAAGGATATTCCCTACCTAAACTATATTATGTAATAAAATAATTGACAAAAACATGACAGCACAATAACTGATGCTTATTATTCATAATCCTTCTTCAGGAAACTGAACAAATGGAAGAAATTATGACTATACATGGGTTATGTTTCATTCTTTAGATATGATAGTGAATATAAGACAAACTTGCATTGAAATCTGTCATGTTGAGATATTTAATGTATCTGTGAGAGCACTCTTATAAGTGTCTATTTTGACCAGCTGTACAATACTAGAGTATCATATAACTTTAATCACTGGATAATGTGGATACGGTTTTCAATAAGATAGATTTTTAATCTTAGAATTGTTCCCTAAGGGTGTATATCAAAAAGAAACACATTTTCTGAAAATTAGTGCTGAGCAAATAAGAAGTCTACAACAAGCAGTGAATATGCAATCAAAGTTGCATCTAAAGCATCTATATCTCCAAAATAGTGACTGTATTCTTAACAGAAGCAAATCCTTCATCATCATTTCCATGTTTCTTCACCTTTATTCAAAATAAAGGGATGATTATCTGTACAGTTTTAAAGTCTAGAATTATACTTACACATAAAGTTTAAATGTATTATTAATTTAATTATAATAATGAAGTACTGAGCATCTTCTTTCTCCTTGCCATAAAAATGGCAAGGAAAGAAAAAAGAGAGAACTGATGCATAAGGAACTCTGATTCATTGTCCTGGCCTCATGAAATTTTTACACTGCACTGATTAGAGAGAAATAACTGTTTGTTCTATTATATCATACTTAACTGTACAGTTTAACAGTCTACATTCAAATTTTCACTTTAATTAGCCCAGAGTATGAATGTCAGGAACACAGTAAATTTCTATTAAAAAAAAAAAAATTATGGGTTTGTCCACATTTTTTAATAAACAGAAAACTGGAATAGGAATTATGAAGATATAGCAATGAATTATTTACCATTTAAGAGTTTACCACATGAGTATGTACTTCTATAGATATTGATACAAACAATAGTTGATATTATAATATTTTTTCTTGTGGATTAACTGGAATTTAATTAGGGACAAATTCTCGAAATCATGGTAAAACTATATGGGAATTTTTTTTAATGTCTCTAATGATAAAAATGGAAACTAGCAAAGCTAGTCCTTGGGGATGAATGTGAGGTCATATCACTGAATTTGTTAACCAGCTCTATCCTTCTTTGCATCATACATTTGGAATAGTCAGTTATTTGAATTAGTCTTAAGAATAATTCCTAAGGTATGTGTCTGTTTATTAGTGTAGCAATAATATGAAAACCAGGAAACCTGGGGAGTTTGACTTCAAAGACAAATGGAATAATTATTAAAATATTGGTCGACTTGGAAAAAATCTCACCAAGAGAATGAAATATCTTTCTCTTTCCAACATGGCCACTTTGTGTTTCATCTTCTGTAGGAGACAGTGAAAAATACTGGCACTTCCTAGGATAACCTTCGTGCAGCAGTATCCCTTGCAGCCTGCAGCCTTTCTTGCAGCCCTTGTGCCTGACTCTTTCCTTCTGCCAGAAACAGTGTTTTACGATGGTTTACAGCTGTTTCAAAGGCCCCTTGGGACTGTTGGTGGTGAGATGGCCTAAGTTTCCAATATCCACTGGGCATATAGTTTTATGCACAAGTGACTCAAATGGTGTGTTTGAGCTACGCAGAGTAGGAAAGCAAACAGCATTCTAAGCCTCTCAAAACCGAACAAAATATCAGCGTCTACTTTGTTAGTGGAAAGGTAGTCAAGAGGCCTAATGAAATACAGTAAGAAGGCATGTTTCGCAAAAAAAAGATTGCCAAACATTTAGAAAATACTGTACATGGACAATTGGATATTATTTTGTAATTTAAAGGTGGAGTCATGATTAACTTTCAAAATAACATACTTGTATGTAAAACTAAATCACAGGATCTAATGTAATAAATCAGATACTTATAAAATTCCCATTCACTTAATTGCTGCTATAAGGAGTTAAATATTTTAATAACTTCTCAAATGAACTGTATTTGTGCTGTTAAAAATTGTGTAGTCTCATTAATATAGTTAATGAATTGATCTTACTGTTAGGATACTCAATGCAACCTACAAAACACATTGTGAATATTTAATCAACCATTGATCTCAGCAGATCCAAACATCAATCATATCAGATCAATCTTCATAGTTTCTTCACATGCTAACAGTTACTTGTTGAATTAAAGATATTTTGCCAGTTCAAGGAATCACAGGTATGGATTCCTCTTTTGTAGGAGGAAGAGCTCCGACCTGCCTTCTTCAGAACCACTGACATCCGCCCCTGCCTGTTTTTGTTTTGGTTTCCTTCAATCTACTTTTCTGATCTGAAAAGGAAGAAGCTGGAGCTCAGTTTTATAGATTTTCAGATTTCTCTGGCACAATGTTACCAGGCCAACTGCTCCTCTAGTACAGGGTCCATTAGAACCTTGACTTCAGAATTACTCCTTCTGATAGTTCAACAGTTCTGCCTATGATGAAGAAAATGAGTTCTGACATTCACTCCATCAGTCTACGAAACATTTTCTGTCTTCTGGTTCAGAACATATATAGACTGTACACTGTCAGAGATTAGCTTTTACACAGAATACATTATTTCTTTGCTGTCTGACAGCAGCATTAATGACTCTGCTGATTCTTTGAATTTTGAGAACTGGAAAGCCAGAATCCCTTCAGATCTAGCCATTTTGACACACCTTTTCTGGTCTCTAAGGGACGCGTCTTATGTTCCAGAACTACACGTATTTCAAAGGCAATGAAACTATTTTGTATTAGATTCTCCAAATATGTAGTGGTAATACAGAAAAACAGTATCTCACCCCATTCATGAATAAGAGACTATAGAAAGCCAGACTTTCAGTTTGGATGAGATAGTCTTGCCCTATTCTGAAAAGTAACAAAATGCCATGAAATTTTTAATAGAATAATGGAAAACAAAATCCTGTACATATCAATATTCTTTGGAAGTAACTTTAAAATATTGGAAGGAAAAGCGCTCACTGAGGGGCATTCTTAAGCTTCTGGTGCTTATGACTTAAAAACTCGTTGGACTGTGAGAAAAAAAGACAGGAGTGGTTGAACTGACTGAATATGAAGTCTGATGTGAAAAGTATTCATAAAATGCAACATGAGGAGTACTTTGGAATTTGTCTTTGCACCATAGTGCTATATAACTGAATATCAGAGATGATGGTGGCTCATACTACCACACCCACCTGAGACACAGCGAATATTTTCCTAAGGTGTTACTCTAAAATATGTAGAAACAGAGTTTGATATACTCCTTATACATTTGTAGGGAGTACCAAACCACAGCCTTGGTGTCCTTTCTGTGAATAACCCTCCAGACCCCTTGTGCCTATTGAGGGTAATTAGTCCTAGAAATTCTTGAACATTGCTGATCTTTTTTTCTTTTTCTCTTATCTAAATCACTTAGCAAATTGTTAAATTGCACTTTTTCAGTAAATAAAAATTTTTAATATATGATGAGGAACTGGTGAAAGCTGTTTCCTTACTTTGAAAATATTGTTGACTTACAGCTTAACATCATGTTAAGCCCAGAAGTTTAAATTTGACCCTTAAAAAAGTTACTTTACTGTTGGATTCACCACTACTTAGGCACATGCGATAATGTTGCAAGTTCTGAATATTAAAAACGACCAGTGAAATTTAAGGGGTGGTATCCAAGATTTTGACAGAAGTTTTGATAACTAGCGCTCAATAGCACTGTGCTAATTAACTCAATAATTCTCTTGTATTTTTAGCTCCTTTAACTGTTTAATATTTTTTTTACAGTATAGGTTTAGATGTTGCTTTGTTAGACTTTATAAATTTAAGAACACACTCTGTCCTACAGAATGCAGAAACTTTTTTTTGTATGGTATATGCCAGAATAGTGAGGAACTTCTCCACTGTTATGCCTTACTTTCAGAAGGTCTCTAAATATCAGCAAACCACTAGTTTTCTGAAAGCTGATCTACAGTAAATAAACAACAAAATTATACTAGTAACAATACTTTCTGCAAGGTGACTGAGGAACTTGGCTCTGAATGATGAGATTTGCCCAGTAGTGTTTTCATTGTACTCCACTAAATAGCAAATCCAACAGAAAGACTTACACGATTGGCTTTTCAGCACTGAAAAACTATGCTCCATTAGGAAAAAAAATGTAAATTGTCCATCTTATAATCATGGATAAACCTGCAGCTGAAGTTTATTATTGTTTGTTGACATAGAAAAGCCTGGCTCCTACGTAAAATTTTAAACTAAACCTTTTAAAAATGCAGTAAGGAAATAGATACGCCTTCCTTCATATTTTTCATAATGTAACAAGTAGATATCCAACTAATTTTCCTTACCAGTTGACCATTCTGATAAAATAATTAAAACATATTTTTAAAAAAATCTGGTTTTGATCCCCTCTAATGACATACAGATTGAACATAAAATCAACCTAAATACCTTATGTGGATGAAAATATAAAAATCAAACCAAGTAATTTAATATTTTGTTTGATTTCAGTAATATATAAGTAGCCTTAAAAATTAAAGCAAGAAAAGATTTTGTGTTCCATAAAGAAACATCGTTTATTTTAATTTTATTAATCTTTAGTTAGAAGGCTTTTAAAACATAATCTTATTCCTCAAGGTATGTTTCATAACAGTGAAATACATATAGTTTTGAGATTTGGCCCTTACCTTTCTTTTGGGGTTCCAGTTGTAAATATTTACCTTGAATGTGTTTTTTCTATTTGGCTTCTCTCTTTTCAGATCAAAATTGGTCTGAAATAGGCAGAATGGATGTTGGACGATCATATACTTTTGATAAAATGACACTATTTTTCAAGCTATTTCAACATAATGATAGGATAAATATTTTCACCTCCTCTTTTTGCTGTAGTTCTAAACAATATTTTGAAGTATATTTCTGAGCATTTGCTTCGGGAATGATAAAGACTTATACTTTTCTTGCAAAATACAAGACTGCAATTTGTCTGACCTTCTTTCTGTTTTCCATCTGCATACATTAAATGAACGACTCTCCATTTTGCAGCTGAGGGAAGCACAACTTTGAATGAAAAATGTTGCCATTAAAAAAGAGGGAACAAATTGCATAAATTATAAATGACCTGCGGAAGCTGAAACGTACTACCACGTTAGCCTGATTATACATGCATGGGTTTTTTGTCATTAATCCAACAAAATAGCATGGCAACCTATGGAATTCATGTAGATACTGATCTTTTGGTAAAGAAGCAGAACTTCAAATGGATTTAAATTTATAGCATTACATTATGCTTTACAATCATAAAAAAAAAGGCTGACTCAATTCTGAATTTATACTGTAAATTTTGCACATCTGTATGGTTGGGTTTTTCTTTATGCTTTTTATTTTATTGAAATACTTAAAAAACCCAGTAATTGATATTGTTGATCTCCAAGTTAGTACTTCAGATTGCCCTCGATTATAAAGATTCTCATAGAAACAAAAAATCTGTTTATTGCAGCCTCACTGTGTCAAAGTATTTGGCTGATCTTAAGTTTGAGTTTTTCATGCTTCCTGGCATGCTTAGACATTTCATGATTTCAGGTCACTGAATATTGATGTAACAATAAATCTCATTAATAAATTGACCCATAGTTATTATTAAAAATATTCATTAATTAAATGTTTTTAAGATTATTTTAAGAATACAGAGAATACTAGGCCAGGACACAGATTCATCTGGCATGTGGCCCTGTTTATAGGACTCAGTTGCTGTCCTCCTGGTTATTCATGACTTAAATTGACTGCTATCAGTTCTCTGTCTCGTTATCTATTATCCAGGGTAGAGATTCCCAGGATGTTTTGTCATTCTTCACACTCTAGTTTTTCAGTCCATAAGGATTGACTTCTGTCATCCATGTTGCTTTTTCTGTGTATTTTCTGTACATGCATACTCTTAAGATGAAAAGAAGCTTGCCCTGCATCACAGATGTGACTGCATCCTGACTTATGTATGCTGGTACAGCAGCACCTCCTCTTTTGTCCTCTGTGCTTTCCTAACAAAATCCCAACACTGGAAATGCTTTCTTTCACCAAAGACTGAATAAATGAACAAACTCAGGCCCCTTCACTGCTGAGTACTTTTTCCAAATGCCTAGCCTAACTAAAGCTGGGCGTTCATCTACAGTGGTTATCATCTGCAGCTGTCATGCTGAGTCATCTGGAAACTTGGGAACTTTCTGTTATGATTTGCAGGTAACCCTTTACTGTACTGACACTAAATATAGTTAATTAGCCTTAGGTAATTTTGCAATCTCACTTTGCCCCTCTTCCAGGTAATTTTTGGATATTTTCAGTAGCGTTGTCAGCAACCTTATATGTACAATTCAGAAAACATTATTGAACAATATTTTCATGCAAAAGGAGATGAGGTTATTATGCCTTTTCACATTATAGTTTATCATATGAGGCATCTCACATTCTCTTAGTGATAGGTAATTAGTGTTATTTCATTACTGTTATTTCAGGCCTATTTTTCAATAATACAATACAATGTTGCTTTCAACTAGTAGCGGTTTTGACAAGCTACTGAATGTATTTCTTTTGTGAACATTTCTACAAACACTTTAAAGTTGAAAAAAAATCTCTTTGCCATCTAAGACAGTATTGCTGAGACCATCAAACTAGGGTATTTTTCACAATGTCTCCAAGATCTTAAAGTTAGACCAGGATTCAAGAGTGACTGAAAATAATGTTTCTTCACTTATGTTCTTGAAGTGTTAGGATTCTCACTATGCTAAAGAGTAAACTATTAACAGTACTAGTCTAGTATACTACTGCTCCAGTTTTACTGCTCCTCTACAGTTTCTAAGCTTCAGGCCAAAGGCATTTCACACTAACAGAGCAGTAGCTGTGCAGCTCAAGTGTAACTGGAAGTTATCAGCATTTTTCATGGTGGAAAAAATTATTGTGTTTATAGGCCTGGAAAAGGCTTACGGTTTAAAGCCTTAAGCTTCTGTTATGAATTAAACTGCTTATATTTATTATACAACTTCAGTAGAACCAATGCTATGTCCCACTCTGACATGTCAGTAAATTGGCAAATAGTGACCTCATGGTAGGTGGTATAAAGCTAACCTCAGATTTTTAATATGCCTACATAATGGGAATTTTAATTTTTTTTTTTTTTAGTCCCTTTGTCATGTTAGAAGAAATCAATGTTATCTGGGAAAGAGAAGAGGCAAATATGGATCGTGAAATCTGAGTTCCTAATGAAAATTGAAGGATATGAAATGTACTCCTGTATTCATAAAAAGTTGTAATGTGGCCATTAAAAGTGAAGTCAAGTTCACCTGAGTGAACATGCTTAATTTTTACTTTGTATGTGTATGTAAGGGAGTTTTATTCCCACACACACACCCCTTTTGCTATAGATGAAACAGAACCTTTTGAAAAAAAAATGAACAGAATATATCCAAATTTGTGACTGGTAAATAGTGCCTGCTTTTAATTAATGATATTAATCTTGGATGCACTGAGTCAAGATATCTCTTGGGAAATATAAGAGGATGTCTAAAATACTGCGTTCATCTCAAAAGAAAAATCATAAAATTGTTTCTCTGTCATTTTAAACTTGATATTGTATCATTTCTCTTAAACTTTATTAGGGTAACATTTCAAAAATAACATTATAACATTTTAAACTTCAAACAATTTCAAAGGTAATGGTAGGGTTTAATGAATTTTCTTAATTAAAGGAATGGTTAGTTGTGCCTGTTTTCAGTAAATTAATTAAACTTTTAGTCATTAAGCAAAAAGTTAATGCATTATTGAAGGATATAGGAAGTGTAAAAAATCTGGCATTGAAATGGATACCATGCCCTAATCTATCACCGATATTATGGAGTGACATGCTTAAAAATGTTCTTGATAATATAAAATATTATAGAAAGTGCCCGGTGACTAACTAGGGACCTTTAAAGCATTTTAGTTTGGATCATCATCTCTGATACAGCAATCTTATAACTGGTTTTAGAAAAATGAATTATTTTCTGTATGAAATGTTAGTGGACAATTTCTTAAAAAGAAAAAGACAGTGAAAATCATGTTCTCCTTTAAAGTTCACAAATTCAGTATGACAAGATTATTTTCCTATGAAAAAGAAAATATCAGAGTATTAGCACTATATATGCCAGGTTTTTTAGCTGTAAAAACGAGGGTTTTTTTCTCTGCTGGACTTGCTCAGCCTCAGATCCTATTTTGTCATAAAATCAGTCTGTTTCTTTTAATGCGACTTAGTATAAAATTCCTTTGTCCAGGCTTATAAAAAGGTAGTGGAGGGTGAATTCTGCAGGGGAATTCTCTACACAATATCACCCCCAAATCTATTCTCAGAGAAAGAGGTAAGTGAATCTCTTTACTCTGTATAGTAATCATAATCATTAGAGAGCAGATTTTATTCTACGTTCTTATTGCACTAAAATTCTTAGTGTGTGCTATTAAAAAATAGATTTTTTAGAGAAATACCTCAGTATGATCTCCCTTATTTTCCTGTGATAGGGAAAAACATATAGAAGGGTAAGAAGTGCAGTTTTATGACACACAGGCTAAAACTTTTCTTCATTATGTGGAGTATTGCCATGCCTTGGCCAGTTGTTGCTGTATGCAGTTGGCATTATTGCCATTGTTTCTGGTCCTTGTTGCTGCAGGTGTTTGACTAGAAGAAGGGGGCATGAGGAAGGAGAGTTTCACTCCCCTGCTCATTGGTGAATGTTCTGCTGTATTGCCACAGTTTGGCCATTGCAGTTTGAGATTATGTGTCAGGAGTGAAAATTCAATTAACAGCTTCAGGAGATTTACATTAAGAATACCTCTGTTTATTCATTTATATTTTTTTTATGATGGACATTTTGCATTAGAAAACTGATGCAAATCAACTTATTGCATAGAATTAAAATCCCTTTTTTTTTTTTCCTGGAAATATAAAGTTTCACCTCTTTCTTATTTTTGCCTAACATAAGGAGAAAAGGTGTTTTCTCCTGGCTGCAGGGAAGTGGGATGTGAAAATGTGACAGTACAAATACTGTCCCTGCTATCAGTGTTGTAAAATTAGCAAATTCTAATGTGAAAGAATGTATATGCAAATGTATATCTGAACATGCACAGTTATCTTGGTTAATGTAACTTTTTCCCTACTTTCCTATCAGTCATATTCATGTAATATTTCATATTGGATTTGATCAGGATACGAAAGTCAGTATCAAAACCTTGTAATCCACATTATTGATGTGTTTTGCTTAAAGTGGCTGCATTGTCCGAAATATCACTTATAAGGAGAGGTTAGATTGGAAATAAAAATAGAGATTTCTGGAACCACTACAATCTCTGTGGTTGGCATTTAAGATAAATACCGTGGGATGCTCATCAGAGGAACTTAACAGAATGGATTCTATCATAAAATGTAGCTCTCCAAACAGATGAGATTCTAAATTAACTGGTAAGGTGCTTTCTGTGACAGCAGAGTCTCGTGAGTGTGGATATTTACATGATCAACTACAATTTTAACCTCTGTGTTTTTGTTCACTGCTTAATTCTAATAATACGTGATGTGGCTGCTTTCTGTTCATTCAGCATCAGATAGCTGTATGATTTAAAAATGATCATTAAATATCTCAGAGGGACAAATGATTGCCTGATACCTATCTTGTAAAATTTAATGGTCTTCCCTTTTACAATATTATATTATTGGCTATTCTTCTTTGATAGAAGAATTGCACATAATTAAATTTTCGTGTGTGATTCAAAGTGCAAAAAGATTAGAAAGCTATTTAAGAGGTGCTGGAACTGTCACACCATCTCAGTAAAGTCTGTGAGATAGAGAGCACAAAAGTACTGATTTAGTGCAACATGTCACATTATTATAGCAATAACTACAAGGAAGATTCCATCAGTGGGTGGGTGTCTATATCAATGAATATTTGGAAAGATATTGTAGAATCGATTTTTTATCTTAAAATGGATATGTAAAATGGATCCAGAAGGTGCATTCAAAAGTTGTGAGTTAATCATCTGTTTATTCAAATAGGATACTAAGGAACTTTTGCATTATCTTTCATTACTCTAGGCTTATCGATACTTTTGTGTCATTGTCATTTATGAAATACTAATATACTCTGTAAAATTTGGTGAGTTCTGAGATGTTGATTTGGGGCAATATTAGCTAATTCAGTGATGACAAGTGAAAGTCTGTGCAACTCTAGAAGTGTGGGGTCCTTGGTGTTCTTTCCAGCCTAGGAATGCTTTGTGGTAGTTCAGCTCATAGGAGCAAAGATAGGCCCATATTATGGCAGCTGTTTTTGTAGCACGTACAGTTCTCCTAGAGATGAGAAATATTTAAAGAAGGAACATTGGTATGAACATATTGAAAATTTCTTATATTCTGGTTTTAGGGAAAGAAAGTATTGTGATTTAGCTAAAGTGTATAAACTCTTCAAATATGCTCTGTTAGAAATAGAATTCTAACTTAGATCCTATGCAGTATTTTTGGGAAAGTGGTGCTGGGAATAATCCATCTGAGAGAATTGGTGCAGGAAAAAAAAAGTCCTTGAAAATAGTAACCATTTTGTTTTTGTCAAAGAACGAATTGGATCCAAGTGATAGGATAGGGAAGAGTATATGTATTTTACTAATAATCCCTATAGATTGGAATAATATGTAGCCACCACGATGGGAAGACAGGCTCTTTCCAAAGGGCCCTAGCGTGATTTGGCTCTGTCTCTCATGTTTGAGATCAGAGGCACACCTTCTAACAGCTGTGAAGCGGCAAATGAAATATTGACCATGTTATTGTGTCGTTTAACTTGTAACGATCTTGAATATTTTTGAAACACGGGACAAGACAGGTCAAAATCCAATTGTGTCATTCCTTGTAATCGTAGGAAATGAGACAAATCGACAAATCACAATATAATGAGAATATAAAAGGTTAACGTAGTTTTCCAAAACTAATGAACAGGCACATAAGACTCTTACAGCTCACAGTCTGGTACTTCTTTTTCTGTGTAACTGGAGCCAATATATATGTCTAGTATTAAATGATTTATGAGACTTTTATTACATTTTACGTTTGTAGGATGGGTTAAATTTAATTTCAGAAACACATATCCAGTTATAAAAGTTACTTAAAAAATATCCCAGACAACTTGCCATTTGGTTTGGACCCAGCTGTTTCTTCAATGTGTAAAAAATGTGGGTTCAAGGTCATGCTTTGAAATTTCATTTCCTTGGTCACATATTGAAGTAGAAAGAGTAATCTTATTGCACTATTCAACGCCCAGCAAAACCCATGAAAATTTTGCTATGTGACTTTAAGGGAATGGAAACAGAACTTTGAAAAGTATCTGAATCAGAGAAGCATAAATAAGAGAGGGATTCATTCATCCATGTACCCAGCCCTGCTTGAGGGAAGGTTTTGCATTTTGCATGAAACAAAGTTTTTACCTGTGTTTCACTTCTTGGAATGCAGAGCAGAAACAAAACAAAATTAAAAAAGTGAAGTTAAGAGAAATACCTTTGACTGTCTCCTCACCTCAAAGAACAGAGACTTCCTGATAGAATAGCCAGTTCTTTCCTCCTCTCTCTGCGCCATCCCCCCCCGGCCCCCTTTTTTTTGGCGTTTATTCTAAGAAAACGACAAAAGGCAATCCTGATTCAGAAAATGAAGTACCAGGAGTAGAACAAAATGTGGAGTAAAAACCATGGAAGTTAAAGTTGCATATTTGAGATTTAAGGTTTTTTCTTGCCTGTGTCCTAGAAATCAAATAAAAGCTTGTTATGATTTCACATATTGCCTACAAATGACCCTGAAGGTAATTTCTGAAAAAAGAAAATCAGTAAAGCTTTGAAATATTAAAAATAACTTGTAGATTAATTTAAATATATTGTTTGGAAATGCTATTTTGATACAGGTTTTTTCCTAACAATAAATACAAAACTTTGAGGCAGATCTCATTAATGTAGAGTTAGATGATCATTAGAAGAGATAGGTATAGAAATTTTTAAGTGATAATAAAATGCAAACAGTGTCTCCTACTATTGGAGTTTGTTTTCTACCTCAGCTTTAAAGTGGCTGCCTATTGCATTGGAAAGACAATTGAGCAACTTATGCTTACCTTTTTGCCTTGCATTTTTGATGTGCATCTTCTGAGAAAATGCCTACTATTGATTTGTAGAGTCTAGAATTTCCAGAAGCACAGTCTAGTGTAGTCTAATGTTGGGCTTTATCCTTTTTTATGCTGTATCAGCAGATAAGGTGGTTTAAGCATTAATGAATTAAGTCAGTAATGAAGCTTGCAATCCTGAGGCAGATTTTCTCACTTACTCTGTATAGAGACTTTACCTTGTTTCACAGGATTGCAGAGACCTTGATAGTAGTATTCATCTAACTCAACAGTGGACACCTACAATGTGAATATCTGCATGTGAATTAGTCCGAAAATAAAAGCATGTGTACTAGCTGGAAGGGAGTCTTTCTAACTGGATGCTGATGCCTGCTTAGTTACATTATCCCAAATTCCTCTTCCCCTCCCATTACCCCAAATGTTACAGTTTCCAGTATTTTGCATGACAAGTGTTTATGAGGTCATCTCCATGAATACTCACACAAACATAACACACATAGTTGCTTGTCACCACAGGAATCTTACCTGACCCTTTCCAAGCATCTTCAGTGTGTCTAGTTTGTTGTGTGCACTTAGTGAAATCCAGAGCAATAGAAAGGTACTGTTTCTCTTTTATTGGTTCATAATCTGTGAATTTAGATTACGAGGTCATTGTTTATATCATTTAGGTTCTATTTGCCGTTTGAACATATAGTCTGTGCATTTGTGTATCAGTAATTCGGACAAAAGGCAGTTCTGTCCATACTTGCAGACACACTTGTAATAAATTGCAAATGCAAGTAAAGCTTTCTGGCAAACCATAAGTTGAACCAAAGCTGGTTACAGTTTTCCTTTTCTTGAGCACAAACTGTAACAATAAAGGCATGTTTTACTGGTTTAAAGCCTACAAAAAATGCACTCGCTTCTATTCTTCTCATTCATCTGTTTTCCCTGAGACAAATGGCTTAACTTCCTGCTCTTCTTTCCCCTGAAATGAAGAGCTTTTAACATATCTTTTCTTGGGACTAATAATGTTTTGCAGCACTCTAATTTCCCACTTTGGTTATGAAGTAGCGGGCAGCATTTGGAGCTAGGATTTTCATAGTTTCTTGCTCATTACAGACAGTGTTTCTTGGTTGGGTTTACTTAGGCCTACAACCCAGGTGAAAGCAGGAATCACAGTTAACTTTCTGCACTTGAACAATGGCTTGTATGGCAGCCATGGCTTTCCTTCCCTCTCTTACCGCTACTGCTTAATTAAAATCTTTTAGTGAAAGAGAGTGGTGTTTGAGTATTTGTCATAAATTTAGTCCTTTTCTTCATTTTGAGCTACACGGCTTATCAATGAAAGTGTGGGATGGATATCCTCTTTGTCTTATGGCTACTATGATCTTTCAGTAGTAACAGCAAAAATGAAATAACTCTGAGTGCTAAAACCTGCTGCAACTGAGTCTAATAATTTATATTCCTTGATGCAGTAACTGATGGTGCATCTAAATCGGCTGTTAGTTCTGTTCACTTTTGGTTAATGATGCCACTTTACTTCAATCTTAAATTTGGTCTAAAGCTAGCATTTAAGAGGTTTGTGTTGGTTTTGGCTGGGTTTTTTTCTTTGTATGTGTGTATTTTGGTTGTTTGGTTTTGTGTTGTTTTTCTTTTTAATAGTGAGACTATTTCTTAATTTAATGCAGTTTGAACTTTTAATACAAGAATAAGGTGAGACAGATGTAGCAGGAGATTCTCTTCTTCCTTGTCAAAGTCCCAAGAACATTACATTTCTACAGGGGAAAAGCTGTGAGGCATTTTTATTCCTTTATGAAAAGGCTGGATATTACAGCAATTAGTCTACTAACTCTAAAAATATCCCAATATCCATTAAATTGTAGGCGTGTTTCTGGGTCAGTTTGGGGTATTTTTGTGATATGACAAGAAATATTTAACGTCATTCATTCCCAAAAAAATTACTTTTAGTCCAGTCTTGCTGTTTAGATTATAAAGAGTATGCCTATATTGAACAGCTCTGTTATTTTCCTATGAAACTAAAGTAAGTGATATTCGTAAACTTTTTCCATCCTAGAACACAGAGCACTATGGGTCACTTACATGGATTCACTCAGTACATTATTCTTGTTCAGTGCATTACTGCTGTTATTATATTAGCTCTCGGGCTATTTTTTTGTATCTCATCAGGCAGGCAGCCCTCTTCTTCTCTGGGAACGGATCTGTAATCTGTGTGAGGGAAAGAGCACCTACTCAGTGAGGAGAGCAAGTGGCCGGCAACAGCCGGCCAGTAGAGATGTTCATAGCCCCTGAGTAGAGAAAAATAAGGGTAATTTTCTGGGACTGTACCTAGCATGCTTCATGGGAGAAAGAAGCCATGAGGTAAGAAGGCAGTAGGCCAAAAGTAGCAGGTTGAAAGCAGGCTCCTCGGGGATGATTGATTAGGAGCAAGCTGCCAAAAGTTGGCTACGTGCATCTCATCGCTGGTGCTGCTACAACAGTAGCTGTAACATAATGCACATGTAAAGCAATGATGTGTGGTCAACACTATTACCTGTTGGAGGCAGAGTTGTGGCTCTCTTGGGTGAATGGGCACTCTGCCTTGGCTACTATTGAGTGGTAGCAAAATTATACAGTTTGTTTAGGAGAATTGTGTGTACATGGGGGTGTGTGGAATGGCAAGGACGTAGCAAGGGCAGGGACAACAGAGTGCCTCTAACATCAGCTGTGTTCCTCCTAAACTTGTGTGACAGTATGTATTACCAGACAGCCGAGAAGTCGCAGCAGACACACTGTAACAGACGTGGCTTCTAATCTCCTCTAACCTCGTCCAGCTTCTTTAACTCAAACAGCTGAAGTTTTGGCTTTCAGAAATTGAGTGCTGATCTTTTTCCAAAAAATGAATTTTGAAATTGAGGATGCAATATGTATGCTGCTGACCTGAACATATGTTACAACCCGATAATAACAGAATCATCACTCAGTATCACTTCACAAATGAGTGTACTGCTTAATCTTTCTGTGCCAAATCGTGTCTTCTTCAGGGCTACCTTATCACTCTGAGGCATTGCCTGCTCTTCTGTTACCATTAACTGTCTTGGACAATTATATTCCCAGAAAAAAAATCTATAGATTCGCCTAGGTGAGAGGCTGAAGCTGGCTGTGCAGGAGATTTGAATGGCCACATATATTCTCGCTTTTCCAGAGTAAATTTAAGTAAATATGACACAGTTCTCCCCAACAGCATGCCATTAAGAAAGTAAAAGATTAAAATAAAATCAATCATAATTTTTTCTCCTGTGGATGGGAGTGAAAGAAAGAGATTATTAATACCATTTCAAGTGTAAATGCTTATCAGGTACCTGGATATCAGTCACTGACATAACACTACAAGTAAAGTGTAATTCAGGTCACTTCAACTGCAGGAATGGAGAGCTCTCGTTCTCGTTTTGTGATTTTTAATGATATGTCAATGACATTTATAAAAGCTATATTATATCTGAACCTTTAATTGGTTTCTGATGTAAAGACTTTAAATTTTAAGTCAAAATAACTTTGCTTCAGTACAAAATAGTCAGCAAAACCTGCACAGCAATGTACACAGGCATAAGACTTCATGAGCAGGACAGGAAAATTCCCTGTGTGCAGTGGGTTAGGCACCCAACCAGAGACACAAGTCCTTCCTAGCTGCTGCCTCAACATGTCTATTAGGATGATGACTAAAGCCTAATCTGAAGCTCTTCTCATTTAGTTGGATCCTTTTCCTTATGCAGAAGTACCAAGTGCCATGCACAGAAATACCTGGCAGCAGAGTTTAATTTATGTAGGTCTAATGGAATCTAACCCAGTTGGGTTTTTTTCAGCAAAGCTGCCGATATATTTGGGGAACCAGCATAGATTGTTGTAGAGTCTAAGTTGCAATCATGGCAGTGATGGCAGCATATTTAAGAGATATCCAAAGGTAGCTTTGAATTAGCTAGATCAGGTATAAATAGTCATTTGTGGCAACAGAGCTCAGGACAGAACAATGTCCCTACTTTTTGAGCAGAAAGAAATGTATTTTTCTAAACTGGTGATTATTATCATACTGAATATGGTTTTTTATCCCTAACAAAGATGGAATTTACTTGTTCATCCCCCATGAACTTATGCACAGGTTTGTACTCTGGCTAAGTATTAACCATTTTTCTGGATGATTCATAGTTTAAAATGTGGGACACTGTTGCAAGTTAAATTGAGATGTATTTTTGAAGCTTCAATTTAAAAAATATGTTAATTTACAAGTGTGGATTTTTATGAGGGGAAAGTCCTGGATGTCGACTGATCTGTTGGTAACTTAAATCTCTCAAACCACTAAGCCCCACATAATCTATGAGCGATAGCTCTGCATTCAATTTGCTACTTCTCAAGTAAGCATCTCCTCTGAATATTTGAGGAGGAATTACTTTAATGTCAGCTAACACAGAATTGCTGTATGTGTAATCCCCAATCAGTAAAACCTGCACATCTACACATACATGCACAGCATTCATTCATTAGGGAAAGATCATGATGGATATAAAGTTCACAAGATTTTTCAGCAGTACTCTAACAGGTTGTTGTCATCTTTGAATCGCCTCACTCTCAAATTATCTATTCGATTGCCTAGTGCTCACCTTGTGATGCTCTGTTAGTCAAAATATCTCTTTGCCCATATATTCAAATGAACTGTAGAGGTTATTAACTTGCCCTTGGCGAAAAGATTTAGTTTTCTAGGGCAAATGCTTTTATAAATTCTGTGTGTGACAGTTTTATTACATATTGTAAATAGAATACCCTGCCAGATTTTTATGACAGCCATCACTAAGTCATTCAGACCTTATTGCTTTTCAAACCTTCACATACCCTGAATATTTTTTTTAATCTTTAACAGGCCTTGCTTTGGTCAGTGTACGTTTTTACTTCTATAGCAAATTTTATTTACTAGTTTCTTTACTATGTAAAACATTTTGTATTAAGACAAGCGTTTTATCTCGCTGAAGACTGTATTTTAATTTGACACACATACGCATTAATTTGCACAGTCTGCATTTATAGTCATAAACTTATTTAAGCTTGTACAGTCTCTGCTAGCAGTTAATATAGTAGTTTCTGTGCTTAGCTGCATACTTCTCCTAGATCCCACTATTTCCAACTGAATGAGTATTCTGCTAAAGAACTGCTGTTATTGACTTAATTTTATATTTTGTATTTCAAAACAATGTATGTGTTGTGAAAAGAAAAGAAAAAGCATGCCAGCAATGCTAGTCTTAAGACCTACTTAGACGTATTAGTTCTTCTGTGTTTTATTAACTCATTCTAAGGATGCTTTCAAAGAACGAAAAAGAGTCGTTGAGGTGATTTTAATTAGATATGTAGTTTATTAACAATGGAAACCTCATGTGTGCTAGGCTTATGTGAACACAAGCGATAAGAGCAGCAATTCCTATTTTCGTTTTGTTTCCCATTGAGATGGCAAACATAAGCGTAAGAGAAAAGAGACTGGCTTTAGCAAGGTTGAGGTAAAAGTGAATAGCATTGGTTTTCTAATATATGTAAGTAATACGAAAGACTAAGTTCTTGAAATTGTTATCCTTTTGATACTCTGACACTTTTGAAATGTTACCTTCAATAGTATGAATTAAAATACAGCGAAGCTCAGTTGCTGGGGAGTCCATCGGCGAGGGGGATGAGCCACCCAGCGATGGATGTTTTTCTTCTGGGGAAGAAGCTGAGCTGTCAGCACCGAGGCTGAGAAACGTGGGAGACCTTCACCTCCCTCCTTGCTCCCCTGCAGTCATAGACTTTTGGACAAGACTCTTTTCCCATGCATTGATAAACTAAGCCTTATACCTCCATGGGGATGTCATGTGAGGACAGATTGGAGGTGCAGCTCATATAGTCATTAATTAATCTAAAAAATGAATGTGTTGATGGAGCTTCTGCTTCCCGAAAGTGGTAAGAAGGTAATGTGGCAGGCTGTGAAAGCAGGGAGGATTCAAGTCCCTTCTAGTTTTCAGCTGCTGCCAGATAGGGCATGTCATCTTACAGTGTGCAATTCTGTTGAATCATAAAAAAGTTCTTTTTAATAGACAATTTTGAATTGGCTATAACGAGGCCTCATTTGGAAATTCACTATGTGTCACTCTATGTTTCTGCAAGTATCTGAAAGATTTTTATAAAGGAAAGAATCAGGTGATTTGCAGTATTAAAGTTGTATGTTTTGCTGTCTAGGCAGCTTACAGTAGTTGGGTCATATTATGATAATTAGTCTATTTATAAGTTAGCTAACAGAGTTCTTTGTTTTAAGCACTAAATTCTAGAATTAGTGAATAAAGCTGCAAGCCCATTTTCAGATCCGTTTAGATAAAAGGTACTATATAATTCTAAAGCTATTATAAATGATTGAAAGATGTTTTCACAACTGCTAGAGTACATAGGAACATGGAATAGCATTTCAAATGATTTCAAAATTAATGGGCCTGTTGGTGCGCTCTGGAGAACTGCTGAACCTTCACTACAGCTTCCTTTCTGCCTACTGCTGACTGCTGCAGTGTGTCAGTAATCAGGTGCTCATTTTTATGCTAACTTCCTCCACATTCAGTCCTATATCTCCCAGCCCCTATAAAAAAGACGTTACATTCTTTTTTATTTTATATGTATAAAAAATATACCTTTTTTAAAAAATTCCTTTTGATAACAATAGATTCTAAGTCCTCTTTATGGTTAGGGGTGGGGAGCCCAGGTAGATTTTTGCTTCTGATAAGTGCAAGGTCCGCAGAATAATAGGATTCTAAAATTGCTCTTGGAAATAAAACCGGTTTGGAGTTCTATGTTATTAGATGTTATATGCTAGTTATATAGTCATGGGTAAGATGATATTGTCCATTGCATTAAAAGCTATGATTCACATTCTTTATTTTTGTACAAACTCTACAACACGTTCTTCCAATAATAGTGATATTTGGTTTTAAAAATGGTGCTAAGGATGCATTTGCTACTGAATCTCTTAATTATATTGACCTAACATTTACTTTTAAATAGGCGCTATAAGAGATTTTGCCATCTGTCAGACATTTTTTTAGTGTTTTTTTTTAAATGTTCTTACTTGTGGAGAGATGCAGGTTCTTTAATGTTTCCTCACAGTTAAAGCTAATGGAAATCTTGAGTTACTGCTTAATGTAAAGTACTGGCTTAAAATAATTAATTCTCTTTGGATATTGTAAAGGTGATATCAGTCTCTTCTGCCTAGAAAATTGCTTCAAAGCTGCTATAAAAGGAGAAGAGAAAGAAAGTTTTGGAAGAAACTCTAAGACTAGGGAAATGATTTCAACAAGAATTCTCCCTGTAATAACCCAGAGTCTAATTTGTCAAATAAATTTCCAGTTCTCACTGGCTTTTCTTTGTAGTGTGTCTCTTCTCTTGGACCTCTCTGCATCGTTCTTGTACTGAGGAAAGAATGGAAGAATGAGGTCAAAGAAGAAACACAGGAAACTAAATTAATCATGTAACCTATGCTTTGAAAGCTGGTTAACTGAAAGATTTTTTTTAAGTTTTATATCATTAATAAGTCTGCTGAGTATATTTTTCTTTCCTTTACGTTTCTAGCATTGTGATACTTCAGGGTGAACTCAGTAGAATTGTTACGTCATTTAATATAATGAGATGTGATGTGGTACATCTTTATTTAGTGCCTCAAAATAAGGTCCAATGTGCTGCAGAAAGCATTTGAAAATTCTGCGCACTGCAGGTAAAAAATAACCAATCTGAAATCTGGCACGTGCACATCTTCGTTTTTACTCTCTAATTACGCTATAAACAAACTTAATTCACTATAGCGCTTTGAAGTAGTGGACAATTATTCTTTTCAGACTAAAGCATTACCTTAGGCAGCAAGAACTTTGTACATCAACATGTTATTGTGTTAATGTGCCTATTATGGTACCATTTTGATTGGCAATGCTGATTACGATTGTTCTTGAGCTTAATGTGATTTTCTAGCTGACAGTGACCATTTAATAAACAGGAACAACTTCACTACAAATGCTATAAGTATTTAAATGTAAACTGTTCTTCTTTTTCACAAAATCCAAAAATCTCTCTGGAACAAAGTCATACCTCATCACAACTTTAATGCTGTTATTAAGGGTGTGGTTATTCTAAAATAATCGCACTGTTACTGAATTAAAGGCAATCTATTCCAAAAAGTAGGCAAGAAAATAGAAAAGTTCATACATAACAAGATGTGGGACAAAGTTACATTTCTTTGTAATCTGTTAGTTTGCATATAAAAAACCCCACCAGTTGTAGTTTAATTGCAGTAAGTAATGTGACTGAAAGTTGGGATAATTCATGTGTAACAATCTTTTTATTCTGCTGAATAAAAGTATTCACTGGTTCAAAGGAAAGAAGAGCTGTTGGTAATCCATCCTACCTGGAAACAAAACAAATGAGCGTCTTCGTAAAATCAGTGTAGACAAGTAATACTTTTGTAAGAGAAGGATTCAGCTGTGTGAAATGCTTTGCAGCTGCTCTTTATAAAGTTGAATTTGTGCTTGGCTCATTGTTGAGAAAGTCATCACTAATGTTTGTATGAATTATTTTACTATAGCAGATTAAATTATGGCATTTGACCTTTGTGAGGGTAGGAAGAGTCTTCTGAAGTTACATTGTGCTTTTTGAAGTTGGAGAGATACTGCCCTAATTAAGCTCGCAGGAAGTATATTTCCAATCTCATTTAGCATTATTATTTCAGTGTTCCCTTAACCCATAGGATAATTAATTAGCATTAGGAACCATATGTTCACATTGTTCATTCAGCCCTTTGAAGAAAGCCTGTGATTTTTTTTTGTCGGATTTAGCAGCTTTGTATCACTTCCAGGTGTTTAGAGAAACCGTGCTGGTCCCCTGCAGAGGCCATGGCATCCCTCCATAAGCCTATGGCTCTGCAGGAGTGGTGCGGTGGGGTTGACTGCTGTGGGACTGTAGCTTTCTGCCAGGGGGGTAAACTAGGTGGGGTAAATAGTTGCAATGGGAAATGCAGTTACAAACCTTTGTAGGTTAGGAAAGAAGAGATAGCTTTTATAGGTGAGCACGACAGACTGGTATGAGTCTGGCATTGGAGAGATAGTTCTGAGCAAGGAATTAGAAACCAGGGCTGAAAGGGCAGCAGGAGTTTTGGGACAGAAGGAAATGATACGAGTGTAGAGAAGGCAAACAGCATGCTGTCCTGATAAAAAAAACCTTGGGAGCTGCTGCCTCATGATCACGAAGACTTACACAGAGCAGTTCAGCCTGCTGGAGATCTAAGTAGTGCCCCAGCGGGTTCCCGCTCTCACTGTTGATTGCAAAAGGAAATGTGGGCTACCAGGGTCCTAATTTATACCTCTCATGTAGATGTTGAAAACTGCCAGGGTTTTGGGGTGGAGTCTTGCTCTTTCTGGTTTTGCTGCTGCTTTGCAAAATATAGCACCAGTCTCGGTTGCTAATCTGTGAGTACTGTTGTAAGAATGATTCCTGCTATTGTTTAAAACATTCTGCAAACAAAGTAACGGCTCCAGATTCTCCTTCATAGGAAAATGTGCACATTAAAGTAATGCCCTGTACAGGAATAGAAAACCAAATGTATTTTTAAGAAATAAATTTGTCAATATTTAAAATAAACCATGTTGTACCCTAACAAGTTTTTGCTGACTGTGGAAGCAAGATATCTGGGCACTTGTGAGATATTTTTCATTTTTCTTTATGATGAATTTTCAGTTTAATAATGGATATCAGCACTAAATTAATGCAGTGTCATTATATTCATTATATTCATTATTAGATGCATTTATGTTCTTTTCAGATTTGACTGTAAATGGATATCTCCTGGGAGCCAGCTTGGTATCAGCTAGCACTGACTCCAGAGAAATTAAGGATTTCCAAGTCTAACCTGGTGAAAGCCTTTGCTTTTCTTTGGCTTGCTTAAATTCCCTGCTTGTATTTTTGCCTGAGATTCTTGTCATGAGTGAGCACTTAGATCAGCAGCCTTCAGCACCTTCTCTGGTGGCTCCCGTGCTGTCACATTTGGTTGTTCTCTGCTGTTGCTGTCCATGAGCACAGCTCTGGTAGGGTCAACCGGGAGCACATCCAAGCCTGACACAGCTCATTGCCCTTGGTACTGCTCAGCTGGAAGGGAAAGGATGAAGCAGGACAGCTGTTAGCTTCCTAGCACTGCAATATTTCCCTGAACTATCAAAGCTTGTAAAACCCGCTTTCTTTTTTTTTCCTTTTAACACAGGAGATAGCATTAAATTAGGCAGTTAAGGCCTGGTGCTCTTGCAGGCTTTTAAGAAATAGTCACTTAAATATGCATACGTTTTCAGACATATAGTGATGTCAATTATCAATGCATATCACCATACGTAAGTACGATCTGTTTATCAGTCATCAGAATACTTGTATTTTAGGGAATTTGCACTATTTTTACTCTAAAGAATTAAATTCTTCTTACCTCAAAAAAGGAAAGAAAGGGAAAGAAAATAAAGATGAAAAGCCTATATGAAGATATGAAGGATTACTCTGGGGGGAGGATTTTGCTGTTATTTATAAAAAAATTAATTTAATCTTTGATAAGTGAGAAAATTCTTTAATAGGCAAACAAGAAAACATGATTTTATGTATAATAAATGTGTAATTATACTAAGTAAATATTAAAATACAGAAATTTCTTTTGAAATTCCTTTACTTTAAATCTGAATAAAACCCCATGCTGATTGGTTAGGACAGTTGACACTTAACAACACTTTGTCTGATCTACCATATATATCTGCTCCAAACTACACCATATGATATTTTAGCCAGGAACTGTTATTTAAATGTCTCCAGGGAGGTGAAGCAGTCCATGAGCTATGTGGTGATTTACTTCTGTGTTTTTCTAGAGATTCATCAAGAGTCATGTTCTCTTCCACCCTGCTATTTTGAAGAAAGTAATGGAAAACATAAATTTATTTGAGAGAGGAGATGTAGGGAAACACACACGTGCACACAGTAAACCAAGCTACAGCTGACTCAAGTGATGGGATTACTCTGTCATCCTCATAATTTCCTTCTGACTAAATTACTATCATATTCAATTTTAGACAATGAAATGATACTGTATACATGATCAGCTAGTGCCACATTTAAGCTTGTGGATGAGGTACAGAAGTAATGCATGCAATGTGGCTTTCTACAAGATTACTCTACTACTCACCAGTAAACGTAGACGTGACTGGTTTAGTATGTGCTGTCCTATGTGAATATCTGCATTGGCCATGCGTGTCCTGTTATATCCAAAGCCAAAAAAAAAAAAAGAGATAACTGGCCTTAATACAGTTTCACTCCACAACTCCACAATTTTTCCTTTTATGGGCGCTTTTTGTCAAGACCCCAGCTTTTCCAGATCAACTGAATGCTTTTTCATCTAAAGAAGATTTTTACAGTGCTCTTTAATGAGAGGTGGATCTAGGGGAACTCAGGTCTTTATCTGATGGCAGCTGTTAAAGTAGAACAACTCTGAAACTAATAAATACTACAAAGCATTTAAGACTACTAAGCATTAGTCAACAGTGCTTAGGACATTTTAAAGATTTACTTCTTAATTTACACTGAAATAGTTCTTTGCTTAGATATTGTCTCATTCTCTTTGCTAGAATAATTCTTGTGAAACATAACAGAAAACTAAAATAGCACTATTTTACAAATGTGAGATCTAAGAAACAACTTAGATTACTTTATTTTCCATGAGAAAAGTTTAATTCATCGCTGGAGGATTGAGAGATTTGATCCAGTATGAAAGGAACAGTGTGCTGTGTGCTGTCATAATCTCTTGCAATCTTCCCCAAATAAATCTTAACCTGCTACTTAGGTTGGGGAGGGTTTGCTGAAGGTTCTAAAAACCAGGGCCTTTCAGGGTTGAGATGAACCATAAGGTATTAAATTCAAAGTTGACCATTTGAAGAAGAGCAGGGCAAGCACAGCGCTGCCCTCCCTGCTGTGGTATGGCTGCAGTGCAGGGAGCTGTGGTGCTCACTCCCAGCTTTCTGCCTCCTGCTGCACCTTCTGGCACATCTTGAGGGTTTCTGGAGAGAAGCCCCAATGCTGCACAGCTAACTGCAATAGTTGGCTTCTGGGTGTTGGTATGAGAGGATACAGAGGCAGAAAATAAGGCTTTACTTGCTCAACACTCCTGATATACCTATAACCAGGGGAGTTTATTTCTGGGAAACCTTACTCCTTCAGTATTGTTTTAAATTTTTTAATTTACACACACAAACCCTGAAATGCAAAAATCTTTGAACTACCACTAATAAACAGTGTTTGTATGTTATTTTCTTGGACGCAATTGAACCAAGCACTGGTTATGTCCTTTCTCACATGGCTAGTATTACAAATCTACTCACAAATAACCACAACTGCTACTGCTAAAAGACCCTTTTTGCCTTAAAATGTATTCATTGGAATCATACGCATCTGGGCCTTTGGAAGCCTGTAGGATTGCTGCAGCAATTTTCATATTTTAAAAATGTTGATAATATGTGTTGTAGTATGACGATACTAAGCGCTTGGACTAACCATTTGAAAAGGCTTTTTTTATTGTTTGAATAGTGCAAGCTTCTCTATTCGTAAAATTAGAGCACTCTGCTATGTAGGATAAGGTGGCAACATCATTATGTCTCACACTCTGGACTGAACTAAAGTGTGTATACTAAAACAGATTACCTCCAAAAGTGAATATAAATTCAAGCTTAAATTGTTCATTATAGACTTGACAGTCTGATTTGCATTTATTATATACTTGTTAATCTGTGTCTTTAAATAAAAACCGTACATGGCTTTGAGTAAAATGCATTGCAGCTAATGAGGGGGATTGATTTCTAAAAATCCTCTAAATCATGGATTCAGCTACAAACTTGCCCAAGTCTCTGAGCTCCATTTGTGCTTTTGCTACTTGTTGGTAAACTGCCCATTCTTCTTTCACATGTTGTGAGAGTGAAGCCTTAAGGGATTAGAAATTGTGCAGGTACTTTGGTGGTAAAAGCTATATAAGTATGCCAATAGATTAACATACAGAGTAAAACGACATCTGTTGTGACAGTGATACAAGTTAAGAGCCAAAATCTAACAAGATTTTTGTACTTATTAAAGTATTTCTACCATTATCGTAATGCAAGCGTACAGGAAACGTCTGCTTGCAGTTTACATATTGTTCAGTGTACATCATTCTCTGTTTTCTGAAGCAGCCACGTAGCAGTGTTATTTTATTTACTTACAGATTATCCAGACTTTGCATCTGGAAGTGCAGCATTGTTATGTCAGATTGGTACACTGTCTGCTCTACAATATGATGTGTGGGTTTGTTATTTTTTTTTTTTCCCATGGAAAGTGGAATCATAATTTTAAAAATTCAGTCATGTCATTTTACAATGCTGCCCATACTTTGACGTATAGTAATAATCTCTTGTAAAGTATTATAGCTAATGCTGACAAGTTAGCAGAATGCCATGTTGCAACTATAAATTCTGGTTGGCACAGATATTGATCAAGGTTTCTGCTAATTCCACTTGTGCTTACTTTAGAAAGGAGAAGCCTGGGGGCTTACCTGAAATTGCCTACTTGTTGCCTCATACTTGATCAGCAAAATCCTCTTCCTCACAGAAAATAGAAGTTTTAAGGGGTTTTTATGCATCATGAGGTGCACCGAAACAGAGATGAAAATCTCATCTGCAATATAGCAGCTAATGAGCTACAATGAGTCTCACAGTTCAAATAGATACTTCACAGATCCCACCCATGGGCATGTCTGAAACTGTGCCAATCCATGGGCTGAGTGCTGGTGCAAGGGAACATGTTTGTTTCTTCTCCTCAGTCTAAGACTGATACCTGAATTGACTCCTACATATGCACCTGAGTTAGACATCCTTCCCTGATCCTCTGCTCAGCAAACAGGTACTGTAGCAGTAGGAGGTCTCTCGTTCCATCTGGACTTTCGGTTCTGTGAGGACCCGTCAATGAAGAAGCTTAAGATGATGTTAAAAACATTTCATCAAGGAATCCTGTGGAACTGTGATCTGCTCATGAGTAGTCCATGAGCCAGATAAAGCCCAGTTATCCATTGTAATTCATTTTCTGAACTCTATTAATCATAAACTTAATTTCGGTTTATAATTTAATGATCTGATTTGCTCTAGAGTTTGAAGGTCAAGCCAGATGTCATTTGAAAGCAGTTTTTCCTTGATTTGCAATCAGATTTCTAAATTGACCTGCAACCTTACTGACATATAATGTTAATGAACTACACATGGCTTGCATATAGAGAGATGCAAATACAAAGATTTTTAGAATTTTGCTAGAATCAGTATTTTATCTTTAATTCTTTTTAACATTTAACTTCAACAAGTCAAACGTGCGTATACCTATAGGGGAAATTAGATCTCTTTGTTTATGTATCTCTAAACATGGAATATCTCTCATTTGAGAATCGGCAAGCAACTGAACCAATGCAGAGCTGAGAACTATGTTACCTGTGTTTTTCCTAGTCCTGTGCCAACTGCTTGAGGTAGAGAATATGTCTCTGTCTTTTGATGCTGTTATAGAGAAGAAAGGTATTTTAGTGAAGAACTCCGGTGCAAGATTAAAACATTTAAGTAATCTGCCTACTTATAGAAATGCATTTAATAAATAGTTGCTTTAGGGAAAAAAAATCAAAAACAGTGTCACTCATGGACACTTGAGGATCTGTTGTGAAATCATACCATCATTCAGTGAACTGTAAAAGGAACAGGTTATCAAGGAATGCTACTATAATTTGAACTTTTTGCATGTAGTCACAATGTATATGTTAATTCTTGAAGTATATAAGTACATAAGGAATTACTGGCAAAGCTAATATTTTTTTCTATAGTTCTTAAACTCTGTTTTTCTAGTTTTTAAAATTACTTAAAGTTACAGAAGATGTGTTTAAAAAACCCTACCACACTCTGCCAGCTGCACAAAGAGGTCAGAAATAGTGTATAATTATTGCTGAGTTAATTGCTGGGTGCTAACACACATATAGACATACAGTATTCAACTTAGACATTATCACAATAGTGGACCATTACGGCAAATTCAGTGACAGATAAAATGCAAATAGAGTTTATAAGCATAGTACTCTACTGACTTTTTAATTTTTTTAATAATCTTAGAAAAAAAAAAATCACTTTTATCTTTAACCTTACTGATGTATTCTAAAAGGGTGGCTAAGTCAGAATAACAATTCTAAATTCCTTTTGAAAGATCATTAAACTCAGATCTACTTATTGTAAAATTAGAGATTATGTTTTCCTTCCAGGATTACTGAAGGTGCAAAATGAAAACTAGATCCACATACGTTACATAAATAAAATAACCTATACTGTAGATTTAAAGTATTTTGTGATACAAACCTGGTTTAGTCCCCCTTAAATTTTATTAAATTAATTCACTTTCATTTTTTCATAAGTGTTTTTAAGTAAAGGAATTTTTTTTAACTGAACACATTTTTTGGGTTTTGGGTATGGATTTTTTTTTTTTTGGTGAAACACAAAGATGATCTTAGAAAGCAGAAGTTCGCTTTGAAGAATGTGTTCAGTTCCTTAGACTAGATCCTAGACTTAAAACTGTCTTCCTGAAAAACCAGTTTTGGTAAAATACAGAATCCTTTAGTGAAAATTATGTCTTTTTATCTTTTGTGGAAAGAAAATTAATTTCAGATTTTTTTTTAATGTTCAAATGTCTTAAAATATGTAGGAGGATATGTGAGAAGATAACATAATTAGAAGAAATCTATAGCAACAGTCTGTGCACTTCATGAAGCTTAAGGATATGATGTCTCAGGCTTTAAAAAAATTACTGTAGCTACACAGCAATGGTATGAAGTGCTGATAGTCTGACTGTACTTTTTATTTATGAATGTTAAAGAAATGTCAGGATGACAGAAAATCATTCTCTCCATGTATTTAGGTATGGGTTTCTGATGATCTTGTGTTCTAAAGGAAAAAGAACTTCAGGGTCACAACTTCAGGGTTTTGAGGAGCAGTGGCCAGTTGTACTGAAGTTTAAAAGACATTACTGCTCTACAAGTATATTCCATTTCAGGGACTGGACTTTACTTAGAGTTTTAAAAGCTGAAGAACTCATAGGTAGCTAAAATCACTCAAATTATTTCCATAGTTTGTATATTTTAGGGAGTAAGAAATCCTTTTAATTTTCTTTTGTAGAGAAGAAACATAAAAGTCAGAAAAATAAAAGCTAAGGACGTGTTTAAAAGTCAAAGGGAAGACTTCGCTTCCTCAGGACACATCTCTGTGCATTTAAACAGAAGAACCTTACTGAGACCTATTCAAAGAGCCCTTTGGTATACAGATGCCAGCCCCCCCCCAAAACTTCATTTTCCCTTACTTTACAAATCAGAGACAATACTTCTGAAACGTCTTTTACAAACTTCTGGTTATTTTTCAAAGTTTATGATTTATTTTTCACTCAATACTGTGGATGTGATTTATTGCCTGTTTCACAGAGGGAATGAGACTTAAATTGCTAAAGGCAGATGTGGGGAAGGCTGGGAGCCAGAGTATCACGATTGATTTCAGGGATCTAGGGAAGCTTTATGGGGGCCGTATCTGATGAGGCTAACTCTACTTGGACAAGAAAAACCTCTTTTTTCAATATAAGCTCAGATGGATGTACTTTGAATTGTTCAATTAGTAATGAAAATGACACTGACTTTTAAGCTGAAGGTTGTGAGATTGATCTAAATTTCATGTATGTCAGTAAGCATGTGCATCTTACTTTCATAGATTTCATGTAATTTTCAAGGCTGTCAGCCAGGACAATGATTTGGGGTTCCTGACAGTGGAAAGGAAAGGTTAAAGAAACTGAATAAACAGGTGGAATTCACCTCTCAGAGGAAGAGCAGGATCTGCCTCTGCTGAAACCTTAGGTTAGATCACCTGTACTTCTGTTTCCATTAAATGCTCACAGAAGTATGACCAGATGGTTTTGACTGACCAGAAACTTCAGAAGAGTTTCAGCTTGGGATTTCTCACTTTGTCCTACTCTTCATAACACAGCATAAAAAGGAGAAGCGTATGGGCATGGTACTGAAGGATCCATTGCCAAATTAGAGCATCCTTTTGCACAAAGGAGAGCTTGTATGGATGTCAGGATTCAGTTTACAACATAAAATCACTCCAATTCGTTTGCAATGAAAGGTCTGCTCATGTCAGCATCCATACATTTGTGTGGGTTTTGGTTGGTGTCTGTTGCGACTGGCGTGTACCACAGAAGGCACAGCCTTTGTATCATAACCTTGATACTGTAACTTTAAGAGGCCTCTGGTACTCAGGAATGGGTCTGTAGTGAAAGCATACTTCTCTGGTACAAGAATGATACTTGTAGCCATTTGCACTGTACCTGTTAGGGCACTGCATCCCTCCCCTTAAGGTAGTTTCTTCCTGTTAGGTAATGTGTTGTTTGAAGCCAGAGCAACCACCTCTGGACAGGACAGAATTTTCAGTGATGCAGGAAAGAGCAGAACTATTAGCTGTTACAGATATAGGCAATGACCCTACTAAAATCAGTGTACAAGAGGTACTGAAGTGCATTGCATTATTCACATAATTTAGGTGCCTTAACAAAATACTTACATGTATGCAAATTCCCAGTTTTTTCATTCAGCCTCTGAGCAAGGTGTGTTATTGGACACACAGTGCCATATGTGTGCAAATGCATGCACACTTCTTTGAACTCCTGTGGCTTGGAGACCAACTTGTTGTGCTTTCTTGGGTGGTGGTCTGCTGCTGTGGTGGCTTGCCTTATGAAGCTGCTGTGCATTACAGTGCCATGATAAATTATAGCCCTTGCTGTTTATCCACTGTCATCTGGTCCCAATCACTGAAGTGAAACCAATGAAGTATCACACTTCTTCCTACTGTGTTGCTGTAACGCAACCTTACAACGCTGTAGGCAAAAAAAACCCTTATTACAAATTGTTTTGTTCAGCCATGCTTATCATGCTACCTCTACTGAGCCTGCAGCACAGGACATCCAGGTAGATAGGAATAACCCAACTTTAATTTTGCTTCGTGTATTTGACCCTCTAACAGCAAGAACAGTGTTTTACTTCCTTGGTTTTTTTTTTGTTTAACAGGCTCTGGTTTGTCTGAAAGACACTTTCAGTCAAACTGTGTAGTTGTTTAGTAATGCTAATTGTTTAAAGTGAAAATCCTTATGTGGTGAACAACAGTGGAAGGCAGTTAACTATAATGACAAAAACCATCATAAGAAGAGATTATGCTTTTGTTACAAAACCATGCTTGAAATGTGGCCTCAATCCAAAGTGGGATACTCTGACAATGATGTGGAAGGGTGGGGTTGGGGATAAGCTTATCTCAGAAGGACTTACATATAAATTTTTCTCAATTCATGAATAATAAGTTATATTTTCTAACATCAGACAGAACAGACTGAGGCTAGGATTATAGCCTCGCTAAGTTCTTTTGCCTTGTGAATCGGCAGCATTAATAAAGATTTCTGTAGGTCAATTGATGCCCTCATTTATACCTGTGCAACATTGTTGTGTGTACCCTCTGGCCTTGGTTATATTCCAGTGTGGTTGGCCCTGGAATTGGAATGTAATTATTAGAGAGTGCCTGATGTGTGAGCTACATTCAAATGCAGTCCATTTTGTTTTGCTAGTGTGGGCTCTGCAGAAATAAAAAATAATTGAATAAAAATAATTAAATTAATGAATTCAGAATTGCCAGTGAAGATGAGGTGTCTTGCTGTAGCTGTGTCTACGTTTCATCTATAAACATTTGATCCAGTTCTGCTGCCCCATGCAAAAGCAAGACTGGACCCAACTTACCATGGATTGTCAGACAGTTTGAATTTGTCTCCTGCTCTAACACAGCTGGGTAGATGTCGCTTATGAATACTGAAGAGTAAATATTTTACAACACTAGAACACAGTAGAAAAGACTTTCCAGGCTTATTTTACAGAGCAGATATATTTCTCAATATCTGTATTTGTAATAAAAATGGAAAAAGAAAGAATGAATGCAGAGCTTGAACATATCCTAATCAGCAGTTGATTCTACACTGCTGTAAATAAAATCAGTTTGAAAATATAAATTGCAGTTAAACCCAAACACATTTTAAATGCAACAGCAGATATTTCCTTAGCAGGGGTCTGCATAGTGTTTGTATTCCAGACTAATGCTGATTATACTGTACTTGCTGAAAGGCACTTACAGATTCTTGGAGTTAGAGAAATCCTTTGTCTTCAGAATCCTTTGTGGCTTTATGTTCAGAAAATTTAAGAAAGAATGGAAGCAGATGTTTCACAGTTGCCATTTTCTGCCATGTAGACCCTTGTTCTGAACTTGAATGTGGTGAGAAAACAGCCCAACTAAGCCAGCCAAACCTTCCTCCTCCTTTTGCAAATGGATTGCAAATCTAGGGCTCTGGAGAAAAATTACTTCAGAGATTAAAGATGCAGATGTATGAGCAACATGCTATTTTGGCATGGCTTTCTTACTGACGCATTACACCCTTGTTTGGTAATTGTTGCTACTTCTGATTTGTATCTGGAATCCCAGTTGGCAAATGGAATTCTTCACTTCAGCACTTCAGAAGTCAAAGGGAGGAATGTAAAGTCACCGTTACATCTTTTGTTTTGAATGTGTCCTCAGGGAAACTTCAATACCGCATAAAAGAAAAAACAAGGTAATATCTTTAATAACAGCAATTAGTCAGGGTTTCATTGTTGCAAGTCACCTGAAATGTGACACCTTCAGCAACACTGGAGGCAGCCCAGACATAAACCCTACTGGATCAATATCTGTTCAGAGAAAGCAGATGTATCTCTTAGCAGCAGCAGTATTTCCTGAATGATCTCTGCTACATGTTGGTCCTCCTTTCTTTCTGATCTGAAATTTCAGATTCTATCTCATTCCATTTTCCAATAAAAGTCTTCTCTCAGGATCTTTATTATATGGTGATGCCAAATAGTCTGTGATTAGCTTGTCTTTCCCATGCTCAATTTCTGTAGATTACATCAGGAGATACTTGATTGACTGATGTTAGTCAATTCTTCCTGATGGGGCTACTGGGCGTTGCAGTGCCAAAGCACTTCAGAAGTAGGAGGAGAGGAACATCTCAGTACTTTGCAGCTTCAAAGTTGTGTATACTAAAATTTAAACTGAGTGGGTCTAAAAGGAAGTAAGAAAAATGGAAAACATGTAAAATGCTTTGAGGTTCTCAGATTTCAAGATCTATTTTAAAGTGAAATGTGAGCTTGCCTTATTCTTTCCTGTAAGCAATAACCAAAATTTGTTTACCCACAAATCAAAGTTTTAAGTCATGGTAGTAGTTTATGATTCCCATATGAATGAGCTGATACTTTTCAACTTATCTATCTTCACTTCATTGCTGTTAGAAATAGGCACACAGGAAAAAAAAGAGAGTTTTTGGTATGGTATTTCAAGTGTTTTCAAAGTATAACTATTGCTCTGCTTAGAGTTTGTTTAAAATATATTCTAGTATCTTCTCTACCTGCAAGTTGCTTTGTTCTCAATTCTATTTTCTTTTTTTTCCCTTCATTGGTATAGGTAATGTCAGTTTCTCCAGATAATTGTCTTTTGGATAAACATTCTGCTTCTGGATAAGAAATAGAACAAAATATCATACAGTAAAATAGCAAATATATTAGGATTTTCTATAGTAGAAAAGAGGTAAACAAGGCCAGAATGGTTTGCTTTTTTAAAAAAAATTATGTCTCTCGTCAAAAACACAGAAATGTATTTTCACTGTGTAGTGGAAAACACAGTGAAATGTCTCGTTAGTGTTTTTACCTCCTGTTGTGATTTTTGACTTCATATAGTATTTTCCCCACCAAATCTGCTTCTTGGGAAACAACATAAGTATGTTTAGCAATTTGTGTTATTGATAAGTACATGATATTTAATATATGTTGTTACATGTAATTATGCATATTTTATTATATTGTTGTTTCACTGTATGTATATTTTTTATATAGATATCAATAAAATTATTAGATACTGTTCAGAAATTACATTTTAAAGTAACAGTATAGTGTATTATCAATGCTGAAAGAATTAAGAATCTTCGTGTGTAATGTAACGAATAAGATTGTTCAAGTTAATTATTTTATTAAAAAAAAAAGAAATTAAAAGGTGGCTTTTCCATGTTGTTTATCAAATATTTAAGCAGTTTGTGGTTGCCTATGTCCTCTGTCAATCAAATATATACTTTTTGAACTGAAGCAATGTATGGTTGAAGACTGGAATAACTGGTAAATTCAAAGTGAATTATTTTTCCAGCTCTTCTTAGGTCCACGGATAATTATCCACTATTGATTTTCCAAGTAGGCGGTAATGAAAATCCAACAAGAAACCTAAGAGCAATTAAAAGGAACTTCTGGGCCTTGGGATGAATGGTGAAGGGATTGGGTGTACAGGTAGTGCTTTCTTCTGTCATTCCTATTACAGAAGATGATGAAGGAAGGAGTAGGAAGAGCCACTAAATAAATACCTGGCTCCAAACCTGTTGTGAGGAGCAAAACTCTGGGGTTTTGACTATGGGTTGACCTACGCAATACCAGGCTTGCTGACAAAGCATGATGTACATCTGTCCCTGAGGGACAAAAGGATGATTACCAAGAATTTAGTGGGGCTCAACAATAGAGCTTTAAACTAGATAGGAAGGGGGAGGGGGACAAAACCAGGCTTCACAGAAAAAAGCCTGGAATGACACTCCAGTATCTGAGGGGTGGTGTGGTAGCAAGGTCCTTTGGTCTGCCACTTCAGAGGAACTGGGAGATAGCACTCCCAAGTGGCAGCAAAAATGCGAAGGTTATTGATCGGTTAGAAGCTACAGCGAGTAGTTACTTGGGAATTAAGACTATTCCCCTCAGGAGTCTGGTGGGATCAACAGCCCAACTGAAATGTATCTACATCAATGCATGCAAAGCAGGCATCAAACAGGAGGAACTAGAAGTAATTGTACATCAAGAAAACTGTGATAAAATTGCCATCACTGAAATGTGGTGGAAGTACTCACGTAACTGGAATGCTGCCATGGACAGCTATAAAACCTTCAGGTGGGATAGGCAAGGAAGGAGAGGCGGTGGGGTAGCCCTCAATATTAGAAAATGTTTTGATTGCCTTGAGATCAATGATGTTGATGACAGAGCTGAATGTCTATGGGTAAAAACCAGTGGAATGCCCAACAAAGAAGAGGTCATGGTAGGAATCTGCTATAGACTGCCCAGCCAGGCAGAAGAGACTGATGAGTTTTTCTACAAGCAATTGGGAGAAGTCTCGTGATCTCTAGCCCAACAGTCTGCTGGAAGCATAATACAGCAGAAAGGAAACAGTCCAGGAGGTTCCTGGATTATGTGGAAGACAACTTCTTGACACAACTGATGAATGAACTGAGTAGAGAAGGTGCCTAGCTGGACTTGTTGTTTGTGAATGGAGAAGGCTTTGTAGGAGATGTAATGGTTGGAGGACACCTGGGGAACAGTGATCACAAGATGATAGAATTCTCAGTTCTAGGAGAAGTAAGGAAGGGGGTCAGCAGAACTGCCACCTTGGACTTCCAGAGGGCAAACTTTGGACAGTTTAGAAGGCTGGCTGATGAAAGTTCCTTGGGAAACAATCCTAAAAGACAAAGGAGCCCAAGAGGTCTGAATGCTCTTCAAGAAGGACATCCTGGCAGTGCAAGAGGAGGCCATCCCTGTGTGCTGAAAAATGAGCTGTCGGGGAAGAAAACTGTCTTGGCTGAGCAGGGAGCTTTGGGTAGATCTCGATAAAATGTGGAAAGTACATGAGCTCTCGATGAAGGGTCAGGTATCTCAGGAGGACTACAAGGATGAAGTGAGATCATGCAGAGAAGAAGTCAGAAGGGCTAAATAAAGCCCAGTTAGAACTTCAGTTGGACAATTCTGAGCAAGATAATAAAAATATTTCTAGAAATGTATTAACAATAAAAGGAGAGCCAAGGAGAATCTCCATCCTTTACTGGATGGAGGGGGAACAATAGTGCCAAAGGCTAAGGATAATGATAAGGAAAAGGAACTTAATGTCTTCTTTGCCTCAGTCTTTAACAATGAGGTCAGATATTCTCTGGGTACTCAGCCCCCTGGGCCAGGAGACAGGGAGGGGGAGCAGAACAAAAGTCCAATGATCCAAGAGGAAATGGTTAGAGACCTGCTCAGTGAATTAGACATCCACAAGTCTATGGAGATGGATGGAATCCACCAAAGGGCGCTGGCAGAGGTGCTCATACAACCCCTTTGCCTCATCTACCAGCAGCCCTGACTGATTGGGGAAGTGCCACTTGACTGGAAATTGGCAAATGTTACGCTCGTTTACATGAAGGGTCGAAGGGAGGATCCAGGGAACTACAAGCCTGTCAGCTTGACCTCGGTACTGAGGAAGGTCATGGCAGATCATCTTGAGTGCTGTCACAAAGCACACACAAGACAACCAGGTGATCAGGCCCAGTGAACATGAGTTTATGAAAGGCAAGTCCTGCGAAACTAACCTGATCTCCTTCTATGACAATATTACCCACTTAATAGACAAGAGAATGGCTGTGGATGTAGTGTATCTGGACTTTTGTAAAGTCTTTGACATTGTTTCTGACAGCATTCTGTGTGAGAAACTGGCTGCCATAGGCTTGGACAGGCACACCCTCTGCTGGGTAAAAAACTGACTGGATGGTTGGGCCCAAAGAAGTGTGGTAAATGGAGTCAAATCTAGTTGTAGGCCAGTCATGAGAGGTGTTCCCCAGGGTTCAGTGCTGAGTACAGTTCTGTCCAATATCTTTATCAATGATTTGGACAAAGGAATTAAATGCACTCTCAGTAAGTTTGCAGATGACATTAAGCTGGGTTGAAATGTTCATCCACTTGAGGGTAGAAGCTCTACAGAGGGATCTGGACAGGCTGGATTGATGGGCTGAAACCAGTGGGATGAGGTTTAACAAGACGAAATGCTGAATCCTGCACATGGGACACAACAACCCTATGCAGCGTTACAGGCTTGGGGAAGAATGGCTGGAAAGCTGCCTGGCAGAGAAAGACCTGGGGGTGTTGGTTGACAGCTGGCTGAATATGAGCCAGAATTGTGCCCAGGTGGCCAAGAGGGCTGAAGGCATCTTGGCCTGTATCAGAAACAGTGTGGCCAGCAGGACCAGGGAAGGTGATTGAGCCCCTGTACTCAGCACTGGTGAGGCCACACCTCGAGTACTGTGTTCAGTTTTGGGCCCCTCAGTACAAGGAGGATGTTGAGGTGCTGGAGCGTGTCCAGAAAAGGGCAACAAAGCTGGTGAAGGGGCTGGAGAACAAGTCCTGTGAGAACTAGCTGAGGAAACTGGAGTTGTTTAGCTTGGAGAAAAGGAGGCTGAAGGGAGACCATATCACTGTCTACAACTGCCTGAACGAAGGTTGTAGCGAGGTGGGTGTTGGTCTCTTCTCCCAAGTGACAGGCGACGGGATGAGATGAAATGGCCTCAAGTTGCACCAGGGGAGGTTCAGATTAGACATCAGGAAAAATTTCTTCACTGAAAGGGTAGTCAGACATTGGAACAGGCTGCCCAGGGAGGTGGTTGGTTTGCCATCCCTGGAGGCATTTAAAAGACAGGTAGATGAGGTACTCAGGGATGTAGTTTAGTAGTGGACAGGTATGGTTGGACTTGATGATCTCAAAGGTCTTTTCCAACCATGCGATTCTATGATTATCTTTCTTACTATACTTTAATGTAATCCTCATGTAAATCCTGATTGATGAGTACAAAATAATATCAGATCACTTTCATGTAGTACTTCTTTCTATAATGTATACCATACTTGCAGAGTATCAGAAAGACCTTAAACTTCTAAGCTTAAACAAGAAAAATCTTGGTGTGTAAAGTTGAGTCTTGGAGTTATTGTCCTTGTTTTATTGATTTGTTTCTTCTACATCAAGCTTTATTGTTGTCTTATACAAAAGAAACCAGAGCTACTAATTAGTTATGATGAAAAGAGAGACCATTTTTGTGGGTCTGCATTACCAGAGAAAGCTAAAATGAGCATAGTATTTGGGGACTGGAATGCAACGATTGTCAGAACTTCATCTTATTTGATTACATTTGTGAAGAGGAAATATAAATGGCTTTTCAGAATACCTGCAATGGAAGTATAGATTGCATACTTGGCAAACACTTGTTTCTTAAACCTTGGAAATCACATAAACTGGAAGGAATTTCAAATAGATTTTTGATTTAAGAAGGCCGTGTATTTATTTGGCAATGTATTCTGTTACATGTATCCAGAAATATTGTTCCCATTGGTGTCTGTGGCTAACAGAAATCCCCAGGAGGTTTCCACAGATATTTAGAATGCCCTAAGCTGAAAGTATTTAAAATCAAAACAATTTTCATGCCTAAAAAGAACAGAATTAATTATGGCTTACGGCAACTTGGGCCTCTGTGTCTGTTGAGGTAGACAACGGAAAAATTTTCTTCATGCCTACAATGCAGGATGTGATATTTCCATCTTATATTGTTTAGTGTTGATTATATTCCTTTTGCAAATTTAATTTAATCGTGAGGTTTTTCATGCTGATAAATACTGGCTATGTGGGGTCTTTAGGAGAATAGAAAAGAAGAGAGGTAAGACAAAATGGAGTATTTGTAACTTCTTGGGAGAAGGGGTAGGCATTTCAGCTTATTTTTCCATTCTTTATTCAACTTAGTCGCGACATATCTGTCTTTTTCTGCAATACCTTGAATTTTTTATTTTGATTGTCCAGTGTTCTGAAATGGGAAGAGTGAAGGCTGTGAATCTTCCTGAGCATTGTGAAGACAACGCTACAATTAAGAATCATAGAATCATAGAATTATTTGGGTTGGAAGACCTTAAAGATCATCGAGTTCCACCCCCCTTGCCATGGGCAGGGACACTTCCCATTAGACCAGGCTGCTGAAGGCCCCATCTAACCTGGCCTTGGGAGAGGGTATCCACAACTTCCCTGAACCACCTGTTCCAGTGCCTCACCGCCCTCATCATGAAGAATTTTTTCCTAATGTGCCAGGAAATACAAGCATGAAAAATACCTCTGCTATTGAATGCTGAATTTGATCTAAATTTTACTTCTTGCAATTACTGAAGGATCTTGCCGAAGTCTATAACCTTCACCACAGGAAAATGAAATCTGGATGGCAAGTACAGAGGGCCAGAGAACATGCCAACAAGTAAGCAAACAGGGCTTCTGTCTGCGTCTTCTACAGTCTTCAAGCAGCAGACCCCACTCCAAGACATCACCCTTAAAAGAGCATATTGATCAAGAGCTCTGATATTTAAGCTTCCGTAAAGTTATTGTTGCTATTTACTCAAGCTTGAGGGTTTTAACCAGGTACTTTTACCAGTAGTCCTTTGTGCCAGGTATTAGTAAAAAGAAGAAAAATATAGAAAGGAAGGATGACCAAATAACCCAATGCAACGACTGCTGGTTAAACTAACAGGAATATACTTTTTCTGAGTATTTCATTAATCATTAGTTATTTAGGTTGCTGATATATGCTTTCACTGAGTAAACATCTTAGAATTTTGTTAATTAAAAAGAACCTCTGCATCCATTAATGTTGTAAAGTATTTATAAACATAACTACAGCTTCATGTTAGCTGCTGCCCTTTTAGCTTCATAAGCAGAATGAGGGAGAGAATATGCGACTGATAATTCATCTTGAATACTGAAGGCTTTTCTTTTGACTCCATCTCATAAACACTGAATTGGGATTGGATACTTAAAATGAAGGTGGCAAGGACATTTGAGAGTATGGAACATCTTTGGTCTGAGTTAAGAGTAGGGTAGGACTTTTCTTACTGGAGTAAGTTGTATGAAGGGAGGGTATGTTGAAAACCATGATATGAGGAAAAGGTGAACAGGAATATTTTTTTCCACAATGGAAACCCAAAATAATTTCAATAGCATTATTAAGTGTGTGCTTCAAAGAATAAGAAGCCTGTTTTTCAGGCTTCAAATAATTGAATCCGTGAAACTCCTTGTCAGGGACTATGGGGATGGAGAAAATCTTTCACAAGCAGAGGCTGGCAGGCTGGGCAAAAGATAAGCCTCACTAATGCTTTCTTATTACTCTTATACTTTTTCCATAAGTGTCCAAGGATGACCACTACTGAAGATGTGATGTTAGACAAGATAGTCATTTGGTGTGCCTAGAAAGTGCCTGTAAAGTATTAAAATAGTCTCTTACTCATGACTGGTGTGAGCTGTTTTGAAGGACCTTGGAGGGTGTAAGAGATCCTAGCAAGGACTGGTTGGATGTCGGAGACATTTAATTGTAGTGAGGTCGGTTTGCCTCTTGTAGTTCTCCTAGGAGTTTTTCTTGTAATAGTAACATACACAAAAATAGAAGAGACTGCTTACTCTTCTCTCTGTTTCTAGTACTGCACATTCAAAGCATGAAATAGAATTACAAATCAGTTCTTTTACATCCCTAAAACATGATGTTGACTTAAAAATCGTGATACTTGAAGGAAAAACAAATGTTGGGTTTCTTTTATTTGTCTTTCTGATGTTTCTACCTGTAACGTTTGTATAATCTTTCTTGAAACTATATGTTTTCTCTGGAGGCATTTCAACTCTGGAAAACTGAAATTCTTATGAGCCTAGAAACAAGGACGTTAGAAACCCCACTAAATTTCATAAGAAGTGACAACACTTTTTCTGTGTTTCCCTGAAGGTCTGCCCACTCACTTTTAATATATACAAAGTCGATTTAATAACTTATCTTTTGCAAAATAACACAGAAAACCATCAGCAGAGAGAAAGTTTGGGCTCTTTAGGCTTTAAGCTGAACCAAACACACCCATGACCAGCAGCTGTGATGGCAGTCCTTCCCTTCTTTTGCCACATTGCTTGAGCTGCTGCTCGAGTGATACCTGATCCTGCTGAGGCTGCTGAAGGTAGATGTCAGAGCTGGCAGAAGGCTGACAGAAACTCATAATATCTACTAATGGCTGCTACTTTTGTTAATGTTGAAAATACAAGGTGTCCAGGCTGAAGAAACTGAATTCTTCTGCAGCATAGGAACCAAGAAGGTATTTTTAAGGAGGCCTGCTACCATTGGAAACAGGTTTCTCTACAGAAGCTGACTTCCACGTGGGCAGGGTAGAAACAGGGTGGCTAACTTGCAAGGGATTATAAAATTTGAAGGCTAGACAGACGCCGAAGAAAGGCTGCAGGAGGCAGAAGTGACATAACGCTGCAGAGATGGCTAAGAGAATGATCTCTTCAGCATTTCTGAAGCATAACTGATATTGTCATATAATTTGAACATTGGAGGTGTTTGCTTTCTGATTCAAAACTCTTAAGTTAGTGAATATGCATAGTGATAATTGAAGGTTGTTGTGATAGTGGTGTTTTTAGCTTAAGGTCATTTTATATCTGGACATTAAAAGTTTGAAACCTAGCTATGTGAACTTGTAGTTTTTTTGATGCTTCAACGTGGCACTATGGTGCTAGTTTCAGAGGACTATGACAGAGGCAATCAAAATGAGCACGTCTGCCTCATTTCAGTAACAGTTGTGAGAGAAATAGAAGAAATGGTGTTTTAATTATTAGCAATGAGACTGGTGATTAAGAATGGCTTGATGGAGAAATTTAACATAAGAAGCTGCAGCTTAGTGACTGCAGATGATAGATACTGACCTAATTTTTGGCACCTAAGAGCCATAAACATCAACCTTGATATATCAGACCCAGCATCTGGTAAGATGTCTTATAACTTTTAAAAATTAATGCACAGAGAGATGAAAAACTGCTGTACATCAGCATGCGTTTGTTTTTTGTCTAAATGCAAATGCTACACCCTCTAACAAACCCATAAATGTATTTTAGAACTTAAAAAGAAAATAAAAGATCTTTCATAGTTGATGTGGTGGAGTCCCGATATTTCCTTGTTTGTGATGTTACATGCTGTTTGTTTAAAAAATCCCTGTACATATATTAGATGTTTGTGATTGTCTCCATCAGTCAAACTATCATTCTTTATTCAGACGAATAAGTAAAGCTTCAGATTTATTTATATCATTGTAATGTTGCACTGAAAAGGGCATCATATCCCTGGTTGAAAACATGATAACTTCAGAGAATTTGTGGCCATCGTTGCTTTATCATTCTAAGGACATTGATTTTTTATTTTTTTTTTTACCTATCAATCTACAGCACAAGGTTTGTGACTCATTGATTTGAGTACTGAATTCTTATATAGAAACAGCTAAATGCCAAACTGAAGATGAATTTGAGCTACTGGGCATTCTTAAGTAAGCACTGGGCATCTCAAGACTGCTTGAGCAGTTTGAATGTCTTTAATCTTTCTCTGAACACCCTTTGTGAAAAATCAAAAATTTTGTGCAGAAAGTCTTGTGTTTACTGATCCAGCTTCAGTATCCTTAACTATGGACATCCGAACGTGGAGGTAGCTGTGTTATTTCTGTGACAGTAGCAACTACTAAATGAAAAATTGTGACTGCAATCTATTATTTTGAAAATATCTGCACTTCTGAACATCCTTTTTCTCTTTCTCTCTCTCTCTCTCTCTCCACCTCCTATCCCACCCCCCAGATTTAGGAGATCCTAAGTATAGACCGTGTGAAAATATAAAATGCGTAAGTGCTCCGTGCAGTGAAAAGATTACTGCTGCTGCTAAGGATTTGTTCTTCTTGTTTGCTACTGTAAATAAAAAAAAGGCAAATACATGCAGGATTTTTTTCAGAAATGCTGTAAGTAATTAGTGTGTCGAAGCTTGCATATTAGCTTAATGTATGAACTAGAGCCCTAATAAAATGCAGTCAAAAGTCCTGAGCAGTTGCACACTGTAAAGCAGGAAATCTCCTCCACACAATAGAGATTAAACACTCCCTGTGCATACTGTATTCTGCTCAGCCCTCTGCGTTCAGAGCTGGGACTGTGGCAGTCGTTATCTCTAGCAGGTTCCTTGGTGATTTTCAAGCCCTGCACTACCTACCCAAGTGGCAGTGACACTAGCTTTCACTGAAGCCTTATTACTCTTAAAAGAGCAATTTGGTTGGTTGCACGGCTATTAGGATCAGACAGTCAGGCTTAAAGCTGTCAGTACAACTGCTTCTCATCTTTTTTCACAATCCTGACATCTTTTCTCTTTTCTGCTGGACACAAGCATTACTGTTTTTATCATTTTCAATCAAGCTCACGCTGCAAGCTGAGGACTGTATTCCCACAGAAACCAAAGTGAGGAGCAGAAATTATTTTATAGCTACTGTAGTAACAGCGGTGCTGGCTGCATGTTGTGTGGGAGAAACAGGATCAGTGAGAAATGTGCCTTTCCTCAGGGCTACATCATTGAGATATTACTTCAGCATCTAAGGAGAGTAAAGCTACTGCTTGCTCAGATTTTTCAATGGTTAATCACTCCTCCTTGAGCAAACAGAAAGTGGGGATGAAGATGTAAGATAATTTTTTCTTTTTTATTTTTGAAAATAACTTGTGGAAATGTTGTCATCAGTGAAAAATGGGAAAACCACTATGCTGCTTTTGATTTTGATGTTGCTCTTCTCTGGACCAACCCTCAGCAAGCTTAGCAGGACCAAAGGCAAACACTGGAAGGGGGGTAAGTGGAAAGAAAAAGTTTTGTAATTGATGATTGGGTAAGAATCTAAAAAGCTGTGTTAAAGGTGATCTAAGGAGAGTACCTATACTGCTTTGAGTGACTCAGATTTCAGGTTGCTGTGTATGCTTGCAATAAGATGCTGAAAACAGAGCATAGAGTTTAATTTGTTTGCTTGTTAGTTTGCTTAACTGACTCTGTAAGGCATATATTCCTCACAGGAGTTTTACTTTGTGTGGTACTATTAAAAGAATAACATTTAAGCCCTTTATACAAATAAATGTATGATATTTAGAAATCAGATGGTTTTTTTTGGACTGTAAGAACGAAAATGGTTCTTTTCATTAAGGAGACTTTGGGACAGATGTTTGTGGCTTTATTTTAAGAGGTGTCACCCTCTTCAAAGGGGGTTATAGTGTTGGAAAAGAAGAGGAAGGAAGAAGAGAAGAAAGCAAGCAAGTGGCATACTTTGAGTGCAGAATCATTAGTGTTATGGTAAAAAGACTAGACAGATGTTTTTTTAGAGTACATGAAGGTTGTGAAATGCACTGCCAGCAGTACTAATTGGGTGACTGGCTACGTCAGTGTTGATGTGTTAATAAAGATAAATTGAATTAACTTTATTGAAAAAAATGCTGTGCTGAGAAAACACTTATGATTTTTGAAGGTAGCAATCAATTTTCCTCTTCTGTTAGAATCTGCTGAGAATATTTACCCTATAAGTGCTGTGAACAGTTCACTGAATGTGTCTTCTCATAAAGTTCACTTTGTTTTGCTTCCTTACATGACATTTGTTTATGGAAAATATGGGTTATCGAGGTCTCGTAATCAAATAGCTCAGTGAGCATAAATGCTATCTCATGGGACTGTGGATTGTAGATAGCTTTTCTCCCTGGATGTTTCTTGATGTTACTGATTGGAGGCACCCCAGGATATTTTTTTTCTTTTTTCTTTCTTTTTTTTCCCCCTTACAAGTGTTGCCACAACATGGTGTGTTTATCACAGCTTTAATAGCACTTTCAGTTTTCCTCTGCTGTCAGTATTGTGATCTGAGGTTAAAGAGTAGCACCAACATTAAAAAGAAGTTTTAATAATTTATCACAACATCTTGGCAGGAGACTCCTCCCTTCCCCCTCTATTTTTCCTTTTATTGCATCTAAAGATATCACAAATCTTCCTGCTACTGTAGCTTCATAGGAAAAGTTGCAGCACACACTTAACCTGCACTGCTAATGTATCACAGTATATCTGAAAAATATTTCCTGGTCCTGTAAATCAAATTATCACATGTATCTTGCAAGACTGTTGCTTAGTATCCTCATTGCAAATTACAAGCTGCTATTTACTCTGGGTAACAAGACCTCTTTTTAGAGGCACGTGAGTTAGGAATATATGTCACTGTCAAGTTGCTGGGATTCAAAAAATGCTGTTAACTTTTTCCCCTTTTTCCCATGTTCAGTTACATCTGGCAAATGAGGGACCTATTGCTTTAGTCTCTTACCTACTTTCGGACAGAGGCAAGGAGCTCTGCTGAAGAATTTTTATCATGGGTAGAAAATAATCTCTGAACCTGACTGGACAAAATCATACCTTAAGCTGGGGTTTTGCTTTTCTTGGAAGTGTTATTTGCAGCTGAAACAGAGTGTAAGGATGGTGCCTGTTTCAGGGGGTCCAATAAGCAATTTGTCTTGTTTATACATAGCTCTTGAATCAGCCAAAACTAGGCATACCTGCTGTAGAGTAGTTTTTTCATACACAAATGTTATTGTGAGACTTGTTTGCCTTAAAGATGATACATGCTTCCCAGTGAAGGTTTCAAGTTCGGGATCTGTCAGAATCTGTGGGTTGTAGTGTCATGTAGTCTGAGCGTTTCTGACTTCTAAAACATATTTTATGCACCTCCCTTTCTATTAAACATTAAGGATCAGATTTTGCTTATAAAGCAATGATGTGAGTTCTTTTGTTGGTGTTCTCCTGAAATTTGTGCCATTGTTGGGTGAAATTTCAGCATGCAAACTTCTCCACTGGAGCACGCTGGAAATCTCATCCCAGAATGGAAACAGAGATTATTCTTATTTTTTTTTTTTCTATCTAAGAGGTTCAGGAGAGCCAGACACCTGCATACCAACTTCCAACTATATTGTTCAGACAGGAATGTTGATACTGGATGCCCGCATGTGGAAATGCATGGTGTAAACCATAGCATAGCTATACTTAACAATAGTTTCCATGGTGGAGAGCAAGAGCTGATTTAGACCATCCTCTAAAGTTTTTCTATACCACATTACATTTCAAGCTTTCTGTGAAGTATAGGCATCTTTGGAAAGTGCTGTTCTTCTGTGTTTTGAGTACAGCCTGATCATGATCAGTACAAGTGCAGGCTAATGAATCTGGAATTCTTTTGGTATAATTAAAGAAAAAGAAGTTACAAGCTCTGAGAAGACATTTTCTGTGGATTTTCTGTTTAGTTCTCTATATTGTTTAGGAGAAAAACAGCTCTTACGACCTCTATTTTTCTTCTTGGAATATTCTTTGAAAAAAATGCCCATGTACATGCGACTAAAATGAATGGAATTATGGGTAGAAATTACCTTCTGATTTAGTTGCAATGTCAGGTGCCAGAGTGAAATGAATCCCATACGTAGGCCTGGAGAAATGTAAAAATACCATTTTCTTTTCTAGCCATTTTTAAGTCTGCACTCCAGAAAACCTTTCAGAATAATTCATTGGAATGCAATCTCTAAATGTGTCTTAAATTGGGATTTATAAACTAATGATCAAGATAAACTGGAGTCTAAAAGCAGAACCTTGAAAGTACAAATCAAGTGGATTTTTCTTTTCCCTTTGAGCAAAAATAACACACTATGGTTCAAGTTTTTAAGAAGGATTTATGGTATGGAGAACAAAAAACTGGGAAAAGAAGATTAAGTACTGTTTTGAGTTTACCTTAAATCAGAAAGCAGATTTCAAGTGTTGCTAATGCCTATCCCCTCCTGAATTTTTTTCCACATTGTTTTCACTCTGTCATATATCATGGGGTGAGGGAAGGAATTCAGTGTTGAGTGTATCCATCCACATGCATGTGGATGTGCTTTTTGTCTGTCCAGTGGCATCTGGTAGAATTTGCAGACTAGGAAGTGAGCTGCCCATTTGTGCCATGCTTGGGACCCTTCCCAACACCTCACTCATACTAATACCACAGTAATTGTAATTCCTGACCGAGGAAAACTGGGATAGTGATTCCCATTCCCAGATCTCCTGGCATTATCAAATATCCCCTGTATCTATGTGTAGTGTGTGACACTGGATAAGCACCACAGACCAGTGTGAGTGGGACCAAGTAACTTGTTTGTCTGGGCTGTTGCCAAACGGCTGATTGTTGTTGGGACCTCAGCCTTGTTAAGGAGCTGTCATGGGCAAGCCAGTTCGTGTGTGCAAAAATTGCCATGTGTTGTGACTGGGCACTATCTCTGCTGGCAGACAGGAAAATGAGTGGGGTGAATGAAATCTTGCATGATGCTTGTCTTCTGGAAGACATCAGTGTATTTTACCACTCTGTGCGGAGGCTGTGTGACAGTAACGGTTCAGAGGAGAAGAACAAGAGCATGAGAACAATCACTGTGTTTGGCAGATATGAAGCCTTTACTTATCTTAACAACAACTCACATGTGTGTTCTGGGCAGTAACTGTGCCCTCCCAGGCCAACAGGCACTTTTGAAGAGCCTGACCCTTTACACAGTGTCCTTGATAACAAGGTCAGGTCCACCTAGTGGGCCAGAATCCACCCTAGTCAAAAGGCTGTAGGCTCAGCCACAGCGGGACAATTCTCAGGAGTGATATCAACCTTGGTGAGGGACTCTGTTGACCAGGGTGCCCCAGCGTAAGAGCCATATGCCAACAGTGCTGGCAGCACCTCACAAGGGAAGAAAGGCCTCCAGGATCCAGGAGAGGAGTAAGAGATGAGAAGACTTCAGAGGGAAGTGACAAGACCTGGGGTTGGGAAATGCAAATTAAGCATGCCTTTTCCCCAAAGTGTGTTTACTCAGGTCTCCCTTGTGCTTCACCAGAAAAACTTGGATTTTAAGAACTAAAAGTGTGATTGAATTTAGTTATGCTCAAAATAAAAGTAAAATACAACCACAGTACAACACCCCACAGAACTACATGAGGACAGTGCCTGTCCTTTAGTCTACATGGAAGTGAAGCAATAATCTCTTTAATGACTAAATCAAAGTTTATTATGCAAGTGATCCACTGTTATATTTCAGTTCCAATTTTAGCTCTTTGGTAGTTTAATCATTTTTATGGCAAAAGGTACTAATGTGAGAAATCTTGTCCCTGGCTAAGTGTTACTTGTAAGAATTGTACAAAGCTGTCTGTGTGAAATTCTTTCACTATCCCTGCAGATTGTTCATCACGTGTATTATTTAGGATGCATGTAATGCCTTAACACTAGTTTAAATGTTTTTAAAAGCATAATTCAAATATTAGCTCAGAAGATAAAATTTCTGTAGAATTCCTTCCATACAGAAAGCAGCCACCCCTCCAGCATTCTGAATGTGGAGTTAAGGTATTAGATTATTAGAATAATGACTACACTGTTAAGAGTTGGAGGTCTGTTACTGGACTGCTGGTAAGTGCCTGGTTGCTGTGGACACTCAGATATCTCATGGACATTTGCATGCAGAAAATCTTTGTGGTGCATATATTGAGTTTGTTGAAAATAGGCCTTGATATTTTCTACATTTGTAATGAAGAGTCTCAATGGGGTCACAAAGTCCCACATATTAACAGCACCTTGAGTTGTTATAGACATTTAGATGTCTTCTTAGCAGCCACTCAACAATGTTTTTCACTTGCCCTATGAGGAAACTCAAAACATTTTTTCACCAGTAGGAACTTGTTTTCATTTATCTCATGGTTGCGGGATGGTGAGAATAAAGACAGAGAGGCTGCCTTTCACTTTGACGGAGGCATTTATGTGGACCGAGGTAGCCTGGGTTTCAGCATGAGTTATCATGAGACAGGAGTGGTCTGGAGAGGTGAGATGAGGTGATGTGGTGGTTGAGTTGCAACACTTGGAAAGCACAGTCAGTTGTGCTGATATGATATACTGTGTAGCTTATATAATTTGGGAGTAACACTATATAGTTTGTCATTTAACTAATTTAAGTAATTTGTTTTATGGAATTTCAAGGATAAACTGTGTGAATTATTTCTGAATACATAATGTTGTATGATTAATGATATTTCTTAAGTCATAAGACATTAAATATGCTGCTATGCACTTGTACATTAGAAAAGCTTATGAAATACTGATCAAAAGTTTCATACTCAGGATCCTAAAATAATTTCCCTACATTTCATAGAAGCAACCTTATTTTAAATAGTAATGAAAATTCACATTTTTTTGTAACTTCAGAGGAAGCTCAATATACATTTAAGGAGGTGGCTTATGCATAGATAAGGATTTAAAACCCTAATTTTAGAAACTGAAGATCGTAACTGCAGATCTGCAGTATCAGCCTGACTTCAATTATATAAAAGGTGTGACTACACACACTAAAGTATGTGACTTCATGTACTGAAGATGTCCTTATAGTTTTGCTTTGAATAGACTTAAAAGAGAAAGGAGTATTTGTTTGGATACTGAGTGACTATGAATTAAACTGGGTTTTTTTCAGCTTTCTGCTTTCTTTAAAAGCGATTTAACCCCTATCACATGATAATAAGCAAATTTTTGCACCTTTTTTTACACCACCTTCTTCAGAGTGAAAAGTAAATTCAAAAGGATTCTGCTGATGTGTGAAACTTCCCATACATATTTTCTTGGAGCATATGGCCTTTACTTGTGTATTTTTCATCTTTGAAGACACTTGAAATACCTTATAGAAAGAAGTATGGTAGCCTGTATTCAGACTCATACAGGAGGAGACAACAAATGTGAGGGCAATGTAAAAGCAAGTTTGTGAAAGTTCCCTTCCAGCTGGGAAGGAAAAATGGTGGGGTTATTTCAGTCACAAAGGAGCATATGTTGGGAAGATGTGACATCTACTTAAGAGCAGACCAGTGTTGACACAAAAAAAACCAGTAAGGAATAAATGTAGGCTGGAAGTTTGAAGAGCGTTTCCAGCCACCATTGAGAAGAAATTGCCATACTTTGGCAGACAAAATCATCCTGAGAAAGGTTTCTAGAGTCTTCTTTAGCCTCTACCAGTTCTGTTTGCATGGTTTCCTTCTGCTTCTGTCACTGGTGATAGTGCTTTTGCACATCTGCTGGTACCTCTACTCAGGAAGTTAATCCAGCTGACAGAGAGAGGATAATGTGTATCTAGCTGATGGAATCCCTTAATTCACACTCTCTCAGGTCACAGGCAATCCTAGTGCACAACAAGGTTATAGTCACAAGACAAGAGGTTGCAATTTTTCCTTGATTCAAGCTGATACATGACTTCAGCCTGCAGCTCTGGATTATCCAGAAAAAAAAGAAAAAAAATATTAATAAGGTGGCATCTTTCTTTTGAATCCTATGTCTACATCCTGTACTTGGAATCTTGCTTGAAATGTTTGCTATCATATTAAAAAATATGTTGATCAAATAGTTATAAAACAGAAAGAATATTTAAATACTAGTCACCTCTCCACATGCATACACGTCTCTCTCCTTTGGTTATTTGCATTTATTTTTTCTTAAAACAGATTTTGAAACCACCATCATTGACATTAGAACACTAGCAAGCACAAGAAAACCCTCTTACTTAGGTCTGCAAATAAAATGAACTCATGTAAATTGTCTGTTAGGTGTTGAAAGAGCACAGATCGGAGACACAAAATTATGAACAGGCTTAAACACATACCAGAGTGTCTGAGAAAATGTTGGTTTGGCTTTCCCCTTCTAGCAGTTTTGAAAGACGATGATGTTCATCAGTTAAACACTATTGATTTTTTACTTCAAAACATACTCTAAAGAGTACTTAGAATACATTACTTCTTCCAGATCCAGTACTAAATAACTCCATGAAAACTTTTTTTAATGCATTTAGAATTGGAGAGGTTATATGGTGTATTTACAGGTGATTTAGTTTTTGTAAATGGTAATTGAATTGCCAACAACAGAAAGCTTCTGATGTTTTACAGCTACTCTTCCACAATGACAGTACCTCCAATAGAAATTACTTTTTCAATCATTTATATCTAAATCATAAAATGCTGTTCTGAGATAAATTCTCATCCTGGTGCTGATTTCATCCTACTAGTTTAGAAACTTCTTACCCTAGCTAAATAGTAAAACAAATTAATGATTGCATATGTGTATTGCACAGAGAAGTGAATTGCAGTAATTCAGAAACGTCAAAAAGTTTTTATCTTTTCTAAGGTTTTCCATCAAAACCTGTGGTTTTCATTATTGAGTTTCCTTGCATGAGGAAACTTAAATGAAGTAACAGAAAAAAACAAGAGAGAGGCAAAATCCAGTTTCATTTGCAGAGTTACTGATCACTCAGCAGAATCTGCCAGAGATAAGGATTCTCAGCATTCACAAAAATCAAGGTTTAGATATGAGTGTGTAGCTCCTCTTTCCTCTGGGCTCCTCTATCCTCTGAATACAAAATGCCTTTGCAGCCTCCCCGCTTCTTTTCAGGTGTGCCATTTCTGTGTTCACGTAATTTGTTGTGAGACTTAGAATCATAGAATTATCTGGGTTGGAAGAGACTTCCAAGATCACTAAGTCCAACCCTTAATCCAACACTATAATGATTACTAGATCATGGCACTAAGTGCCACATCCAGTCTTATTTTAAAAACCTCCAGGGATGGTGAATTCACCACCTCTTTGGGCAGGCCATTCCAATGCCTCACTGGTACAATTCCTGCTGCCATTCCAAGTACAAATATAGCTACAATGGTGTCAAGGATTAACAAACTCTTGTTCTTCACTGTCTTTCCCATGCAGGGTGCTGGATAAGGACAGCCAATGTTGCTCATGGTAACGCTGCTGGTGTCACATTAGTTAAAGTTTAACTTTCTGCCAGCTGGGTTCTGCATGTTCTTCAAAAGTGTGGTTTACATCATTTTTGAAAGTTTAGAGAGAGAAAGCCACAGGTTTAACTGACTGCTCAAGATTGCTGCCTCTGACTCAGTAATTTAACCTAGCTATAAGTCCATTGTGTACTAGCAGTGGAAAAGTAGATATAAAGGATTCCTTAGCTCTGTAAATATGAGTAAACGAGTGAATGCTTTGTTCTGTGCATACTGCATTACTGAGAGAAGAAGTGGAAGAGAGCATACCATTTGTTGTAGAAAAAATGGAGAAAATGAAAAAAACCCACAAAATTATTCTGAAAATTGTAGAAAATGTTTTTGAAAGTCGTCGAAGGAGTTTAATCTACTAAGTTATGGTAAATTTGAGAGACAAGTTTCATGCAATGTAAGCATGTCACTATATTTCTTCTGCTTTGAAGGTAGAGGATCTTTAAAATTATTAGAGAAATGTATTGCAGGAATGAATGAGTGAAAACTCATGTCAGACATGTCTGAATAATGACAACAAACAAGTTTTAGGTTGATTATTTCAAAAAGCATGCTTCCGTTGTATTTTTAGATCATACTGACATGTTGGAAATTTGCATTCCATTGTCATACATATTGTAATTAGTGCTTACTTTGAGAAACAACAGGTACTATTCTGAATCTCTTTTATACCCTGAAAAGATGCTGGGAGAGCCCATTCTTCAGCCATTCATTCAGCACTCCTTCTGGAAAGTGGTTAGTATACCAAATCAGCTACTTCTGATTTAAAAATCGGCATGTTATACAGAAGCCCTTGGGGAATGCCCCTGTTTAAATGTCTTTGAAAATGTAAGGTAGTGTTTTATTTCTTGTACTTGCTTGAGAAAAACTGCTGTGTTGTGCTATTTATTGGGGTGTGCCTGGTAGTAACTGGAACATATTGAGCATCTTCCTTGTATTTGCTATAGGCAGGAATAATTCTAGTGAAATTATGAAACTATGTCATTTTAAACAAGAGGACAATCTACTTTCAATTCTTAGCTGTAGTATCATCTATTTGATAATCAATCACAGCAGCATTTTTCACCAAGTAATGCTTGTCTAGTGACAGATCTAGGCAATTGGGGAAAGACTGATCTGAAGATGAATACATGGAAAAATCCTGAGGCTGATGAAGACAGAGGAAAAATTGTTCCCACTGCTGTAGAGTAGTTCCCACTGGTTAAGGTGGTTTCATAAAACTTGTCACTCTGGTAAAGGTTGAGAATTTGTCTGCAGTCCTTTTTTGCTATCCATCACTTTGCAAAGGGTCTAAATGTGCTGTTGTTATCCATCCATTTGATTATCCGTGGACTTGATACAGTTTGAAACACTAGGCCAGTTCTGGACTAGTGTGAATGAAATACAATATGCTCTGCTGTCAAGAATCACTTATTTCAATAATTTTCAATTTATGTGTAAAGTCATTTTAGAGATATAAAACTTAGATTAGGAATACATGTTTAATAAAAAAAAATACATACTTGAAATAATTTAAGGTTACAAAGCCTGCTGAAGAGTAAAGAGTTCATTAAAAATCTGGACAACTGACAGTTTTCACATTTCCAAGTTTTATTTTCTCTATTGTGCCAGACTTTTTGGTTTCTGTATTAAAAAAGTGACAGTCTTGAAATGTGAGTAATGTTCTTGCTGTTGCTAGTCACTGGGGGGAAAAAAATGAGGAATGACTCTGTACTTTGTGGAAGTTTTATTTCCTTAAGTTGGGGCTTAAGTTGAAAACTTCAGCTTTTGAGTGTTGAAGAGCGGCAAAAGGGAAATGGGAAGAGAAATGAAGAAATCAATCTCACTTAATTAATTCCTTGAAGCTGTTGAAGTGTGTGTTTTGAATGAAAAATATCTTTTAAAGAGGAAGGTTGTGGAGTTGCAGTAGAGTTACAAAGTTAACTTCTCTAAAGTTGCTCATGAAGCCTCCTGTTGCAGTGTGTGAAGACAGAGACACTCCACCATATGTCTGGGCAAAGACAGATTTTATTTTTGTATTCTGAGAAAAAAAACTGTTGGATAATACTTACACAGAACTTAATTTCAACCTCTGTGTGTTTTAGGAAAAACTTCTACTGTCTCTAGTTCTGATTTTTTTTTAATTAATTTATTGATGCATAAGTTTTATTATTGTGAGGAAGAGAAATTCTGTATTTAATGTGGTTTCACCTTACTCCTCCTACAGCAGCCCAGTATAAGTTAAATTTTAAATCCAGATTGCAGGAATTTCACTCCCTGAGCTGTCTTAAGAACCTGTTCTGCATTACAGCTCCTGGACATCAGTGACCCGCATTTTTATATCAAAATATTAGCTATGCTGTCTGTCCTCTTCTTCTTTGATCTTCATGTTCAGTGCACAATTTCTTCTGCTTGTCAATTGTCTTCTCATTTTTAAAAGACTTTTTACAAATTATTATCTACTGACATTATTTACCAGAGAGTTCTTAATTTATTTCAGTTATCTTTAATAGCTTTTTCACTCTATTTAAATAGAAAAATCGTATTATTAAGAAATGTTGCCTTGAATTATTCCTATGGAGATAGAGAGAATATTGCATACCATGAGGAACAAGTGACATAATTTTGTTCCTGGCAATATTCTTTGCCTAATTTATGTTCTTTGGAAAGTATAGTTCAGCGTCTTCACTAATTTCCTTTCTGGTGCCCTTGAATGGTATAGTATTGCTCTTTAACCTGAGAGGAACACAGTAATTGGTAAGAGTTTTTGTACCCCTCAAATTACAAAAGATGCATTGTCTTTGGTGTATTCTTTGGTGTTTATAGCTGCTTCATAAACTTGTTTAAACAAAAGCAATGTTGCAAAAGCTTGTATGTGTTCTAAAAATGTACAGCTTATGTAGAGTAAAAAGATGCTTTGAGAACACAGGATAATATATGTATTATGCATGTAAATTTGCTTGATCTGTATTGGTCTTTTCAATTCCTTTTCCAAACAATGAACATGGTAATTTCATTTACAGATAATGTAGTTTGAAACCCTAAATCAGTTTAGCAGTACACATTTTTGATTCATGGCAAGGGCAGTTGCTAGCTTTAAATGTTCATAATCTCTTCATCAGAAATACAGCAGTGACTGGTGTGTTTCATGACACTTTCATTATCTTTGCTTATTGGGAAAGATCACAAGATGATCTATATGATTCATCGATCACCAGAAAAGCTGCAGACAATCACCACAGGGTGAAGTTTTGCTATGCATTTAGAAAGAAAAATAACTTAAAGAACCCTTTACTGATATTCTGTCAACACCACTTTCCCCAGATGTTGTGATTTGGAGTTATGTTATTTTATTAGCTTTATATTATTTTTTATGTAGTCATATGCATGTGTATAATGTTATGTTGGGTTCCAGTTTTGCATTATGGTAGAAACAGCGGCTGGAAGCAAAAAACTTCCCATGAATATTCCTCATTTACACCTCTATTCCCCTGCACATGTAAGATGTGCATAGACAGGTGACCGACTTGAAGATTGGTCCTTTTTGCTGCTTGGTCTACAGGATGGATTTGTACCAATCTGCACAACTGCTAATAAGCAGCTTGTCATCCTTTAGTAAATTATGCTGTTAATTTTCAAAACCCCTGTAGATATAGACTTTTATAAGAGTGTTAAAACTGCAGTGAGAACTGTCAGTTAACTTGCTCAAAATGCAAAGATGTCATTTGTATTGATTGTTATAGATTTTTGTCTTGTCTAATGGGATTTATTTTTTTTCTATGAACTAGAAAAAAAGTGAAAACAAGTAATGGCCTGACAGAACTAAGACATTCTAAGTTCAAAAATATCTCAAAACTTTTAAATTTCTCATGCATGCCATTGCATTCCTGGTTTCTAAGGCATCCAATCAGATCTGTCTTTTTGCCAAGATAGAGACGCTAAAATGGGCTGAAAACGACATCCTTTCACTTTGCATTAAAGCACACAGACCCGCACTCAGCATTGTGCATTTTGAACTCACTGCAATAAAAGTTTTAAGAGATAAGGATCTTTTTCTATTTCAGGGTTGCCATTAACCTGAATAATACATAAACATGGGAAAAGGTTTGAAGTCCTTTTGAGGATCACAGTATAGCTTCAATTAAATTATACATCATTATCACAGCTGCCAAGCCTGGTGTGGGATTTTAGCCCCCTATCTCACTAAATGTTCTGTTTAGCTGTCTTGTCCAATTCTTTCTTCTTCTTCTTTTTTCCTAAGCAACAATAGCCTTCTTTTAAAAACCTAGTTTAAGGAATAAAGTACAGGATGAGGTTTGGTTAATCAAGAAAGAACACTGAGATGTCAACAGTCAAGCACCAAGGGAGAAAAGGGGTCAACTCTCTAGCCTTAAAAAACACTAGGGAGAAATCAAACACTATTAAGTCATGACATATTATGTTCCTTTTGAACTAGGGCTGTGTGCACTTCCTCTGTCTGCTGAGTGGTTTGCAGCGCAGCTCCAAGTTGATTGTGAAACCCATTGTTAAAGCGGAATTTCTAGGGCTACGCAACAGAGATACTTTCAGTAAATAACCACATAGCTGGCAATGACTTTGAATGCAATCTGGACAGAAAGATTCTTTGTCTGTTTGTCCATCTATGGTTCTTTCAGGCTTTACTCCTCAAAATTTTCATGATGGCTTGCCATATAACAGATGAGTGCTTTTTTGGATCTCAACATGAAACAGAATTATTCAGTTCTCATAATAGATGTCAGCTATGGTGGCTTTGGCATAAATCTAGGATACATAGAACTATTACTGCCTACTTACAAAAATCATAATGGGTTGTCTTTTTATTTATTCCTATAGTATCCTCTAAAAGTGTTAGAAATATTTTGATTAATTAATTAATTACACTATTCACACTCCTAATGTCACCACTCTTGCTAATAATTTTATTAGTTTGATTGTCTTCTTTGTACTAGTATTATAATAATAAATATTTTGTCTTCAGTAGTCACATATGAAAAACTGAAATCAAGGTGGCATTGTAGAGTTTTGTGGTAGAATACTTGTTTAGGATTATACTCTACCATTGATTTTTACATGAAACAGGCCATTGATTTCAATGGATGATTTACATGCAGATCAATGACACATTATAGTACTTAAAAGGTAAGTTTTGATATTTAAAACTGAATAGGCCAGGGTTATTACAGAGTTTCAAGCTGAACTGATAAAAATCTGATAAAAATCCAAACTTCCCTAGAATTTCAGACATTACAAGACTCAGTTTGGGAGAAACAGCTCCTAAAGGAGGTGAGGATGTGCAAATAATTGTGTTTGAAGTGCTAAATGATAATTTGTAGGAAAACAGTTGAGTTGAAAGTTGTTCGTAATACATATTGGTTGCACAATAGCTCCAGTACTGACTTAGCAAACCTTTGCATATTGATTCATAGCCTACCACAGCTTGTGCCGACGCCTTTCCTCCAGCACAGCTACCTGCCAAGGTACAGCTCTTACAGTTGTGTTGGCTTTAAAGTGTTCTGTGTCAGTGTGCTTTCCTGGTACAGTAGCAGTTTGCAGAGTGGCACAAGAATATTTAATGCATGCTGAGGAGAAAGCAGACCACATAGCTCATTATCCCAGTGTCCTGAATTTATGCAATGCAGTTGGAGACTTTATATGTCCAATTGGTTATTTCTGTATCATTTGTACCATTTGAATGACATTGAATTGGAGGATGAAGCTTTCATTTTGTGGACTCAGACTGGAAGAGAAGGTTTTTTGCAATATCAAAAAAGTAGTACAGATTTTCAAAATAAATGCAGAAGTTTTAAGGTTGTGCCAGCTGCCAGACCAAATACATTAACAGTTAAATTTTTGCTGTTATTTTTACAGCATTTCTGCTGATATTGAATGAGAAGAAGTAGAAGCACCTTCCTCAATCACTTCTTCAAAATGACTTGAAAAACCTGCTCTCCACAATGTAACATATGCCCTTTAAAACTGCTACTCTGCTACTGCCTTCTTTTATCAGTGTGGGCCATAAATTTTGCACGGGTTTAGAGGGAACTGCAGCTTGAGTACTTGAAATAGTTAGCAAGAAGCTGCTAAAGTATACAAAGTACCTCGGCAAATGGGTCTTTGTAGACAGGCATCATTACCAAGATCCATGTGTGCCAAGTTGTGCAAGTCTGATGAATGCTAAAGGCCAGCACTCGTAGGCACCTAATTTTGGGTGAATAGAGTCCTTAGATTCATTGTGATATCACACATAAATGAAAATACCAAATGTCATTGACTTGTCAGTGAAAAAGTAGCCTACGCTTTGTAACAAATGGATCAACGATGTATATTTGGAAGCTCCATGACATATTAAAGTAGTTTATGAGGCACAATTTGTTTTGGTGGTCTGCTCTGATTGATGGTGTGCTATCTACCACCGCTTCAGCTGTTGTGGTATGTTTGTAATAAATGTTCATTGTGAGACAGTGTTAAATGTGTTCCATCTAAATCATTCTTTACTTATAACAAGTTTCAGTGTATATGAATCAAAGGTTGTTTATACTTCCCTTTGAAAGAATTTATCATGTTGGAGCAGCTCTATCACCTCAGATGGGGCAACTGCATACGTAAGTGCTCCAGACACTTTCAGTAGTACCTACACGAAACAGTACAAAAAGTTACGCAGCAAGCAGTGTTATATTAAATACTATATTTGATAGAACTTTGTCTTTTCCACTCTAGCAGTCCTGTTTGCTTTTCTTTTTTTTCCTTTTTATTGTGGTCTTAGAAACAGAATATCATAAAATATCAGAAATAAGCACTGATGGATGAAGAAGCAACATTCATGTGACAACTGCAACATCTCAGAGGAAGTACATCAGTGGGTGGGATTTTTTGCTGATGTTTTGTATACCAGTGTATCACTAGTTCATCAGAAAACTATAAAAAATGTATGCACTACCCACAAGGGATTTTCTCTTTCTTGAAAGTGCAGAATGCACCGTCCTTAAGCAAATGGTATATTTGATTTCCTGTTGATTGGTAGGAGATGGGATGTTTTTTTCCCAGGGGCCTTGCCTGTGTCCTTCTTCCAAAATTCAAGTGAAAAAGAAAAACTAAGGGACTAGCATTTCAGGATGATTAGTGTAGAAATACTACTTCACTTTTCATTCTTTAAACACTGTTTTTCATTTCTATGTGGCATCTGACAGGCAGAGAACTTGTATTTTCTATTTCAATAGCTGCTAAGAAGGAAGAAGTATTGAACTATATGGCTGAAGTAATACAGAGGTGTTTAAACTAATCTTGAATTCTTAACAGAACAAAAATTTGCGTACTTTTGCATACCTAATAATTTGAGATTAATTTAAAATTTAAAAATGCTATTTGATTTTAACTACTCCTCAAAGGCAATTTTTTTCATGTAACATCTCAATGTACGCTAGAATGTAGACTGACAAAATATCTCTAATTTCTGATTGTCAATTCAATTTTTTTTTAAAAAAAATTGTAGTCAATACGATAGAAAACACATAAATTATATGCTGACATTTGGAAAGAAGTACGTGGATGTTTTTTTATAATTTTCAGAAATACAGAAAGAAAAAAACACCATATTACAGAGTTAAAGTTGCTGTGATGATAGATTGAGCCTGTACTGCTACAGCAATATCAAATAGTGGAAGGTAACACCATGGCATAAGGTAGTCTCTTCATTCCCCCAGTTGTGCGTATACATGGCGCTGTTAAGTTCACCTTTTTTTTTTCCCAATATCTAACCTTTTTAGCTGTGGATTGGTCCTATTTCTCTGTTTCCGTTAATGCTCTTCCCAGAAGTTCTAAGAATGTTAATTGCATCTTGTAAGAAACACATTCAGGAGTGTTTATCAAAACCTGAGAAGTTTTATAACTAGCCCCTGAGGAAAAAAAACAAAATCAAATGCAGGAAAAAAATACAGAAATTTGTAGCATCAGCAACTCATAAAACAAATCTGTTCAACATTTGCTGCTTCCTAAAGTTAATGAACAAATGTTATATGCAGTAGATGGAAATTAAATCTTCACTTTGTTTTAGAAGTCTTGTGTACTTCTAATCGTTCTTCTGCCTTTTTAATTGCAAATCTTTGCCTCTACTTATTCACATTCTTTCTTCTCTGTGGGTATCATTTTCTTTATCACCTCATAAGCAACCAGTTGTTGAATTCTATAAAGTCTTTCTATATAGAATTAGTGGAAGGTGTGGCTTGGGTAGGTTTCTTTATTAAACTGATTATCCCATCAGTTCATAGAAACTATACATATCCATGGGTAAATATGGCTGTTACAGATTGCCTACGTGTTTCTCACTCTGGAATGTGGAAAGATGATGTGTGCTTATGTGTGACATGTATTTGTCGTACATATGATATAATATATACACAAGGTCTGAGATGCTAAATATTTTTATAGGTATGCTTTGTAATTCAAAAAACACACATGCTCACCTCAAGTTGGAGTGGAGGGCAGGGGTGTGAATCAACTAATTTCTCACACTTTAGCAATATCAGCTACTGTTCCTGGCTCCAGATGCCAGCAGCTCTGAAATCTAGTCATGAGAGACTTTCATTTTTCTTTTCTTGCTTTCAGAAAGCAGAAAAGGTCTAAGAGGAAGGCTAGGTGCAAAGCCCAAGTTGTCGTGATGATTTTTTGGTTTTGCTCTTTCCCTTGTGCTTGGAACAAGAAGAGAGAAAGAAAGAGAAAGAAAAAGGAGACATTGGGAATTGCCATGATTTTGCTGTAAGCACACAGCCACTCAGTGTCAGGAGCAAACGTGGTGGTCTCAAGACTCCTGCCTTGTACTGCTGGCTGCAGGAGAAAGTAGTACCTTAGTTATCGTGCCATGTCATCTTGCTTCTTCCTTACTTACTATTTCCAGTATTTCTCGGTTACAGAAGGTATTGCGAATTGCAGCTGCTACCCACATTGGCAAGCCCGGCTGATTTTCAAGATTGCTGGCAATAGCTGGCATTGTTGTCTAACCAGCCATTTTTCTTTTATATAGCAAATTTCCACACAAGTATTACACAAGAATTTCATGAGTGTGGTACAGGCATAGAGGATTTATACTACTGAGACTTTACTTCTTTATTCAGGCTTTTTGACAATGACGCATAATACCGTGTCTGGGAAGACGCAACACATCTGTCTTTTTACCCAGTTCAATAACCTCTACTACCTGTTCTTACTACTACAGAGGAATGACTGAGCAAGGGATCAGGGCTTTAATTTTTAACTCCTACTTGCTGGTGGAATCCATTTGACCATGCCTTTTATAAATTTAGCTTTGTTGAAAAGCAGAGAAAGCCATCGACCTGCAAACTTTTCTACTAGTTTGATCGAATCTGCTTTCCAGGCTCATCTGAGATATTTTTCACTTATCCCTCCTTACAGGGGGGTCTGTCGTTCCCAACAGCTATCAATATAATCTTTTTTTTTCCCTTCTGTACAAAAAGTAAATTTAACCTCTTTCAAGGAGAGAGTTTTATCTAGTAACCACCTAGAGATGTGAGAAATACAGATATTAGATGATCAACCAGACTGTACAGCCTTGGTCTCTTACAGCACAATAAGAAAAACATCTCTCCTGTAATGGCTCTTCATTGCCAATTCCCTAGTTGTTCTTCACCAAAGTACAATTAATTACTAAAGGGGCTTCCCATACATAAAATTGTTGATGGAACATCTGAAAAAATCAGTAGAGCATAAACCCCTGGAAACACATTGTGGGGGGAGAAATATATATCCTACCCCAGGCTATGCTCTTTGTTCCTCTCATTTGCATTCTGAGGTTTTTAGTGTTTGGGTTATTGTCTCTGTCTTCCTTTATACTTTGATTACTGTCATTATGTGTTCTTATTTATGAGCAGGTTAAAAATGGTGAAGGAATTGTCTGCACATTATACTATGTGGATCTGCAGTGTTAGGTCCAGACTCCCACTGCCCTCTTTTAAAAGGACGTCTCCCTCCTCAGCTTATTCTGAAGGACTGAATTTGCTTGCTAATGCAGATTTTTATTATTATTGTGCTTTAATTCAGAGATTAAAGATAAAATAAAGAGCTAGCGTTCTGAATGTTCAGGGACTGCTGAAAATAGGACTGAAATGCTCCTGCCCCTAATGGTTTATTAGAGGAAAGACAGGGTTTGCCAGTATTTTCTGTAAATACATATATAAACTCAATCTTGCAGAAGTCGTAAAAATCGATTTCACTAGTAATTAGAATTATAGAATTTTCTACCAGTAAATATGCTAAATATAAGGAGACATTGGACTTCACAAGGTCAATATGTTTGCCTTTAAAATATATCCTAATATCTGTTAATGTAATCCGCCAATTAAAAAGTCTATAAATAAGTATTTACTCAATAGATTTTAATGTTTCTGTAGGGAGCAATTAGTTTTTTAAGGAGAACTCTTAAACATTCCCCTGAAGGTTTTAGTATTTTCTTTAACACTTTGTCTTACAGAAATGTACATTTCAGAAATCATGTTTGAAATACTAGTAATTTATGGTAGTCTTGAACTTCGCACTCTCAAGGTAAATGGTCCTAAAATTAATGTTGATAATGTATCTATAATAATACTTATTTCAGAATGTAAATGATAAAAATAAGAAGGCAGGTTTCCTTTCCTGCTATAGTGTTGTATGCCTCATTACATAGTGCAGCCTTTGGTGTAATTAGCAGTCATATAAGAACAGGTTTTGTCCCACAAAGCCCTTTTTATGTATTTTATATAGAGAGATAAAGGGTTTTAAAACGCAGAGGCAGACTTCTGACTTAATATAAGTATCAGTGAGGTAGACTGATGTTAATTAACTGAGCATCTGGCCCATTCGCTTTGAAAACAGATAATCGACTTCAGTAATTGACTGAGATTTGTGGGTTTCATTTCTTTCATTTTATATTTAATTTTATAAAACAGTGGCATGCAAATATGGCCAAGATTATTAAAATTATTGATCACCTATGCTATCCAATCAGCTACAAACTATGCACAGTTATAAACCATTAGTTTCGGGTTATATTAGAAATCCATCCAATTAGAAAAAATAATAATAATTAAAAGGATCAGAGATGTGTGTCAAAATATAATTGCACAGTCCAGAGACAGAAAATTGTGATAGTAGGACTGGCAGTCATTTTTATAAGAGAGGGCAAGGGCAAATAGTGAAAAATTCAAATATGAGTGAAATGCCAGTAAATGTCATACTAATAACAGTATACATTACAATCCACTGTGATTTTTCTCTCCCATGGGTCATATCTTTTTCCTTTTTTCTTCTGAGGTACAATGACCATGGAAAAGAGCTCTTTCTCAGATCTCTGGCCCCTTTTCTCAGTACTTTTTTTTGCTTTTCACATAACTGATCACATTAATAACTTTGATAATTAATCTACAACCTTCTGTAATACGAGAGCTATGAATCAGAAACATGCAAAAGTAAAAGAAGTCTGCTTACTTTGATATCACATTGTTTGTTTTACATAATGCCCTTGAGAAAATATGGTTTACCATAGCAGAATCAGATTCACCATATTCTTTTCAAATTTCGAAAATCACACTATACATTTTGTAGAGTTAACTGTGTAGTACACTGCAAATCATATTAAGTTAGAGTAAACAGCGACAAAGGTGACAAACAGTGTCTCATAGCAGTGAATATTATGACTATAGCCCAAGCTAGTTAACAAAGAGGTTTACTCTCAAACCATATTTGAAAGAAAACCAATGTCATCCCTGACATGTCACTGGAAATGGCAACTTCTAGCAGTCACATCTTGTTTTCATCTTCTTATTCCCATGACAGGATTTTTTTAATTATTTTTAATCCTTGGGAATTTTCAGCATTTTGGATATTTGAGGAAATGCCGCTGATTCTCAGCAGAATATGGAATACTCTCCACGGGCTTACACAGGGCTTCACGCTCACCCACAACAAAGGCAATTTCTGCCTAAAAAGGAGTTTCATTGTTTTATGGCTGACACACTGAGAACTGTCTAAATAATTTAGGGCTGGTAGAAAATTTGATATCTCATTAAAGCTATTAAATAAATAAAAATAATGAAATTTTTGGAGGTTGTTTTAAATATACAAGTAAAAAGATGTTGGAAAATTGCCTTTCTAAGGTAAATGGAGCTGCAGTCTCTCCAGATCTTCTCTAGACATAAGGACCACATTTGCAACCAAAACCATTAGCAGAGCTTTTGAAAGAATTATAATAGCCAAAGAATGACTTTTAATGCTGAGTACTCTCAATGACTAAAATTATTGGAAGGTGTCCATTTCCTTGAAGTTATTTAAGTGCCCAGAATGGCAAATGGTTGCAATTTTCAAAAGTATGTAGACGAATAATTCTCTTTGATCTTAATCCCAGAGAAATGACCAGGTTTACTTACAAAATCCCATTTTGTACACACCTTCATCTTTAGGCATCTGTATATTGCAAATATTTCCTTTGGGCACCAAATCAAGAAACCATCTTTGTTTTAGTTAAACTCCTGCATAACTGTGAGTATGTGCTTAAAATGAAGCATATTGTTGTGTGCTTTTCTCAATAAACATAACTCAAGCATGCGAGGGTCTTTCTGATCCAAAGCACATGGTAGTAGTAGACATCATTGCAGTTACATTACTTCCTTCTAAATTCCACATTTTTAAAACTTTGACATTGTGAATTGAGATGTGGTATCATTTTGTTTCAAACCCAAAGGAAACTAGAAATCTAACCTGTTAATATGGAATAGAAAGTAAATGGAGTAGAGGCTGAAGGTGCTCGCTGAAAGAAGAAAATGAAGACTTAGAAAAATAATTCTCATTTAAATTCCTTAGGCAGCATTTTGAAAATCTGTACCTCGAGTATTGACTGTGCCAGAGATTGATACCAAGCAAAAGGGAGAAAAAAAGTATTTTAGATAGTCAGGAAGTATTTGCTTCTCAAATAATAAGGACCGTAGGCTTTTGCTTTAGTAGCTGTGCACGGTTCTTTATTTATGAAAAGATATATTCATTGAATAGCAAAGACAAAAGTTGCCAGACCCTCAAAAGGTTTTCACTGACAATGTGCATTGCTGAAGTCTTAGCTCATGTAATTAAAGAAGAATAAATATATAGTTCATAGCCTTTCAAAAGAATTCAAGAAAAATGAATGGACTGAGGATTTTCCCTCGTCTATCGTATATAAGAACACTCATTCTCAGTTAAATAAAAAGAAAATAGAAACTTGTGATCTATAAAATATCTAAACACATAAGGGAGCAGAAATAGTTACTAAGTGAAATGCTTATTTGAGAGACATGTTTTTCTTCTATGCAATTTTCACACCATCCAATTTGATTTGGAATTATAAATTTCCTAATATGTTTTAGCCACAAGAGAAACAGCAAATTGAGTTACAGGCTGTGGAGGGTTTAGAAAATAGGAGTGGCCTCCAGGTACTGTCTTACTTGATTTCTGCTCCTCTTTCCCCAGCTGGGAAACGTCAAGCTGGATCTCAATGACGCCGCACACTGGGTCAGTGGATGGTTCAAATTAGGAGTGTTCTACCAAATGTTTGTGAGAGCAGGAAGGTGATACGCAGTCGTGTTTCGGCCTGACTAGATTTTGGAGGAGGAAAGGAGCAGAGGGCTGAGGGGGAGAGGGAAGCAGGTAAGAAATCAGAGCTGCTCTTGGGCAGATTTTGCCGGACAAATTAGAGAGAAGCTGTGATTTCTAAAGGCCAGTTCTACTGTCTTTAATGTAGCCCATCTTTCTTGAAGTCTTGCCCATATGAGAGACAAAGTAGAAATAAGCTATGGAGAGCAGGCTGTTCTCTGGTGAGGAGGTTGAGAAGGATGGAGACCCACAGTCCTTGCAGATTGAGGTGCCCTGTGGCCTTCTTTCCCGTGGTAGGGAGCATAGTCCTACTCAGAAATGAGGGCTGCCATTAGGCCATATGCTATGTAAACTGGGAAGTGACTAGCCTGTAAGTGGGTCCACTATGGGTTTTAAATCCCTTTCCGCATCTTCCATTTCCTACATGTCCTAACCCACAGCCTTTTACTTTTTTACTGGTAATTATTGTATGACAATTTAAAGTATTTGGTGTGGAATCAAAACTGCAAGAGTCCAAACACTCAAATTTTGGCATGATTCCTGAAGAGATAAAGGAATGTTTATACACAGCAGTTACCTCTTACAACAAGTAAGAAAACATAATTATAGTAAATTCAAGATGTAGAATAAACTGAACGTATTTCTAGTGAAAGAAGAAATAGGATTGCTACTTTTGTTATAGAGCAGATGACCTTACCCTGAAGTTAAATTGTTAAATATCTTTATATACTTGTATTACTAGATTAATTTATATGTGGATATTTCCTATAGTTTAGTGAAGGCTTGTGTAATTTCTTAACTTTTGAATGTGCAACAATACTCAAGTTAACAGGAGAGTAAACAATGCAATGTTTTCTTTGGAATTAGTCCAACTTACCTAGCATCCCATATTGGGGCTTATCAAACCAAATTATCATGCCACATTGCAGTGGCATAGCATATGTTATATCTTCTGCATATACACCATCCATATTACAGAGCTTGATCCTAATAGCCTCATATTTTGAAACTTTTCTCAGACTAGATAAACACAGTGGTCAGTCAGTCTAGTAATGATGCTTATTTTAAACTGAAGTTTGAATAATGCAAGAATTCTTAATATAAATAAGATAACCTCATGGACATGTGTTATAATTTAAATAATGACAAAAATCTTCCTTACCCTCTGTTTAGTCTTCTCAAATGAGGTGGTAGAGGTGACTTTTTTTTACCTATGTTACCTATACATCACTGAACTGGAGAATTTATGTCAACTTAAGCATGAGGTTTCAGAGCAAGAATCTGACCTTTAGTTAATTAGTCTGAAAAACTCGAGTGCGATTCATATTCTACAAGTAACGTAGCTTGCTTTTACAGTTTTCCTGTCTTCATATGTCTTATATAAGGTGTATATGTCTTATAAGACGTATATATTATACACCTTACTTGGTTCTACCGCACACGCTACCATCAAGGACATTATCCAGATCTGGAACAAGCCCCAGAGGACTGCCATCCCTTAAATAACAAGATTTGGTCAGTTTGCTCCATATATGATTTTGCTTCTTCAAATTAAGAATTATTCATAAGGAAACCTTCCAGATCTGTACGTCATTCTCAGCTTTAATAGATCACATATCAGTCCAAGTAAGTACAGAAATTTGAGGTACCTATTCATATTAATAATCCAGGGTACTATTTGCAATCTGCCTGGTTATTTTCAGTCTATATATTAGTATAGTTAATATAAGGTGTATTCATTTTCACAGTTAATGCTTCAGTTTCAGTAATGGAAAAACAATTCATTTGAGCATTTTTCCTAAAGGTCCTCTTACTAAGAAAATGGCATGTATCATATTAACTCATCATTTTAAACAGGATTGTAAATTTATGGTATCTCTTGATCTCTCTGTGTAAGTTCTTCCTGTAAGGGAATAACTTGGTCCATAGTAAGATAATTTTTTTACTAGTAAATCAATGCAGTTACGCTACAGCTGTGTAAATGGATGTTGCTTACTGTGTCCTGTTTTGCTGCTGCAAGATTAGAAGGCTTGCATAAAAGAGGATGAGGCAAAAGCTTTTAGCTTCAGTTTTGGAAACCACAGTAGTAATGGGAAGTATAAGAAGTTCACGAAAAACAGTAATACTAAAAAGAATGTGAAAATCAATGGGAATAAAAGAAAAGTATTAGTCTGAGAAAAATAGAGTAAGAAAAGGTTACAGTTCTCTCTGTTACCAGCCCTTTTCAAGTATATATTTCTGAGGTAAGAGTATTGGATGACAAAATTGTAAAATCTTAGTGGTATTGTGTATAAAACTTTCATTCTCTGAAGCTCCAGGAAGAGCTGCCAACTTTGTCTGCCCATGGGATGAAGTCTGCTTTTGGTTATAAGACAGGCAGAGTAGATGCTGGTACTTGTGATTCTGTCTGCTTTTCAGTATGCTTGTATATGGGGCAGAGGAGAGACTTGTTTTCCTCCTGGAAGACTGCAGAAATTGTGCAGGCTGGAAAGAGAATTGTTTTCCTTTCTGCACATTGTAGTGAGTTTTAAATAATATATATCAAAAAAAGCTTTTGGATTGACATGGAAGTTGCTCAAGTGAAAAGTTAAAATAACATCCTTACAACCTTTGCAATCCGGGCCTCTTACTTGTAACTTAAAAATGCTGCAGGTCTGCAGCAGTCCTACCTCCAAAATGCTCAGTGACAACAAAAGTAAATTTACTTTGCAAAGACCTTACTGGGGACTGCTCTGGTTCTTTCATTTCCAATTTTGGTGTGGCATCACACTAGGACCTTTGCTTGAGCACCTTCTGTTATCCTATGATTCCCACTTATCAGAGTCCTTTAGTTTCACAAAAAGGGTGGATTAATTATTACATTTCCACAGTTAGGAGGTATATATGTATTATTGACAGTAAGGGTCTCGTCTCTATCCTATGAGTTAAACTCCCAAGAATGATAGACTTTCACCTCAACAGCACAGAAACAGTAAAGTATTGGTATGCTGGGCACAGGATGGTCAGATCAAGTTCTGCATTCGTTTGGTTGTATAAAGAAGTCCATGTAATATGGAAACCAATTTCTTCTGAATAACATGAAATAATAAAACCAACTGTTGCCTCACGCATGTGAAACTGTTTAGTCTCACTTATGTGTACAGAAATGATTTAGTAGATCTAGTGCTGTATGATTAATGATGATGTGGTTTAAATTTCTGGTTCCATTATTAAATTGTAACTTGTGTAAAATAAGATTAACTCCTTCAACGTATAGCATCAATAATAGGTTAAAGAACAAGGAGAATTTCTTCTGTCCACAGCATCTTGAAAAATTCAGTTTAAACCTTTAAAAATACACTTTTTAGAGGATCACCACTTCATTATTTTTTATAAATCGTAGTTTAAATGAAAATAAAGACTTCTAGAATCATAGATAGCAATTATTTACTACATAAAGGGAATTTATGTTTTGGTTTATGTTGATTTATTTTCAGAAAACAACTGTAGGTAAAAGACTGAACAGATTTATATACACACACACCTTAAATTTCCCATAGAATGATTTGCATTTTAGGTAGGTTTCTAGTGAGATAATAACTAATACAGATGGAAAATACATATGTATTTTTTAAAAATAATTGTAACTTCTTACCTAAACAGTAGTGTTTCAAATTTCTTGTGCTAGTGCTCGTCTAGGTAAGAATAAGTTAAAAAAAAACCCGAAAAATTTATCTTACAGCATGTTTCTGCATATTTCAGAAGATTGTTCATGTGATCTCAGTTTGGCAGGCTGTGATTAATATATCCAAGATGTCTTCTGTAGAGCTAGCTTTGTTTTTCAGGTGGATGAGTGATGCGCTCTTGCGTTTCTGCTGCTTTTTTACCTCAGCTGGCTCACCCAGAGCCCAATTGCATGCTGATGCAGAGTGAACTGCAAAAATAGCATAGATGAATCTATGAGAGCACAGAATATCAAAAAGAGGCATTATCCAGTGTAATTATCTGTGTAAAACTCCAAGGTTTTCTACTTGCAGACAAAGAGTGATTCTGTAACGGTGTTCAGCCTGTGGAAAAAACCCACTGAAGTGAGATTTGAGCATTGATGCAGGTGGGATAGGTGTGGGCCTCTGGATGTTTGCAATCAGAGCAGGTCAGCCCTGCAGGTCCTGCTGCTGAGCCACATCCCATTGACCATATTAAGTTTTGAAATCAGTAACTCAATTCTATATAGCTTAAAAGATGACAATAAGCAGAGTTTTGTCTAGACCCAAGGAAATGTTTAGTCTTAACACTGGCCATCTTGCATCAATTTATCGTTCAATAAAAAATACATTAGCTAGACAAAAATCAGTGGTATCTTGTTTACATGAATAAGATCTGTAGAAAATGTAAAGGTAACATAAAATTGCAGGAAGTTCTGGTAAAATGAATAAGGTGTGTTTTTCTTCTTTTCATAAAGAGTGTACATTTGTTACACCTTTGATGTACATAAATGGTCTGAATGCTCAGATATTTCTGTGTTGTCTTTAGGCTTCCTGCCCCTTAATACCTCATTAGTCAATGGGTCAGATTCTAATTTCCTTCTTCAGAGCTGTGAATCTTACTGGGGTCGATGGGAATATTTCCTTCATTAAGATGCTTCTCAACATAAAAGGAGGTAATGGAATCTCTTCCTTCATGACTTAAGATGTTCCAACTTGATATTGCAGCAACAATGTTTTCTTTTAGCATTGCACTGAGGTGTGCTCTGCAGTCTTTACAGTCTAATTTATAAAACTCTATAGCACAACTTTTGGTAATCAGTACCATTTCCTTTTGATCAAGACTGGCCAGAAGGAAGACTTACATACCGGAAAAAGCATGAAACAGTTTGAGAAGTATGTTTCACTGTAACTAAAAAACCTTATGGTTGTGCAATTTAGAATCTGTGGAAGGCTTTTCTGTGAATAACACTGCCAGATATTCTCATGTGAAAAGCTGAACATGTATTTAACTGCATTTTTAATTTTTTCATAACTTTGTTTCTCCTGTTTCTCCTGTTTCTACCAGCTTATATTATTCTCCTTTCCTCCTTTTTTAAAAATTTTTCTGTCATCTACGGTTCTTTATAGTTCGTTTTTGCTAGCAGCTAGATTTTTAAAATCTGTATCCCTTTTAACCTTTTTTTTTACTTTAGGTTTTCTGTTGTATCTTTTTATATTTTCTTTCACTGTAATCTTTTCCCCTTTATTAATTTCTGAACTGTATTTATAAACATCATTTTGGTGACCTTTAATCTTCAGTTTAGTCTTATGCATTATTGTTTAATATTGGTTTTAATTGTAATAAAAATTGTTAAAATGTCTTGTAGTAGAGATGGTACAGCAGAGACTTAGAAAACAAGTTGAAGAAAATCAATGTTATTTAGAGAGAAATGATACACCAAGACTTATCACTTTTATAGCTGTTTGTGAGTTTCTGTGCTTGCTCCTACATTTCATCACGTGGTTCAGAATATGGAATTCTGATTCTTCTTAACCACTGATCTCATAAACGATATACTTGCAAAATTTGAAGAATTTTCATGTTAATAGGTTGTGCTTTTATATGAGGTTTCAAGAAAACAACTAGGTAGGTCTCTGTTCTATTCCTTTGCAACTTTCCATACTTCGTAGCACAAGGACATATAGGTTTACTTTGTGCCTGATGGATCGGTTTGTTTTGCTCAGCAGGCTTCATTTTTCAGATATAAAACTGTGTAGTTTGCAGGCAGTTTTATAACTTGCGGCAAGTTGCAAGTAGCTTGCTTTTATGAGTATTGTCTGTAAGAGCAACTCCAGAGATAGGAATTTTCAAGTTTATGGGTCAAATTGAAACAGGTTTTTTATTAAGGATAAACATAAGAAAATAACTTTATGATTCATATGTCTACAATGTGCTTCTGCAAGATCCAAACAAGACCATTTCAAAAGGCATTGCAAAATGAATCTCTGTATAAGGGGGGTTTGCTGGCTTCCAAATTTGGTAAATGTTACACTGAATCGTTTAGGTTGGAAAAGACCTTTAAATCATCATTATCCTACTATAAACCTAATGCTGCCAAATCCACCACTAAACTATATCCCTAAGTGCCACATCTACACAGCTTTTAAATACCTCCAGAGATGATGATTCGACCACTTTCCTGGGCAGCCTATTCCAGTGCTTGACAACCTTTTCAGTGAAGTAATATTTCCTAATATCCAATCTAAACCTCCTCCGGCACAACTTGAGGCCATTTGCTCTCATCCTATCACTTGTTACTTGGAGGAAGAGACCATCACCCACCTCCTTTCAGGTAGTTGTAGAGAACCATAAGGTCCCCCTTCAGCTTCCTTTTCACCAGACTGAACAATCTCATTGCCTTCAGTTGCCCCTCACAAGACTTGTGTTCTGGATCCTTCACCAGTTTTTTGCCAATTCTTTGCATGCGTTATGCTTTCCAGTATGGCCTATGATTATTTCCCAAAATTCTGCTATGATTTTATTATTTAAAAATGTCAATGTTTTGATTTTAAACCATTTTGTAGACTGATTCTATACAATTCTTTAAAATTTTAATATTTTTCTTAACAGTTTTCACAATGCCGTTGCAGAAGTGTATCTGTATGCTTCACTGGGCTAGCCACTTTAAGATGCTGCATAGCCTGAAAGATTTCTAAAAACTTTGAAAATTTATTCCTGCGAGTTTTAATAATTTTATAGTGTGCCATAATAATTCATTGAGAAAATCTTCATACTGTGGCCAAATATATTGTCCATTTTCATTCACATGGATTTTTTCTGCTGATTGTTTTCTGGTGTATGTAACATCAAATATCATAGGTGCAATTATTGGTGAAATAAAAGAGTGGTTCTGAGTTCATTTTTTGTCAGAAGATTGCAATTACTGAATGCAATCTAGAAATGTTAATAAAAGGCATCATTTCGTTATTCTTTCTACTGTAATAGAGAAAAGTACTATTGCTGTTACTAAAAGGCACATCATTTAACCTGTTTCATATGGCAATCCATCCTCTTTATTCTATTCATAAATACAATTTGAACACCTAACTCTAGACTGGTGGAATAGGATTTATCTTACCTTCCTTTAGTACCCACGGCAGAGATGCCTACGTCTGAACTCATAAACCTGGATTTCCTTTTGAGTCAGTGGGAAGCACTAGGCATATTTAACACATTTGACAAAAGGGGTGGATGAGTTGCACCCTAGAAAATGCCTGTTTCCCTTTGATGAGTGTTGTCTAAACCTAGGTAAGAAAAATCCCTACTACAATTTTAAAAATTCTTAGTATGCTCACTAGTATGGGCTGATATTTCAATTATTCGAGATGTACCCAAATGTTCAGATAGAGCATGAGATGAGAATTTTCATATTTGGGCATTAGATTTTAGGAAGTTCAGGAGCAATATGTTGACAGTCTCAGAAAGTGGAAGACATAGAATAAATCTATCTTTAAGTTTTATTTCTCCATTTTTTTGTGGCTGTCAGTTTGTTCTCTCATGTCTTGTGTCTGAGGCCAGTTTGCACTACTCAAAAACTGTGTAATAAGGGCTGCTAACATGTCTTTGTTACCTTTCTAATACTCTCAAGAGCTTTTATTTGAGGTGAAAACACTCTCTTTCATTTTCCTTGTGGTGCTGATACATAAATGTTTGGGATACAGAAAATAACAAATAGAAAGGTAAATTGGCATAGTATCTTGTAATTTCTTATTTGAAGGTATTACAAGATTCATACTTACTAATCTGCTCATACTTCCTAATCCACTGTCATGTCGACCTTTTGTGGGAGGATGGTTCCAGCATTGACAATGAAGGCTTTCTCTTAAAATTGGTGGAATCTCCTAAGCAAGCAGAAGCTCATATGACATGCCTTTGTCTGAGTGGCATTTCATCTCATCCCAGAATGGGTGAATTTTATTGAGCTTGGTTGTGTTTTGCAGTAACCAGACTGATGGCCTTCTGTGGCTGCTGGCTAGCCCTGCCTGCCACTTCCCACAAGGTACAAGTGACAGGAAAAAAGGTGTGAGGGGATGTGTTCCAGGTCCTCCTGCTGCTCTAGGGAGTGTGCAGGGTGTCCCTGTAAGGAAAGAACCCAGCTAATGCCCACCCATCTGTTTGACTCCCTCTCAAGCACAGGCATTAACATATGCATTAAATCTATACACATCTGAAAAAAAAATCAGTGCAGTACCTGTACCCCACTTGGCCTATGCAGCAGGCAGTGATATTACCAGAGGGCCTTATATTTTCTCTCATTCTTGAAATACCACCAAGCAGTATGAAAATTATCTTTCCCCCCTACCCCTTTCTTTCTCTTTTAGTTTGCAATCTTCTCTTTATGGGGGTTAGAAAAGGAAATCCTGAATCTGTTTTTTAACATATAATTTTGGTATCTAAAAGCAGCACTTGGGATTAGCAGGCTTGTCAGAAAAACAAGAATTTAGATGTTCAAAAAACCTCAACAATCCACCCCCAGCTCTTCAACTATGTCAGGCATTATTTGGCTGTACACAGCTGCTGTAAGATGAAGAGAGAGGAAATGCAATGAAAGGAAAAGGTGTTATTTTAAAGACAGCATCTGAAAATAATGGAATTGCAGAAACCACTTCATGTAAAGCAGTTCACACGCTTTGCAAAGAGATGAAAATGCATACTGAGTTCACATTTGAGCAAGTGTTAATTATAGACTCACTGACAACATGATCAAATCTCTTAGAACTTGTTTCTTTCTTTTAGTTTCCTCCAAAAAAACAAAGTGACTATGACTTGTATTCATTCTCTTCTTCTCTTCTGTGCACACAGATACTAGTCTGCTTTGTACATCAGGAATAAAATGAAATACAGTCAGTTGACACCAAGAAATAATTTTATGGAGGCATGGAGACTGCTATCATTATTCCTGACAATAGATAAAAAGTCATCTTCTCCCTGATTACATTCCTCCAAAAGTATTTCTGTCTGCCTATATTTACTAGTCATGTCAGATGTAGATCTTAGGTCAGATTTTTTTGCTATTTCTCCTAGTCTGTTTGTTGTTCAGCCTCTGGCAACGTTTTGCTCGTATGAAGCTACCAATACAAGACTAACTCTTTATAATTTAAAATGTTTTCTCATAACACTGTACAGATTTATTTCAAGTGCATTTGGTTGTGAGTGCCTAATAATGCCCTTTACTAATGCTGGCAATTTTTTTAATACTGTCTTCTCATGAAGGTTGCATTTTAGAATATCTTAAGAAAAATAATATACATAATAAAAAAATCATAAAATTGACCTCTAGGTTTTGACAAAGTATGAAGTTCTTGTTTAGTTTTGTAAACAAAATTTGCTCTTTGTTCTGCTTCTCCTAGTTCTCTATTTACTCTTATAGTGTTACCAGTAGAAGATTTTCCTCATAATCCATTGATCTTTCATTGTGGGTTCCACTGGAGACCATCACTGGTCTTCTGCCACCACAGTTATCTTGGATACCCTCATCCTAAGCTCAGGTTCAACCACTAACTGATCCAAAGCATTTCCTGGAATCTCATCAAAGACAAACTATACTCAGATATGTGTAGTGATAGTTCCCAACATTGTCGCTGTGGAGTACATTTTTAATCTGTATTTTGTCATGTTCAATAATACAGTCAAAAGTTTAAGTGACTGAAGTGAAATGTGTTGATATTAACTTCACATACATTTTTTTATCAATGGAGACTATAGTCCTGGACATATTATGTAAATTAAGTATTTGTACACAATCTCCACATATGCTATAAAAACATTTTTATATGTATAAAACAATCATAGTACATATACAATATCAAAATCCAATATTTGAATTTCAACACAAAAAATTGAAATTCATCCTTGAAACATTTGGTTAAAATTTGAAACAAAGGCTAACATTTATCCCCTAGTATATTACATATAAATATCAGCAGTCCTTTTCCTCAGTTATTTTGCTACTTAAATTTTTGAATTTCATGTGCTGTAACAATTCTATGACATTGAAAATGTTCACATACTGTTCAGCAGTAACAGGCCAGACTTATTTTCTTCTACAAGAAAGAAATTGGTGATCAATATATCAGTATTTAAAAAACAAAATAATTCAATACTGAAAATTCCTTCCACTCCCTTTCTAAGTAACACAAACAAATGAATGTTTGCAGATTTTTGTTTATGAAAATGAGAAATATGCAAAATATGAAAGCAACAAAATGAAATTATGAGGTTTGCTATATTTGCATTTTAGTTTCCTGTGTGAAAATGCAAAATTTCTGCCACATCTGCCTTAACTGTTTATTTCTTAGATTATTTCTTTCGTCTCTTGCAAGAGTTGTCAAAAGAAAAAGAGAAGTACCTAAATTTCTGATGATGTTGACGTTTTGATTTGTTCTTGACCTTTTGTAATTCATGTGTGTCTTATCTTCCTAGAGAATTACAGTGCTGGTACTACCTCACAACCTTAGGTATCTCAGAACTGCATTTGTACAGAAAATAAAGCTAGTAAATTGCAGGCCTTTCTACCACTTGGAAACGTGATGGGGTTTGGTCCCTCAATTTTAAAGCCTTTCTTTGTGCCTGCAACATTGTTGAGCTAAGCGTGTTAGTTTGCTGAGGTGTATTGATATAAACTGCAGCAATACAGATGTGTGTGTAAATTGAAGTTACACAGATGCACAAACACATCTGCAGAATATGGAGGGGGGGAGACAGAAACCTCATAAAATTTATAGTTTAAAAATTGTAGGTTGGTATTGTGTCTTTGGAGACTACCAGATGCTGTGTTCCTTAATTTCTGGAAGAGAAAAGATTTAAACATCCAACTATTAACTCAGTATTCTGGCTTCAAAGTTTGGAGTTTAGTTTTTAGGGGGAAATATGCAAAGGCATAAAGTAATGTAAAAAAATGCTTTATAAACTTACAAAATACGTGATGATAAAGGAGGTTTTTAAAAAAAAACCCAGAAAATAGGACAGAAAATAAGTCATAATAAAGGAAGTTTTTATAAAAAAAGAAGGAAGTTTATGGGGCTTGGATATTGAAAGATTCAATATATTCTTATTTCTCTTATCAGAGAAACTGGGTACTTTATCATGCTTTAACATGTTGAGCACGATGGGTATGTTTTAGCTATGATCTGACAGGTTTGTTCATCGTGGTTCATTTCGCAGTTTGTGAGCACCATTTGTTTTTCTTTCTATCCTTAGATGAAGTTGCTGACATACAGCACAGGTATTATTTCAAGACAAAGGCAGATGAAGCCAGCCCAAGCATTATTTATTGCTAAAAGCTACTACTAAAGCAGATTTGTGACCTGCTTACTCTTATCTGGCTTTAGTTTCTTTGAAAGCTGCCAGTGCTGATGCAGCCTGGCTCAGAATGACCATAAGTATTCAAGACAACTTATGGAAGTGCTATGGGGTGGTGTTACTGATGGGCAGGCAATACAGGAGCAGAGGGACCACAAGCTGCCCCAGCTGGAGCTGTGCTGCTTGAGTTCACCCTTATTTATTGACTAATCCTCACCTGGGGAGCATGCAGGAGGCATATTTCATTTCCAGTCTTGAATTTTATTAATTAATTTGTATTGTATACCTTACAGGAACTCAGCAGACTGTGTGACTTGAGGCTAAGGCCTGTTCTAACACTGGAGATTTTTGTTACAGCTTGGAAATATATTGTCCAACAATTGTTCTGAAATTTTTTGTAACATAAGCTATTACAATTCCTATCAGATTTGAAATTTGTAGGTATATTTATTCTTTCTATTTTCATCCTTTTCTTTATTTTTTTTTGAAAAATGTCAGTCTACCTTCTACACTACGTAATGATAAGAGAGGTGATTGGTTATCTCTAGGAATATACAAATCCCAAATGAAGGTAAGGCTGAAAAAGAAGAAGGAAAATGCAGGTGATAAAATTTAAATAATCTCAAGAAGAATGTGTTCGTATTTGGATGATTACAGATAATGTACTACCTTGAAAAAAAAAGAGGAATATGTAGCAGTTGTTTGTGAAGTTATTTAAATGTAATTTAAATTTGGCTGTACTACTTCTGCTCTCAGAACACTTGTATTTCGTGAAATGTATTATCTCTTATGAATGTTTGTGGTTGGAACACTGCAGATAAATGAATCTACTATTGAATAAAAAGTATTATAGGGATATTTGGGCTGTTTACATGTATGAACAAGTTTTCAAATTGGGAATTACTGTGGAAAGTCTTTGTGAGAACTCTAGAGTGGTTTCTGGAGTTTCATGTTTGCTGTATCAAACATGGCATTGCATGGCGTAAATCGGGTAACTCAAGGCAGGGGCACAGCAATTTCTAATGGGGTTTTGGACATCAGTGAAACCGTGCAGTTGTGAATACCACATTGCTGTCTTTCCATTTCTTGCAAGACAGCAAGAAATGCCTGTCACTGTTCAAAAGATTCTTTGTAGAACAGAAAAATCTTTAAGGCTGTTTCTACACCTTTCTTTCTTTCAGCTCCTTGAAATGGGTAAGAAACGTACATGGGAGAATCTGTTCATAGCAATCCTCAAGAACTTCCTGTTGTTAATCAAACACCTGCACGAGTGGTTTCAAGTGCATAGGTTTCCTTGCTTGAAGCATTTTTTCCTTTTAATATTGGTGCTGTGACAATTGGGGTTTTTTTCAGATGAGTATCACTTCCAGAGCTTGAGTGCTGCAGACATAAGGAGAGTTTAAAGCATCAAATGTATCAAATGACTATTGAACACTATCTTGGGAAATTTAGTGCAATCTAAGAGGGATAATGAACTGAAAGGATGTTAACACTAGTTATTTTTGTTCGTAATCCCCTCTCTCCCGATACTATTGCTTCCCTAGCATTTTGTTAAGTTCTATTTTATTTTTACATTTGTTTTCCTGAACCATAACAGGGAACAGATAAGCTAAGTCAAATATTTCTGTTGATTCTAGTGGGATTTGAGTCAGGATCTATGTTTTTGTTATTAAAGAATCTCACCAGGATGCACAAATGTATATCAAAGCTTAAATGATGAAACTCAGCGTGTCTGCAATTTACTAATATATCAGCTTTGAGGGTGGTTGTGCATGTGCACGTATTTCTGAAAATGTTGAAATATACTGATACACTGCTGGTAGTTGTTAGCTGCAAATAGTTTATAATCTGCCAGCTGATGTGTTTCTGCAAGCCTCCACGTCTGATTTGAGTAGATGTTAATTCAAAGCTGCTCTTAATTTTATTTATGTTGCAGCTAGAAACAAGGCAGAGCTGAAACAATAAGCTCAGCACAAATGACACCTGAGAAATGAAAGAGAAACCAAAATAATTTCTGGAAGATAAAAGGAACATGCAGTAGAGTGATATATACACATATAAACTGAATTCCCCATGTGAATAACTTGTCTACTTTATTTCTTATATAAATGATTTCAGAGACACAACTGTAAAAAAAACCCAATATTGTATTACCAAGTTGAGAAATCTTCATTTATTTTTCACACAAACTTGCATATAAACTTAATTTAAAGGTAGTTGAGTCCCCATGCCTAGGAATAGCAAGTAGGTGTTTATGGGAGCCACACACCCACCATTGTATGGCACTTAGTGAGCGCTGGATTGCAATATGGTTTCTGGAGTAGGGTTCATGGTGCAGTTTAGGATGTGCATCCTTCTCTTTTATGTCACATTTAGTAAACAAGTTGCATATTAAATATTGATGGATTAGCAAATGGCTTTCTAATGCAATCTTGTGAAAATTCCAAGTATTTATTTGATAATAAAAGCAGATGAGTGAAACATTAGGTGTAAGAACATGCATTAGGAACATGCAATTCACAACTGTCTTCCAAACAAAACAACTGGACAGATATTTACATCTGCAACAGAAAACTGAGCACATAAATGAAACTATCTTGTAATTACTAACTCTAAATTTTTAGAGATTTCTTTTTTAATGATTCAGGATTTTGAATAAGGTGAAAATTTTGGCTTAATACTTTACTTCAGATTCAAAAGCTTTTTTTTAAGCTTTTTTTTTTTTTGATTAGGTCAATAGCTCAGAAACGTAGAAACATAGATCTCTCCAGAAATCAAGAGAGTATGTATACCTAAGTGAGAGTTATGTCCTATGAGACCTGCAGTAAAATCACTCAAATAAAAAAAAAAGAACACCACAAAATATTTTTAGAAAAAAGATCTTTATTAAAAAGTTATTATATAAGGGGTGTGTTTCTCCAAAGTTGGTAATTGCTTTATCCATAACAAGTCAGAAAGTTCCAGTTTTATTGAAGATACTTAAATTTTTGCATGGAAAACCTAGTGGATTGTGGAAGATTTTAACTGATACAAACATGACTTTTTATAAATCTGTCATCTATAATGCACCGCACAAAAATGTCCCAAGACAAATTATTCTACCTTAGTCCATCTTCATGTTTTTTACAGTAGCACAGATTATTGGTTGCTTCTCCTTAAAAGACTAATTATTTCAGCTGGGAACAACTCTTGAGGAGACTTGGTTATTAGTGGCTCTCTGAAGAATCATGTGCAAAAGCTATGTTTTTATAAGAAGTTTACTCATGTTTATTTTGGCATTTTCCATTAAAGATGAATAAGTAGTATTCTTGTATATCTCCAGTAATCCTACATTAATAGCCCATGGGGAGTTGTTAAATAACATTTCTGCCTGTATCTTATTTGCTCTAATTCTTGAAGGCTTATCAGTGTACTACAGCATCACATAACTTCAAATCTCAATATATTTTCCTTTTAGCATTTAAACTATAAGATATTATCTTTTACCTCATTTCAACCTAGTGTTCCCAGTAGAAAAGTCTACTGCTGTTTTTAATTTTATAAACTTATCAGCTTGCTGAGTGCCTTCTATCAATTATTCAGTTGCTCTGTACCCAGTAAAGTTAAAGCAAAGCATTGGTGCAGAACAGTTCATAGGGTGAGACCTTAAAATACCTGTGCTCAACTAATATTTCTGTTTAGAGCTCTGCTTTGATCAGTAAATGAGTTTTCTCGGTGAGATATGAGTGCTTTCTGCATATATAACATTTTAAGTTTTGGGGTGTTTGAAGTTAGAGACTTAAATCCTTGTTCAGACATATGTAAGTGGATTATATGTCTGGGCACCTGAGCAATTACAGCTGCTGTTGACTGTGGCTGAAAGTGATTTTTCAGTATGAAAAACAGCTCACTTGTATGTTGATGGCTAAAAATATATACAACTACCTAACTTTATGTAGTTGAGTTTGCATATATAGATTTTCAAATGAGAGCAATCTTCTTATGATGTATGTAATGCCCAAAAACTTCTTTAATTTTTATACACCTTTTGCACATAAATAAATGACCATTTGTCCTTGTAATAAAAGCTGAGCATACTGTTCCTTGCTGAACCAGCCTGAGTTCCCAGAATGGGTTTGGTTGTGCACCTTCAGAATTCAATTAGCAAATCTTCCCTGATGACAACACCAACTTCTCAAAACATCGTTTTTGTCATTTGTTCCGAGAAACTTGTACAGCCCCAAATACAAGTCCAGCCGTGAGTGATAACTAGAACATCAAGTGTTTAGCATCAGGATTCCTTGTGTTGCAGTGCTTCGGTTCAACAGCTTCTCATATTGAGGTGTGCGTATAAATATTTATTTATTTTTAAGCTTATGTGTACTTCCTCATCAAGACAAAGATCTTAGGATGGCTCTGTGCTGTATTTTACTTGGAACTGGGAGTCATATGCTCTTGCATACTCAGGTGCAATGTCCTTCAGCAGCTGGCACTTAATGCATGCTGCACATCTCATCTCAGCAACCGGCACATGCTTCACCACTAGTTGAGGCATGATGTGGCCATACTGTCCCAGCACCAGACTAGCATGCAATAAAATTGGACCTCATGTCAACAGTGTAAATTCACCTGAACTGAATAACTGTTTTACAGATGAGGATTTGAGGGACAGGGTGCTGAAGGTCCACTTTTGACAGTTCTCTGTTCCTCTAGCAAGTAAAAAATCTAACTAATTTTGATAATTTTCCCCTAAGTGATTTGGTCAAAGCTACATGGGGAATTCATTTTGCAGTCTCCAAAATACATATTGGATCTATTTTCTTTCTCTCAATACTGTAATAAATCAATCTGAACTTCATGTTCTTCCATACCCACCAACCCCTGAAAGCATGGATTCAACACTGATTAACCATCAGAAATAATTCCTTTGGTTCTACCCCTCCTTCTCTGTGTATGTATCCACAACACAGAATGTCCCACCTCTTTAAAATCAGTTACTTTTAGTAACTAAATTATTTATATTGAGCTGAGTAGAGATGGTTTATGTAGCCTTGGCCACTCTCCTGCACTGCAGAAGCAGCTGATGCATGTATGGAGGGGCTGTTCCCAGCATCTTCATTGAACCCCAGGTAGTAAGAGGAAGCATACTTAAAACATAATCTCATAGCTATGGGCAAGTTCACAGGCTATTGTGGACCTGTTGTTGGAGCTATGCAGTTAGAACTATTGCTGTTGGATTTTTCCTCCTTGGAAAGAAATACAATTCTCGTAGAATGCAGCAGATTGTTATATCCTGCAGAAAATCTGCATGTTTTCTACCTATGATGGTGTTATTCCAACTTTATAACCTATCCTCATTAAAAAAAAAGGAAAATTTCTTTTCCCTTACAAGAAGACTGAAAAGGTAAATGTTTTGCATTTGAAGTGAATTAGACTCCAATGCGTATCTAAGAGATACTAGAAAGAGAATTTTGAGGACTGGTTTTCATCAAGACCTTTTCATCTTGGTCATTCTCATTTAATTTTAAACACCCTGAGTAGTTATGTATTACTCACGTTTTTTAATTGCTGGTATTTTGTGAAACATTGCTTAACTTTCTGATATTCAGTTTAATAGCCAGGAACCATTCCTTTCTTCGGTTTTGACAAAGAAAATCCCTTCTGTAGCAATGGAAGAATTTTTCTCTAAACCTTCCTTCCTCTGTGCTGTGGTTCATACCCACTCATGCTCTGCAACTTATCATGTTTAAGACAGCACTTCTGTAGAGACAATATATGAAAACACTGGAAGCACATTGCTTTTCTGATTTTGTACATCTCACAAGACCTAAAATATATAATATTTAAAATACAAATCACTATGTGTAGATTATTTTTGCATACTCGCTAACTGGGTTTTAAATTGAACTATGATGTCACACAATTAGTTTTACAGTATTGTTTTTAGCTTTGTGTTTGCGAATCAGGGACGTACTTGAGTACAGTTGTTATGAACTGAATTTGCTCTGTTTACTGAAAGCATGATTCAGTACAGACATCACCAAGAATGCAAGTTATCCAGCTTGTATAAATATTACTGTAGTAAAAGAAGGACTGTATGCTGCAAATGAGATAATTTACCCTCAAACTATGCTTCTTGTGCTCTCTGTATAAATTTTTACCAGCAAATCTTGAGTTTTCAAAGCACAAAGGAATTCTTTCTTTGGGCGATTCCCAGGTATCTAAACTTAGGCTTCATGCTGGAATTGACCATAGCCAGTCTGACAGATCCAAACACTTGATGAGTCAGGCCAGGCTGAACTGTAGGTGAGCATCAGTTTTAAGACACAGAGCAGTAATGATTTGCGTGTAAACTGGTTAGAAATAATCTAATCCATGTACATGCTTTCTTCATTTAGTGCATGCTGCCTTACATTCAGTGGATTTCAAGATGAATGCATTCAAATTCAAAAATGCTTTCAGTTTTCCTGATCAAGACTATTAAAGTCTGTTGAAATACAATACAGAATTAGGGAAAAAAATAAGCACACACCCCACACACAGTTCTTTATTTTGCTTTCTGGAAAGCTTTCTGATCTCTGCGCAGTACTTTATTTCTAGTCAGGAAAACCGTAAAGCTCACTGGTTTGTAAGGGAGCATGTTAGACCCAGCTGAGTCCAGGAAAACTGCATGTGTAAATCCTCAGGGAGCATCATGATGGCAAAACATACTTCCAGACTGAAAAGACTGAAAAGACAAGCAAATATGAAGCGTATGATATATAATTGATGAAGAAGAAATCTCTAAATGTAACAGTTTCATTCGATCATAATAAAGTAGTCAAGGGTGTGCAGGCATCAGAATTAAATATACATGTACTCCATTCAGCAGACCAATATTTATTCTTCACTCTAAGGCAGTAAGCATAAATTTGTGGGGTTTTTTTCTAAAATCATGAAATTGATTTAAATATCTTCTTTTTTTTTTTAAGAAAAAACAGTCCAGGTTTCTGGCTCAGGTATCTTTCTTCACCTTTGTAATAAAACAAGCTTCGAAAAGATCAGGAACAAATATTACAATTTTTAATATATTATATCAATCACTTGGAAAATCTTGAAAGGCTTCAAGATGCAGAATGGAGAAGGCTGTTAGCTACATAACATGTGGAAATCTTGTAAACCTTTGCAATGTAAAGGATAACTGTTTTTCCCTGAGGAATTCTGGAATTTCTTGGGAGCTAGTCGTGACAAAAATTACAACGTACCGTCATCCCTCTTGAATCCATAAATCCTAGTGCCCAGAAGAGTTATGGATTTGCAGACTTCCCTGTGAGACCAGAGCTGAAAGGTCCGACACAGTGATTTTGTGGAAAACGTGCTGTTGTAATTGGGTGTGGAAATAAAGCAAGACTGCAATATGCAAAATGGCTAAATGGCTCTAGATGCCTATATTTAACCGACTAAATCCCACATGGGATTTTTAGCTCTTTCTAGTAGAGAGGTGTGTGTTTTTTAAATTTCACCTGTAGTTTACAGCGTTTGAAGAGCTTAATGAATCTCTGCAGGATCCCGGGGCTTCTGTGATTCAGTTTGGTGGAAAGAGAAAGAGACAGGAGTCATCAAGAGAGCCGGAAATGGGAACAGTCAGGTTTTGCATTTCTTACTCTGGTACAGTCTGCTGAAGTTTGGGAGGTTGTTGGAAGGCTGGAATGTTTCTTGCAGAGTGTGATCTTTCCAGACATCATTACTACTTAGTGACTTTCCGCATAGGTTTCATTACATGTATGATGTGAATGTCAGTGGTACAGGGCCAGTGAAAACCTTTTTATGTTGTGCTGTGTTTGTTCGTTGATATTACAATGCCTGAGATGAAACTCTTTCTTTGGTGGGTGTCCTCAATAGATAAAAGTCTTCAGACTTCACTGTCTGATTAAGAATATGTTTTACACTCCTTCTAAAAGTAAAAGCAGTAGTACCTGAGGCTGTTCTGTAATACAGACTCCTGATGTATTTGGAATAAGTTGCTGGATACAGGTATGTTTCATAATGCTATTCCATACAGTGCACATTTTGCAATGAACATGAGGGTTGAGTTAACCCATATTAACACATTACTTTTCCAAAGACAAATTAGCGAAGGATGGTGGTTATTAAGTTTTTGAGGAAAACAGTGAGGAAGTCAAAGGTTTGAACTGGGAAAGGTAGTGTGCCATGTCTGTGAATCTCAGCACTGTGTGGGTCTGTGATATTGCTAGTGCATTGCAGGACTAGCTTAGTACCTACATCTATGACCATGATATGGCAAAAGTAGTGGTTAATTGAAGTGCTAAGCATGATTCTCTGTCAAATTGTTTACCAAAACTATTATTCACAATCAGCATTTATCATCAATTTTGCTACATTTTTTTCTTGTTGCAGGAAGGTCTATGTAAACATAAAAGCTTCTGGTTTTTACCATTATAATGTGAAACATATTATTCCATCATGTACAATATGATATTTTTATATAACAAAGCATGTATTTTCTTTCTAGAAATTGCTTAACTTTTATTTTTAAACATCAAACCCAAAAGGCCTTTGCTTCTGCAAAAATATCAACGTGAACAAGGTGAAGTCAGTTAACACAACTTGTGTATTACTATGAATAAAAAGTACACATGGCCACAGAGACTTTGTTCATTATTGTTGCAGGGCAGTAGTCATGGCTAGAATTTCCAAGTTAGGGAAGTTCCTTTGTGCCATGTGACAATGGGCATTAATTAGTCATGTTGGTCAGAAAGAAGTTTTGCTGTCTCTTGTAGAAAGTAACTGCAGTGAGACCTGATATAAGCTCTATAATAAAGTATGTAAATACTTAATAGCTTTTGGATAAAAATGTTTGCTCTGGTGGGGAGCAAAATTTTGGTTTTTTCAAGCATAGTATTTCCAGTGTCTTCTTCCAAGTTTCGTCCAGCTAGGAAAACAGAGTGATTAACCGGGCAAGTACCAAATGGTGTATCTTTCCAATGATATTCTGTTCCAACAGTGATAAAATGTGATAGGTTTTTTGTGCTCAGAAGTGGATATTAATATAACTGCATAAAAATTGTATCACAGGCAATGCTTACTCATTTATTAAGTATTTTTTTACTGTGATGCTTATTACTATCTGTGTCATGCATCCAATGTAGTTGCTTTTGCTTCATTTTATGTTATTGTTGATAATATATAAGCCAATATCACTTTGCTTTTCTTTGTATTCATCTTATTTGCCAAAATAATAAATTATTTTTGAATTAAGGGTACTTTCTGTTTTGAAGGATCTGAAGACATGTACAAATAGAAATGTTAAAGCATTCTTTCAGAGAGAAGCCTGGTCATTAATCTCTTTTTCCTTTCATCTCTGTCACTATGTATTTGTATTAAAATAGATGTACTTAGACTGTATCAGGAGAATAAGAAACTGCATGCAAGAGCTACTTTCATTTTGCATGGGTTTAAAGGTTAAAGGAAAACGTCCCCTATGATTCAAAATATTCTTTGTCTAAAAGATGCCTGGTGATGCTTGAGGTTTTTGTGGTACTTCTCTTAGTTTGTAGAAAATGTTTTGCTGCACAAGCGGCTTATGCCTGGAAATGCTACCTGCTTACTTTGGGTCCTTCCACCACAGGGGAGAGCTTACCTCTCTGAAGAAAGGACTGCTCAGTAGCCCTGGCTGTAGTGCGTCTTACCAGGCTGGAGATGTGGCTTTGAGCCTGCTGATAAGGGAGGAGAATAGGAACCTGGATCTCTCATCTTCTGCTCTAGTCTCTAATGATGAGGATGAAGGTAATGAAGGGCTAAATATTGTGACTTTCTGGATACCTACTTCAATTGCTTTGTGCTTCAGTATAAAAAGTGGCTAATATGGGTCACCGCATTCTGTTTGAAACAAACTAATTGCCAGTACACATCTGTGTATACACAGATATTGTGTGTCTGTATATTCACAGAATCATAGAATGGTTTGGGTTGGAAGGAACCTTAGAGATCATCCAGTTCCAACCCCCCCTGCCATGGGCAGGGACACCTTTCACTAAATCAGGTTCCTCAAAGCCTCGTCCAAGCTGGCCTTGAACATCTCCAGGGATGGGGCATCCATGACTTCTCTGGACAACCCACCCTCACAGTAAAAAATTCTTCCTAATATCTAAATCTTCCCCCTTTCAGCTTAAATCTATTACCTCTTGTGCTATCACTGTACACCCTGATAAAGATCCCCTCCCCATCTTTCTTGTAGGCCCCCTGTAAGTACTGGAAGGTTGCTATAAGATGTTCCCAGACACCCCAGATTGAACAAGCCAAACCCTCTCACCTTGTGCTTGTATGGAAAGTGCTCTAGTCCTCCGATCATTTTTGTGGCCCTCTGGACTTGCTTTAAAAGACCCATGACCTTCCTTTGCTGAGGACTCCAGAATTGAATGCAGTACTCCAGAAGAAGTCTCACAAGAGTGGAGTAGAGGGGCAGAATTATCTCCCTTGCCCTGATAATTACACTTCTGATACAGCTGGAGAGGCAGTTGGCTACCTTGGCTGCAAGCACACATTCCTGGCTCATATTGAGCTTCTCATCCACCATTACCTCCATCTTTCTCTTCAGGCCTGCTCTCAATCCATTCTCCACCCAACCTGTATCTGTGCTTGGGATTGCCCTGACCTAGGTGCAAGACCTTGCACTTGGCCTTATTGAACTTCATGAGGTTAGCACAGGTTCTCGAGCCTCTCAGGGTCCCTCTGGATGGCATCCCTTCCCTCCAGCGTTTCAACCACGCCACACAGCTTGATGTCGTTGGAAAAGATATATAGATGAACATGTAATTTGGCTTACAATTCTTCTCTCAAGCCCAGTAACCAGTTCAAATGTGTCTGATCTTTAGACTGGCAAACAACTAGAAGATTTATGTCTATGTCCTTTAAGCAGGCTATCCAGGGTGATTATTCTATCAGTTGAATACTAAAAGTTGCACAAATTTTAAAATTCTGTGTATGCTAAAATAACTAACCTTGCCTTTCTTTGCTCACTTTTTGTCTTATGCAGCTTTGGGTGGCAGAACATATGAGATACTTCGTTATAATTCTGCTCATTTAGGCTGCTTTCATTTAACCTTCCAGAGAACAACAAACTGACTGCTTCCTGCATGTGTGCCCATGCTCATCCTTTAAAAAATTAATGAGAGGCATGAGAAATCAGGGGGTGAGAGAGTGGGGGTTTATATCTACAATTTCCAAGCATGTAAAATCTTTACTTTAACCAAACCAAGGTTAAAGTTTCTTACTATTCAGCCCCTTTCAACACCACTGAAACAGTTTTGCACTGACAGATTTAAATGCTTAGTTTTTAGCTCAGCAATTTGGTCTTTACCTTAAGTAGGTCAAAGTGGGTAAATGCAAGACTGAGTCAAAGGTGGGTAAGCTCTATTTGCTTGCATTCAGCATCGACCAAGAATGACACGAACCGTTCCTAATTTGCTTAGACCAATAACACGGTGAAGCAGATTATGTTCCAGAACAAATTTCAACACACTTTTTTTAATGGACTAGATTTTACTTCATTTGAAAGATACATTGTATGGAGCATGGGTTGGAAATTAAGCTTCCCAGTTATACACAACAGTCTGCAGCTGCATTCAGAAATCTGTTCACTAATGATTAAAATTTACTGAGACAGCCAGCTTGACATTGCTCTTATCTATAGTTTTAATAGAAAGACTTAAAAATGACAGCATTGTCATTAAACATCGTTGGGATTTTTTTTTAATCTGCATATATTTAGACATGATTTGCAAGAATATCCATTGCATTAATAATGCAAATCTTAATTACTTGTTAGAAAATTGATGTTACCCCTTCAAGCAACATTATTGCACAGGCTTTCTCCGAGCAAGAGTATTTCGATAACAGACTCCTGAGGATCTCAGGTTTTGTGTTGTGTCAACTTTTTTACAGCTATGGGCCTTACAAACTCTTTTTTTTTTTTGCATAGCAAGGGTGAATAACAGTATTGGCTGTCTTATTAGTAATCCTGTTTAGACACCTGTACAAATCTTATTGTTTGGAAGAGTGATTTGGCTTATGTGTATTAATAAGGCTGGAAATACATTTCTTAACTATTACACATTGACGAACGTTTCAGTTTCCCTCTCCTTTTCTCATTAGAAGTGTAAGAAACATGTCTGCATACAAAATAACTGAGCATAAGAGATATGAAAACCTTGCTGGTATTTTTTAGAATTTTTTACTCTGAATTTTCTTATGGCATTCTCAACTCAAAAGTATAAAACTATATGAGAAATGTTAGAAATAAACTATATTCAGCCATTATTAATGGCTACTTTTAAGATGTCTAACAGCAGTAGCATTTTAGAGCTTCTGTTATTAGTCTAAAAATACTTTATAGTGAAAATAGAAGGATAAAACTTCTTGAAAATAAAGATTATGCACATGATTCATTTGGCCTTGCAATCTTCAATCTTTTTTATTTTAAAAGAAGATGTGTTTTCCAGTTTTCATTAATCCTAAATGAATATTAGATGTTTGAAACCAACAGCCATGTTATTTCTGTTTGGAATGTCATTAAAATTGATGGCAAATTAGCACCCAGTTCTTGAGTGGCAAAATGACATTTACTGATGGCATGGGTAAACAACTGGGAATATTAAGCTGCAGATTGGACATGGGCCTCCTTGGGTTGTGAATGCACGTCAGCTCATTGAAAATTTTCTGATTAACTTTGAAAAATGCTTTCTGTCAGGAGGTACTCCGTAGTATCCCCAAAGGCTGGAATGAAATCAAACCTGAATTGGTTGAATTTCCTGCAGAACACACAGACCATATTTCTACTATCTCCATGAACCTATTGTGGAGAAGTTGATTACGTAGTTCACTTCATGTTCACTCCAATTTTTCAGTTTGCAAAAATTGAACAAAACAAAACCAGTTTATCCTTTATCTTATTCTTGATTCAAAATTTCATGTCAAATGTAACTGCAAATAAAAAAACAATGTAGTATATTTCTGCTGCCCAATTATTCATAATTTTGAGTTTTATATTTTGAGAATATCATTAATTTCTGATGGAACGTAGGGTATTAATTATATCATGATTATATGTAAATAATTCTAGGAATGTTTTCTTTCCATAGAAAGATATTTTTTGAAGTTTAGAGTTCATTTTCTTTTAATATCTATAAATTCATGTAATATTAATGTTCATGTGAACACCCTCATCAGATTCATTTTCTGATAATCATTGCTCAGGCTTTATTTCACAACTGCCTCCAAAGGAATACACAGATGTTATCTGTTCACTACAAGAATGCTGAGGAATTCTGTAATTTGCTATACTTCTAGAAGTATAGCAGCGTGCAGCATATTGTTCAGGGATCTATTTTTCTTACTTATCTTCTTTATATATGCACAGAGGAACTACTGCTAGCTGTATCTAAATTTATTGTACTTTACATATTCTCACTGTATTTATCCTCACAACTCTTCCAAGTTATCAGTAGTTGTAATACTTTAATGGACTGGGACAGGGAGGCAAAAAAGATTGCCTCAGTGGGAGGACACCCACTTCGGTGTTCCACCTCTTCAGCTGCCACCCTCACCACTGCAACTGTTCTTGGGATTAACACAAGCAAGGAACTTGCTCAGAGGAAAGCAAGAGTCTTGGTAACCACACTTTCCTATACATGGGAATGCTGGAGCTCAAAGGCAAGATGGTTTCCAGTACACTTCCCTGTGCCTCTAATAGCAAAACCAAGAGATAGATGTTGAACTTGAGATGACAGAATGAGCTTTTGCTAATATTTTAAATGAAGCTCTTGAAAAAAAGGTCTCTGTGCTAGCCTTCAAGGTTTACTTCACTGTCAACAAAATTAGTATAATACTGAGCTGGTTCAAAAATTCAATGCAAATGAAAAAAAATGGCAATGATGTAGTAATGAAGGAAAATAAAGTAGAAACAAATAATCTATGTTTCAAAAATTCCATTTTATAGAAGCCATAAATATCTCCAGTTTATTTTTGGTGTATTGGAAACTTTTCTTCTGTTTGTCTGTCTCATCTTTAAAAGCACCAGACATTATATCATTGCACTGAGGTAATATGAGATAATCATGATTTTCCTACTAGTGATTTAACGAAACTTTTGTTGGCAAAATGTCAAATCTCCATTTAACATGAGCTACTGAAATATATAAAGCTTAGAAATTTAAAACTAACAATTCTTATTAGGAGAATATTGATTTAATCTAATTCGGTTTAATTCCTTTGTAATATTTTAAAACCTAGCAGTGATGGGTTTAGAAGAGTGTAAAGTATTGCTAAGCAGTAAAAATACCAGTTTTCTTAAGGTAGACCTACTAATGTCACTTACTATTCATGACCTTAAGCTTCTGCTTCACTGTGCAGTGTTTATAAGGCTTTTATGTTTTCTTTTAATGCTATAGATTTTTGGAGTGCAAGAGTATATCATGACAGACTTTATTTTTATCAAGACAATAAAAGAAAATTATGTGGTAAAAAGCTGTTTAACGCTGTTATAGTCAGGGAACTAATAGCGAGAGAAATTATGTGACTGGATGACTAACCTATTCTAAATAAAATTATGCCCCAACATCTCTGCAGATAATATGGGAAGATACAGCTTTTGAAAGCCTGAATTTTGACTTTTCAAAGTGTGGTCTGTTTCAGTGTCCTTGACTGAATTTTTCTGAACTTTCATAAGATTACAGTCAGGCCTCAGAATTTTCCTTTGTCTTACCTATAGGAAGGGTGTTAACTTACAAAGGCCAGCAATTAATATATTAATAAATAAATGCTGACAAATATGAACAATTTCTTCAATATCTGATTAGAAAGGGGGGCAGAGGGGGAAGTCAGATGTATGGGTTTTTGCGCATCTTAAACTTTGTTGTGTTTGGTTTTTTTAATCATGGAAATGCACATTTAGGTGAGCCGATAAGGCACCCCTGGATAGGCAAAAGTGTCCTCACAGAGTGATAGGAAACACTATTTCTTGGAGTATCTGTTCTGTTTACTGATCAAACCTATATAATTCAGATTTAAAGATGTTTATTTTTTGAATTTGCTACTTTAGAAAATGAATAGATTGGATTAATTTAAAAGATTTGATGGTAAACTGGAAATCACTGTTCAACTCGAGAGATCAAACAGTTTTAGAGCTTAGAGATATTTTAAGCCTTCAATTTTTGAAATATTAGCATATTCTGATATATTGGGTATATTGTGCATAGTTAGATGAGATTTTGTCATTTGGTGCCCAATAATGGAAATTTGCATTGAGCTCTGTTAGATGGTTTTGGAAAATGCTGGCTATCAAATGAGAAAGAGTGACATGAAATGTGAGTTTAGGAAACTGTTAAGTACTTTGGTAATATTCCTTCAGCTTCTGTTCGAGCAGAGCCCCATAGCTGGCTCTCTCTCAGCTGTCAACCGAGTAGCAAACCTGTTTATCTCAACCTCTCCTGCTTTGGTCTCCCTCTGCAGTGGGTGGACTCTGCTTTTTATTCCCTTCAGGAACTGCAGAACAAACAACCAGCCTCTCCCAAACACCATACCCAAATAAGCTCAGCAACCTGCAATGCTGAGCTGGATTTGAAAGTGTGCTTGAGAAAATTCTGTGGAGATTTTTAGCGTTGTGCAGAGATGTCTGTAACAGATGTGTCAGGGCCTCAAAAGCTCAGAACTGCCATTCAGAGTTTGACACAGTGCCTTTCCAGCTAAAATTCTCTTGATGGAGGACTTTGGTTTCAATTCTGTGCCTTTAGATCATCTGGAAGAAAATCACAATTTTCTGCTTTTTTTTTTACTCCTTTTCTTCTTTTAGGAAAATAGATTTTATCCAAACACTATAATTCAACTTTACATAGATGAATCTCCCTCTCTGGGGAAACCTGAAGACAGAGAATTACCTACAGAAACCACTTTGAGGTCAAAGTCCTGGAACTATAGTTACCTTTTCCATATTAAGTGAAAATATATAACATCCCACTGGGCATCCTGATAGCCTGAGGAGCTATAGATAAATTAATTGCACAGAGCTTCGCTCCTTGTATTATGCCTCTGGTAGTCCTATGCACCTACATTTGCAATTTGGGAGAACAGGGAACAACCAGAGTTTGAATTTTTTTAGTGCCTGACAGATGGCCATGCTAGTGACAGCTTTTCCATGTTATATAGGCCAGTAGCTACTCCCGCAACACAACTCCACGTCGAACCTTGTTTTTCCACTGAGGTATAGAAACATGAACTAATAGCTTGGGGTTTAGGGGCAAGAAGGAATATGAAACAATACCTGAACATCAAATCTTCCTGTAGTGAACACTACTCTGCCAGTAGTGCTGAAAGACCACATCATTTATCCATAAAGCTTTGTCAGTTTGTGTGCAAGTTAGTAGATAAAAATGTATTAAAAATGGAATCACCCTGAAAAGTATGTCTTTTACTTATAGTTGCATCCATAAAATGTATTCCAACTGAAAACTGTGAAGAGTCTCTCAAAAAAAACCTTAAAATTGAGCTTGTATGTCAGGCTAAACCTCAAACATCAAAACAATTAAAACGTTATCTGCAACTATAATGTACTGTGGTCAGTAAAAAGTTCTATATATAGCCTCCACTTGGAAGCAATGAGCTCTCTCTAATAAATTAAGAATCTTGTGGTTAATGTATTACATATGGACTTAAGATACGGATAGCCCAGTGATTTCAATTAGGTTTGTACCTGCTTCTTGCAGAGCTAAATTTAGCCAGAGTCTGGCTTGTCATTTGGTTTTCTTTCATCTTACAGTAAAAAACTCTATTCAAAGACTGAAAAAGTAATCGTGCTTCATTTTATCTTTTCTATGGGGACAAAGTCAGGAAGTTGACTGAAATTGTAGAGCTATTGTGATAGAGAGCTTCCAGTTTTGAGGTTTCTGAACTCTGTTCTGAAAGCTGTAGAGGAGACTAGAAAGCAATTGATGCAGTGCCTTGGAGAAAACCAAACCAAATCCCTCTCTCGCCCAGCTTAGTGTGTTGCAGGTGATTGTCTTGAGCTGCTGAGTCACTAACTGATGTTGTGCTCCACAGTGTGCTGCCTACTATGCCCAGTGTAAACATTTACCTCTGCATTCAGCTGCAGAGTCTTTATTTGGGAGACGTGAAGGGATCCGCTTCCTTATTCCAAGTGATTATCTTCCAAAATGTAGAAGTTTTTTTTTTTATTCTCTGCTGCAGATACTTTTAAGCTGATCTCATTGCAGAGGATGTGTTTCTTTCCTGAGTGTATGCAAAAGATTTTGTATGCTTGAGAAAGAATTTTAGTGTGATATAAAAAAATTTCACCCTCCCGAACAATTATTTTAGCAGTTCACAGCCTATGGCTGTTATCCTTTTTCTCTGTTTTAGGGAGACCTGCACCACAATCCTATTGTATTCTGAGGTAATAGAGGTAGTTTATTTTCCTTTGTACAAAAAACCCCACAGTGATGGGAAGACGAGATGCAATGGCATAATATGAATTTGTGTATGAAACAATAGCATCTCTTCTCCCAATTTGATTTCAAATAGAACCACCAGCTGATAGCTCAGATTGTGTCCTGACTCAGTTTGCTTTATGTACATAGAAATGACTAGAATTAATATAGTCATTCTTGTATGTTCTTAAAAAGTTTTATTAGTGAGAATAGTGAGTTTCTCAGGATTTGAAAAATATTTTCTTATAACCGTGATAAGATCTAAGAATGTCTAATTAAGTCAGCAGATTTTCAAGACTAGAGGATGGTTAATATTTGCCTATGATTGACACTGCATGATGTTTCATCACATTCTGAGAGTCCTGTACACATGAAAGTTTGTCATCTTACACAGTTAAATTCAGGGTTCATTTTTTTGGAGAAAGGGATGCCCTATTTTTCTGAAAGAGTATATATATGTGTTTGTGGTTTTAGTGTGTATTATAGTAGGAATTGCAGCAGTGTAACTGAATCATAGAATCACAGAATCACAGAATCATAGAATCATAGAATAATCTGTTTGGAAAAGACCTCTCAGATCATCAAGTTCAACCATACCTGTCCCCTTACTAAACCATGTCCCTGAGAAACTTATCTATCTGCCTTTGAAACACCTCCAGGAATGATGACTCAACCACCTTCCTGGGCAGCTGTGCCAGTTCCTGACCACCCTTTCAGTGAAAAAATTTTTCCTGATGTCTAGTCTGAACCTCCCCTGGAGCAACTTGTGGCCATTTCCTCTCATCCTATCACTTGGCACTTGCAAGAAGAGACCAGCACCCACCTCACTACAATTTTCTTTCATGTTGTTGTAGACAGTGATGAGGTCTTCCCTCAGATTTTTCTTCTCCAGTCTAAACAACCCCAGTTCCTTCAGCCATTCCTTGTAGGACTTGTTCTCCAGCCCCTTCACCAGCCTCATTGCCCTATTCTGGACATGCTCCAACACCTCAATGTCTTTCTTGTAGTGGGGAGCCCAGAACTGAACACAGAGCTCGAGGTGCAGCGTCACCATTGCTGAGTACAGGGGTACAATCACCTCCCTTGTTCTGCTGGCCACACTGTTTATGATACAGGCCAAGATACCATTGGCTCTCTTGGCCACCTGGGCACACTGCTGGCTCATATTCAGCCAGTTGCCAACCAACACCCCCAGGTCCTTCTCCGCCAGGCAGCTCTCCAGCCATTCTTCCCTAAGCCTGTAACGCTGCATGGGGTTGTGTCCCAAGTGCAGGACTCTGCTCTTGGTGTTGTTAAACCTCATCCCACTGGTTTCAGCTCGATCCAGCCTGTCCAGTCTTTGGGCCCAGCGATCCAGCCAGTTTTTTATCCAGCAAAGGGTGTGCTTGTCCAGGCCAATGGCAGCCAAGTTCTCAATCAGAATACTGTGAGGAACGGTGTCAAAAGCTTTACTAAAGCCCAGGTACACCACATATGCAGGCTTTCCCTCGTCCCTTAAGCAGGGAATCTTGTCATAAAAGGAGATGAGATTGATCTGGCAGGGCCTGCCTTTCATAAACCCATATTGATCGGGCCTGATCACATGATTGTCCTGTGCATGCTGTATGATAGCACTCAAGATGATCTGCTCCATGACCTTCCCCAGTACCAAGGTCAGACTGACAGGCCTGTATTTCCCTGGTTCCTCCCTCTGACCCTTCTTGTAAATGGGCATTACATTTGCATATTTCCAGTCAAATGACACTTCCCCAGTCAGCCAGGACTACTGGTAGATGAGGGAAAGGGGTTTGGCAAGGACCTCTGCCGGCTCCCTTAATACCCTTGGGTGGATCCCTTCTGGCCTCATAGACTTGTGTTTGTCTAATTGGCCAAGCAGGCCTCTAAACAAATCCTCCTGGATCATTGGAGCCTCATTCTCACCATCTTCTGGCTCAGGCGGCCGAGTATCCCAAGAACATCTTACCTTACTGTTAAAGACGGAGGCAAAGAAGGCATTAAGTACCTCCATCTTGGCCTCATCCTTCATCAGTACTGTCCCTCCTGCATCCAGTAAAGGAGGGAGATTCTCCTTGGTCCTCCTGTTGTTCTTAATATACTTGAAGAAATATTTTTTATTGTCTTTCTCTGAACTGACCTATGGAAGTTCCAGTTGGGCTTCAGCTCTTCTAATTTTTTCTCTATATAATCTCACCTTACCCTTGTAGTCCTCCTGGGATGCCTACCCTCTCTTCCAAAGCTCATAAACTTTCGTCTTCTTCCTGAAATGAATACAAATCTCTCTACTCAGCCAAGCTGATTTTCTTCCCCACTGACTGGATTTACAGCACACAGGGATGGTCTGCTCTTGTGCCACCAAGATTTCCTTCTTGAAAAGTATCCAGCCCTCTTGGGCTCCTTTGTCATTTAGAACTGCTTCCTGAGGCACTTTATCAAGCATCCTTCTGAACAGTTCGTGGTCTTCCCTCCAGAAGACCAAAGTGGCAGTTCTGCTGACCCCTCTCTTCGCTCCTCCAAGAACTGAAAATTCTATCATTTGTGATCACTGTGCTCAGATGTCCTCCAACAGCCACCTCTCCCACAAGGCCTTCTCTGTTCACAAACAGCAGATCCAGCAGGGCATCTTCTCTAGTCAGCTCACTCACCAGTTGTGTGAGGAAGTTATCTTCCATATACTCAATGAACCCCCTTGACTGCTTCCTTTCTGCTGTATTATACTTCCAGCAGACATTTGGAAGGTTGAAATCCCCCACAAGAACAAGGACTAGTGATCACTAGACTTCTCGCAGTTGCTTGTAGAAGAGCTCATCACTTTCTTCATCTTGGCTGGGCAGCCAATAACAGACTCCCACAACTATGTCTGGCTTTCTGCGCGTTCCACTGATTTTAACCCACAAGCACTCAACCCTATCATTACTATTATTGAGTTCCATGTAATCAAAACATTCTCTAACATAGAGAGCAACCCCACCACCTCTCTTTCCTATCCTGTCCTATCCCAACTGAAGAGTTTGTAGCCACCTATGGCAGCACTCCAGTTGTGTGAACCATCCCACCGCGTTTCCGTGATGGCAATTATGCCATACTTTTCTTCCCTCTCAATGGATTACAGCTCCCCCTGTTTGTTGCCCTTGCTGCGTGCATGAGTGTAAATGCACTTCAGTTGGGCTGATGTTTCCACTTCTTCCCTGAGTCGACAAGCCTTTAGTCCTAGGTGCTTTTTAGCTGTGGTTTGTAACCCAAGAATTCCCTTTGAATTCTGGCTGACACCTGGAGTGCTATCTCCCACTTCCACTGAGGTGGCAGACTAGGGGCCCTCATTAGTAAATCATTCCTCAGAACCTGAGGTGCCATTCCCATGCTTTATTCTATCAAGCCCAGCGTTTTTGCCCTCCGCCTTCCAATCTAGTGTAAAGTTTTCTTGATAAGCCCTACTGACTTCTTGGAAAGGGTCCTACTGTCTGCAGCAGATGTCCCTATGTAATGGGTCTGGTCTGCATACCGGTCCTTCAGTTCCTTTCAGAAGGGAGTCCCCAGTGACTACGACCCTCCTTCTTTGCAGAATCGGTTTTAATTGAAGGCTTTAGGTTTCTTGACCTGGGGAACATTTCCAGGCTATAAGAATTGTCAACAAAGGGGTTTGGTTCCACTTGCAGACGTTTGTATACATTCTGCAAGGGAGCCTGCAGGGCCAAATTTGCAACAGAGGAGACAGGCTGGCTGCAGTGAGCAGAAACCCGCTGCCATTCTCCACCATCTCCTAAATCACTCTCCTCTGTTTAGTGGATAAAGGATGGGAAGTTCTCTGAAAATTCTGCAACAGTTTTTTGTGTAAATTGGTGAACAGGAACCCTGAGAAGTAGAGGCTTGATATGCACCATTGTGTAACGTTATTTTTCTTTGTAGAAACTGAGGAAGTTTTGTCAGGGCTTTTGTAGTATTTGATAATGGGTTACTTTTGCTTACTGTTTTAAGAAGAAACTTTTTAATAGTATCATATGTATTGTGTTGTATGGTTGCATTGTTACCAAACAACAACATAAGAAGAAACAAGAAGTAGATCCTTCCAATAGATATTAAAATTGTGACTTGGAACCACACAAGTTTCAATTATATCTAATCTAGGGAAGTGTTGTATCTTTGCAAAGAACTCCTGTGTATGTCATATAATACTTTTTCAGAGATGGGCTTGTATACCCAAGGTGCTTGTGGAAATAGTTTGATGCTAAGCTCACTGTATTTTTACACAATGCAGGATTTTATTCTAAACTTAAATTTAAGTAGGTTATTGCTACCAAAGGCAAACAATTATATACACAAAGATTCAAAACAGGCAATGAGATTAACTTAAGTCTGCCTCACAAAAATCTACCTTTTGACCGATTGCTTTTCATGAAGGGATACAGTCGTATGAATGTACACTGTATGGAAAGTTATTTTCTTTATGTTTTATTTTATAACCACAAGCCTTTGATACTTTACTATAACACTAATGCCTGTTGTTTTCATTAAAACACTAGCCTGGTGTGTTTTATCTCTGTGTGAGCATGTGAGAATGATGACCATCCCTTGTTGAGTCTGAAGTCCCACAATTCTGGAAATGGGGAAAGACCTTGAGAGAGTCTCCTGGAAATAACCAGGGTGCACTGATACTTTGCTTTCACAAGTAACTTAGCCTACTCCTGTTTTCCTATCTATAACACATATTTTATACCCATATATTGTTCTTCTTTTTAATACAAGCGACAACTGAAATCCTGGGGTCTGCAAAGTTATTTCTGTTAGGAGGGAAGAAGTGACAAGCTGGGTGTGCTTGATGCCAGCATATTTATTTTAAAAAAAACTAGAAATTCATGAGGAATCCATCTTTCAGTGGAGGAGGGGCTGCCTTGAGGGGCAGCTTTCTGACTCATAGCCCTCTTGGTTCTGAAACAAAACTTCCTCAAAGTATTTCCCGCACCCACCCCCAATCACTTACCAGTGTTTTTAGTTCAGATTGAAGCTTCCCCAGCCACCTGGCTGCACAGGCACACCCACTCCTTCCAGCATGTTGGTGTTTCTCAGTAGCCTTGAGGATAATTCTGCTTGAAATTCTTTACCAATTTAATTAATGTAATTTTTTTGGTTAACTGTAAGAATTTTGATGAAATTTGTCCCAGTCTATTTGTGAATTTTTTATTCTGGTCTGAGTTACTTCCAGGACAGAGGGATGTATTATACCATTTGTCTAAAAATTATATGAATTAGTTTAGGTTTTTTATTGTCTTGAATATCTCACATTAACATTTCCTATAAAAGAGAAAAAAAAATGTTTTCTAAGTGCTCCAAATTCAGGAGACCAGCAATCCATGTTCTTTCTTCACCATTTATTATTTAATGCCCTTTTATTGTGTCTTTGCACTTTAACTGTAACTCTTTCCAAAGTAAAACTCTCCCAGCCTTTGTTATTTATTCCTTGAAGGAGAGTTCATTCACACCCTGGACTGTTTGTGTTGCCTCCTGTCTGCCATTCTCCACTTGAGTGAAGCATGGTAGCAGGTCATGCTTTACTCTAATGAGACTTCACTGGCTAATAGCATCTTCCAATATTATCTCTGGTATTCACCACGTGAACTTCTATGCAAATTATTCCAACTTATTTAACAGACCTCATCCTTATGTTCATCAATGCAAAGATAATTTACTTTCCTTCCCTTCCCAGTTAAGTTAGTTAAACTCTTTTAAGGCGAACAAGAGCTTCAGGCTTCTACCTCCAAACATAGACTAATTTCCCTATAAGACCTTTTCTACGTGATGCATGTAATAATCTTTCATCCTGATAAAGCTTCACAGCTTTTTAGTGTCTATAAATATTTCTGCCATTTGTGAGCCATTCTTGATCATTAGCTTATATGTTAATGATATATGTTTGTGGCCAAATGACACAATTGCCATGCCTAACCTAGTAAGCAGAGACGTCAGTAATGAATTACTATTCACAAAACATCGAGTAAGAAGCCTGAGTCATGACAGTTTCCATGTCATTCAAATCTCCCTTTTCAGTTTACATTAAAGGGGAGAGAAATGTCTGTGAGCCATAGTGAATAAAGACATTCTTTCAATGCTACATAAATAAATCCTATAATTAGTTGCAGTTTTCCAAACTGAGTTTTTGGTGATTATTTTATAGTGAAATATTAGTAAATATAACTAAAAGACTAGCTGAAGCTTTGTGAAATATAATAAAATGTTTATCTTTATATAGTAAAAATATGTTTATAGAGTAAAAATTAAAATATCTTTAAATAGTAAAAGTAAAAACTATTTATATTAAAAAGTAAGATATTTTTATATAGCAAAAATAAGAATAGTTCTTTTAAAATGCAATGTTTTCCTTTGTCTGCTAAGTAGCTTTTGAAAATTTCAAATAATTTGGTCCGTTCTCCAACTACTTAAATTGTCAGTGATTTTCTGTGTGAGACTTTGTCAAAAGGATTTCGAAGTCCAAATAAATTATATCAACTTATTTTCTTTTGTCCATTTTATCCATTACCATGTGTATGCATTATGACCCATTTTGAGAAGTATATCAGATGAGAAAGAGTTACATCAAGTGCTATAACACAGAGAAAACCACTCTCTAAACCTATCTTCAAGTACCATAACTGAAAGTGGGACTTTCCAGATCCCTGTAAATTAAATTGATTAATAATACATCGTGTTAAAATGAATTTTTCATGGTTTGGGAGGTAATGTTCTCAATTATTTAGCAATGCAAAATGTAGGAAACTTGCATATAAACAGCATGCTAGAGTTGATCCATGAAATCTTTATTTAGAAAAGCAATTTAAAAAGAAAATATGCTAGAACATATTTTCCTAAAAATATCGTTTACTTTTGGTAGAAAAAATGAGGTCTGAAGTTAAATTGGCCATATACATACAGCAAAAGTATCCTGTCTATTACAGCAAAAGCACACACTTTAAATTAATCATTGTATATTGACAATTTTCCTATATCTTACCTCTTCAATGCTATGAAATAAAAATCTCATTTCATACCTAATGTCTTAGTTTGTGGAGGGCATTCACAATGCTGAAAGAGGAAGTTCTATTGTCTTTTGAAAAGCTTAGGGTGGTTGGTTTGTTGGTTGTTTTTAGCACATAACTTCAATTAGGATTAAAATTTTTTCACAGACATTCTGAATATGATTGATTATATTGGAAATCAAACTGATAGTAGTTTAGGTACTAATCTCAGTAATAACTGCATGATTCTGGAGTATCCCACCATGAGGAAATAGCCATACAGTCCTCTGCATTGTGCTTTTAGACATAATTTATTCTCAGTTTTCATAGATGTACGCAGGTAAGAACAGTAATAACACTGAGGACCCATAATGTCTAAGTGCTCCATGGCATTCAGTATTTCTCAGGATCTGGCCTGTGATGTTGTCTAGTCATGGATAGTAGCCTAGGGTGTACTTTTTAAGAACCTTTAACCTTGGTAGGGGGTTAAAATGCAGAGTGATTGCAAGATTCAACTGTACTGTGTCTAGTATCACATTGACTCAATATTAGGACCTCGATATACAGTAGTAATGGTGGCTAATTTTGCTAAATGGTTCCCTATTAATACCTTGTGTGAAGTAGGAACCTTAAATTTCTTCTGCCACATTTCTAGATGAACTATAAAGCTGAGGTTGCAGGTGTAATAAGCTATCACTCATTATCCTTAATCCTAAAAGCATATTCTCCATGGTGACGTCTTTATAGTAGAAAGTTCAGTTAAAGTCTGTCAAGCTACCCACGGACAGAGAGATGCACTCACATGTGATATGTTATAAAAGGTGAAAGCAATGAAGAAATTGAAGCAAAAATGCTCTCTCAGCATAAACAAAATTCAGATAATTCTCCATTTTTGTTTTCTCCCTTAAACTTAGTACTCTTGACCTCATTAAGATATTTGCTGACCACCAGTGAGATGCTTTGTCAGCTAGGAACCATGATGTTCATAGGCATACATCACTAAAATTGTCTAGAGTTTTTTGCTTTTTTTGGTTGTTTTTTCTGCTCTGAGAATTGCAAAATTCTTTAGAGCAATTGAATAAAAATCTACTTGTATTCTAGGAATCATGCTTATGTTTTTCAGCATACAAATGTAGATATAAATGATACAGGTTTGAGAAGAAAAGTGTCTTTCTCTGAGAATAGGAAGACAGGTAGAGAACTTATCCTGAATGACTCTTATTCAGCATCAAGATTGATTGAGATATTATTGCTAATGTCATCATATTTCCTTTAGTAAATTCATTAGTTTGCATGAAAAGAGCTCTATTGCATATAACTAACCGTCACCGTGTCCTTGGGTAAAGGATGCATTACTGCATTTGCCATATGCTTCCTGAACGGTTGGGAGGAAACACAATAACTTTATGTGTTCTCCTTTTCCTCTTTACAAGAATTATCACCAGGGCCTGGGAAAAAAACCCAGAACAGTTTTCCCATAAGCATGAGTGAGTTGTTTCCTGGAGAAACAAAGATACATTCATTTTTTTAATAGAAGTTTCCTGTGAGCCAGGGTCTGAGGGGGAGTCCTTATACCTCCCCTGACTCAAGTCTGTTGGGATCTCTCTTAGTGGGTAGTTCTGAATTGTAAAATATTTTTAGTGTATCATGATACATAAAACAATATAACTTTGACATAGGATTTTTGTGTTTATCCATCCCTCAAATCTTTTCATGATGAAAGAAAACTGTTTCCGTTTTTCCTTCTACCTATTCCACAAACTGCAGATGTATAGATAGATGGAGACCTGGTTGTCTGGTCTACAGTAGCCTGCCCTATTCCACACAGGAGTATTTGTTCAGGAATAGCATTTAACCCACAACACTTACAACTGAAATCCAGACAGGAGGTCATTCCCAACCTTCCTATCATTAATCCTTCTATCATGCTTCACCATCAAATCCCTCTTCCTTCAATATATTCCATTGCTATACTTTTACTTGAGCTGATTCTGAAGCTCAGTTTTAAAATTGAGATTGCATGAGTGAGAACTGGCCACAGGATCTACTGATACCTATTAATCTTGGGCAAGATTTGTTAGCTCTGTAACATTTGTCAAAACTCTGTTGGCAATGTAATCTAGAACAATCATTTCTCTTCTGTCACCACAAATTCTGCCTGGGAAATTGTAAACCTAAAGCAAACTTCTTGGAGAGCGGCGCGGAACAAAAACTGAAAGGCTGGGAACTCCTAAACATCAGCAAAGGTTACGCAGTCATTTCTCATGTCACTTTGATAGGCTTGTCACTGGCACGCAAGCCAGGAGCAAGGGAGAAGTGCAGGACGGGGATCCAAGGGTGCATGGGGAGAGCAGGGAAATGCACCATTAATCAAGGGCATGTCAGCAGCACATGGGAAAGTTCTGTATTTCAAAGGGGAGTGACCTTTAGGAAATATCTAGTTAAGTGATGTGATTAAGGTTCTATGTTCATTGCTTAATAAGTTGCATTACTTACTGCAAAGCTGGGTACAAATAAATAAAAACGAAGTTAAAAAGGAGCAGCTTTTAAAGGCAAATGTGTAGTGTTTCTGTTCATTTGCTAGTTCTATTTGTTAGATTTAGAACAATTAATGTCTACCTCACAGATCTTCACAGCACACCTTTTGGTGGTGCTGATAAGATACCATATACTCAGCAAGACATTAAATAGCTCAAAAAGACAGTGATACATATTATCGCCCTATTGATTCATGAGATGTTTTATAGTATAAATTGTAAAATCACTGAACGTCAGGTTAAATATTCAGTGTGATTTGGGGCGTCTTAGTCATAGAAATCCTATTAAAAAGGAAAGGGATCATACAGCTAAACCCATGTAAATGGCACTGAACAGTTACCTCTAGTGTCCTGTAATGATCTGAAAAATGGAGAAGTCATTTGATATTCATTGTTGAGCCATTGATCATAATGGATTCATTCATTATCAATGTGGCTATAGCACAGTGTTGAAAGGCCTGTTGCAAAGTGAGCAGGAAGGTTACTTTTGCAAAGGAAATCTTGAGGTGGCTTGAGATCAAAAGTCTTACCTGCCATGACAGCAGTATTGCTAGAGAGGAAGTTATATGATATCAGTGGTTAACTCTTCAATACTCTGAAAGAGAAAAAAAAATGAAATTACTAGGAGAAGGTCTTGTAGACGTATCAGGAACCTAAATTATCCAGGCTCAGACATTGCTATCATAAATTGACGCAGGTTGCTACCTATAATCATTACTAGATCAAGTGCCAGCATTGGTTACATAAAAGCCTTGCCAGCTGGAGGCAGCTACGTTAGAAGATGTAAAAGGGTCTTTGGGAACAGCAAGTGATCCTTGGATCAGCTCTGCACATGCAGTTGTCACCCATTGCGATGTAAAATAACTTTTTAACCCAAAGGGCCGTTGCTAATTGAAAGCTCTACCTATGTATTCCAGATGAGTTTCCTGTATCTCAATTACTAATGTAATGTTTTTCAAGTATCTTCTCTCTACTTAGTTTTAGAAATATTCTTACCTTTCAGTATCACCTTCAACAGGTATGAAGAAATACTCAACCATGCTAGCTCCTAGAGCAACTTTTTCACTTAAAGTAACTTCCAAAACCATTGCAGAATGCAGTAAATCAACACTTCTTTGTTCTTCCCAGTTGTATGATTGTTCCTTTCTCTGCCAGGGGACAGAAAGTCAGATTTGGTTATTCAGGTGAGCGGCTAATAAGTCACACCTTTCCTCCTCATGTTGTTCTCCAGTGTCCCAAGCACTCTAAAAATGCACTAAACAACAGTTTCCATGGGGTCAGTTAACTAACTAAAAAATGTCATTTTCTTATCAATAGCTCACCTCTATTTTTTTGCGTTTTCAAATGGTCATTTATTGATACTATTGGGAGAAACCAAAACTTGTAAGAAGCAGCAATGACAGATTTTCTAGTTCTTTAAAAGTCAAGCAGGAACTTCCTCTTTGATATATTTGATTAGTGGTCCTTTTAACCATAGATTTACTTTTTCCTTCTTTAGTCATTGTGGTGAGTAGTTGGAAAGCTACCTCAAGATTTCAGTGCTACATCTTTGACTGATGTGAGATAGCTAGAAGCTAAACATCCGACTCTCTTATTTTCCTGTTTCACTGAAACCATGCACGCCAGGGATTGCACTGATATTTTGTGTTTCTTTCTTCCATAAATGCCTATTTTCTCCATATCTGTATTTACTTCTCAAACAGGTGGTCTATAATGAAATTAAAACTTGATTTGAAACTGGCAGGTGGATGGAATTTCACCACAGAATCTTCAGGGGGGGAAATGTTACTTCATTTCATCTTTTGATCAGAAGAAGGCAGTGTTCCTTTTTGCACTATTCTTTCTCTTGTGTTCTCCCTAGAATACTAATCAGTCAGGACTTATTGGTCACCTCCAATTTTTGAGACAACTGAACACCGTGTTCTCAGCACTGAACTCCAGCATTTGTATTTCTACCTGTGTTGTTGAAGGTTTATGTTGTCTTCCTGTGCATACTGTTCATCCTAATGCTAAGGCCTATCTTCAGCTTTTGTAATTTGTGTAGCTTAAGAATGTAGAATATTATTTAAGTTAAAGCAGTACTGTCAGTCTTCATGTGCAGTGGATGTAGATCTTCAACAAGTTAAGCAAAGTTCATAAGAAATGGTTCCCATTCAGCTGAACTAAAAGACACCCCACAGCTGAGATACTGTAAGGGTTCTTCAGAGGAATGTGCTCAGGTCTCTTTGTAATTCTTTCCTCTCTGAATATACTTCTGATTTTTCAGCACTCAGATCTTACTTCCATTGCAACAAGTATTATTCCTTTTAGCAACTCCTCCTTTTCTGACCAAAGAGAGTGAGTAACTAAACCAGTCTTGATATGGTCAAAACCCATGTTCTCTGTTCATTTCAGAGAAACTTAGGTGTTTTTCTTTTCTCTCTCTTTGAGCAGAGATACTTTTATATAAAAGCAATAAAGCATCTGCCTAGCAGAATTTTAAAACTGCCGAACTGCAAAGCAGTGGGATGAAGAAGATTGCTGAAGGCAATTCATATCACAAATATTAAGACAAATGATAATTTTATTCATACTGTGATAAACAGTGAACTGATGGAGTCCCTATCTTAATGTAGGTGTGCTGGGTGGGATACAATAAAGTCATATCTTGATTTGTTCCCTTTTGTGTTTTAGGAGTATATAGCATCATTTTCTAGCCCAACACAAACAGGTAAAATATGATGTTTTTAAAATAATGCTCAATTCTGAAATGCAAATTCATTGATTCACATGTAAAGCAGCCCTGTATGCAGGCAGAAACCTAAGGAATGGTGTTGAAGTATAAAAACCTTAAAAAAAAAAACAAATATAATAATCAGATAACAAAGCACAACTTCTCTTTCAATTAAATATTAGAGTGTGAATTCTTTAATGGCTATCAAAATAATTAAAAATAAATATTTGCTTCAAGGAATAAAATCTATACCCATGTTAAGCAGTCTTGAAGCTCGGCTAATAATGACAGAGTTCTGTAAATGTAGGAGCCGAAATAATTCTCCAAAAGCTGCTGTTTCCACATTCCTGGACATAAAAATTTCCCATGCATCAATTCATAAACCTGTTCTCTTGCATGCCTACACTTTTGCCATCTGCTACAGTGGCATTTTGCCCACTCTAGGAAATATTGTTTCATTTTCTGCTGTGTTCAAATATCGACTTGCACTCTAGAGAAATCCTGAAAAAATATAGCTATTGTTTCTGTTTTTTATTCCCACACATTTCCTCTTTTCAAGCACTATCACTGTATTCATTCACTGGAAGCATAACAAATAGTTCAGTCTTAGTGTTTTTGTAATTTTCCAAAATCTTTTCTGAGCATCCAAATTTCAGCTGCCTCTGGATGACCAAGAATTCCAGAGATTCAATGGTACTGTCTGTTAAGCTGATGTTTTCAGAGTTTAAAGATAAAGCTTGACTTATCTTTTACCTGGGTACAAAAAGATGAGACACAACCACCACTGTCCCTGTGCTACCTGAAAGTCAGCTGACAACCTGTCCATGCTAATGTGCCCATCAATGTGTCTGAAAAAAATGTTTTGTGAACTTTCTCTTCTAGAGTCTTCCAGGCAGATTTCTTAATCTTAAAGACGATAATGATGAATATTAATGGTATTTTGCTGAACCCCCAAGTATTGCCCTTAACCTCCTAATTTGAATTCCTGGTGTTGTTTTGCCTGTGAAAGCTGAATGATGTGTTTTTTTCTCAACTCAAAATGTGTTCCTGCATTCTTCAAGTCAGTGGTTCTGCAGTTGGTAGTAAGTTGTGTGATTTCATGTGAAATAATTTCCAAAGCTTTCATATCAAATTAAAAAAAGGTGACAGCTAAGCTTGTAACTTGTGTATGGCTCACATGAGGTCTCTTCATAACAGTAATGAACTTATAGTTGAATAAAGAAACAGAAAAATAACATATACAGAAATAATCACAGGATGTGTGCAGTGCATGCCAAATATGGCCTGTAAAATAGAGGTTTCATGAGTATCTGAATGATCTGTGAGTGCAAGCGGAACTGAAAGGCCCAAGCAAGAATTAGCTCACAGGGAGATGTCAGTCAGCCAAAGAACAGCTTTTGTTGTGAATTTAAGTCTCGGTGGCATAATTTGCTTGTTTATCCCAGAGAATCAAATATGACTGATGACTTATGGAGGTTTCATTGACATCACTGACAGGTAGTTTCAATTAGAGGCAAAGATGCTGTGGAAGCTGAGTAAGGAGCTCCGTGTCAGTGGAATTCCTCTCTTTATACCAACTGCGTTGCATAAAGGGACTGTGAGAAGACTTGCATCACAACAAACTCCTGGCTGGGATGGATGTTGCATCCTCTTCGTTTTCATGTCCATTTCCAGGCAAGTGTTACCAAGAATAGTGTCCAACAAAAGAGACTGAAAGGTTAGACTTAATTTTAAAATATTTTTCGGCAGTGGCTGCAGACCAAGGAGTGGTTGGCACACATACCAGAAAATGTCAGTATGCAAATTGAAAAGTGAGTTAACATCAAATTTCTTGTGAAACAAGAAATCCATGATGGAAAATTTTCAATTATTGACTGAAGACATCCTAAAGATAAGTCACTGCTCAAAAGAACCCATTTTTTTGTCGGTAGAAGATGTGAAAGCAAAACAACAGAAAACCTCAACAGCCTTTCAGAAAGTGGTCTGTGGAATTGCTTGAACCATCTACAGAGCGTATAAATCACTTGATGCTGTACTGTGGCTTTTTTAAATTACTCTTGCTGCACTTAGAAACACGTTTCACATAGAATACAATCTAAATCATTTCTGTTCCCTAAATAGAAATATTTGGCATATACTCGTGTTTATGCATGTGCACACACACATACACATGTATGTATTTATAAGTGCATCATTAATTACACCTACCCTTCAAAAGAAGTTTCACAGAACCAGGCTCTTAAATCCCTGTTAGTTCCCTTTTGCCATTTGGCAAGAGCACGTGCATTCATCCATGACTATTGTACTTATGAAAACAGTAAATAATGCTTATGACAATGGCAACTAATAAATCTCCTCAAGAGTGCAAGGACAGACCATTTCTTTTGGGAAACAGGTATTGTAGTAAATTTTAAAAGGTCCTTCTTGTGGAGGTGACTCAAAGTGGCCATTCCAAACTGCCAGCCAGCCCCTCTATTTCACAGCTAGAATGGAAACTTGACTGAGCAATGAGCAAGTCTTTTCAAATGCAAGTCTTTTCAAATACATCCGACAACTCAAGCACATCTTAGTGTTTTTCATACTCTTGCAGTTGCAAACATGAAGTAATATCAGGGATTTGTTCCTCGTGTTCCAACTACACTTTATTTACATTGAGAAAAAAAAATCCTGCAAAGAAATACTGAGATTAGAGAAAAAAGCTTCTTGAGATTCACTCTCTTCTTTCTCATTTGTGTTTATATTCTGTCCACTGGGATTCTCAGTATGTAAAATGAGACCCTTACTTATACGTCAATAAAATGTTACACTAGTGACTGTTATGCCAGCAACAATAATGGTAATAAAGTGATAAAGTTCATGAACTGAAAAGACCATGAATTGAAAAATGACATCTTGACATAGAACAACTAGATGAAAGAGAGACATGAGATATACTGTGATTGGACCATCAGTCTACCATTAGTGTAGCTAATGAAGAAGAACGACTAGATTTAGGAAGTAGGTAGAAAACTATAGATGTACACAAATGAGTACTTTGAATAAGTGCTGTGTGAAAAAAAGGAATATCCTAAATGGACCGTAGTAGGACTAGAAAAAATTATTTGGATTGGATGATAATAACCCTCAGTACAGTTTATTTTAATGGTTCAGGGATGGTAACAATGCAAAATTTTTTTAGATAAGTTTTTATTATTTTGAGGTACAGAGCATATAGAATGTTGTCTTCAACCAAGTGAGTGTAAATATATATATATGTATACACTTTTTTCTGTCTTGGCAACAGTGAAAGCTACTAACCTATGCACCAGTAAAGAGCTATGCTTTTGTTTCTGCTGCAAGGAGTTTTCATACAACTATTTGAGATAGAAAATAAATTAATAATAGAAATAATATTTTTTTTTTATAAATCTGTCTTAGGAACATTGACTTTCTGGCATATGAAAAAAATAATTTAATAATTGCTATAGAAAATTATAATTATACATGTAAGCTATTAGAAAATGATTTTGTGTTAAATTTTCCTATATTTTAAACAATATGGCTCTACACATTCTTTCAGTTGTATTGGTTATATTATATTAATATAATATAATAATTATATTAATATAATTAATATATATCATAAAATATAATTATATAATTAATATATATTAATATATTAGTTATATTAATATAACTCTGATAGTGAATAGAAAAATATACCTAGCGATATTTAGCGAGGTATTGAGTAATTTCATTGAGTTATTTTTCTGACATGATTTAATTTCATATAGCCTAATTACATTAAGTACACATCCTGTAAGAATTTGCCTGATTTTTTTGTAGCCTTTTAATCTGGTGTAAAAGATCTTCATGTTGATTCCAAGAAAACACAGGGCCAGTGAGAAGGTCTTTGCTGCTGTGGTCAGCGGATGTGGTTAGGCATTCTTTTCATTAGTAACCTTGCTTGTTGGAGGAGGAGCTGCCTTGTCTTCCAGGTCTGGGTGGAAAGATGCCATATGATGAGTGTTTCTCCTTCTCAGTTTCTTTTAAGTAGCCCACGTTCCTCCTTAAATCAGAATTTAGTTTAGACAATATAAACTGATTACATATATTAGTTTATACATTGATCGATATGCCATTAAACACATGTATTTTCAGGGTTGATATTGACAGGAGCCTTGCTGGAGGAAAGGATGCTTCAGTAGTACTTTAAAAAAACTGAATCTGTACGTGCTTAGCTAATGTATATGTGAAAAAAAGAATTTTAAATTATACCACCCTATTTTGGCGAAACAGATTTAATCTCAGAGGATTTATCTATAAAATGCTGGTCAACCTTTTTAGCTGGGGGAGTAGGACCATAAGAATAAAACAAAACAAAAGGAGATTGGCTTACTTTCAGCAGCAGCAATTTATTTCTCTTGTATAAACAGGAAATATTTTCAGAGTTCCAGAGTTCCAGGTCTCGGAGTCACCAAGTAACATAAAAACGTTTAACTTTTACCTCAGACGTTATAAATCTTTTGCCATTAGGATTTCATTGGCTCAAGCCTAGATGTCAGAGGTTATTAAAGATTCAGTCACATTTTAGATAAGTATCCGAACATTTTAAAGGTTACTGGATCCATACAGAATTCCAATGCGTTTTTTTTTTTCTGGACAATATTAGCAGCATATTATTAGAGAAGAAGCTTCACGTAGAATACTTTTTCAAACCATATACAGCATATCTAACACTGGAAACATTTTTGAAGCTTACTCAACACAATTCCATAGGAATTAATTTATGAGTAAAAGCGTAGATGAAAACTGCAAGCATCTTGACTTTTATGTACTCCTTTATCACCAATGCAATAGAATAAAACTCTCACACTCTTGTACGCTAGAAAATGATAAGCCCTTGTCAAATTACAAAAGTATATGTTAAATTGACAGTATCTATATAACAATAGCTTACATGCCTTCATATGCTTTATGATATGAGTGTTCCCTGGTGTTTAGGGGGAGACAGGATTATCCTTTCACTTGATATTTGTTGTCTTTATTTTTTGAAGTACTGCATAATTTTTATTGTTGGTTTTTCATTTTGTTTTCAATCTCATCTGAAAGGTAGTATTTCAAGATACCAGATGTTAGTACATTCAGTGGCAGTTAATTAGGAAAAAAAGTTCTTCTGTTTAGGCTTTCACGTACCCTAATGGGGTGACCCAGAAGAAAGTTGGGTACAGATTAAATTATATTGACATTTATTTCAGTCAGAATTCTGAAGTCACCATTTTTCCAGTAATCAGTATTGATTAAATTGATACGAGTGTGAATTTAATTATATTAAAAATTCATATAATTAAAAGTTATATTCAAGCTAATAGTCTGTAGTTAATCTTTCATTAATGAAATGCTGAGAATTTACTTAAGATAATTCTGACACTGACTAACTGTGATCTCGCCAAGATAATACGTCTTAGACTTTAATCATTCATGTACGATAACTTGAATATTTTAATTGTTTGTCTGTACTGAGAGAGTCAATGTAGGTTTTTTCCCATTGTCTTTATTTCCTAATGACATGTCACTTTTGTACAGTTCCAGTGGAAATTTTGAGGTTTAATGTCATTGTATATAACTATAAATAAATTAGTAAAGAAAAGGAGGAGTAGTTTGATAAGAAGCAATATTCTTTGTAGAATAAAATGTAGAATAAAAAGGCAGACTAAAAGTGATGTTAAGGGAATGGCTGGTAAAAATCAGCACACTGCAAGCAAAGGCTGGATCTCTGTAGAACATAGATCATGACAGCCGGGCTGGATCCAAACACTGCAAGACTCATACCATGGATCTGACTTTCAAATCTCTCAGTCAAGGCAATATTTTAAATAAATTTAATATTCAGTAAAAAGTACAAATATAGGCATTGTTCTACAAACATCCAAAAAAGCTAAACTTGAAATAAACTGCTTTCTAAATACACTTTGGCTGTAGATCACCTTGAAATTCTTCAGTGGTGCTACTGAGACTTAATAATCTAGGTGCTGTAATAACACATTTCTTCCTCCCCGTCCTCTCAAAACACCCACCGTGAGTTAGTTAAGAGACTACTCTGCCCTGAGAGTTAATGACTTATAACCATGTGCACACTTTCATTACAGAGCTCAAATGAACTACAGCAGTGTCCAACTGCATCGAAATTTTATCATTAAAACTAGGGAAAATTGTACACATTGAATGAGTACAGAATATTGTAGTATTTTATTTTAGCAACATGAGAATTTAAGACCCAGATTCAGGGTAGGGCACACAGTGCACTGGGTCCATGTTGAACATCTTCTGAGGCTCCAGGCTAAACACCAACCCACATTTCTGTGGTGCCAAACAGTGTCCATGATAAGAATGAAGTAACCTGAGCACAGAGTCTGTATTCTTTAGTGCTGCAGAAAAACTGAAAACATGCAAGATGCCCACGTACGGCAGAAATGTAAACTCCTATGAAAATAAAACAAAATATTTGCTTCCATATGGAGAAGGAAAAAAAATTACCACTATTAAAAATGTGTTTGTAAGTGTTGTTTTTATTGCCTCACAAGGTTTTTGGGTACTCTAATGAGGACCATGAATACATCTATCCAAAACAGTTAGTGATTCTCCATAATTTCTGAGAAACTTTAGGCAAATGAGTCATAAATACTGGTTTCTGTAGCACACACAAATGGAATTATACCTAAGAGCAATAATTTTCCTTTTTCTTAGTTACAGTTTGTATTTTTAATGACCTGGCCGTTGTTTACTGGTATTTTTTATATTGCATTCGCGATTAGTTCTATTTGCATTGTGTTTTAAGTGCTGCAAAGTGATTTATTAGTACTATTTTTTAAACATGCTCCAAAATACCATCATGAAACAAAAGAACATTTAAGGTTTATAGGTAAACATAAGACTTATGCAGCCTATTCTGTTTCTAATGAAGCTGACAAAGTCCCTTGAGCTTATGTAAACTGTAAAATGAACTAATGAATAAACTTAAGAAACATACAAATTTCTAATCACAGACTCCATTTTGCTATTACTTTGTAAATGCAATTAAATTTGATAATCTTAGATGAGACAGAGCTATCTAAAGAATTTTTCAGGCATTTTATTTAGTAATTTCTATCACTGAATTGGGGAAGAAAGGACTTATTCAGAGCAGAAACTGTGATACATGATAAGTTTAATAAAACTTCTATTTTTAAATTAATACAGAGCAATATTTCTAACTTAGGCACTGTTGACTGCTAAGATATCATCAATTTATACTACAACTTACTGTAAAAGCAAAATAAAATTTTAACATGTTGCTTTAAAAGGCCTTCAAAAAAAGAAAAGGTCTTTTTTTTTAATGAAGGAGCGAATAATTCACTTGGAGAGTTTCAGAAAACCTTTGGAGCTCTGATAAAGCTGTTTCTGTCCTTCAAATCCACTAATTAGGCATGTTTTTCCAGGAGATAGAATAAAATCCTTAAAAATGTGTACAAATTACATTTTCACGCTTTCATGGACTGAATAACCTTCCTAGTCCATTATAACAAGTGAGTGTCTCTGACTTTTTGCATCTGGCATCCCACATTAGTGCCATTTCAAAATTCCCTTTTATGCTTTCATTTCAGGCTCTTCTGTTGCTTCTTTGTCTGACTTTTCCTTCCATTGTGCCACCCTAACCTTTGCCTGGTGCCTCCTCTTCTATTCTCATCTCCTGTCCAGGGATGAAATGAGCTTCTGTTTATATACTCTTTTTTCACTTTCCAAATAGTCCTCTCCAGAAGTGGCCCCTTCTTCATTATCTCTTCATTTACAAATCCTCAGAGTGTCCACAAGTCAAAATTTCTTCTAAGGATGGTAATCATTCATTGCATGTGCTTGAAGAGACCACACAATCTCCATACAAAAACAGGATCCCACAGGTAAAGTTAACCATGACTCACTGTCATTAAGATATGTTTCTACATATCTTGAGCTGCCCTGATCTTTACTGAAGCAGCTGCTCTTGACACAGCTACTCTTTGCTGTCTGCTTCCTAACTCCAGTACCTCACCCAGATTCAAGAAAAATGGCTTGGTTGGCGGAGCGCTGTCATTCTGACCGTCTTTCTGCATTCCCCAGTTAACCTCAAAAGTCCAATCTGGTTAGAGGATAAAAAAAACCCTACAAAACTGGTTAGAAAATACCTAAATCAGGCCTTTTTTAAATATATTTAAAAAGCCCAATCCAAACAAAACCAAAAATGAAGCTTCTACAATTTAAAGAAACATTAGTATTTGTCTAGGAGTGACCTTTGTATAGATGCTAGTCCATGCTTCAAAGACCAGATATTGTTTCATTGATGTGAATCCTGAGCATGTAAACAACTTTAACCTCTTAAAGCAAGAGCAACTAAACTCTTTATACATATATATTATTTTTTTCCCCCAGAGTTAGGGTTTTCAACTATGATTTTTCTGTAGACTTCCTGTGCTAAAGTCACTCCTTGCAAATTTGCTGGGATGAATGGGAGGGACCACATACACTTACCAAGTTACTGTGGCAGCTTACTTCTGGTATTTGTGGGGCCCTCACCAGAAGACATGGGGAAGTTTTTCCTTCCACAAACCAACAGTGGACAGAGACCACTGGTAGCCATAGTTCTTGAGAAGCATTTATACAGAGTGAGTTTTCAACACATCATTGATAATTTTATCACTGATATTTTAATGACATGACATATAAACCAAAGCAGTGCTCAACTTCTGATATGACTGAGTTTCTAGAAAGTGTAGAACACGAACAAAATATAAAAGAAGCTTTCTGAATGTTAGCACCGGTTTATGGCATACCGTAAATAAGAATGTACATTTATGAGTCAGAGGTATTAAACCGTCAGATGAATTGGAAACAGAAGCAGAGATACAATAAACTACCATGTCTTTCCTGCTGGTTGATAAATTAGAAGTTAACATTTCCACACATGAATGAAATCTAGCAAGCAAAATTACTTTAACTACTGCCAGATATTTCTCTTACCTGTAAATACTATGGGTTTCCATATATTAGCTGTTAAATCTGGATACTCTCAAGCTATTTAATATGTTTATTTTAGGCCAGTGCTTAATGTGAAACATGTAATCTGGCTTAGCTCAAACCTCATCAACGACTTTCTGAATGAACTGTAAAATAAACCATGAGATAGTAGCTTATACTGGTTGTAAATAACTCTAAAATGTACTTAAACCTTTATTCTTAAGAAATTCATTTTATATAGAGAGAAGTTTTCCAATATTTTTTCAGCTTGTTCTCATGGAGGTAGGCATGTTTTTCTTACTTATTCCTGCAGATCTCTAAACCCAAAGACTCCAAGGAATGAAAAACACAAAGAGTCTTATTAAGCCACCCACCTATTACTGATTTGTTGGGTTTATTTAAGTCAGAGCTCAGGGTGTTAGATGAGATGACTACCAAAGCTTTGGATATGTACATGAATCTTGTTTCAAACTGGCAGATTTTCTTCCTCATGCCTGAGAACCAAGAGATCAGCCACATTACGAGTGAACTCCTTCTTACAGACTTGACCAGCACAAATTTTTTTTTTTCAGGGAACGCTATCTTTTGGAATATGTTAATGTCTGAACTACTTGTACCTGAGGCTTTTTCTCTGTTACGGATCTTGTTTCTTGTTTTGTTTTTTTTTTTTCCAAAAGAACATTACTTAGCTTCCCTGGTCAATATTTTCTAGCATACTGCTTTATGTAGCCTGAGTATACAAAGAATCATAAAATCATGAAATTATAGAATTATTTGGGTCAGAAGGGACCTTAAAAGTTGTCTAGTTCCAATGTCCCTGCCATGCGCCACAGAAATCTCCAGTGTCTGAATAAGCCAAAACAAGGATACCTATTGAGCCTTACTTAGAAATGCCTTTTTCAGGGCACATTTTAAAAATATTCTGTAGTGAAGATGTGTTTCATGCAGTGTTCGAATGGGATTGGATTGCATATAAAGACTACTTGCATTTTCATATCAGTATCAGTGCCCTTAACTGTAGGATCATAACCTTTAGAAATTTGTAAAACGTGACAAATAGCACACCCTATATGTATTTTTACAAAAATTATAGTAAAAAATTAGTAAAAAATTATATTTTTACTAATAGTTGGTCTTATCAACATAGATATTACTTCTTCAGCTTCAAAAAACTGTCAGTTCTATTTATTTAGCAGTTTAGGTGATAGCTCCAAATTACACATGCAATATTTCAGTCTCTGTATTCGTATTAAAATTTGTACATATGGGATCTGTTTGCTCTAGGTCAAACTTTTTAAAAACATAAATATTTTAAATCATATACTTTTAAGTTTATTTTTTTAGTAAAACCAAATGTTTCTCATTTAAAAACTTCCAGATAGCTACAGAGCATGACTAAACATGAATAGCAACACACATATGCTCTTTTATTGAGAAATTTTACACGTTGGTGTCAACATGGAAATGACTGTATGCAGCCTTTCCTTACACGAGCAGTTGTTATAGAATATTATTGAGTTCAGATGGCAATTATGTGAAATAACTTAACTAGCAAGGCCACAGGTTGCAGCTGTGCCATTTTTCTTTTGCACAGGTCGAGTTTATTTCTTTTCATGTTTTCCTCCAGCAAAACATAGTTTTTTAGCATGTAAAAGACCTTTGGGGCACAGCATGAAACCGCTTACTCATGGGGTGAAAGTTTTTTTTCATGGGCAGCAAAAGCTCACATTATGAGCATAGTGCTGTTTTGCCTCTTGAGTCATAAAAAGCAAGAAACAGTAAATGATGCATAACTTTTTAATGAGTAAATCCTAAGAACAAGCTTCTAATATTTAGCAAGGAAGGACAAATTTAACTTTTAATCCTTTATGGTCTTTATTTTATAGCAGTTAATTATAACAGTTAAAGATGTTTCAAAATAGTAAAATGCAATTATTTCAATAGTATAATTGTGTACGCAGACCACTCTAATGCTGTGCAAAATAAAATACCGAATGACATCTCCCCTCAAAAAGCTCTGTTTGTATGAAGAATATTTATTATAGCAGTATTTCCAATGATACATAACAGAACAAGCTAGCAAGCCTGAAATGAGACCATAGGCTCAGTCGAGTGATTTTCTCTATATAGTGCTATGTGCAATGTATTCTTTTAAGACACCATCTTAAACACCACCAAGTCCACTGAAGAATACTGGAGAGCTTTAAGTCAGATGCTGCATCTAAGGATGTTTTGAGTTCATAAAAAATATTGCTTTTCTCTAAAAATTTAGAGTCTTCCAGACCATTTTTAATACAGAAGAGAAATATTATAATCAGAATATCGAGAAATTATATCTCTGATATTCTTACTGATGTTTAGTAAAGATTATTGAAATGTGATGGATTTTTAAGAAGCTCATGTGTTAACACTTAGAAGAAGTATGCATTACTCAAGATGATATGTCCAAAAACATTCAGGCAAAAGCCATGGTACTGGGACATGCCAAGTAGCTTTCATGCTTCAAAAATGTCCAGGAAAAAGTAAGAATATTTGACAAACAGAAAACCATTTTGTACACCTGCTACAGTAGCTATCTAGAAAGGTTATTATTCCATGTAACATTTGAAAAGTCGTAACAAACATAAGAATAATGTCTTTTTTTAATGAATATGATACCTGTAACTGATATGCTCTCAGAAAGCCAACAAGTAATGGGGTTTTCTCTGGCTTAGTGATGGATTTACCTGGAATATCACTACAAAAGATGAACATAACTTGAAACACAAGTTGATGAGATTATGTCTTGGACTTGAGAATATGGCTTAATGGATGACTGCTATAGAGAGGAGGAGGTGAAGCTGGGATTGTATCAGTAGTAATAACCATTTTATTTGGAATTAAAGCCACAGGATTCATCACTGTTCTGTAGATAATCTTAATTTCATCATCATCAAATATTCAACAGACTGAAGTCCAAAGCTGCTTTTTCAGCAATGTGATGGGAAATAGTATTTGAGGTGTAATGTGCTTTATGCTCTATGATTTTGAAGCCCATGCATCGTCCTTTGCAAAGGAAACATGAATATATCAGTATGAATTAACCAAATAAACTCCTCAGTGCATCATTAATTCCACATGCTTGGGGGAGAGCAAGCAATTGTGGAAGGACTTGCATCAAGTTTATCACCAAATGCATATGCTTTCTGTTTTTATGCATGTATAGAGTAGAGCTACCTCTATGGGCAGTTATTTATGATGTATCCTCTTTTAAATAAAATAAATTAATCTGATGAATGAAAAGTGATCAGTCCCCATTTATGGAGAAAAGAGATGTTGCTAATAATTAACAAATATTTTCTTCAGATGAAACATGTCTTATGTAATTAAAAAGCCAGAAAGTTAACTGCTTGGAAAAAAAAAACATTTGAATGCACTCACAGATTCCAAAATTTAATGGCTACTTTAAGTGGGAATTTGTTAATGTGATTTCCAAATAGTGATTTAGGAAATCATTGATTTTTAAATAATTATCTTGGCTGGTTTTTAATTAATTATCTGAAGTGGTGCTAGCAATCAGAGGAAGATTTATGATATCTGTAGCAGATGGCATCTGTTTTGTTTGGTTTTGTGCAGGGTATGGTGGCTGCGTATCGTTAAGGGTGGCTGGCTGCAGAGACAGCAGGAAAGCTGATTGCTTCCCTGGTCCTGGCTGGTCTGTGCTATAACAGGCGAAACATATGCAGGGAATGGGATTTTATCCCCTCTCCTGAGAGCCCAAAGGCAGAAGAGACAGCACTCTGGAGTGTAAGGCAGCAGAGACTGAGGGAACTCGCCAAGTACTGCCCAAACTCACACTCCTCAGAGGCAATAGGGCAAAGAAATCCAGATGACCGTTGCAAAGTAGGCATTTGTTGACTTGTTGGACTAACTTGAAATCCAGCTGAAATAATCTGTCCTGCATGACAGTGATGGGTGAGGAACATATGTATTTACAAAACCTGCTATTTCTGTTCTTGTTCTGAATTTTCCCTGCTTTAGAAAATTCCCTGTTGCAGTTTATGTTCAAGTAAATCCTTGCATATGCTCTTAATACCTTTGAGTGTGTCCAGGTGAAAAACAGAGCCCTGGTCAACTTATGTCCCATTTTAAGTGTCCTTTCAGAGAACCTTCTCTGTTCATTGCTCAAATAGGAGATAAGGCTTTTGGGAGGCTGAGGGGGAGGAAGAAGACAATTTCAAAAAGCATGTCAGAAATATCTGTCATGCTTACTACTTAAGTAATGTGTATTTCTGCTATCATGTTAAGTCTTTTCCAAACAACTGTGTCTGAAGTGTATGTTGAAGAAACAAGCTGTCTCTAAATAAAATGAACTGTTAAATACAGACAAACTGCAATTCAGACCCATTTGCTTTGGGAGTATGAAGCTGATATAACACAGAAACCAATTGCTCACATGGACTGGGACATGCCACTCCCTGTAAGTGAGGCCTGATACGTTCCACTTCCTGATCAGCACAAGTTTAAGCAACACTGCTGGATGCTGATATTCAGAGCTGCTGGTTTCCAAACTAAGCCTTACATCTGATTGGCAACAAGTTACTGTACCTTAGAATTCCCTACTCTGGTCTTGGTTTTCCTGCCTCCGGAGTCCTAGTCTTCATTACTCTTCTGAAAGATTTAGTACCTCTGTGGAAGGAACAAGTTATAAAGTGAAAAAGTTGTCTGGGCCACAAAACTGAAATCATAATTACAAATGAAAGTAAACAAACAAACAAACAAACAAACAAAATCAAAAAAACCCCACAAAAACCATCTAGTAGCTGATAAATATATGGTATTTTGTACATGATTGGTATATACCAGTATTCTTAAGGGATTTCAGGTAACATTGCATTGCTCCGTTATGTCGCTGGGTGGTTAAGATTACCTTATTAAAATATTAAATTAAAAAGGAGTAGGAACATTCTAGCAATGATTTTAATGAAGATGAAAGTATGAGAATATACAATATTATATTAACATATGTTGTTGTATGCTGCATTTTGACTTGAAAAAGGAACCTTAGACTAGGCCTCCTTTTTGGAAGAAACTTTCAAGTGGCACTAAATATTGGCTTTCTCTTACGCAAAGGCTTCCTAATCTCTGAAGTGTCTTTCTTGTTCTCATTAATACATTGTTTAAATAAACATCACAACAGCCTTCCCCTCTAATGAATGAAGTTAGTTGTTTGGACTGTAGGAAGCAATCCTATTGCATCCTGCAGGCTTTTTCCTATATCAAAAGGTTTTGTGGAGCATCTAAGTTCAAATGTCTTATCACTAAAACTTGTTATTAAAAAGATATTGACAAACTGAAAGATCACAGATGACACAGCTAATGGGATTAATTTTGAAGACAAAGGTTCAAAGACCCAAAAGACACATTTTGGCCAAGACGTGACAAGGCTTGGTAATGGCATACACCCTCCTCAAGAGTGCAAACACAAGAAAAGAGAGAAAATTCCATGTTGTAGTGACTAGTTAATAGTAATGAGAGATTAAGAAATTACAACTGTTTTGTAAATCTTAGTAAGTGCCTTTAGATAATTAAATTTACTGACTTGTGGAGCTCCCCTCTGAAGCGGACTGCAGCAAGGCTGGCATCTGAAATTAGGCAGTGCCAGAAGCCACCAGTTTTAGGAAGCCCTTGGTTGAACAGAATGCCCCACTTTCTGCTTTCCATCTCTGTTGCTGGGGAGTCTGTGCTTCTGTGGCATTTGTTGTGGATACACAATGAACAACTTCAACCTGTGTAATTTATTTTAAAAGTGGGTTAATAAAGCCATGGATGTTGTATATGAGGAGGAAGGAAAGGGATAAAATGTCAAAGTTCAGCTGTGTGCCTTTGTTCGTAGATTCATTGAGATGTATTTGTGTTTCTGTTCATTTAATACAGCAAATATGTGAAGTACATCGTTGTGCGCTGTGCCAGCGGTTATGTGGGCTGATGAATGAGTGGTGTTATTATTCGTTACGCACATTACAGATGAGGTTGCTAGACAGGCTTTATTAATACAAGAAATTTTACAGAGCCTTTCTCAGAATGATCACTGTACAAGTTTTGTAAATCTGTTTATGGTACAAGGCACTAGATTTGTAGCCATAGGTAGCTGCAATTACAAAAAAATAAAAACTAAATTACTGCTTGCTGACATTTCCCTATTATATTTCTCAGGTTTCTGTGAAAGTGTGATTCAGTATTATCTTACTGATTTCCACAGTTGCAGGATCTTTGCCCTCATGTCTGTTAGGTTTTTCTAGTTTTGTGGTGAAGGTGAGGTTCACTAGATCTATGGAACAGCCCTGTCCATACAGTGTATATAAGTTTTACTGGCAGATGTGATATCCCAGTGTTTTTCTGAATTAAAGAGGCTGACAAGAGGAATTACAGCAGGCTCTGGTCGGCTATTTGGTGTTATAGTGTATTATTATTTACTTTGCTTCAAGCAAAATCATACCCTCACTTAAGTAACTCTCACAAGCCCAAAACAGCCAGTTAGTTCCTCCATATACCAGAGTGCTGTCCCTGGTGAGAGCACAGACGATGGAAAGAGGAGAAGAGGGAAGACAGTAGTTCATGGGCTTGAAGTTTTGGACCAGTTCAGGTAAGGGTATGTGTGGGCATACAGCATTCTTATTTCATTCAGTTCAAATGTCTTATCTGTTTTCACCAGCAACTTCTGTTGATGATGCCCAGTTGTGGATTTTGAGGGTAGTGGGCCTTTTTTTTTTTTGTGGAAGCTTTTGACTGCATTTAAACTTTTCCATCAGCAGTAAAGTGTAATTCCTTGAGACTCAAATGAGAAAATAAGAACAGAGAACAAAATTGCATTTGACTCTCAAATATTAAAAACAGCAGTTGGACTTTGCAATTGCAAGATCAATTTGGAATTATATTTCTAATTAAGAGATCTTAAGTGCCCACATATTAAAGGGAATTTTTATGGACTAGAAATCTTTGCTGAGCAGACTGATTTTTGCCTGAACCGAGCCATGTTCTTGAGTGGTGTTTTCCCACATACTGAAAAGGAAAAATCCCTCTTACTATGTATCTCAGTTGTAAATTACTTGGGAACAGATGCATAAACTTTCTGAGGAAAATATTTCTCAAAAATGAGTGTCAGCTATTAATTTCTGTTCAGACTAGGAAAGCTGAATGTTTCTTATCAGTAGTACAGTTTATTCTAATAAATCAATCAGTTTACAAAAAAATAACATTACTGTAGCAGTGAATGCACAATTAACCAAATTTATTCATCTATCAAAGATCAGCTCAAAGATAAGTAATCAAAATCAAAAGAAAAAATATATAAATCTTCCATAAAACTATAAATAATGACATGTGGCTTAATATTTTGTTGGAAGCATATAGTATTAGATACTCTGGAAATTTGAAATGGGGTATGTGCTTCTGCAGGACAATGTTACTACCACTATAGTGTCAGTGTAAGAACAAAATTACATCTAAATTAGTTACTTGATCCTTAATGTGACAGTACCAGTGGGAAGCTACAGATCCTTTAGTAGGCTTAAGAAAGGCACACTAAACCACAAATAAGACCTCTTGTCAGTTCAAATGTATCCTCAATGACTGCCAGAATTTTCTTTTCATTATATATATATACTTTTTTTTTATTATTCTGCTTTGATGAAGAAGTGTAGGAGTGCATTCTAGGCAGCAATAATCAAAAATAAACTGAGCATGCATGATAGCTGCTGCTTCTCCATGATCATTACATAGTTGATGAATAGCAATCTGCTGCTCCATGAGCCAGCAGTTCACAGGTCTTGGCCCCTCTCCTTAGCTCATTGAAAAAGAGCCCAGCTGAGTGTAGTACTTGATGTTGAGGAGGTATGCTAAACAGTGTAAGGCTGAGAGATTTCTTGGTGTTGCGTTGTGTCGCCTAGAAGTATGCTTGATGGAAGGACCACAAGATTTAAGAAGAAATGAGGAAAGTATTTGTCAAGCAAATGAAGAGTAAGGTGTATAGCTGTGCAGAGAGCATCTTTGGTCATTGGTGCATGGTCCATACAGACAACATGTTTTTCCAGTTCAAACTGCTTTTTGCCCCGTGTCTGTTGTTTTAAACTTCAGCAGTTCAAAATGAAGTTAACGATAATTTCTGGTATGAAAGTATTGAAATTGTAAAGTCTTCAAGCAGTAAAGACTGAACTAAAGAGAGAGCAGAGAAGTCAGAACTGAATAAAAACTGAAGGATCTTTACTGTTCTACTATTACTTATATACAGTGTCTTGTTTACTGTTACAGCTAATATAAGGGCATGTTAAATCATGCAGCCACAGAAGGGCAAAAAAGCTGGAGAACAAGTCTTATGAGAGGTAGCTAAGGGAAATTGGGTTGTTTAGCCTAGAGAAAAGGAGGCTGAGGGGAGACTCATCGCTCTCTACAACTATCTGAAAGGAGGTTGTAGTGAGGTGGGTGTTTACCTCTTCTCCCAAGTGACAGGTGACAGGACGAGAGGAAAGGGCCTCAAGTTGCACCAGGAGAGATTCCAAAAAGGGTTATCAGGCACTGGCATTGGCTGCCCAGGGAGGTGGTTGAGTCACTATCCCTGGAAGTATTTAAAAGATGGGTAGATGAGGTGCTCGGGGATCTGTTTTAGTACTGGACAGGTACTGTTGGACTCGATGACCTCAAAGTTTTTTTACAACCAAGGAATTCTATGATCCTCTGATTCTAAAATTGCTGTTGATTCCTTTAAAACAATATAGGAAAATCCAGGTCCCAGTTTAATGATGCCATAATGATGGTATATATTTAAAATACTCAGAAAAAATGCGATATTAACAAAGGAGAGCATTCAGTAATCATGGAAGTGTAGAGCATTTTAATTTGGGCTTTCTTTTAATGGAAAATTTCTATATAAGGAAATATAAATTGGTCAAAATGTATGTCTTTCAGCAAGATTCTAATACTTGGCTTGCTGTAATATTACCCACTCTTAGAAACTGACTTTATTTAATATCTATCAGGAATGCTGCTAATTGCAGTCTGCAAGTAAGTGCTTTGCTAGATGTGGCAAGGCATAACAATATTACTTGGTCTTTCTTATCTGTTTTCTCAGCTCAGAGGAAAGCTAATGTGCTTGCAAGTTTGTGCATTTACACCAGATAAGGAGCACTCTGAGGTCAGCCTTTTATCTAGTTTATCAATTCAGTTTCATCTAGCATCTCATTGGTAATATCAGCTTGCCCTTTTACAAATATTGCATAGTAACTAAACCAAGTTTGACTATCCTAAGATTTTCATTTACTCTGTAACAAGTTTGCATTCAATGTGAGACTTCTATGGGAATATTACTTTTTTTTTTTCTTTTCTAATGTTCTTCTGTGGCAGACTTTTGGGCTGGTACAACTGTTGAAACTTCGTGATGCACTAAATCCACATGGCAAGAAATTGGTCTAGTTTACCATTTCACCTCATTTTGAGAGCTGAAAATTTAAACAATGAGATAGGATAAACTTTGCAGAGGTGCTGATTAACGCCAGTTGTGGATGTTTGCCTTGTTTTTCCATTGCATGTGAATGGTGCATTAATCAGAACTAATGCACAAGATGATTCTTATTGAAATTTCATATTGTTCTTTTTCTTGACAAAAATAGAATTTAAGCGCTTATTTCGCTAATAGTTATTAGTGAGGAAAATGTTACATTATTATTTCCAGGATGTGCAATGATAAAAATGAATTCAAACCAAACGTTATTCAGCGGGGTTGTTTCTAGGAGTTTCCTTTGTTATCTTACAGAACTCTTTGCATTGACAAATTCATACAACCTTGCATTGAGGCATAGCTAATGTGAATTTGTTTCTGGGACATCAGCTCCTGCTGCAGCACAGCAGAAGTTCCTGCCAGAAGAGTTCTAGATCTCATTAATGTGTGCTGCTACATTAGCATCTCAGTTTGGATCAGAAGTTTGCTTTTGAGTTGCATTTTTTCTGTTATCTGACTTTCCAGTTCTTGACTGGACTTGTGCAGCTGTCTTTAGATAACTAGATTCCTTTTGGATGAAAATGAACTGAACGATGTACTCCTGGAGAACCTCTATTTGTGACCCAGTGACTAGAGGTCACTCAGTTTGTGTGACCAGGTTGGAGGCGGTCTTACCATGCCCAGTTCTCAGCACTGCTCTGCAAATCTGCTCCCTTTGCATTGCATCACTTACTATTGTTCACATAGCCTAAGCTGCTCTGACAAGGCTGCAAGATGGATCCACCTGTACAATTTTCTTAACAGAAGCATTGCAAAACCATTAATAGATCTCTTAAACTCCATGTTAATATTTTGCTTAAAGATGGAATAAACCTGTGAATTTTTCAAATAGAAAAATCTAGATCTTAGTGGAACAGAATAAATTAAAATCAAAGATTTTAGTAAACAAATTTCTTCCTGCTTACTCTTTCCTGTCAGGGAAAATCCTTTCCTTCAGCGTTACTTTCAGTTCCGTAACGTATAGTAGATTTTTGGGTTGAAAAAGCCTCTGTGGTCTCTTTTGAATGCCTCAAATGCCTCTTCCTTTTTTTTCATTGCCTTTGCAACATGTCTTCGTGTCTGCTTCTCCATTTTCCTGGATACATATGGTCAGCAACTCCTAGAAGGGAGAGATTTTCCTAAGCAACATGTAAAGAAGGAAATTGCACAGTCCAATATGCTAGAGCAGGAAAAGAAAGAGATGGTCAGACATCTGTCTCTCAGTAAGAAAATGCATGTGCTATAAAATGTGAATATATAGATTGGTAAATTATGAAAACTATCATAGGTACCGCACACACTTGTTCTGTATCAATCATGTTGCACTATGTTTTGCAGTATAGAATCTTTTATTAGTGCATTCAGTAGTTTGAGAACATAAAATCTTTTATGCAGTGGCCTTTGGGCTTACTTAATGGAGTGCTTTAGGTAAGCTCTTTGTTAACACCATCAAATAGGTGCGAAACAACAATAAAAGTAAGGATTTACTTGGGGGAAGCAAGGGAAACAAAACAAGGTGTGCATCAGGCTAGGATCACTGTAATCTGTGAGTGATCTAGACCTCAGGTGTCAATATTCAAAAGATGGATTCCCTTTGACTTTCTCTTCCTTCTGGTCTCTGAAAATTAGCTATGGTTACTTCATGGCTCTTTTTAATACTGAAAGATACACAATTTTTATTTAATTAAAAATTGGTCCTTTCTGAGTGCCAAATCAATAATGAACTGAAGTTGACCAGTCTTATGACTATTGTTCACTAGTAGCTTAGATTTTTCTGCTTGCTTTCTCACAAACACTTTTCATTTTTCCTCTCTCTTGTCCACAAGTACTTTTATTCTTTCTTATCTTTGCTGCTTAAATCTCAGCATTTTTTACAGTAAGTTTTCATCTTCACTACTTCAAATGTTCTTTCTTCCTACACATCTAAAATGTTGACATCATTATCATCTGCATTGCTCTGATCACAGTTCCCTCCTTCCTAAATTATTGAGCAAGTTTTCCTCTTTCACATACAGTTCAAGCTCCTTCTCATGCTTTATATATTTATTCTAAACTGTTCTCTTGCTAATCTGGTATGCTCCCTTCTCCCCTCTTCTCCTTGTGTCTCTAATGCATTGGTCTCTGTTAAACTTGCTGAGCACATCCATCCTTCTCTTTGGAAGGACTTTTAATAATCCATATATTAGGCAAAACCGGCAAGTATAGGCACCCCTCAGAACCCATTTACAACCTAAGATGGAGGTTTTACTCTGTTTCTCTTCAACACCTGATGACAAAAGCTGTACTGTCATCCTTTCAGAGTAGGTACCTCAGGGGTGTAGGCCTGATGGGACTGTGAGCTCTGGTCCCTATGTTTGTATTCCTTTGAACTTCTAATGTCACAGTCTGCCTCAATTTCAGCTGATGGCCTAGGGAACAAAAAAAAAAAAGGAGAAAAAAAGAAGCTGTTCCTATCTAGTTGTTAAAGCTGCTTTTATGACATATGCACTATCTTCTATTGGGAAACACTGTGTGAAGTTCCTAGGTTGTGTAACAGCTTTGAAGGTGGTAGGTTTGGTGGGGTTTTTTTGAATGCTTTTCATTTTAAAATCTGAAATTCATCTGAATATTTCCTCAGTTGATTTCTTAGTCAACATTAGCATGACACTGTCCTTTGGTCCACTTCCAGATGCTTAATAATGTGAATGTCCTAGGCAATGTTTAGCTAGAATTGTATCACACCACGTCTAACTTCTGCTATTGTGTCCACCAGCAGCAATGTTTCTCTTTCTAGTTGCCTACAAATATCCATGCTTAAAAATATTTACTTCTGCAGTAGAATATTTTAGAGAGCTATTTTGAATAGCATTTTTTCTTTTCTTCTAAGGCCACCAGATAATGCACTTCCTTGTAAATAACAATGATAGTTTGTCTTGGCATTTAGTTGATAAACAAAATCTTAATTTTTTAGTAAAAGATTTTTTAGTCCTCTTTGATTTATACATTCAAGTTTGAACTTTCACCTTGATTTCCATAATATGAGGAGCAGAGTCTTTAGAGATTTAATGTAAGTATTTATTGACCAACTGGTGGATTGGTGTTTTAATGTAGAAATTACATAAACTGTTACCCTGAGTGAGCCTCTGCATTTAGAGAGCCTAATTTTATTTTGATATATTTAGTAAGATGCAATTACATATTCAGAGGAGGAAAAAGTAGCTTGTATGTCATTTCTCTGTTTCATAAATGCAGAACTCTAATGCCAGTGAAGATCTATTGGAATAAACAAAATCACAAGTAAAGTTTTCTCTCAACACTGTAACTCTAAGGCTCCTTGGAGCTCCTCTAAAATACTTGGGATTTTTTGATAGAAGAAAAAGTTATCCTTAGGGAAGCAAAATATACTTCTTAGAATTGCTAATAGGTCTTAAAATATTTCTGATTCCATTAAGTACAGAAAAACTCTGCAGAAGTTGGGATCTTAATTAAGACTGTCTTGCAGCAATGTTTTGTCATTTAAGTATTAGAAGTTTCATTTCTAATAGCTTTTTTATTAAAAATGACAGTCTTACAGGGCAACTTATTTGACACAGCCAAGCTGCGCTTGAACAACTGCAAGAAATCAAAATATTTTTTTTAAGGGTTCTTATCTAAGCAGATCATTTAAGTAAGCTGTGGTCAAGTTTGCAAACAGAATAATATACATGTGAATGTGTGTGCAGAGATATACAGCAGTTATCAAGACAATGTATAGATAGATGTTTCTAAATTTAATGGTGCCTTTGAGTGAGTAATATTTCCACTGTTCATCAGATTGAAGGGCCATCGTTTTAATATAGTCCTCTGTATGCTATCGCATTCTTTCCAATCCATTTCACAGGGAAATTGTCCATTGTTAGAAAGATATTGTTTGCATGGCTTGGTACATCACTGTCACACTATTAACCTTCAAATATTATGCACACAATTGACATACACTAAAAGAAGCAAATCAAGATGTTTTAATTTATTTTTGCTCTCTAGAAGACACAAGTTAAATAACTTGCTCTTAATTTGACTGACATGATACTTGCACATTACAGAAATAAACTGCAAGAAGCATTTTGACGATGTCATTGTTAGAAGTGTGGGATTTTTCCCCCTTTAACTGCTGTAACAAATGAGCACCCATGCTTGAGCACTGACCTCTGTGCCAGCCAGCTTTCCATGGGAAGGAAAAGTGTGTTCAGGTCTGCTGGCTGTAGTACTAATCCACATCCAAGAAGATCATTGTTTACCTTGATAAACTTTACAGGCTAGAGTTTGTTATTTCCCTCTCATACTTTTATAAAAAATAAAATTAAAAATTTATAAAATAAAAATTGAAGAGCTAAACACATGTTCAGCACTGGAAATATAATTAATATATTGAAAGCAGTAGCTATTGTTATCAACCTCATAAAACCTTTAAAGTATATGTAGGTATCTTTTGTCTTAATATAGAAGCCATAAAAAAAAGTCTACTGAAAGAATTGAGTCAGTTGTTGTTTTGCATGAATTAGGATCTCTGAAGCTGTTAGACAAGAAATTCTGTATTTTTGAAACTAAAAGATGTGTTTGAAAAAAACACTTTCTTCCTGGGTGATTTACAAGAATTTAATCTCATCTTGAAGTAAAAGGTGACACTTTCTCTTAGTTTTCCAGTTATTTTATGGGTTATCTACATCTTAGAGGGCTAAATATGCCACACATATCTTCACAATCCCACTAGGAGACTTATCCCTTATTCTTCTGCACTTGTATTATGAACATTGTTCTTCTCTTTTAAACCATTTTCAGTCTTTCTACCCCCAACAAAACAGCTTTTCTACAAATTTCCATACCCCATGGACTTCTGCAGAGGCTCTGCAGTTTACTGTCACAATGGGAGGGTTCTACTCTTCCAAATTCGTGTGGGAAAAAAATTCTCTTTCTGTGTCCTTTTCTTATTGTCAGTGAACAATGTTGGGTTATTTCTTTTGTGCTGTGCCCCAATTTAAATGTAGCTTAAAGGGCAGGGAAATTAGGAGATGGGAAGAAACCGGATATGAAATGCAGCAGTCTCACAAGGAGCAGGTCCAGAGTGTTTGTTCTACACGTTTACCCTAACCCATAAATCACCATCTCAGGCCTTTGTCAACAGAGTGCTTTTTCAAGGACTAACAAACACTAGCATTTTTTTTCCAAATGGTTGAAGAAAACTTCTGTTTTTTCTTTCACCAGGTATAATTTATAACTGGAATGCTGCATCACACATTGAATAAAGGAGTTTCCTATGCATCTCAAAGTGATACTGAATGCCAACGTATTGTTTGGCGGGAGAAATGCCCGAGTGTGTTTTGCACTTATATAAAACTTCACAGCAAGTCCTAGAGCAATTGGTTTCCTTTAAAATGTTTGCAATTCCCAATGGTCAGTGGGTGAAGGGATAAAAATGCTGAAGATGGACTTTCAGAAAAGCATTTTTAATGATTTTGATTATTTAAATAAAATGAGATGTTATGCTCTAAAATAGATTTCCCTTGTGCTAAAGTACCAAACTTTTATCATAATTTGAGATCACTGTTTTTGAGCTAATGGCAGTGCCTTACTCCAATTAATCTCATTTTTGGTGCCTAGTAGAGAAAAATTACTGGTTTTGCTTTCTGGATTTTCTTTTAAAGACTAGCAGCAAGGAAAATCTTTCTTTTATTTCAGAAATTCACAACAGCTGTTTGTCAATATTTTGAAATAGGAACAGAGAAAGCCATGAAATATTAAAGGTGCACCAAATCCCATCCTTTCTGCAGGTATACCTTTGGTTTCAGTAGTTCTGTTTAGTCTGGGTTATTTATACTTTTCCAACAAGTACTAATTTAAAAATCTGTATTCCTAGTTCTCAGTTAAATATTTATCTAAATTTATAAAGCTGCTTCTGCTGATTAGTGAGCTACCTGTTATGGGAGAACAAAGAACCTGAAAAGGCAGCAAATTAAGGTCACAGGTCAGCGTTCAGGCAAAATAGAGCTGGGCTACCAAATGATTTCCTGTTATTAAGCCAATAAATCAGGCAGATGTTGATAGATGCAAGCACTGGGGCAGTGCGTCAGCCTCATGAAAAAATTGTTTAACAGATTCAGGTGATCAGTGCTGTCAGAATCTTGCATGTGAAAAATAAGATGACAAATTGAGCAGTAAGGCTGTGACACCAGAGATTATTATGTCCCCCTTCCCCCCCCCCCCCCCCAACATTTTATATCTAGCCTAAAAGCAAAAGCACAACAAAGAAATAAATAAAATTATGTGTCTATCCATTTGTGTCCCTTGGAAAACCCACAAGTGAGGCGGAAGGCTAATGGATTTTCAAAACAAATGCAACCTGCTGCATAAGCCCTGATTGAAGAGCTCTGAAGGGGAAGAAAATAGATAAAGGGGTTATTGAATTATTAATGGACTCTATGATAGTGGTCTAATTAGAGCTAAAGAGTTATCACTTTTTACTAATGGTATGATGAAAACAAAAAATAACCCATCACAACATATCAGGACAGAATTTATGTTAAAACTGAATGCTTTTCATGGCAAAAAGCACTATATTGTACTTACTTTTAGGAATTTCTGGAGTTTGTGTATTACAAAATGTGTAGCATAAAAATCTGGCATTCATTTTTTCTGAGTGACACCAGCATAATAATCCAGCAACTGTTGTTGAAGGCCCAACATTCTTGTTGGGCCTTCAGTTTGAAAACACTTTAAACTGATGAAAAAATTAGTCTCTATTAAGAAGAAGGTCTTTCCAGTCAATGTGTCTGCTCTCGTGAACCACTGAAACTTAGTGCTCCAATTTTTAAGGTGTTTTTTGTAAAGATAAAGGTATTTAATTAGTTTTACTTTTTGGAAACTTGAAAACTAGGGTCCAAGAGACTCTTTATGTGATTTTCCTAGGAAGCTTGCTGTTGGGAGGCAGTGTCCTCCGTGTGGCCATAACAAGCTGTGGGTTTACCAGCCCCCTCCACCTCACTTCCTGCCCCCCAAGTGACCAGGTATTACTAAGTGTCAGAAACAAAAACCGTTTGCCATAGTGAGGTAAATGTAAGGAACTCATCAAAGGACTATATGAGTGAGACTCGGCAATTTTCCTCCTGGGCTAAGTATGAACTCTTTCCTGATTCCTCTGATGTGATGTGATATGTGAGGCAGGCTATTGGCTTTACAAGTGCCAAAAAACCGCATGTGCGACATGAAATACAGATTCTCAAGCATTAAGTTAATTTGTGAGCTGTTAAATATCATAAAGCTGCAAGAGTGATGACTTTATAGGTAAAGCTAGCAGAGGAAGAAAACAAAAAGCATTCATTCCTACCTTAGGAGATACCTGAAAGCCACCATGAACCGTCATTGGGTCATTTAAGATTTTTTCAATAGTTACTCTGTCAGAGATATCAGATTACTGCTGTTACCTGTCTCACAGATGGACAGGAAAGTGCTGTGAATATAAGTTTTTTGCTGACAAGCTCACCCAGAGAAAAATAAATTGTTCTTTGAATGATATCAATTCCCTGTTTGTTTATCTGTCTCTGTTTCTTTTTTTTTAATGGTGGGTTCTATGCCCTGTCCCCAGGATACTCTGATGGTGACTGGATTCTCTGTAAAATCTTTCTCAAAGTGAAATGAGGTTGTGGGGTGGAAAGTGTATTGCTAAGAGATATTTCTTCATAAATTCTCCCTCAGGTCTTCCGTTTGGTTCATAATGACAAGGTCATGGTAAACGGTAATTGCTAACAATTTGAAGGAAGCAAGTGAGTCAAAAGCTCCAAGTACAACTTAGATTTTTTATCAGGAAAAATAAACAAGTAAAGTAAAGTGAAGGGATTAATGGCCTTTGCTGAATCTGATTGATTCTGCCAATTTAAGAGAAATGCAATTGAAGCTATAATTTTGCAAGCATCAGACCTTAATGGTGCAGACATTCGTATTTAGGAGTTGCTTTGGGAGGTGTTGTCAACCTGGCAAATAAAATCCCTGAGCCGGTGCAATCTGCAGGAAAGCTGTGTTCATCAAGAGGGGTCTGTGGGTGGATGCTGCTCTGGGTGGTACCGGTGACAGCTGTTGAGACAGTCCCTCTACCTGCTACCAAACTCATCCTGCTCTCCTGACTCAGGGGTTTAGGTGCTGACTCTTTAGTTTGGTTTATTCAAAGTGAACAGAATTATTTGTATTCAGAAATTTTAACTATTTATAATAGATAAGCCAGCCTGGATCACTTTAACTGTTCCAAGTTAGAGGGAAAGTATGCAAGTTGTGATCCTGCTGCTGCAAACGGTCACTGCCTCTGTTTCAGGGCTGGTGGGAAGGGCGTTTCATTGTGTTCAGATGCAGTTAGTTCAGGACAGGCAAATGCAGTCCAATTGTGTGAAGTATATATGAAACAGTTGAACCTTACTGAAGGTTGCTTTCCTTTCTCTTCCATATTTAGCATAGGGAAAGCCAGCCATGTTTTTAACAGTCTAAGTAATCAAGGCTGAATTTGGATTGACAGTGCATACCTTACTTGAAAGGTGTAAGGGATGAGAAAAAAGGGACTGTTGACAAAGAGAAGCACAAATGCCTACCTCTGTTCATCAGCTGTGTGCACAATCATACAGAACATTTTGCTGTCAACAAAACAGAACTGCCGTGCATGAGTGTCTGGATGGTACAGCTGGCTTGGGGGACAGTATTTGTCACAGCTTATTACAAATGTGCTGTCCCTAAACACCACCTTTTTATTCCTTGCATAGGCAACAAACTGGAGATCTGCAAGCAATTATTTGCAGAAGTACCATTATAGAGGTGCTGGCACAGTCAAAAGCATACATCTGGCCCTGTGATGTACAAACTGCTCCATCACACAGCTGTCACACTGTTGTCTCTTGTATTTCCTGGATGATATTTTTGGGCTATTTAGGCAGTTCTAATTCTTCTTGTTTAGTATAGAGAAAAAACAACAAGGGATAGAAAGCAACAATTTATTAATATTATACAGACCTGCAATAATGTATGAACAACATAGATCAGTCTGTGAAGTTAATTTTTTTTCAAGAAATTCTTTTTGTTACAGGAAACTGCACAAATACCCCATAACTCTCATTTGGTACACTGAAGCGATAACCATTTATTTTTTTGAGTTCCAGAGTTGTAGTGTGAGGGTCTTTGATTATTAACCCCAGTGGTCTCTGCATTTGTTGCTTTCATTTTGTGTAAACCTTCTTTTACCAACTTTTATTTTTCATACATTGAGGGAATTGAAATGAGCCTGCTAGGTACCTTAGGGACCAAGGTATCATATATGATGTATATTGTAATTTTAATAGAGACACGTTAACAGTTTCTGAATACACAGTGTACTTACAGCAGGTTGTTAAAAATTGCCTTGAAAAGTGGGTTAAAAAAGAAAAATTTAAGTCCTTGGTTTATCATGTGCTCATCACAGTCAGAAGACTATGTGTGGTTATATAATTAAAGGCTGCTGTTCTTCACTTTATGACAGTGCTCTTAATGAGTCAACGCTATCAAGGGACTCTTCTCAGATATAACTTAGGGTGCTATACACTATCATTTTAAAACAGCATGAGTACAACGGCAATTTATTACAATACTGTTAACTCTCTCAATACAACCATGTGGCTAATTAAGTATAACAAGTTCACTTCTGGGATTGGCTCCACAGTCTGCAGGCTGTTCTTCCTCCACATCCTTTGGGATTTCCCATCTGTGTGGGAGACCAAGAGCAGCCCCATGCGGCACAGTTTTCCGCACCTGGAGAGATGTGTAATTCCCTGTCAGAGAAGTGAAAATTACATTTAGGTCTTCATTGCCTCCAAGATTTAGGGGCAAAAATGTTTGATCTAAAAGTCTGTCTTAATGCTGTGAAAGTTTTTCTCTCTTGATAATGTGTTTATCGTAGTAAGTTAAACATGGCTGCAAACATGGTGGCCCAATTCCTGAGGCTGACTGATGAGAAACAGCCCATATCCTTCCCTGGTTTAACTGTCTTTAGTTTCCACAGGAGGCTGGCTGCATGCAAAAGTGTCTATTGAGCTGTATTTGTCCCCTATCAACTCCTGAGTTTTACACAAGAACAGTTGGGAGAGTACTAGCTGGCCTGGGCCAAAATCAAACCAGGATGCTCTAATACTGGAGGGGTATAAAAAGTCATATCCCAGATCCTGAGAATTTCCAAGGTACTGTTTAACTTCCTGGTAACTTGTGAATGCTATGACAGGGAAAAAATGTTCAGTTAACATACTTTTAATCAGATCATTACCAAAGCGGTTTATTGACTTTTTAATGATACTTCATTAACCAGCAATCAGGAAACTGTAAGTATCAATATCACCAATGCAACCAATGAACCACATTATTAGACATTCACATAATGTTAATTAACACCTACAAATACCTGGGCATCCCTTCTATAGCTATTCCCTGAAAACTGTCATCACATTCACACCAAGTTATGGGCTCCAGACAATTTTAGAAACTATGAGTGGTCCAGCTTTTGCGCACTTATACTGCCTCCTGCAACCCAGTGATGCACAGTCTAGTGAGAAAACACCCCTGGGGTTTGCATATGCACACTCGAGGTTTTGGGTCCTGCTGGTGTTCCCAAGTTATCCAGTCCTCAACCTGGTGTGCAGAGGGTGACCATTGCATTCAGAGCCCAATGAGAAGCCTGTCAAGTCTGGCCAAGGCAGAGGTTCCTGAGGTCATGGAGGAGATCAGAGGGCAACTTCTGACAGTATCAAACAAGCAGCTTGACTCTGCTATCTCCACTACTCAGTCTCTCAACAAATTTTCATGCCTCCTTTGCACTTCTTTTCAAGCTGACTCCTCTGTTTTAAGAGCCTCTTTGTAATTCCCCTGTTATTGTTTATTCCAGCTGTTTGTTGGCTTTCCCTTTAGCATTATCAGCATGTACCCTTTCAGGTGAATTCTAAGTATTCAGTTCACTTATGCTGCTTACCCTGCCATGCCTTTCTTAGCAGCTGTTTTCCAAGCCATTTTGCCAATGGTGAGCAGTGGAAGCCAGCCCCACAGGGTAAGTTTCATCCTCTGTAGACAGGTGAATGTGTGTTCAACTGGAATACACAGCATGAAATGTACACAAATCTAACCTTTCTTTAAAAAAAAATTATGTAATTATTATTTTATTATTATAATAACTCCTATTTGATGAACTTGCATATAAAATATTTTTTTGTTAAGGAACAATAAACCTCCTCTAATAACTCTTTAGCAAGAAGTTTGATAGTTTTTCCTTCAACTTTGTTGTATAAGAATGTAAGTACTTCTATGTAATCAAACAGAATACATACAGGACATACACACATATAGGATTTGATTTACTCAAATGAGATTGTGGTCAGATAAAACCATGACAATTTTATTTGCATATATGTTTTCTGTATACTTCACTGAATGCTTAGAATTAGCACGTTGTTTCCAGCAAAGGTGCTGGAGTTTCTGCCTTTTTTTTTTTTCCTAGCTCCTTATATTTTGAAAGGCTGGAAATAGTTGCTTTTTCTACAATCTCTTTTGTTAATATTTCTAAATAATGTAGCCTAAAAGTTCAAGATGGTCTTGTCTGATGCTCCTTTGTTTTATGACTTATATTCACGTGTCCACATAGATATTTTTCTGTAGGCTAAATCTGTGTGCAACCTTCTAGTGACTCTTCTACTGTGATCTTTCTGCACCTGAAATGTCTGTCTGTCTATCTGTAATGCCAGCTCTGGAAGTCCTGGTGGATGTTCCGGGCACGTCCCAACTAACAACCCACAGCCTGATTTCTACAGTATCTTCTGCCTTGTTCTCTTGTGTAAGTCAAGACCGTCAGCCATGTTACAAAGCACACACATCCACACTGCAGATGGTGGTAGATCTTGCTTCCTGAACTTAAAAATTTTAGGTCAGGGCTTTTATATATATGTTGTCAAGGGCATTTTTTACAATAGGGATGTCATACTTAATCTAACAATGTTATAGATAAAAGAAAAAACTGGGGATATGAGAGTTCTGGAAGAACTATTATCACTCCAACAATTTTTTTCTATTTCTGTTTCTAAATAGTAATAAAGGTGTGCCACGCTTTTATGAATATATTAAGTTTTGATCAGGGCTTGTGTAATAGCCAGTAAGTAGATTCCAGTAGAATAAATTGTGTGACTTCCTTTTAGATTACCACATAATCTCTAGGCAGTATTTCTTACTTTGAATACTAATTATGCTGCAATTTAATTGAGCCACGAATTACCCATAATTATCTGTTTTCCATGGTAAAACAAACCGATGTAATTATTCTCTCTTCAATGCCTTGAATTTATACATGGTATGAACAAAACTTAAGCCAATGTGTACGGGGCTAAGAGCAAAAAATGGGATTTTTCTTTTAGTCCTGAACCTCTTCGTAGCAATATAATTTCAATTAAATAGAGGCAGAGAGGACCTCCAGAAAAAAGACAACCTACATTGGGAATGTCAGTAGTGAAGTTGTAGCATAAAAAGTATTTTTAGTCATCTTGATCATTGCTGCTGAAGCTAGGATTTGGAAAAGGTGTGTGTACGTGCATGGTTATAGTGCACTACAGTACTGCTATTCCCCACATAGTGCAGCTTTTGGAGACGTGAAATGCTTTTACGCTGCATTTGTTTACAGCAGACAGACAAGGTCTTGAAAAAGTCCAGGGTGAAGTGACCCTTGAAGGTGCTTGAAGTTATCCATCTCTGTCTGAAGTGTAGTAATTGAGAATCAAGCCCAGCTTTGCCTGAATTAAATCATTAAGTAATTAAAAAAAAAACCTAAGAAATTATTCCCTGGAGTAGAATAGATACAAATATTTAGGCTAATGCAGTCCTAAACCTTATATCCTGAGATAGGGCATCTCATTTTACAAAGGCCAATAGATGACATGCTCTAAAACAAATATAATACAGGAAAGTCAAACACCAGATAAAAGATTTTGAATCATGTTGTTCTCTGTTATGTGTCCCATAATGGAGCACCTGCACCAAGGCTTTCTAGAAATGACATATCACAAAAAGGTCAGATATCATGCAATTCCTCTACTGAGACATCTGTCAAGTCATGTTTCCCGTCAAAACAAGGTAATGTCCTGAAAGAAAGCGGTATGTTTTGCAACAGCCTGTAGCATATGGCAGTGAAAATGCATGTCAGTAAAGTAAAAGTCATGCCATGTACCTGCTTTTCAACTGTAACATGTTATTTGTCATAAAAAAAATACAGTTGTTTATTTTTTAATAAGAAATTTCCATGTTTTCATATGTTGTTTGACTTACTGGATTGAAAGCAAAGAGCAGGAAGCCTCTATGTTCAGTATAGAAACTTAAAATGACAGAATACCATGTGTAATAAAAACATCGTTAGACCAAATATGAGGCTGTTTCTGATTTACACGAAGGACCACTTACATTTCTCCAGCAGTGCAAAGCAGTGTTAGTTTAAATCATTGACTTGAAGTAAAGTTGAGACTCAGGCCCAAATACTTGACTTTAATTCTAATTGACTAGGCATCTTCTTTTGAAAATCCCTTGTGAAAATCTCAAATAAATGGTTATAGTTTCTTCTAAGGAGAAGAAAATGTTGTGAGTAAATTTATATCTAGAATGAAATATTTCAGGCGTAGTTTCAAAGCCATGTAATATCCTTGAATGCTGATATTTTCAGTGGGGAACATATATGATGAAAGGTATTTTGAAATTTGTGTGGATGCCGCAGTGATAGTAGCACCAGAAATACATATAATGGATAAAAGAGGAAAGGCTCAACTTCCCCTTTATTGGCTACACACAAAAAGAGTTGCTGCATTCCAGTTAAAAAAGGGCTGAAGCACCTTCTTCCTTTATCGGTTTTAAATAGTTGCCAGACAGAGAAATTTAATTCAATTTCTTATTTTATCTCCCCACAGCAGAGAAATTATGTGGATTGTTTTATAGGTCAGTGCAACCAAAACTTGGCTTTAGGTATGATTATGTTCACTGAAGGCATCTCGAGTATGCTCCCCAGCCTAGATCCTGAGACTGAGAGAGAAAGAGACTTCAGTCGAAGTCAAAGCTTACATATGGGAAAGGCAAAGCCCTAGATACTCCTTCCTGGGCTCAGAAAACCCACCCTTGCCTAGGCTTTGGCCTGGCTCTTAAAAGTAGTATGTAGGTGCAGTTATCAGCTTGTCCCATATCATATACAATTTTCTTCAATATCTTCAGTGGCTACTGTTTTAGAAAAGATGTTGCACTAGATGGCCCATTAATTCTTGTCATTTCATGCCTTTTTCCTGTTGGGGAAATGAATAATTTGATTGCTGCATAGAAATAAAGTCATAAAGCCCCCGTGTCTGCAAATTTCTCTTCTCGATTTTTACCAGTTCATTACTATTCAGGATTATGTTCTTATTATTGCAGTGTATTATAGCCTATGAAAGAAGAGATCTGTGTCTGGTAGAAATCAGAACAGCCTGGCTTCTGTATTACACTCGTTTTTAATCAAAGTACATGCGCTATTGTGAATATGTACCTCAGAAAATACACAGCAAGATAAAGACTACTGAGCACTTTATGAAAGCATAAACTGAAGGAACCGTGTCAGTGTCTGGGACTATGGCTAGTGTGAGTCCTGGAAATATTTAGGGCTAACTGTGAGCTACAAAGTTTGTGAAAAGTACAGCCTTGTTATGGGTGTATGTCAGAAATATAATTTCTTTTGCAAAGTACAGCAGTATGTCAAATCCATGAACTTGGAAAATCTTTCCTGTACTTAAGATCTGCTTAAAAAATTAGCAGACTTCTAAATCCCAAAGCTCTAGGAGGAAATTGTTGCAAGTTGTTATGTTACAGCTAATACAAGAAGAAAAATAAGGCAGTTTCTCTTAGCAACTTTAGAAACTATATTAAACAGCAGCTGTCTTATTTAAGAGGATTTTGCTTGTTTGGTCCTTCAAAGATGGCAAGAGTATTTAAAATAAGCTGCAGAAAATGTTAAAATCTCAATGAATTATGAATGTAGTGAGAAATTCATAACTCTATTCACTTGGAAAGATCTAGACAGAACATTTACTTTTGAGTCCTCACTTCATTAGCATGTATGCTGAAAATCAATGCGCTCCAAACTTTATTTTTGTCCAAGTTCCCTTTGGAATACAGAAACAAGCTTGCAGTTTGCACAACTGCCTGGCCTTCTGCCTTGAACATATAAGCACAGCTCTCCTTACAGCTGATTTCTTCAAAGTTTACATTTTCAAGCCATGAAATATCCATCGTTAGGATTGATTTTTCTATAATTTCCCAAGCTTTATAGTTCTTTCAGCTTTTAAGATGTTTCTATCTGTAAAGCACATGATTTGAGAGTATTTTAAACATACATAATCACAGGAAAGACAAGACCATGGAAAATCAGCCATGCTCTTCAAAATACATAATGTACTACATTCCGAGAAGTATTTCCAAGACTCTCCACGTGGCAGCATGAAAAAAAAGGGATCAATACACAGAATGAGCATGTCTGATATATTTTACTCATATATGCTATATATTTTACTCATATATGCTATCTGTTTGGATTCAGCATGACAAAACTTTGGCAGCAGAGACATGTCTAGCTTTGAAGAATTCGACTTCAGATTTGTTAAGGAATTGAACAGTTTTTGCTCCAACCAATATTGTGTGAGACTCGCTGTCCTGACCCTGCTTTGCTTTCCCCTTTCTGCCTGCCACTGGCCCCTGATGCGGTCTCAGTGCCAGCTCTCTCTCCCGTTATGCAATCAATTCCCCAGTGGCAGATGCTGATGCTGCCTAACATGAATCTACCATCAATCAGTATCTGGCATGAAAACCGATAGACTAAAGCACCTTCAGGCTACACAGTGCTTCAGCCAGGATGTACTCCATCCAGGGTTTCTCCAGAATACTGTTGGAAAAAGCAACTCCAGGTTGCAGAAACACAGACTTTCTTTGTGCATGAAGGGTACGGGTACTACAACTCACCGTGGCAGAGACTGGCTTTCATCAGATGACCTGATGCCTGAAGTCTTTTATATTGGGCACCAGCCAGTAAACAGGCCTGTAAGGAAGTTTGATGTTAGTCATTAGCATAACTGTATCACAGAAAACAAGACTAGATTGTATTTTTCTCATCAGTGTTGCCTATGGAAATTAGAGAAAGGTTTCTAGGTTTAGTTCTTATTTATCTACCTTTGAAAGGATCAAACAAATAGAAACTCTACATTAAGAGTGTCTGTATTTCTACGTTGGAGGACATGGAAGGACATGGTCATCCTCTGACCTTGGTGTTCCCTATATTGTTCCTCTCTCTTTGTCCAATGCTTTCAACCCTTCCATACACAGACTCTCCCTGAGGCACCACCGTCATGGCCGTGGGGCCCTGCATTGCCCTGCAATTGTGCCAGCTGAAACTGTGTCTCCAGCACGGGGCAGACCTGGTCACTCCTCACAGAGGCTGCTTGACAGACCCCCCTGACAGCTCTCAGGCAGCTGCACCCAGTACAGCTACATAATGATATGGATAGAAAAGGGAGATGTCTCCCATTCCCAACCAAGTTTTCTACCAGGTGATCTGCGACCAGCTGCTCCACTGAAATCCTTTGATTATTCTATTGGTGGAAATGCAGCCACTTTTATCAAAGTCTCCCTCTTTTTCATCAGAATTGGGCGTAAATTTCTTTTTTTTTCCTTCATAATTTCTCCACGATGGAAAGAGAGAACATATCTTCTCATAATTATAGAGAAATGCAATGATATAAAATAGACTTACCTTTTCTTTCACTGTTAACTTGTATTTGAAATACTTAATGTGAGACAGAAGATATGTCCAATATTTCACAAATATTGTTTCGCTTTGGTGCTGCACCATGGCTCTAAGGGGTGAGAACTAAATTTTCTCATCAGCAAAGAGTTGTTAATGCAATTTTAGAACTCCCTGAATTGTTTATAAATCATAATTTAATATTCAAAACCTTCAGAACTACCTAGTCCTCAGGAATATTAAAAAAAATATTAAGCAGCTATTTTTCAATTTGTGATCTTGAGAATGCTTGCAGATGCCACAAGGAGTCCCATTACATTGTCTAAGATTTCAAAAATCTAATTGACATCAAAACAAATGCAATACAAATGAGGTTTTCTATGGTATTCTTTTTCTGTGGATATTAACCACGTGTAAATGGGCAGTCACCTGAAGCCACAAGGTACATGTCAAAATCTTTTTTTGACTGTGAGCCCCCAGATATAGCAGCAACATTATGGGTAGCCTAAGACGAATGGACTTGACAGCAGCCATCTGGCTGGCTTTTTCAGCAGCTGAATTTTCTCACTTCTCCAGAATTACACAGCCTCACTGCCAATCTCCTAATGTGGCCCTAGTCTGGGAACAACACTGGAGCTGCTCATCAGCACTAGACTGTTCAAGGGCCAAAGATCTGCCTTAGAAAGGCAAGATATATTTGAGAGAAGGTATTATCTTTCCCTTTCCTTTCTGTTCCTCCCAAAATGATTTTATTTTGTACCTAGAAAATAAAAAGGCAATGTCCTTCTTTGTATTTTAAATTTCTAACCAAACTTTAGCTTGTTCTGCTGAAGAATATCCATTGAAGTACTCTATTAGTCTGAGAGGCAAGCCAATTTAGAAGTAAATGCACTCCGTATTTGTTTTGTTTTTTTCAAATTATGGGCTAAATATTTTCACCTTCTCCAACTTTTTTTTTTATTGCTCCTGATGTATTTATTTGTGACACACTGGTACTGCTTTTTTCATCATTTCCAGATGTCATTGTATGTGGCACAGAAGAGTATGGTACCAGAGGGTGTGGATTTTGCTAGGGAGAAAGTAGTCTTCACAAATCGGAGAGATTAACTGCATCACCAAGAACATGCAGAACTGATTAACACTGAGGAATTGATCACAATGATAAGGAATTTAGGACAACCCTGGAACTGGAAGAAGTTAACGTAGTGTCTGTTGATGAGAAATCAAGAAAAGAGTTTCTGAAGCTAATATGTCAAAATACATCCCAGCTGGAACTCTAACTTTGCTACTGAGTTAACCAATGTTAAGGCTGGTTTTCAGCACAATACAAATTTAATGGAAGCTGTAGGGATTTGAGGCCCTTTTGAAATATGCACAAAAATGACAAATTCAAATTTAAATATACACATTTTCAAAACACAGGTTTTGAAATTAAAATGTGCTTTTACCATGCGTCTTTTAATGTCAATATTTTCATTCATTCTATTCTGTGTGTCGAATTGACTCTAGGATTTATTTTAACACCTTTTAGTTTTGAAAACACAGCATCCAAATGAGGTCATTTCGTGAAAGTAAGACCTGGCTATATGTGGGAAACCACTGTTAGGTGGGTTAAACTTTGTTAACAACTTTTTATTACCTTCTGTTATTTCTGTTCTGCATCAATACTGCTTAGCATGTTTTAAAGTGATTAGTGAAATAATTTTTTTCCTCAGCATTTATCTTCAAGTCTTTGATTTGTCACATGAAGCATAAGTCTCCCTGATATTCAGTGAAGATGTGTAAATGTAACTATAGCCTACTTGGGGCATGGAACTTGTCTTATGTTAACCCATAAAATTTACTTATTATAATAAATAGTCAGTGATTCAATAATGCTAATAATTATCTATCAAAAAAAAATACAAAATGTTTTAAATAGAATGAATGGTGTATTCTAAACAGAAAGAGTAAGCCAAAAAGCCAGCTTAAATGTGTACAGACATACCATTGTATTGTATTTTATTTATTGAAGGAGAAGCTGAAGATGGCATGTAAGTGCGTTGTATGTGCAGGTAGCAACAAGTTTCTCTTCTGTAGCCAGTCTAAATGTGACTAAACTGCTTTATAGTTTGGTACATATGCAAATATTAAAATGAAAACATTGTCCCAGTAAATAGTACCTGTTAATAATAATTAACTTGCTGAAACTGTACAGGAAAGATATGATTTCCTGCTGTTCTTCCTAGTGTTTCACAGATTTCTCATTATTCTGCAGTGCACACAGTACACTAAATTCAGCCCTTAAATCTTTCCAGTGGTCACTAAACTTTGCTATTTCTTGCTTTTTTTCCAAAACAAAGAGTTATCCATGTGATCTCTGGAGACTTCTGTGGTAGTCTGTAAATCTATCTGGTAGTATAATTGTAATTCTTTAATTCCTAGCTGTAAATTGATTTTAAAAAATCTTAAAGTAGTTTAAATACATTTCATTATCTGTTTTCCAGATAATGAATTGCTGTGGTTGGTCATATAATCGGTCACTAATGAGAAGAGAGGTGATATGTGCAGAACACTGCTTTGTCTCACACAAAACTGTTTGAAAATGGTCTAATTGTTTTGGTGGAACTAGGCTGTTGCTTTTCGGAGACCCGGGGTACTAATCTTATTCTTCATTTGACATTACTGCCTCTTATTAAAGAAATACTAAAGTGTGAACCTATACCTGTTTGGGATTGTATCCACAGAATATCTTCAGGCAAAGTGAAAAAAACTGGAAAAGGTTTGTTGGTAACAGAACAATCTCAATCTCCTGGGCAATATCCAGTGGGCAAGTTGCTCTCTGTTTAGTTATTCAGTGTTGTGTTGCATTTCTGAGTTGTTCAGTAGCCAGCAAAACACTAGAATTTGTAGTAAAATACATTTCAATTCTTGTACTTTGTAAATATTTTTCATTTGGTTGTGGAGATCACGGCATAGCCTATGATTATTTTCTTCTGTTAAACTGGAAAACAATAGTATGTACTACAATTACAGCTATTAATTCACTGGACTGCATGCTCTGCTTGTAATATACAGGCATTCATCTCTAAAATGGTCACTTCTTAATGCATTTAGAGGACTTGGGGAAGAATTTTGTCATTATCTCTTTTTTACTTCTTTCCCCTTATTCACTTTTACAGTCCAGCCCACTCTGAAATACTATTCCATGTGGGAATGATCTTTTATGAATTTCTGTCTTATTTTGTTTATTATACTGAATATCACAGGTATGGGGATGCCTTTCTAAGGGAGATCAAAGAACTGTGCAAAATATGTTGAGTGAGTATTCCATACAAATGCATTTTAGGGAATCGCACGATGTATATTCTAATCCTAAGGGGCCAAGGAAATCATCATACAGGCTTTTGATAGTTTAGTCAGTGGAAGAAAAATATCTGTAAACATGTTATCAAATTTACAGTTCATTGAAAGTGACAGAGAGATAAAAGTGTAGCTAAAATGATATAATAGAATATGGAACATTGCAAGAATATGTATCATTTAAACTTGTATACACAAATTCATATAACATTTCTGCATGGTTAATGATCCAGTTCTTGAGCTTGAGCACATCTATGAATGTAAAAGATTGTCTAATTAGTTTTGCAGTGGCTTGATTTTTTTTCTGTTGATATTGGTGATGAAAATCATTTCACTCTTTTTTAAAAATGTGATTTTCATGAAATTGCATGCATCTAAATTTTTACTGCTGTTACGTGAAATATTCTGCTTATTGCTCCTTTTATGTAGTTTCATAAATGTAGTAGGTACTTCTTTTATTCTTTTTATCATCCTTCCCTCTAAAAAAAAAAAGAAGAAAGAAGCTGAAAGTATTGTGAAATTGACTTGAAAGTTAAAATCTTTCAAATAACTGGTTCTGTCATTGACAAATCTTTTTCTTCAGCTCTGATGCGTTTCACGGTAATTTAGAACAAGTTTCAGAAATTTTACAATAATAAATACAGTTCTGCTAAAAGCATGCATTATACAAGAAATAATTTAAAACTGTTCATGACATCAATTATATTTGGTTATGGTGAAATATATAACACATTAGATTTTATCCGCACAGTGAAGAGATACATTCCAGAATCATAAAGGTGGAAATCAAAATGGTTTTTCCTTTGCCTAATGGCTTTAATTGCATGATACAATAGAACAAGGTTGCTCCTTTATTAAAATTTCATTTTATCTACTGTCTATAACCTGTCACAGTATGCCCAGTGCATGATGGTTTTACCGTTCCATTCAGTTCCACCTCAACAGACTTGTGACAATATGCCAGCTGATTATTTTCTTCTCTTTCTTCAGAAATGTGCAGATTCTGCAGACTACAGATTTATTAAAATACTGTCTAAGCTCCATTATGGATGACCATAAAAACTCTCCATCTATAGTCTCATCCCTCCATCCATCCTCCACCACAACCATTTGTAGTTATTTAGCAGAGTTCATAGATTAAAAAAAGCTGTTGAAATATAAGAATTATGATGGTGCTTTTTGCGTGGTCTGGCAGATAGTGTGTGTATTACTGTCTTGGTTCTGTGCCCACATAGATAAGATTTACAATGGTTATTTTGAAAAAAATGCCTGTAGCAAAACTTCGTTCCCTGCATTAAGACAATTTTACTATACGAACATATGCAATTACTGTTGTAGTTTTGTCCGATGCATATTGATAAAGCATATATAGAAATCTAACTTAATTCAATAATGGACTGCCCAGAGGTGACCTGAACTAGGGAAAAAAACAAACCTTTTCCTCCAGCATGTACATGCAATCAACAACGAAAGGAAGAAAGAATCCACTGTATGAAATGCAAGGCACTAATGCGCAAATTATAAAAAAGCTGGGGGGGTTTCCATTCCCTTTTCAAATGTTTCTTAGTTAGGAGAAAAAATCCCATTGCATTTTTAAAGTGAGAGAGCACTCAGGACCTTAAACATATCAATAACGCTTTGAAAAATGTGACCTGCCTTTGAGGTTTGAAAGGGATGTTCCAGAACACAAACTGCTGAAGGGAGCCAAACCACCCTAGTACCTTCCAAAATCCCATATGCTGCCTAGTGGCAATGTGGCCTCCTCATTTTTATTCGCTTTACTTGGGTGAGCAGAAGTCTGTTAAAGCTATAAAACAAGGAAAAGTCTTAACACGTTAAATATCCTTCCTATCATTGAAATGTCTTGAATCTATTTAATTTACCAGTGTGGCTGCTTCAACATAACCTCAGGAAAAAAACACTTGAAAGAGGTATTTTTCATGGCAAAATATATTCAGATATGTTTGAAATGTGTTAAAAATGGGATTTGTAGTTAAAATAGACAAAAAAAAGGAGAAAAGTGATGTTAAAATATAAAAAAGAAAAGATACAGACATGTTTCGTTAAGAAAGCAGACATCAAAAAACAATGCTTATTTTAGCTTTCCTGAAAAGGCCATCTGTAGTTAGTGATGTTTATGACCATTTAATTAGAACCAGTATCATTTCTCTCAAGAGATTCCCATAACCAAGATTCCGAGTAGCCTGTTGTTGTGATATTTTTATTTATCGATGTTAGTCTTGGAATTCAACAGGCTTCATAACTTTCAGCACAGGGTATCCTCAGGATGTTTTTCCAGAAATGAACCAGGTATTATTCAGGATGAGAGCACAGTATGCATATGATTTATTACAAGGTTAGTATTATGGCTGGAATAGAGCAATCCAACAAGACACTACAATGTAGTATGTAATAGAATAGGAAAAAAGCCCACAACAGACTCATAGCAAGCAGTAAATAATTACCCTCTACAGAAGAAAGAGTCAGTTCCCTTGTGGGACATATGATGAGACTAGACAAAGGAAGAAATTCATTTGCTATGTAGTTGGGTAAGAGTAAACAAGATAACAGTACAAGCTTATCATCTATGAGTTTTGTTATAAGATACAGACATCAGATATTTCAGAGAGCTGAAAGGGCAAATGAACAGATCTTTGAAAGCTGATGTTGCTCTTTGGACACAGTGGTGTATCCTGACATGATGGGAAAAATCAAATGTAAACTAATGTCAACAGAGAAAAATGCAATCAGCCTAGCTGGAACACAGATAATAGATGAGAGCTCTGGCAAGCGTATGACTCTGATCTCTCTCAGACACAAAGTTGTCTGCATTCCACTTGTAAAACTGTAAGGAAAAAAAAAACCTAGTAATTTCCATTTCTATGACTAGAAATAACAATTAATTACCAGGCCTTGTAATTACCTTTTTGAGTGAGAAGGAGCAAGTCCAACTAGTTTGTAAAGAATTACTTCATTATAACTTCACCCTCATAAACAAAATTTGTCAGTCAGCCAGTTCCATGTAATCCAGATTGAAATTTCAATAGGCAAGAATGTTGTGCTTTTCCTGGACATCTGGGCAGGGAAGAGTCTGTGATCAACTTCAACAGAACATTTGCTAGCAGAATTTTCTTGATTCAACTGTGAAAATTGTCTGCCTAGGATAGAGTAAGGCCTTTGACACTGTCTCCAGTAAGATCTTCACAGACAAGATCTTGATGTATGGGCCAGATGAGCAAAGAGGTAAATTGAAAACTGGGTGAATGGCTGGGCCCAGAGAGTAGTCATCAGCAGCATAATCTTCTTGGAGACCAGTAACTATTGGTGTACCCCAGCTGTCAGTACTGGGTCCGGTCCTGTTTGACATTTTCCTTGATGATCTGAATGATGGGTCAGAGCGTACCCTCAGCAAGTTTGCTGATGACATGGAACTCGGAGGAGTGGCTGATATGCCAGAGGGTCATGCTTCCCTCCAGAGGGACCTCAACAGCTTAGCGAAATGGGCTAACAGGAACCTCATGAAGTACAACAAAGTGAAATGCCAAGCCCTGCCTCTGGACAGGAATAACCTCATATACCAATACATGCTGGGGGCCTCCCAACTATGCAGCAACTTTGCAGAAATCATCCTGGGGGTCCTTGTGGCCACCGATTTGAGTGTGAGCCAGCAATGTGCCCTTGCTGCAAAGAAGGCTAATGGGATCTGGGGCTGCATTAGGAAGAGTACTACCAGCAGGTCAAAGGACATGATGCTTCCTCTCTCTCTTCAACACTGGTGAAGCTAAATCTAGAGTACTGTCTTCAGTTCTGGTCTCCCCAGTACAACAGAGGCAGGAACATATCAGTGAAAAGCACCTAAGAGTATTTAGGGACTGGAGCATCTGTGAGAAAAGGCTGAGGTGACTGGGTCTATTCAGCTTAGACAGGAGAAGTGGGAGAGAGGGATGGGGGAGGGAGGGGGGCGGGGTGGGGATCTCATCAGTGTATATGAATACCTAAAAGATGTGTGTAAAGAAGATGGACCCAAATTCTTTTCAATGGTGCCCGGTTACAGGACCAGAGACAATGGTCACAAACTGAAACACTTTTTTGCTGTGAGGATGACAGAGCAGTGGCAAAGATTGTCTAGAGATGTCGTGTGGTCTTGATCCTTGGAAATATTCAAAAGCCACCTGGACACAATCTTGGGCAAATGGCTCTGGATGGCCTTGCTTGAACAGGAGGGTTGGATGAGATGACCTCCAGAGGGCCCTGCCAACATCAGCCATTCTGTGATCCTGATTCACAGTTAGGAAAGTTACAGCAATAAATCAATCCTTCTTTTTTTCCCCTTACAACTTCGAAAAGGTGGACATTTTGATTGATTTCAGATCCATGAGATCGGAAAAAATCTTTTTGGGGGGTGATGGTGTAAATTTAATTTGTGGTCCCAATTCTACACTTGACAGCTTTGAAATTTTGAACATAGTATGATTCAAAGGTATATTAATAAATCTTTTTGAAGGTTTAATAAAAATCTAATGTATGATTTAATAAAATATTGCTCAGATAGTAATGTTATAAAGATTTCTAACTAAACACGCATTAGCAATAATACATTGTACGAATCTGAAACACATGATACTCATGTCTGTAACATTCTTGTGACAGGTACGAGTGTAATTTTTATGCTTTATAAATAAATTTTAAATGTGAGCATTAAGTATTATCAAATTTTGTGACTTGGTTCCAGAACAAACTAAAGAAATTCTCTCTTCATGTGCTATATTTAAGGAGCTAAGTTTGGTGTTGACGAAACAGTATCTCAATATATAGTACCTCAAGGGTGTTCAATGTTAGCCCACAATTGTAAGAAAGAAGTGTCATTAATACTGGAAGTCTAATTCAAATATCATTTACCAATTCTTAAGCTCACTTCTGTGATGTTTCAAATAGCATGTACTAAGCACAACAGTGTTACCAGGAGAAGATGAAGGGTATAAATAATGGTCTGTCTATTTGAAGAAGACTTTAGCCAAAAGTTTGTTTGTGCAGAATAAATACCTCAAGATACCGTGAAATTCTGCTGTAGTGCTGGATGCCAGAAACTCCAATTGACTTGGCAGGTGAAAACACTGAGGGCACTTAATATGTTATAGACTTATTATGCCTTTCTCACAGAAGTTTTACCAGAGAAAAGATGTCTCAGTCCATTACTTCCATTTTCATGAAGTTGTAAAGTAAATACAGTCCTTGTGAGATTGATAGCAATTGAAAAGTGAAGTCCTCTATTTCCACAGTATAGCTATTAATGTGCCAGCATTTCAGCATAGAAGAACTATTGTAGAAAAGAGAGAGATGAATCTCTATGCTCTGCTTCAAGTTTGCCAGAGTAATTGAGCTGCTTGTGTCAAATTTGAGACCGCGTCTTATATGTTCCAAAGGAACTGGCGTCTTCAGAAAGGGTATGTTTAAAAGATGCTAGCAGTAGGACTTTACTTTTCGTGCTACTGTACATGGGACTAAGTGTTACCAAGCCAGAAGTTTTATGGTGTAGTAAGAAGTATATTAGCTGGGGCAAAGAAGAGAGAGAGGCATTTTATTTTGTAGGAATAGTGACACCAAAAAACATTACTGTGGTGTAGATCAGATGGAGGTACTTATTATATTCCTACCGGTTTCAACCAGTTATGATTAAACAAGCTGGTACATGTTACTGACTCTCAGTTGCATCATCAAACAATGAAAATAGGAAACAGAGGTTAAGAATATTTGGGACAGCTCTTTAATTGCAAGAAAAGTGCACAAATGAGACCTGTTTCTGTGATCTCAGTTTAAGCAAGCAGTAGATAGATGGTGTCCTTTTTCAGAAGCCTCAAGACTACCTTCTCCAGCAATTCTGGGTTTGCAAGAAGCTTGATCTCTTCTTATTTCTGTGAGCTGCTTCTAGCTTCTGCCTCTCTCACTTTCTCGATGTCCTGCCATGAAGATACTGATTGCATAGATGGAAAGTGAGTGTAAGCCAGCATCTTGTTTCTCTCTGGGTGCATCTGTGGACTAGGTAGTTCACCACTTCCTTAGTTGTGCCAATTCACAATCTGGAACAGTCTGTATAAAAGTAATCCTTCAGATTATGGATGAAACAGAATACATAGATGTGCATGTGTACATATATATATATATGCAAGTTAAAAGGTATGTTTTCATGGTTCAGTTTACTGGTCAGTACTTCAAATGGTTAGATAAGCCCTACGAGGAGCGACTGAGGGAGTCGGGGCTGTTTAGTCTAAAGAAGAGGAGGCTCAGGGGAGACCTCATTGCTCTCTACAACTACCTAAAAGGAGGTTGTAGTCGGGCAGAGGTTGGTCTCTTCTCTCAGGTGACCAGTGACAGAACTAGAGGGCATGGACTCAAGCTTCGTCAGGGAAAGTTTAGGCTTGATGTGAGGAAGAAGTTCTTCACTGAAAGGGTGATTGGCCGTTGGAATGTGCTGCCCAGGGAGGTGGTGGATTCGCCGACCCTGGAGGTGTTTAAGGGGAGATTGGATGAGGCACTGCGTGCCATGGTTTAGATGATGGTTGGTGTTAGTGTTGGTGTTAGTGTTGGGTTATAGGTTGGACTTGATGATCTCAGAGGTCCTTTCCAACCTGGTGATACTGTGATACTGTGAATTACAACTCTTAATTACAACAACAGCAGTTTCTTAAATTGAGATTGCCCCCAGGGCAGATGATATATCAGCACCCTCATATATCCACAGTGTTCCCCATAACATGCTGACCCTGCAGTTCAGCAGGTGTAATTTAGCATCACAGAATCATAGGATGGTTTGTTTTGGAACCAACCTTTAAAGCTCATCTAGTCCAACAACGCCTGCCATGACCAGAAACATCTTCCTTTAGATCAGGTTGCTCAAAGCCCTATACAGCCTGGCCTTGAACAATTCCATGGATGGGTTGTCCACAGCTTCTATGGGCAACATGTTCCAGTTCCTCATTACCCTCATCATAAAGAATTTCTTCCTTGTATCTAAAACTTCTGATGAAGTTCAGTGGTCTAGTCTGTTATCTTGTTTCACCAGCATTGTTTGCATCTATCGGCAACTGTATAGGAGGGGTTAAATTCCAGGGCCCTGTGGGCAGGGTCCAGAAGCCCAACCCCCATCTTCCTTCATGGCCCCATTGCGCTGGGCCAGGGCTGTGCATAGAGACTGGGACTGCCTCTGCTCCCTCACTGCCTTTGACTTTATCAGGATGAATCCTGTCTCTTATGAATGAAACAATTTGTATCATTTACAATACAGATCGGTTGGCACTCCAGCTTGCAGGCAGCACTCTTGAGTGACATGAAAATGCAGTTACTTGGAGTGATGCCCAGGTGGGCAGATATTATAGAGAGGTCTGTGATAATTTACTGTCTGGCTCATTCCTGAATCACTGTGAAATCCAAATTCTGCATCATTACTTCTGAAATATGATGGTGCAATAATGAGTTCTAATATAAATAGAGGAGCAAAATGGTAAGAGTTGCTTTATATGTTAATTATTCTGAACTTTGTGCAGAAGGCCTACTGAATATACTCTACACTGTAAATGATGATGCTGATACCAGCGTCATCAGTAACAGACTACATGTCAAAAAGGTTTTACAAAAATATTCCTAGGTGGATTACAAATTATGAGAATTATTTCTGGCATCTTGCCAAGATGGTGTGGAATATCAAAATGCAATGGTCAAAATATTTGTACCTTTTCCTTCGCTGAAGCTCAAGCACGAAAATAAAATCTATTATTATCTAAAGAGGAAGAAAGTGTGTTTGGAAAAATAGATCTATAAAGATGACAAAGGAAGAACAGCTTTCACAGTTTTGCAGTTTATAAAGACTCATTATGAGTTGGTAAGGATTCTTCAAAGAACACTTCTTTTGAATACTCAATGTAAATGAATCTGCGAGATGATAAACAAATGCATTGTTTCTCAGTGTTAAATCAAGGCTGATGCAATACAATTTCTGCAGGATATTGGAACTTCTTTATTATTATTTAGAATAATAACATGGTTTAGCACTTTCCGTCTTCAAAAGGCTTTCTATTCCAAATGTTCTGAGAGCTTTGATTAATACTTGTAACACATCTTTTGTAAGACTTTCTGTGCTTTACCCAAGAGGTCACTACCATGATTACCAAGACTGAGGGAAAAAAATATGCATTCATCTTTATTGCCTGTTTCTCTTTCTCAGAACTGCTACTTTCTGGTTCTTCCCCTGTTGCATGTTGTTATACTGTTCTGTCAGGAGTCTGTGGATGTGGAGACTGCCTTTGTCTGGCAGCCTTGAATTATCTCAGCATATGACCATCATTTTCTTAGGCTCTGGCGATATTTTCCTAAAATGCATGTTGCAAATATTCACATATCTCTGTCTGAAGTGGCAGAGTAGCAACAAGAAGATAAATAAAAAACTGTACAAAACAGGAAACCACAATCTTTCTCCACATTAATTAGATATTACTGCAGACCTTTTCCCTCTTTTTCTCTCCGTTTCATTCTTCCTCCTCGTTCCGCCTTTTCTTTTTTCTTCCTCTCCCCTCCCTTCCCCTCTCCTCTCCCTTCCCCTCTCCTCTCCCTTCCCTCCCTCCTCTCCTCTCCTCTCCTCTCCTCTCCTCTCCTCTCCTCTCCTCTCCTCTCCTCTCCTCTCCTCTCCTCTCCTCTCCTCTCCTCTCCTCTCCTCTCCTCTCCTCTCCTCTCCTCTCCTCTCCTCTCCGATACACAAATATATGAATTTTATTGCACTAGTTTTAGTTTAAACCATAGTTAAATTTAAGAATTCCTCAGTAATTTCCGTTCCAGGAAGTGCTGTCAAACTTGTAGATAAACCATTTATCTGTAGCCATGAAAACTTGACTGACCGATCTTCAAGCAACACAGTTACATTCAGAAGATTGTGCTTTTCTCTCTTTTAATTTTTGAACAAAAGTCTCTTTTTGGTCGGATGACAGAGCTGCTGATAACTGCGTAAAAGAAGGGGACTAACCAAGATTCTTATCCTGAAAATAAAATTTTACATGCTGAGTAGGGACAGAGTAAATAAGATACAGTTGTTGCCAAAATTGTAAACAGAAACGGAGCTTACTAAAAATATATTTGAATGACAAAGAAAGGGACGAGTTGGGTTTTGCTAGTGATCCAGGCAGTACTTCAGCAGTATGCTGAAATTCTTGTTAATTTGCAAATTAAGAAAGTGGCTGAAGGCTTGAATTACTTGGATAATAAGAAATTTCTAGGTTTGTGTTCTTTCCAATGTCAACTCACCCCTCAACTGGCTGAAAATAAGTGTGTGGTTACAGTAAGCCATTGGACTATATCATATTAAAGAGAAACACAATACATTTTAAAATGTGCTTTCGTTGAGCATGTTCCTTTTCTGTGCTTTTCAGTTACTTCTGTTAGATGCTCACAACCTTCTGAAAGAGGGTTGCTTTATAATTTTCTCTGTACAACTGAATCATTTGTTTATATATCCCTGGATGGCCATGGGATCAGGGAAGATGTTTTTTTACATAGTTCTAGCAATAATTATATTCATCCCTTGCAGAGAATGTAAATCACTTCATATGCATTCAGAATTATTAGCACAGTATGTCATGACAATTAAGTTGGTCTTATCTATTATTTTACATTTGCTGTGAATGCTTACTTGCAGGAGTTGAACTGGTTGTGATCTGTTGTCATTAAGTTCCAGGCCAGGGATGAACACTTCATGAAAACTTAGGTAAAGTGCCACACATCAAGAAATTTTACCAACTTCAAGGATGCCAGGCAAATATTAGACAGACATGCTCCTCTTCCTATGTAATTTTGATAGCAAGCAAAGATCACGCACCAGAGAATTTTGCCTTCTTTAATCTGACCTATGAAGCTAAAGGTGACTATTTTTCCTGGTGAATACAGACTTCCAGCACTGCTTGTATACCAGCCTGGAACAAAGATGTTGACAGTGCTGTGATGTAAATTGCTGTGCAGAAGGTTTGCAGAAAAGGACAGAGCAAATATATAAACACAGGGATCTTCATACAATCGATTTTTGCTTTTAGATATCTGAGAACCAAGCAGGGTCAATCCAAAAACACAGACAAGCAAAGGCCAGTCCTGTCACACAGACATTTTAACTTGAACAACATTAGGACTAGAGCTCAAGCCTACAGTATTTGTGGACTTCATCTGAACTACTTTTACTTCCATTTTTCTAGAGATTTCCTTATTTCTACTCCCTGTCTGCCCCTGCTGAAATGCTTCAGAAAAGTTGAAATATGCAGTCCCTGAACTTGTATAAGCCACTGGGAAGTTCTTTATACTTAATCACTCAGCTAAGATGTGAGCATTATTTATCAGAAACAGTTAGGCCAAATTAATCCCTTACCTAGTTTTAGGAGTTTTATTGAGTTGCCTGATGTGGAGCATAGTCACCTTAGATTTCTTTTGTGGTCTGGGGAGATAAGCAGGCACAAATAGCTCCTATGGGAAAGTCTACATCATCCCAGAAATATAAAGGGTTTAAAAACGGCCCAGCAATTTCCCTTTTAACTCGGTCACCAGAATTAAATGCACAGAGCTAGTCAAGGTGAATCTAGACTTTCCTGTTCAGTCTGCCCTTCATCGCTGTATTCTTAAATTCTCCAGCCTGCTCTTTCAGATTAATGCCTGTGTGTTGATGAATGTTTATACAGAGCCCAGTTGGCTTTGACAGGACACAGATTAGCCCGATACAGGGCTGATTACAAGGCCAGGGTATATATAGATTTATACATTTTTTTTTCTGCTTCTGCCCAGCAGAACTCTTGCAAGTAACTGCTTATATAAATGGTGTACTTTCAGTGCTTTTCCAATTTGTCCTTCCTGTCTCTGCTATTTTAAGAACTTGCTGTAGAAGGAGCACTTGATTTCTCTTATCTCCTCTATACAGGATATAATTAGGATTAGCAGAAGCGTTTTACTTAATGTTGCAGTAGTTCTTGTGTACAGCACTCATATCTTAAGTATAATTAACACTGTATAGCTCCCATTAGTGTTTTTAAGCACTTAAAATGTACTATAATGGCCAAAGCTAAAGTTGTCATTAAAGGGCCATTGCTATTTATTATGCTCATAAAGTAGACACTGCTACAGAAAAATATATCGTTGGGTTCCATTTAGAAAGCAGTAACAGACAGCAGCATTAGTGATGGCACCCTTGGGATTAAAGGACTGCTTTAAATTGATCCCATTCTTATTCCACACAGTAGTCAATAGGGAAATCTAAAAGCAGGTTACAAATCATTGCATTGCACAGCATAACTCTGATCAGCTGAGTTATGCTGGGGGCCAGGTTTGTTATTTTTTATTTCTTTCTGTAAATGCTTGACATTTTTCTTGCAGTCTGTATTTTCCTCATAATTCCATAAATTTTATAGTTCAATTTTATTACATTTCTGCTTACATGCCACATTGTTTTAAGTAACTACAAAAAGGAGAATATTTTATGCCCTCTTCATTGTATTTTGGGAAAGGGAGTAGGTACAGTAGTAACATGAAGATCTTCTAGAGTTCTTTCCCTATCACGCTTGATTGGTTGCTTCTTTTGATACACTTGATGACTGCATTACACAGTTTTTATAAGTCTTATTTTCTCATATGCAGTAGTAAAATACTCCCCTACTTTCATAGCTCCTTCTTCCTGAAGAAGTTAATCTCCTTTGCCAACACAGCTCTGAGGATACATTTTAGTCACAGTCCAACTGCTGGAACAAAACATGAACCATTTATAGCAGTAAACAATTATCACTGAAATGAGATAACAATTTAATGGTTTTGCATGATTAATGTCCTACATAAATTCTTTATGACATAGAGTTGGAAGATGATGTTATGAATTTATAATAGAAAGTCAACAGAACATGTCACCTTTTGGTTAGTTTCTAAGGAAACAGGCCATGCAATCAGTGTTTTCATAATAATCAGAGGTTCATAACAAAACTATCACATATTGCCCTTACCAAATTAAATTTCCAAAGGGACAGTTGTTGGCTTTTTTGGCCTTAGTGCCAGTTACGTGCGCAAGAGGTCAATTCGGTTAATGACATCCCTAGAGTCTTCTTCATGTTTGTGATCCAAGACCAACATTTTCAAATGTTGGTACCTACATTTAATTTAAATTGCCATCTATTTCTAGGCATATAAATAAGTGGTCTGTTCTTCATAATTGCTGTTATTCACAACCAATTCTGACTTTGCCCTCTGGCTCCAAGGTGAATAGATATGTGTTTAGTATCTTTGAAAATCAGGACAAGAAATTTTAGCAGTCCAAATATTATTTTGATGCAAAGGTTTTTCAAAACAGGAACTCTAGTATTACACCCCTAATTTATATTCATGCAACTTAAATAATGTCTAAAATATGTTAAAAACAATTTCATTAAAAATTATTCAAAGCTGTGAGGCATCTAGCATCTTTTAAGATTAAAGTTTTTTTTCTTTTCTCTGTTTAACACATTTCGGAGATTAACTTTAAACTTAGATTAAAGAAAATAAAGTCAGGTATGAGAAGAACCCAAAATTATTTGCTTTACTACGTAATTTTGAATCTCTCTTTTTCCTCCCCTATCTATGTGTACACACAAGCACACGCAAACAAAGTAACCTGTTACTATAACATATTTTTAAAAGTATTTGTGTCACCATCTTGCATCTGTCATCTACTGAGGCAATGGAGAGCTCTCTGCTGACTTTACTGGAGTTTTCCCCCTGTCATGCATGGGGCGAGAAAAGATAGTTTGTCTTTCTTTTCACTGAAAATTCTTGCTTGGTCCAAGGGATGATCAGAGTTGAGAAAAATCATCTGCTTGTTCTTCTGTCATGCTGCTGTTGGAAAGAGGGAGGGAAAAGCATAATTTCCTCTCCGGATTTTGTTTTAGCTATGGTACCTACTAAATAGTTTTAAATGTATTCATCTACAAAACATATTCCCTAACTCTTGTCCCTACTGTTTCATTAGACGTGATGTCTTAAGATAACCTAAAGATTGTTTTAAGGCAATTGTCGATAATTTCTTAATGCTTAGGTAGGTCCTTGGGTGAAAGGACAAATGGAGACAGAGCCAGACTGTTATTGCATTACAGATATTCCCAGGATCTGAAATGGACACTTAGTGTCCAAGGGCAAATATGGAGTTGGTATTCTGAAGTTAAAGAATATGAGAAACACAGTATTACATGAATGCCAAAGTGATATAGTTCTGTTAAGAAGATAGGTTATCAATAAATAGAGCTACAGAAGGAAAAAAAAAATTAGAAAAATAAGGAAACAGTGAATTTTTTCCCAGACCTTGAGTGAGTCTGTCTGCTAAAACACATTCTGAAATATATTCTGTAATTTCAACTGGAGTTAGACCAGCAAAGTATGTTCCTAGAGCTAATGTCTTTTGATAGATAGATCAAGGGTGGTTTTCCTTTGGCTTTTACAGAGTTCAAGTCCTAAAGTAACTAAACAAATCACTATGATTGGTTTGATACATTAATGTTTTGCAGTCTTAAAGAAATACGTAACTAATATTTTACAAATCTGAAAGTCGAAAACACTACTAGTGTAGGTAGTAATTTATTTTTGAAGGTTCTGCTTGGGTATTTCCTAGTGATTGCTCAAACTTAAGTTAGCAACTGATACAACAAAACAAAAATGTTAACTGGTCATTTATAATCACAGCCACGTGAAACTGTCCTTCCTCAAAGAGGAGAAACAGGGACACTATAGGTATAGTCCGTCACTAGGAAATAAGACTCATCAATAAACTTTGTTCTATAGTCCCAGTAAAAAATATGGCTGTATAAGAAGGTCAGCAGCACATATATCTGGTAGGATGCAGATATATATCTGTGATGAAGAAAAAGTGAGATGGACTTTTTTACGGTTTTATTTATTATGTCATTATTAACGCTAATAAGAGCTGCTTTTTTCTGCTGTGAATATGTGGTTCCCTCTTTAAGTTGATACTTTCTATGGAAAAACGTCAATTTCCACATGATTTTTTTGTTGTCTTTTGTGTGGACTGAAGTTAAAAGTTCTGTCTGAGTCCATTTCACTTGTTGAAGCTGCCAGAGTGTCTTCAGTGAGCTGCGATTTAGGAGCCTCATGTCCATATCATTCTGTGTAAGGTTTCTGGCTATGCTACATTTGTCCTCTGGCTGAGAGAAATTAGAGTCTCACACGATGATGCAGCACAGGAGATATCATTTGATCAAAGAGCCTAGCATAAGAAAAAACATATGAGCACCAAACTCTTGATGCTGAATAAGTAGTACTAAACTGATTCAGAGCAAGATATTGCGATACACAAGGTTTCTGATATTTTAATTTTTTTAAAAAGTCTTTTTATGGTGTTTTGGGTTTTTTTTAATTCTAAATTACAAGAGTAAGAAAGAAATTCTTGACTTGGCCAGTCCATGTTTAAGAGAAATCTAGAATAGTTCGCTTATCTCTGAGATAGAGGATGTAAGAGAGACTACATGGCATACATAGTACTCAGTTAACAATTTATTATTATTATAATTTTGATAAATAGGAAGATGATACCAATGTCTTGCATAAAAGATTCGCACAATGTTGCAGGAAGGACCTATGCAAGAAAACTGTACATTTATAGTTTCCTTGAATTCAAGATGGGTGATATTGTAGTCATATAATGTGTAAAAATTACTTAGTCCAACACAATGTATTTTGTTTGGGAAAGACTGTTGGGTTCTACCTGATCTGAAATGCGGTAAAGGTACTAGAAGCTACTCGTATCGATTGATTACTTTGTACTTTTTTAAAAATATGTTCATATTTCCTATTGGCTAATTGGAAGTCAATTGGTTTACTGCACGCTATCAAGTATTAGAAGAGTTAATGTACAACTATTTCCTAATTCAGTCTCCTTCTCCTTACATCTGTGTTGCAGATGGGGAGTAATAATGGACCTACCTGATCACTACTCAGCCCTATCAGCAAAGGAGTGTGTGCTAAGCAGGTCTGGGTTTGCTGCATTATAAGTGATTTCTTCCTTTGGGAACTGGCAATTTCTAGAAGCTTTCGTAGTGTTCAATTTCCCTCAAGCCCTTATAAAACTGATATTTGTCCATCTCATAGTATGCTGGTAGAAGATCTACTTTAAACAAACAATTTTGTTTTCTGTGAGTGACAAATTATCACAGTGTAAATGAACTCATTGATAAAAGTGATACACCTGCTCCTGCCTGATGACCTCCACAGGGCTGCACTGAGGACTTCCTAGCCACCACTGGCTTATGTTAGTGGAGTTCCCTGTGAGTCCTGGCCTGTGGGAATCCCTCCTTTCCTAGCTGCCCCTGGATACATGCTCCTGGGCAGGTGGCTCTGTATTACCTAAGCATGGGGTACAGGGAAAATCAGAGGCTGACCCTCAGTGAGGCAGGCCAATTTCTTTCTCTCCCTCAAGGAGCATCTTTCCCTTGAGGAACATCTTTAAATTTTAAATGTGAGTCAGGATGTTTTTCCCCAGGCTGTGATATGTTTTTCCCGAAAATGTGTTTTCCTGAGTGTTCCAGATTTAATCCTCCTTTTCAGCAATGCTTTCTCCTCTGCTTCTTCGCACTTGTGTCAGTCCTCTTCTGGCTGAGTGTGGTAAGAGTTTCTTCAGTGAAACAGCCAATACTGAAATTTTGCTGAAGTGATCTTCATTCTTCTTCTCATCACATCCCTCTCTGTGACATTTTTATTCAGACTTCCTGAGTCTGCCTGCAGTCCCTGTCTGTTGAGAGTAAAACAGACTCTAAATCAACCATTCAAATATTTCACCTCCTTCTATGTTTTTTCCTGTACAAAAATCACAACAGCAGCAAACGTAAGCATGAAGAAAGCTTATGCATCTGCTTTCTTAGATAAGTTGATTCAGTAAATTCTCCATTCTCCAGTATTTTGTGCCCTGATTTTCTCAGATTCTCCTGAAGAAACCTGTGAATAAGTAGAATAACTGGAGTTTCCTTATATTTGCCTCATTATTTCCATTGACATAAAAGGACTACGGTAGAACCCATTTTGTTTCTGGTGAAGTCAGTGGCAAAGTCCTCATTGCACATTATGTAGGGCCAGGATTTCATCCCCTGCATGCTGCTGTGAGGAGGTAATATAGGATAGCCATAAGCAGAGTATTTTTCAAAGATGTAACCTATCTTCTCCTGAAGTCACCTATTCATTTAGGCCACTGCTGAATCCTTTCAAAAATGATGCCCAAAGAATATATTATTTATTTTTAATTTTTCTATTAACATATGAAATAGAATTCTAATGAGAACTGTGCTTTCCATTATGTCAAATATTCTTACAATAGCTGAATGCTAACATTGCTGGAAAATTAAAAGTCCAGTTTCTACAGTTCTATGGCTGATTTGTTTTTCCTTACTTCAAAGATCCTAAAAATGTAAGAAAACATATTGACACTTTCTTGTTTGCCTTCAAATCCATATATATGTGTATATATGTATATATTATGTTTGAAAATGCATTTTATTCTTGAGAAAATTCTTAATTTTTAATGAAAAACATGGAAAAATTGTGGGGGCTTGGTTATCAAGAATCACAATAAAAAAGGATTTGCTACATAAAATAAATATTTCTTTCACTAAATAACAGTTTAAAATAAAAAATTTATTCCTGTTCTGTTAATGGCCTGTAAACTGCTGAACTACCTCATATGTCCTTTATTTGTCCATATATGTCCTCGCATATCAAAGGAAAAGAGCTCAAGTATTTTGGAGACCTAGTTATTTGTTCCTTTGATAATCTCATCATCTGCCTCCCTAGTTGATTTTCTTCAAGAAAGGAAATTAGTCTTAGAAGCTGAGATTCTCTTTTGATCACTGCATCTGTAGAAAATGAAGCTAAAGAAGCACATGTGCTGGGGCTCCCATTAGGGGTAAAAGTAACATTCTAGCATGAACTTAGTAACTGCTGTCATTTGTTGATGGTAGTAGAGGCTGGTGAGCATAAGGAGCTTGTGCTGTGCTCTTCTTCTGACAGCAATTCCAACTTCTGAAGAAAGGAATTTTGCAAGAAGTAGAAAGGTGGAGTAAGTAATAATAAAATTATACATATGGTGTGAAGGTGACCCAGGCAAATGTTTTTTTTAAGATCTAGCCATACTATTCCTGACCCATCCTTTTCCTGACTAACTCAAGTGACGATACGATGAAAAGAAAATAGCATATCTGGTTGTAATGCACCATGTAGAGTTCAGAACAAAGCATAAATAATTGCCATGCTATATCAATTTGTTTGATCTAGGAATAACATCTTCACTAGATTTTCTAGTGCCTGAGTGTCACTTTGAAAGGTTTTATTAGTACATATTAACTAAAAAAGCCTCATTGGTCCAAAAGGTTATCCTTGGGTGGTGCAAACTGATGCAGTAAAGCTTGCTTCAAAACAAGATCAAGTGCCAAGTCCCACACTTAGGACCCAACAACCCCATGCAGTATTACAGACTTGGGGAAGAATGGCTGGCGGAGAAGGACCCGGGTGTGCTGGTTGGCAGCCAGCTGAATATGAGCCAGCAGTGTGCCCAGGTGGTCAAGAAGGTCCAGAAACAGTGTGGCCAGCAGAACCAGGGAAGGTGATTGTGCCCCTGTACTCGGCACTGGTGAGGCCACAGCTCGAGTACTGTGTTCAGTTTTGGGCCCCTCAGTACAAGGAGGACATTGAGGTGCTGGAGAGCATCCAGAGAAGGGCGACGGGGCTGGTGAACGGGCTGGAGAACAGGTCCTGTGGGGAGTGGCTGACGGAACTGGGGTTGTTTATCTTGGAGAAGAGGAGGCTGAAGGGAGACCTCATCACTGTCTACAACTGCCTGAAAGGAGGTTGTAGGGAGGTGGGTGATAGTCTCTTCTCACAAGTGACAGGTGATAGGATGAGAGGAAATGGCCGTAAATTGCTCCAGGGGAGGTTCAGATTAGACATCAGGAAAAATTTCTTCACGGAAAGGGTGTTCAGGCACTGACACAGCTGCCCAGGGAGGTGGTTGAGCCGCCATCCCTGGAGATATTTAAAAGGCAGGTAGATGAGTTTCTTAGAGACATGGTTTAGTAAGGGGACAGCTATGGCTGGACTGGATGATCTCAGAGGTCTTTTCCAAACAGATGATTCTATGATTTGCTTTGGGCACAGATGTGTTTTCCAGGACAAAACAGTCTCAGGAAGGACTTGACAAGAAAAACTTTGCTGAAAGTACTGAGCATTGCTTCATATAGCATTCATTTAAAATACAAGAGTCTGCCTGAAGGCAAAGTAAACATATATTCACATTCTCACAAAGTTTATTTTCTGTGTCAGTCATGGCAAATCTCTCATTGATGTCAAATTAGGCAATCCCTTTGGCAGGTCACAATAGCCACAGTGGCATTATCAATGTTTTTAAAAGGTCATCTATCAGAGAATGTGTGATGTAGGTAATGAATGAGGAGAGAAAGAAGGTTGCTTTCTATGCTCAGAGAAGTAAAAAGACTGCAAAAAGCTGTGATGCCTTAAGAATAACAATTTTATTTGTTTGCATTTTACAAACCATATCAACAGTTACATCTTGCCAAATAAGATCTTTATCTTATGTAGGTCCAGGCCTCATTCAGAGATATAAGATGTTTTGCTACAGTTGTCTGTAAGACTCATTGGTCCCCACATGCAGGGAGGAGTCCAATCATTGGAAAAATTTTATTAAAAACACAAACAAACAAACAAGGAACTCTTATGTTTTTTTAAAGTATTCCATTTAAAAGTGTGTGTTTTGTGTGAGAACATGCAGTTTGTTATCTGGAAGCAATTAGTTATTCTAGCTTTCATTTCTCTTAAGCTGTTAGGAACAAAAAGTAACAAAATATACCCATTCTTGTAAGTCCTCCAAAAGATCCAATTGCTGCTTTGGTGTTTAGATGTCTGGTGCTTTACAGATAAATGTGATACATTATTGGATCCAACGAGTTTAAATCTCAGAGCTTGGCTTTATGTGTCAAACATATGATCTTTTATTTGTATGTATTAAAAATCAAACCCGAATTTTTTTAAATTTTCTCTTTAAGATGAATAATTATTCTAGCAAACATAAATGTGGTTTGTGGAAATGGAAGATAAGCCAGATAAAGCTAAAAATGGGGTTTTTTTCATTTATTTTTCGTAGCCAGGGAATGGAATCTAAGTTAAAACTTGTTATTTTTTTCGGCACATAAAACCAGTGAAACTTCATCTAAATTTCAGGCCAGAAATTTCAGACATTTCTAGGAAATTAAAAGAATATTGTCCTTTTAGTTGAATAATCTGACATCAGCAATTTTTATCAGCTCTGTATGTGATAACTGTTAAAGTGCATAGGGAATTCCATGCAGTTGTGAAGAAAATGTGGAAAACTGTGTTTAATTTCTTTATGATCGTGTAAAATCTCACCATAAAACCACTTTAATGCACAAAAGACTCCTAGCTGTGATATGTATGAATGAAAAACAGCTTGTACTCTGGTGTTGTTCTAATGGCAGAGAACTTTGTTTGTTGAGACTCCTTGCATGACCCCAAAAGGCTGGATGCAGAGAAAATGTGAAATTTCGAATGACTCTGTGGCAGGGCAGCATGAGCTTCAGTTGTCTCAATAGTCTGTTGGCATAGCAGGAGGAAAGCACAATGAGGGATCTGGCTGGCAGTTCAGGTTTACTCAGGCAGCAGCTCCATCTCATTGCTGCCGATTGTGTAATTTCATTACAGAAGTTTGTGGTTTAAGCTACAGAGATGGTTCGTTGACAACAAATAACTTCAGCTCACAGCATGCCTCTTGCTTTCCCAACAGCTAGAATATAAAAAGACTTTGGCGTTACTTTCTTATACAGTCAAAATGCTGCTGTCCTTGTTTTCTATCATTGTCACTACTGCATATTTAGGTGTTGACTTAATGTCCACTAAAGTTTATGGAAAGGCTCCATGGCATTCACTTGACTTTACATCAGAGAGAAGAGAGCCAACACTGGATCTTCAGGAGCTAGCAGAAAATCAATTTTAATTCCACAGGATGGAATTACTGGGGTAGAAATAGAAGTCATTAAATAGCCTCACTTGCTCCAAGACTAGCTATACGGAAGAAGAACCAATAAGAAAAACTTTAACTTTGGATTGCCATAATTGTTATGCTCACCTACCTTATATTGGACTCCCTTGTTAACCTAATAGCCATTTATAAGTATTTGTAAGTGCCTATGAAAGCAATATAACTATTACTCTGGTAGACAAACACTGCTACTTTCCTTCTCTAATCAAAGCTAGTTGCCATAAAAGAAGGCAGTAGGTACCACAGCAACATGTTTTAAAAGCTACTGTGAAATACAGGCCTGTAAACTTTATGTAGTAACAATAAATGCATGTAAAATAAACAGTAAAACATAACTCTAAGGCAGGAAAAAAAAATAGGGAATGCAATCCAGAGACTGTGATGGAGTTGAGGACAGGGCGAGGCTTTGCTGTGACCAGGGCTTGGGCTGGGCCCTGACAGCCTTTCTGGAGTACAGCCAACAGCCACCCCAGTTGTGGTTTTGTAACAGGGCTGCCTAGGGATGCCCCCACACAGATTCCTCACAGCTCTTTTTCCAGGAGTTCCAGGGCTAGCTGAGGTACCTCTGATGGTCCTCTTACTATCCTCCTACTATCAATACCCTTGCTGCATATGCAAGCCTGCATTTTCCAGCAGGCTCTTTACATACTTCTCATGTAAAGATATATTAATTTCTGCAGAGATTTCTCCTTATAAAAGTTTCAATACAGCTAGAAAGTCTTTTAACTCAAGGAGTATCAAGCACCTTATGCAACAAATGCTTAATACCCTGCTATTCTAAACTGACAACTTCTCACCACAGAAATTCGACTCTAAATCTGAAGGCCTCTTGGGCTAGTCTGATGTCCCACAGGGTTGAACCATAGCATGTATAATGTGTGGATCTCACCAAATGAAACTAGTAGACACTTTTGGTCTTCTTTTGCTACTGTTTAAGAAGAGGTGAGGTAATAAAATATTAAGCGTGTTTTTAGATACCATGTCAGCTTCCTATCTTTTAAATTGTTCAATTTGTGTACACACTCTAAATTAACCACAGTGGGTTACAAAAGGGCAGTAATCAATAACACAGTTCATTATCTATGATACTTATAATTATCCTGATGCTACTACTAATGTCTTGGTTTAACCAAAGCATATTAAAAAAAATGTCCTAACAGGACATCTCATTATCACCCTTATTTTTGCTGGGGAGTTTTATTAGAAAATCACGCTACTCATCTGAACTGCCACAACAACAGCATTATCCCTAGGGCGTTTTTTCATATCAAGGTTAATTTAAAGTGATTAGCATAAGCGCTACAGATGTTGCTATGGGGATAGGAACCTCACATTTACTATGATGGAAATCACATGATTGCAGTTAGAGCTCCAGTATGATTGGATTATTTGTTTTAATGTCATGCGAAATAAGTCACATGATGAAGATCAGAATCTCCTTAATAGCATTTCATATTCTGGAAATCAATCACCTTTTTTCCATTTCTCAGTGTTAAAAGTGCTTAAAGTGCCCATAAAATGAATGTCTCTGGTTTACTGCTACTTGTATCTAGTGTTTCTCTGGTAAAATCTACGACTAGTGGCTAAAACTTACACCTATTTGACCATTGAGAAAACAATCAATTATATGTTACCACAATTACAAGTATTTTTAATAACCTGAAATAAAATCCTAGTATTAATGCAATTGAAACACATTTTAAAATCTCTATACTGAAAGCACGGTAAGTCATGTATTGATGGATGATCCCAGTGTCGTTAAAGTCAGTGAGAAACACCTTAGTTGCCTCAGTAGCCCTTTCAGTTCGGTGTCACAGTTCAGTCACAGGAGTATTTTACTATATTGTACTGCAGTAAAGAGAAAGAGAATAATATTTCTTTGGGACTCAATAAGAACTACAGTTAACATATAGAAATGTGGCATATTTAAAATATTTATTTGAATACATTTTTAATAACAATTTTTACAACTGTGGACAAAAACTATGATTAATAGAGTCTTTCACTAAATCACTTTGGTGAAACAGGATGGCTTTGTCATCTGCAGGAGGATACTTTATGATCCACTGGGTGCTACGCAATGCCTCTTGGAGACACTTTTCTCTCACCAGTGACTGCATGGACTCCTAAATGAAAGCTCCTAAATTTGGTCTTCTAAATTACATCTAGAATACACTTTAAAGTAACTTCAGATACAGCTTATTAACATTTTATCCAATTTCCTCTCTTGTGATTATAGCTATGACTAATGTTTGGTTTTTATATCTACAATTTTCTCATTTCCAATAAAGTAGAAACAGTTAATTGGGAAACTACTCTGAATGCTGGCTTTACTTTCTACATAATTTTATGTCTTTGTGATTTGGATTTAACCATGTTAGAGTTATTATATACAGTATAATGTTATACTGAAAATTAATAAGAAAAAGGAACCTTTAAAGAGGATTTTTGAGCATACTGAGAATAACAAAGTATGTTTTCTTCATTTGCTTTAACACTGACTTGCAGAACTCTCACTTCAGTTGTTAAGGTGGAATATATTTGTGGTTAGGTAGCACCTTTCATCGTTCAGATAGTGTCAGAAAGTAATTAGTGATACTATACTCCGATAATGGGTGATAGGTAGTCATGAGAGCAGTTCTTTAAGTTCAAAATAACAATAGAGCTGGTTTGTGAAACTAGATTTGTTTGTCTCCTTAGGTGAAATTCTGAGGTATTATTGCCCTCGTTCACAAAGAGATACCTTGATCTTTAATTTTCAAAAAATAGCCACCTGGGAAGGGTAAGGATTTGGTTTTGTGATCACGGGCAGAAGCATCATCAGTCCAGTACTCAGAACGACCCTCAGTGGTCAAATAAGGAATGGATTTAGAAGCTTATATCACTGCAAAATTGATGTGTCTTCTGAGCAGTTCTGTTCCCTGTTCAACAAGCCATAAAATATTTGGATACACAGAGAATAAGCATACTGTAACAATAAAGATAGATAAATTGATGGATTTCTTTGCAGATCTGGCCCTTTCTATTCACTCACACCTGTGCAAGGAGGCTATTGATATTACTATTAGTTTTTTAAGTGTAAATGAATATACCGTACAACAATTGTAAGACATTGGGAAGTTGTGTCTATGACTGCAGTAAAGCAAAATAATTGTTCCTGACTGGAATCTGAAACAATATCTTACTCTGCCTTCAAAACAGAGAGTGAATTTAGGTGCCTGTATCCACATATCCACAAACAGACAAGTGGTAAGAATGTGGATCCAAGCTCTTCTCCATTAGTAAACATTCCTCTAGTATCTGAAGTAGCTGGAAACAGTCAAGAAATTCTAGTGCAGGCAAGGAATTTTATTTTGCTGGATGCTACTGTGGAGATGGAAATAAATTCCACCTCTTTATTTCTCCTCAAAAGTTTGATAAGTCCTTGATGAATAGAACTCTTTAGCATTGTATTTCTTATGTGGTGGTTGGGTTTAGTGCGTTAATACCACTACATTAGAACTAAATAATGCAAAAGTAATACAGAGGCTTTTGATCAGCTGCTTTATTTCCAAGTTGATAATTCTGACAGTATTCTTCTTAGAATAGAAGGCAGGATTTTTAAAGCACATTTAACTATTATCATGATTTTTTAAATGGAAAATAATTTCAGAATGGTTTGCTGTAATGTTACTCTGATAATTTTCAATAGCTATGATTATATAGTGCTGTAAAACTATGGTTACTAAAATGACAAATCACACCCAAAGTATTTCTGATTAAAAATTACTAACTATTTTTAAAATGTAATCTCATCCTTTTAGGTAAGGATAGAAAAGATGATAATTTTCATTTATACCAAAGGCATTTCTGAAAAATTCTAAAGAATAAATTTGAAGAGATTCAAAGACCTTGTTTAGTATTCAACAGCATTAACAGTTTTATCACTGAAATGTTTACTGAATAAAAACATGAGCCCATATTTTGAATTTAAAAAAATATCCTTTTCTCTTTTGAATATTTCCATACTTGCAGCTACATACAGAGAATATACATGATATAAAAAAGTAATGATTAAGGAGCCTGCTTCTGAACCATTTCACACTCTCTAGATTAAGCATAAGAGGAAAGTGTACAAAAATTTCAACCCCTTATGCAGACAAAAGACTTTGGAAAAAGTGCTATGATCTTTGACTAAGCTTTTATATTTACTGTATATTCTAATCTAGTGTCCAGAGTTTAACCTTTCAGTACATAGAGCTGCAGTATACGTTGACAACAGCCCTTAATATCACTCTCTGTCCTGCAGTTCAATTTCTGATGCTCCCCTTTGCTGCCCTACATACATTTTGTGTCTATGAACAAGTGCTTTTTTTTCAGTGTAGATCTGTAAATATAGGGTTTTACCTGGATTTCCTAAGAAAATACTTTTTTTTTGTTGTTTTGATTGTAATTGTGCAACAACCTACTAAAGACTAGTTCTCCTCTTATGTTAACAAAAGCAACATGTTTAAAGATTAATAGTTGATTTATAACAAAAAGGAATATTTTGCACTACATATGATGGTCCCCTAAAATTCAGCAGTATATTACTGGTTAATTTTGTTTTTCTTTTTAATTGTTAGTTGTATCCTAACTCCATTATGAAGGATCTTTTAAAAAAAAATTAATACAGAAATTTCATGTTCTGGCACATTTTAAAGAATTTTTTGCAGGATTATGAACTTGCAAATGTAAGGTCCGTACTTTCCCAGAGCTCGCACGTGGTCCCACTTTAATTTTAGCACTATCAGTGAGATGCAGCTGTCGTTACCAGAGATCTCCCTGTATACTCTTATAACCAGAAAATGCCAGTCCCCCAACTGTTATGAATCAGCATGGCTCTGATGAGGTCAAAATTTTAAATATATGCCAGCAAGGACTAGGAACTGATGTTTGGCAGTTATTTACCATCATCATTCTCAAAAGAGAACGCCTTACAACTTCAGTTGATTTTAGCGTAGCTAAGTTTGCATCAGTGACATGATTGTACCCTGATAGAATACAGCTTCATAAAATTATGTTCAAGCATCCAGAATTAATTTGTGAGGGGTTTTGTGGAAACCCTCAATGTTAGATTGTCTTCATATTAAAGAATTGTCAGCGAGAGAACACGTAGGACTCTACTCAGACCCACATTAAAAATATAATTACTAGTCAATAAGCTTACAATTTATAAAGTCCAACACCGCTTTGTAGGAAGTCTGCATTTTCTTATACATCACCTGTTATTGCGATGTGCATCAACTGCTCAGGAGTTTGGAGTTCAAGTTCAAACAGGAATAATAACAAATCTGTAAGGATACAAGCTCCTGATTGCTTCCGTGTTAAAAAGTACTAAGAGGTTGAGGTTATGGAAATGATTACAGATTTCACGTATCACAGGATATGTGGGTTTTTTAAAGCTGAAGGAAAGAAAGGAAAGATTTACTAGATTTTCTGCTCCAAGGGTGCATAGCCAGGCAGAATTCTTCTCTTGTACACTGTAGTGGTATCCTACCTTTCTTACTCATAGGTTTGATTGTCAAAGAGTAACTATACAGTTATCCACAATAAGTGTTGTCCAAGCTTGTGAGGAAAAAAGAAATTAATATCTCCCACTAGCTACAGTCAGCACAAGAAGAGAGGGTGAGGTTAGGAGAGGAGTTCAGTCTCTGCTCTTTTTGTACATTATCTGTAACAGTTTTTCATCCATAATGGGAGCTTCTAAGTGAAAAGAAGTAATTTACTTCTACAAAGAGAGAAAGACCATTGTAATGATGCAGTGAAATACCATGGAGCACAGACACTCCTCTACCCCAGATTTCTCAGAGTGGTCAAACTTAAGGGCTCGTAAGAGTAGAAGCACTAGGATTTAAGGTCACTGTTCTCCTTGTTAATATTAACCTCCCAAATTAAGCTTTTAGTGGCCTATTTCATCCCACAGGTGGAAGAGATGAGAATTTATTAAGAACTCTCTCTCTCTGTAAATTTCCCATTACTAAATTAAGCATGGAAGTGTGATTTTCTTTTTCCTCAGATACCATTTGTTTCCCAAAAGTAATTACAATATCAGCTTGATAAAGGCTGCTAGTAATTTTGTTAAGAAATTTTCTGAAAAAGAGCAGGGAAACTTAACAACCTAAGAGAATTGCCTGTGGAATGGCATGGGCTCAGGAGGCCTCCCCTCCTATCCATTAGGAATTCTAACCACTGTAATTAGCAGCAAATTTCCCTATCTCTATATGTTAAACAGGGAATTCATCTTCGGTTTGTTTCTGCCTGGGGCAGAAGGAAGGGAAATGTAGTCATGTGACTGCCTTGGTTAAGCAGCTTTAGTTGCACTGGAAGGAAGCAAATTCACAAATTGCACCAGCCTCTGATTTATAACCTGTGCAACCCTGTCAAAGTCAAGGTTCTTACCTCGATATAATCCAGAGAAAAATGCAAGTGCACAGGTAGATAGGAAACACCCAGGTAGAGAAATTATGTGTTTATAGATGAGACTGTTTAAAAACTAATGAATAAAAGATGAATATTTCCATTGTAGAGTTACTGTGCTGAGAAAACTAGTAACATTTTGTGAGCTCTTTTACTGCCTATGCAGTATCAAATCTTATATAAGTAAATATACTCTCTACCAGAACAGGGAGAAATACAGAGGATGATTACTATGTAACATGACTGATATTGTCTGTCAGCCATCCTGTGTGACTCTTGATGAGCTTCTCATTGCCAAATGGTAAACTTACAAGGAAAAGAGGATTGAAAAAATAAGACAAATATGTTGGTATAATGAATAGCAAAGGTAGATATTATTAAAAATCAGTTTGCCTTGCCTTATGTGTTATATTTCATTATTTGTTTATCTATCAACTTTATGTATACAATTGGTGGTTTAGATGCTACCTTTGAGTGTCCCCCATAAATGGAATTTTGCTGTCATGGTTTAAACCCAACTCGGATAAATTTTTGACAGCTAAGATCATGCAGTTGGGCTCCCAAATTCCACTCCCCGCACCACCCTCAAGGGAAGAGAGAGTAAAATGAGAGAAAAAAGGCTTGCAGATTGGAAACTAAAGCTAGCTTTCATGAAATTATATTAATAATACTAATAATGATTAAAATAATTAGAAAGTAATGGCCAAATATCCGAGATAGCACCCCCACCCGTCAATTACTGTCCATCATCACAACTGATGTGGACCAGACACAAGGGAATGGGCCCACAGCTAGCAAGGAGCTGAACTCAGGAACTGGATTCAGGGATGCACACATCCAGGGTCAGGAGCAATCAGACAAATTATATCCTTACTGGGTATTGGCCATCGCAGAAGAGAGCGCGACCCTCATGATCTCTCATGGTGTATGTGCGATGGAATACTCTAACACTCTGTAGGTCAGTTCGGAGTCACTTGTCCTGTCCGCCTCTCCCTGCAGGTGCGGCTGCTTTTCGCCAGCTCAAGGATGGCCTTGGTTACTAGAGAAATAAGTATAAACATCAGCTTCTCCACATGCCAGTGTTCTATGTTATCACTACTTGAGTGAAAATGTCTAAAAAACATGCAGCTAGCTTTTCAGAAAATACAGCTACTTTAGACCAAGGCCAACCAGAGTCAGAGTCACACCAATTAACTCAAACCATAATAGTAGGTAAATGGTCACTAACCTGTGCTCATAATACTACTAAAGTGTGCACAATAGCCAGCAGAAAGACTTCTTAATGTTCTAGGAATCTCAAAGTATTTTATGTAATTATTTCCAATGGATTAAGAACATAGATGATGAAATTAATTGTTTTGTTTCATAAAAAATATTTTGTTAGAAACATTTACACAAACTGAAGACACAATATGGCTTATATTTTAAACTGGGCCTGGTTCTGAATTTTATGATTTTCTTCTGTTTTTCTGGTTGTCATAAACTAATTGTGAGCTCTGAGTCTTTCTTTAAGCAAAAGAACTAGTAATAAACTTCGGAGTTTATATTCTTTTCTACTATTCTGATTCTTTTCTACTAAAGATATAAACTGAGTTGAAGTGCATTTTGAATTATCAAAAAATATTATTCATTTCAAACTTATGCTCTTTTCTCCCTGATGTTAATAGGAATGACAGAATAGAGAATGAGAGTTGAACAGTGAATTACAGGGCAAACTTTTATATATACCACTTAGAGAAGCTAAATCTGGGGCAAATAAAAGACAACTTCAGATTTGGCTTTCCACTTGCACATTACTAAAAAAAAAGGCTTTTAATTACTTTGGTTTCAAAGGCTTTGCTAATACCAAACTAATTTGCATATTTTTGTTGTTCACCTAAGGTAATTTTGTTCTATGTTAAAACACCTGTCTAAAAAGACCTTCACTATCTTTAAAGAAAGGGACAGATTAGAAAAACTTAATCAATCCTTTTCCTGGATTCGCAAAAGGAAAACTGAACTATCTGATCTTCTGTAAGGTGTCCTTTGGATGTCAGTTTCCCAGATGACTTTTTCTTTAGTTTATGCTGCTTATACATTTCAAAATTAAAATTCATTCCATCCACAAAGCCATAGCTAAAGCCCAGGCATAAGGAACTGCTAATTCAGAGTAGCAGAATAACTGTTCCAAAAAAACCAAAAACCCACTGCTGAAAAATATAGTGCTTTGAAAATAATGTTGTAAGAAGATAAATTATATTATAATGCACTGAGATTTTACATTCTTTTTTCTTACTTTCTGGACACTATCATTGGAAGAATTTCCAATACAAATATTATCACATATGCTAAATTTCTGACTCAGGTCTATTTGTTTCAGTGGTGGAAGCTGGTGCATACATGGTGAGTCTGGGTCGAGTTTGCTGCATTGGATTTCTATCTTTGCATTGCCATGATAGGATGTAGTGGCAATCTGACTGCTTTGGGGGAAGCTAGACATTATATGCAGTGCAATTCTTGTGCCATTAGTAGATTTTTTTAATTACATGCCTCAGAGGCTTCTTTTGGTCACCTCTAGAAGCTGGAAAGCAATTTCTTTTGCATTATTGCATGACAAATGGTAGAGGAGACAATGAAATAGGGAAGAGGTGAAGTGCTGAAAAACATCAGAGATGCATTAAGAGCATGCATTGCTGCTAAAAAGTCTCATCTGTTGTTGATGTATTTTTGTTAGACAGTTAGGGTTAAACTTAATGATGGCAAATGATATTTATCTGCTTTTAATTGAGTATAATGGCATTTCTCTTCTGTTGAATTTAACAGTTTTCAAACCTCTTCCCTGTACACAAATTCCGTAGAGTTTTAAAGCTATAGCAGTCTGTGCCAGATTATCCCACAAGAGACTGGATCTCCTCCTGCCGGAAGGCATGGCCCACTTATCACAGGGGAATCCCATTGTGGGAGCGTTCAGGGATATCCTGAGTGAAGATGGTACCAGTGATGGGCCACATGCTTGGCCTTGAAAAGCTAAGGAGGCTAAAAACATTATTACAAGATAGGTGTGCAGTTTCTTATAAAACATCAATCCAATATATTTGTCGCGATACAAAAGGAAGGTCAAGAAAGGGGTCTGTGTGACAGATGGTGCAAAAAAATCTAGAGGGTACTTTTCAATTCTTTGGTACTGCCTGCAGAGAAATGTCTCAGGAGATTGTTAGTGGGAAAGAGAAATCATGCTCAGGAAAGAAATATCTTCTATTTCTCTAGCAGAAACTGAAATAACTGATAAATCATTATGTCCTGCTAAATCTTTTGGCAAAGGATACCTTTATCCTATAGAATTTAAAACAAGTACATAAGAATTTGACATTTGTGTATTTGCACATCTAGAATTATTTACTTGTTATAAATATACACGGCTGTCATGAGATCATTAGATTAAATAGTTTAGACTATGCTTAGAATCATCCCATAATGTTCGGACGCCTATATATGAATAGTATTTATCGCTACCTTGTCTTGAGTATTTCATCATCATTTTACCTAATTTGCTATTCATTTTACCTTTTTTATACAATTGCATCCATTATTTACCAAAAAAGTGGCATCGGCACAAGCATGACAACTGAAGCTGGTGACGCAGTTCATTGCTGCTCGACTTTGTACCTCAGACTGCATCGCAATTAATTTATGGCTTAGATTACTGGATAGCCATCATCCAGCTGAAACTATACTGGAGTGTCTTAGATTTTGTTGTTGGAAGAAGATCCAAATAAACAATGACTTGATGATTTTTGTTGCTAAGCCATGTGTAATTAAATTTTCTTTATTTTTTCTCATGAACATTTCAATTCTAGGATATTTCTTTTAGTCTTTTTGTTCATAGTCTCCTCAGATGTTGTGTATTGTCTGAGAACATTGAGAAAAATAGTGACAGTACTGAAATAGATGGGGTTTTTTTCCTTCTTCTTTTTCTGTGCTTGTTTATAGTTCTTCATGGATTCTTTTGTTACATATTTCAATTTTTGAATGCTGGTGAAGCATGGGTGCAGACTGACAACATCAGTTAACTCACAACTAGAGTATGTTGTCTATAGTTCAGCGAGCATAAATATTTCTTATTTACCTATACTCCCATCCTATCTCTTCTTCCACATGAATGGTTTTATTTTCATTACAGAAAGAACTGTAATAAGGCCATTAAGTGATGCAGGACATATTCTGTTTTACCTTAGTCAAAAAGAGTAGCATGCAACTCTGTGTTGTCTTTGTGAATTTTTTTCTAAATGAACACAAATCTGAGATTTTGAGATAAAAATATTCAAGGAGACAATATTGTTTTCTTTTTCTCTGCTTTTCTTATAGTATTTTAAAAACCAATTCTCCTATGCCACCATACAAAAGTCATTAATTTCTGTGTAGAATACTTGTGGCAACCTTGCTTGTCTCTCTGGGACAAACACTTGTGGAAGCTCATTGTTCAGAGACACACTAAAGTGAAGAAGCTACAATTATTGATCTCAGATGGATATCTGACTTCCTGTATTTGTTTCCTTTATAGCACTGGTGTAATTGAAAACAGTGTTTCCTGTGGGTATTTTTGAGTGGTAACTGAGCATCTGCTACATGGAGATGGTTGAGTAAGAGGTTTTGCCTGGACAACTTAAAAAATCTTTCATATCTGAATTGCTTGCTTTTTTACTGTAAGCATGGAAGTCCTCATTGAAATAAGGCTTAGATTTCAATATACTTCTCTGTGTCAGGCTTTTATTGGTCTAGATGTACATAACACTTGTATATGTAAAACCAGCAAAAACTGATACAAAAATAATGACTAGACATAGGCATAGAAGTGAAAACCTTTATTTCAGAGAATGACTGTATTTCCCAGTCGAAATTTATTTCTAAGCTCTGAACAGCTTAGAATCAAAGCAATCAAACGAACCAAGCTACACCATTTCCTCATATTTTCAAGAAATAAATCCTTAGTGTACAAAATGTGTATCTTCAGGGCAGCAATACGGGCGAAAAAAATTGATTCCAGCACTTCTAAAAATATTTGACTAAAGTACTTGGCATCTCCCACAGCAGGTAGAAAATCATGAAACATTTAAACCCAAATATCTTAATACCAGTTTATTAAAGCAGTTGTATCTTCAGACATACCAAAGGGAAAATTAAATCAACTACCTTTATAAAATATATTAAACTAATTTATTTTACTGCACCTCAGCAGGAGGAAAAAATAAAATGAGGACAAACTTGCCACCAGTAATGAATAAAAAACTACTCCACAGCAGGAAGGAAAAGAAACAGAAGGAGAAAAAAATAAAACCTAAGACTGAAGGCAGTTCATCATAAAGAGCACCTTGTGCAACACAACAGCTACAGTCAAAATAGGTGCACCTTTGTAACTACATGCTGATGTTCATTCTGATATGACTATTTCATCTCGTTGTTAACATTGTCTTACAAAACTTTTCATTGTGTGCATTCAAAGAAGCTACAAAGGTGGCCCATCAAGATAGCTTACAGAAGTTAAAAATAATTTAAAAAAAACCATACCAAAAGTCACCCTAACTTCTGTCGGTCTAATAATCTTAATTTCTATGAAGCTGTAAAACAGGGAAATTACAGCCATATCGGAAACTGTCCTCCAGGACTCTGAGGTTGATATTGTCTCTCCTTGGATTATAACCCAACTGTTTTCAGAGAAGGATTTCCCTTGTTATACTGCCAGTTTGAGCCTCTGAAATATCTGCTAGAGCATTCCCAAATGATCTGGCAAGTCAGTGTCCATTCAGCAGAGGGTATTGGTGTACACACAGCAGCCCATCAATTTCTTGTTTCTGGAAAGGCTTTTTCTTTGAGAGATAAGAAAGAAGGAGAATGGCGCACACACATTATTAACAGAATGTTCTTTAAAATGCTGAAAATGTGTGTGAATATATGTCTGTGAGCAGAGACCTTCTTTAAATGCACTAAATAAGATACAGAAAGGTTAAATGTGTATTTCCCTTTTTTTCCCCCGCAAACATACTAATTGAATCCATTTCCCATTAATTCACAAATCTCTGTTGTATCTAGAGGTACGTATTCACTGATTTGCTAACTCCATTTAAGCAATTCTTGCCAAAATGCCATCCAGCTGCGACAGATTAATGTAACATTAAAGGTGTAACAGGGATAATATGCTTGCACATGTACCACATATCCATGGAGGTACATACTCCTGTTCCACAGGCAGAAAACTGGCAGAGGATGTGAGCAATGTTATGGTAGTATCACTGGTGAAGAGTTAGCTCATGGATAGGAGTGGTAACATTCATACAGACCACTGGTAGCACATTTAGCCTTGTTTGGGGAAGAGGGAAACTAACATGAAAACCCTTGGAAGCTGAGAGGAATAAGCCTGGGTGGAAGCTTCATTGAGAAGGCTTTATTTAACATTATTTGGGCCATACGGGCTGTTGTGATGGAGTCAAGCCACAAGAGCAAAGTATGGATGAGCATCCCTTGGTGTCCTGGAAAGAGAGTTTGGTTTGGTTTTTTTTGTTGTTGTGATGCTTTTAAATGTGGAGTGACCAATCAGTTTCATGTCATGGAGTGTCAAGACTACCTGTGGATAGTTACAAATACTCTACCTTTTCCATCTCTTTTCCCTCTGTCCTGTATGCCAGCATGGGACCTGGTCCAGCTTTCCAACCTCCTCTTTGTCTTCAAGAGTGTTCAAATACTGCTTTCATTACTATCAGTCCAGTACAATGAAATGGCTAAATTTGAGGAAGTTTTGTGGCCAGCAAAGAAAGGGTCAGCAAGTATCAACATGAAATTTAAATGAGAGGTCTCTGTCACCTTTCTTCTAAAATACTAATCTTAGAATTGTCCATTTGCCATAAGTGCAGACAGAGGAAGTGGATGATAAATCCTTAAGGCAGGTTCATTTATAAAATTATGAAATTCATTCTGTGCCAAAATAAATTCTGCCATTTTTTTTAAAGATAGCTGTTTGTTTTTTGGTTTGAGGTTTTTTTTTTTACTTAATAAGTGATATTTACTGGCTGTGGGCTTTGCATCAAGTGGCCATAATATTTTTGATGCACCTCTGGAAGCTATCTCATAGCAAAATGGTGAAAGAACAACATTCAACTCTCCTATTGGAGGGTCAACACACATGGAGGATTGACAAAGTTGCGGATTGCTGTTAAATAATTTCCAGTGGATTGTTCTCACACACAGCTACTATTCTTCTAGAAGAAGCTAATGTATATTGCCTCCATATGCCAGAATACTTGTAGCCACATGCAGTCCTACTAACTTCAAAAAAATTCCATGTAGTTATAAAGATTTTGGAATTAGAGTTAAATGTTACCAGGAAAATAAACAAACAAACAAACTAACTATTTTCACTTATTGCTACAAATACTTTCTAACTTTTTTTGTGAAAGGAATTTCCTGCTAAGAGATTGAGGATGTGTGTGACAAACAATTAACTATTTCTGGTGGCTTTGAGAAGAGATGTGACTGAAAAGGAATCTATTTGCTGTTTTCCTTGGATTCAGTATTGAAAGAAATAAATTAAAATTATTTTTGATGGAAAAGGTTTAGAAGGGGAGACTATCAGTCTTTCCCACCTGAAAAAGTTATTTTTAATTCCCGTTGTATTTCATAGTCTGCAAATGACAATATTTAAGTCTTCACAAGGAATCATCAGTGGTACTTAAGGAAGTAAAAATGCTGAGAAGCCATTTTAGGATTGAAGGGAAAGAAAAGAAAACCAAAAAGGATCCTTGGCAAAAAGGCAGCAGAGTGGTACGATTAATGAAACATACCCAAATCAGAAAAAACTTTAATGACCAAACTTCAAGGATTAGTTTTAGGGCCACTATCATTTATTATAAATTACTCATAAGATGGGATGAAGAGCAGAATATAAATTTGCTTGTGTCATAAAATGAATTTAAGATCAAACAATCCAAATGACATTGATAGAATTCAACAGGATTTGTACAGATTAGAGACTAAGGAAGTAAGGGGGAAAGAGGAAACAATTGCTACACAATGGAAATGCAATACATGACATTGATGTATTTTATTACTTCAGGTCCAAATAGCATAGCTTATAAAATGGTGTCATAGTACCGCATATAATCTTTTTTTCTGATAGAATTTTTATATCTTTGTAGCCACCTCAAACTTGAAAAGCTTGACCAAATTATGAGCAGTTTGTGTCTCTAATGTAGTGTCTCCATAATTTAATGGTTTTAGATAATTAGAAGGTGTAATTTATGAAATGCATTGTGCTGGGAGAATTTCAGCATCCTACCTCATGTCATTCCTAATGTGTGCGAACAGAAATCTGCTCCCCAAAAGCTGTCACCCATTTAGTGTTCTGCTGCAGAGACAGATAAAAAATTAAACAGGTCTCCCAGATCCAGCTTAATGTGAGCCTATTCAGCTGTAATGAGGGACATGAAAGTAATGCTGAGGAGGACCAGTCATTTTCAGTTCTGAAGAGCTGGAAAGCAGGTGCGTTCCTTCTTTCCCTTTGTGTAGATGTTATTAAAGTTTTCAGAAACCATCTGCTGGCATTTGCTCATCCGGAGATGGAGAAGAACTACTACTACGTTCTTTAAACATGATGAAAATATTTCTTTTCTCCCCTTTTAAGGAAGGTCTCTCTGTTAGGCGTGACTTTGGCAGAAGGACTACTGTTTGGACCCCTTGCTCAGTTTTCATGGGAGAACATTTTGCAGTCATGATGGAAAAGCTATCCATACTATTGCACAGAATACTTACCAACTTTGTGGTCTTCACATTTTTTTTTCAAAGTAGAGCAATATGAATTGTAATAATTGCACATTATATGTCAGAAAGTGCTTGGAAGTCATTTAAAAGCAGGACATCGTAAGGATCTTGTTCTGCAAATACTTGCAAAAATCATAAAATTGTAGAATCGTAGAATGGTTTGGGTTAGAAGGGACCATGAAGTTCATCTATTACAGACCCCCCTCAGAACTCTCACATGCATCTCGTGGACTTACATACATCCAGGTTCCTTCAGTGGTCGTGAACATGATCTCTTACAGCAGGAGGGACTTTACCTCCTGAGAAGTGTGGGAAGAGTGGTTGCTAGTGAAGACTCAGTCAAAAAAGTTGTTGAATACTTCAGCCTTCTCCTCATCTGCTGTTGCCAGCTTAGCAGGCTCATTCATCAGGGCAGGTACACTCTCTTTGACCTTTCTTTTCTGATTTACATATGTATAGAAGCCCTTCTCGTTATTTTTTGCATCTCTTCTCATGTTCAGCTTCAGCTGTGCCTTGGCCTTCCTGACCCCATCCCTACACAACCTGGCAGTGTCCTTATACTCTTCCCAGGATACCTGACCCTGCTTCACTGCCTGTGTATTTACTTCTTGCCCTTTAGTTTGAGCCACAGGTCATGACCCAACCATGCCGATCTCTTGCCTGTCTTTCCAGACTTTTTGCACCTTGGGATGAAGAAATCTTGTGCTCTGTGGAAAGCATCCTTAAAAATCTGCCAGCTCTGCTCTGCTCCCTTGTCCCTGAGGGCAGTTTCCCAGGGGGTCCTGTCAACTAACTCCTTGAAGAGATGGTGGTTTGCTTTCCTGAAATTCAGGGTCTTGACTTTACCCTTTGCTTGATCCATATCCCTCGGGACTGCAAACTCCACTATTATGTGATCGCTGCATCCCAGGCAGCCTCCAATCTTGATGTCTCAATCAGCTCACTTGCATTGGTGATCACCAGGTAAAGTATTGCATCTTCTCTGGTAGAGGTGTCTATTACCCGGCTTAAAAAAGGCTGTAAATGGAAATTATTGGATGAACCTAGATACGGTCCTGATGACAGGGAATTAGTGTGTGTGCTATTTTTCCTAATGTATGCAGATATGTGTTGAAAAGGTGGATTAACTCTGAATCAGTCACTGTGGAAAACATGATTCAATGGATAAAAGCTCAGTTCTCCTTGGTTCCACGTGCAGGAGTAGTAAGACTTCAAAGAAAGAAGTTATGTGAGATAACTTAGACTGTTATGAAATCCTGTGTTTCTCTCTAATACAGAATGAGAAACAAGCAGGCAGTGCGGTGCCTGCAATTATCGCAGAAAGCTTCTCTCTGTGTAAAATGAACTGTGAGTATATCTTGAGACAATGTGCCAATTTGTACAGCTTATAGCACTCCCATCCCCTTTGTGCTTTCTGGGTATTTCTAAATTGCCAAGTTGCTTACATGATCTGATATAAAGTCATCTGAGCCTTCCTTACTCCTTTGACATTTTGATAGTGGGTTGCTATATTCCGCTTTTGTTTTCTTGCTATTAATGCATTTACTATTTTATGGAGTATTTGATACTTGTAGCCCCTCCTGCCCCCACTTCCATACTGATGTCCTTAAGTCAGTCTTCCTTGAGCGAATGAGAGTCTATAGTATTCCCATAGAGCTGCTGCAGGAGGAAGGATGAAGCCTCTAGATCTTTTGAGAATCTGTTTGCTCAGTGCCTGCAAGCTGTGTATGTGGCAGCCAAACAGCTGACTAGCTGCAAGAAGGTGAGAAAGAAGCATGAGGTCACACTGAATGTTTTGAGCTTTCGCCACGGGCAATGGTAAATGTCTGCACTCACAGTTTATTTAGTTCTGTATGAATGATTCTCTATTTCTAGTCTTTATTTTTAGCTGGAGCAGAGAAGCAGGGGATATTGTACGAAGGAACTGGAGCCCTGAGGCCAAGATAAGGACCACGCATATACCAGGCAGCAGAATTGCAGTCTGTCATTAAGTGTTGAAACTGAACTCAAAATAAGAACTAAATAAAACCTCTGATGTCGGGGGAAAACATATGCACCATGGTGGTGTTTAAAGAGCAGGGAGATACAGGTTTGTTACTTTGCACTGATATTGACATCACATGATACTTGCTATTCTCTTACAAGGCTATGCCCATAGCTTCATCCAACCCGGTCTTGAACACCTCCAGGGGTGGGGAATCTACAGCTTCTCTGGACAACCTGTTCCTGTGCCTCATCACCCTCACAGTAAAAATATTCTTCCTAATATATAATGTAAATCTTCCCTCTTTCAGATTAAAGCCATTGCCCTTCATCTTATCACTACACTCCCTGACAAAGAGCCTCTCCACATCTTTCCTGTAGTCCCCGTTTATGTACTGGAAGGCTACTACAAGGTCTCCCTGAAGCTTTCCCTTCTCTAGGCTGAATAATGCCAACTCTCTCAGCCTGTCCTCATACAGAAAGTGCTCCAGCCCTCTAATCATCTTCATGGCCTGACTCAGGACTCGCTCTAACAGATCCATATCTTTCGTGTGCTGTGGACTCCAGAAGTGAACACAGGACTCCAGATGAAATCTCATGAGAGCATAGTAGAGCAGCAGAGTCACTCCCTTTCCCTGCTAGATAATGTTCTTGGGTCCAGGATACTGCCAGCTTTCTGGGCTGCAAGCACACAGGGCTGGTACAGTGATCATATTACACATTTAATGTATACAAATCTATATTTAAGTGAAAGAATAATTTTCCAATACTAGAAATATGTCAATGCAAGATAAAAGCCCAAGGATTCAAGAATGTAATCACATATAGTCTTCAAATGTAATTGAAGTATCAGGTTTAATCTCATTTGAGCAGCTATCTGAAGCAGCTCTGCCTATTGCTTCAGAAAGCACACTGTATAAATATGGGTATGTGCTGGAGTTTTATCAGAATGTATTTTCATATGTAGTCGTGAAAGGAGAGGTCAAGATGAATCAGTTTTAGTATGGTGATATTTGATGCTCTGCCATAAGGCTCATAAAACCCTGAAACATTTTTATGTTGCTCAGGTTTTTACTGAAGATTAGAAGGAAGAAGAGGATTTATCATTAACAGCAAAGTGATTAGATGTTTCTCATTTGTGTTGTTTTTTCTTATTGAGATAGATGTTACACAGGCTTTTCCCATTATGTAACTCAGTTGTGGTATCTGATCTACAAAACGGATTAGGTCTATTCCATCTACGTGGAAAAAATAGGTGGATTAATTTAAATCTTATAACAACATGCTTCACAAGTAACCAGAAGCAAGAAAATCAATTAATACTTCTTTAAATTAGAGATAAGCTACAATATTCATAACAAAGTTTCTAATCTATTTTAAATTTACTTTGAGATTACATCTGTACTCAGTCATGAAAAGCAGCATTCCAAACATTGTTTTGCCTGAGAACTTTTAAAAGTCCAACTTTTATTTTAAAGGATTTAAAAGGAAAACTGTCTTTGTCTAGTTTGGGAAGTGCAAAGAATCCTTTCCAGACACATAATCTCAAAATGCCGCAAGTATCTCTACACAGCATGCTCTTTCTGGAGAGCAGTTGGTCAGGAAGCAGCAACTGGAAACTCAGCTGACAAAAGAGCCTGTGGAGATGGATTGCTCAGCATCTCAGCATCTGGTTGTGATGGCCTCAGCAAACTAAAGGCTGTTTTTCTAGGGGCTGCAGTCATGTTACTTCATTGGCTGAAAATTCTTCAACATTCTTCTAAAACATTTGAGACCTAGATTCTCAGTAACAACAGGGCCACTCTAAGCATATTCAATGTCAGGTTTTGCCTGCAGGGCTTCTAGAATGAAAACTATTGAGCTTCCCAGATCCACCTTTTTATTTTTATTTTTTTTTTACTTCTTTCTGTGTAATAGCACAACTATGTAAGGGGTAAAATTGTTTTAAAAATTAGCTGATGAATTTAATGAAAAATTATTTGGGAAAACTGCTTTAAACAGAGTAGGCTTAGATAGGCAGCTTATCAAGGTGGAGGCTTTATAGGACTTTTTGAAACTTCTTGGAAATATGAAATGAAATATCAGTGAGGATGAAGATCTAATCTGAGAAAAGCTACTCTACTTAGTGCAAACAACTGATGAAAACATTTTTAAAAACAATCAAAATCCATAATGCTTATAACTTTGAAACGTATCTTGTTCATCTTGTTGGGGGAAACTGGAAAATAGTAGTGCTTTGGAGGAGTATTAGATATTATTAGAGGATTATGCTGTATTACAGTACTATTCAGATGCTGTAGTTAATAACCAGAACATAATTTTTCAGGGATCTGCACAAACACAGAATCAAAATGTAGCCTGTGTCCTTATCAAGGTTAAAAGAAAAGGTAAGAAAATACATAAAGGAAGGAAAGAGAGAGAACCAAAGGAAACAATGGAATGTTATTAGTCAAGATGGTAGTATCAGTGGCCACTCAGTTTTCATAGCAAGAGCTAAAAGAAAATTTTAACGAAGCAATCGGGTACCTTATGGGAAGCTGCTAATATGGACAATGAAGAGCCTCTGAAAGTGGGCAGAAAAAAATTATATCCTTAATCTTTTTTTTATTACTTTTTTCTTCCTTCTCATCTTACAGTCCTAGTACATCTATAGAATATGCAATGGTCCACCAGTTACAGCAGGCTATATGTTGACACTGACATCCTGTGTCTATGTTTGGAATGGTCTGTGGAGTTTTTTTGCATCATGTTAAAAACACAATTCAAAAAGCAAAAACTTCTTCCTTGATTTTCTATCATTATTATGCAATACTTCAATGGTTCAGGTCTTAGCTATGTCTACTTTGAAAAGCATTTGATAAAGATGAACGAGGGAACAATTTTTCCTGCCAGTGCTAACTTTCCGTGGAATGGTAAGCTTTGGCTAGTGAGGCTAAGTGTATAACTTTGATGGAATCACTGTTACATTAACCTAGAGAACAATTCTGCACTGGAAAATGACTGAGCTAAATAACCTAGTAGGTGTTTTCCATCTGTAAATTCTCGAAATTAAATACACTTTCCAAGATTTTCATTCCTTTTCCAGCCAACTTGAAAGTCTTGTGTTCCTAAAAGAAACCAGCAGTAAACCTCATTTTCCTGAAGATGAAAATTTCTTGCTTGCACAGAGTAAATCTCAACTGTAGTTTTTTCAGTAGGGCTTTTTCTAAGGGAGAAAGTTGCTACACACTTCTTGCTGTGGCAGGTGGATGTATGGGAGAAAGGGAATTGGCAACAATGATTCAAGCCCTGCAGGAAAAGGTTTTCCCTTCTCTAGGAAATAAACATTTATAGTGGGTTTTGCGTCACCTGGGATTCAATTTCTTTTCTAAATCAAGTGAACTGTTCTACAACAGTTCAGAATCAGTCAAAAGTATCCTCTCAGGTCAATTTCGGTCTCAATTGCAAAATTCTGACAAGCATTTCTATTAGTTTCTTGTTTCTGAGGGTATTTTCTCTTCTCAGGCTACCTTTTGTGAGGTTTTTTTCTTTATTTTCCTCCCTCTCTGCTGATCTTGAAGTGCAAGCATTATTTGGGTAGTGACTTACAGCTAATATCATAAGGGGAAAAAAGAACTACTTTGAAATCATTTTTTTTAAAAAAGGGGGTAAATTTTCTTATCTTCCTTTCGCTAGTTCCATATAGAGATAACAGATGACCCTGTGAAAAATAGCTCCAATGTGTATATCGGCAGAGAGCACCTGAGAAATCTATAGTAGGACCTTTCCATGGTCACTTTCTTAAATATATTTTGCTACTGTGAGTTGTTTTTATTACTTTTCCCAAGGCTGGAAGATAACTGAGGTCATTGGTGATATTATATTGCTTCTAATGTATTTTCTCTAGCTGCATTCTTGTGAGCATGTACCAGACAACATATTGCAATTTTATAAAGTAGATTGAGTATGCAAATATCTCACTCAGAGGTGTTTAAAAATGCTTTTGGGAATAATATTCAGTAAAATAAATAACTAGAAAAGATGGTAAATCTAGTCCAGTCCATTTAGTGACAAGTGTAGTTCATCTTTCACATTGCTGTGTAGCAAGTAAGTAACTGCCAACATAACAGTCTTTTGCTGACTAGAAAATCCCCCTTGTAAAAATTAAAGAAACCAATGCAAAAACACAAGTCAGGCACACATCCATTAATAGAATAAAACTGTCTTTCTGCTTCACACTCAAGGCTTCCACCTGCATATCTGTGTGTGTTTGTGTGTATTATATACACATGTGTGTGTCCATATATAAACACAGAAAGATGTGGATGCTTTTTTTCTCCAGATAGAAAGGGTGCATTCTCCCTGTTCTTCTTGATAAATCTGGGTGTGAGAGAAGATCCTGACAGTCAGATACTCTCAGCAGCTGTGGAGCCTCTAGCTACTGCAGGCAGCTTTAGCTCCTGACTTACTTGCAGCTGTGGATTAGTCATCCACTTTGTTGAAGACTCTTGAATTGGCTTCTTGTTTTTCCCACTAGCACTTTTTCCTTGGTGCATGAGGCAAGTCCTCTCGTGAAGTGCCATTGATCTTTCATCAAAGCTATTCAGTTTGGGTCCAATATAAGGATGCTCAGGGGTCAGGTTATATTCTGTAAGGTAACTACCTGTAAAGTTGGTTTTGGCGTACAGTTAAACATTTTTTGTCTTTTCATATACCACTAGGGTTTCAGACCCATTTAACTTCCTCTTCCACTGCAGTCACTGCTTTTATTTCATACCTGTGCAATGAGATTTAACTTTTATATATATATTTGGGAAGCCTACAGCCTGCAGAGCTAATGAGCAGGGACAAAGGCAAGACAAACATTGACATGTAGTTAGACAAGAACTAAGGTCAGGCTGCTTATCATCTGTTGTGTTAAAATGGTAAGAAAAACGTGGAACAGGAAGAGCACCTTGCCATCATGACAGCTGTTGCAATGATTCACTGGTTTGTTTATGGCATGTACATGCAGTGTTAGGTGCTTCCAGATGTTCAGAAAGATATAGATGCCACCTGTTTCTCCAAGGACAAAGGAAGACCAAGTTTAGGACTACAAGATACCAAGCATTTTTAGAAATGTCTTCTAGATGAATGGGAGATGAATTCAGGCAGATGGTTGTGCAAGGAGCTAACAGATTGATAGACCCTGGAAAGAGTAACACTGGTAACAGAAAACAAGTGTAATGGAATAGGGCAAACACAGGTAGTAAGGCAACGTCACATGGAAGAAGTGATACGGCTGTTAGACAGACTGCCTGCTGCAGGAAAATTACTGATTAGCTGTGCTGTATGTTAACCTGAGGTTCCTACACTTGCTTAGGATTTGGAATGGGGTAGAGATTGAATAAGTCCGGGAGGCAAGTAAAAGAGAAGTGGTGGAGCAGTTGTGTGTTATTAAAGAGTAGAAGATGAGAGGCTTACAGAGTTGGTGTCCTACAGCAATGACTATATGTGAGCATCAGATAACTTTCTATTTAATAAGATAAGCATAATGCAGGTCTTTGCTCTTAATTTTTGAACTGGGTCAGCTCGTTCGATCATTCACAGTCATTTATGACACACTATATATGCTGCTTGTTTGTGCCTTTTTGTGGAATTAGTTTGTGTGTGGAACTAGTTTGTGTGGAATTATTTTGTGAGAAGTTTTCCCACGTGTTTTCTGCTTCAGCAATTGCTCATTAGAAGACAAAGTTCAAGAAACAGAGTACAAATCTAGAACTGATTTAGTTTAGAGTGGCTCTCAGCTGACTTAGTTCAGAGAAGTTCAGAGTAGGCTCTGACCCAGCTACTGACTTGTTGCCTGTATCTTTTTATGGTTTACAGAAAAATCTAGGCAAGATTCTTCACCTCCTTGCATGCTAAGCAGTGGTTGTGTCTCTATAGATGAGGGGCATGAGCACCCTGCCAAAGATCAAGAAATCTTTTAGGTGGTGTTTCCAGCAGGTCTGTTTTCAAGTTTGCTTATTCCCTTGGCAGTTTTAAATAATAAACTCTGTACAATAACGCTAGAGATAGAAGTATTTCCTGATTACAGAACTATCTTTTATATCTTTTTATTGGTCAAAACAGTATTTAAAGCTATACTTAGGCAGAGAAGATATGGCACATCTCTATGAAACTAACAAACTCCTTCTAACATGGCAATTTGGCACATTGCAAAGAGAACCTTCAGGTACAGAGGCTTCACCTTAAATTGCTTCTGTCCTTCTAAAGCAGACCTTGCAAAATGGCTCTATAAGTGTAAACCATCTTGGTCAGAACATGTGATGTGACACACACGCCAAAATCCAAAAAGCTGATTTAATTCAGCTATATGTACTACAGCTGTACTGCAAGTTCTTGATAACATTTGGTGTAGTAATTATGAGTGATTGCTATCAGATGACAATAGGTGGTAATATTTGCTTTGTTTTAATTTATTAACATATCCTGTCTCACAGTATAATCCAGGTAAGGAATTAGCAAACTAATGACAAGAAAATGAAGGGAAAACGATGTGGATCAGAAATTATTTTTTCTGCTTAAGTAGCAGTAGAAGAGGATGGTGAATAGGTAATTTGTGCTTTTCAGAATTTCCAAATGCATGGGGTAACAAAGGAACAGTTTAGACTGTTTGAAGATGCTTCAGAGGGCTACTATCAAAAAAGGAAAGGGAAGGGAATCTGCTTCATTGACTATTATGCTTTTCCCTCTTTACACGAAGTAAACAATCATCTCTGTTTTTGTAAAAGAATAATTTATAAACTGAAGAGACCAAAAAGAAAGTTTCTTGTGTTTTCCCGGTATTTTTCTACTAGAGCAAGAATTGCTGAGAGTCTGTAAATTACACAGATTTTTTTCTGACTTGGTTGCTCTTGGCCCTGCAGAGGCATCTAGACAAACTGGAGAGCTGGGCCATCACAAACCACATGAAGTTTGATAAGGGCAAGTGCTATTTTTTGCACCTGGGACACAGCAACCCAGGTTATACAAACACACTGGGGAGCGAGAGCCTGGAGAGCAGCCCTGAGGAAAGGAACCTGGGGGTTCTGGTTAAGAGCAATTTGAACCTGAGCCAACAGTGTGTCCTGGCAGCCAAGAGGACCAACCATGTCCTGGGGTGCATCAAGCACAGCATTGGTAGTCGGTCGAAGGAGGTGATTGTCCCGCTCTGCTCTGCATTGGTGTAGCCCCACCTCGAATATTGTGTTCAGTTTTGGGCACCACGGTATGTCCAGAGGGGGCCACAAAGCTGGTTAAGGATCTAGAGGAGAAATCGTATGAGAAAATGCTAAAGTCACTTGGTCTTTTCAGCCTGGAGGAGACAAAGGGGGGATGTCATAGCCATCTACTGTTTCCTCACAAGGAAGGGAGGAGCAGGCGCTGATCTCTTTTTGCTAGTGACCAGTGATAGGACTCAAGGGAATGGCAGGAAGAAGTATCAGGAAAGGTTTTGGATGGATATTAGGAAGAGGTTCTTCCCCTAGAGGGTGGTGGAGCACTGAACAGCTCCCCAGGGAAGCAGTCACAACGCCAATCCTGGCAATATTCCAGAAGCATTTGGACAATGCCCTCAGACGCATGGTGTGAATGTTGGGACTGTCCTGTGCAGGGATGAGAGTTGGACTGGATGATCTTTGTGGGTCCCTTCCAGCTCAGGTCATTCTATGTTTATATGATTCTGTATGTATATGACAATTATATTTTAAATTATAATTTACCTTCCCTCTATAGGCTGTGTTTGATGTTGCTTTCCATACTATATATTTTCCTTCTGTTTCTGTGCTTAATAATTTGTACTCCTTAATTTGAATTATTCTTCTTACCTACAAATTGTCTTAAAATGAATGAAGATGAAATTAAAGCAGTGGTAGAAATGACGAAAAAAGGCAAAAAAATCATGTCTTTTTTTGAAGTGAGTTTTTTTTTAAAGGAATTCAAGAGGATATTCCAAGGCACAATCAGGGTGCTGTCCGGTGCAAGTGTTTACTGTAAATATGCAATTAGGATATTTAGAACACTGCTGAATCATTATGACTGCAGAGGATATATAATATTTAACTCTGAGATTAACAGTCACAGTATTATTTACATTAAGTCTGTTTTTTGCTATTATTTCCAATGGCCAGGCTGATTCACTCAGAGTGAAAAATTGATCTCTCTGAGTTATTTCTCTTTGAAATTAAAACAATAATTTGGCGTACCTGTCGCTTCTACCACTTTTGTTGCAGCCTACTGCTTTTGAAAGTAGATATCTAGTTGTTTAGCAGCAGTATCTGTCAAGCACTGGAAAATTCCAGACAAATGTTGAATTTCTTGTACGTAGGCTGACTCTGCTTTGCCTGTGTAGTGCATCTAAAGCATCCCAGACACTGAAATAATTGATGAAAATGAAAGGTGTTTGTCCAATCATTTGTCTGCCTTGTCTGTTTAAACTAGAAGTTTGCCATGGCTGCCACTTATTATGTGTTTGAACAACATCTACCACATTCTGAGGCCTTTACACAGAATTGAAGTAAAACTGGTAAACACTAATATGGTTGAGATTTTCATCTCTAGCTGGAAAGCATCCATTTCCAGGCGTATAACTTGAGAGTAGCTTTGTGAGATAAGAAGTACCTGAAAGGAAGTTGCAATGAAACAGAGAAAATAGTTCTTCAGTTTGATGATTGTAGTTTAAATGCCTCCAGTGCGGTGTTTATGAGAAGTAATTATTTTTTCAGCTGCTACCATCTTTCTTCTAAAAATATAGCATGAATCTGAACAGATAAGCCAACACCAAAGCTTTTCTGAATCTCAAGCATGGTATCTGGTTGCAGATTAGAGATACTAGCTGCATAGAAATGGAAGATGAACCTCTCCAGCTACAACCTTATGCAGAATCCTGAACCTTTTGAATCCCTAGCAGATATTGTATACTGACATGCTGTCCAGGTACTGAGTTTGACAGAGCTAATAATACTATTTATGTGTATAATTATTGAAATTATCCATACTCTTTTGGTTTAATGGTGTTCAGTAAATTGGCATGCATAATTTATACATCGTTGCTGTCAACCATCAATCCAAATGTGAGACAGCAACACATAAACTGAATGACAGAATAAAGTGTTTATGAGTTTATTCAGGACAACATCACCATGAACTATGACACTGGAAATTTTCATATAATTTTTTCAGTATTTCTACGAAATAGTGTGCTGTCTATGGGATTTCATTTGTTGCATTACTATAAAAGCTCTTTAATAAACAATTCAGGAGACAACAACTGAAGTACTCTTAAAAAAGACCCTGGGGACAGGATTTATTCTGGAAGTCGGTGTTACCATTTTTGTTTCAATTTTTCATATGGCTTAATATTTCAGCCTCTGATTGAAGTGTCAGTAATTTAATAACGAAATGAAATCCTAAAAATTTAAAAATTGATACACCTTTAAGGTTAAATCAAGAGATACACTAATCAAACCAAATTCAAGCATTATCATGCAAATTTAGAATAATAATTAAGCCTTTCCAACTGTATATTTCAGCAAGAAATGCTTAAAATAACCCTTGTCTTCGCACATCTGAATATGTGTCTATGTGCATGTATTGCCATAGCTTGAAATTGCTTTAACATTCATGATGTTAATCAAAATGACAGGATAGATTACAGATTATTCAAATGCCCCAATCTCATTACATGAGGCTTGCTACGCAATGATATTGTTATTATGTTTTCTCTCTTTTTTTTTTGATAATGCAGTAAGCAACTAATAATTTGAGATGCTCTACATTTCTTTTGCAAGGTGCCAAGTGCGGAAAGAAGTGATTAACATGAAATGAGGAATTCTATGAATAGATGCAAAAGAGAAACTGCTGAGTTATTTTTGGCAGTCTCTAATGAATAAATGGATTGTTTTCAATGTTCTGTCAATGAGTAGAACTGGTTAAAATGCACTGTAAGTTGAAACATGCTGCCTTGCTTTCACTTGTTTTGAACCAAGTCTATTAGAACAAATAACAACCACAAATCTTCCAAAGAATTAAAAAAAAATAGATGACTTGCTCATATTCGCCTAGATGCTAAAAATTGTACTTCTCCTAGAAACCGAGGGTTTAACTCTAGTTACTCAGTTAAGCAGATTTTTGATACAATTTGATCACATACGTGAATTTCTATGAGTAGGTCATAGCTAGTGGCTGCTTACCAAGTTATGTATTAGTAGAACTTTTTCATGACTTTAAAATAGCTCTTTGTCCACAAGGTATGGCAAAAAAAATAGCTTTCTTTTGATGACTGTTAATTTACGTAATTGATTGATCACCTAGCTATGGCTATTAACCTAAGAAAAGACATTGAAAGGATGTCTAAAAAGTGAAGACATCAGCTCACATGTGAAAGCAATCATGGTACAAATGCATTTAGGATCAGAGTTGTGATGGCACATCTAATAAGTGTGATGAGGATAATGGTTTCCTACTGAGTAATCTGGACAAAACATTGCTTTTCATGTCAGTGCCAGCATCCTGCTTTGAACAGGAGTTTGGACTTCAAGACTTTCAGAAGTCGCTTTCGCCCCGAGTTGTCGTATGATCCTAACCTTGAAAAGTATAAATGCATTTCACGGATTATAAGTGACAGCAACTAGTGCCTAGTGCATTATGGTACAGTACTGCATATGCTTTCTGTTGAGTTTCATTTCATCTGCATTAACAACTCAAGAATACCGTTGTCTACACCTGAACTAAGCATCCTTTGCTAGTTTTATAGTCAGAATAGGGAAACAGTCACTTCCATTGCATGAAGCATCTGACCACCCACTGATGCAGTTTCTTGTCTACTGGAAAACATTCCAGACATGTTTATTTCTTTCCAATGACTATGAAGTAGGTTTAGATGACCATCTTGGATATTGACACCCACAATATGGACTCCATGGACCTCTGTCAGCCTAGACAGGAAGGCAGGGCCCAGATCAAGAGAGGGATTAGGCACAGTTGGGGTGGTGCCCAGCTCAGTGGGACCCAGGGCTGGACAGGGCATTGGGCATGGAATTTCCTGTATTTCAATTCAAGCCCATTGCTTCTCATCCTGTCACTGGGCACTGCTGTGAAGAGCCTGGCTCTCTCTTCTTTACCTCCCCTCATCAGATATTTGTAAACATGGATCAGATCCCTTGAGCCTTCTCAACTCCAGTGGACAGTCCCAGCTCTGTGCCTCTCCTTGTAAGACAGATGCTCCAGTATCTGAATCATCTTTGTGGCGCTTCCCTAGAGTTGCTCCAGCATGTCTCAGTCTCTTTTGTACTAGGGAGCCCAGCACTGGACCCAGCATTTCAGATATAGCCTCAGCATTAAAGTAGAAGACACATATAGTGAAATCTCTGTCCAATGATCTTACCAGAGAACAGAAGATACACGTAGGGATTAACGGAAATTTTCTCCCAGCAGGCCTGTCTCAGAGAGAGTAGCTCTACTATTGGAAATTCTCTTGTGTATGTGAGACTGACTGCCTGACTATGACATCTCTCTCAAACAAGGAAATGCACAGCAGGAAACATGCAGAATGTGCAGGTCTTCACCAGCCAGAAACAGGAGAGTGATCAGATTTTACATTGTATTTCTAATATTTTTTAGCGGGTTTTTTTGTGTCTCAGGACCTCAGAGTGTCTAAATGGGTCAGTATTGTTTTCTGATCAGCTTTTTTGGCACTTCTTTGTGTTTGTTTTGATTTAAATAATAAATCTGAAAAGTTATTCATATGATGTTTACTGTTAGTATTGGAGGGTAAAATACATAAAAAAAAAAAAAACACAAGCCTTCCACTAGATGAATTCTCGGCCTTACTTCCACTTCTTGTCCTGCACTGTTGTCCTCCACAGCACTCTGAGGCAAGCCTTGGGAAATCTGTAAATCCTTGCTGTAACTCTATAGACAGTATTGATTGTCAAAGGAATGCTGATGCCTCCTGAAGAAGCTATGTTGGCCTTGATAGCGTTTTAATGTCTGCATAAAAAATGGTACTAAACTGGAGTGTAGGAGTATATAATACATTTCATTTTTTAGCACTTTGCTCTGCCCTTTCAGTTGTCGGTATCCTTTTTTTCAGCAGCCACTAAGAGTGTCAATGTCAAAGCCACGCTGACAAGACCTCTACTCCCTGTTGTGCTTCAAATTGCAAAGGGCTTACCCAGTATGCGTGCATATGATGCATAGATTTCCTTCCCCATATCCACAAAGAAATACATTTTCTTGTCCTTTGAAATTTCTTTTGTTACTTCTACCATTACCTCTCTGGTAATGGAAGCATCGTGCCCTTCTAGAATAGTTCTAACTAACCAAAGGGAGCACTGCCCTCTAAAGGTTGAAGGTGAGATAAAAGACTGCTTTATATATACCTTGGTAGGTCTTCTTTGTAAAGGTGTTTTAGGTCAGAGACAGCATTGAAGCATGAAGTCTGAATACCTTGCAGCAGCATGGTAAAGAGTACTGGTGTAGTCCTGCCAGGATTTTGATCAGAATAAATAATAATAACACAAAAATAATACACACATTTAGTAGTTTTAGAGACTTGGCATAGTTTAAAGCTTGTAATCTTATGCATATTAAGGTATTTGGGGGGAAAACAGAACAAAACAAAAGAAATATCCTAATGATATTTCCCATAGCTGCTACTGCAATGTAGTGGTTTTTTAATTAGTGTCTATCTACAATTTTAGATCTTGAAAAATCCAACTGTAGGTTACAATGAGAAAATGCAGGGCTAAAAGTGAAAATGGATTAGTAAGACACTTTAAGGTTAGCATGTGACCTTGAAGTAAAAAAATACTATGAGACCCTGAAATTTGAACTGCTGCATTTTCAGTGTATCAATTACAATTAATTGTCTTACAATGAATTACAATTCATTATAAGACAGGTAGACCTGCAAGACTTCCTCACACTTCTGTAATGTATTATGCACTGGAAAGGCTTAGAATTCTAAGTAATCCAGTAAAAGACAGATTTTTGATATTTCAGCTTTAAAGGCAGAAAAAAAGTTTTTATTATAATAAAAAAATCAGTATAGCAAGGCTGGAACACAGCTGGCAATGTTTCCAAATCCTGTTTTCATACCTGGTATAAAAAACAAAGCAGACTTCTCGTGATAAAAATAAGAGCTATTTGGCTTGTTTGCTGGGTAAAATTCAAATTCTGTAAGACGTAGCTGGAGAATTTAAGAAACAAAGGTAAAAACTATCTTGCTTGCACCATTCTGGGGCCACTGAAATTATCTTTGACATTAAAGCTGTACCAGTTTTCATACTTCTGAACATCTCTTTCCCTGAACATACTCCTCTGCTAATCCTGATCCAGACTACAAAAATCTTGAGGAGCTACCTGCCCTCAGGAGATTCATGTGTTGCAAGTCCGTGCTTGTGACCCCATGCTGGGAGCAAGAAGAGTCAGGGAAAGGAGCAGAGCATGCCTTTTGATGTGGAGGTAACACTGCCCAAAATGTGGGATGGGTATATTTATCAGGGAAAAAGCACCAACAGAAAAGATGGTTTCATCTGCGCCTATGCCAGGCAGAGCAAATGAGACCAGTGTCACTCATGTAGGACACAAAGGTAACGTTAGCATCCACTACTATTTTTTCAGTTAGTATTGGTATGATTTAGAAATTTGGAAATTGTTATGATTTAGAAATCATGGTATGACCATGGTGTTGGTATGTTGGATATTACTAGGAAAGCAGCTCAAAGTTATCCAAGGATTTCTCTGGAAAGGAAGTTCCCATGGCAAGGCAAAATGGTTTTAGAGCAAACGCGTACTACCAGAATATCATAAAACCATCTAAACAACAAGAAGGATTAGGTCCAAAGGATCAGATTCTTCTCAGGTACTGCCTTGTGGAAGACCAAAAAAATGCCATTTAGGTCAATGGATTAATAAATGAGGGAGGAATTAGCTTTTCCTGCAAGGAAGGTAAACTCATTATCCAAGGAACCGTCAAGAGTTACACTTATCCACACTGAACTACTCATACAGCCCTCAAGCTGACCACCACCATAGTAGGGCTAAGGTTTTTCTCCCTCAGTGACCACAGTTTTCAAGAATGTCAGAGGTTTTCACACCTATCCGCATTAGTTCAATATATGAAAATATCAGGCCTCTATTTTCTCTTCATAACGGAACTATTTAGAATCGTATTTTAAATTTAGCTATGTGCAGTTTATTAGTGTTTTCCTAGACAGTCCTGTGTTGTGTTCATTCTAAACAGCCACGAGTCAGCTAGGGCCAGTGGCTTAAAGGGCAAAAATGTACCTGGAGAGGGAAAATATTATATTTATATTTTAAGTTGTTTGGAAGAAGTCTGTGTATACTGTCTGAAAATGACTCCAGAATGAGAAAAGGAACAATTTGTAGGAAAATTACAGCAGATAAGAGATAAGTTATGTATGGTTACTACCAGGATATAAGGGGGTTTTTTTGTCTTTTACCAGTTTGCAATTAGTAAATATTTGTTCTTGCTAATTATTTGCTAGCATTTGCAAATTATTTATTATTAGTAGATATTGAAGACCCTTATTTTGCCTTTTTTTTCTTTTATTTCTTTTATTTGACCTATAGGCTATTTATTTTTATCGCCTTTTTAACCATAAGAAACAAATACAGATTCTGTGGTATTCTGCATAGAAAATCTATCTTCAGGTAAAACTATCAGTAAATCAGTCAAACAAAACTTCTAGATTATTCAATACATTTGTGGTATATTGTGGTACTAGAACCTCCCGTATGTTTTTCAGTCTGTGTGAAATGTAACTATCTTCCTTTTTAATATTTTCTAAAACTTTTGTAGAAAAAGAGGAAATAGACCCATAAAAGCACAGTATGATTGGTGGAAATTTTGGAATATTTCTCTACAGAGCATTTTTTAAAGTAGTAAACCTGTGAGATAGGATGGAAGCAACTTCAGCTCTTTTCTCTCTTCCATCTGCAGCATTTGTATTCTCATAGAGTGTACATTGTATGCTGAACTGCCCATAGCTTTCTAAAATATGAAGTCTGGCTCTATAATAGTGTTCTACATTGCATTAGATTTTATAAATAAGGGTAGAATGGTGGATCACAGACTTCCTGGCAGCTATAGGCAAGAAAACAAGGATTTGAGATAATCCCTGATAAATATTTGACACAAAAATCTGATCCTCACTTGAGGACTAGTGATAGTAAGGCAGGACTTTCTGCCATTTTGGTTTGCGTAAAGAATAATCCTTTCAGTAATCTTCATCAAATTTCATTTGACTTGCATATTAATGATCTATTCATAACCTCACACGCTTGCTCACATGTCTTCCTGGAAAGGAAGCTCATCATTGTGGCAAAGGTGTTCAAACGGTGTTAAATTCACACAGCTTCACTAAAATTAATGGAGTTACACTGTCAATGGAGCTACCCTTTGTTGAATTTTCAAAATAGTATTTAGTTTTCTTTAGTGATCTTCTGAATACCTATGTGACTGTAGGACCTTGCTCTGCCTAAGTGATTTACAGTGATTTTCCTATAGTATGCAATGATTTTCAGGAGCCTGCCTGCAGCTTATTTTAATGAGAATTGTGGCTAAATCAATGTGCTGTGTTTGAAATATGCATATCCATTGAGTCCTTCAATATGTTCTGGATTTTTTGATGTGGCTTTCTATCAGTATGATATGTGTATCTTAATTAACTATTCCCTGATTATGTTTAAAGCAGGATAAATGCCAGGAAATCATAGGTTATTTCTATTTTCAGTCTAAGTACTAATTATTTAATCTAAAGGCCAGTACAATAAACAGCCTACCAGGTAATCTTACGTAGACCAGATGTTGTTCTGGAATTTGAGATACTGGACAGAAATACTTATTAAGCATGTTTACTCTATCTTACTATATCCTTTATGTAATTTCAAAGGCTTACAGAAATCTGCATGTGAGGAAGGTCTAGTATATTTGCTTTTTCAGTTACTGTGGTTGCACATAAAGCAACTAAAATCAGAAATTTAAATTACAGTTGTGAAATACTTCTAAAAATTTAAGGCAACATATTTTCAGTACTGATGCAATATTGGATCACATTCTGCTAGTCAGCAGTTTGACAGCTGTCTTAGAAGCAGTCACAAATTTACAGTTCCTGCTGTTGAAGCTTTGCATGTTTAGCTGGGTATACTCGTGCACTACCCCAGATTGTGCTTGGTCTATTACTTTGTTGGTTTAAAGGACTATAGTTCTAACCCTTCTGGCAATGGAATATTCTTTTTTCTTCTGTTGTAAAACTCATTGCGTGTTCACTAATACTATTTTTTTTTAAATCAAAAAAATTGAACTTAGTGATCATAGGCCTTCCCACTGTCATATAATTCAGTATTTTTTTATTGAGCAAAGTAACTGTATTTTATTTCTATAACTGATATGTCTTCAAAGAAAATAATTTTTTTCCTGGCTCAGAAAATGTACAATTACCCAACATAAATTCTTTTTTTTATTGTTTTTGATACAGCTAAATATATTTAATAATCACAGTAACAAATGGTTTGTATGCAATAAACTCACTGTGTACATTCTTCAGCTTATGCTGGCAGTTACCCATTTATTTTTTGTTCATTTGCTATACTTCAGTTTAATATCCTCTATAAGCTTATGTGATATGAGAAATTTCTTGTCCCAGTGTGAGGAGAAAACATAACCAAATTTTTAGAAAACAGGATATTAATTTCAAAGGCTTATTGTTTTTAGTGTCCATAATGCCACCAAATCAGGCTTGACTTCCCTATATGGCTCTAGTTGAACCAGAAGTGTTCTTTTTTTTCCGCACAGTTGTCTGCTTTCAACAGGAAACCTGAGGGATTCCTGACCTAGAACATTAGGTAGGTTTGTGGATTAGGATCAAAGGCAGTAGGTATGGAATTTAATCCTTTCAGGAGGATAAAAGAAACTGACTGAAAACTAATATTTCCTGAGCAGCTGTGGCAAGCCCTGGGCTGTCAGACATTGTGAGGGAGCACTGGTGTGTCAAGAAATCAGAAGGGCTTGAATTACATTGTGCTCCATGTTTCAGCCTCTTCCTGTCATCCCATCCACCGCTATCCCTCCCTACTCCCACTACGAGTGTGGGCAGTGTTTGATAACTTGGTCCAAGGTGATCAAGTCAATTTTAGTATTTAAAGAAGCTGTGTACCCAGCTTTACATTTGTGGTCTCTATCTCAGTGTCTAGCTTGTAGGAAGAAAAGTTTGCTGCTATGGATATACAGAAATTTGCCTCTCCTGTAACCTCTGCTTCAAAGGCTTAATCCTGGTCTCTCCTTGCAAAGTGATGAGGTCACTGACAGTCTTCATTTCTGGCCGAATCCTGTGAGGATGAATCATTCTCAACATTTCACAGGTCCTGGTTCTTAATAAGTAGGTATTTATGGAGACTGAGCCTGCTCTGGCTGAAATCAGTGGCAAAATTCAAGTCAAATAATGATGTGGAATGAAACCAAAGAGATACTGCATTCTCCATTCATGACTTTCTGCACTCTAATTGCTGCAGAGGTCATTTTGCTTGTTACTACATTCTTTTTCTCATTTTAAGACAGATGTCATAATAGCTAATGTGGTCTTTATTTTATGAGATCCCTTGAGACTTTTTTCTTTACACTTTAATTCTCTATCTCATTGTTTACTGGAAGAAAGCTCTAGCAAGGAGGTGAAACCCCAATAATTTTTCTAACATTCTTTCCCGCTTTCTCTGTGTAAAAGGTTTGTTAAAGATATTTATTAGCTACCTAAATAATATTCTAAGCAAGCATTTGTATCATTTCAGTAACTAATGTATCTTTTTATAAGCAATAGTTTAATGTGACACATTGCATAATGCATGTGCAATAAGGGTGCCACACTTGATGGATAAATGCCTAGAAAAAATCATATTGCCTAATAAATAATGTTGGATTTAGATATCCCACTCATTTAAAGCAAGCTTGTCATGTTTATTAACTGTATTAACTAGCAGCTTGTTTATATCTGTGCATAAATAATATGAAGCATTTTTGAAATATGCCCCTTTGAATCTACACAATATTACCACTTTATTGTTATAGATTATTAATGTCCCCTTTGTGGTGGGCAAGTTGCCAGTGCAGCTTAAACACGTATTAGAACGCATCATCATACACTTAACCTTTGCCTTATCTCTTGGGATGAAAATTATTGAGGCTGAGGTGGTTCTGTACAGTAAGGAAATTAGTAGAGCAGCACGTTTGTAAAGATGCAAATCTGAATTCATGTAGATGATACACTTGCTCACAGGGCTATCCAGGTGGCGATGACTTTGAACTTGCTTGTGTCTCTGGACTGCCTCCCTGACACTGCAGAGCACCTAGCATGGAATCACGTTACCTGTTTGTCCACACAGTTTCTGAGGCTGGGTGCTAATCAAGATTGCATCAGCAGACTTAATTTACAGTTAACACCTGCCTTAGTGTTCCCTCTGTGACCAGCCGCTTTACCAAAGGTTACTTGGCACTACACTATTTATTTTGACAAAGTATGCCTTTAATAATGTGTTTAAGAAAGACTGTACGCTTGGGATACTGGTAGTGGTGAGCCACGTGTAATCTCCTTTTCTTTCCATCTGTCAAAAGCTATTAATGTTTGCATGACACAGTCCATTCATAAAACTGTCCACCTGTCCTTATTTCAGGTAACATATATTTTAGAGAGTTTTTTTTCCTCCCCACTCCTCATCGCTTTTATTTCTCAGCTGGCTTCAGGATGAACTTAGCTGTAGGCTCTGCAATTACTCTTCGGTGTTTAGTGGGGAATTGGTGGTTGCCTAGGTTCAATGTGATGGTTCATTTCGAGTATTGTCTTTCAAACTTAGGCTTACTAGGTCATCCTTAGGACAACAAGTCAGTATTACTAGTCTGTGACTTATCCTCACTAATGAAAACATGTACTTCTTAACAGAGCTCTGTTCTTATTTACGCCTTTGTTACCAGATATCTAATGGTCTCAGTTTGCACAGGTACAGAATCTAGCATTAGGTTTTTAAAATCTTCATTGTTTGGGTTTACAACCTTTATTACATTCAATTGAGTATTTCCCTCTTTCAAATTCTTTCATTTGCCCTCTCTTTTTCTTTCATTTTCCCTGTGTAACATTCCTCATGTACTTCAGACAATTTATCTCACATTTCTGTCTTTCTTTCTTCTAATCTTCCTTTTAACTTCAAGCTGGCTGTCTTTTGGTTTCGCTCTGTAGTCTATTAACATTCCTACCTGGTTCAGGTATTCTATCCAAATGAGATAACCATGCTACCTCCTACACCACTTGCTTACCCATGTCTGCTTTCAACATCCACTCCTACACAAAGAGCACAGGCCTTTGCATAATCATAATAGTAGCAACATGGCTCGAATGGCCCTGTTATAAAGCTCTGCTCAATGGTCCACTTTAATTGGTAGCTTTCTGTTTCAAAGGTTTACTTGGAATCTGTGGAGGATGAGAAAGGAAAGGGAATGTGTATTTTAAAGAGCTCTGAAGACTCTCTGTCTGAAACCTTCTTAGTAGAGAAAATGTTAGTCCCTTGAACCAAAAAGGGATTTCTGAGTTTTGGGACTCTGCTAGAGCGGAAGGCATCATGGTCTGTAGCACAAGGACAGCTGGAAAAGTAGTTTGTTTCTCAGCTTCATTTACACAATTTGAAATATGAGTGCAAAAGTTTAGTCATTATCATTCACACACTGCCGTTAGTGGATACATTTCCTACTTTCCTGCAAGCTACTGCAAAAATATACATCTTCCTGCATTCACTAGAAAAAAGGTCAACATATGTTTGCTTTTTCTCTAGTTTAAAATGCATGGTAGGTCTCGCTTGTTTTGTATTGCTACTGTTACTCTAGGTTAATTATTTCCCACTCTGGGTAACTCCTTGTATCTTTATGCAGCATTGTGTTTTTAAACCCTCGTTATGTTTTTAATAATACATTTCATTACAGTTGGCAATTGATGGTTTTCATTACTGAACAAACTGTTAATTTACTGCTAACGCTGTTTTAATTGTTGGCTTTGTTAGATTTCCTTGGTTTAATTCTTCCCATCTGTGAGGGAAAATTCTTAATCTGTATTTGTGCAACTGCAAATTTTAGATTATTTTTTTTTCTCAGGGGGCTTTTATGAAAATTATTGCTAATTTTCTTAGTAATAAGTTTATGACCTGCTCTTGTTTAGTGTGTGTTTGTCTGTTCAAAATAGCTCGTGGCTCACTTAAGACCTCAAAATAGGGTAGCAGTGGTGGTAACACTATGTGGTATAAACGTAGGGTTTCAAACATTACTCCTACCCTGTGTGCAAGTCTAACTTGAAGGTACTGAATATTGTGCCTACATAGTATCTACTGTAGAGTTCATCTTTCTGAAAAGGCAGAAGTTCATAGCAACTACACAGCATTTGCCATAAGATATATTGTCTACAGTTATTTTATTTTTTTAATTATAGAGAATATGCAAACGCAATATCTTTTTTGTAGTCTTGTTTTCTATGTTCTTTTGGGAAACTGGAAGAGAGAAAGTTAATTTCAATCACCTTTCATAAAGTTCTGGTGGCCAGAGTTTTAAGATGTGTGTTAGTCTTTAAGTAGATTATGCAACAAGTTGTTCTACATGAACAGTAGAGGGGGTCTAACAAGATGAATTCTAAAGTTGCCCTTCATTAGGCCTGAAAGTCTGCAATATTCAGACATAGTTGAAGTTGTTGACTTAGTTTGGAACCTGCTTCTAGTTTATTGTCTGGTAACTCATGCCTGTTCATGGGATTTGATTTTCCAGTGCTCTCTGCCAGTTTTATCTGAGAGTATTTGTGTTGATTTTTGGCAAGTTGCATATGTTTTATTCCTCTCTGTCAGTCATATGGTGTGAAGCTAAAATATCGCGAATAAAATTATAGCACATATAGCAGAAAAAGGAGGAAAAGCAGTTTTTAGTTGCTGCAAGGCAAAAGTCAGTTCTTGTATTTGGGAGCTTCTCTCCATGTTTGTGTAATGACACTTAATCCCAGTGGAGAGTCATATGAGAGAATTTATTATTTCCTCTCAACTTTTAATGGGATCTACTCAAACTTGAGGGTAAACCAACAAAGCACAAGCCTGTCTTTAAATAAATAATAATTCTTAGTCTCTAAGGAGAGTAGGCACCCTCACCTCTAATAGTCAAAGAAAGCTTAAGAACCACTTTTGCAATGCCGAACCTGTGAAGAGATACATGGAGGTAAAAAAAAAGGAGAGTGCTGACTGAGAAATTAGAAGAAATTATCTAGGATGGGAACATCTGTAGACCAAAGCCTTGTTCTGTATTATGGAGGTGCTTATTGGCCCCAGAATATAGAGAGTGATGTTGTAATGAGTCTACCTTGTGGAGGTATTTTGACATAAGCTGTATTTATTACACCACAGTATAAATCAATATATAAAAATAAGGGGGGAAAAAAAGGAGTAATGACAGTCCTTACTAAAAAAAAAAAGGAAACATAGAAAGAATTATAGCTATTTGAATGGATACAAATGAATATATATGCCAGAAATATCATTTTAGAGGAATAGGTTGTAAGTATGCTAACACAATCAGACGTGTATTTCCAGCAGCATTAATGGCCTGCAAAAATAAAAACATATTAGAACCATCATCTGGGCTTATGTGCTGCTAAATAACTGATTTTCTCCTACCTTTCTGGTCCCACTGTGTCTGACCTGTCCTAGCTTTCCCAGCTTAGTGCTGTTCCTCTGCCTCCCTTGTCTTGCTGCAGAAGGTAGTTTGCTCCAAAGCGTCAGCAGGATGAAACTTTACTGAAAAATCTTCTTCGAGGCCTTCAGAGTAGCAGTACTACTTGTGAGAACTTTTATTCACAGGGGAGGAAGGGGAAGTAGATCCTTCCGGAAACAAAAAGTCTTATGGAAGTTCTGGTTGACTGCCTGTCTTCAGGGCTTGAGGATCATCATCTAGTGACCTTCATGTGCCTGCAGTGCACTGCAGGAGAGGCAGTCCTGTGAAACAAGAAAGGAGGAGAGCTTCTTGGACTTCCTGCAGCACTCTTGGCCATCTGCTCTTTCTGAAGAGGTGGCCAAGCAATGAGAGCAGGTGGCCACAGGGCCCCTCCATGAGCACTAAAAATATGCACCTCTGAGTGACTCAGCTTGCTTGCTGAAAAGCTAATTGCCACCACCTTGGAAAAGGCATCCTATAAACAGTATTTTTTCACTGATGTTAATAACTATTATCACTGCTCTATGGATGTCTATCTAGTCTTAAAATTATGTGAAAAGCCATTGTACGATTCATATCCTTGAGCACATATTGAATCTGACCTGATATAGAAAAAGACTAAAACTCTGTTCTGTTCAAGAAACGCCAGAAGTTTTGTGAGACACTGATTATGTTTCAGAGAGCATCAAAACAACACTGGAATTTTGCAAAATTTAGCTCCCTCTGGTGATGTGCATTAAAACAGATACTAGGAGATAACAGAATAAGACATAATTCTTACGCTACCATCTCTAATTTAGAAGCTATTTCCTTACAATGATGAAGGCTCACTTCAAAGTGCAAGAAGCATGATTTATTTTATGCAGAACTACTTAGAGTGTCTCCTAAAATCTCCACAATATGTCAAAATGAGTTGGCATTCAATCACAGCAGTCATAATTCTTCAAAATTTACAAGTAGTTTAGAAATTTGATATCTCATCCACTGATTATAACATTTCGTTACATTTTAGAAAATAAAGTATCTAGATAATGAAATCCCCTTTAGAGTGCTTTTTGGAGAATAACTCTGACAGAGAGATGTGATTATACAAAAGATAGACCAAAAGCAGAAGGAAAAAAAAACAGTTAAGATAGGTTTTATTTCTTTATTTTTAGCTGGGGTTTCATTCTCAAGTCTATCTGAAATTTTACAGGAAGTTGTATGAGGAGGACTGCAATACACAGAAATTTTCATCCTCTCACTTGATTTTATGTAAAAATAGGAAAGAAAGTAAAATTCTAAATGAATTTCTTGTAAATAAAACATATTAACTTTTAAAAAGACCGAAAATCTCCATTATTTCCTGAATGAAGTTTGTTTTGTTTTTTTTCCTAATGTTTGCTGTATTTAAGTAAATCTTTATGCTATGGACTGTCTTTTAAATGCAGAAAGATTAAACGGAAAGCAAAAAGAAGAATAAATAAACATAAGGATGGAAACGATATTGATGATGTGTGAAGGAGATTAAGTAGATATCTAAAGAAAGACAAGTTTCAAGTGAAAAAAATGAGACACCATAGGATAAAAATAAGTGTTGGGCATTTCAGAAAAATAAAGCTGGAGACTCTGGATGATATTCGAGGGGGAAAAAAAGTCAGTTTGGAAATCCTTCTTCATAGCTTTTAACACCACATTAAATGTTATTATGGGCATGATGCCAAAGTCTAGGGAAAGCAGGTAAGGCTTTATGGTCTCTCTGAAAACTAGGTCTTGCCCAAGTTCTTTATCTTTTCCAAGGGGAACTCCTGGGTTTTGTCTTCTGTTATGTTAAGAAAATGTTTGTAAATCACTTAGAAAATGAAAATTATCAAGTGCTTGTGATATGATTCCCTTCATTTCTGCTTGGCTGTGTGATCAAACATGCGATTACATTGGGTTTATAATTTGAGGGCTTGTGTAGTCCCAACATAGATAACTCTAATATATCAAACTGTGCCTATTTCTCTTCATCAGGGAACTGAGGCATAGTTGTCTACGGTGCATATGTCTGAATTCAAGGGATATTAATTCTATCCAACTAAGTTATGTCCAAATTTACAGAGAAGTACTTACACTGAATATCAAACAGATGTTCACAGATGACCAATTTACTTTGATTTTCCCTGAAAAACATCTTACAGTAGCTAGGTAAATAATCGTGTCTTTACCCATTTCATTAGTTTCCAGTGCCAGTCTTTTTATTTTCTAATTAAAACATGGTATAGTACCTATTTTAACAGAGATAGGCATTTTCTTTTTTCATGTGAAAATAGTTTGTTGCACATTTTCTATACAGTAAAAGGCAAAAAATATACATTTTATAATAAGTAGATGTGCTGTTTGAATAAGGACATAAGTTATTTAAAATGTGAAAAACATGTCCATATTGTACTACTGTCCTGATTGAACTGTAGGATCCATAAGATTACCTGTATAATTTCCATTGACATTTATGCATTTTAAAGAAGTCATCAGTATATCCTATATAATAATATATATATTATATATATAGTATATAATTATATTATATTATTATTATATTATATATATATAGTATATAATAATATATATATATTATTGTAGAACTGAAATAATGCATGATTAGATGACTACATTTTTTCTGAACTGTGGCAAAGCCAAGAATGAAGGTCACTTCATTTTCTTCGGGTCATTTATTATAAGTACATGGTCTAGGTTTTTTCTCTTGTATGTGATTGAGACAGAAATGCTGTGAAATCTTTCAGGCACTGTAATAATTGTTCAGTTTGTTATTAGAGGGAAGATTTCTGCAAACTTTAGAAGATAAAAATTCAGGTATAGTGGGGTAACTTGAGTAGATTTCAGCCTCAAAGTTGAAGATGGATTGTAGGAAAACAATTGCAAGACAGCTTCTTTTGTTAACAGTTAACTGTTCTGACTTGAATTCGGGTTTTTGTTTGTAGGTTGGGGGTTCTTGGGGTTTTTTATTCTGCTCTTGAGCTGGATGTTCTTTTTTTATTTATCTGTAAGATAATGATAGGACATGTATCATGTAAAAAATATACACACTTGGGAGTCTTTGTGGACTGCTATTTTATTATTATACTGGGTGAGTTCTGCTAATTACTATTTTTTTGTGCATTTGAGGCTGGGAATTTACAGAAAGTACTAGGAACTATTGAGTCTTGCTCCACATATGGCCAAAATGTTCACTGACTGAGGGAGGAGAGAAATCACAAAAGATCTCTTGTCACTTTATGATTTTTCAGCAAACAGAAGGTCAAGTTTCCTGTGAGGCTCATATCAATTTTCTCTCATCTCCCAGCTGCAAACCCTTATGTGTTGCTGTTGGGAAAAAAAAAAATGTTAAGCTTCCTTAAATACCTTAAATACTTTTTCAGGAAGACCAAGCAAGTATAGTGGATGAAAACAAGGCAAGCTATACATGTATATATGTATTCATCTTTCTTCTCTACAATATTTTCTCCATCATCTTGAAAGGATTTTGCCCTCTCACTTTAATTCTATTTTTGTATTTGAAGGTTTTTTCTGCCTTCTGGTGACTACCCGCTGACTAACAGGCTGCTAACACAGGTCATGGACAAGAGTTGTAGTGTTTTGAGTACAGCCTCCTCAGTGGGGTTGTGACATTAAAGTAATAGTCTATCTCCAAGAAGACCATTATCATTATAAAGTAACACACATCATTAAAGAGAAGCTCCATGAAGACCGTTATCATTATGTGGTAACACATCATTAGACAGTATCTTTAGCTGAACAGCCCATTGAGGAGGGCACAGTCACAACGTGACAGCTCTCTAGAGTGACATAAGTCAGTCTAACCATTTATTTCAGCAGGAGTTACTTATATCTCAGTGATTCCTCTTGGCATCCATTCTTAGCTACCAGTTGTTAAAGAGAAGGAATTGCACTAGGATAAGTCTCAGGGCTCTTTGAAAAAGAAAATTCCCACAGGAGTGGGAGTACTCCTTTCAGAAGAATCAACGTTTGGCTGCAAAGGGTTCAGACCTGTCACATCTCTGCCATGGTGACCAGATGAAAAGAGAAATACCTCAGGTGCCTTCACATTGTTTAAGGATTTCACAAGGGGTGTGTACTATTATGGAAACCAGGTAGGCACTGAACATATGAACCTACAGCTACAATGCAAAAGATACTCTTGTTAGTCAATGCAAAAGATACTCTTGAATATCTTATTTATACAAACAGACATTGAAAGTAGTTCAGGTATCCAGACTTGAAATAAACTGGAGAGTGGAGAGCAAATTGGACCCCTATTACCTGTACAAATTGTGTAGTTGTACTGAAACAGGAAAGTGTAGAAAGGCCACACACATGTTTCAAGAATTAAATGTAGATGCTCCAAACACACTTAGTTTTCTCTTTTAACTATAGAATCTTGTCTTCCTCTTTTTAGGTATACTGAATCAAAGCTAATTTTGTTGTTTATCACAGATAGAAGAAACATTTGTCTTTATGAATCTATATTCAAGACCATTGTCATCACACTATAGTCATAATAATGTGTGCTAGGTATCATTTTGCACTAATACATGTTCTTCATTAAAACAATGGACTTACTCTTATATGTTCTTATGGTTTGTGTCTTTTCAGAAATTCTTATATATAAAACATATTCAACTAGCCTTTTACAAGAAAACTTATTTTTGTAACTGAAGTCATGAACTTTCTACCTCCTTTCTGGATAAGGAATTAAAAGATTTTTAAAATGAAATGTTCGTATTTTCAGAGAAGAAAAATTAGAAAATTTCCAAATTTCTGTTCCCTAATATGCTTTCAAGAGCCAGCAGAGGGTGCATTTTCCACTGTGTTTTCCACAGCACAATTTAATTGGAATTCTGATTAAGTATGTGAATAGAACTAGTCTGTAATAAATATATTATTTTAGAATTAACTTTCAGGAAAGTGACCCTGGATACTCAAGCACAGCATTCACAACACTTTTACTTTAGTAACTTTGCAGTATATATGAATAGTGAATGGGACCAAATAAATGCCTACCTTATTTAAAAAGAATCACTTGATAACGACTGGTAACACAAATGTCTCAATCAGCGTTATACATTATGTGTCATTTTCCCTCCACTTTGGAGCATCACAACTGAGAAACAATTCACAATCGGCATATGTTAGGTATTCTGCAACATCTAATGGGATATGGAAGAGTCTCTGAAAGCATACAAGCTACATGATCTTCATACCAACCCCAAATACCATAGCGAGCAGAGAACATGTGAGAAGTCTAACGAGGGACAAATCTCCTCACATAAACAATAAATTATTCTTGGCTACGATTTTACCTCTTGGGAGCACTGTGTTCCATTGAGCCACTGTTTGTTTTCAAAATATATTAAACAAACAGATTTCAGCAACAAATTCCAGATTTCATTTCCACTATTTTTCCAGCCTGCTTTTCACATTTTCCATAACTATAAGGAATATTTAGTACTCATATTTCTGTGTCTTCCAAGACAGTAGTATAAGTCAACTGTTGGTACACATTCCTCTTCCACAGAAGATTAAAATAAGGTCATATTAGCTGCACAGCACAGTGTGTCACACTGTACCCCTTGTACACATCTTAGGGCCTGGAAATGTAAGCATCTTTTAACGAGACTGTCTTTAAATAGATTACTTTTCCTTCCACAGAAGACACCTAGGAGAATACCTTTCTGCCACCCAGATTAGTTAAGCAACCCCTGAGAAGCCTGGTGAAAACGGGCGCATATGGCAGATGAGAGGTCTCTGCAGTACTCAGGAAAGATAAGGCACATTTAGTCTGCATGGGAGATCTTCTCACCTCTGAAGTTATAAGTAGAAGTATAAATAGGACTACAGTATTAGCAACTTATTTGCATCTGTCTCATTGTATCTAGAATTTCTCTCTGTAGTGTTCCTATTTTCTAGATGACATCTAATTAACTCTATTTTGAGTGGAAATCATGCTTCAGAGGTCATTCAGAAGGTAACTTTTAGAGATGGTCACTCCTAACGTGTTTTCATGTTATTATATTATACCTTTAACATATTTCTGAGCTTGCTATTCCTTGTTATTCACCTCAGAGATTTTAAGAACATAATCTTTCGGTGTTACTATTTTTTTTTACAAGATAGAAATATAAAGTTTAGGACTCCTAATGTCATTTAACCCAATTTGTAATATAATTAATTCTCACTGGCAAATCTCAATGGCACTAGGTACTCTTCCATGATAGTTCTCTTAACCTCTGATTAAACTAATAATTTCTGATGGATGCATAAAGGTTTAGCATTACTAACAAATTCTGTGATGTTGATAAGAACAGCTTTAATTTAAGGAATAAGAGGAGAAATTGAGTGGTGGCTGCATAATCTCTGCATCTAGTTCAGGATGCAAGAAGAGAAAATGAGCGTAAGAGAGAAAATAAAAACAAAGTGCTAAATTTGCTAGGTCACCAAGGATTTTCAGTGAGCTGAGTTCTATTTGTAAGTGACCCAAGGAGATATTTTGGCTCTGAAGACCAGAAAAATTAGGTTTGCTCCTATCATGCTTTGTGGTTGGGATATCTTTAGGGAAAATAAAGATATGATGTGTTATGTACTGTTAAGGAAGAGAGAAATAAAGAAATGGTTGGAGTAAAATGTTACATTATTATTGATTGTGGAGCGGTGGGAAGGATGATCAAAACAGAATCTCTTTAACATCAAGATCGCTTTGTGGAAGCACAGTGGGGGGAAGATTTTTGATGTTTCTCAGAGAACAGATCTGACACAAACATTAATCATTTGTAGTGTTATTAGTCAGATAAACATGGGAAACTATTTCATTCCAATATGTCAGTGAAATATCTTGACTTTCCTGAAATACATTGTATCCTGCTACTGTTAAAATTAACAGTAACCGAGTTATGCTTGCAAGTGGCATCCGGCGGATTTCTTCACTAAATTGTCAATCAGTTCTATAGGTTTTATTTTTAAAATATTTTGTCTTCTATGACTGTTGCCACAGTAGTATCTAATTGAGCAGTTGTTAATACATTCAGCCAAAATTAAATTAATAAATATTTTCAGACAGACAAAATTTGAAAAATGAAGGAAAATAACTTACTAGCAGATCAACCGTGAAGAACCAAGACCTCAGTGGGAGACACATGAAAGTAAACAGGCCTGCTGGTTGCATCTCAATATAGTTAAGGTTCTGGAACAAATATAGATTAAAAAATACAAAATACAAAACATGAAGGGGAAAACATAATAAAAGTTATGTGGATCTATTGTACATAATGGTTTTATAAATGAACTTTTCTTGGATGCTTGCATCCTTTATTTGGATTCACTAAAGCATTTGATACAATGTAATTAGTGAAGCATGAGTAGGCAGGGATTTAGCAGAGCAATTGTAAAGTATTTAGAAACTGAATGAAAGGCAAATATTAATGGGTAAATTAGAAGAATTATACATTCATTATAGGGGGTTCTTCAGGAATTAGGAGCATCATTATTTAATATTTTAATATTTTCAGTATTGAAAATAAGAATTTAGTGACAACATTTGCTGTTGACAATATTATTACATGGAAAGATGTTCATGATCTGTGATAAGAAGGAAATAATTGAGGAACAGAAGTCTCTAGTTCCTCTGAGCATCACTGGGAAGTTTGAGCTGCCATGTAGCCCCGAGAATGGGAAATGTTATCCTGGGTTTTGAGTAAGTATTGTATTAGTAGAGACAGGTATTTGTGCCATTGTACAAGGCACTGGTAAGCTTTCAGCGGAACACAATGTACAGACATCTTGACCCATTTTCAAAAAAGGAAACTTAGACTAGGAAAGATGCAGTGTAAAGCTACCACAGTGACTGGAGATAGCAAATATTATAAGAGATGAAAATAAAGCATATTGTCCTAGACAAAGTGGAAAATAAAAGAGGCTTTAGAATTGTTGTCTATGACTGCCACAAGAAAAAAAAATAGAAAGGATCTAAGGGAAAATATTACTAGAGAACTAGTTATGGCAGCAGATAAATGTATGTTGAAAACAAAGAAGTGTTTAAGTGGCAGAGTCATGAGATGCTAGAAGACAGTCTCCCATGGGGAGTTGTGGGGGCAAAAAGCTAATTAGTTTTAAGATAGAGATTAATACTATTTTTGAAGAGATTCTATGATATGGCCACAATAAACAACAACGGGATTGGACTTTGTTCTGCAAGTTTCCTTCACAAGCCAAATTCTACCAGTTCTATCAGGAATTTTGCAGAACCTGGTATTTTCCTGAAATCTCTGAGGGCTTGTAGCAGTGTGATAACATATTCTTTCAGTAACTACCTACTTCTTATGATTACAGTGAATTTGAAAATGTGAACTTTCAAGGGTGTAATACCTACAAAGAAAATAAGGCCACATTTACATATATTTTAAAACCTGCAAGATTTATTGCACCAATATCTAGGAGCTGGAGAAAGTGAATTGTAGAATCTGAATGCTAATCCTTTATTGACTATAAAATACTGTCTATGACATCTTCTTATTTCAATTCCTATATATAATTCAGGGTGGGTATTTCAGAGCTTGACCTTCATTAGCTCTCTCCTATTTTTTAATGTGGACTTAGCTTATCCTTAATCTTAAAACACCTGTCAAAAAGGAAATGTATCAGTCTGTAAATTATTTACACCTTGATCTTGTTCCTGCAAAATCTTATGCGGGTCATGCCTGATGTATGCCAGTGGAAAATCTGTCTATGAAAAACCAGTTATTTCAATAGGGTTGGTGACAGGAAAATTAGCACTTATGCATGTGTACACGGAATTATGACCCCGATTTGGGAGCTTGTGTGAGCTCCAGCTGATGTGCAGACTTGGGGAAGAACCTTTCATGAAGGATGGAACCATTCCAAGGAGACGGCTGTGAATCAGATCAATGATCCTCTTTCTCCCAAATGAAAACTGTGGTTGCATTTGCAGTAAAATACTTTTCTACAGTCCATAAGAGATATTCTTGGCTTGCTAAATGGGAAATGCTGTGCTCCGATGCGTTTCAAGCCTCATAAGTGATGTGCAATGGTTCCATATCAAAATGCCTTTTAAAAATCCAATCAAAATAATTGATTTTTCGTCAGAGCTCAGTTTGTCATTGAGTTACATTCTTTACAAGCCCTCAGATATACAGCATGCCAATGAAATACACAGACTGATTACAAAACCACTATCAGTTTTAGTTGTGATGTTTGTTTTGGCATCCTTATGTCGAAATGTTTTATTTTCTTCCAACACTGAAGTGCCAAGAAAGCATATTATTTCATTCTGTAGCTGCCCACTAAACCCTCAAAAACAGATGGATAAAATTCCAAACTTCAGTGAGTACCCTCTTCTAACTATGACTCATCTACCAATAATAATAAAAAAAAAGATAAAACCATCTTTTTTGACAGATGTATGGATATACAAATCCAGCCTTATTGTAAAATTTAATAATAGCTTTTATATTTTAAAATATAAACAGATATAAGGTAAAGTAGTAATTGCACTTTTAGTGGCTTCAATGGGATATCTGTGGTTTGGATTTTGTTGTGTTTTTCTTCAAAAACTGTTTCAGATTTAAAAGACAGAAATGGAGATGAGTAACAGAAGTTTTATATATACTAAGGAATGGATATATAGCAGATGAAAACCAGTGTGGCTTCACTGAAACCAAGGGAGCTTTTCAAACTCCAAAAACCAGACAGAACCAAAATTTGACCTGTTATTTTTATGGCTTTTTTAAATGGGCTTTCATAGAGAGCTCAGTTTTCCCTGCCGTTTTTCAATAACCCCTATCAATTCACAGATAATTGGCAAATATATTAGATAATAAAAGTGTATTTTTTTATTAAATAAGTGTGGGTGTTCACTGTGATTTTACTACTGAATGCTGAAGTCTTGCAGCCTGGACCATCCAGCAATGAATACCCTTGCACATTACTTTGGTCAAGGCTTTCCTGATTGTGGTGGTTCTCAAAATAGACACACGAGATTCTGTTGTGTGGACCCTGTTGCAAGTTTAATGCTAAATATAAATTAACTTGTTAAAATACTTAACTACTGTTTTCTGGATCATGACCATCCACATTTGTGTTCATTTAATATCAATATCTGAAGTTTTCATTCATATGAAATACACATATCTATAGATGATATTAGAAATGTGATCAATGTGTCAGTATCCTTTGTGGTGTGAATGGACTGGAACAATAAACATGATAAACATTTGTATTACGCATGGAATTTTATAAATTTAAATCAGAAAAATAACAGCTCAGTCCCATTATAGTACATTATTTTTTGATTTAGCAGTTACCTGCCTGATCTTTGGTATGGGAGGACTATTTTAGGAGAGTTTTAGATAATTGCTAAGTTTAAATACTTGTTCTTTGTTCTCTTAAAAAAAAATCAAAGAGAAGAATACTATTGAATTATTTAAGACAATGAAACAGATTTACTCTCAGCTCCAAAACAGATTGAAATGTATGGTCACATATGTAAACTCAAGCCAGTGGTAATTTTCTGTCTGTTTTTAAATCAACTGAAGTTAAATAGATTACAGGCTCAGGTTTAACTGTGGATTTGGGTAGAGCAGTGAAGTCATAGGCATGAGAATATGTCTGTAAGCAGAAAAATCTGAGTAGAAAAAGAAAAATAAATGTAAGACAGAATTTTGAATTATTTTTCATTTTAAATGCTGAATCTGATTTTTTTTTTTTTTAGCAGAAATTTGCTTGGCAGAGAGCAGAGATAACCATTTGATTTCTGAAAAGCAATTAAAAACCTGTGATGCTAAGTTCAAATCCTGAGTTTAGTGACACGGTTACTCCTGCAGAGTTTCAGGTGTGTCCCACATTGAACTGTGACCCATGTGGTTACCCTGCATCCTCTCTTTCACCTATCTAAGAGAGAGTGGCACTCAGCACATGGTTTAGCTTTTCTTTCTGCTACACCTGTTTTATTCTGAAATGCTCTGAAAGCTAAAGAACCAAAAAAGAATTTGAGTCTAGGGAGAGCACTAGTGTTTGTAAGATTTTAATCATCCATCTCACTAGCATGTGTTCCAGTGAAAAAAACATGAAACTGGAGATTGCTGAATAATGTCTAGGATCAGCTGCCTTGTTCTAGCTGGAATTGACTTAGCGCACTGAAGGATAAATTTTCAACATAAAGTTTACAGTCACATTGACAATGTCATTGTCATTTTGCTTCATTCTTTTGTCTCATCATTTTTAGTTCATAAAAATGCAAGGAAGAAAAGGTAGAGAATTTACTGAAGAAGTATGGCTAGAAAAAAAAAATTGAATCCAGTTACAAAAGGATTTTGTATCCCATGAGACAGTCCTCCTCCTGCATGGTTGTATTAATTACTTCCTCCATAAGGAATGCCAAACAATGACTCTAAACCCAAAATCAGTCCCTCTGTTTTGATTGGAATATAGAAATCCTAACAGGATGTTGTCATACCTGTCTTCTATTTGTAAATGCTGGCAGTCATTTCGGACATTGCCAGCATAGTGCAGGAAAACATTCAGGAATTACTGCTAGATATTAACTGTGTGTATTGAATGCTTCATTGCATATATTTAAGAGTCTCATGAGAGAAAAATCTCAGCGTATGCACAGAAATGACATGTGTTGCCACCACAGCTGCTACAGTATTTTCACACTTTAGCATGCTGTCTCTTGGCAGTCAGGAAACTATTATTATGTACAAAAAAAGAAGAAAACTTAAAACGTTGGGTTTTGTTAGCCCTCTACATTTTGCAAAAAAAAAAACAAAAAACCCACACCCTAATCCCTGCAATCTACCTTTAACAAAATCAGCCGCCTATGTATTCTCTGCAGTCTGTCTTTCAGCATATCATTCCTTCTCACTTGACAAAAACACTGCCTTTGGCTTTTCTTAAGAATGGAGTGTAAATCTGGGATCCAAATGATACAGAACCAGATTTGCCAGTGCAATGCCAAGTTATCACATTTAACATACATGCTTAGGATTTTTTTTCACAAATAAAATTAAAGAAATATCCAAGCCAAATGTGCTTTAACTGTTTCTTAGTTGCAACTAGGTTGCCTGATACCACAAAGAAGGACCGACATGATGATGTTGCTAAGATTCTTTTACCTCGCTCTAAATGCATTACAGTGCATTTGCATATTTAAGTTATCGAAGAATGAGCATTATAAATGGATGTACCCAAGAGTTTTTTTATAGTATACTTACAAAAAAAAACCCCAAAAATATTGATGCCATTTTAGAATCTGTTAATAAGCACATTTCAAAGCCTCAAACTCTGATCCAGTAGCAAAAGCAGAAACTGAGCTGATGATAATTTCTGGAACAGGATCTTCTCCATAAATCAGCAACAAATTTTTCCTTTCATTACTTCTTTTCAATAGAGTGGGATCATAGCTGTTGATCTGTACATGGCAGCTTCCCACGCAGGAAGCTAAATGCATCTGTGCTCCCATCCCTACTCCCAAAGCATTGCTAGGGACTTGGCAGAGAGATCCTGGTATGCGTGTGCAGCAGCAGCCTTCCTGTCTCTTCTCTCTCCGCTTGGAGCCACTGTTGGAAGCTGATTTTCCTTCAGCCTCCAAGAGCACCCAGAGGGATCTGGGATTTCCCTTGTTGTAACAAGCTATGAATTTATAGTGTGAATCTTGAAAAGGTCTGCCTAGTATTCTGTTGCATGAAGCACCAGTAAACAATGCTTAGATCAATGGAGGTGTGCAACTACTTAAATGATTACTGAGCACTTTGTGGCATGTCTGTTTCTGTGGACTGCAAAAGGACAATGAAACTTGACAGTGAAACTTTCCATGTAAGAGTTAAAAAGGAATGAAAAACCATCACTGCCTCTGGGTAGACAGAAGACAAGTTACAAACAACATATTTTTACCCAGAAGAAAGTAGCAGATGTTCCTGGGACTGCACACAGAGTGTCTGTAGTGTAGGTTCTGCAGTTCTTACTTCATCTTAGGTGGTTTAGTGCAAGGAGTTAAAATCTTGGCACAACTTCCTTCAATGAGAAATACATAAAGCTGCATTTTTAACGAGCTATCTTTAAACAAAATGTTGCAAAGTTTTAGGTTTTTCTCTCAGAAAATGTTTGGAACATGCTGCTTTTCCTTTCAAAACCCTCCTATCTATAACAACTAATGCCTTAATTACCAAAACGGATATACTAATGCCCAGGGCATTTATGGTTTTCAGATTTTGTGTAAAAATATGTGCCAACAGTCACCTAATAGAATATTGGACGATATATTTCTTTTCCTTTAAGACACAGAGGTTGATCCACCACTGCATTTTTTCAATCCTGTGTGTTGTTGGTCTGCTGAAATCAAAAGGGTGACATGTGGCCGTTTTTTCAGTTCCCTGTAATGAACACCAAGAGGCACAGCGCAACTAAGAATGAGTAAACCAGCAAGGGAAGAAGGCAGCTGATGCTTGCTTCCTGCCATACCACAGCCTCTTAACAAAGAGAAGTGCCACTGTTGGCCTCTGTTGTAGTGGCAGGAGCAGAAGTGCAGAAGTGCATGTTGAGCCCATCAGGCTGTCACTGACCCAAGGCCCACTCTTCAGGGAGAAGTTTCCTTCCAGTAACACCCTGTGGCCACTTTCTATTTGGAAGGGGTTAGGCTGCCTCCTGCTCCTGTGGGGTTGAAATGTCCTATCAGCCTCAGCCAGGCAGCCTGGGGTGTTGGAAGAGCAGGCAGCATGGTTAGTTATCCTGCAGAACCAGTGAAAAAGTACCCAATCAAGAAATGTATACTGTTCCATGTGCATAAAGGAGACTTGTGATGTTGGTTAAGTGTGAACAAAGAGCAGTTTACCAAGGAATGAGGAGGAACAGTACAGAATATTCCACGTAACATACCAACATTGCCCAGTCCTACTTACAATTTACAGGTTAGAATGATGCAGTAAACAGTTTTGAGGTCTGTTGTTTCAGAATTCTGACAAAATGAGGTGACAGAACAGCTTTTTCAGAGAGATGGATCTTACTGTAATGTAAAGGGTTAAAATTATCCAGCTATGCATGCTGCATAGACTATCAGAAAAGCAGAACCACAAATGATTCCATCATACTGGTCTATGAATATGAGTGAGAAGAAAACACTAGAGAAGGCAATGTCTGAATGAGGTGTTGTACATTTTTATTTTGGAAGAAGTTTGATCTTCAACAGATGTTTATTCCAGGACCTCTGAGGAAATAGAGATATGAGACTTTTGCAAAGTAAATATATATGGCATTTATTAATACACACAAACCAATCAAATCTTATTGATGATGTCTTAGCTAATTTTTCGGCAGGTTTCTCTCTTCCATTGATCTGTTCTTTCCCTGTGAAGGCCTCTATTTTTTATAGCAACTTTTAAATCAAATGTATTTAATATTAAACCTGCCCTCATTTGACTGATATTTCTTACAGTAAAACAGGCAAGAAAACATAAGCCTCAATAGTGTTCACACATCTGGAAAGAGGGCCAACAACATTTTTTTGCTTTTCAGCTGCTTCTGCTCATTCCAGGTACTGCTAAGATGACAGAATTTTTACACAAAGATTCAGCCTTCAGTGTCTGTCAGGTCTCCTCTTACAGATGCAAACTCCTTTTCATAGCATATTCTGCAAAAGATTTGAAGGAACTTCAAGACATTGTATGAAAAATAAAAATGGAGTCTTAGATGGAACGATATACACGAAGTCTGATGGGTCTGTGTTGCAGTATCTGACTTCCTGTAAGCTTATGCTAATGTTCTTTGTCTTCATCTACCCAGTACAGCACTATTACTGTGATGCTGTACATTTAAACTAGCAGAAATTTTAATTAAAGAATAAGAAATCCACAGATCATTTTACCCATTACAGTGATACTAGATTTAGTAGGTATAAGCATTTTATTACTGCTGCCGCTTCTTCTTCTCAGTATTTCTTCGGAAAGTATTATGAGAAAAAAATTATTTTCTATGTACATTGTACCATGATGACTTTTTTTGGTAAATTCACGTCCATAGCAAATACCTTCTGACTTACTAACCAATTATGTGAAATCATGTAAAATCATTGAACTATAGGCAAAACTCAACCAACTGCTTCTAAGTTTTGATATTTTTATTTCACTAGCTTGCAAATGTAGTGTAGAATTGCTTTTGTAATTAGAAGAAGAATCACCAATGATTTATCAAGGAGAAGCTTATTATTAGTCTTGTTGAGATGACAACTTCATTAATTATCCTGTGGTTTTGTTGATCATTTCATTTTGTCATATGAATAATTTAAAACTTTGATGCATACAGTAATTTTCATTAAAAGCTTTCATATTGGTCAGCTCATCAGCTGCTCATGGAAGACTTAAACCCCAAAGTGTCTTTTACAATCTCAGTGAAATTAATTTAAACACTGTTGCTTTCCCCATGTCTAATCCTGCTGTAAGAGTCTAAAAGAAATTACCAAAATAAAATGTCTTATTATCATAAGCAAAATTTTAATTAGTTTTATGTTTAATTTCTTTACCATTAAGTTTTTGTGGCACAAATAATGTTTTCATATGCTATTTCCAATCAATTCCTTATGGCAAAGCAAGTTGAAGTATTTAAAGCAAGACACTAAGGGACAAGTAATAGATGAGATAATAAAGCGTTAAGTGTTGCAAAGTAGATCTATATTCTCAATCATTAAAAATGAAGCAGAAACAAGTCCAGCATCACTTTATTACTCTGTCTATGATATGGAATTGCTGAGGACCAATCCTAAATTAAGTATTAAACATGAGCCACAGTTTTGAATTATTGTCTTTGAATGCCATTAATATACACGTGTTATTTTCGTGTTGGTTAATGTAATATTCCCCACTACCACAGTGTCTAATGATGGAGACATCATTTAAATACATGTCCCTCTTACCAATACTTGTCTACATTTTTTTTTGAGGAGGACAGTGCACCTTAGTCCCATCTCACAGACATAGTAAAAACAACAGTTTTTGTCTTGCTAAATTTGCAATGTATTTATGACTGCAGATTGTTCTCAAAAGCTGATAAATAGAAACATAATTTTTCAAATATGCCTGTTAAGTACAATAAATATTTAGCCTAGGAAATGTACTCAGACTGTCCATTTAGAATATAAATGAATATTCATGTGCTAAGCAAACAAATTTCATATTTTCCACAAAACTCTTTCCTTAATTGGTTTAGGTCTCAGGGAATACCTGGAGTAGTTGGTCTCTGAGTGAATTCTGCATTATCTCTCTCTGTAGGAACAAACATACAAGATGTATGGTGAATTTTAACTAGCAAGGGAAAGATTTTTCAAATGTTATAAATAAGAATCAAAATATTACAATGATAAAAGCAGATTTTTCTTTTAACAATGGGATTTTGTATTTCTGTGGAAATGTGTCAAAAATGTGGTAATGGGATTAAGCCACCTAGAAATGCAACATCCAGAAATAGTTAGAGAAATTTGTCGTGTTTTACAATTGGCTATGGTATCACAGGTCAAGAAAGGCTCATTGGAATAAGCTTTTAGGCTCTAGACTTAATTACCTTCCAGTGTAAGGATGCATTGATTTCTCTCACACTGTTTACCCAGATGTTCTCTCTCAGAGAATTAAATCTCTTTTGAAGGAGATCAGTATCTTAAGGAACACCCCACAGACACATACTTACTTAGGATATTTGAAGTCAGTAGGTATTTTCTGAAATGATTCTAGACAATTAGTGGCACACTATTCAAATCCACTAGAGGGGCTTTGGTGTTTTATTTGTAGTTGCCATTTTGGCCAATGTGCCTTTAATACCAGTCTTCATCAGACACTAATGATGGCTGGATCTGTCTGTATTTAGTATCATGCAAAATTGCCTCAGATTATTAAAATCTGAGGTAAGAGTAGGGCCCCATTCATATCCCCTATAGAGAGACAGAAGGCAAACCCTGCTTCCTACACTCAGCTAGACTGATCGTGTACTTGGAGATCAGCAAGTCCAACAGCCAAAACCTAGCGAAGTATACATTCCTGGTTAGGAACAAGAGATAATCTTTATGTGACATTTCTTAAGGTAACACTTTTCTTCACAGATCGTCCATCCTACTAGGATGGGTTGTATACTACTTAGGGGAGACTTAGCCTCCTCTTAGTGGATTTGTGGGCGTACCTTGTTGGTTAATATCACCTGTGATTTTCATAGCAATTATATTTAGGCCTTTGTGCCCTGGATCTTTATGTGTGTCAGTAGGATTGAAACTTGTGTCAGGCTCAACTCACCTCCAGGAGTAAGTAAGTGCAGAAACTGTACTAGCTTAGTGTACTCAATTCAGTAAATATTTTTGATATTGAGAATATTGATTGACTGGTGAAGTTTATGTTGTTAGATCAATTTCTTCCCTGGGAAGGAGACTTCAGAATTTAAATGTACCTTTTCAGTTCCTGAAAGATCTGACAGCGTGTTTAATGTTTTTTTGTTTTCTCTTCTTGTTCTTTTTCTTACAAAGTCTATGTTGCCAAGGACATTTAGCAATTTATTCTCTCTGATATGTAACTTATGTGACTAATAGTGAAGGTAAATGGAAAAACATGCCTATTGGCTTTGTCTTTCCCTTTCAGGCAATGTATCATTAAAAATTCTTTAATTCCTCACCTAACAAAAAAAAAATCTGTTGCCTCTTATAATGCTGTTCACTATTCAGTCTTATAACAATTATTAGCCTTCCTCGTTTCATCAACTACTAACACATGGATTGCAGGAAAACCACTGCTGTCCCTCTTAAAGAATGCAGTGCAGCTGTGCCATTGTTCTAGGGTGGGAATTCATCATCAGTTATCCAGGTGTTAATTAATTTAATTTTTAATGTCATAGTACATATGCAGAAGAGTGCTAGGGTGTTTATTGATAATTACAATGAGCAAGATAAGGTGCAAAACGAAATAGCTTCTTCTAGTGTGAAATGATATTGAAGCATATCCAGTTGCATACTTGATATAATACACCCGTAGGGACGTTACAAATGTGGAGTGTGAATTTTACAATATGTTCCCCAATATGAGATTCAAAATAATCCTCTCTAAAGCCACAGAAATACAGCAAACCAACACTTTAGTTTTTTAAGATTTAGACTTCAAGGAACTTTTGCCTAATGTGAACGTCTTGTATTGTTCATGAGACTGAAGAACTATCCTCGTCTTGACATACCATGCACATAGGACGATTTCTTTACAAGTAAAAACAGATTTCCTACAGCTTTTATTTTAATGAAAAAGAGATTAAAACTTTTCAATTACAGACATCAGATACAGTTTCAATGGAAAACTCTCATGCCGCCTTTGTCTCCAGATAATTTTTTGTTTTCTAATTAAACTACAGAGATGCAGCCAGATACTAGGAACTATGCAATTCAGCTGATCAAGATGAGGTAATGAATAAACAAAGAAATATTCAAAGCAAGCTAGTTACAAACAGAAGAAAAGCAGTGATTATGAAAAGTTAAAAGTAGCCTCAGTGAAGTGGATGTTTCACTGCAATAAACTTCTGATTATTTCTTTATACTGTCATTTCAAGCATTCTGAGTTGTAAAAAAAAATTCAAGAGAAAACTGAAAAAAAGTGTTTTACCCAATTAAAAATAGTTAAAAATGCTAAACCAAAAACCTTAGGCCTAAGGATTCTTAAAGGATTTTATTTTAAATATTCAGGAAATAAAATTATATAAACATGAAGTGGTTTGGTATTTTCAAATTGAAATATTTTAGTTAAAAACAAACTCTCAGCAACCTAAGTGTGTAAAAAAGTGTTTTCCTCTTTTCTTTGTAATCAACTTTAAAATGAAACAAATATTTTATCAATTTATTTCATTTGACACTTTATACACTGTAACAGCATAACTTGCTTTTAAAGCGACCACCACAAGCTAGAGGAGAGTTATTCCTTTTCCATTCCATAGTATTGCGTACCTCCTTTGTAACTCCCAGCACAGGAGATATGGATGCAATGAGATGAAGCAGTGATTCTAACTGGAAGCAGGCATCGTTGTAGTATTTCTGTATACAGTTCAACCAAATAGGCCTGCAGTAAACTGCAGCCACTCAGCCAAATTAATATGCTTATCAAGGCAGCAGTAACATCTGCTGCAGTAGTTCAAAATCCTCACAGTACTAAGGTAGCACTCCAGTTGTACTTTAAGGGTAATATAATATACTAGCCTACAAAAGGAACTTAATTCAAAATGAGATATATTAAAGATTGGTAATTCCCGATGGGAGGAAAAGACTTAAATCAGACTATACATTGATGAATGAGAAGAATTTTGCTTTCATCAATAAAATTCTCTTTCCAGAGTTTCCACTTTTCAGAATAGCATTGCTAGTAAACATCAAATTTGAAATTCATGCATGAAGGAATAACGAATGCTATTTTTTTCTCTTCTTCTATTTAGAACTTGGCTTTTTTATGTGTATATATAGATGCGCATATGTATGTATATTTGTAGCAAGAGTAGTTTCTTCAGAAAACCCCAGGAAAGGAGAGATTTGTTCATCAATTTTTTTGACATAGGCCCACACAAATTCCTAAAACTGCCATAAAAAATATCCCTTAACACTGAATGATATTCTGCAATCCCAGGCAGCCAAAGCAAAGATACACTATAATTAAAACATAATTTTGTAAGTTCACAAGGGGAGAATGAGCTAAATAACATATATATTTTAAAAAAAGAAAAAAGTCAACAATACCACTGTGAAAAACAGCCATTAAAGCGATAATATTTTCAGAACAGAATTGCCAGTCCTTCTTCACGTGCCTCATCCCTGGTTTCCTTTCACACACCCCCTTCACTTCTTTCCACCTACACTTCATTCTTCAGTGCAGGACTTGGGAGCTGCACTCCATGGTTTATCTGCTTCTCCCTTGTCATATGCTTTGTGTGTCTGCTGTCCCACTTCTGATCCACCTGACTGACTTCCTCCTTCTCTTTGTTTGATATTGAAGTTTTGATATGTCGCAGGAATGACTCTCCAGACAGCACTTCTATCTGAATAGTTTGTAGAGAAAAAAACCTGTCATTTACTGTAAGTCATTACCATGGTTCTTCCTTCAGGAGGACTTCGTTTGTTGCCTGATAGCAATTGTAATGTTGTGACTAAATTCGAGCACTAACCCTGAAAACACTTATTTGCTTGCCTGGCTGCTTGTCTCAGTGATCCCGTTGATTCAAACAGCAGTTTCATCTGATTAAGAAAAGTGGAATTTGGCATTTCATCTTTGTCTGCTAAATACAAAAGATAGTCCTTCGAGTTGAATAACACTTTCAGGAAGCTATCAAAGGAAAAATATCTATCAGCAACCATTTTTGATCTACCATTTTTTAAAAAAGTAAATACAATTTATTCCCATCTAGACCTGATTAAACTTCAATTTGAACTTATCTTGACCAGAAAATAAATGGCTTGTGGAACCTGGATTTTTGCCTACTTGAAGAACTTGTGTGTGTGTAAGTATGTGTGTGTGTGTAGAAATATGATTTATGAAAGTATTGATTTTTGTTAAATAATGAATTAGATGTCCTACCACAAAACTATTTATCAAACTTTTTTGTCATATAATTAAATTGTCACATAATGGATTGCAGCCATATAGATTCATTAAATATTAAAACCTATATATGACACAGTTCACTTTTCCTTTGGTTGAAAACACATTTCCTCTGTTCTTTTCCATTAAGGTCAACAGAAGCTGTTCTTCAGCCTTATCATAGAAGTTGCAGTATCTGTTTCCTAAGGTTAAAAAATAGATAGCAAGGAAAGCTGCGAGTTCAGAAGCTAGTTCTTCTTGGTGATTCTAAGTTTGCTTGGTAAATTTTAGCTGTAATAGCTAATGGGGCTTTTTTTTCCATGCAGACAGTTATTCCACCAGTTATCTCCAGATGTGAAATGAACAAGTCTCCTGAACTGAAATAGAGTGTTTAGAGTCAGATCTGAGTTCTTATTTTGAGAAGAAATATTTATTGAAGTGTGGATTTGAGTAAATTCTCAGCTTATAAGCAAAGAGCAAGAAAAGGACTTGAGAGAAACATTTTCTTTCATGGTAGAGTATTTGAATAATACAAGATAAAGAGAAAAAAAATCAATGTTCACCACCATCTCAAATGTATCTCAAAATGGAATTTAAAATATATTCAAATTGTGTTTGAGAAAGAGAAGAGGAAGTTGATCAGATAGCAAATATAATTGCATCCAATAAAAGGCCCTAAGCCCCCTTTCAAGAATGAGTTCTGATTCAAAAAAAAGGACTAAAGAAGCTCTAAGTGCAGAGAATGGTTTAAGAATATGTTCTTTGCAGATATAATTTTAATACATTACTGCACTTGAATGCGGAGTTATCTTCAGTTAAAGGTAATCCTAGTGATCTCCCATCTGGCAATTTTTCTGATTCTGCAATAATGCTTCTGAGTAATCATCAATAAAACCCCAAACAAAACAACAACCAAACCAGAAAAAAAGAAATCTCACTCTTGGTATTTTTTTAGTAAGAACTCTTACCCTCGATTTTTTGTAGAAAGAAATTACCTGTTGTGGGAGAGTACTGCAAGGTACTGTCCATGTGTAGTCATTATCTTGAAGTCATATTTCTCGGTGCTGATTGTTCAGTGCTGCATAATGTGGCAATTAAAAACACATTTTTCTTCTTTCATCCTCCCCCAAAAAACAGTTTCATATGTTTCAATTTTTGGAACTCCTGATGCCACACTATGGCCTACTTTTTTCTTTTCTGTGTCATAAATTTTACAAACAGTCTGATTATTACATTCCCAATATTGCTTAATTTTCTTCTGCCTTCAAAATTCATTATCATTTATGAGACTGTAACATGAACTTTAATTATTTGTAACTGGAGTCTCACTAGGGATTTAAAACAAACTAATCTTGCACTCTACCTTTAGGGAAAGTAGCATGACCAAGTTTTAATGTACACTGTGGAGTAGAAAATATATATGGTAAAGCTGATTATATCTAAGTGTCTTAGGTGACTCTTACCTAGTTCTATAAGTCTATAACCTGGATGTCTGTGTCTGAGCTAGTTACCTAAAGTTCATTTCTAGTCAATGGGGATGAACAGGCACTTCCAGAAGTTCAAGATAATTTACTCGCCCCCTTTTAAACACCTTAATTGATTTTAAAGGAAGTCTAGACTACTATGTCCGTAGAAGCATTTTGTAATCATGGATAACTGTTTCCTCTGTTTCATCCATACCATCTGTTGTGGGAGACAGCATGCTGCACTGACCGTACCTTACAATATAGTCATATAGAGAAGATTCTTTACTTAGCATATATGCAACTATGAGCATATAAGCATAAGTGTACTGATAGACCCAATGAAAAACGAGACTGTAACAGCATTGTCCTAGACCAAATACACATGCTCTGTGGTTTCATCACAGGTTTTCCATGTTAGCCAAGATAAAACCGGTTTTGGAATAGGAGACTGAAGCCTACACGACAATCCAGTCTTGCACCACTTTGGTGAAAAATCAGATTGATAAATGGATATTGTAAATCCACAGATTTAAAATATAGGGGATTACAATACTATGTAAATATTGGATTCTTGGGGTTTTTTTGAAAATCCAGGACAGATTTTTTTGTTACTTGCATGATTCTGCCAAAAGGTTTATAAAAATAGCCATTGTCCCTAGAATAGAAATAATATAATGTTGTAGGGGTATATATTTTGAATGTCTTAGCCTAGGCCATGGAAAGGCCAGTATTCTGTGGCCAAAGTTAGAGCTCACAGGGTGTTTCTTAGCTGTAACAGTGAGATGTGTATCATCTTCTTTCTTGATCTGTTTTGCTGAGTGTGTTTTATTACTTTGTATTAAAAAAAATGACTATGATATATAGGCTGGTTTCAGAGTGTAGGGATAATACTCATTGTAATCTTGTGATGCACAGAAACAGGATCTAAAAAAAAATAAATATTCTGGTATTTCAGACCTGTATTTTGCTCTTTAATATTCCTCAGCAAAATACTTCAAGTAAGCGGCCTTATTGAGAAGCAGGACATTTGTTTTCCAGTTTCCTTTATGTTTTCTTTTTCTTTTTTTTCCTTTTCTTTTTTTTTTTTAAATGCTTTAATGCTTTTATTCCACTTGACCTGTTTTGATTCCTTCTCACCTCAAATCTTTCTAACTTCTGACCTAGGCTATAGTACCCTCAAAACACTGCTGGATATTTTTTCTAATTTTGTAGTGACTCCCATTTTTATGAAAGAATCACTAGCACCTGCAGCAACTCTTCTCCTACACAATACACAGTTTTGCAGAATATGAAGCACATGCTGCTTTATGAGGATTATATGCCAGCACAGGTAAATTTTTAATTTTCTGGGATGAGGTACAGAACAACTAGAAACTTAATTAAGGCAGTATGAAAAAAGCTGCAGGAGGAATTTAAAAATGTACTGAAGGGTCATCTCCCCCTCATCTTGGTGCTGCAGCCCTACAGAGAGTGATACTGGACATGCTGCATATATTGGGAGGGAAAAGGAGGAGGCTGGGGCATGGGGTTGGGGCAGCCCTGCTGCCTTCAAATCTGTGGATGACCAGAGCACAGGTTTTCTCCATCCCGCCTGAGTGCAAACATGTACCTTAATCTGCTCACTGATGGGTTTCCTTGCAATGCCTGTGAAAACCTGCACTCACGGCCCCATGGCACATCAGCCAAGCTGTTGAACTGTGAACTGTAATTAGCAAATGCTCTTCCAGAAAGCCAGGATGAGAAATGGGGTTAAAGAAGCATTATAATCTGTTGTGGAGACTCTTAAGAAAAAATGAATTTTCCCAATTAATATGCAGGACACTGATGTATAAACTATGTTCTCAACTTCTAATTTACCATTTGGTTTTAATCTTGATTTGTTTTTGTTCTATTGAAATAGCTTACTTAAAAATAAAATGCATTTTGACTATATTTTTCATGATATTGTATTACCAGCCATTCCTCTGGTAAATGAATGTTAGAATTGACTTTTTGATATGTTTACTGCTAAATCATTAAATATCATACCTGGCCTATTAGATACCTGGCAAGCGTGGTATTAGATAGATGGAAATAGGCAAGATTATTTTCCATTCCCATTAGAGTCTAAAGCCAGTCTGCATGTATTTCTTCACTGAAGCTCCTATAGAAGATGATGGGATAGATATTTTTATACTTCCTTTTTCCTGTTGCATTTTTTTTATCGCATTATTTTCAATTAATGCTAAGTAGCCTTAAGTACACAACCAGTAATTCTTAGTACATGAGAAAGAATCCAAAGTCTAATCAGACATCAAAATTATTCACTTTCTTGAATCTTTTGCTATACTTCATACATTTTTAAAAAATGTTACACTATGTTGCTGAGTATGGTTTTGGAGATAGTCTTCATATGCTGCTCATGATCTGATTATATCAAATGACGTTAAACAAATATTTGTTGGAATGTACAAATGTAAATATTACTCTAGAAGGTTTCCTGGACTATAATTTTTTTGCCCTTGGCTTATTGTTTGAGATATTATGGAAAAACACATGGACATGTATCAGTATGTGCATGGGTAATTTCAAGTGTTGCTTCACACTTGAAGTGTGAGTCAATCCATTATGCAAAAAAAATTACACTTTTCAAGAGGCCAGAAATGCCAGTGGGTGAATGGTGATATTTTATTAATCAAACATTTTTGTAATTATTTCTGTAATAAAACATTGAAAGAGAACATGAAAAATTTTTTGTGAAAGATAATCTTATCCAGAAAGTCTTCTGTCTGTAAGATTAGGAATCATTTGTGACATATAAAACAGTTTCAAAAACTTGAGTACTTAAACACCATTTTAATAGCATCACTGTCATGCATACATGATTTCCACAACTCCCCCTTCCTGTCGCTTATCCCCATATTAGTTCTTTCATTTAACTGAAACTGGTAAAACAACCTACACTTCATTCAAACATAGTTACCAGCAAAGTTTGTTTTTAGTGAGAAGATAGTTTTTTGTGGGGGAATTATTGGATAAATGTATGTAATTCATGCTTCTTCCAGAGTTTCTCCTTATTTTGGTGCTTCGATTAACAGATGCCAAGCATCATATACCACAAACATTTTTTCCAGATGTCTCAACAGGCATTAGAAAATTAAAATAGTAGCATATAGGACAGCATTATGTATACTTCACATTTTTTAACTGTTTCTCTGGTTTCCCTCCCTTTCTTATATCTTTAGTTTAACTTTGGAACCCTTTTGGTTATGCACCCTTCATTAGATCCCATGATGATTTCTGACAATTCTAACAGGACAGAGAACCTGCCAAAATTCTCACATTGAGGTGGAAGTAGGTAGAAGGTATTCCTTACATTGCCTTTTCAGTGCAAATATTCTGGTTTTACTATGGACACATCAGTATAGGATCTGAATTCTTGCCTTCTGATTAGGCCTCTAGTTTCCCATTTAAAAGTCCAGCAAAAAAAAAAAAATCATCAGGATAATTCTAGTCTGTACTTTGCTTTGGGTTCTGTGTAAGAAGCTAGAAATTCTTGTACCACCCTCAGAGATGCACAGTGTAAAAAAAGCATGCCTCGGAGTTGGGTTTCTTTTGTTGTTGGTTTTGTTTTGTTTTACCACTTTTGTCCCATCTGCTGGCTCTTTTGATGTGGAAGGGATGTGTCTTATCTTATTTTCAAAGTGGTTTTTTTGGTTTCTGGGACAGATACAACATCTTTATTTTTTTTTATAAGGAATTAGGAACATTTACATCTCTAGATATACGTTGTATGTGAGATTCATATAATCTACTTACAGCAGTAGCATTTAGACTTTGTGTTGAACTGCACAACTAATTGGGGAAATAAAAGAATTTAGCTTGGAAAATAAAGTGCAGATTTTGTGGAGGCAACTAGCAGGCATATGTTTCTTTCATCACGGGTCTTTTCATGACTGCACAGTCCATCGTTATGGGAGCGCAAATACATATGTACAGGACTCTTTACATCACATTAGTTGGCTCCTAGATCTGTTTGCAATTATTTTTATCACTATTTTTAAACTTACTCTTATAATTTTCATCCATCCTTATTCGTTTAATTGACATCACATTATTTTGTTTTACCTGGGTTTCATCTAATTTCTCTTCCTGACCTGTATACCTGTTCACCTAAACATCAACTGATTTTTAAGATTATAGTTCGGCTGTGTTACCAAAACTATGAGAGGGGAAGGGAGAAAATGCAGTGTCTGGATTTAGTTAAAAAAAATTATGGTATCAGTATATTGTGTATTGGGTTTGTGTGACAAGGTTTTGGAGAACTTCGTGGAGGACTGCCTCCCATGGGAGAAATCCCATGCTGGAGCAATGGAGGTAAGAAGTAGCAGAGACAACGTGTGATGAACTGTCCACAACCCCCATTCCCCATCCCCTTGAGCTGTTGTGGGGAAGGAGGTGGAGACTTCAGGAGTGAATTTAAGCCCAGGAAGTGGTGGGGGCAGGGGGAAGCTGCTTTCAGATTTAGATTTTATTTTCTCATTATCCTACTCTGATTTAATTTCCCCAAGTTGAGTCTGTTTTGCCCATGACACTACTTGCTGAGTGATTTCCCTATCCTTATCTCAGTCCACAAGCCCTTCATTGTATATTTTCCACCCCTATTCAACTCAGGAGGGAAGAAATAGAGCAGCTTTGGAGGACACCTGGCATCCAGCTAGGGCCACATATTGAAATCAAAGAAATCTCAAAACATCATGCCTAAAATCTACATCAGTGGGCTATTTTCAAATAGGCATTTCAGGAAACTTAAAATCGTTATATTACTCTGTAGCATCTAGAAGTTTTTAAGTTTTTCCTTTGAAAACCTAGGAAAAATATATTATTTACTATATCCTGGGTTTTATTTTTCAGATAAATATGTGAAAAGGAGAAGACTCTAGGCAGGAGGGTGAAAGGGGGCTGTTTTAGAGATCTGGGGAACAGAGTGGTTTATGTCCCTCACAAAGACTTTGTACGAAGACAAGAGTAGTTCATGATAATTTAGTAAATCTGAGTCCACCTCAAACTCTACAGAATCTATTCTAGATTTACCTCAGTATAAATGAGTGGTTCTCGCATTCTGATGATCTGGTATTAGAAGGCATTTACACAAAGTCATATGGGTGGAAAATATTTTAAAATCCCTGATTTTTAAATTGTGTAGAAATATTTATCTTACCCTCATAGTTTTGGTGTCCATAAAGAAAATCTTTCCAAAGTACATGGTAATTCCCATCACGAAACTACTGCAGACAATAAATTTTGCATACCGGCACAATTTCACCAGCCATGCTTTAAATAGGTCTGGGTTTATAATACCAGAAATTGAAGCTGTTGAGAACTGAGCTATGATGGTTGTATTTTTTTAAATTGACTATTGAATGGAAAAAAAAAATAGGAAGCTAAATTGAAGTGACTGCATTGCCTAGGCCATTTCTAATACTGGAATTTGGATTCCTAAATCATGTGATTTCTTTTTAGAATTTTGCCCTGAGTCCTTCAATAGCTGAAAGCATGTGTGGAAATTTGGATGATGAGACATCTAATTGCTACTGCCTTTGGGATATTTTTGGTAGCAACCTGTACTTTTTGCATGACCACTCTGTTGCATTCTGAGAAAAGGAGAACCAGATTTTGCAAAGGAATGGAATCTGTAGCTTTCATGACAAGAGTGCTCTTTGCTCTTTCGGTCATACTGAAGGACAACCAGAGCACAAACCTATACTTTTTCAATCTGTCAGGATGTAAATACATTACCTTCATAGTTGGCATTTCTATCTGTATATACATTTTTTTTTCCCATGTATAGAAAATGTCTTTCTTTTTTTCTTTTTTTGTAAATAATTTTATTATTCTCATGGAACTACTTTAGGATTCTTGAGTGATGTTAGAATCTCACTTGTATATGTTGGTAACTTTTTAAGGTAATTGTTTGATTTTCATTAATAAGAAGCAAATTATATTTTTAAAATCATGTTTACATATAGATGGAGTGGAAGATTGGTTTTTTAATATTTGTTAGTGTCCTTTTTTTAAATGATCGTGTAAAAATAGCTAATGAGAATTTTAGGATTTCACTGACATTACTTAGTTTTGAACCTCATCAAATAAAAAAATAGTACAAGTTAAAAAGACATATTGCTGGTTTGGTGAAGTGACGAAGATATTTCTCTGTCATTCAAAGGCAACTGTGGAATGATGCTTCTTCTAATTACTAGTAGCACAGAGGAAGAAAAATACGCATCTATAATTTTCTTACTGAATTGTATGGATTTCCAACATATTACTCAGATTATCAGTGAACATACCGGTGTTCAGTAATTATATTCAGTACTTCAACGTTTTGTACAGATATGTTAATAATCCCATTAATCTTCTTCCTTTATATGTAAATCTGTAGCCCAGATGTTGCATCATTTGCAAATCTTGCAATTAAAACATTTTATAACTTGCAGTTAAGCAAAGGGGCAGTAGACTGGAAAATGGGTAAAATTGCTTGGCTAGGACATTACCATGGCAACATACTGACCTCTGTTCAATTAGTTACAACTGAAGATCCACCTATTAATTATAATGGTCAGAAAAGGATATAATCTGAATCTCCTTTTACCTTTTTAATATGGACATTTCTCACTCGCCATAAATCTCTGACTTTAAGAGACAAGGCTCCAGACCTGAAACATTAAAAGTGATAGTGCTTAAATACTGATGGAAAGTGGAGGACAGTAAAGGAATCTCATTTATCAGCTGTATTTAAAGTACTACTTTAACTTTTTGTAGTCTAAGCACTCTGTCAGGCAAGCTTCAAAGTGAATATTCATTATTGCTCATTTTAGCTATTGAAATCTACATTATGTGTGCCAACAATTAGCTCCCACTTTAGAAAGCTACTGTTAATTAGGGCCAAACTAATCACCATGGGACTTGTGGAAACAGATAGATGCCTCCCTTTGTCAGAGTTTTGCATTTTGCTGTAGCAAAGTTATTATTTTCTTGGCATATTTTCAAAGAGAAGTTATCTGTTAATTATAGAAGACACTCTACTTTCTGATACTGGAGCAGTCACACAATTGTTCTGGCTGGACAGTAAATACTTTGTTGTAGGGTCGGTTTTGGGGAGGCTGTTGAAATTACACTGCCTCACCAGATCCCTTCAGGTTCACTTAAAAAAAAATAAAATCTAGAGGTTGTGGTGTCTTGAAATTCTCAGGATTTTAGTGTCCTTTTTATTTTTTATTTTTTCTGGGTAGCTTCACATTAGAATAATCAGTAAGCAGGAGAAGACCAGGTACTCTTCACTGTGACTTCTTCTTCCTTCCCCTTGAAGTGCAACACATTCAATATTAATATAATCAATGCTGATATGTTTTTATATTCTTCAAATTATTCTTAGGATGTGAGGAGTTGTGGGGTTTTTTAGTGGTGGAGATTGGAGGTATTTGGGGGCATTGTATTTGCAGAAGGCTTTTTTCTGTTTTGTTTTATTTAAAAAAAAACAAACCACTTTGCCCTGATAATTACTGATGAAAGGCAGTAAGTGGGTAGAATGGCCTGGCTGGGAATAGAGCCTCAAAATCACTGGACTGGGCAAAATTTTAGCTAAACACAAGGGCATGGCAAAATACATTATTACTCTGTAACTGACTTCCAGCAGTTCTGCATTTGGCTCATACAGATTATAGTGTGCATTTAAATATATATCTTTTATGTAATAGCCGCCAAAAAATCTCACCCCAGAAGGTGTTTGTGCATTTTTTATGATAGTCATACCCTGCACAGATGGCAAGCGTATAAATCGTATCCTAATATTTGTAACCCTATGCAGGACTCTGATATGAAACAAGAGGCAAACCTGCAAAGGAATTTACCTGTGCAAGCCACCTCATTGCCTAGACCTACATTGAAGTTATTTAAGGAATCATACAAAACCTATAGTTTGAAGACAGAGCACGATAAATTACCTTGTTTATCATAGAGGTACCGCCTATGCAGTGTTCCCCAGGGCTAACTACTGGGGACAGTTTTGTTCAAAATATTTATTAACGATCTGAACAAGGGGATGGGGCACATTCTCAGTAAATTCACAGATGACACAAAGTCATGCAGAAGTGCTGATCTACTTGAGGGTAGGAAGGCTCTACAGAGGGAACTGGACAGGCTGGATCGATGGGCTGAGGCCAACTGAGGTTCAATAAGGCCAAGTGTCAGGTCTTGCACTTGGGACACAACAACCCCGTGCAACGTTACAGGCTTGGAAACAAACATTTGGAGAGCTACCCAGCAGAAAGGTACCTGGGGGTGTTGGTTGACAACCGGCTGAATACGAGCCAACAGTGTGCCCAGGTGGCCAAGAAGGCCAACAGCATTCCGGCTTGTATCAGAAATGGTGTGGCCTGCAGGAATGGGGAAATGTTTGTCCCTTGTACTAGGTGCTGGTGAGACTGCCCTTGAATATTGTCTTCAGTTTGGAGCCCCTCAGTACAAGAAAGACATAGAGGTGCTGGAAGGTGTCTAGAGAAGCACAGAAAAAATGGTGAAGAGTCTGGAGCACAAGTCTTGTTAGGAGCAGCTGAGGGAACTGGAGTCATTTAGTCTGGAGAAAAGGAGGCTGAGAGGAGACTTTATCGCTCTCTACAACTGCAACTCTTTACAGCTACCTGAAAGAAGGTTGTAATGTGGTGGTTGTTGGTCTCTTTTTCCAAGTAACAAGAAATAAGAGAAGAGGAAATGACCTCAATGCACCAAGGGAGGTTTAGGCTGGATATTAGGAAAAATTTCCTCTCTGGAGGGGTTTTAAAGCATTGGAACAGGCTACCCAGGGAAGTGGTTGAGTCACCATTCCTCGTGGTATTTAAACAATGTGTAGATGTGGTGCTGAGGGACATGGTTTTGTGGTGGACTTGGTGGTGCTAAGTTTGAGGTTAGGTCTAACCTAAACCATTACATGATTCTATGTAAGTAGCAACCTATGGTCATTGTACAGTAGATGGTTCAAAGATGCAAATCCAGCATAAATAATTTCTAAACCGTCTTCAGATTATTTGTGGTCCATGACTGAATAGAGAAACTGTAACTTTCCATCCTTCCCTCCTCTTCTTCCTCCTCCCACCCCGCACCTTCCGAGATTTTGCAGTATGGTTTGGTTTGGGAGCAGGTGTTGGTTGCTTGCTTGCTTGCCCTTTGTAAACTGCATTTAACTCCCTCTTCTGCATCAAAAGGTGCTGTGCCCTCTGTACCAGTCAGGATATCTGAACAAAACTTCCTCTTTGAGCTTCTTGGAGTTGTTTTTGATAACATGCTCTTTCTTACTTTTTTTTAATAAAAGCAATACTGAACAAAAAAATAGTAAATCCAAAAAGAATTTGCAGTTATTCTGGGAGGAAAGACACATACCTTTCTCAAAATGTAAGTTAACCAGATATTCAGATAGCACAGGAGATTTAGGCAGTACAATGAAGCAGGTGGTAGAAGAATATTGAGAACAGAAAGAACATTAAAAAGCCTTTTGAACCACAGAAAAGACCACTTTTCTGCTTTCCAATGTAATCCTCAGCTTTTCTTTGCAAACATACATCTGTACAATATTCTTCACACTGTCTAGGCTTCTTACTGTTGCCATTTGACTGCACATGTAGAAGAATTTATGTTCTGGATTAGAGCACTAGATTTCAGAGGGTGGTGTGTGGCAGTAGACAAATTTAGTATTATTAAATTCCACCCAGTCAGCAAATTTCCCATATCGTGTAAGTTATTTCTGCCTACTTCTACTTGAATTGAGTTTAATGTTTCCTGCTCTTTGCATGAGGTGTGTATATTTTGATTGAATTTATTTTCTTCATGTTCCCTTAAAAATTAGTTCGGGCTATCTGAACAATTCAAAAGTATCTGGTTTACATTTAATCAATATACTGTTGAGCATTTAAATGTTTTCATGATGTCCCTTTTAACCATCTGTTCAAAGTCAATAAGCCAACTAGATTTTTTCTGTTTCAATGGGTCAGTTTGTAAGCCTCATTTTATACAGGATAATAGTCAAGACATGCGAGGTTCAGAATGAGACCATCAAAATAAGATACATTTGGGATCCAGAAGCAAAACAATACTAGAACCTAAATTTCTCGCATATCTGCTTCTTATTTATATCCTTTGGCACAGTTATATGAATACTCGCTTGATTAACTGTTTCACGTATTCTATTTATGAGGAAGCAGATTGTTGTACTGCTGAATCATAATATTCTTCATACTTTCACTGTAAGTGCTTTGTCAGACACTGGAAAGTAGACCCCAGAGGCTATGTCTACTATAGCAAATAGATGGAGAAAATCCTGTCATCTGGCCGTGTGGATAAAAGGATAGCACAGCTTTTTCCATACGGTTAATTTCCCTCTATTCGTCTCTTGTCCCCTTCCTCCCAAAACAACTTCATCCCTTCTGCCTGCTGAGAGTTGTTCTTGATCTGTAATAGTCCCCCAGATTATCCCTGAGTATTTCTGCACTGGACTTGTTGGTACAGGCCTAACATATATCAAGAGAGTGCCAGCAATATGTATCATCACATCCTAGTGCTCACCTGTTAGGTTTACTGTCATTGGTATAGCTAAAGAGTTTTATGATCTATATCCTTATGGGAGAGTGCAAGTAGACACAACTTCAGCTCTAGCAACAGATTAAGTGGTAGGACATTACAAAACCTGTGCAAAAATTTCAGTGCAGCCAAAATGGATATATTCTGAATATCCAGAAGGCTTATTATTTCAAGCTTAGGATTGCACTTAGATTTTCACAGGACTTTTGGTTTCAAGTTGGCTTGTATTCTACTAGCTGAGGAGGCATAGTTCTTTTGCATCTGCCTGGAGAATACCATCTGCTACTGTCTTTTCATTAGCAGATCTAGTAACAATAGCCATGGGTGGTTTTATACAGAATGAAATCCTTGGCCTAAAAGAACAATTTTGGGAGTGTCTGAGCAATATGGTGCCAGCACAGGTGAATGAGCCTCAGAAGGTAAGTTTCATTATCAGTGGAAATATGTTATAAGGTAATAAAGTGATTTTTTCTTTAGTTTTTATCACAAGTATGTAGTAAAAAAGGCTTGCATACAATGTGACTGCATGTATATGCACATGCATTTGCACATATACTTGCCTACAAACACCTGTATATAAAGGTAAGATACATATACTGTAGATAGTACGTATTTCAGAAGTCCAGACTGTACAATTTCTAGAAAAATTAGTTGATGAGAAAGATGGTAAAATCACTTTGCCCTGAACAGAGGACTTCAGTGGGCACAGAATTCCTTGTGGCATATGGTAGGTGGGCTTTGTGATATCTACAAGGATAATATAGATTGCTCCATGACTACTCATATTCCATTATTCATTAGTGTGCAGAAGATATGCAGTGTTGGCTCATTTCTTAGAAATACATCAGAACGATTTTTGCTTTTTCCGTCAAAGAGACATAAGCAAGAATATGTTTCAATTTTATCTAGCCCTTGATCTATCCATAAGGAAATTAGGGGATCTTCTTGCAAGCCTGTTTTATGTTGCAGTGGTGGGGTAGACTTTCTACATCTACAGTTTCAAGTGTTTTTTATACATAGTTGAGCAGTACATTGAACTTATATGAACAATAGCAGACATAGGTAGAGAGGGGAAAAAAATGTATACAGTATATAATTCAATACTACCTGGTAACTCTCATTGCTTTTGATTTTTTTTCTCCCCTAAACAAATAGAACTTATGATCTAAAACTTATGTTATGACAAATCTAAAATCAGATGAAAGAAGTCCAGTTTTGTTACAAAAAGGTTGACACACTGTGACCCAAATGTCTGACCTGATATTGCTCTCATTGCTAGTAGTCACCCTAAAGGCATTATCAAAGCAATTTAAACTACTGTACATTTAATTTGCAGTGACATAATTAGAACATTGGTAAACTTGGCTATCTAGTCATTCCAAGTCACCATTTGCGTACGTGATGAATTAGTAACAGCATGAAGGCTCTGACACTTTAAGGACTGATAAACTACAACGTAATTTTTTAGAACATTGCAACATACAAAACCCCCCTCTCCTTTTTTTTAAAAAAATGTGTTGCAAGCAGACCTGCAGTACAATGTCATGTTTGCTGAAGCTTTGACATTGAAGCATTGTAAAGTGAACAAAAAAGACAACACAGGGAAGAGAGTTGTGTTTGGCATACAAAATAGGCCCCTTGCTAGATCAAACTGCCACATGTATTTTCCCTGAACATCAGTAGACATAGCTTAGTCCCATCAATAGTTTACTGACCTGTGCTGTGATAACATTTCCATCTCTGGAGTGTGCAGTATGTGACATTTTGCAAGTCCATTTAATGGGAAATGGGGGAAGGGGAGCTGACGCTTATCCTGTTTGTCGATGCGTACTGGACGGGGCTAGGCGTATCGATTGGGTAGAGAACTCTCCTCCACTGACTGATTCCTGCCCCTTGTGTGTGTACAGTCTTTGAACTTTGTCATATATGGATAAATGGAACAGTTTCCAGTGAGATCAGTCAGGTCTCAGCAAAACAAACGTCAGCCAAATTGAGCAAAAACCCCATAAATAATAAAACAAGTTCTTGACATTCCCTCAGTGCACTAGATAGCCGCAGACAGGTTTAATTCTGTTGCAAGCTATTTGACTAAGAATGTAGGTGGCTGTTCGAGACAATAAAATTTTAATATCTTGTTGCACACTTACTTCTAGAATGACTGTCCTTCCTGTTAGCCTCAGGTCAGCACTAAAAGTGAAAGGTCAGAATACCAATTAACTTCTCTTCCCAACAAAAAATTGCTCAGTTTAAGGGTATTATGTAGCTTAATATTTTATTCATGTAGGATGGCTTTGATCTCTACTTACTTTATTAACTGATACTGATTTTTTTATATTAATTTGATTAATTATTCATCTAATTGGAAATCAACCATTGGTTTGAATTAAAGGTTTTTGAACATTGTATTTATCTTTGCCACATCTTCTTTTTTGTGTAAAAGGCAATAAAACCACTATGAAATATTAGCCATTAATGTTATTCTGCTCCTTTTTTTCTTTTGATTTGGTGCCTGAAAAATTACCGTAATATTGTACATTAACATGTTCTGGAAAAATTATTTTAATATTGCACAGCAATGTATTCTGATATAGTTTTCTTAAGTAAGAGTAATTTACAAATTCTCTAAAAATTTAGTGGAGAGATGAAAGAGCTAGGGATGTGCAAAAACATAGCTTGGTAATACGGAAGTAAAGAGTTTGAATCTTTTCTTCCCCTCATCTGGAAGAGGCTGAGGAAGAGGCTCCTAAAGGAACATTGCAGAGATCACAAATGATTCTTCTGAGGTTTTCCTTATTCTCCACCTTTTCCTGTATGTACTTTTCTCTCATATGGGCCTGCTGAAGGTCAAAATCAGTAATTTACTTGCACTCTTAAGCTATGGAAGTGTTTCTGATTTGGGGGATTTTTTTCTTTTGTGCTCATTGGCTAACTTTTTCAAGAATAAGAGGTGCATTGACCACGGAATTTGTGCTGACAGAAAGGTTTTTTTTCTGATTCTCTTCCATGCAACACAGGACACGTGCACCCATCTTACTGCAAACTCACAGCTTTGCCAGTACTGAAGTGCTGTGTAGCCCCATTTTGCTATCTCTGGCATAAAGGAGTACCTGGACATGCTCTATATAGAGAACCCCACCACTTTCTGATAAGCATTATCTGGTTCTCCAGTTAGCATGGCAACCTTAGAGTCTTAACTTTTTTCCTCAAGCAGTTTTTCTTCTGTATGGACTTTGCTATTCTTGTGGGTAAACCAACAGCCAAGATGCAGCTGAAGCTGATGGTCCTAGGCTGCTCTACATTAACTTCACAAGCATGGACATTCAACTAGGTGTAATGCTTCAAGTACAAAACAAATCTTAATCACAGAGGTAGAAAGGAAAAATCTGAAAGTTCAAAACTGTTGGTCTTTATTCACTTCATCTGGGTTTAGCCTGTCTTCTCTGCTACCCTGGATGACACAAGTGCAAGCAGCATTTCCTGCCTTGCACATAGGTTTTTTATGATGTTGCTTAGGCAAACCATCTACTTGGTTCCTTATGGCTGCATACTCTGTGAAGCTCACGTTTTGCCATGGCAGACCTCTTTTTAGGCAGTTTCTCAGCTAGAAGTTGTTTCTTGGCTCTCCAAAAAGATAACTGTGTGACCTCTTTTGGACCTTAAACTTTTGATGAGAATGGTAAAGCTTTTGGGGAAGGTCTTTAAATAGTGTCTCAGAAATTACTCTTACACAAACAAGCTGTGTCAAGATAAATATTGGAACTACAATAAAAAAGCTGAAATCCCATGCATAGCTATAGACTGGGGACAGAGTAGCTGGAGAGTAGTCAGGCAGAAAGGGACCTGGGAGTGCTGGTTGACAGGAAGCTCAACATGAGCCAGCAATGTGCCCAGGTGGCCAAGAAGGCCAATGGCATTCTGGCCTGCATCAGGAATAGTGTGGCGAGCAGGACCAGAGAAGTTATCGTCCCCCTGTACTCGGCACTGTTCAGGCCCCACCAGAACTGTGTGCAGTTCTGGGTCCCTCAGTTTGGGAAAGATGTCAGGATGCTGGAGTGTATCCAGAGGAGGGCAACAAAGATGGTGAAGGGGCTGGAGCACAAGCCCTACGAGGAGCGACTGAGGGAGCTGGGGCTGTTTAGTCTGAAGAAGAGGAGGCTCAGGGGAGACCTCATTGCTCTCTACAACTACCTAAAAGGAGGTTGTAGTCAGGCAGGGGTTGGTCTCTTCTCTCGGGTGACCAGTGACAGAACTAGAGGGCATGGACTCAAGTTTCGTCAGGGGACGTTTAGGCTTGATGTTAGGCAAAAGTTCTTCACTGAAAGGGTGATTGGCCATTGGAATGCGCTGCCCAGGGAGGTGGTGGAGTCGCCAACCCTGGAGGTGTTTAAGGGAAGACTGGATGAGGCACTGAGCGCCATGGTTTAGATGATGGGTTGGTGTTGTGTTGGGTTATAGGTTGGACTTGAAGATCTCATAGGTCCTTTCCAACCTTGTGATACTGTGATACTGTGTGATACTGTGAAATGACTGAGCTGGAATCTTCCGCCCAAAAGAGGCAGCTCTGTATCATGTGAAGTGGAATTCTGTTGCTCTAAACTCTCTCCCAATTAAACGAGCTCTCCCCACTACTAAAATATTTCTACAACAATATGAAATTCTATTGTTCTCTACTTATAAAAAACTTGATGTTTAAAACTTTAGGATTGCGTTGGAATATCAAATCAAGTTCCACTCCATTTAACAGAAACATTCATGTTTAATTAAAATTTACAGATAGAGAGAAACACGCAAGTATTAACTATCCACAGTGCTCAAAGTGTTAGGGAAAAAAGCCTGCGTTTAATCCTATTTGAACCTCTTGCAGTCTTCTTTCTCTGCAAAATAAGTAATGCTGTCTTTTTGTTTGTTCGTTCTCTAAAAAATATCTTTGTACATTTAGTGTTAGATCATAGTTTATGAAAATTATTTTGTAACATCATAGACTTATGTAGATGAATTTGGTTTGTGAGAATTTGTGTAATCCAAGCAGGCAAGAAAAAACACATTGTGTTTTGGCTCATCAGTGAAAAGTAACGTGCTCTTTGTCCTTCTAGTTGAATTGGTTACTGTTGTAAAACTTGCAATTTTCCTCCCTTTATTTTACTTTTTGATCAAACTGTGATATTTATTAACAATTAATTTGGCTTCATCTTTCTACAGGTTGCTTTCTAGGAAATTCACACAACTATTTAAACTCTGTTTTCAAGAAGATATAAAATATGCATACCTTCCCTGGCAAAGCAGAGTTGGGAAACAAAAAGCTATCTATCTCAGTAACGAAGTAGCGGATTAGATCCATGAAAGAACCAAATCAGATAAAGTGACAAGAACTCATATAAATTTGTTGAAATAAAGGGGCTTCTTTGAAATAATAAAAAAACCCTTTATCTTAAAATATAATGTGCCCTTAGGATATGATATTGGATATAGTTACATGAATTAAATTTCAGAATGACAGGATAATTAATAACTCCTTCCTCATAAACAACTCCAAAGGTATGAGGGGCCGCTTATAGGAGAAATATATTTCCGTCAGCTTTAATCTTTTAGGGCAAAAGCAAGGTTTTTAGGAAGAATTTATTTGCTTTGCTGCCACCAAAAATATAGTACACTAATTACCAGCGTTTCCTTATTATTTATAAGGAGAAATACATCTGTCAGCACAGTTGGACAGTGTGATAGGAAAAAAAAGCTGAAACTTGTTTCAGTGTTCTCGCTCAGTTTAGTTTAGTTATAATACATCCTAGATCCAGGATTATCAGTGACGACCCCATACTGCTGTACTTAGAGCTCTAAAATATGTACAGTAACCTCAGAACTTGTTTTATGGTTGCTTGGCTTGCACAAGTACACTTCCCCTCAGAGGCAGGGAAAGGAAAATCATTTACTAAACAGGGAATAGTCTCTGGTTTGGAAAAGTGAATGAGACAAACATGGCTTCCAGCTCTGGATGAATTCATTGATTACTTTATGTAGTCAATAGATGAAATAGGATAGAAACAGAAAACAAACACACAATACACTTCTGTTCACTCTTCCTTAGGGTTTTTTGTTTATTTGCTTGTTCCAAATTATGATCTTGATCACAATTTCCCTGTCTCCAAAAAGATAAGGTGAAAATTGGGTATGTTTGTTTCATTCACTTTTGAAATAAAATCTTAAGAGTGGTGTATATGCCCAAGTTCAACTAGAAGTAAGTATTCTTGAATTGTGGGTGTATGTTCTGGTTTGGAGGTTTTTTTGGTGGGTTTTTTTTGTCTTTTCTTACTTTAATTGCCTTCATGATTTTTAAATACTTTCCCATTATAAACTTCTTAGAAAATCCATAACCAGCAAGGTGAAAATTCATATTCCCACATGGGTGTCTGCAACTGCCACTGCTCGCATTCTGCCTGCCTGCCTGAGAGTCACCTGTGATTGCACAGACGCAGTATGAACACTGCACATCCGTTGTTGCATAGGTGTGACTGATTCCTCCTAGCAGGGAAGGAAAATCCTGTTGGATAGGACATTTCAGTACACTATTATCAGCTGCCAACATGCTGGAGCCCAGCAGAAGCTGGCAACCCAGACATGAACAAAAAGTAGATTTCTCGATGCCTTGGTGAGAGGAAAGAGGAATTTCAAATTCCAGCTAGAGCTTCTGGGGTGGCTGACTGCCTAGAAGATGAACTAAATCAGTGCATATGTCACGTGCTTTGGCCTGGCCTTCTCTCTGGATGCTTCTCTACACTCTTGTGGGTCCAGAGTGGATGTGACAGATGGTTTAGACTATGGTACCCAACTGGTTCCAGGCAAACTGTTCTTGCCAAAGGCCAGTAGGCTCAGTTCTCCAGGTAGGTACTGTCTGTCTTTGGAAACATGTAAGGAATTTATAAATTAGGAAAATGAATATAATAACTGCAGCAGGCTTGCAAAATTTTTCAGGTTTTTATTTTAATTTATAGGTTGTGCCAATAAGCAACAAATAAAATATTGCAGGCCATACAAGACATTAATTCTGCTCTTTTAAGGTGTTGTTTGTTCAAGAAATCTCAAATTGGATTCAGCAGCATCTGTTTTTCAGTTCTGCTTTCATCTAATTTTACAGCTGGATTGTCTGAGCCACAAGAAGGTCAAATCGTTTGCCCTGACTTTGCCTATAAATTTATGGCATATGCTTGACAATCAGAGCCCATATGCTTGCCAGAAGTGTGTTACACATTTTAAATATATGGTTAAAAACAATGTCTATTTTTTAACTAGGAAAAAGTATTGCTACTAAAGCAATTTTCTTTTGTTGCCAAATTAACAAGAATAAACTGAAAACACTTATTTGTCACTAGAATTTTAATGACAGTAAACATTTTACTAATTTTTTGCTTTCTACTGTAATCTTAAGAAAATAATATGTATTGTGATTTATAGTAAATGGCAAATTTTACTGAAAAACATTAATTTGCTTTGAATGTAACTGTTGTGTTTTGAATCAAACCAGTATTTTTCAACATGAAGAAAAGAACCATGAAATATTTCATATTTAATAGCCTTTCATTTGCTAACAATCTTACACTCAGTTGGGGAAGAAGTGTAGAAAGGCATTTCAAGCTATCAAATTTAGTTTGGGAATGAATTCATCCATGGCAGTTTCGCATTGCAAGATTAGATGAACCTCATTAAGTGAGCGTGGGGTGAGCCTTGCTTCTTTCCCAGGGTCACCATGATGGTCAGGCAAGATGGGGTCTGTGCGACTGGCAGCTGCATTGTTAGCTGGCACGCTGAGGAACAGTGATGTGTGGACTCTTCAGCAGCCACTCACAGGGTTACCTTGTCGCAGTGGATGATCGGTTGCCAACCAGGAATAACTCTAACCTAAAATCCTGCCTTCCTGACCACAAGGATCTTCCATTAGGCTAGCTGACTTGTTCTAAACAGCAATTCATAATCTCAAGAACTGATGTGACAGTACTGGTGCTAAGCTTCAACTTTCCAGAGATATCATTAGGTCATATCTTTATGCTTTATACTCACTAACGTGCACGTAGGAATATATATGTATATTTTTCTTTTCCAAATTACTGGAGAACTATGCCATGGATTCCTGTCTTTTTAAGAATTTTTTTAAAGAGTATCTCAAACCAGTTGAACATGATTTCATCTTTGAAACAACTTGTTTTCCAGCAAGTACAATGTGACAGGTTCTCTAGAGTGCGGTAGATGTTGGTTCTACCCTGTTCCCAGTTTCACTCTGTCGTGAAGTGAAGAGGCCTTGGAAGGGTATTCTAAAGTGCTTTCATTGTGTTTAGTACCATCAAGAAGTGGTCCACTGTATCCAAATTCAGGTAATCAAGCTGAGGGCAATCATATATACTGAACCACTTTTAGCTCACAACCTCGCCCCCATTTATGTATTATTACATAGTAAATATACATCTCCTGTTCCCCAAAAGGATTATTACTGTAAGAATCTGGAAGGTTCTACTGATATCAATCCTACACCTTAAGCTGTGTGCCACTATGTTGGGATTGAAGGTCTGAGATGTCATCAGGCTTTTGTCACCTATGCCACTATTACAGGTGTAGTGTATCACAGTAATTCTTCCTATTCTCTGTACTTTTTATCTGACTGCAAATTGATGTGCAAGGTGGTTTAATTCAAAGAAGGTTGGCTTAGATTGTTGTCTTATATTCTTCTTCATGGTGGCATGTTGGCACACTTTATAATTTCAATTTATCTCAACATATGTAAGTACCTGCTAGGCAATTCCCATATACTTGGGAAACGTATACTTGCTCAAAACTAGGCATATTCTTTTACAAAAGATGAGCATTATTCTAAAACAATTATAATGCAAGTTTGCCTGTATTTTCTCTTTTCTTCAGGCAAGCTGTCACCTTTCCTCTAAGTTCCAGATACTCCGTTTGATACTTTGGTATTTAATGGAGTCATCATACTTGCTCCTTAAGTAATAAGAGCACTATCATTCATAATCATATAATCGCTTGGTTGCAAAAGACCTTTGAGATAATTGAATCCAACCGTACCTATCCACTACTAAACCATATCCCTGAGTACTTCATCTACCCATCTTTTAAACACCTCCAGGGATGGTGATGCAACCACATCCCTGCACAGCCTGTTCCAGTGACTGATAACCCTTTCAGTGAAGAAATTTTTCGTGATGTCTAATCTGAACCTTGTTCCATTATCGTACAATAAGTTCAAATTTATATAATGATTTTAAAATCTTACTATAGAAAACTTCGTTGTTTAGCTTTCAAAGATATTAGCATGCTTGAAAATCTTAAAATTTCCTTGCAATATCATCTCTGCTTTTTAAATGAAGTTTTTTTAGTAAAAACAATGAAGTAAAATCTTGTTATGCATCGGACAAGGCATATTCAATTGAACTCCGCTAAATGTGAAAAAATGCAGATCCTTCGAAATCAAGTCCTGTACGTAGGCTGGGCTTTCACAGGAACCTTGTGAAGTTGCTGAGATCATATTTTTAAAAGCTCTCCAGGAAGAGTATCTTATGGTAATCTTACAAAAAAATTCTGTTTCAAGGTGATTTGGGGTCACTTGGTGATGCTGGATCTATTTTCAGATACTTGCTTTTTAATCTGCTTGACATGAAGATGTGGAACATGACATTGTTTTGATATCAGGGAAGAAGAATTTCTCTGTAATACCTGCTGAACTCTCAATGTTCCCCTTGGCTAGCTCTATGTATTTAAAATAGCGTGTTATTCAAAAAGCAGAATTTATTTCTTAGTAAAATCTACCCTATGATTTTAAAAATAGTTATACCACACAACAGATCTAGTAATTTTTGGTATACATCCTTAAGAGCTCTTGAAATTTTGGACAAGACTGATATTGAAAGTTTCAAGCAGTTTGGAAAAAAAAATTTCTAGTGGTTTGTATGTTCAGATTACATTATTTTGAAAAAGGGCTGTGTTAATATTTTTAAATTACAATTTTAAGTAATGCAAACTTAAGTATGTTAAGCAAATTAAATGGTTTAACTCTTTAGATGAGAGAAGAACTTATCATAGGAACTGCAGTTCTTTAATTCTAAATGCCAGAGCATTTAAAATACAAGTTCCATTTAATTAGAAATTGTGAGATGGATAAAATTAGAAGAATAGAATAATTTCCTTTTCACTTATCCATTTCTAATGATACATGTTTTGACAGCAATAATACTGTCTTAAATAGTTGATGTTACATGAAACTTCCATCTCATTTATGTCGACTGTTCCCAGTATGTTGAGGAACGTTAGATGGAACAAGGAGCTATGCTGGATTAAACCAAGATGGAAGTGGAAAGTTTATTTTAATAGTCTTGTGAGAAAATCCATAATAGTGTTCTTCCCCATCAGCTGCCATGAGTTTCCCTTCAAACTTCTCTCCTGCCAATTTTTCAGGTATTTTCTCTGAAAGACCCAAAGTGTTAGTCTCAGACCAGACATCACCCACCTTGCTCATCTTGGCAAACCTTTCATAGTGCTGTTTTGTCACGGGCTACACATCTGAGCAATATAAAGTAGTCCTGGGTGAAAGCTGTGCAAAATTTCTAACAATGGACATGATATTTTTTCCTGGAATTGTTATTTCTGGTTTACTTCCTAAAATATACCTGGTGGATTTAGACTGTGCCTGAATACTTTCTAAACTTGCCAACATGTCTCCAGTAGCACTGCAGAAAATATCCCCTGTAACAGAGCAGTTGGCATCCATGGATGTATTATAAGAATCTGTAATACACTTATTCCAGCTGATCATATGCCTGCATGACTACATAGAGTACACAAAGAAAACCTGTGTGCCAGAAAAGCTCTACAAGAATCTAAGATGCACTGAAGTGCTCAGCTGCCGGTAGTGAATGTTTCTGATAAATTGTCTGTTACCTCTCATTTGTGATCCTCAAGGAAAACTTAAAATACTTCTTCCTTGGGAATTTGCAACACAATGGCAAAAAAATCACAGATTCAATGATGTAGGGGTTCCTTTTTCACTCCTTCTTCTTCTTCCTCACCTTATGAAAAGCTTTTCCTCCTTTCCTCAAACATTTTTTGACATTTTTTTCTTTCCTTTGCCTTACCAGCCTCCTCCTTGCCCATTCCTTGGCAAATCCCTTCTGTAAAACACCTTCTCTCTTTCATCAGACTACCCACCTTTTACTTTCAAGGGTGGGGTGCATTTAACTGAATGCTACGCAGTTACTCTCAAAGGGCAACCCTTTCTCTTAAGGCTACTGCAACAATGAAGGCCAGAAAAATCCATGGTTGGATGACACCCTAGCTGTTAAAAGTGTTTCCAATGTATGCAGGACTGCACAGGTGGCAGAGATTTCTTTTAAAAATCCACAGATTAGCACAGTTCTGATTTGAGAGGATGATGTGATGAACATGTGCATTCAATCTGTTTTTACTGCAGAAGGGGTGAATGGTTTTATTTTTGTTCATGCTTAAGAGGCACTAAGAAACAGTCCTAGAGGTTAATGCTTTTAACAAGTAGTGTGAGAAGGTATATCCTATGTATATGCATTGAAGGGACATCTCTCTGGCCACAGAAATCCACTGCAGAACTACTCACAGCTAAGAAAAAGTAGTTACAAATGTGCAAATCAAAATATATTCATGATATTATGATGTCCTCAGCCAAATACTTAGATTCATTGTCTTTACACCACAGCTACTTGAATTTCTGTGGTGCTACCACCCAACTTCTTCATACAAAACATAACAATGTGCCTATTTTCCCAAGGAAAAGGCAAAGAAACTTATTCCAAGGGTCTTTAATGAATCTCTTTGACTTATTTTCAGACCACTTTAAAACCTCTGCCTTGACAATCTCTGAAAATGAGTGGTAATTCGCCTTCTGGGTTGACAGGAAATTGCCATATTGATGAGCTCTGGAAACACTATATATAGAAAGGAAGACAAATCCATAGAAATAAATGTTTATGTGAATTGTTGGGTTTCTTTTCCCTTTTTTAGTTTGAAGAACTACGAGTATTGGGGAAAACAGAAGAACAATTGTGCTACTACTAAGACATTTAGAGATACATTTTACTACCACTAGTGCAAATCCAGTAATATCTTCTGAAAGAAGCTAAGACTGCTTTTAAGTGAGATCACATAAAGAAAAGGAAAATATTGCTCTTTAAAAAATGTAAACCAAATCCTCCTAACAGGACTTTTCAAGTTAAACTATCTGTAAATAAAATATGATGAGATATTTAAAGAGTTTCTGAGTTCATGCTAAATGCATAATTCAGGACTGAATGTTGAAAAAGGAATGAAAATGTAAAAGGCTTCAGCAATATATCTCTGCAATTCTATATGGTTTGTCTAGAAGGTTTAATCGACACAGAGGAGCTGAAATATAGCCACAGAAATAGTTTGGATTATACTGATTTTAAGGTCTTAAAAAATTGCCAACTCTTCACAAGTGCTTCTAGTATTTAACAGCCCCCATTTCAGGTTTTTCTACCTAGTGATGTGTATGAAAGATTATGGTAGGGCGCCCAAAAGAAGCTGATGCTTGGCAATGGCTATTCCTTGTGTTATTGCATAATTCCATGAGTCTGACTTAGTGGTGACTTTCAAAAATCAAATAACCCTGTAAGATATCCTGGATGTCTTCTAGGTTTATGTTACATATATATCCATATCTGTCTCTGAAATGCAAGCATATATTGAGGAATACCTTGTAAAAACCCTTGCTATATACTTAATGGTGGGATTTATCTAGAAGTTTGATGGCAGAGCTGAGCCCATCATTCCCAATGTTTCACACTGTGAGGGCATGGAGATGCACATTTTTAGCAGCTGTCTTGCATGCAGTACTCTTCTAATGAGAAAGATTAAATCTTTCACATCTTGAGAAAAAGTAGGAAAGAATAAAAAAAAATAGTATTTTTGTAAACTAAAGTTATGTTTCTAGATATCTTCTTAATTATTCTTGATGAGATGAGCCTTCCATCAGTATGTTCTTTTTAGGGTGTGAGATATGGAATATACAAACATCTTAAAGGGATATTTTTTGCTTCTTTAGAGCTAAAATACCATCTTTGTAGACAGAGTATATCACATTGGGAATATGGCTCTACATTTATGCTGACTCGGCTATGTTCTTACTCTTCCTCTTAACAGGAAAATAATGTTTTTGTGATTTCAGAGAATTACATGAAGCAGCCTGCTCTTTGTGTTGTTTCTCTTGTGGTCTGTATTATTTGTTTTTTCCTGGTTGCTTGAGTGTACATCCACCACTATACCTACTTCTGTTCTGCAGTTGTGTTGTTACTGGATCTGTTGCTTCCCAGACGAAGACAAAATTCAGTAAATTCTCAGTAAAATTAAAATTAATCAATTTTTGTACTCCTTGTGGGAAATGTGTTAATGTCCAGTTATTCTGAGACACAACTGCACTGACACCAGAATGTTTAACAGATATTTTTATCTTCTCTTTGGACGCATTTAAATATAAAAATTTCAAAATATTATGATGCTTTGTAGTGTCAACAATATTTCAAATATGAATGGACAGATGTCATTAGATAGTGTGGTAATTTTGGGTGTCCCTGTAAATGAGGAGCATTGCAATCTAAATGGTATATAGGAGATGCTTTTTTTTCTGAGAAATCATGAAACTTTAATAGAAATGCTATGTTATACTGATGTATTACAAAACTTGTTCTAATACAAGAGAAAGATGGGAGGACATTATCTGTTATGAATGTAGGGAAAATTGGTTGGTTATGGAAAATTAATGAGACCTGCTGTAGCCAAGGAATTGAGACTTAGTATGGTTTAACCTTCCTTTCCGCTTCTACAAAGATAAATTGTTCTCTGACTTTTGTAGTTCTGAATTAAGGTTACTTTTGAATATTTACTTTTGTCTTTTTCTGAGCTATTCTAAACTTTTATAATAGAACAGTATAAATGCAGCCAAGCATTCTGTAATTTGTGTTAAAGAGGTAATTTAGTCTTTGAAACCTTGGAATGAAAATGTGAGTGTGAAAAGAACAGCTATGAGATGGCCTTCCTGTGAGAAAAGTGAACAAACACCTTCACCTAAGAGGGAAAGAAACCTGACTCACTTTGCAGGGGTGGGGTGGGATGGTGGTGTGCAGGTGATGTAGACAACACCTTTTTAGAAAGGGGATGTGGATTACTGATTTGCTGACAGTTTCTCTATCCACATTCTACACATACTATAGTAAGCTTTTTCTTAAGGTCTTGGAGCCTGAATTAGCATTTATTTTAGTGCTGTTGCTCTTGTCCTCAGAAGTCTTCTCTAGTCCTATTAATTTCATGCAATGAAGAGGTATTTAACTGCTTGTCTAAATTAAATATTTCTTATATGTGTTCTTGTAATTCGAAGGCTGGAACTAGCTGTATATCACATTTTGCAAGGCTTTCTGTTAGAAAACTAGAAACTGTCTAACAAACATAGTTATGTTCTGGAACAAAAATTTTGAAAAAGCAGCAGCAGCAATGTTAAACAGGTTTTTCAGAGAGTGTAAAGGATTAAGAAATTGAAGTTTATGGTACATTTATGGATATGTATATTATGCCATGTGTAGATCACTGATTTTTCCCTCTCTATCTTTGAGCTTTGCAGATTAAAACTGCTTGTATAATAGCACATTTCAAAGATTCATATGAAAGTAAGCTTCCATGGAATTCAGTGCTAAAGGCTCAGACCTAAATTTGGAATGAATTAGCCTTTGTTGCTATGGGAACATATACTTCATTTCGTCCTGAAAGAAAAGGAATATACAAATTTATGTTAAAAAAATAACTCTATTAGTCCACTTGGTGGGGCAGGAGGCACTAGAAATAACTATGTAGGCTGGGCATATAATATTTCCTTGTTCTGTACAGCATGATTACACTGGAAAAAATCTCCTTGTCAGTTTATTGCTCCATGATAATCTTTTTTTCTCTAAGTTCACATTAGTTTGCGTTCTGAAATTATAAACTGCACATAAATAAGTGGTTTGTTTATTATTTGCTTTTGTGAGGCTTCATTGAAGATGTCTATTCATTCTCAGATGATTATCTTTATTTCTTTGCCTTTTATAAAGTTTTGTATGAAGCCTAGACCTAAGCATGTTTTTATTCAGCTAACAAAGAGAGAAGCTACCAAAGGAGAGAAATTTGATGTTGCAATTGAATTTATTCGAAGACATTATTAATATGTATATGAAAGTGAGTTCTGCTGCTGACTCTTGGGTTTGCTGCTTCGCTTGACAGACAAGTTTTCCTGACTGTGAAGGAAGTGGTAGCAAAATTCTCACAACAAAATTTTCTTTCCTTGAAGAGTTATATAGAACTGTGGAGAGGTTTTGCCACACTCTGCTGATTTCTTCCCAATTTTTTTTTTTTGTAAATCTGTATTATTTTGTGGATAGCCTCAGCTTGAAAAGGCATCTGTGGAGCATTGTCCAGAAAAATACTCTATTTTTTTAATTCTGGAAAAGTTTGAAAGGAAATGAAATGCAGGTTTTGTATGAAAGGTCTCGTGATTTTTTTTCTTATGGTTTGGGTTCTATGTCCACCTTCTTGTTCTCTTTGGGGCAAAGAACTCACATAAATTTACTTGCAAATGCAAGCAGTACAAATTTACGCTGCCTTTCATATGTGTTCTGTGAAACTCAATTTGATTTTCAGGTTCAAATGGACATGCAAGTGTAAAGTGAAATACAGTATAAACTGCAACTATTATGTGATCTCCCAGCAAAATCCTCCAAAGGTGCAGTTTTTGTAATATGTTGTTGTAAAAATACTCTCTAACAATAACTTGGCTGCTTCAGGCACGCTGTTATTAATACTGGGAACATCCAACTTTTAACACATCCCAAAATTTCTGCCCCTTCCAGAAGATGCCTATAAAAAGAGAGAGCAAGAAACAGCAAAATAAATGAGATGCAGACAAAATTTAACATAAAAGTGGTAAGACCCAGAGGCTAAGTGATCACTCATTTCATCTCTGTGATATAGAGGAAGTATGAGCAAAATGCTTTTCATCTTTTGGGAACCCCTAGCATGATCTACCATGACCTCCACTTCTCTCACATGACTTCTGCCGTTGCAGTAAGCAGTTAACATTGCTTTTGTTGAAATGCTGCCATTGCCATTTAATCATCAACTGTGTAAAGTGCTGTGCCCACTCAGAGCAGGGATAGTTCCTTGGCGTAGCGACAAACTGTTTAAGCAGTGGTATGTTTCATTCTGTCAAATAAAATCCTTTTCCCAGAAATGAAATGGTGAAATGTTTCAGTTAAGAAAAAACTCCCAGCCTTTTATTTTGCTGTGGATTGTGTGAAAATTGCCCCAAAATATCTACTGTTTTCCTAAGTGATGCTAATGCATTCTACTTCTGTTGCCTCTCCAAAACTCACCTACTGAACCACTGTGCTCAGGTTGTACTCAACTCTTCACCAAAGGAAAAAGCAATAGTTTAATATTCCACAGTGCAGTGTGTCTAAACTGCATTTTTAAAAGATGTCAACTAAATACATGTGATTGAAATTGAAAGAATGTGACACTGGCTGTTTGAGAAACCTGTAAAATAACTCTGTCATCACTCTGGAAGAGAGATGAGCATCTGCTATTTCTCATGTAGAATCCAGAATACAGTGACATGTGCGTACAGTAGCATTTCAGTTCCCAGCCTTTCTCTTGGAAAAAACCTCCCTGTTGTCTCACTTTCTGTCTTTCAGCTCGCTTTGCAAAGTGATCTTGGAGCAAATGTACTGGGCATCTTCCAGTGGTCACAGAAGATCCACAGGGCCAGATTACAACTCATCTTAGTAAAATGCCCTGAAACGTTTACAGTGCGTGTTTCAGGGCATTAGCAACAACTGCTTTGTTGCCCAAATCCTGTCCGGCTGATCATGCTGCCTTGCTATTACAGGCGTGCCTTACGTCATCCAAAATCCGTCACACCCTTCATCTCCCCTGTTGTTCTGTACACCTTTTCTACCTTTATTAACAAGTTTTAGATTTACCTCCTTTTTGTTGGGTTATGTCTGGGTGTGCATATGTAGTAATATAAGCTCATATACTTGTGGAGATTTTATTAGTGGGGAGTCATACACAAATATTACCTTTCACAGTTCATAGATGTAATATCCTCTTTCCATTGGCATTATATAGAATCTTAATTCATATCTGTGTTTTCTAAGAGGACAGTGAGGGAAAGGCAACATATACCTCTCTACTTATTCATTTCTAAGGAAATGGTGGCTCCTTGTCATTTCTTCCCTATCTGTGTCAAAGAATAAATCTCTCACCATTTAATGTTCCTACTTGTGTTTATATTCCATATTTTAGCTCTTGGATAGAGAACTCTTGTCTCTGCCAAAATGTAGAGTGCAGAATAAGAGAAATGGTAGAGCTGGCAATGGGAGAGTCTAAAATGGTAAATACAATTATCTTCTGGTACTTTTCTATGAAATGAAGTGTTATTTTAACAAAATGTCCGTAACTATTAACGTTGCCCTGCCAATATGTAGGCATACTTTAAGGAGACCTTTCACCATTAGTGTGGTAATGGTTTCTGTATGGTGGTGGTCTCCCCAAATTTGCAATCTGAATGCCCATGTTCATTGTCATTATTCATGAGCCATTGAGTCAACACTGTTCCCAGCCTTGCTTTTGGAATGTTAATAAAGCATAAAGGAAGCTTCAGTTTAAAACAGTGTAATGTTTTAATGAAGCCCATGCTTCACAGTCACCTTATTGGTCAAGGAAGAAATATTTTTAGCTTTATTAAATAACTGGCTATTTGTAGACTATTTTCATTTCTTCAGAAATATCAGAAATTGTCTTCAGGTAGAAGTGATGCTTCATCAAACTGAACAAGTAACACCGAAAATTGTAGTTACAATGTACCTGAGTACCTCCTGCTCTCGGGAGTTTTATGATGTCCTTGGAAGCACTGCAAGTTACGGTATATCTCCCTCCCCTTGGAAACTGTGATTTGCTGATATTGCAATTAATTTTATAAAAATTTTTTCCTCTCTGAAGTCATTTATATACTTGTTAATGGCAACTCCAAGAGATGGTGTAGGGAAGAAAAGGATGAAGAATGAAAGAGTCATCAGGTGCCTGGGTTGAATAAGTCGTGTTGAGGTTCCTACACTTACTTAACTTGTAGTATGAATGTGATCCTCATCTTCTGTGTTTCGCATTGGTGGATCTACCACCAACAGACTATATGTATTGTGACTCTTATGGTGGATGGCAAAATGGAATAAACTTACTGACTCTTGCTCTGTGGTGAAGAGACATACTGTAAAGAAAAAGGGAGGTGGGGAGCTTGAACTTTGGTTTCCTACATCTGCAATTTTGCAAGCAAATTTTTTACATTATTTGACTCACATTATAGATCTCAGGCCTTATTGGACAATTGTGGGACTGGAGAACGGACAGAGGAACAGCCACAACGGTATTTTTACTTTTTTTATTCTAAAATATAACTTAGACCTGAAAAACCTAGTAAACTGGAACTTTCTGAAAAAATGTTATAACAAATGAAGTGAAATAATTCTACCTGAGTGTTTCACTTAGGATTCTCTAACTCTTTCAGAGTACCTTCACTAGTAGTATATGCTTCTATACACACACATACATTTATTTACACACATATATAACTAACAATATACACATACATAAGTATATAATTAAGTATGCAAATATAAAATATATTAACTAAATAAAATTTCCAGTTCTTCTTCCTGGTACCCTGAGTGTCAACACACGAGTTCTAAGAAAACATGGTGTTCCATAAGACTAATGTTTGCCCTTCACTGGCCAAGGAACAGGAGTAAGTGAATGGGAAGGGGTCTCCCTATCAACGCAAACTGTGACCAAAGAATCTGCAGAGTTTTTTCTTTGTGACATATGGTTCCTCAGACTGCTGTTACTGTAGACACAGTAGGCACAAAGTTAAACTCTGCAGGTAGCAACATCTTCGTTGACATAGTCAGAAAAGGAGTTTTGTCAACAGTAGCTATTACAATATTCATTTGAATCAAGAGCTAATTAGACTATCTTTATTATTATAAAAATAATAATGTGGGGAAAAAATACTTCTGTCCCTTTTCTTATATATATGCTATATAACAACTAAATTTTCATCTTTGTAAAATCAGTTCTTGTATTAAATAGGTAAAATACACCAGGATGCTTGTTTGCAGTATTCATTGAATTTATTTTCCTGGAAATGTTTTGATTTTTTTTCTTTTTAACTTGATCTTTATCCTCCAAAAATATTGAACACATGTATGGCTATTCAAAACATTTCAGGATTGCAGTAGTAAGAATAAAGAATCAAAGATCACTGTCATGTCCTTTGCAATTAGTTAGCTCCTTTTTGCTGAGCTAAGGAAAAAAAAATCTGTCTTTATTAACAATTTTAATCCCTGCTGGTTTGATTTGTTTTGATTTTTTTCTTGGCTTTTCCTGTGGGTACGTTGTTACTGGCTACTATTTGGAGTCCAGACAGCTGTGTGGGTTCAGGAGTTTCTGATCTATCCAAGACTTTTCTAGGGTTCAATATAGATAATGATAAAAGGAATTAAAGAAATCTTAATTATGATGGCATCAACTAATATACTACAGAAATTAATTGAGCAGAGATTTGGCTTAGATTATAACGAGAGAGAGAGCATGTTTGATGAGCAGCAACACAAATAAAACCATGAGTGTAGAATTAGCTTATATAAATCAACCAGATGCTTTCTTCAGAGGTCAGAAAATCTGAGGACATTTTTCTCATGTTTGAAATGTTCATCTTCAGTTTTCTTCATGCATCCAAGAACAACAATTCCAGCCAAGCTTGTAAAGATAAAATATCATACATTTTACGTATGCTTTGCTTGCAGTAACAAATAATCTCTTCTCAGTACTGAGCCAGAACTTCAGATGGCTTAAATCAACACAGACTTCAATAAAACTGTGTTGATTTACTTTTTTTACTATTAGATGTTTATGTAGAGGAAGCCAAGAAAAATTACTGGCCCACAAAAATTTAACACATTACCAAGTTACCAATATGTCAGAGTATTTCTTTGGATCAGATTCCTCTGATTAGCGATAGGATTTAATTAATTTTGCAGTTTCATCTTGTGGTAAATAAAATGAAAATGACCACTTAGTATAACACTTCTCAAAACCATTTTGTGTAACTAACACATTGAAGAGAAGTCAAGCAATGACAAGATATTTTGTTCAAATCCTGGTGTATATATATATATAAAGGATATGCCAATACAATCTAAGATTTTGTTTATTTATAAATTGTGTTGATAGTCTCACTCTCCTATGACTAGTCAATTTTAATTCCACTCTGCATCTTCACTTCATGCAAGGTCTTTTTCAATCAACAAATGCGAAACTTCCTCATGAAAGGGTGAATCGGTTTCTCTGACAAGAGGGGGAGATAATCACCATCTTAGAAGTATATTAAAAAGTATCAAAATGGATGGGACCTTAGTATTCTCAATATAATTAACACAGAGAGAAATATCAGCACTTTACTTCTCTCACTGCATGAGATCATGTGTATATACTCCAAGTGAGGCTACTAAATCATAGAATCATAGAATTATCTGGGTTGGAAAAGACCTCCAAGATCATCAAGTCCAACCCTTAATCCAACACTATCATGATTACTAGATCATGGCACTAAGTGCCACATCCAGTCTTATTTTAAAAACCTCCAGGGATGGTGAATTCACCACCTCTCTGGGCAGGCCATTCCAATGCCTGATTACTCGTTCTGTGAAGAACTTTTTTCTGATATCCAGCCTAAACCTTCCCTGGCAGAGTCTAAGCTCATGCCCTCTTGTTCTGTTGCTGGTTACCTGGGTAGAGGAGCAGATGTATAACATTTCATGTTGCTGTAAATGTTTGACTTAATTCATGCTTTATTTGTACTTACTCTTCTGCTATTTTTTAGCCATTTCAAATTTATTTATGCTTTTATTTCTTAGCTTAATATTTCCTTTTCTTTAGAAATTGAAGCATTAGCAGGGTTGTCATGGCTGATACTGCTGTTTTAATCATTCTGCATGGGCATTCAGGAGACCTGTGCCATTTTCAGCCTTTGTGACAAGCATCCTATATAACTCTGAGATCTTTTAGTCAATTTACTTTGGTGATGAAAATGTCCGTCTTTACAGTTCTACTCCTTAGACCTTACAGAGTTTTATTATATGCATGTGTAACTTCGTTGTGAAATTAGTTGTCTCCTAAATGCCATTTCAATTTAAATAAAGAGTGATATCATAGAATCATACAATTACCTGAGGTGGAAGTGTCCCAAAAGGATCATCAAGACAACTTCTACCCCTATATAGGACATTCACAACATTCACACCATGTGACTGAGGGCATTGTCCGAATGCTTCTTGAATGCTGGCAGACTTGGTGCCATGACTGCTTCCCTGAGGAGCCTGTTGCAGTGCTCCACCACTGGGCGAAGAACTTCTTCCTAATATCCAATCTAAACCTCCCCAGGCATATCTTCCTGCCATTACCTCTGGTCCTATCATAGGTTGCAAGAGAGGAGCATCAGCACCTCTTTCATCTTCCTCCCTTGTAGAGAAGGCGGTAAACAGCTATGAGATCCCCTCTCAGTCTCCTCTTCTCCAGGCTGGACAGAACAACAGCTACTAGATATGTACCAGTAGTGGCTGTGGAAAAATAAGTAGACTGAAGAAGGCGTGCCAAAAGGGTTAAAGAGGATAGGAGAAATAAAACTGTACACAACGGCAACCTTATAAAACAAAACAGCTGACTGAATTATTTCCTATTTCACCTATTTCTTTAATGAATCAATTTTTTTTCCTGGTTCTGCATGGAGAAATATTCTCTTTCAAGAAAGACAGATAAAATACTAGTTGGGGCTGGCATTATTTATTCATTGATATGAATGTAGGGGAAACCTTGCTTTTTTAAAATTCTCAGCTCTATATTACATTCCCAAGTAGATTCATAACCAATGTTCAAACTTCTGCATGTAAAATTATTTCCTTGTCTTTTCACTGCAGAAGTGCTGCTTTCCCTATGTAGGAATGCTCAGATATTTAGCCAGGGAGGCTATCTTTCCTGCTGCCTCACTGCTGTCCCAAAACAATTAGGTTTAGGGAAAATTAGATACACTGAGAGACCTGTAGTTACAGAAGCTGGAATCTGGCCAGGCCACTCAGATTTATATGCCTAAACAACCTCAGTGATCATAAGTGGCCATTTGTTTGGTTTTTCTTCTTATCTGAACTACAGAGCCTCCTATAGCACAGAGCCCTCTCCTATCAAACTCTATGTTTAGTCTAAACTTTGATGAATCTCTTTGTGGTCTAAATAGAAGTTTGTTTTATGAACCAATTTTGAATTATTTATCTTCCAATGGCACTAATTGCATAACAATTACTAATGTTTTCTCATATGGAAGATGATGTTTAATGAAGTCTATAGAAAAGAATGTTGGCAAACTTCAGATATTTCCTGTTTAAAAGCTGTCTGTGCAAGAGAACTTTTTCAGTTTTCATTTTTCCATTCTTTCTTCCCAGGGTTATATTAAACAGGCAAAGAAAAGTTTTTTAGAGTTGACTTCAAGACTAATTCAAAATAGTAACAATTGTAGATTTCACTTATCTGGATAGTTGAGAACAATTTTTTTTCTGCTAAGAAGTGCATGTTGACGAATGCAATATCTTTCTGAAATGGGGTTGGAGGGGGTATTCTGCTTCCTTTCATTTTCCTAATGTCTGGAATTTGGAATTAATTCATGTCACTTCATTTTTCCTATTGCTGCAACTTTGCCATCCTAAATGGGGAACTCTGCATCTTCCACTCGTACATCGTTTGTGAAGGGATTGTAAATATGCTGGACTACATTGACCTTTTCAATACACCATCCGTTGATTGGTTAGCCAGTCCACCTCTCCCTCACAGGTTAATGAGGCTGTAAATAGGAAGAACTGAAATGGCAAGCCAATCAAAAAGGTCAAAGTAGTATAGCACACCACTACAGCTGACAAAATATATGAGGCATTAAAATTCGGATACCTCATTCTTAGCGACAAAGATTGTAATGAGAGTAGAAAACAAAACTCCATGAATCCCTTCACATCATACAGAATGTAATGTGGATGGAAAACAATGTAAACCTACCACAGTTATATCCCAAGATGAATATTTTAAATCTCTTGATATATTTCAGGGACAATGTAATAGTTAAGTTAGATTAAAAAACATGTTCCCCAATGTAGGAACACACTCTTCAATGTTCTTGCTGTTACAGCCAGAAAATCTGCAAGTACAGCCTTTCATGTTAGTATAATTTTTCAAAAGGGATATGGAGTGGGAGAGGTGGGAAAGAGAAAAAGAGAATAGAAATCTGCTCAGGGTTTACTAGAAAGAATATATGAAACTGAGAACGTTAGAGTAGACTCTGTCACATTGCTCTGCTAATATCTGTACATATTTTAAATGAACAAAAATCGTGTAAAACACATAATGACACTGCGTGTAACCGCTTGTTACCTGAAGGCCTTGCTGTAGTTGAATTTAAAGTATTGCTTAAAAAAATACTCTCTCAAATTTTGTCCTTTCGAGGTAGAACACAACGATGAAGTCAGCAAAGAGATTATGGTTGAAACGTTTCTTTTAATCACCATTCTTTTTACTCAAGTAAAAAGAGTAGGTATGTTGGTGTGTCATCCAATTACTGTGTTATCCTTGTTTTGAAACATTTCCCATTAACACTGGCTACCCACATCTCTTCAGGATTGTAAACTGTTAATTGTATTTCCCAGGTAGTTTAAAGGACATCTACACGAAATTTGTGGTCTATAGTGCAAAGTAAGTAGCTGGTAGGAGTTCTAGTTAGAAGGGTATGAGTTGCAACCATATCCTTGCATTGTACTGCAACCTTAGGTTTGTGAAACTTTCTCTTTTCTGTAGAGTGACAGAGTATTTGTCCATAAAGGAGTAACTTACAGTAGTTTGGTCTGGTTCTGTAACTTATCTGTGTTGGATATATTACTCTGCAGTTGCAGTATAAGCACGTACAGTTAAATGCAGCTTTGACAAATGGCACAGTTTCTCCAGACTCAAAAGGAGCCTCCAGCCCCAGCTTGGAGGACCTGTTTCCTCCGCTGGGTTTCCAGGCTAGCAGGATGAGTTACAGGGACCTGTGCCAAGAGGTGCCTTCTGCTGCACTTTATCACTGACTCTAATCCAGCTGCCTGAAACTGTGCCAAGCTAATTAGCTAGTTCAGTGCCTGTTATATCAAGAGCCCCTTTAAGCCCAGAGAGGTCACGTTTCGAACAGGAGAGAAGCTTTCTCATTTGTCTCTCTGTTCATGCGGGCCTGAGATGACTCCCATATGGGATAAAACCCAGTTAACACCTCCTATTTAAACTTGTCCTGAGATATTTTAGAATGTTCACCAATTAACAGTAGCATTAATTTACAATTTATTTAGTTGAGGGTTTTAGTGGAGACAAAGAGCCTTTGTTTTTGTGAATAACATCTAATCTTAGCTCGACTTGGCTAACACCGGAAAACTAAAGATCTACTGAAACTGCATCACAGCATAATTAAGCTACAGGACTTATTGCCTCCACTCAATAGATATAGACACAATCTCTGTCCTAAGGCGTTCACTGCTTTCTACTCCCATATGCAAAAAGTGAGGCGAAGAGCAGGCAGGCAAAAAAAATGGTATTATAATGATAAATACAAGAGGAAAGAACAGTGAAAATATTATTTATATGTGATTAGTTGCTTTCTCAGTTATGTAAGCTTAACCCCAACAGCAAAGCAGCCAGCTCACACACATGAGACTGTAGATAATGAAATTACTACATCTGTCAAGATTTCCATAATAACTGCCATAAATAACTGCAAGAATGAAAACTATGGCATGATATTTTTAGTGTTCTCATGTAATGAAGTTAGATCTTTACTTGACTATGAAAGCCAAATCCAGTTCTTCGGTTCCTTCAAATGATTTTTCTTCTGCCAATATACTTCATCTAATTCAAATATTTCATAAAATTGCAAAGAAAGAGCAGTCAGACTGATCCTGGATCTTGGTCCTGTCGATGAAGCAAAGAAAACTCAAAATAGTGATATTCACAGATGTGTCCGTTGCCGATGGTCATATTTAAAGAGCTATATTCTTTCAGGAGCATTCTACTGAAGGAGTGCAAATGAAAATCAGTATAGTTTCTGTTTATTTTGGGTATGGGCCTTTTTAATCCCACACAGCCATTTTTGTCAGATAGCTATTATTAATTGTCTCTTAGAATGACAACATAAGCAGTCTTTTTAACTTTGGGTAGTATCACTGTAAAGCCTACATGCAACCTGTGTAACAATAAACTGCAACAACGGAGCAAAGTTTGGTGGGTCATAAGACAGGAGAATATTCACTGTAAGAATGCAAAACGTGTACACGTTTGAGCTGGTTTTCTGTTCTTGTTGAGAATTCCATGGGTCAATTGGTTTAACCATTTTACCAAGGCTAGTGGCTTTTGTTAATACAGGCTTATTTCAGTGCACAGATACTGTGACAACTGGTGCTTCCTAATGCTTTTTTTGGGGGAGGGGGAAGAAGTAATTTGAAGTGTAGCTAAGGAATAGGAAATAAAATAGAAAAAAACCTGACCCATAAGTCTTTCAAAATACTACATTTCTGTATTTTTTCTTGCACAAGCATATGAATTTGCGTGGGTTTTATTATCAACTCTTTCTCTTGAAATATTAAAACCTTAAATGCAGTCACTGTGGCTTGCTTCATACCAATATTCTGGCTTATGGTTTTTTGCAATTGCTTTCAACATAGTCACATTTTAGTAAAATTCTTAGTTTGGATACCTTGCATCAATTTCTGAATACTCAGTAGGTTTAACAGTAATGCAGGTAGGACAAAGCAACCTGTTTGTGGCCAGTCAGTGCAAAAGCCATGATAGGAGGCATTAAGAAGACAGTGGTTTTAGTGATTAAAGTGCTGAATTGAAAACTAGTAGGATGAAGATATGAATACACAGCATTTGCAGTTTGCCACTGTTTGTTTCTGAGCAAATCACTTGAAGTGACTTACATGACAAGCTGTGCATTACTTTTCTTATACGTCAGGTGGGGTGATGATAGTTTAATAAACTGTATTTATCAGCCATAAATAATCATAGAATGAATCATGGAATCATAGAATCATAGAACGGGTTGGATTGGAAGGGACCCTGAGGATCATCTAGTTCCAACCACCCTGTGATGGCCACCTTCCACTGGATCAGTCATCCAACCTGACCTTGAACAGGGATGGGTCATCCATGACTTCTCCCGGCAACCTGTTCATCACCACCTTTACAGTTAAAAATTTCTTCCTGTTATCTAATCTAAATATATTCTCTTTCAGATTAAAACTATTACGACCCATCCTCATCCTCCCACTGCACTCCCTGATAAAGAGCCCCTCCCCAGCTTTCCCGTAGGCCCCCTTAAAGTACTGGAAGGCTGCTATAAGGTCTCCCCAGAGCATTCTCTATGCTAAACAAGCCCAGCACTCTCAGCTTGTCCTCATATGGGAGGTGGACCAGCCTTCTGATGATCTTTGTGGCCCTCTTCTGGTCTCACTTGAACAGATCCATGTCCTCCCTGTGCTGAGGACTCCAGAACTGAAAGCAGGACTCCAGGTGAGGTTCTATGAGAGCAGAGTAGAGGGGAAGAATCACCTCCCTCAAGCCTGCTGATCACACTTCTTTATATGCATCCCAGGATATAGTTGGCTTTCTAGGCTGCAAGCACATATTGCTGGTTCAAAGAACCAAGGCATAATATAACAACTTAATAGTATTAGCATAACAACTTAAGCAAAATCTGTCCAAGTCATTGGAAATTTTTAAAAAGGCCTGATGTACTTCTTTTTCTTAACACAACATGTACTATGGTCTATTATTGACACTGGATAGCACTGAAAGTGCTGCTTGGATGCTCTGAAAGAAAGAGGGAATCAGAAATCTTGTTCTAGGAGTTGTATTTGCTGTGCCTACAACTGTTGCTGTGCTCTGCCCTTTTGCTTCTCTGTCCTTAGGGCCTTCGACTGCTCTTATCCTGTCTGTGCACTTGAGTGAGCCTCAGGTTTCTTATTTAATTTTGAGAATAAATATTTTTTGAAATGCTATGCCCGTAATAATACATTTTATATGGAGAGGAAAGACTCCCTGCAACCAGTATGAGTTTGATATCATTTCCCATGCTGATATGCAATATGGTGCTTTGTTCCCAGCTCACAAGAATTTTTAGGGGCCTACGGTAAACATTGTAACTGAATGTTACCATTTTCACCTGTATGGCAAAACTGGGAACTGACTACAAAAATTGTGAATTAGCAAAATAATGCTTTAGTAGAATCAGTTGTCACTTATAAGTTTTAACATACAGCAGAAGAAATCATTAGATATCAGACCTCAGATGAAAAAATTTCTTCCATCCCTGGAAAGAGCTTATTGCTTCAGTCAGTTGTAGTATTACAGAAGGTTATTACTACAGCTAGTTAAACTGGACTGAGTCAGCAATGCAGGAGAAGAAAAGATAAATCAGGGTACTGTGGCCATTGCTGAAGCCATGCAAGCACAAACATGATTTGGACCACAATTACAGAAAAAATGTAATATTATAAACACAAGGTCATGAGGTCAGACTGAAACCCTGCCATCAGAGAACATGGCATGATGCTAATTGCTGTGGACTCCACTGAGTTTCTTTTGCAGGCCAGATGAGGAAGATGAACCTTTTCCCCAGGGCTCTAGCAATGCTTTGTGTAAACAGCTGGAACTTGAAGTTACTTTCCCAGAGCAACTCGTTTGCCTGCAGATAAGAACACAGGGAGCTTGCATAAATTTATACTATTTCTATTTCTGATACATAAGGAGAGCAGCCAAATACCATTAAACTGGACAGGAGTTCTACAACCTCTGTGTTACCTGTATCTGTTGATTTTCAGTCTTTTAGAGATTTTCATTTACTGAGCCCATGTTACATCTAGTGAGCTAGTCAGAGGAAACATTTGTATTTGTCATTGCCTATGTGCAAATTTGAATATGATTGTCTTGCATATGTGTTGAGATCCATATTGTGAATATCACTGCTTCTGCAGGCATCAGTATCCGTCTGCTGCAATAAGCGTGAGTATACGTAGAGTGCACTCCTGCAGTACCATCAGTGGTTGCTGAAAGGCAACTCTTCCTTTCAGCTATTGCAAGAGATGGAATCAAGGAACTATTTGATTCAGTAAAAAGGTTTGACCACAAGATTAAATTTTGACTTCATACAACAGAAATTGCTCAACCCATCACTTTCATTGTGAAATGCTTTAAAACTGAAATTTAGAGAAGTACTTTATAATTAAATTTGTGAAGACACTGCATGACTTCATGGTCCTAATGCAACTAATGACAATACTGAGAAAAGTAATTTTAACTGAACTTAAGGGAGAAATAGAACATCACAGCAGTTAAAAACTATATCTGCTTACATCTGTAAATATTTGTAGAACTTCATGGTTAAAAAAAGCTTTTTCTATTGATAATAGACACAAGAAATTAAAATTGATATTAATAAGGGATACAGAAGCCTAATATATGTCAGTTAATGATCATGATAAGCTTTTACACTTAAAGTTGTGCTTTAGGGAGTCACTATTACTTGGGTTTTTTTGGTAGAACGGTGTCCATAGTTCTTCAGTAACCAGACGTTATGCAAATAGTGTTGTTGTGTTTTAGGTAGCTTACCAGGTATATTTGATATGTCCAACTGAAGGCGGGAAATATTATTTTCTCAGCAAGTTTAAGGTCTAATTCACTGAGTCAATTCAATTACCCAAAATCTTTACCCAGAGAATTGTTAGAATTACGAAGTTGTTTTTTTCTCATGTGAGTGCAGAAAATGTTTTCCCAGCTAAGTATGATCTGTGTAACTTCTGGATTGAATTGCTTTATTGACAGAGAAGTTAAACCCCAGATTCTGGTAGTGTAGAAGCTAGTTAGAACTTTCCTGTATATTGATGGGCCCTCTGTTACCAATGGTGGTTATCAACAGCTCAGGCTTGGAGTTCTATCACCTCAAGGCTTTGGACAAGCAACTTGCTCTGCATTGGCATCACCTACTGAAACTAAGAGAAAAAGAAATATTTACTTCTGTACAAGTGTAATGTGGAAGTGGAATGGAGACATTTTAGTGCAGGTTTATATATGTATCACCACCATTTCATAACATTACTATGGAAGGACTTATACAAGTGGGAATGCGAATGCCTAATGCTATACAGTTTAGTTTTCTTTTATGTATGAAAATAAGTACAAAGTGCACCCTGAAAGCATGATAGTTGACAAGATTGTATTCTCACTAGACGCCCACAGGGAGGCAGCTGAACAGGTCACAAGTGCACTGCTTTACTTTAAGTGCAACAAATGTGAGACTGCTTGCTTCTATGTCGTATTTAAAAATAAATAAATAAATTGCTTTGCTTCCTGACAGCCAAAAAATCCAAACAGTGTGTTCAGTCAACTAACAGATCTTTAGGCTAATGCAATGTATCATTAACCATACCCAGCAACCTATTATTACAGAGGAACCACAAATTACAAGCAAATGCCTGGCTCACAGTGAGCATCAAGGAAATCATGCTGGTGGCCAAGACTGAACGTTAAAGTTTCAGCTCTTTCAGGTGCTTCTAACCTTACAGAAGAAGTCAAAAGACTTTGACAGAACTACTCTTTGGGTAAGACTGCAGGTATTTAGGTACTCTGCTCAGAAGCACGGAGTATATCATTGAAAAGAATAAATTAGAATATATTTTGGTACAGTCCTTTGCATATTAGATATCAGGCTTCAAAATATGGATGTTTTCTTAAAAATAAAAGGTGCTCTGGATTTTTTTATAACTTTCCAGGTTTGCAGTAGAGCAATTTTGTCTCATAGATGGCAATACAGTCTGTCCATTGACTAGACACAGCACGAGAAAAGCTTATTATTGACAGCCTTGTTCACTTGTGCTGGACTGTTACTATGTGTCACTCTCTGATGCCTTAATTCCTCTGTCATAAGGTAGAAGTATCATTTAGGAAAATTTTGTAAATTCTACAATAGTTAGTTTCCTGATGAAGAGAAATTGGGTATGTGTGATTTCATCAATATGTTACCCAGAAGCTTACATGACAAGCAAGAAAAGAAATAGCAAATTATAAAATACACACAGTTAATGAAGATTTTGGATTTGAATACGATTCACCTGTAAGAAAAAAAAAATGTAGTTTTTCAAAAAGGAAAATCAAGTCCATATTGTCTTCTGCAACTGTACACTTAAGGTTCTTTTGCTATCTTGTGGACTACTATAAACTGCCTCTGATTTTGAATCTACTTACTAAGGGCAATATGATCTTTCTTCTAGGTTAGTTAGCTGTGATAGAGTAATAACTACTTTTGGCCCCACATTTTTCAATATGTGTCTTGAGAATAAAGCATTACATTGCTTCATCCATCATACTCCTAGATCCACCTGTTACAAAAATGCTGGATTATGCTTCAGTATTTTTTAATTATCCTGCACTATTAGTTTACTTGCTGCCTTTTTACTAATTATAGAAATAGAGTACCTAAGAAGCATCTTTACAGTTGCACTTTATAACAGTGTGACTTATTTGCTTGTTTGATTGTTCGTTTAAGGGTAGGGCATAATGCAGTATCAGTGCTAGCTGGCAGTTCTGGTGCTCGTGTTCTGAGGCAACCAGAGAAGCAGAGATCCTCCTGCTGAGATGTGCTTTCTTTGATTTTGTCCTAGCACTTTTCTGTGCTGCAATCACAGCTGATTTTTCATACTTAAAGAATACATTTCTCAAAACTTGTACATATGAAAATACAGCATTAGTCAAAGCTGGAAAGAGATCTATGTTATTTCAAATATATCTTTAAAATAATTTCAAATGGAAGTTCTAACTTCATCAATCTGTAGCTACTGAAACACTCCATTGCTATGAGTTTTCCAGTGCTGATTTTCAGAGGGGTCCTGCAATCACACTGTAGAAAGCTGAGCCTTTCCTGGGGAAGGCACTGAAAAACTACTAAACGCAATACAAATAAAACCAAAGAAGAACTCAGATTGCTGTTAAAGAACCTGTAGATTTTTCAGTCTGTCTTGAATTTTTCCCTAGGTGAGGTAGGTAACACATACACACATAACCTTTACCCCCTCATCACCTTGTCTGCACAGTTTCTGGCCACATCGACATCTGACTTGCTGTGCGTGACGGAGGTTGAAAGGAAACGTGACGGGGAGGCAGGGAGGCAGGACTTGAGGGCAATTCAGCTTTAGATTGGCTTATCTTGACCCTGAAACCACCCTCAACCCTTTCTGAGGAAATTTTTTAAGAAATATCTCAAGGAAATCTTTACTATTCATCTCTGACTTTCAAAGAGACTCATAGGTCGATTCCTGCTATGTGCATTATGCATATATATTTGTGTGCCTGTTGAGTAAATTATTTTTCCGGTCATGGGAGATCAAAGATTGCCAATCAGGCTGTCTGTGTAGGGATATGAAATTGTAGCTTATATAACTTAATGTTGACAAAATTTAGAGAAATGTAGCTCTGTTAAATAAGAATTCATAGTGAAACATGTTTTTTGGTATTTCTTATTTGTACAGGTTGGTTTTTTCTTCTTTTTAGCATTATTAAGTTTTATAGAAGCTTGGCTCAGTATTAAGTCAAAGAACACTAATTTGGTTATTAGCTTGTACATGAAGCAATCCCACTCCACTCATTCAGAAAACAGGAATTAAGATGATTTGACAGCCCTCCAATTTTGCTTTCAATGCTATTGATTCCTTTCATCAGGGCTGTGCTCTTCTGTGCTTGATCTTGCAAAAGGGACTGATGGCACACTTGCTCTAATCACATTTGATTGTACATTCAGTGCATGTAAAAATACATTTGGCTGTCCAGATCAATTTTGGCCCAATTTCATCTCACAGGGTGCAATTCAATGATTGTTCATTAATTTTTGTTTTAAGGACCATCATTTTATCCATATAGGATTCTTTATTTTTTTATACCCAAAATATTGACTAAAATAAGCTTCAATAGTATTCCATACTTTTGTTTACCATCACTTTGGGAAAAAGACTATGCTTGCTTTTGATGGGTCTGACGTTACTACATGGTATATAATGAGAGCGATTTTCGTAATGGCTTTCAAATCATTTAGTATGCTTGTTGAGACTTCTTGAGTGAACTGATGAAATACAAATACTTCCATTCAGGGTACTGTTCAATATAACTTGAAAATGCAAAGAGCTTATTGCATAATTTTGCAAACAGTATTGAAATGTATCTCAATATTTTCTGTAATGACTTTATTACAGGATCGTTATTTGACAAAGAATATTGTGAATGAGCTTAATGTACTTTTTGTATTTTTTTCCCACAGAAATTAGAGATGAAAAAGATCTCTTAGGTCAACTAGTTCATTCTCTGCTGGTTATTTTATTATGCCAATTCATCAGTTCAAAAAGCCAGTTTACTCTTGCAAATCTGTATTAGTGAAAGGACAGTACTGGACCTGCCTATTAGTAGATTTTGCTGGTGAATGTGCAGTGAGCAATAAAACTTTCACTAACTTGTGGCGAACAAAAAGAGTATCTGAAGTCCCTTGGAAGTGAGGAGTGAGAATAATTAAAGGCAAAGGACTTTCAGGTCTTTAATCAGGCCTCAGGTTGATCCTGAGAGAAAATAATCCAAATAACACCGCCATGGAACTGTAAAAGTTGATCTTGGATTAAAGATATGAGGTTTGCAACCGAGATTCTTTTAGTATATAATGAAATAACAGTTACAGGATCCACAAATATTTAGTAATTAAGTCCTCTAATATGGTTGTTAAGTAAAATCCAATTAAGCATATGGACTGTAAATACATGAGTATGGGACGGGGATCCCTTAAGGCAGCCATTCTCACTACATTATATTACACCTAAAGCCCAGTTAACTATGACTGGAAAAACATGATTGCATATGTCCACAGTGGTATGTACAGAGACTCACGTGACTAAAATCTGTGGTCTTATTTTCCCTCAAGTGTAAATCATTATGATATGATCAGAGAAAAATAACAGTGGAAGCAAAAAAGCATTCCTTACTTCCAATTAGACCTGATGAAAGGTCAGCCAAAAGAGATGTATCCAGCATGATAGAAAATCTTTAAAGCTTTGATGGTTTCTGGTTTAATTTTTCTTCTTTCTCTGTAAGAAAATATTTTTTAAACAACCCTCACAGTTTTAACCCTCTTGATTTCAACCAATAGACTTGATTTGGTCTTGTGGTTTGAACAAGAGTTAGTTAACTAATAGAATACACTTTAGGTAAATAAAGAAGGTATTTAAAGAATACATTTTAAATAAGTAGGTACAAAAAATCTGAAATTATATTTTAATTAAGTCAGTAATTGAATTTTTATTTTCAGTTTTTCTTCTCAAAGAAACTTAGACACTATAATTTGTTAAAGAAATTTTAAAAGTTGATATTTTGGTTGCAGCAAGAACTTCCAGGCCATGTGTCCCCAGTGATGAGTATAAATTATGATTCTATAGACTAACATTATCAGAACTATAGGAACTTGAAAACTCGTAATTTTCTGCCCTAAAATATATGCAAAAAATTGCTGCTTTATAAATGGCACACCTTAAGATACAGTCTGTTGTTTGATTATGGCTGGACCAAAAAGGTATAAATTAAAAAAAGCTCCTAGATATTTTGGATTAGAAAATAACTTTGTTAAAAAAACTTGGACTTTTTCTTGTAGCACCTATATTTTTAGGTGGAAATACCACGCTAAACAAGCTCAAGTATTAGCAGTGGCACCTTAGGGTTTTGCAGTGCTATTTATCTGGAAAAGTAAGTTTATTTTGACAGAATGCTTAACAGCATTCCCTAAGCTACAATGAAAGCTATAAGCTAAAATGAAGCAGGCTTGGCAAGTCTGTCTGAGGATGAGCTTCTTTCTCTGTGCTTAACTCTATTTCAGTGTTCCTATTTATCTTCCCAGTGAATGCAGGCACCCTTCATGGTCTGACAGATATTCTGTCCTTGCCAGGTAGCTGCTGCTTTTAGGCCTTAGCTGCCAAAACAATTCTGAGATTAATGGGAAAACATCCATAAATTATAGTACAACCTCTCCACTTCCACGGAAAATGTAAGATCTTTGGGATGTTTAAATGCTGTAAAATACCTTAATTTGTTCAGACACTTGCACAATTATTATTACAGAGAGATGTGGAATACACAGACAAGAAGCATCTAAATTAGCTTTGAGGGGAATTAATACAAGAAGCTAGCAAAATACTACCAGTGAATAAATTAGTTTGACATTTCATTATGATTTCAACACAAGATTAGCAAGTGCGTACCTTGAACGTTGGTCTAAAAAACCTGCAAAAGAAAGTTAATATCAAAAGATGCAGTAAGGAAAAGTGGAATAGAAAGCTACACCTATTAGGCTCATAGACATTCCCAAGGTAAGACAACACTTGTCACCCTGAATAAGCCATTAAGCGCATTGTTTTTTCCATGTCTTTAATTACTGTTGGCATTCCTGAGTCTAGCGCTGGAGGCAACCATCCTGTTGAAGAACAATAACTTTTGTAACACTGAAGTGGGAGAAAACAACAGCAGGGACCATAGCCTAGTTTCCAAAGTACTTCTAAAACACATTAGTAGAAGACAAGAACCTCTTTAATGTTGCATGTTTTAGATATCTTGGTCCAGCCTCGGTTGAACATGATGCTCTGTGGGCTTGTAACAACACCCTGGATCCACAAGTGGGGTTCAGCTTGGCTCCTGTCACCATCACATAGTAGCACAACAGATATCTGCAAAACTGACTGTGTATGGCTCAAAGGGAAATTTCCTCATCATGTAGCTTCTTAGCCAAATGGATCATAACAGTTGCCTAAACAGTACCATCTTATGACTCCATGTAGGGTTAAATCCTGGGAAGTAACACAGAGAATAACACAGAGGCCTTGACAGGGTTTGATAATGAGCTGAGAATTGTCTAACCTTGAAGTAGTGGACAGTCCTGACCGGTTTATCAGCAGGGATTAGGTAAAGAAAAACAGAATTTATGCTACCAATTAAGAAACAGCTCAAGGTGTGGGCACAAGTGCTTTAACTCAACCACCGATGTTAAATTGGCACATGGACAATTACTTTGCAAAAAGATTATTATAAAAGAACAAATTGTGTTACAAATAAATGATTCTGATTTGGACTTCATTTTGAACCTGCATCGGGGTCCATGCCTTTATCCACCGCAACTCCAGTACAGTCACACAAGCTAGTAGTGTCCTGTCAGCCCCTAAGATGTGATTTCAGTTATCTCAGTTTCGTTTCATAGCTTGCTGCTACTAAAAGGAAAAGTGCTGTTTTCCCCATTACTTCTACCTCTCCAGCTCTTCCTTCAGCATGTGCTTGAATTTCCCTTTGTTTTTTCTGCCCCTGCACCCAAAACTTCCATTATATTTGTTGCTGGCTTTTGCAAGGCACTTGAATTATTTATTCTCTCCAAAAAGAAGAAAACAAGGGTTCTCTAACACACTTTTGACAGCACTGTATAATTAAGTACACTAAATCTTATTTTTGTGTTTAAGCCTCTCTCTTGTTTAAACTTGTCACAATTTCCTTCAAAGACAGTTCACGTTCAAGCCCATCAATACCTAAAGAAACTTGCTTACCAGCTTGCCTGTGCTTAGACAACAGCTGCCGTCTTTAATGCTAGCCATGTGACTATATAACCCCTGTAACTTTTATATGTTTATGAAGAAGCTCAGGGCTGTGATATGAAAATGCCTAGTTTGGAAGCATCAGCGCTGTGTCGCATCTTCAGCCAGTCCGTCAACCTCAGAACGGACAAGCTGGTCATAGCCTGGCCAAGCCAGTCTTAGCATCCTGTTCCTTCTCTCCAGGCAGATGATCATCCACACTTTCCAAAAAAGCCAGCCAGTGGTGAAGTGAGAGGAGAGCTCAGACCTTCTCCTTAGTCTTAAAGGACAGAAAGCAGGAAACCGGCAGTAATGGAGAGGAAGAATGTGAGGAGATTTGGAACTAAGAGGAAACCAAGAGGAATCCCAAGAAGGAAGGGTGTATAAAAGCTTTTATAGCAGTGCTGGTAGAATGTGTTGCCCTCTGTGAGTTCAGCTTGTGGAAAATTGTAAGCTATGAGTTTGAGTCCCATACTAAGTGAGTTAAATAAGTGATATATGTTAATGGCTAGAATATAAAGATGAAAAGGGTGACTTTCTGGGTTTTGGGCTGGAATTAAGCACAGTTTTATTTCCTTTGTCATCTCTGTCTTAATAGACAACAGAACACATCATAATTGTATTGTTTCTATATTTTATTTTGTTTAAAAGAAAATGGCAACACCGTATTTTTGGTTTTGCCTTTAACCTAGTTTATGTTAAGGTTAAGTGTTTTAGATTAAGCAAGGTATACAGGCACAGTGACCCTTACAAAGGAATTTAGGAGAGCATTTGAATAATGCCCAATGTCCCAATCATTTTCTTCAGAATATCCAAAAGCAAATGGCATACTTCTATTGGGTTGATAGTCCAGTTTTGAAAGTTACAAGAAAGTCACATATATGTTACACGTGCCAGGTTTTTTTGAATTAGCTTCTGCCAAGATGCTTCTGGGAGAACTGCATTCCTGTTGACAGTATGCTGACCCAGGCTAAGGTTACTGTATAAAGTGACAGTGTGATTTGACTTGCACTTGTAGCAGCCAAGCTAAAATCTGGTACAGCTAGCTGGTCCTTAGGGTGAAGCTCTCCTTCACGCAGCCATTCTCCTTCATAGCCTGGAAAGTGGCATACAGCCCCTTCCCTTACGCTGACAACAGCATCTCTTTTCATGGTGATGACTCTGAAATGCCATTTAGCCAAGCAGTTCACAACTTTTCTTTTAGCAAAACATTGAGAAAAGTGAGCGGAGTTGTCCAAAAATTAGAGTTTTTCAAGATCAAAAGTGACTAAAAAGATAGTGTATCTTATTAACTTGTTGAGTACTCCAGCATAACCTGTAGGAGAAATGCGTTTTGAAGAGGCAGTCACATTCAGCAGAACAAAAAAAAAGTCAGAATTTTGGGGATTTTCATTGTCAGACTTCCATCTCCAATTAGTTTTAAATGAGAAATGTTTAACTGAAGATTGTAGCTTTATTTTATCTAACAATGCCTTAGTAAAATTAATTGATACAATGCATTTTAGTGTGATTCTTAATCTATAAGGATGTCTGTCCTTGTCCCTTGTTCAGTTTTTTTTTATGGCATACTTAATTTTAGATCCATGACCTATGATCTTTGATAGACTTTCTGACAGTAATGATTAGGAAAGTGGATGCACAGTATCAAATTATCAATAACCTTCTTCCCTAAGATAACACTAATGAATCATCATCCAATAAGGATATTCTGTTTAAAACATTGATCATTAGCTGATTCACATTTTACACACTAAAACCTGCATTTGTTTTCCTGTCATTTTTGTAGAAATATTTTACAATATGTATTGTTGATTATTTTTAGCTTGGGGGGATTGATAGGATTTTGTTTGTTTTTCTGAAAGCTACAATTGAAAATCCTTTAGCTTACACTGTCCCTTATTTCCCCTATCTTGGAACCAAAATCTTCATATGAAACATTTAAAATGTAGCTTAAATAAGCATAAATGAAAACTCTCTGATGAACTCTGTCTGGAAATGCATGAGATTTGTACAATTCTAATTATATTCTTGGAACAAATGGACCTTAAGATCACATTGAAAACCTTGATTAAAAAAGTGTGACTAAGATAGGCTCCTTAAGGATTATTGACGTTTAATTTAGCATTTGATATTAACTATCTAAATTCACATCAAGAGAAACCAAATATTACTTTGCTTTAAGTGGGTTTCAGAGAAAAGGGAGATTTTACAATTGAAACTTTTGTCATTCCGAACATCTCAATTAGCATATTTTAACAGTCTTAAACCTTGAAACATAATCGAAAATATAATAAAGTATTCTGCTTTGAGTGCTGAATGAAATACTTGCAGACCCACTTTAATGTCATTGTCTTTGCCACTATCAGAGATCTGAGAAAGTCTCATTTTAAACAAATTTATTCTCTGCTTCACATTGGTACAGGATGCACATTAGGGATACTTTTCAAAAATACTCAAGAAAAGTGTGTTCCCTGCTGGCATTTTCTTAAACTTTTCATTTGTTTAAGCAAGCTAGTGTCTGTAGAAATTATCTTCTTGCTGATTTAGGGAGCAAAAGCTTTGCTTGAACTCATGTATAAGTTTAGTAGACCAAACTCTTTCTTTTTTGGAAAAACATTTCTTTCTGCATGTTTTGCAGGGCTATACATCCACATACTTTCTTTGAAAATATCTCGATGTATCACCACTGCTTTTATTGCTAAGCATTTAACCAGTACCACAAAATAATTACTATCGGTTGCCACCCAATTGTGTTTCCCATTGAAGTTCTGTTTCTAAAATATGTCTGGTGGTGAGTCCGGAGTCAAGCAGAACAAAACAAAAGCGCAGATGTACTTGCGGCCAATTCTGCTGTCAGTGATCCTCTGTCATGAATATTCCTTTATAAACCGCACCGAAACTGTTGGATGGTGATTCATCTATGTTTTCAGAGGAAGATTACTGGCTTGATGCACTTATCCTGTCTCTCAGGAACAGAGCTGCATAGAGAGGAGTCAAGTAATGTTTCTTCTGCCACAAGACTAAGAGTGAATGCTTCGTAGGGTGGCTCACCTACTGACTCTTCCCCTAAAGTAATGAATATGTTTCTGCTAGTTACTAACTAGAAAGAATCACAGATCCCTACTCAAACTCATGCTTAATACAAAACACGTATCTTCCTTAAGGTTTAGAGAAGAAACATCTCTAGGTCTGCATCAGAAAAAGCTAACTAGATAGAGACTTTAGAAACAAATGTCCCTTTCTCAGTCTGTGGTCAGTATCAGTTTTATGCTGTATTGTCAGCACAGCAAGGAATGATGTTGCACCAGATAAAGAGACTTTATATAAGTCAGTTTTCTTTAAAAAAACTTTGTTAGAAACTACAACTTTAAAATAAGATATTCTCAAGTGGCATATTGGGAAGTACAAAGATAACAGTTTATTCTCCAAGCCATATGGAAGGGTTTTTAAACTGTGTACACAGCTGAGGATGGAAAATCATGTAGAAAGCTCCAACAGGCTAAGTAAAGCAAACTAAATCTCTTGCACTTAAACACTGTTAGAGAGCACTTGATGCTAGACCACCGCTTTGAGGTGTGAAGGTGGGCTGAATGCTGATATAGGTAATAAATGGATTAAAGCAGTATATGAGTGATGAGATTAATAATGTAATAGCTGACTTCAGAAGGCTTGCCAGCTTTACCTGAGGGGATATTTGTCACAGATATTGAACCAAAAGAGCATTGATGACTCCATTATTTTTATCATTATTTATATTCTTGAAAGAAGCCTTTGTTAAAACAAATCTGTATTTACACAGGAGAGATTGGCTTAACTAGAAACATACTTACATTTTCTCTTAAGTTTATATCAGCACATGAGAAGGTAGGATGTATGGGTTTGGTTATGTGCTCTGAAAGGGTAGAAGCACAAAAACAAAGAAAAGAAATAAAAATCAAAGTAGTTTACTTCATTCCCTTTATATTGTCTATCATTAAATCGTATATGCAGAAACAACACTCTGTGGTTTCTAGTCTGAAAATTCAATACTGTCTATACTGAACAAAGAGAAAGGAACAGTTTTGCTTCTCCTTTTTGCACCTTCCTTCCCAACAAAGGACTGTCAAGCAATATTTAACCTCCAGAATCAAAGCTACAGTTATCAACTATAAGAGATACCAACTTCCACTATAGTATTGGCCTGATATTGGATCCCTTTTAAGATAGTCGTTTTCCAGCAAGTCAGTGCACTTGTGAAGAAAATTTACGTAATGTGTACAAGATGAATTTCAGTTATGTAATGAGACTATTTTTTCATATTTAGGCAAATAGTTAATTTCAGGTTAAATAAAATAGTGTTAAATAAAGTAAATAAAATAATAAAATAGTACAAGAAAAATGGTCATGAAAACACAAAGAAAAATACCAAATGATGACTTTGTAATAACACTTCACTTTTTTATAGCGGACCTACAACACAAATAAATTTTTAAATAAGTAAGAAATAGATTTCAATGTGACTAAAAAACTAAAAACCAAACTGCATAGCCATTGTTAGACACATGCAGTATTCCTGAGAGATGTGTAGATGTGTGCACAGCTGCACAGACACAGAGACCATATGTCTGTATATAAACAGTAGATATCTGTACATGTGTGCGTGCGCATGTGAATATTTTATAACCACATTGGCAGGTATGCAGGAAAACCTGAATATAAATTAAACTTATTTCTAGCTCTCTTTATACTGGCTGAACAGCTCTGTGGTTTGGATTAGAAATGGAATAAGGCAGTTTGGGCCTTGTCTTATAAATGAGTGGTTTAAAGTTGAGCTTTAAACTAGAGCAGGTTGAGAGTACTTTTTCCAAATTGCAGTCTCTGCCTGCAAGACAGATTGCTACAGAACAAGCCAAGCTGACCTCTTTCTCTACTCTGCTGTTCAAACTTAAATATTCTGATTTCCTAACAGAAGTCCTCATCTAGATGAAGGATTTCAACTTTCCAGGTCATTAGCTTTGTACAATTCAAGCTGTTTTGAAATTTTTCTCTGTTAGTCTCCAAAATAGCTGAAAAATCCATTTAGAATTGCTGTCCTGCCCTTCTTTTTTTCCCTTTGCTTTCCCTTAAATTTTCCTTTTGCAATTAACTTCTGCTTCTTTTTTTTTTGCGGTTTTAGAAATGTTACTTCTTCAAATGACATTGTTTGCCCAGACGTTTTCTTCTTGGCTATATCCATTTCTTCACCCTCAATTTGTGTTGTGTGGCTAACCTATGTCATCCAAGTAGATATTTGGTTAAGCTTTTTAATTCATTCCCCAGGGACGTCCTTCAGAAGAGAAAGTTTCAGGTAGGGAAGTAACTCTGTGCTTATTTAAGCAGCATGCTATAATAGGAGAAGGTTCTCAATCTGTGCACAGCAGAATATGGACAGGCAGCAAGCATGTAGAGAATTTCTAAGCAAAACACTGAATGCCTGAATCCAGGAGAAAGGGCAACAATCTGAGCCACCTATTTTGTCTGTGTTGTAGGAGTGTACAGATGTCCTACTAACAGTCCCACTCCTACTTGGAAGGACTTGTTCAAGCGAACACATGAAAAGTATTTATCCCTACCATCAAAAAACCTTAAATTCAAATTATCCCCTCAGTTACCTGCTTATTAATGCAATGCCCTGCTGCAAGAAAGTAAGGAAAACACAAATTTTTCCTCTGCATGTCACCTGTGGTTCCTGCTCAAGATTGTCCAAAAAAGTGCCTGTGCATCTCAGTACCATCCTGTAGGCAGCTGCTGCTCATGACAAGAGTATGGTTGGGAAGAAGAGGAACAGTGCCAGCCTCTCCCCATGCTGAGAAACTCCTGGAGAGGGCTGGAAGCACAGTGAGGAGTGTGGGAGGCTGGTGGTATATTAACAACCAGTTCAGTAGCCTGTGGTTCAAACAGCCAGTTCAAATGCAAATCAAATTGCGTTTGCTCCAGCAAAGCGCTCAGTTAAGTTCTGAAAAGGTAGAAATAGGTCTGACTATCTTCTGTTAGAAGTTTTATTTATTCTGATATTGAAAACGTAAGAGATGTTCTTCTACACTGATGTTTATCTGAATCGAATTAGAAACTTGTCAAACGTCTGAATATGATTATAAATCTTTAATTTTATGCTTTAGAAATCTATAAATTTAAAAGTATAATAGTTCAATGTATATTTGATCACTGAATTTTAATAAGAACTTTTTTATTTTATGATTTTTTTTAAAATTAACTTCTTTTGGTTTTCAAGTGCTTATAACTTTATTAAAAGAAAGATAACCATGCCTTTCAAAAAATAACTAGGACAAGTAAAGAAGAGTAGATATCATTAAACCACCTCTAATATATGTTAAACACAAACATCTTCATAGGAACTGTGACGAAACATGATCACTTTTAAAAAGACAAAATGTAAGTTTGTTTTCCAGGTTTATCTCAAAAGATAACCTGTTTAAGCCACTAATCTTGAGATAAGAATCCTAGTTTCCAGGTGTGATAATGTAAATCTAGTATTATTATCTCAAATTAATCAAATTTTGCTTTCTTCTTTTATGGATATATGAATTTTACATCTGTAGTGCAACTGCTATCCTTGAACTTACGCATTTGCTGAGCTGTTTTCATGGGTTAGACTTAATGCACCAGTTGTGGTTAATTGGGTTCTGAGTAATTCAAAGTCTTTCATCTCATGAAAATTCTGCTGTGTTTCCAGGTAGAATTTGTTACTGTAGCATTTATGGTAAGTAGTTACTGCTGTTCTGCCTAACTAGGTATTACACTTTTTATCTTAGCCATGCTTTTCTTTTGGTCACTACTTTACCGATCACCCATACTAGCGCACATGTCTCAGTCTCCCTATATATTTTGATAATGTTTTGAAAGGGTCATTACCTTCTCCTCCATTCACAGCCGTGGAGTCTGATTGTCTTTTTTCATTGTGTCTCAAAATGCAAAATCCTGGTCAGTGTAGTACCAGCTGCATAACTGGGACAGATGCTTTCAGGAGCTCGTCACTAAGGTCACTTCATTAATTCACAAAGCTTACAGTGAATAGTTGAAAACAACCTCTGTTCCTTTGACCTGAAGCTGTAGTCATTCTTAACAACAGACAGAATATTTTCATTCTGTGCAATGAAGATTTTTTATATTCCTTCAGTGTGCACCCTCTGACACCACAGTGAACCACTGGATAACTAAAATATGCAAACAAGGACACCAGTATGCCAGATCAGCAGAGCTCTGGGTGTGCAGCTGCTGATTTGTTTCCAAAGCAAGTTGGCAGGTTGATTAAGCTAGGGTGAATTAGGAGGACAATCTGTTACAGAAAGTGGATACTGCATAATTAAGAAACATTTTTTTCTCTGTACTGTCTCTTCTCTTACATTTACTTTTGCATTTCAGTTTCATGCTGTATGTTTGGTTTGAATGAGAAATGTTCAATCCACCTGATGCTGTCTGTTACAAGTAATGTCTGTTTACTACCTGCATTAAATTAGGCAATTAACTTTTTGAATGTATTTGTACAGATAGCTAAGTAAAATTTTATTATAATACCTGGTTGGCTCTAGCAGGGTTTGATTTAGTGGGATTAAGGTTGCTCTGACTTTAAATAACCATCATCCTGCATCTGCAGATATGCAAGTCTTTTGAGGAAAAAAAAAATGTTGTGGATTGAAGAGTTATTAGAGAAATGTTTATGGGAAATCATAAAGTAAAGCTCATAGAAACCGATGTAAATGCTTGATTCTAATGCTTCTGGCTTCAGTCATTATAGATTTAAGAATCATTCAATTTAAATTACAAGCAGCTCTAACAAACTGAAACCTCGTAACTTAGATCTGCAGACATTTAAGAACAGGTAATAAGGCTAAAGTCAGGTTAGGCTGGTTGTGTTAATCGCATCTAATTTAAAAGTGCTGTTACACTCAGCTATTGCTGGAGCTAGAGATATACAAGATATGGAGAAAAATGGAAAGAAATGCAAGGCTCTTCTCAAGAAACACTCTGGGCCAGATTTGCTGCTGTCACAAGTGACAGCTTTCTCTTAGTCTCAGTTCCATTAGAAACTGGGGGGAAAAGGAGTGTTTCAAGACATTTAACAAGATTGAGTAAAATCTGTCAAGATACAAGGCTCATTGACATTATAGTGTAGTAACAAAAGCTATTATATTTATATCTCCCAAATAATTTAAAGTATATGCCTCTTAAAACTTTAAAGCGCTTGGCAGAGGAAGATTTAAACTCAGAAGCATAATATTTCTAATTCTTCTCTGGAAGCTGTAAAGATAACTCTCTAATAGTTAAACATTTTCAGAAATTAACTAGTAATATAACTTTATTGATATGGTTAATTTTTAAATGGAGCAGATGTGTTCTGACATTTACTGGAACCAGTGTACTTTTTCAGAGCATTTTGTCATCAACAGCAATTTACCTATGATTCGTAAATGCACACGCCAACATTTTAATGTTTCTAAAGAAATAAAATCACAACACATGCTTCATATTTTGTTGATTTTTTTCTTTTTTTTCTGTTTTGGGTTATATGATTTTTAGTTAAAGACTTCCAAGAGGCCTTTAATATTGCAGTATTTTTAATGAATTTCTTCTAGGGAAAAAAAAATAATCTGGAGAAGCAGGAAGGTGGTTTTGCCAGAATCAGACCCTTGTGAACAAGTCACTTCCTCATGTGACATCACAGCCAATATCTCAGAATTATGAGAGCTGAATTTTGGTCTTGCTTATAGCTGTAAACTGTAGAGTGAAATAGATTTGCGTTTGTGCTGTGTAACAAAGCTCAGGGCTGGATGCTGAAGCAGCTCCAGCCTCTCCAAACACAAAGCAGACTTAGAAACCAGCATTCAGGTAATCAGGTCATCCTTTCCAGCCCCTCTGCAAAAACAATTGAGTGAGATCGATGCAAAAAATACAGTTATCCATTAGAGAATCAGGGGAAAGCAATGCTACATATCAGTGATCAGTGAGGCCAGTCAGTGCAGTGCCGGTATCTCATGTGTTGATATTGAAACTGACTTTTGTTCCTAAACTCTTCAAAGATTCTTGACACCCTTCCTTGACACGCCTTTCCTGGACATAGTTGTCTCTTACAGCTAAGGAGTTTCTTACTGGTGTCGTAGATTAAGCCAATTGCTTTCTGACTTCCACCTTGTGAATATGGAAAATAATTTTAGTTGTTTCAGGGCTGTTATGTTTTCCCTCTAAATATACTTTTTTTCCATACTAAACAAATCCAATCTTTCAGCCTTTTTGTGTGTCATGTTTTCTAAACATTTTTATAATTTTTATTGCTGTTCTCTGGACTATCTCCAGTCTGCCTAGGGTGATGCTGGAAACTAAACACAGTTCTCTTGCTGAGGTCTTGCCAATGGAATTACTACCTATGTATCTTCCCCAAACCACTCTTATCGATGGGTGATAACATAAGATCTGCATTTTTTTATCCAAAACATTACAGTGTGGGTTCCTAATGGATCTGCCATTTGTCCAGATTTTTTTCTGCAACAGTGCTCCCTTCTCCCATTCTATTCCTTTTGTATTTGTGCATTTAACTTTGTCTTTCCTAAGACTAGTTCTTAATGTATTTGCTATTATTGAATTCTACCTTATTTATTTCAGTTTTCCAGTGTGCTTTGTCCTAGGGATATCCATAAATCTCTCAATTGTGAAGGAAAATATAAAATAGAGCTACATTTAAGGCATATATCTGTGGAATCTCCATTGAATTTCCTTTCAGTTTTCCAATAAAATAATGAGAAACCTTCTCAAAATATTTTTTTAGTTCTAAGTTCATATATTCTTGTAATATGTCATCCTTTCAAGGATGAAAAATAAGGAACTTACTAACATGGGTTTTGTATATAAGATGAATGATTATTACTTTAGTTATGTTCATTTAGAATAAAATTATTGTTGCCTTATTTAAATTAAAATTACTTGGTTTTTTGAGTGTTGTGTCCCATGATAACACTCAAAATTCTCTGAGCAGTTTTTAAAACTGTATGTACCACTGCCTCCAGTGCCTACAGGATTCCAGGTTTGATAAAAGTAGATATGATAAGTAATGCAGGACAAGTGCAGTTTCTTGGTTTAGAAAAATTGATAGACTGTAATCTGAGCTGGTTTGGTGATTATTTTCACTGCTGTGTCAAACAGATTGAGTTCTTAATCTGCATAACTCGTGAAATTAGTGTTGAGCTATAGATCTTTTCACTTTTAGATTGGACAATTCAGACATCATCAAAATATGTGATGACAAACAGTTAAGTGCACTGAAGCTGCAAAAGATTTATTAGTTTACTTCTGGTGAACTTGGATATTTTCTTTTGAAATTTGCATTTGATTCTGCTATGTGGAGCAGAGCAGGCTGAGTGTTGAGGGGTAGGTATTTATGTTTCTACTTTCTCAAATAAAAAAACCCAGGGCAAATAAAAGCACTGGTTTGTAGAACTTAGTTTTGTTGGGACATTAAACCACAAAATGCGCATTTAGGAAAGGGCATTCCATCACATTACAGGCCCCTATTGATTTTTTTCCTCTTTTTTTTGCAGTTCACCCAGTTGCAGCCATTTTTATAATTCCTTAAGCCTAATTTGGTCAAAGGTGCTCTGATTTCTTTTTTTCTTACTTTAATTACAAGCCATGAAGAACCCTCACCTCCAGCAGTGAGGCTGCTGACCATCAGTTACATGCAGAAGCATCCAGAATCTGCAGGCCCACACCCAGGATCTGCCTGGCATTCTTGTGTTTTCCCCACATATGGACAGACTCTCTGTTAGCCTCTTCTATTTGTGGATAACAAAATCTGAAATGAACAGTCATAAGCTGTTTGGATCATCTTTATTTACCTTCTTTGTTCCAAGCTCTATGGGGTTGGGTTTGTAACTGAATAGGCATCAGGTATTTTAGCTGAATTACTGCTGTCTATGAACCCAATGAAACTGTCTCCATTTTATATCAATAAACTGTGCACAATAAGATTATCTGGTGTCCTAAGAGCAGAACTTGTGCTAGCACATCAAATAAGGTCAATGCAAAAAATATTACTGCTGCAGCCTAAGTTGTTTGAATTTACGCTAAAATCAAAAGACTGAAAAGTCAACACAGAAAAATATCACTGTGATTGGTGAATTAGTTTGTTTTCTGTAATGAGGTCAGAAATTCCAGAAAACATTTAAGTAGATCATAATAATTTTCTGCATAGCTTGATCTGTCAGAATGTGACAAATATTCTCAAAATGGCTGTTGCAATTTCTCTTGTTTTTATTGAAAAATGAATGAGTGTGTTTATCTGTAGTGTCCACCCAGCAATACAAGAGGAAGGTTGAACATGCTTTTTGCCTTGAGACTGCCTGCCTTGGAGATTTGTAGACTCTGGCAAAGAATCTGAAAAACCCATCACTGATACCCACCCCAGAGACTAAAATTAGTTGTTATTACTTTGCTTGCTTTGTTCAGCTCACACCCATGACTCTTTCCTTCTTACTCCTTTCTAAAACTTACAGACTTTCAAGCTAAGTTTAAAGTTACTGACATGGGTTTTTTTCCCCAAGTTTACTAGCTTTTGAAGGTGACTATGGTTTGAACAGTGCTTACCCTTCATTTTCCTATTTATCTCTGCTTGAATTCCACTTTGCAGTCTTGAAGTGCTGAATCTGTGGCAGTGATTTTAATGGCCTGATGGACGTCAGAAATACAGGAGTTTAGCTTTTCAGCAGGATGAAACCAAATGAAATGCTTGACTGTAATGAGAAAGCTATATTATTCCAAGAAAATCTCTTGCAATGACAGCAAAAGGATAAAGCAAGATGACTGGGATATCTATTTGAAGTCATATAAGAGGATTGTTGAAATTAACGGCGCTGAATTAATAGGTTACAGCAAAGACTTACTGCAACTTTGTGAAAAACTGCTTTACTATTAAATATGTTGCTGTTTTCTGCTCCTATACAGGCAAATTACTAGAGTAGTTAAGGTGCCTTGCTACAAGAGCAATGAAGTCAGTTTAACTCAACTACAGAATGAGTCAGCCAATACTTCGGGCCGTAGCACAGCTATATTACTGATTCCTGTGGTAGGTTTGTCCTAGCTAGTAGCTAAGCACCTACACAACCAGTTGCTCACTCCTCCTCTCCCAGTGGGACAGAGAAGAAAATAGTAGGAATGAGAGAAAGAAAACTCATGGGTCAAAATAAAGAATGGGAAATTACCTACGAAGTAGTACAGCAGGCAAACCAAACTTGACTTGGGGAATTTCACTTAATTTTTTGCCCATTGGCCTAAATATTTTATTACTCATTCGGGTACTGGAAAACAGAGAAGACAAACATTGAAACACATTTGCTTCCACTTTCAAAGACTCAGCTTCACCCCAGACTCCTTTCCTTCTTCCTTTCTAGTCTCTGCTTCATTACTTCACTCCAAGCACTTCTCCTCTCACCTTGTTAATGTCGCAGATTATTCTCAGACCCTCCAGTGAGGCCACAAGCAGTCCATGAGGTCCAGGTCAGTGTACAGTGATTTCTCTCTACCACTACTCATTTCTCACTCTTTTTCTGTCACCTGGTATGGGTCCTCTAAAGGCTACAGTCACTCTGGAATTTGCCTACCCCAGCAAGTCTCATCCACAGGCCACAGGTCTACAATCTGTTTCAGTATGTCTTCTTTATGTGCTATAGCCCCTGTCAGGGATATGGCACACTTAATCCTCTACCTTGCTCTTCCCTTATTCCCTCTTTCAGTACTTCCGTGCCCCCTTCCACTCTCACCATCCTTTCTTAAATATGTTCTCCGGAAATTACCACATGTATCACTGGTGGTTTCAGCAGTGTCCTATAGATCTATTGTGGAGACAGCTGGAACCAGCTGCATCTGGCATGGGGCAAGCAGGAGGTCACCTTTTCCCACTGAGGTTGCCTCTGAAGTCTCCCTGCTGCCAAAATCTTGACTGGTACACCCGATATATTTCTGTTGTAAGAGGCTGCTACAGAATTTTATATTCCTCATCCTCCTTAGTCTGATGTGCCCTTGAGGCTCTGGACTCACCTCTGATCTTATTCTCAGCATTCCACTGGTTGCATATTGAAGTCTGTTCATACCTTTCCAGGACAATGTTGAGAAAGCAAATTATATGATGGGATATTAATTGGTAAAAAAGTGATGGGTGTAAGAGTTTGCCTTTTGTTTTGCTTTGCAGGGAGCATTTAAATATAGTACTTGTACTAGCAATTTTATATTTTGAGGGCAAAGCCAGGAAGTCGTAGAGCTGTAGTTGACACTTGAAATGCCAGGTCCCAGAGACATTTTCTTGTACTGCAAAGCAGTCATTAGTGCCTGGTGTGACATTCCTACTACAGAGAGCAGAAGGGACTCAAGCTGTTTGTCTCTACTCAGTATGTAAGAACTGATATTCTTTCTATTTCCAGGGCAGTTTTCTTCATCTTCCCTTTCCAGGTTTCTCATTCAACATCTTTTTTTAACTCTTACTTTTCTGCTGGATTCAACACTTTATAGGGCAAGGGGGTGTGGAGGGGGAGGGATACAGAACAATTCTCTTTCTGCGTTTAAATTCGAAACCTTTTACATTTATGCCCAATTTTTATAAAAGAGGGGGAAGGGAAGGACGAGATCTAAATCTTTGTTCATTTGTAGAAATCTCCTCATCAGAAATTGCAGCCTCCTACTTCTGACCAGGATAATTTTATCAGAAGCCATGATATGTTTTTGAAGATGTTTCTTCTTGTGTGTTTGTGCTCATTTATTATTTCTATGTAACAGTTTTCTCTTGTGTGAGAGAGTTCATTGCTTTTTCTCTGAAGGTCTTGTTGCATCCTGGTTGAGTGTGCAGTAGCTCATGTCTCTGTCCTTGCCCCTCATCAAAGGCAACTTGTTCTCTGTCAAGTTATCTCCTATTATAGACATGGTTACATTTCAGGGTTGATAATATATGGTTTGTACATTATTTAAGGACACTCTGAGATGCAGGTTTAATTCAGCCTGAAGCCAAATACTAACTTTAAGACTAGTGTGACGTAGTAAGAAATTCCTATTAAAAGACGTTGTGCTGTAATAAAAATTAGAAATATTACTTCCTCTGTTAAAAAGAATTTTGTTTTTCTTCAGTTTTACTTGGCATCCTATGACTCCTGAGCCTTATATTTGCTTGAATTTCCAGTGAAGCTAAGGACTTTCCTCTTTAGTAAAGAAAAACACGCAGAGTTTAATTTTCTCCCTAATAACTCCATTGACTTGTAGACCAAAGCCAGCAAGGATTCACCCTTTCTTTTAGAACCTCTTTGTTCTAAAACAGTTCCTTATTCTACACATACTGTCATCTTTGAGCCTAAGGACTCTAAAAGATAATTGGAGACCCAAGTTAAGCTTGTTAAAGCATCCCACCAGGTCCTTATTGAATCTTTGGCAAACTCTTCTTCATTTCTAAGAGTGTAACCTGCCAGCCAGCTGGTACTCAGGCTTTGTTACAGTTAAAGAAAAAAAAATAAAAGAGAGGGAAAGGAAGTGAGGAAAGCAAAGGGGAAAAAGAAAAGTTGATCCTATTATTATAATGAAAATCAAAGGATTATTCACATCCAAACAGTAGGAGGTGGACAGATTAAAGTTTTAGAACTGTAACAACATTTCCCTTTGTGCTCTCTAGTTCAACAAAGTGAACGTTGTAATACTTGACATCCATCACAACATTTCCTTCAGTTACCACTCTGTTACTTAGACTAAATTCCCTATTCTGGCTTACAGACTATAATTTGAAGACATTAAATGACTATAATGTGGAAAGTATCTGATGATGTATTGTGCTTTAGAATAATAAAACTACTGAAATTGCAGCTTGGAGAACTAAATCAAATATATAATTATCTGTGTTTGTAGAATTTCCTCTAAGAACATTTTGTTGTTCAGCCACGTCATTCTTTCTCTTTTGTTAATAACCCATGTTCTTAAAAACAAGACCATGCATTTAAAGATATTCTTGGCACTTAGCCCTACTCTCACCTCTTTTCCTTCTTTCTTGCTGACCCATAGTAAATCTGGCTTTGATTTCATTTCACATTCAAAAGCAACAACAGAGGCCTTAATGAAAAAAATTCATCCAAGTGTTCTGTTTTATTAGCTGCAATACTCACACTTGGAGAGTGTTTTAGTGCCAAAATTCTTTCCTTTTGTGTTCCTTTAGTATTTATTTTCAGATGAGTGCTATCTGCTATTAGGAATAAGCATAGTGACTGAATGTTCAGAAGTTAGTGCCTTTAGGCAGCTTGCCAGCATATGCAGGCTTTTTATTATTTTTTCCTTACCACCAAAAAAAGTATTTTAAACATTTAGAATCACTGTAGTTATTTTATCCCTCCATATCATCACCCTCAACTCACTGTCATAATCTATTGGTTGCTTCCCTAGCACATCCCAAAGAATATTTCTTCACTATTTCAAATAATTCTCCCTTGCTTGCCCTTAGTTTTTAAGGTTAACTGCCCTGTCTTTGCTCTCCCCAGGCAAAGAACCTTTGAAATGAGTGATGAGTGAACCTTGCAAACCTGAAAACTTGTATATACCTGAGGTCATCAGTCAGCACTAGTTACCGAATGTACTGATTCTGTAAAGTTGTCCTGGAAATTTCAGGAGGTGACATTTAGGTATGAGCTTTCTGGAGTACTTCTCCTAACCCCTCCTAGGAAGGAATCATAGAATCATAGAATCATCTGCTTGGAAAAGACCACTGAGATCATCAAGTCCAACTGTACCTGTCCACTACTAAGCCATACCCCTGAGAAACTCATCTACTCACCTTTTAAACACCTCCAGGGATGGAAATTCAACCACTTACCTGGGCAGCTGTGCCAGTGCCTGACCACCCTTTCAGTAAAGAAATTTTTCCTAATGTCTAGTCTGAACCTCCTCTGGTGCAACTTTTCCTCTTGTCCTAACACTTGTCGCTTGGGAGAATAGACCAGCACCGACCTCACTACAACCTCCTTTCAGGGATTTGTAGACCGTGACAGCACCTCCACTCAGCCTCCTTCTCTCCAGGCTAAACAACTCCATTTCCCTCAGCTGCTCCTCGCAGGACTTGTTTTCCAGCTCCTTCACCAGCTTCATTGCCTTTCTCTGGATGCGCTCCAGCACCTCAGTGTCCTCCTTGCAGTGAGGGGCCCAGAAGTGAACACAATACTCGAGGTGTGGCCTCACCAGTGGCGAGTACAGGGGGACAATCACTTCCCTGGTCCTGCTGGCCACGCTGTTTCTGATACAGACCAAGATGCCATTGGCCCTCTTGGCCACCTGGGCACACTGCTGGCTAATATTCAGCCAGTTGTCAACCAACACCCCCAGGTCCTTCTCCACCAGGCAGCTCTCCAGCTATTCTTCCCCAAGTCTGTAACGTTGAATGGGGTTGTTGTGTCCCAAGTGCAGGACCCAGCACTTGGCCTTGTTGAACCTCATCCCATTGGTCTCAGCCCATCCATCCAGCCTGTCCAGATCCTTCTGCAGAGCCTCCGTACCCTCAAGCAGATCAACGCTTACACACAGTTAATGTCTTCCACAAACACACTGAGGCTACACTCAATCCCTTCATTCAGGTCTTTGATAAAAATATTGAACAGAACTGGACCCAGCACTGAGCTCTGGGGAACACCACTTGTGACCGGTCTCTGAATGGATTTAACTCCATTTACCACCACCCTCTGGGCTCATCCAGCCAGCCAGTTTTTTACCCAGCAGAGGGTGTGCCTGTCCAGGCCAATGGCAGCCAATTTCTCAAGGAGAATACTGTGAGAAATGGTGTCAAAGGCTTTACAAAAGTCCAAGTAAACCACTTCCATAGCCTTTCCCTTGTCCATTAAGCAGGTAACCTTGTCATAGAAGATCAGGTTAGTTTGGCAGGACCTGCCATTTATAAACCCATGTTGACTGGGCCTGATCACCTGATTGTCCTATGTGTGCTGTCTGATAGCACTCAAGATGATCTGCTCTATCACCTTTCCTGGCATTGAGGTCAGACTGACAGGCCTGTAGTTCCCTGGATCCTCCCTCTCACCCTTCTTGTAAATGAGTGTAACATTTGCCAACCTCCAGTCAAGTGGCACTTCCCCAGTCAGTCAGGAATGCTGGTAGGTGATGGAAAGGGGTTTGGTGAGGAAGGAGATCCTGCGTTGCAACTTCCAGATCCTGATGACTACCCTGAAATTCAAAGGAACAATGTAGGTCTTAGGGGAATTTAAACTGAACCTCTAAAAATGTTAAAATCTTTTGCTTTCTTACATATATAAAGTTAAGAGTGATTTGAATGAGATGAATTGTCTTATTTTATCCATCTCAGCTTACACATAGACAGGACAAAAATCGAAGCCATGTGGACAAGTTAACACAGTCAGCTAATGTCTGCAGTCCACCAGACTGGTCTAAAATTAATTCAACTTTTGATGGAAGCTACTTGGTGCTAAATTCTTTAGAATGTGATTTTTTTTTCCTTTCATAAAAAATACATGAACGTTTGTGGGTTCCTTTTTGCCAGGCTACATTCAGTGACTTAAAAATATATTAATAACTCAGAATGTATTTCTAGCTTTACTAGTGTTTTGTTATAAAAAGATAAAACATAGCAACTAGATGAAGTCTATACTGCTCAACTTCAGAAATGGATATATTGTATTTCTGCTTACACTGATTGAGTCATGGCATTACTAGCTTTTCTCTCAGTGAGTATGAGCATTCTGTTTCTCCTAAGCAGAGAAGAGGAAGCTTGATCAATGTACTGTAGGAGATACTATTTTGAAAAATGTCAGATGGAAACAAAATTTCAGTTGGCAGATATGCCAGCAAAGCTACAAAGCTACACTGTACCGCCCAGCTTTACCTGAGACCTAAAAGAGACAACTTGCACATTTTATTCACATTTTATAAAACATACATATCCTGTCATCCGATTGCTTAGACATATATTTATTTTTGACTGATACTAAATAGAAAATTGGACTTAACTCCAGAGGACTCAGTCAAGCATGATCAGATTCCTAGAACATCATGAAAGAACTCTGCAACCATTTGCCGTAATGTGAAAAGACAATATATATTTGTTTATATATTTTTGTTGTCACAATAAGGATTGAAGTCAGTAGTTGAAAAGACAGACATACTTTATTCCCTTTTTTGTTGTTTAGTATTGTTTAAGAGAACTATGACATCAACAGTATCTGAAACGGTGATAATATTGAATTTGCCTCTTGACCACACCCAGAATGAATTTAAGGGAAAACAAGGAAACTTTCTTTCCAGGCAAAGCTTCCTATAGCCTGAGAAAGAAAACCTGAAAAGCTTAACATCACAGAGAATACTGTGGGTATCATTATGCAAATTTCACTTTTGCTTAGTGACAGGCAAATATTACAGTGATGAACAGTTGACTGTGTTCATTTTTTTTATAGTTCATGATTTTTTCTAAATACCCAGTGTGAATTTTAACGTAGAAGCCATGACAACTCTGAAGAAATATTCATTGAAGTGCATTTAGTCAATTCCACTGCCATAAAATGGTATTTTAGGACTACTGTGGTGTGTTTGAGTGCCAGGGATTAAATCCGAGGTGTGAGGGGGAAGTGTTGCATAGAACTTAAAAATACTCTTGTTGCACTTTGGCTGGTCTGTCGTTTTTTGAAGAGAGAGGAAAGGTAGTAATCGTAACTTCTCTTTTGCAACTGGCAAATATTCCTGCAGCAAGAGGGAATGGTTAGGCTGTTGCCTCTCAGATTCTGGGAAATGTGTGCCAATACATTCTTTCAGAGCCTTACAGCCTTACTTTTTTTCTACATAGAAACATATTGGTTATTCTAAGTTTGTGTCTTAAAAAACATTTAAAAAGCAAAATGACCACTGTAGTGCAATAGAATTTTCCTAGTCTTGTTACTTAGCTTTGGTCTGAATACTTTTTTTTTAAATATTTGACTTTATAGAGTTTATCCAAATTAAATATACTATATTTTTGTACTCCTGCTCCACGTAGTGGGAGGTTTATTCTAACAAGTACATCCTAAACATTCAAGATACATTTCTGAAGGAGGAAAGTAACTCAGGTTCCACAGGAATTAGCATTTGGTGGGAGATAGACCTCTCTGTGAGAAAATGCTATTAAAATATGATAGACTTTTTTATGTGCTTTAACAGTGCCTGATACAAAAGTGTCTCAGTCACACACAAAAATCCATCTTATATTTTGTTTCAAACTGTTTCCAATTAGATTTTATTAATAATTTGCAATGAAAAAGCAATAATTATCAATACAATAATAATATAATTTCTCTGTTATAAACTTTAAAAACACTTGACTGAAAATTACAGTGGTTGATAGTTATTCACAAGCAGTTAAGCAAGGTATCACCTAAAGCACTATAGAAGAAACTAGCAATTAATTTATCCCCCTCTCTTCCAGGCAGATATTATTAATCTGTGTACAGGCAATAAATCTCTCTGTTCTGTAGAATATGTAGGTGTTCTCAGGATTAGACAATAATGAATGCAGAAGATCAGTTCAGCTGGTGGTTTTAGAGCTTGTTAATGAACATCCTGGTAGCAAAAATAAGCTGAGGACACAGGTTTTACTGCTAAATGAAAGGCCAGGTCCTTAACTGTTCAGGGGCAGGTTATACCCTCTTAATGGCAGTAAAATTCTTAGAAATACTTATGTACTGAGGGAACTCAGTGTGAGCATAAAGGAATCTAGCCCTAAATTTTCATCATGCATAATTGCATTCTTTCTCATTAGAATAGCACTCTGATTCCAATTAAATTCATAATTGTTCTGCATTTGATGTTACAAACTGTTGTGTAGTGTTGCTGGGTACTATTTAACAGATGCCATCCTTCCCCCAGAGGTAGTGGTATTACATTGCTGTGTGAATTGATCCTTCAATGTGAAATCTGAAGAGGTCCCTAGATAGCCAAGCAGGAAGAGGGATGTCATGAACTAGCAAGAATGAATAAATGAGGTAACCAAAGAGTCTCTCTCAGAACGTGTGAGATGTAATTCCTTGTACTTCAAGATGTTTTAAAGGGTAATTCAATTCTTTCCTTCTGTCTTCTATTCATAATAATGTTACAAATTTATACTGATACTTCAACACACAGTTCCCAAGTTAAGACTTACAGACACAGACTAGTTTTTACATATTTGCATTAATTTTCAGTACAGGTCTTCAGAATTAGCTGCAACCAGTTTGACTGTTGCACACACATACACAGATCTGAGGAAGTTAGTCTTGATCTTTTTCAGTACATCATCTTTTTCAAGTCTGCCAGTTCCATTCACCACCACTTCCCCTCCATCTCTGGTAGGTACACATGTGGTACTAATGCTATTTATCCTGTTTGTTTCAAAATAGTTGATTGATTGTTTCTGAATTTATTCTACCAGTTTTTTCTTCTACCATGCCACAACCATCTCTGATCAGTTACTTCCAGTACAAATTCCCAGTTTAGTAAATTCCACAGAAGCCTGTTGGTCTTCAGTCAAATCAGAATGACTTGTTTCCTAATTTATATAACTCAGACTCAGTATTACTAAGCAGAGTAGTGCTTTATATAAGTTTAAGGAATAAAACACTGAAATACACTGAGTAATATAGTGTAGTGCTACAATGAGGAAAAACAGGATTGAGAAACTAAGAGAGAGCAGTAGGATCTCAGTGGGACAACATAATTTTTAGCTCTTTTTGCATAGCAGTTGGTTGAGTCTGAAGATGCTTTTAAATTGCTTTAGGATCCTCAGAATTACCTATGTTATAAAACGTATTTTTATTATTTGCTATACAACCTATTGCTGAAATTATCTCTTCTCTCCCATTCCTGTGACAATTCTGGGGAATATGAATAGGTGAATAAGGTTGAGAATGTTCTATTCTAATCGTGCAATTCTTAGATAAAAAATTTGTTCTCCATCCCTTGCTCACATTAGTTGAAATCAAAGATACCAGAGGAAAGCTTTCTAAATGGTACACAGAATTGACTCAAGATTCAGATAAAATTCTTAACCACAGGCTGCTCATCATAAGTGGAGTGTATTAGAGGTTACTAGTATTATTCAGTGTTCTCACCTCATTATGAATTTTGAATACTGCTTTACTGTCTATCGGTGCTTCTGTGGATATTCTATGAATAATGTGAATTGTCTTTTTTAAAAGCAAAGGAAATTCATGAGGGCTGAAGTCTTCTTGCCTTTCTTTGATAGTGCCTCTACGCATCTGCTGATTTTATTGGCTGTTTCCTGAAATTCCTGTTCCCTTCTCAAATTCAGCTAAAAGAGTGACAGGTGATTCTGAGATGCATCAGAGGTACACATATCTTGTTTTCTTATAGGAAACCAGGACAAAATGCTTAGTGAAGAACAAAAGGTTAGTGCTGGTATACTGTACTTAGTCAGACAACTACAAAGATGTGCAGTGGATCACTGACTCCTTCTTTAATGTTGTTTTTCCAGTAACTAGCCATCCTTGCTGACCCATGATCTGTATCTGTTGACAGCTTGGAGAGCTAGAAGTAATCACAGGGATGGTTTCATCTCATTTCTGCATCATATACAGAGCCAGGCTCGACCGGGTCTGTCGTAGTTGATGGCTGGTACAATATAGAAACATTTGCAGAATTGCAAGAGGGGAATGAGGATTCCTCACACAGCTACAGCTTCTTCCCCATTCTTCATGCAGTTGAGAGCTCACTGCATTTCCTCCTGAATAACACTAGCTAGATTAAATCCTACAAGTGTGTAAAATAATGATGGGAATTCAAGTGTGGTAATGGTCTGTGTTGGTTCCTGAATATATGTAGTACAGAGTTCTGCTTTTCGGTATAATCTTAATATTTTTTTCCTTAGTTAATATTTCATATTTAGATTTGATGACTACAGTTCTTTACTGCCACATTTTAGTCAATGAACCATTCTTGGAAATATTCCTTAAGGTCTAATAGGAAGTATTTTACCATTGTGAAGTTATATGAAATAGGAATGAGTTGAAATAAAAGCAGAATATTATTTACACAAAATAGTTTCCGTGTTTTACCTGCCCCCAGTTATTTTGAAATCCAGATGAGTGTGTAACAGAAACATACATGGCACAATAAGTTACAGAAATTGACAGTGACACACAAGATTGAAATAATCAATAAATAAATATCCTTGGTTTGAAAAGATCTTGTAATTGTACAAGACACGTATGACAGTAACATTAAAACAGCTTGTCAAAATGTCAAAATACAGACAGTTCTGATTCACTGGAACAATTATCTACTTTGTGCCTGATAAACAACTTTAGAAGAGAAGCCCCATCATACTCAATGAGAAACACAGGATGAGAGATTATGTTGTCCCGTGATAAATTAGTCTAGTTAAAATTCTTTGCATGTCTGAAATGACCGCCCAGGGAATCAATGTGTCTTCAGGAACTTGTCATTAAAAACTTTGCTGTTACTAGTTTGAAAAAAAAAAAAAAGAGAGAGAAAGAAACAGAAAGGAAAATAAAACCTAAGGCAATACTAGCTAAACTAGCGTGGCTTTAGAGTAGCGACAAAATCTAGAAGGAAAAAAGTCCGGACAGCTAGAACACTTGACAAAACAGTCCAAATATTAGCAAGATAATCCAGAAATAGCAGAATATGCTAATTGAGGTGCTTAAATGAAAAGTTAGAAAATAAATGTCCTTTTGTTTATGTCCACTTGGCATATTTAGGGCATACATTCTAAACTCATACTTTCCATGCTTAAAATAGATTGAGATTCATTGAATAAATGAGAATGGGCAGGAAGACCTCTGGAGGTCACCTAGTCCAAACCTTGCTCAAAGCAAACCAAGGCCAAGTTCCTCAAGGCCTTTTCCACTGATTTCATGAGTGAACGGCAACTCCACAGCTGCTCTGGCTGCTGGTCCCAGGTTCCTCTACCCTCATTATGAATATTAGTTTTCTGTAATACCTAGTTGGAACTTCCCTCGATTCAGCTTGAGTCTGCTGCCTCTTGTCTCATTGCTGTGCACAGAGTCCCCACATGTACAGTTACCTGATGGCACGGACTAGACAAGGCAGAGTCAGGCTCTTCATAGTGGTGCCCAGTGGCAGGACAGGAGGCAATGGGTGAAAACTGAAATAGAGGAATTTCCATTAATATTTAAGAAAATATTTTTTTTACGGTGCGTGTGATTTGATACTGGAATATGTGGCCCACAGATGCTGTGAAGTCTCCATCCTTAGGGACATCTGAAACCCAACTGGACATGACCCTGAGCAATCTGCTGTAGCTGAGCTCAGAGGTGTCTGCTGCTTCAGCCATTCAATGAGAGTCTGTGATTTTAAAGTCAGTCTGTTACAGTACAAAATATTTTGACTGCTACTGGAATCTGAAAGTGATTATCAACTATAGTGGGGGTATCAAATTTTCACATTAGTGTTCATCCTGTGGAATGTCACTAATAGAGACATTCTCTCCTTGTGTTTTTAATTGCATTTACATATCTAAGGCTTAAATGCCCAGACTAAGACTTCCTGAAGTATCTGCCTCGGGCAATTTGTTTGGTGGAATTCAAGCAAGCATACTTAAATAATTAGAAAAATGAAATTTCACAAATGTTATGCAATGATGCAACTGTGATACATGCTGTGAAATAAGTGGCTGAAGTCTGGTTAAGGGTTGGCTCTGATTGCAAATATATCACTGTTGTGTTATCCTTGTTTGTGCTATAGGGAAAATAAAAACTGTCTTTGACAAGCTAAAGCTTGAACAATATTTGTTTTGATATGCTCAACAGAAACTCATGGAGAAATAAAGTTTAGCAGACATGCCATGTAAAGATACATGTATTTAATACAGGGGTCTTTTATGCCGAGCTTGCTTTGGACCAAAAGCTTGAACAGGTTATCCAGAGCACTCTTTGAAGCTGGTGCTGCAGATTGAGGTGGCACATGTGCCAATAAACTGAATAAGGAGAATCTTTTTGCTATCCTTTCCATACCTTCATTCAGAAAATCTAGAGGAGGAGGAAGCAGCAGTCTGAGATGGGTTATCTTATTTCTTTGGCTTGATAAGATGATAGTTCTTGTAGTTTTCATTGTTTCTGTGTATTTAGTCATTATGCCACAATAAGGAATGTCCTTCTTGAGGTAAACATCCCTCCACATCATGTCCTCAGCCCTAGGTCCTATAATTATCATCTCAGTTTTGTAAATCCAGTTTTTATTTGAAATATCATCTGAAAAGCCTTTGGTTATTCTCTTTGTTTCTTTGTTACATATTTTTCTAGCTAATTTTGAAAATTGTAACTTTCCTTCTCTTCATCCTGATGGAATGAAGATACAGCAGGAGACCCTATCTAGTAATTTTCTTTTATCAAAATGGATTCTCAGTCCTACTCTAGCAAAGATAAAGGCTTTCCTCCCACATACTACAAATATTGCGCTGTTTTTTCTTTCATTAGAAACCCTGTGCTAAAATCCACGTTGAAAATACCTGAGTGCACTTCTTGGCACTTGGCCACTCTTCTATGGGTCTACAAAGAAGTGCAGTACACAGAGGTCTCAGGAAATGGATCTGTTTTCTGGACAAAATTTTTGATGTAAAAAATGCTCAGGCTGGCTGCTAAAAATTTATTTATTCATAGGATCATAGGATCATAGAATCTTCCGGTTGGAAAAGACCTCTGAGATAATCGAGTCCAACTGCATCCATCATCTGCTAAACCATGTCCCTTAACAACTCATATATCCTTCTTTTAAATACCTCCATTGATGGTGCCTCAACCACCTCCCTGGGCAGCTGTGCCAGTGCCTGACCACCCTTTCGGTAAAGAAATTCTTCCTAATATCAAGTCTGAACCTCCCCTGGCGCAACTTATGGCCATATTCAACTATTCCCTTCCTTCCTCATCCATTCATTTGGGCAGAGATAAATTCCTGAGGCAAATCTGCCTCACCAGGAGTAGCTTTCTTAAAATTTTGATGTTACATTCTGGTCCTCCATGCTGGGTTGCTCTTGGCATCACAAAAATACCCACCACTATGACCCCGGTTTCCTTTTGAAATTTCAGCTCTGTCTAATGTTCTATAATTCTTCCCTCTCTCACCCCTCCTGAAGTACAAGATTGCCTAAATCTTGCCAGTTTTCCATGGGTTTAGGAAAACAACAACTACAAAAAAAAGTGACCTATGCCACTCAGACTGAGTCATCTTTTTTTGGCATTCCCAGATGAGGAATTTTACAGCTGTTTTCCTATTCTGTGCAAAAAATTCATGTTTGCGTTTCCATCACAATTTCATCTTCCTATGTTAAATAATCTCTTGATTTTACCAATAGATATTGGGGAAAAGCACCTTAAATGAGGAATGCCCCAAATAGATATTCCTAATTTATGCGCAGGGCATCCATCCTACCCAGGCACAAGAAAATATAGTACTTGATTGTAAATAAAAGGTGTGCGTATATAGAGAAGGTGAATTGAAATATTTCCTAACTTCAGAGAAAATGTCTTTAATGTGTGAACAAATGTAGACAAGAAGATACATTATATGGATTCATATATTAAGCACTGAGGTTGAGATTCCCCTTTCTGGAGTGTGTGATTGGCTTCTTGCACTTGCATGAAGTTTATTAATTGCAGTAGGACTCTACATAGTTCAAGGTTTGTAAAATTAGAGGACTTATTTACTATTTATAAAGTGAGGCTCACTTTCCACTTTTGAGGTTTGATTTTGTGATCAAGACAAGGAGCAAACACATTCGAACCATAACATCAAACTTTAATTTTCAGAACTCATTGTATGTTTTCTCAGTATAGGACGCTAATTCTTTTATTATTTTGTCCTGGCAGTCCTCTAATGATTAAGGTTCTTTGCTAAAGGAAACATTTCCCTAGATTCCATAAGATACTTATTAGTTTCTCTTTTGACACTTTGGCAGCCCTTTCTCATTTCTAACATTCCAAAGAGTACATAGACACAGAATAATAAACTTATCGAACGTATTTCAATTTGTATTTCATCTTAGTGCTCAGCATTAATCATAAGTGGTGCACGCAGGTAAATCTTGGTTTCCTTACTCTTCTGTATTTCTTATATTTTATGATACACAAAGCTGTGTGATACCAGCTCAATGGGGTCATCTTAATAATACATTCATATGCCTTGAACTGCCTTTGCTGACTGTTAATCTTTTACATGTTACCACCTTCCTGCATCAGATTAAATCCTTTTTCCATTATTCACTGTTAAATATACTCTTCATTTGATTAGCATAGCACTTGTTGGTTTGCAGTCTTCTTTTATTCTTTTGAAGATAATCTCTGAGGATACTTTAACTATCATAGTGCAAGTTATAGGCATTAATTTCGAATAGGAATTCTCGTTTTCAAAAGCTTTAACTCAAGTTTATCACGCACAACTTTTGTGGTTTTTTAATTTGTTTGGGTTTTCATTTGTTCTCTACCTGCGTTTATGATAAGAGGAGTGAAAAATGGGTGCTGATATTAACTTCTGTCTTGCAACAACCCAGCAAGATCTGCCTTTTATCTTTCTAAAGGGGTAAGCATTATTTTAATATACCTTTGAAGATGCTTTATGCAAAAAACATGTGTTACTGGTTTGTGTTTTAAAAAAAGTCAAATGGAAGAGTTATTTCTTCAACAAGCAGTCCCTAGGAACAGCAATTTTCAGTTTCTGCAGAAGTTTCATTTAAATACTAAAACTGTCTCTTTTGAAATCCATATTTATGCATCCAGTAAAAAGAAGATGGATTCCTTTCTGGGACTTCTATCAGCTGAAGTAAAATGCTGCAAATTACCATTCAAGGAAGCCATGGCTTTTTGCACCTAAAGTAAATTGAGTGTATTAAAGTTAATAATACCTACCAACAATTAAAACTTAATCAGAAATAAAATCAAGGGATTATTAAGTTAAGCAAAGCTTCTTTCTGGTGAGAAAAAGACTTAATGTCTGATACACATTTCAAGCAATGTTGTAAGTAAAGGCTCTGGTTTGGAGCTTTGGTTTGGGAGCCCACCCCTGGTATGGAGAGCAAAGTAGCAGCACACCAGGCAGCAGCTGCTACACCATTCCCTGCTGCTGCTGCCCAGCGACCACCACGAAGGAAGAGGTACATCCTGTCCTTATACTCCAAACAGCAACACCCCTCAAAGGAGCCTTCCTCGAATTGAGAAAAGAAAATACCAGCTCCTAACAGAGATGAATGAAAGCCAGGACAATGATCTCATAACTTCAGTAGCTGTCTTGGGAATATAAAAGCAACCATAACTTGCTTCTCAACTAGAGCAGCAATAATGGTGCCCTTTCCACCAGAAATTGTTTTCTCCTTCCCTCACTTCTATTTGCATCCTAAAAGTCAGTTATTTAAAGAGTAAAAGCCATTATCAGGCTTCCATGTTATACTACCAAGTTAAGCTTTAACTTTTCCTGTTTGAATCACTGAGCTCTCTTACATTTGCAACAGTATTCCAATGATGGTAAAGCATTTCAGTAAAACCATTTATCTGAGCAGGGTACCCATTGCTGCTTATCACAGTAAAATGTAAATTATAAAGCATTGGGGCTCTATGCAGAAATACCCCTGAAGATGGGTGTTCATTAGTGCAGATTCCCTATGACTTCTGACTATCCCTAGCAGGGCTGGCATTTAATATGGAGATACATTGAGCTGTACTAGAATTAAATAGTCATTGAATCAGGATGATAGATATGAAATAATAGCTGATATTCCATAATATTTCAGAAACTCTGAGCTGCTCTGCTGACTCTATACTACATATATATTCATATATAAATATGTATACAGTTCAATTTAGAAAGGTAAAATGCTGACTGGATGTTGTCAGATAATTCATCATGCCAAACAAACTTCTAGATGCAACTTTTTATTTTATGGAACATATTCCAAGCTGACGTGAATACATCTTTTGATTCCACAGAATACTGACCCAAATAAGGTAAAATCCAGAAAGAGCAGAAACATCCAGTTTTTTACCTCTTTCTAATACTCTACAAGCATTGCTGCTTTTTAAAAAAAAAAAATGTTCAGAAAGAAGAAACTATATAATCAGGCTATGTAGCTGGATAAATTTCACTCTGTTTGTATTTTTAAATAAATTGTTTGTCATATTTTCCATTATTTTTGCTGTACACGTAGCTTCATTTCAGTTTTTCAAAAATGTATTAACTTTTTGATGAGTTTCATAAACTATTTTGTTCACAAGACTAGTCAAATAATTTTTCTTAGTCAACCTGCTCTAATTAGCACATTAGGAAGTGATGTTGTCAGGATTACAAACATTGTAACATAGGAAAAATGCCTACTGACACAATGCCTAGATGCATACATCGCAAATGTTCTTGTGCCACTGTCCTCTAATTAAATACAGTCCTCAGGTCAGAATATGATTAGTGATCAAGTGACAATTTAAGCAGCTAGAAGTACGTGTTTGTGCTGAAACTAGAGCAGGAGTTCTTTAGCATTATTTATAGTACACGAGCAGTGGTTTTAATGACTTTTTGACAGGGTTTTTGCTGCAATTCAACACAGCATTGCTGTACATAATGCCAGAAATTTCATAATGAGGACTTAGTGTGTTATAAATTTGGTTTCAGTTTATTGAAACAGAAAAACTCACATGAATGCCTACACTGCCAAAGGATAATAAAAGGACAAGTAAAATTACCAGGAACCACTGAAAGTATGCAATTTTGCCTTGCTTGTGTAACACAGAGCTTGATGAAACCAGGAAAAAAACCCAAAACACTATGTCATTTGTATGATTATTTTTCTTTAAACATGACAAAGTTGAGTCTCATCTTTTCTAAAAAAATTATACAACGTGGTTTGGTTTGCTTTTTACTTTAAAAAGGGCTATCACTGGAAGGAAGTCTATGACACTAATTTTAAGGAAAGCAAACACACCTATGTAGTCTAGTGACTGTTTCACTTAGAAGAATCCATTGTGTTACTTTTGCACAATCTAGGTTTAACCAGGCTGAATGGGTGTAATTGTAAACCAGGTTATAAATGTGTGACAGAAAAAGAGAAACTTCAGTTCCTCAGCAGAGATTTCTGTGGATTATATAGTACCTAGGCACTGACAGGACTAGACACACAAAAGAATATGTTTTCATCTGACCTACAAGAAAATATACTTTACTGGTTTGTTTTTTGCACAACATGAGAGACTGTCCTTGCATCATTTTTAAAATCTCACTCCAAGGCTTTCTGAAATCCTAAGGGTTTTTTCAATTATTGGCAAGAAAAAAGAAAATATTAAAGAGACTTCTGTGTAACTTCATCCTGAAAGTAAAAAAAGTATTAGTTCCCAAATACAGAGGAATCTCTTCCAATTTATAGATTGAAATAATTATTAGGCAAGTCTTTAATTTGCATAGACATATTGTGCAAAAACAGTAGTTTCATCAGGGCCATCTAAGCATTTTGGAAAAGTTTGTTAGGAAGTGGAGAGGCTGTGAATGTCTGTGTCTCCAAGACCATCTCTGCTATGCTCCTCTCATCTAGGGTGTGAAACTTTGCCCCCAGGACAGGAGCTGCTGCACAGAGTAGATGACAGCCGACATGCTCCCTTCTGTCTCCACCACCCCTCAGAGCTCCTAAGACCCCATCATTACACTTACACAGGCAGAGACAGAGAATAGCTCTACTTTATTGAGACATACTAAAGAGGACAGGGAGAAATGGCAGGATACAGTGGTCTACTTTCAAATTCTTCTGCTCCCTTTGCTCAAACAGAGAAGCCTTACTCTTCTCTGGAGAGAAGACAAGGTGTTAAGGTGGAGGGACATGAAGGGACTCTGTCAAGCAATATAAATAGGTTATGAAATACAGACTATATCAAAGAGGCATGAGCATCCACCTGTTTTGTTATATGGTTCCGATTATATTCATTTACAGTTATGACTCTCTCATGATACTGAACTACTGCTTGCTAATAGCCCACAATAAATTTAAAATGAAACCCTAAAATTTAGAATAATTTCTTCTACATTTTTCCTTAGTGATCTATACACCAGAGGAAAAAAAAGAGTGCAGAATTCACCAAATTTATACTTGGTCTGGGTACTCATGACAGGAGCGTTTGACAGTTCTGATAAACAGTTTATGTTAGACATTAAGATATTTTTGCACTTGAGGTTATTTTAAATCTGTGCATTATTTTGTAGAATAAGTCCCTGGTCTGTAAGGGAGAGAAATTGGTATGTTTGTATCCAGTGATTGCAATTTAGATATGTTCATTTCTCGGTTTCAAACATGGTTAGATTTCCCTGTTTTAAAATAGAGTTGATCTCTCCTTTATCTGTGAAATCTTTCAGACTGAATAAACTTAATGTGTTTCCATACGCCAAGAGCTGTTTAGCAGATTCAGTACTACAATAACAGCTGAATAACCTTCTCACTTTACTGGGGACAAGATGATACATGCTTGTTTTCCCCAAGGATATTCTCTGATCTCTGGCCTGACTTCCTATCTAAAAGGTGTTTACAGCAGAGAAAGGGCACTCAGGCTTTGTGCAGAGGTTATACCAGAAATTACGCTAATGCCTACTTCTGACTGTATTGTCTCCACCACAGGGTTAGCCGGGGAGAGCAGGAGGAGATCTTCAAATTGGAGTCATGAAGTATGGTGAGAGGGTGTTTAAGAAACCAGTGTTGTTTTACAAGAGCTAGTCCTGTATTCGTAGGTTAATTTGCAAAACCCAACTGAGATACCAGCTTTCTCAAACCTCAGGGCTTGGGCTGTGTCTAAGAATGTTTCTGGCCAATCAATCAAAGAAACAGAGTTTTCAATCATTTCTTTTTCATCTGTAGCTGTAGATACCAGCTGTTCCATAAGTCCTGAAAGCCAGAAAGAAATTTTTATTCATTCCATGTTATAGTGATTGCATCTTCAATTAATTTATGAATCTGGATACATTTTTTATATATATGCAAGCAGAGGTAAAATAATGTCTGAAAGATTAAAGAGAGAAGGAGAGTAGAGAGATGAGATGATATATTATTTACCATACAGGACAAATCTGTAGAATAAGAATTCAGTCCTTAGTATTTCATAGTGGCATATTATTCAACAGTGCTTCTAGACAGTAAAGGCTAATCTAAAATCTGTGAGGCAGAAACAAGCAGTAATATTTCATAGTTACAGCCCACTACATTCTTGCTTTATGTGCCTTTCTAGACCTGTATGTACCAACATGCTGGATATGAGTAGGATTCTGAATGTTGCTGAGGAATAATAGTTGAAGAATTTAGCTGATAAATATCCATATATCAAGATTTCTTACAGTCCTAATTAAAACTACCGTTCATATTTTATATATGGAATATGTGTAACCAGATTTTATAAACTGAATTGAGGTTATATATCAAAAAAGAGGTTTTCCTTGCCTAAGGAGCAGCATTTGAGTCGTTGCACAATTATTTTTTTATTTCATAATAGTAGATGTGTAGGATTGTCTCGTCAACTGAAATGTAGTGCTCTAGCTTCATGGCAGGCAACTGAAGCAGTGTCATTTTTAAATCAAGTAGTATCTGGCCCAGCATACATTTTTTCTTTTCCCATAACTTATAAAGAGAATGAAGTTCTCTGGAATATAGTATCACCTTGACCTTTATAGCATTCTGGTAATATAATTTCCTGACCACTCATTTTCTTTCAGGAGTTCAACAATCTGCATAATAGCAAAGAATGGGGCCAGACCCTCAAACCACAGCATGTTCAAAGACTACAGCATACTTAACATCATCTAGTGTACTGCACTGCCACTTCTGGAATTAACGCTTATGAGTTTTTGTTACCCTCATAGTCATACAAAATACACGGTATTAATCCATTCTTATGGACCTAACAAGGACTGGAAATGGTAAAACTTAAGACCTGTTATTGGTTTTCACTGGGAATTGACCCAGAAAAGATGTCCTGCTGCTTTGCAGCAGAGAAAGAATTGCTTGCACACTCAGTTGAAACTATCTTGCTCTTAAGATGTAGAAATCTTAAAATGCCTGCCTTCAGAGGAGCTGTATGTTGTAATTTTGTTGGTGCAGTCTGCCACATCAGAGGGTTTACCTCCGCTTTTCAAAAGGTCAGTGTTCATTATTTTCAAAATGTTACTCACAGGGCAAAATTTATTAATTAGTGTGCTGGCTGTATTGGAATGACCAGGAGGCCAGTAAAGAGTTATGATGAGCTGTGTTTGGTGCTGTACAAATATGCAAGCAGGAATGGCCAGATAAGAAAGGCTTAGGACCTTGAATTTGGAATATTAAATGTATGATTACAGGACAAATCTGACTTATAAATGCTTTTCCTCTTGTTTATTCCTGAACTTGGAAACAACCCACCATAGTGTAACTGATTTGGTGACTTAAAAGTCAGAAAGACCAGGGCTTAGGTGAAACTAAGGAATAAGTTTGGGGCATTAATATTCTGATGGGGAAAAGTAGCTGATCTAAAAAATTAGCAAATAAAGGAAACTGTTTTATCAGAGCATCAGTATGATCAGTATCACAGTTTCTCATCATCCATTCCCCACTCTGTACATGCTGAATCTGTGTAGCCAGTCACAACTTTTTAATGGTTTCTTACCTCTTTTACACCAGTGAAATTAAAAGGCATTCCATTTTTACTATGAAATAATTGCTATATGTTGTTTATGTAAAAATAAGATGCAGAATTTCTCAGTCCATTTTAGATGCTTTACAACTTGAGAATGAAAAAGTCTACACAGCCTTAACTAAAGATTATTAATATTTCAAAATAAAGATGCCTGTGAAGTTGCTGGTTGCCATCCTTCCTGGAAGGCTGGTTTTAGCTGCCATAGCTCTGCTGAAGTCAGTCTGTTCCCTGAATTTTCTACATAACGATGCATAAGATATGCCTTGAAGCACCTGAATGGAAGAGTGGCGAGTGACTCAGTCTCAAAGTTTATTTCTTTATCTCAAACATAAATTTAAAGGTTCTTTCCTCTCAGAATTTACTGAGGAAGTATTCAATCATAGAACAACAGGGAGAACAAAAGCCAGTTAAGATGCCTGACATCTATTTCATAAAATATTTAGACAAAGTACATTAAGGAACAGATGACTTTGAAATGAATGGGACCAGTGCACTAATGCAGTTGACTGCCTTTAACATAGTATGTTCACTCAGAATATTCAAAGAAGAAACTGTAGTGCAATGGAGTTCAGTTGCATGTAGAGTATCACATATGTTTCTGCAGATGAAGGAACAGGATTTAATTTTAATGTTAGGGCACTTACATGCTGGTAAATGGAACATACAGTATTCTGTATTATATATACTGAGTGGAAACGTTCAAGCAAATAAACAGAAAAATGCTAAACAACTTTTGTAAAAAAGGATTGGTTTTTATATTTTTAAAAAACTGCATATCGAATGGACTGCAGGTCAATATATATAGTGTTTTGACGAATGATGCACCTCAGTATTTCACTTGAATTTCCAGAGTTAGTAATTGAGCTTGACTTTTCTGGTAAGATTAACTAAAGCAAAAGGAAACCCAGAAACTTAGAGAAATCACAAATACCTAATGCTGCAACATATATTAATCAGAATTTAAAGATGTAAAAACAAAAGCAAAAGGCATTTTCAGGTCCTAAATATATCCTAGGAACACTAAATTACTTATATGAATCTATGCTATCTACCTTTTGACCTCAACTCGAGTTTTACTTTGTACTTTGCTTGTTAAGATCTTAAACATAGGCTTGGTTTGCCTTTCAGCTCTCTGAATTTTTTCACTTATGTTTTAAGTTTTATTTAGACAAATGTATTGCAGAACTGCCTAATATTGTTGCTGATGCTAATTTCAAAACAGAATAGGAACAGGCAAGGCTAAAAAAAAAAAGAAAGAATACCATGGATATGAGGAATACCAGCATGGATATGGAGAATGGCAGTAAACATGTTTACCAAGGTGAAAAGAGAAAACACAAAATATAGAATAAAGTAAATTAATCTGAACCAAAACACCAGCTTTTTAAAGATTCAGCAAGACTTTTATGGAGGAGAAATAGGAGACAATAACAGTGGCCTAGCCCAAAGAAAGATGTGAGATTAGGGTCAAGGTCAGCCTGGATTATAAAACTGAAATAATATAAAACTGAATAAAACATGCATCAAAGCCATTCTGTCCTTTTTTGGGAAACAATCTAATCTGTATATCGGATTTTAATCCGAGTAGTATTCTGTGATTATCAAGTAAAATTTAGTTCTGTTGACCGTTTCACTTGCAAAACTGAAGTCTTGCCCTTGATGACCTTTGATATTTTATTTTTTCGTGCTGACTTGAAATGTGTCACCCACAGTCTGCTTTACTACATTTCATTATGTCGAAGTTTTTGGTTTGTTTCCTACTTTTTGTTGTCATGTGAATGCGACTGCTTGGGTTTTACCTCAGGAATTTTTTACTGATTTTTTTTAGTGGTTTAATGCTCAGAGGAGCTCAGTATTTCTAACTCAGATATAATTTTTTTAACTTCTTCTAAACTCAGGTTTTGATTTGATTTATCCTTAATAATTCTGATGTTTTGCTACTCTAAATGAACAGTGAGTCTTTAAATAATTCAATAAAGAGATTCCTGCTCCTCAAAAAAATGTCATATATACAACAAAGAATTATCAGTAGTTTCTGAGCTATTCAGCAGAAACAGTGCAAAACTATAGAAATATATTTTAAGTCCAAATAACTCATCTTGAACTATTTTCAAATGTTAGATCATACTAATTTATAATTCCAACGACCATGGAGATTTCTTATTCACCTCTGATTTGAATAGCATTATATTGGTATGTTTCCTTGGGATGGAAAAGAAGCTGTAATCAAAATACATAAGTATATTCTTTGACTTAAATATATTAAATGAAAATTTTTCACAAGTCCTTCATGTACAAATCCCCTTTTTTTTCATGCATATTGTTTGCTTTGCGTTAAAATATCATCTTGACCAACTTGATTAACTTCTATGATGAAAAGACTGGTCTAGTAGATCAGGAGAGTACAGAGGATATTCTCTATCTAGACATTAGGAAGGCTTTTAACACTGTCTCCCATAAGATCCTCGTAGACAAGCTGTTGATGTATGTGCTAGATGAGCAGACAGTGAGGTGGATTGAAAACTGGCTGAAAGGCTAAGCTCAGACCATGGTGATGGCACAAAGTCTAGTGAGAGGCGCTGGTAACCAGCAGTGTACTACAGGGGTCACTACTGGGTCCAGTCCTGTTTAACATCTTCCTTAATGATCTGGATGTTGGGTCAGAGCATACCCTCAGCAAGTTTGCTGATGACATGAAACTCAGAGGAATGGCTGATGTGCCAGAGGGTTGTGCTACCATCTAGAGTGACCTCAACAGATAGGAAAAAAAAGCTGACAGGAACTTCATGAAGTACAATAAAGCAAAATGCTGAGTCCTTTCCCTGGATAGGAACAACCTTATGCACCAATATATGCTGGGGTCTCTCAGCTAGAAGAAGCCCTGGGAGTCCTGGTGGGCACCAAGTTGAGTGTAGACCTGCAGTGTGCCCTTGCTGCAAAGAACACTAATGGGATCTAGGGCTGCATTAGGAAAAGCATTGCCAGCAGGTGTTCGGAGGTGATCCTTCTCCTCTACTGATGAAACACACCTGAGCTCAGGGACATTCTGGAGCACATACAGAGAAAGGCCACAAAGGTGATTAAGACTGGGGCATCATTGTATTAGAAAAGGCTGGGAGAACTCATACTGTTCAGCTGGAGCAGAGAAGACTCCTGGGCAACCTTATTAATGTAAATAAATACTTGAAGGGAGATTTCAAAGAGGACAGCCCAGTCTCTTTTCAGTGGTGCCCAGTGACAGGATCAGAGGCAATGAGCATGAGCTGAAACATGAGAGGTTGCCTCTGAACATGTGGAAGCACTGCTTTATTGCAAGGTTGGCATTAGTACAGGTTTCCCAGAGAAGTTGTGGGATCTCCATCTTTGGAGATACTCAAAAGCCGCCAGCACATGGGCCTGGGCAACTGGCTCTAGGTGGCCTTGCTTGAGCTGGGGTGTTGGTTTACATGACCTTCAGAGTTCCAACCATTTTGTGATTGTGTAATTCTGTGAAGATTTTGTTTGCAATTATTTTTATCATTGAAAAGATAAGAATAAGACAGTGACTGTCCTTTTTTAGGTCAGGAAATACACTGTGCTGACTAGTGAAAAGCACACTAGTCCTCCTAAACCAGAAATTTTCTAATAGAAGTAACAGGAATATAAACAAACACACTGGCATGAGCTAGGATTCTTGCTTGATTTTCTTCAATTTACCTGTCTTCTTTTCCCCTCCATATTTTATATGATACTTGTAACAGAAACAGGACATAGCACCCCTGTTTCTAGGCAGGGGGAAAGTTTACTGAAATAAAAACATTTCTCTCCTTCAACTTTTCTCCTGTCCAAAGATGGGGAGGAGTGGACCCAGGTATTTCAGAGCTGAACGCCTCCACGTGGATGTGTATCTGGCAAGGGACAGTTAGTACCCAGTCTGCCTTGCTGCACATGGAAAGAGTAGCTGCTCATCAAAGGCTGTGCTACTATAGCTGCTGATTAACTTTCCCTTTCTACAGGTGAGGATTGTGTAAGGTACTTTGCGGGCAGTAATTGATGCGGAATAATGGCATTTTACAGGATACAAACCTGTCTGCAGAGGCAGTCAAACACATACATAGCTCTAATCTCTAATATATAGGTAGTGCAGCTTGTGGCATCAGTGCACTAAGCACTGTTCTCAGGCTTTATGTGCAAAGCAGATGATTCAAAATGCTGAGCACCCACAACGCTTTATTACAGTCTCCAACAGACAGGGGCTTTCAACTCCTTTGAAATTCCCTGGAAAGCTAAGAGCTAATTTGAACATATTGTCTCCAAATGTTTTCCGTAATAGACTACAGGGTTAAAAAGATTGCTTGTTCATAATGTTTGCCATGTATTGTAATGCATTTTTTCCATATGTCTGAAGGTTTAAAAAATCCCAAATTTTTAAATCTTGATCCCTCTGCAGCTTTTCCTTCCTTCCTTCATTCTCTTCCCTACCATGCCCTCTCACCATCTTCCCCCCCCCCCCTTTCAGCCTTAATTGACATTTCTGAATTTGATGGTCAACTGACAAGGTTTTTGAAAAAGATTAGCTACTCAGCTATCAGCAGGATCATGTTTCTGCACAAATCACTGCTTCAGCATAATCCAGTCATTTTAATGAGGCACATTCTTTTGAGCTGGCAAGTCACAATTCCACCACCCAGAGACTCACTCTGAGGTATTTTTATAATGTCACAGTTTTTTTGTTATAATCCTTGCTAGCTGGCAACATTTGGCACATGCTTCCCTGCAGGCTATTTCTAATCCCATTACTGTGGAAGTGACTCAGTTTGTAGCCTTTTTAGCACATTTGAGGGAACATCTGAGAGACATTTTGGTCTCCATCAGAAATGTCTGCATTTATCTGGAGTTTCCAGCTGTGTTTAGCTGAAATCCAGTGAGAAAATGCTGGTTTAAAGGTAAAGAGTAGATAAAGCAAATTTAACATGTTCACCTTGATAATTAGGAATGCAATAACGGATGGAAAGCTTCCAGAAGAGTGACATAGTTTTCAAATAGAAGTATAGATCAGAATAAATCAATTCTTTGGCTTTTTAACTTCCTGCTTGTTCTTCAGAAAAAAAAAAAACTGGACTGCAATTTACATCTAACATGCCCTGCTGCTACTAATTGAGGGGTTTGTTTTCTTCTTTAGAAATACATAAAGTATGCTTGTTACTGTAGAATTGTTATTATTCTTTATTTTCTGCAATCTTCAAACTAATTCATAATGAACTATCTTGAGGAGAACTTTGAGATTTTACAGTACTTCAAACTTTAGGGAAATGCTTCCTTCTCACTTAAAAGAATATATGAACCACTGTACTGCCTCCTGCTGAGGTTTGACTTGCCTCCTGGTTTGCATGTGGACATTAGCAGATGTTAGGGAAAGACTATAAAAATAGAATGATATTTCCTGGGCTATAACCTTCTGACTTCAGTAGTTACAGTCTTTCCTGAAGCAGAGGTTCACATCTGAAGTGGAGGTATCCATATTTGCGTCTTATACTATTCACAAACCTTCCTGTGAATTTATTTAACTGCTTTTGAACATATTAATTTTCTGACATCCCATACATCCTGTGGTAAAAGGTTCTGCAGCTTAATTATCTATCCTCTGGGAAAAGTACTGTCCTTTCTTTTTTTTTTCCAAATAGCACTGTGATAACTTAATTTGATGCCCCTAGTTGTTGTATTCTGAGGAAGAGAAAATCTTTCATCTTTACTCACCATATAAATTTTATCTCTTTCTTCAAAATTATGGCACTACAGCCAGACATCTCTTGCTCTTTTCCAAAAAGTTATGTCTTTCCCAAAACATTAAATAGATTTTAACTTTGTAATTTCTTTATCCTTGTGTCTTTCTTTCTATTTCTGATATTACTTCTCTGCCATTGTTCTGAATTGGGCTACCAGAGCAATATGCAGTATTCAAAATTTATATATTATAGATATGTATGCATTGGTAAGAACTATTTGTTTGTTCTTTGTTCTATATTCCTTTCCTGATATTATATTCTCCTTCAGTCTACAGCTGAACACTAAACTTATAATTAAGGACAAATATCCGCAAGATCTTTGAAGCTTTTTTTTTTTTCTGGCAGGAAGAAATTGGAGTGTTTTTCCTGTGCATTTCTATTACATTTGTCATTTTATTAACTAGGCAACCAGCATCATAAGAGCATTTTGTGACTTTTGATAATCCATTTTAGTTTTGACCCATCATTAATAAGTACCAGTATGTTCAACTCCCTGTCCACTCTCCTTTCCAGGTTATTTATGGACATGTTGAACATTAAGAAGCCTTTACATAAGAGCTCTGCAGGGTTTTTCAAAGAGTAAACTTTTCCTCACAGTAATTACTGGCTGTTTTGTTTCTTGTGTATAAATCTGTATTAATTCACGACCTGTCCATACCTCTTGTCTCCTTCGTAGGTTATTTTCTACAGAAATTTTTAGTGAGGAACTTTGTCAAAAGTGACGTGGAAATCCATGCACACTATATTGCCCTCATTGCACTCGTCTGTCCGCAAGTTACTCTCCCCAAAGAATTCTGGTAGATTTTTTAAGATTGATTTTCCTCCATAAAAGATGGTGGTTATTGCTTCCCTGATAAAATAAATTTATCTTTTCATCCAGTAAGTCTAATCTTTTATAATGCTTTTTATTGATTTCCCTGGTAAGACTGTAGAATGTTGCTGAAGCCCTCCTCAGGATCTGCTGTCACTTCCCTATTCTTCTTGACACTAGTACAGAGGCTGAGTGGAGGGGCTGAGAAAGGAGAACACAGTGTTGGAGGTGATAAGAAGGTGACAGACTGGGTCTTCTCTGAGACCGGATAGAAAGAGAGCCTCTGTCCCTCAGTGGACCCAAGGGGGAACAGGAAGGATTTGTGTTTAGGGTTAAACCTAAAGGGCAACTGATATTGACAGAAGGGATTTGGTTTTAGTGAGCATAGGACCCACTTTAAGGCGCAAGAACTGGGAACCTCCAACCTGGATTTATGAAGGGGAAATTGTGCCTTGCCAACCTGATGGCTTTCTACAGTGAGGTAACTGACTTAGTGGAAGGACGCAGAGAAGTGAATGTTGTTTATCTTGACTTAACTAAGGCTTTTGACACAGTCTCCTTAGGACCCTTATGCACAAACTGATGAAATACAGACTAGGTAAGCGGCTGGTGTGGTGGACTGAAAACTGACTGATTTCATGTTCAAAGGAAGTCCAGGAAAGGGCAAAAAGATGGGGAGACTGACTTGAGCAGCTGTCATATGAGGAGAGGTTGAGAGAAAGGGCTGTTAAGCCTGGAGCGGGTGAAGGCTCAGGTTTGTGTGATTCATGTGCATAAATAGGTGGTAGGGGGACTAAAGATGATGTAACCAGGCTCTTCTTGACAGGATACGATGCAATGTGTGCAACCTCAAATAAAGGAAATTCCACCTAAATATAAGAAAAGATTTTTATTTTTACTGTGAGAATGGAACTGGTTTCCCAGAGTAGTCATGGAGTCTCTATCCTGGAGATATTCAAAACCCAGCTGGACATGGGTCTGAGCAAACTGTTCTGGCTGACCCTGCTAGCTAGATGATCGTTCCTCAACCATTCTGTGTAAGTCTGTGACTTAAAACAGGTGAAATACAGCACACAATAGTTTAAAATATTATTGTAAAGTTCCCTTAGAAATGGTTGATGAGTACCATTGAATCCATACAACTAGTTACGAGTTTTGCTCATTTTATCCAAAACCACTTCTATTGACACCTCTGTTTGAGACCATATCTTCACCTTTTCCTATATAAAAAGAAAGTTGTAATTGGGGAATTTTATCTGGTTTTCTGTGATGACCACAAAAAGGCTTTTAATCTTTTTTTTCTGTCATTTCTCAATCTTTCAGGTCCTTGCCTCCCTCTTCCTTCTAATATATGAGAACAGGGTTTTACAGACAATTTTTATGATCTTAGCAAATTATTTCTTAAAATCTTTTTCGGTCTGCCCATGATTTTCAATTTAACTTGCCACATTCTACACATTCTCTGTTTTCCTTGCTTTTGATTTCCATACTCCTAATTTAAAAGGATGTATTTTTATTTTTACTAGCCACTATTTTTAGTTATTCAAGCTTTTTCTTTGATTGACTTTTAGGTTTTTATTTTTTTGTGATGGGTCTTCGGAGACTGTTGTAGTTAATACATGGCATAACCTATAATATGATGGTTTCAGATAGGCCTTTTACAAGGGTCTCATCTAACTGGCTCTTCTCAGTTTACTTTTAACAGATTCCTGCTTATTATGTTCTTCCCTTCTTAGAATTTTAAAATCTTTAATTTTTTTTGCTTGCTTTCTTCTTTGAAGATAACAGTAGGTGAAGTATTTCAGAGTATTTCTTTAATAATTTCATCTTGAACAAGAGGCACTGTGCTTTACTCAGAACTAACTGAAGATCTGCTCTTCCACTTGTGGTTTCTTTGACCAGTTATCTTAGAAGCAATTACCTTGTCTAAAATTTTAGGTTCTATGTGACAATTATCAGTTTATGTAAGGCAATTTTCTCAATATTGCCATGAAACGGAGACATGGTCGTACACATGGTCCCACATGTGTTAGTAGAAGCAAGGTCAAAAAATGTTAGCATGCATGTCCAAACAGCTACCATCTTACTTAACAGCTCAGATGCTGCCTTAGTGTAAAACTAATGCAAATTTTAAAGCCTGATAAAATATAGCTTTTCACCTTAAAACTATGGAGAATTTTCTTATTTTTAATGAGCCCTAGTTTATCACCAGATTGTGGATCATCCTTTTAATTCTGCCATCACATTACTTCATCACAGACAAGTGCTGCTTTGAAGTGTCATTGTGCTGTGGAAAATCTGACATTCAGATCTGAATGCAAAATGTAGCACTAAGGAAATGGAAGATGTAGACTTCCAGACAAGGACGTTTCTCTGAATTTTAGTACTCACCTGTATGTATTCTTCCTGTCCCTCTGATTAAAACAACACAGTATCTGTTTTGCATCAGAGAAATTGTCTTCTTTCATTTACCGGTTCCAGAGAAAAAGTCTAAGTTAGAAGAGAGCATAAGGTTTTGTTGTTTTCTTCCCCAGTAAAATGGAGTGAGAAAACCACTTTTTATGATCAATATGGTGCCATTCCTTTTTGTGTTAAAAGCTGTCTGTTGCACTCTGTTGACTCTGCCCAGCATGTTCAGTTACTTTAAAAACGTGAGACTTGAATTATTGCATGAGGAACTTAAGAGGTTACCAAGAAATGCTCTCTTTGGGGCCTGCTTAAGGATGGAATACTAAGAAGTGAAAGTTGTTTTAAAGAAAGAGTAAGAATAAAAAGACATTTAGGTCACGCTTGGGTCATGATATATTAGTTCTCTATTACATACTAAAAAATAATGCAGTGACATCAAATAAATTGAGCAGAAATTGCTTTCTATTTGCACTATTAAATTACCTTAAAAGAAAAATTTTAAAAAAGCAATGCCATTGGTGCATAGGATGATTTGTTTGTACCTAATATATACTAACGGGTCATTGTTGCAAAACAATTAAACCTAATTGTTTAAACTCAGGAGTCTGGCAAAGTGAGGTTTATAGTGGTAGTATGATTTATAGTGCCTTTTAATTAAAGTAACTGAATGAATTGCACACATTTACAGAAGTTTTCAAGGGAGAGAAACAGCATGGGTTTGAAGTAGGGTTTTCTTGGCACACTCATTTGCAAACTTTTGTCATGAATCAGAATGAGAGGGTCAGAATTTGTAAATAGATTACTGATCAGTGCATACCTTGACTAATCCGAATGATATTAAGAGAAGAAAAAGGTATTTTCAGGAAGTGTGAGATTTATCTCTTCCTCTGAGCAATGATCCAATTCTGCACTAGCTGCAATTGTGGCATCTCTCTTAATTGTTCTCTTAATAAATATATCATAGTTTTAAGAACATATTGTAATACAGCTATCATTTTAACTAAGAAAGACAGTAAATACAGTAATTTACAGCTGCAGGATCACTCCATCCTCAATCGTCATGCAGGGTTTTTTTAAAAACAAAGTAAAAGCCATTATCAAAACACAGTCTATGTCAGAAAACAAAGAACATAGTACTAATCTTCATTTATTCTGAGAATTTAAGTAAACAGCATAGAAAGTTTTGTTCTCTGACTACAGACCTGGTCTGTCACTGGTATTAATTATTCCATGTATGTCATTACCATTTATGACTCTAAACTTGATATCTAATGGCACATATCATCATTACTTAGGAGTCTAAATTTGATATTTAATGGCAGCAAGGTCTAAATTTGGGGGACTTAATTCCAGATCCTAGTTCATAAATTTGGCAGTTGTCACTATGATTTGTGGCACTTGGTGATGCCAATTACGGAAACCTAAAGCTCCCTTTTCCCTCTGGAAATCTACGCTTGACTACCCTAGCCTCTCTCTCTCTCTCTCGTGTTTAACAACTGAAACTGACTTCACAGGATTCCTTTATTGACTCAGGGAGCATTAGATTAATTCTCCCTTCTATTTTCTTAAATCCTTATCTGTGTTTGTGTAAATTATTTTGGATAATATTAAATTATTGACGTAAGGAATAATGTGCATTAATATAGTTTACCTAATGACTGGAGTTAACTGCCATTAGATAAAAACCCATTTACTTAATGGTGCTTTGTTTTTATTTTTATTTTAGTATTGTTGTCTAGAAAATAGCTTTTTTAATTATTATCCTGAAGTGCTTAATGTGCTTAGAGGCTGAAGTACATAAGCATTCTGGAGAGAAACCTATTGATAATTAATATACTTCATAGCTTAGAATTTTCCTTTCGAAGACACTTAGCCTAATGGCTATAAGGATTGGGCAAAAATGTACTGTAAATTTTCACAGTCTTCTGTTTTCTGTTTTAGACTGTTTACATGTGAGCTGTTACATAGTGAGCTGCAGGCTGAGGTGACATTATGTCCAAGGCAAATATATATGTGTGGTAATGTATATCCTTTTAATGTTAGCACTGTCTTCTATCAAATGCAATCTGCAGGAAATAGGAAAATAGTTGTCGACAGCAACCAAAGTGTCTGGCTCCCAAATGGAAGTTTCTATACAAGTGACGTGACCAGGTCTCTTACCTGTAAAATAAAATTAAAAAAAAATTTTAAAAAAATTATCTTCCTTTTATTCTGAAAATCATGACTTCAGATACACTGTTGTCCTTCAGATACTTGTATTCAGCAATCTTGCTCTTCTTATTTATGTAAACTTTTCCTTTCATATTTAAAACAACCACTCTAATAGGAAATATTTTATAAATCACACATTGATAGTTATATTCGATGCATTTGACTAGTTTAGATTGTTTGGAGAATGACAGGCATGAAATGCTATTGTAGCTTGTTTATCATCAGGTAGAGCTTAAGGAACAAAAATTTAACTGAAAAATTGTTCTTAGTCTCTAAGTAGGAAATGCTTCAGGAGGCTCTTCTGTCAGTATTGCACAGATTTAAGTTCAGGGTCTGTCTGTGTTGTGAACAACGATGGAAGCAGAAATATTCATGCTACCTCAGTTACCAAAGGTGGCTAATGCTGGCAGTTTATCTGGCCCAATGTTATTTTTCTCTACATTCATTTCAGATTTATAAATGTTAAATCCTGTTTGCTTTAAAAATGTATTTCGTGATGTTTTCAGAAAGTGAGGTTACTATGCCTGACATTAAAATTTGGGAAATATGACCGACATTTCCACGTTATCAGGAAATTATTTCTACAAGAGTCTTGAAACAGAGGGTTAGTGGAAAAGGTGCAAAATGAATTTCAGCTGTGAATATGTTGATGAATGTTGTTTACAGGTTTACAAGCTTATCACAAGTACTTGCAGAGATAACTTGGATTTAATATGAATTGTTGAAAGCATGCATGACCTAGTGCACTTTAACATAAGCAGGAAGATATATTCATGCTTTCTGCTTGTAGGCCAGTATTGAAAGAGGTGAGGACTTTACTCTTCTATTTGGAAAGTAAGTATGTGAAAACTTGCCAATCACTATTACACCCAACTCAGACAATGATAAAATTCCTCCAAAGATTATAATTCTGCTTCATAGCTTTCTACCAAATTATACTAATTTTATTTACTTTACCCTTTTAAGGTTTTTATCCTTGTTCTCCAATTTTGGTTTCTGTGATGACTGTTGCAGCAGGGATGCTATAAGGGATGCTATAAAACAAACCAAAACATTATTAAAGACTATTTTTCCTCTCGTTCATGCCTGAAAGGTTTTTAAGTGTGAGACTGTAGAAAACAATGAGTTAAGAATCCTGAATGTGACTAATTTTTATTAAAAACATCCATTCCCAGTGCATAAACATGTGTTGATATGTAGTTTACCAAAAATATAAATAAAGCTGTGTGCAAAATACAGTTCACATATGTTATTCTCAAGAAAAATAATAGATGCAAGAATGTGTATTTTATACCATGTGCAGGATATTAATTATTAATGTGACCTGAATATATAATATGTTAGTTTGATATAATGACAGATTATATTAGTCTTTTTGCCTAAAGTCTCATGCTATGAAAATGCAAGAAAGGTTTTCAAGATGTTCTTTGCCTAACTTTAGTGGAGGAAGCCTGAGGCTATCATTACCACATAGTTTGTCACTGCAACAGAAAGGAAAACTCCCTGAGCTAAGAACCATAGCAGGATTTTGTCACCCAGGTTTTCAGGAGTCAATAAAGAATAATTTCACCATTGACTTAAACAGGCATGAGGAAATATTCTGAAATATTACTTTGTAGACATTGCAGGAACAGACTCTGTACTATGTCCATTGTCTGACAAGGCAGGAAATGTAAACTGTTTTATTGGAAACATGAGCTGCGGATATGATATCTGAAGTAAAAATTATGGTCCAAAAATCTGCTCAGATGTTGAGAAAAATGTTTAGAGATGTCTAATCTTACTAAAAAGCTCTCTTTTAGGTCCTTTTAAGTTAATAAGTTAAATCTTATGTGGCAAGCTCTAAACTGACCTGGTGTCTGTTTCTACAAAACTGTGTCAGAAACTACACAGATTCATACCTAAATACCCCTCAGATATGGAAACGCTGAACATTTCTGGAACATGTCAGATGAAAATGGTTTCTTAGGAAATGCTTATAAAATATTTAAAATAAATTTTAAGATATCTTTTTTCGAGTATCACAGTATCACAAGGTTGGAAAAGACCTCTGAGATCATCTAGTCCAATCTAAGTAAAGCCACTGTTAATAGTCCTTAAATTCTATATCAGTAGCTTAAATGTTAGACTGCTTTAATAAGAACATAAAAGTTTCAGCCCAAACCCTTGTCTCCAGCTTCTGCAAATATTCTGTAGCCAGAGCAATAAGTTTTTTCAAGATTAGTGGTCTCCAAAATAAGGTTGAAAAAAGGACACTCAGTAGTCACATGCCTCGAAGGAGACCAAATGAAAACAAAGTGGTTCTTCAGCTCATGTTCGTGAGAGGTTTTGAATTTCAGTTCTAGGTCTCAAGATCACTTCTGGTTTCACTAATTTAAAAAGTATAGAAGACCAGAAAGTAAAACTTAGAGGCAGGGGTCTTCTCCTGGTTACGTTCTTTAACCACCAGGTTAGTAATGTTGCCTTTGTTTTAGATAGTCCAAAATGTTCGTGCTCTGGGACAAAAGGAGGGAGATGCTTGATTAAGGCCCACACTCAGGATTTTCACAGAGAACAGAATTCCTTGAAGGCTGAGGAAAGGTGAGGTTGACATTGCTAAACAGTAGTGCTGTGGTTCTGCTGGTAGCTCTTTCATTCTTCTTCCTGAGGCATCACTTACCTCCCCTCCCAGCCCCTGATGGTATGCATGAAGCCAGTCACAATGAGGAGAGAAGGAAGAGCACTCAGCAGTTCAGCCCTGCTTAATCACAGGGGAAGGTACACCTGCATTACATTCTAATGCGATGGATCAAATATACAGGGATGCCACAACCTCCTAAGATTTCATGGTAAATCTGTGCCTTTTATAGTGTCTGGATACCTAACCGTAAGGTTTGACTTGACATTGAGTTGCAGACACTAAAAATTGCTCTTATAGCAGCTACCTAAATCTCTATTTATTGAAGAGCAGCTCTCAACAGTATGTAGAGCTATGATTACAACTAAAGTCTTCTGAGACCTAAGGATGTATTCTGGCAAGTAGTTTACCCTATGTACTGTTACTGCATTACACTTTAGAGTCTGTATTTTCATTTCTTTGAGACCACATTTTGACTTTATATAGCAATTAAGTGTCTTAAATTTTTTCATGCAACAGATGGAATCATTTCCCTTTCATAAGTATTTAAAGAATACAGCTGTCCTGGTTATGACTTAAGTAGGAGAGGGGTTTGGAAGACATACAATGCAGCCACTGCCAATTTGAGACATCATAGTGTCAGACAAGAAGGAGTTAATGTGGACTTAAATATATCTGAAAGCAAACACACTTAATGATAATGACAAGTACTTATGCAAATGAACTGCTAATACTCATCTGCCAGAGGTGATTAAGTCTTTTAGGCCAACTGGAGATTTCACCCAGCAGGGACTATTTGGAAGCTGGTAAAAGACAAAGGCTTAAAGAACTTCAGGGTTTATAGCTCTAGTGCTGCATTTAAGCCACATTTCTCTGAATTATTCTGTCTTTCTGCCCTTTTTCTTCCCCCAAGAAGGAGGTCACAACTTCAGTTACTTTGCAAATCTTTTAACCTATACATTTTATGGCCTGTAAGAGCACGGTAACCTATCCCAGGGTGATATGCTGGTATTAAATAGACTAGCATAATGAGTGGACCTAAGGGATTGTCTAGCCTGATACTTAATTATGTAGACTAGGATCAAGGGGGAAAATGGAGGAATTACATCTGTCTCTAGCTGCAATATTGTATGTCCACAAAAAAAGTTATTGATAGTTTTTTATTAAAAACCTTGTTTTGATGAAAGAAGTCAGTATAGGCATGAGTGAAATTTAGGCCTATTTAAATAGGTGAAAAGAGATATTTAAGCAAAATGAGCTACCCTGTGTGAAACACAGAAACCAGAAAAGTTTTAGCTGCTGGAATGGCATTGTAATAGTTCATTTTTTGTTCTCAATACTTCCCTTAGTGTATCATTTTTATGTGCTGTTATCATATATTTGAGTGCTATTGGAAACCAAGGAGTTTTCAAATGGCTAATTTTCCCATTGTCCTGTATTTCATTAGTGAAATACTGTCCTTTCCTGAAGGGGAAAGACACAAAGACGACTCTAATGCAAACCAGCACAAAAGTTAGTAACTAGATGATGTTAGTCTAAGAAAAAAAAGGTTGAGTATTTTTGCAGATATGGAAGACAATAGGTTTGGAATAAGCATGCATCGTTTTCAGATGAATATATATATGTACATGTGTATATGTATAGATATGTATAATATTAGAACATCACATCCAGGTTCTGCATCTCATACAAAAGGATGTTTTCCTTAATATATTTTCCAGTCAAGCAGAAATTGGGTGTTTTATATCTGCAGCTAATAAAAAAGGAAACTTATTATCAGAATTATTATCTGGTTTGTGCTGTTGTGACTAGTATTTCAGAAAAAAATAGTTGTACAGGCTTATGACTCAACAGCTTCAGGAAAAATCCAGTAGTTAACAGGTGTTACCAATCACTCCTCAATCTGGTCTTCATAGCTGGGAGAAGAGGATCCAGCTGTCTGAGGTTTTCTGATTAAAAATTCCTTCTTATTAATATCCCAGTCTTTTGCTTGTGCCCACACATGTTTTATACTTTTCTTTGGGCTTGGGGAAATGAATGGATTAGTAGTATCATGCCTCTCAGTCAATAAGTTAATTAAAGGCTGCATGTATAAAATGGAACAATGAATTATTTAAAGGATAACAAACATGATCTAAAATTCCATTTACTCACATTTCAAGTCAATTTTTAGTTTCAGAATTCCTATACCAAAACCTAATATTTTTGCATATTGTTAGAAGTAAATGTTTGCAAAAACACATTTGCTAAAGTTTCAACTGAAAGTCTCTTGAGTGTTTTGTGACTTTACATTTGGGATGTTTGATTTTCTTCGTATTCCCTGTCCCCAGTGAAATTTCCAGCACTGGATGGAGGATACAGAATTGTTTGTCTGAAGGTCAGCACTAGATGTAACGTGTGGTGTAGATCTGGACTCAAATTGCATGTCCTGTCTTGTTTGGAGAATCTCTGTTTAGATATTGGTATGACTTTATAATGAGTCATCTGAAACTTCAGAGATAAAACCCTTCCAAATTAGGATCTGAGTTTTACAACACAAAATACATATACACTCATTTACCACATCCATGTGCTTGTTTTTCATACACCTAATTGAGGCAACCTGTTTTTCTGTGCAGAACACTGCAGTACAAATATTTTTGTTGATTTCCCTGGAACATTTGCAAGCCTATGGTAAGACTAGACAGAATATTTTCCTACAAAAGGGTTTTATTTCTTGCCGTTTAAAAAGCATTACTGACTGTCTTTACAGTAACATATTTTTCTGCACCTTCATCATCACTCTCAGCATGGAAGGCCCTGTAAATCTGCAAGACTGACTGTCAGCGGGACATTTAACTTATGGTGTCCTAATTAGAAACAACTTCAGAACGTTTCTTTTATTTGGAGCCAAAAGAGGCCACTGATCTATTGTTCATAATGACTGACATCCATTTGGCATAGGAGAATGAAATATCTACTTTCTGAATCTGATTTATGTGTTGTAGTGTTTATTTTAATAACTGAAATCCATGGTAAATATTTATAAAGTATCTCACAGATGTAAGGACTAAAGTCCCACAGATATTCAATGAGAGCTGGGATGAGGCCCCTTTGACCGAAGAGTGGACAGTGTATTCCTGCTGCACCACAGATGCTGTCATTCACCCCGTAAGCCCACAGGATCCAACCCAAAGGCTTAGACATTAAAAGTAGTTCGCTCATGAGAATCGTGGCTGACCAGTCCTGCTGTAGCTAGCAAGCACAAGTTCAGGCACCCCGATGGGGTGTTTTTTACAGCCTGTGTCATAGAGAGGTATTCTGAAATTAAATGCTTCTTTATTCATCATAATCACATTCTCATTCTGATTTCAGTGTGAGACATCAAACAATCTTTCATGAAATATGCTCTGTAAAAGAAATCAAATTCCATATGTAATTTGGGAGTTTACATTTATGTTCTTCAGTTGTATTCCAAAAATCTTGAATTGCTAAAGACTGAGGAGACCATGATATTTTTTCTTGTTGCCCACAATTTTTTTCCCAGGATTGAGAAAGTTTTGCCAGGCTTTCTGATTATTTTGAGAGTTTCCACCTCCGAAAGCTTTACTTCTTCAAGAAATTTTAAGCTCTGCACTCACTTCTCACTTCTGAAACTTACCTAATCAAGTTCCTACCCAAGAATGGCAAAAGACCGTAGAGCTCTCCGGGGCCATGCCCAGCATACTTGACTTTGGAAAGAGATTGGAAAGCAGCAACCTTGAAACAGCGGGTTTTTTTTTCTTTTTCTTTTTTTATAAGGAGTCCTGGAAAGATTTTATACAACAACTTGTATCATCATTTTTGGTTGAGATGCAAGAGGTGATCTATTACAAGTCTGGGGCACCAACAGATAAAAGGTATATCTATACTTAATAGCTCTTTCATTTAACGGAAACATCCAGTACTCTTATTATTCTTAAACATTTAAATGTATAACATCCTTTTCAATTGCATTCAGATGTTGCCTGCCTGATATGTGTGTCAGTTCTTGGAAAATCTGAACAGGTGTTAATCTCATTTTTATGATTGGATCTAAGAAGTTTCAATAAATAGAGAACATAGGAGTGTATGTATGAAGTGTACATTCCATAGCCATGCAATCCTTTCCTAAGGAAAGCAAAGACAAAAACATTCATTTTGGAAGAGAGAGGTTAGTATTCTGTAAACTAGCGAACAGTAGCCTGACCATGACATTAGCGCTTTCAATGGTATAAAATGCTTTATTTAATAATATAACTTTTCGGCAAAATATAGTTGTTCTCAGGTTGAGTAAAGTTCGGGATTTTTATGTAACTACCATTCTTTTGCATAAGCAGCATCCAATTAAAAGGTACATATTTGTAGGTTATTAAGGGATTCTCCCCACTTACTGCCTCTCCTCTCCCCCTAATTTTAGCACTGTGAGAATCTACTCTGTATTGGACTGGCAGTATTAACTGTAGAATTTTATGTGAGTACATCTAAAGCACACATGTACTGTCCTCTTGTGCTTAGGCATGCATATAAACTTTATGTGCAGGTCCAAAGTCAAACACAGAATTTGGTGATGTTTACGTCATTGACATATATCTTTTCTATAAGGGAGTTAGTAAAATGTGATTAAGAGTCAATTTTTAATCCCAAATGAGAATGCCATGCAAATTAACGTGCATCTTCCTTGTTTTTCTGTCTTAATAATGACATATCAGCCTTGGACTGAAAGTAATAGAATCCTATACCTCTGTCATTTGATGCAGAAGGAAAAGTGAAATACAAAATATCCTTTCAAGCGTAGTGGTATCTTCTTTCCTTCTAATATATCCTGAACTAATCCATTCTAAACATGGGTATTTTTTGCCTAAACAGACAATTACCTAGATTTTGTTACAATCAACCCTCAACGACTCTTTTAACTGTCATTCTGTGAAAACAATTCAAAGCCCTATTAATAGTGATAGTAAGCATGAAAAGCCCTATTCTTTTAAATTCAAAATGTTTCTGTAAATTTATTCATGTTCCTGTTTCTTTTTCTTCTTTTTTTTAAACAATTTATATGTTTCGTCATGCAGGTGAAATGAGTGTAGGCTGAGTGGAACTTTCATAAGAAGGTGAAGTTGTTGTCAGCTTTTGTTCCTCCAGGGGAAGTATCTGGGGAAAACAGATAATTACAATGCCGATTTTTATTATCAAAATAATGTGCTAAATTTATGACCTGATAAATCTGTCCTTGGATGGAGATTCTCATTTTGATAATCCCCCTAAAATGAGTAATAAAGCACCTCTGGTAGCAATAAACCATTTTTCTTTGACATTTCATGATAAGAGTAACAACAAATAAAGAAGGAACTTCAAAGATTGCTTACTTCAAAAGCTCTATAAAGTCTATTTGAATAAAATCCACAACTTCCATAAAAGTGGTGTTGAAAATGTCATGAATTAAATTAATGGTCTACATCTCTTTGCTTCATATTGTCTGTATTTTAATCATAATTTATTCTTCAGCACATCCTGCATGTTGTTGATTGAAGGAAATATTAAATCCAGCTGAGGTTTAAGCAATTTTAAAAGGAATGAATGAATGTAATTAGACATGTTAATAGCCCTGAATCTGATTTTTTATTTGCTGCTGTCTGTCATATGACAGATCAGTAAGCTTTGCTTTTTATAATGATCATTAATCTTTCACAAAGACTCAAAAAATATCCATTCTATAGCTCCATTTATTTTAGTTTTCTCTATCTAGCATTGTTTTAATCTTACTACTCTGCAAGGAAAGTGAACCACTGCTGATTTAATCAATGTCTGAAAAAAACCCCAAACTTTTTCTAAAAAAAAATAAAGTTTATTTAGGAGTAAACCCTTACCTTGAGGAGCAAGAGATTTTGTGATATATAGAGTGTAGCGTTAAAGCCTGGGAAGTAACACATAGAATAACACAGAGGCCTTGACAGGGTTTGATAATGAGCTGAGAATTGTCTAACCTTGAAGTAGTGGAAAGTCCAGCTCAAGGCCTGGGCACAAGTGCTTTAACCCAACCACTGAGGTTAAATTGGTGCGTGGAAAATGACTTTGCAAAAAGATTGGTGTAAAAGACCAATTTGTGTTACAAATAAATGATTCTGAGTGGGACTTCATTTTGAACCTGCATCAGAGTCTGTACCTTTATCCGCTGCAATACAGGAGGTGTAAAAGTTCCCCAACTCTTACAGCCAAGTTCATAGCTTTAGTTTTGCGAATTTTTACGTCTTTCTGTTCTCCCCTACTGTGGAGAAATCTCTTCTTTGTTAGATTTAGCCTGGGGTAACTATAAAGCTATGGGTTAGTATGAATCGGAACCACGCACATAAGGTCCATTAGTGTAGATATCCTGATCACCAAGGGTTGGCCTTTCCTCCAATCTATGAATGTCTTGCTTTCGATTCCGGGTCACTCTTGCACTGTATCGCAGGAAATGCAGTATTGACAATCAAGGAAATAGAGTTTAACTGAGTCCCATTGTATTGTAGCATTAACCACAGCACAGGTTGCAACGCTAGTCTGTGTACAGGTGCCTGAGCTAACTGACTAATGAAAGCTGATATACAAATAGCTAGAGATATATTGGAATCAATGAACAGTGTTTCTCTGTTGTGATTTCAGCTGAGACAAATCTTCGTCTGTTTTCTCTATTAGCTTTACACCAAGAAACTATTGCCCCTTCTGGATGTTTATCTGTCACAAACATTGTGCATCTTCCTCCCTGTCCTTTGTCTTAATACTGTTAAACCTGTTTCTCAAGGAAAGAATCTTATTCGACTTGTCTCTCAAAATGTAGTCCCTCGTTTCTACCCCTGTCCAGGCCCTATAAATTTGGGATTTCTGTCCAAATTGACAGAGGGAGAAAAATCTTTGTGAAATACAGGGTTTGAAATTCAGTGTGTCCATATCAGTGTGGTCAAAAACATATCTTAAAAAAATGCATTTCTGAAAGAAAGTATTTGAGCAGAGGACAGACAATAGTGGGAGTGTACGATGATTAACTGGAGAAAAAAGAGATCTAGAGTGTCCTGCCTGGAGGGAGAATGTTTTTCTTGGAGTACTCGCTCTGTCATGCATTAGTGAATCTCATCATGAACAATTATTTTCACAGAACTAGTTTTCTCCAGTTATCCAACTTCAGATTCCTCCAGCATATTCAGTGATCATAAAAATGTCTCTCCGAGGCATGAAGAAGTCAAGAGTTCTCAATGAGCTCCATTGGAGCGTAGAGTTAAATGACGGCAGGACAAGCAGGGGAGTGAGGAGACTCCTCCAGACTCCTGGCCAAAGTGGGGCCAGGTTTGACCCTCTGGACCACCAGGCTTGACCCCCTGGATCATCATGATTAAAGTTCTGTTGCTTATAATGAAAAGCAGACTTGCTGATGCTTTCCTGAATGGTGCTATATGGCTTTCTGGAGCTGGGGTGCCACTGACTGTGTGAGCTACTAGGCGTTATTTAAGAGCTGTGTATTATACTCCATTATCCACCTACCACAATAAAAAGACATATCTTTTTCTGTTTTGTTTTGTTTATGTAGAATATGCAAGCCTAAGCAGGGTTAGTATCTATTGCTATACATATCACTATTATTCATAATCTTCCTCCCTCCCAATCTGCCCTGTTGTTTTCCATGCATTTTTCATATGTGTCATTGCTAATAGTGACGCTCTTCTTTCTTAAGCCTTGATTTTATCTAAAATAGTAAAAATAGAAGGAAAACCTCAATTGCATAAGAATGCTAGGTTACACTGCATCAAAACTAGTGCTGTGTCATTTTGTAATAGCACATAAATTTTCTCACTAAGACTGACCTTAGTGTCAGTTCCTTATCCATTGGGGACCTAGATAATACAACTACATCCTTTGAGAGTATAACTATTGCTGGAGTAATGTTGGACAGATATTTATCTGTGAACACTTATGTTAGGTAGCTTGATATTATTGGCCTTTCCCAGAAGGAATTGATATTCTAATATAGTGTTCCCAGGCTGTATTTCAGTTATCAATATTAACTTCACACAAATTTCTGCAGCAGTTGTATTCAGCAACAAAAGTTCCCTTTAAGAAACCCCAACCATGCAAATACGGTAACTGAATCCTTGTGTAGTTGAGCTACAGAGTAACAATACACCAATGCCCGAATGTTTCTTTGAGATCACATTGGTTTCCTCCTGGGATAGCTGTAAAAGGTCAAGAAGCATAAAGTCAAAGAGGGAATAACAATTAAGGAAACTGATCCCGTATGTCACCAAATAACCTTTCCTATTCTTGTGTGACTTCCTTAAATTAACATGGTCAGATGCAAACACAAACATGCCCAGGTTTTTTCTAGTAAGACAGGCAACTTATAATAAGGCTTGTAACACTACATGTACCCTTTTTATCTGTGAACTCAGTCAGTGCTAAATATTGCTTTGTCTGCTATTGAAAAACCCAGTCAGCCTTTTTCTTTAGCTTTAAGTTTATTCCAAATATACTTTGGATGCAATGCGGGGGAATCAATGAAGTGAAGGATGGTGGGTTGCAGCATGGATACATACACAATATGGAAGTTTCAGGTTTCTGAGGCAGTTCATGTCTAATGTCTCAACCACTATTTCTCACAAAACCTTAGAAAAGTGATAACCTAGAGAGAACACTTCAATATAGATAATATCAGTGCCACAAAGCTCAACATATTGTCATTTTTGGTTACCTTTGTTTTTAAAGATAATGTCCTAGTTCTTATTTCTTCTTTAATTTTCATAATACAGTTTGTCTCCTCAAATTTAATTCATTTATATTTTGCACAAAGGGGTAAATGTGGAGCATTAACTCTTAAATGAAAAAAAGCTTGTAAAGTTAATTACTAAGATACTTTTATGTTTTACATTGTACATTTATATTTGTGTTATGTAGATGTCAGGAAAATTTGTGCAAAAAGTAAGGTATATTGTGCAGTCATATGTTTCCAGTCAAAGATGTCACTAGATGATGTAATATAAGCATAATACTTCATATTACTCTGCAATCATCTTCTTGTATTTGATGGTCCTGTAAAATACGTCTTGAGGAAACACTGAAATCAGTTAATGAAGAGTGTGCTTTAAAATGCCAAGGGTGTCTTTTTCATAGATATTCATCTTATAATAATGCAATGCAGTTTTGTACCATATATTGACATTTTCTAAAGCAGAAAGGAATAATGAAACAGTGAATTTATTTTCATACTTCATTATTCAAAATTAAATATATATTAGATGGCTGACATTGGTTTTTCAAGTTTGGAACTTAAGCTTATGTTTACTTTTTATGGGTTCTGAATGAAGAGAAGGTGAGAAGCTTGAGAGGTGGGCCTGTGGAAACCTCTTGAAGTTCAAAGAGGCCAAATGCAAGGTCCTGCACCTGGGTCAGGGCAATCCCAAGCACAACTACAGGCTGGGTGGAGAATGGATTGAGAGCAGCCCTGCAGAGAAGGACTTGGGGTTGTCGGTGGATAAGAAGGTCAACATGGCCTGGCAATGTGTTCTTACAGGCTAGAATGCCATCTGTATCCCAGGCCGCATCAGAAGAAGTGGGATCACCAGCAGGTAGAGGGAGGACAGTCTTCTCCTTTACTGTGCTCTAATGAAATCCCTACCCGGAGTCCTTTGTTCAGTTCTGGAGTCATCAGCACAGGAAGGACATGGATCTATTAGAGTGAGTCCAGAGGAGAGTTGCAAAGATCATTGGAGGGCTGGAGCACCTCGTGTAAAAAGAACAAGCTTAGGGAGTCAGAGTTGTTCAGCCTAGAGTAGAGGCAGCCCCAGGGAGACCTTATAGGAGCCTTCAAGTACTTTAAGGGGGGCCTACAAGAATGCAGGGGAGGGGCTCTTTATCAGGGAGTGCATTGATAGGACACGTTTGTATGATGAAAGAGGGTGGATTTAGAATCATAGAATCATAGAATCATCTGGTTGGAAAAGACCTCTGAGATCATCGAGTCCAACCATACCTGTTCACTTACTAAATCGTATCCCTAAGAAACTTATCTACCTGCCTTTTAAACACCTCCTGGGATGGTGATTCAACCACCTCCCTGGGCAGCTGTGCCAATGCCTGACCATCCTTTCAGTGAAATTTTTCCTGATGTGTAGTCTGATCCTCCTCTGGCACAACTTGCGGTTGTTTCCTCTGGTTCTGTTGCTTGTCACTTACAAGAAGAGACCAGCACCCACCTCACCACAACCTCCTTTCAGGTAGCTGTAGACAGTGATGAGACCCCCCCTCAGCCTCCTCTTCTCTAAGCCAAACAACCCAGTTCCCTCTGCCACTCCTTGTAAGGCTTGTTCTCCAGCCTCTTCACCAGCCTTGTTGCCCTTCTCCTAGTTTAGACATTAGGAAGAAGATTTTTACTGTGAGGGTGGTAAGGCACCAGAGCATGTTGCCCAGTGAAGTTGTGGATGCCCCGTCCTTGGAGGTGTTCAAGACCAGGTTGAACAAGGCTTTGAGAAACCTGATTTAGTGGAAGGTATCTCTGCCTATGGCGGGGGTTGGAGCTAGATGACCTTTAAGGTCCCTTCCAACCCAAATCATTCTATGATTCTATAATTCTATGATTCTATGAAATATGTTTTCATTCACTCACACTTTATAAAGAGATACATGTCCGTCCCCCCCCCAAAAAAAAGGAAGAAGCTTGATTTGTAGAAAAACACAGAATCCAGAAAAGGAGGAATGACACTTGAGTAAAAGTTGGAAGAGAAAAGCATTCTTGAATCTTAGATTATTACAGATAGGCAGATCTTAATTTTTGAAACATCTGCTACTGTAAGGATGAGTGTTAAACTCCTAACAGAAATAGAATTACTTGTAATGTTTAAATTATATTAGAAAGCTTTATTCTTTTCTCACATAACAAATGCAAGGAGAAATCTCAACCTGAATTGATGTAAATCCTAATGAGTAAGCAAAACCAAGAGCTCTTAGATTCAAGTCTTTACAAGTTGGATAGCCTAAATATGAGCCAGACTAGTACTGTATGTTGAGCCATCTCGGCAAAATGTGCTGAAAACCTGAAATACATTCTTGTCACACAACACTAGTTCAATGGATCTTTAGTGTTAGCTATTGTTAAGTAGTATATACCATCATTTATATGAACTTTTTGCTTATGAATAAATGTCTATCTAAATACAATATTTAAAACTGCATTAGCTTAGAGCTATGTTGTCACTATTACCTTTACTTATTTGTAGGAATTTGTGTAGGAGTATTGCCTTATTAAGTGGTGTTAAATACGATTTTGCATGCCTCTCACAGTTTCTGTGCCATTAAATACTTATCACGGTCAACAAAAGTTCTGAGAAAATGATGAGGGCTTAATTATTTTGGACAGAGTTTATATTCCTATTATTACTTGTTTTGTAGTGTTAACTATTCTAGATTTTTAAAAATAAGACTTAAAAGCTAGAAGACATTAAAATAATTGAAGAAAATACTAAATATTAATTGGAACTGTATTTGATAGTGGACAGAAAACAGCCCTTTGGATCATAATTCATATATGGAACTTTACTTCTTGGAGATTTTGTAGGAGATGACAGTAAACAGCTAAGGAAAAGATAATTAACACACCTGTAATGACCAAGGATTTATAGTTTTACATAAAAGTGTTAGTTTGCAATATTCAAAGAATGGAAGCACAGAGGACAGTGGAGAAATGTAGTATTACATATTGTAAACCTAGTGAGCATGATGGATGCTTATGTAGCATATAATTTAATTACTGATACATAAATACATCATTAATTGGAATGTTACGATTTTAAACTGAAATCATAGTGAGAAACTGAAACCGATAAAGGAAATATCTTTGTTAGAGAGTTAAGTTTTAAATTTAGTTTCTCGGGGGGAATAAATTCTACTGCTTAAGTTGATTTTTCCACCTTCTCTCTTTTCTTTTAACTAAGCTAAAATACTAGCTTTTGCTAAATCCAAAATATATTATGTTGCTTAACTTTTTAGTTAATTCTCAAGTAATAATTTATAGAAGTGGAAGCCTGGACCTAGTGAAGTTGAGATTTTGGAAGTATGGTTTAAGCTGTCATTTTTGTGTTATAAACCTGATGCAAGGCACTATAGCTATGTGTATATTGCTAAATAAGAAGAAAAGCAATAAATCTTTGGTGTCACTGCTGAGCATACTGACTGGTTCATATTCAGACTACAAAAGACTAGGCTTCTGCTAAAATGCCTTCCCAAATAAAAAAAAAAAATTGTTTGAAAAATTTTAAACAACCCAAACAAAGCTAGTGATTAACTTAACCTATGTGGATAATTTGAGCTCAGACCTTGACCTCCCTTCTTAGTCATCTTTCATTTAACAGTATAGACATCATGCAAAACTTCGTATTCTGAGCTCTGCGCTTTGGACGTTGCACTGACAGATACTGGGAAGTTTATACTTATATGGGATAGTATTTCTGCACAATTGTTCTTTTGATTATGCAATGACTGAATTTTCCAAAGGAATTAGATGCTTGTTTAGTATCTAACTCTTTTTTTTTTATTTTTATTTTGGCATATGGTAACCATATCTAAAGACAAAAGCCATTGTGTGTTACCCAAGAGGAAAGCAGGCCTGAAGATAAGTATAAAATACAGTCAAAGACCATTTTAGATTTCCTTTGCTTTGTGATTGTCACCATGTGGTTTTAGGTTGGATTATTTATAATGTATTTTTTAACATGGGCTAGACTTTAAAGTTCTGTTTTATTTTTTTCACAGTTTTAAACCATGTACAGTCGTTAAAGCTCAAGTACATTTCCTCAGCTTCGCAATTTAATTCCCCACAACCTCAGGCAGACCCTAAGCACGTTAGCTCTGCTAGATATGTGAGAGAGCAAGCTCTTTGTTGCTGTTTAAGTAGATGTTTACCATCTAGAGTTAGGAATAAAGCTTAGGTCCTCGGAGTCATGCTTTAGCAGTATCTTTGTCTTCACACTCCTTACGGCAAGACATTATATTCCTAACCACATACTTGGAATTATATGTCTAGCAAATGTAAAGCAATTTAAAATCTTTGAAAATTTATATTTGCTTAGATCTAATTGCAAGATCAATGTGTCCAGTATTCCCTGAGCCCTGAGGTACACCTTTTTTTTTTACTTTACAAGTGAGTGTGGGTTTACTGCTGCTTACACCTGCTGAGATGCAATGCATAGGTTGTCATGGTAGAAGGAGGCAGAGGCTTTCAGATCTCCAAAGGGGTTGGCTGGCCACAATACCAGGACTCAGCAAGGTGATCTGATACCCAGGCAAGCAGATTTTGTGCAAATGCAGCCCTTTGAATTACCCCTTCTTCATGAATTTTTTTTTTTTTTAAAAAAGGGTTTTTTTTTTTTAAATCTACTGCCCTGTGGTATCCCCTTTCTGCTAACAGAACCACTATTGTTTTTCCTGGTTCCCTTTTTCTGTGTCTTATTTGATACAACCTTCTCCCTCCAAACCACTGTGCTCTCCTTCCCTGTTAGAAATAAAATGTCTGCTTTCTTTTACAAATGACATAACTAATCAGATTCTGATGGAGAAAAATTGAGACAACTAACACATATTCATTACCATGAGTGTTGTGCAGACTGCATTTTTTTTCCTCACAAGATTGATTAATTAAATATTTATGAAAGAGAAACACCTGGCACACTTCCATAAACAAATAGGTCTCCTGTGGGTTTGCAACAGCTGAGGAGAGTTTTGAGGGACTACAGGGACCTGAGGGTAAAGACTTCCTCACAGCTTGAGTTCTTACACGTTGCTGTTTCTCATAAATATGCACCAACACACAAATAATTTCTATTTTGAAGACAGAAAGTAGAATATCAACAGATGAAATCTAAAAGACAGCCAAAGAGAAAGGTAAAGATTAAGCAGAAGAGAGATATTGTGCGTGGGGAAGATGTCTCAGTTTTATTCACCTGAGAAAAGTCTAACATTAAGGAGGCTCGAAAAGAGGCCTGTTTTTAAGGTATTTTTCTAGGGCTGCTAGTTCAACAGTGGAAGCCAAAGACTGAAGAGATCTGTTGAAATCTAAGGGCAAGGGTTAAGAAATTATGCAAGACACCTAAAAGTGGGAAAATCATTCTGTTCACTATTTCAGCTGCTCTTCCAGATGGATCTGCTTTATAGACACGTCCCTGACTCTTCATCTTCAGTTCAATGTTTTCACTGGTATGTCACTGCTTTAAAAATAAAAATAATTGTGCCACTGACTTCAACTACAATTTAGCTGGCATGATTGCTTTTATCGAACACTGCTTTACTGTGGCCAGTTTCCTACAACTGATTGTCTCAGTTCTTAGGAGTGGAAGTAATGTAGCTGTTAGTGTCAAATCTTTGTGCAATATCTTTTACATGTACTTACATGCCATGTGCTTTCTGTATATTGCATTATAATTCATCATACTCCAGCTACGATTTTTTGTCTGGAAACCTAGCAAACCAGCCTGTTGCACCAAAGGTTCAACCTATCTGAGAAATTATCAAGATATATTAACTGTATCGTGTTCCTGAGGCCATATTAAAAAATTAGTTGTTCTGATGAGAGTTTCTGGTTTTGGTCAAGTGTTAATTTATTTGTCAAGTACGGACACAGCAAAATATATGGGTTCACAAATTTTTACAGAGTAAGTTTTTAAAAAAACACTTGAATTTGTTTTTATTCTTTGCCAAAGCTAGACAATTATTAGAAAAGGTCCTTTGGCATTTGGCATTTATAAATTCTGAAACAGAAAATGTTGTTTATGGAACAAAAAGGTGTTTGTGCAAGATCAAATGGCTAATCATTGAACTAATACAGATCAAAACTTGGGTGCTTTTCAATAGGCTTTTCTTTGGTCAAGAGATTTTTCAGTATGTTTCATTTGAATTGAGTATTTCTGAGCTGTGAATTGTTTTAGGTGTTAAAATTGATAGGATCATAAACATTTCAGTCTATTTAAGAAGAGTAAATGTGAATGATCTTTGATGAGGTTCTGCAAACACAACTGTTTTGTAGTAATGAAGTCTTATGATGTGTATAATAACGTGGAGATAAAGCAGCATTGTGTTTCATATTAAGAATAGGTAGTAATTTGTCTTCTACGCAACCTCTGGAAGGTGAAATGCTATTGTTGTTACTCCTATAAATTTTGATCAAAAAGCTAACGAAATAAATAAAGGTTTTTCATGAGCAGCACTATATCAGAGATGAGGTTTTACGTGCTATTACTTGTATGGTGCATACTTTCACTGTGTAGGGTTTTGGGGAAGGTTTACTTATACAGGATGCAGAATTACTATTTACATGCTAATTTCTTTTTTAATTAGCTTCACGTGTTTTTCCAGAAATAATAAACATTAGTGTGCCGTATAACTTGATGTAAAACCTCTTCAAAAGGTAGTTACAAAGACTTATTTAATCTAGAGCAGATTTCTTACGTACCTGCAGTTTCTTTTGTCATTTCCTTAGGCATTTATAATAACAGTATAATGCATTCGAGGTTTAACCTGTTTCTTTAATGAAGGTCTTGAGCCTACTTTCTGTAAAAATCTAAAATCACTCTTTGAAATTATGTGAATAGTAGATGTCTGAGGACTGGAGAATTCAATCCCTAACCATCAAAAATGTATTGTAATTGTATATGGTGAAGGTCTTAAATGTCCTGACTAGAAAGTATTAATACTGAATGGTAGCAGATAGATCTTGATTTAAGAAAATGTCTTTATTTCCTGCTAACCGAAAATGATCACAGGATTGTTTAAAAAGGATGAACCATTGAAATCACCTTGTTAGATATAAATACTTAATAGTGCCCATTATAATGAGATAAAAAATGATGGTTTTAAGGTCAAGTGTGAGAAAGAGTAAGTTCAAAGACAACGTAGATCCTTCAACATAATATAACCTAGCTTTAAAAGGGAAAAAGGAAATGCATTTCTTGATGAGAAGAAAAGCCTCATGTAAGCTTGATAAATATTCTAGGTTTGTGTGTAATGAGAAGTGGAATCTGATGAATGAAACGTCACGATAAAATCATTTTAATCAATAATGGAATGTGACATTGTTCAGACTGTAGTAATATGTCTTCCTCTTTTTATTTTTTCGCTGTGGTATGCTTTCCTTACATTTTCTTCTTTAAAATAATTTTGGGTTGGATATCTGGTCTTTTTTTAATTTGTTAACTTGAGATTGGTTATGCTAATGTAATATTGTTGCAACATTTCTTCTGCAGCTAAAATATTGACTGTGTAATGTTACCATTCTAGACATAAACCTAGGAAAATAGGCGAAGTACATGAAAGCATAGCATTTTCTGGGAATGTTTATGAATTCAGAAAATAATTTCATTTCCCCTCCCCCCCGCCTCCACCAGTTGATACTTTTACATATAAAATTGGGACTCGATTACAGTAGATGTCATCTGTGTGTAGGGATTGCTTGTTCAGACTCTTGGGTAATGTAACAATGACCCCAGCATAAATAACTGTGGATAAATTATGTGCTATTGCATGCTGGTTGTCATTTACTTTGTTGCAATGTTTGCTTTAGCGTAATAAAATGACATCTTTATTTTTCATTATTGTGATCTTGTGTTATGACAGTAAAAATGATGATTTTATAATGCCTTCTGATGATAATACTTTATCATCCTCATGGACTCTTTTGCCTGAAAGTGCTGAAGTTAATTTTGAATGTTAAGCAGACAGTCTGTCAGTTTATCTTTGCATTTTCTCTAGAAAGTAACTGAAAGACATCATTGTACCACAAGGTTTGTTTTTGGCAAAACTAGCACTAACTTCTCCTGAATCCCACTTTTGGTCCCAAGACCACCTTGCTGTGGACCTTTCTGGACCTACCAGCTGAGGCTTTGCAGTGTGCAGGAATCGCAAATGTGCATAACACTTCCGTTTCAAACTATTTGTAGGCTTTCTAAAAGTCTGGGTTATGAGCAAAAGCAGCCAATCAGGAAGAATTGCAGAGTGAATGAGCCTAATGGAAAAAAGTATTCCTTACTATTGAAATCTTACCATGCCTTTGGAATATTTTAGAGGTTGATTTTAGACAAATAAATTGAGACAAAATCTTTCAAGGACTTTTAACTATTGTCATATGACAGCTATCACACTTATGCTGAAACCAGACTGTGGTAAGTAATGCACCAGAAGTCTAAAGCAGGACAGGGAAAACCTTACCTTCTGTTACTAGGTTGAGTTTTTTGAAATTTATCTTCCTATACCTGTTCTAGGAGTGTCACCCACCTTTTTAATAATTTTTTTAAAAAGTAAAGGTAATCTTTCTGATGATGTATCACCAAAGCAAAACAATTGATAAAGGCCATCTCACACATATTTATTGCTCTTTGTTTGTTTGATTGTTAGTAGCTTATTATTTGGCAATGCTTAAATTGATCTTTTCTCTTTACTATAGCAACAGCATGGACTGAATATAGTCTATATATTAATATCAGGTGTTTATTTTTGTATGGATCAATTTGGCTTAATGTCATTCATATAATTAACATTTTGCAGAAATAATATTGATGGAAATTATTGATCTGTCTTGCAGAAGCTATTGTATCAGTTGTGCTGAATCTTACAATTGTTTGATCCTACATTAGCCGCAAAAATTATTTGATAGGTTCAACACAGCCAAACCCAAGTAATCTTTGCTTGAGACACTGGGAAACATAATCCAGGTCCAGGAATGAATTTTGAAACTCTGGGCTTCGGTAAACAGGCTGCTGACCTCATCAGGCACTGTGCCTCTCTTCTATGCCAGTTTTGCTGTAGAGAGCATAAAAAGATAGTGTTAGTCTTGCACCACATTGGTATCTATTTTGGCAGATACATTTTTTACCTTTGTGCAAACTTTTTTCTCTTCCTGGTGTTTTGGAAATGGTAGCACAGGCAATATGGTTCTTCTCCTCCTTCTTTTTCTGTCCTTTCCAGCCTAGATGGATTTCTTACACCACAGCTGGGAAAGAAGAATATCAATGGCAGAGAGTTTCAGCGGGAAGGAGGGAGGGAGAGACCAAGATGCCTCTGCCCATCTTCTCCAGCTCTGCCCAGCCTGAGGGGCCTGGAGAAGAGGGCACACTTCTCTTGGCTGCCTCCCACATACTGTCTGGTCTCTGAGCGCCAGGTACGAAGGAAGGATGCCCCAAAGCTGACCTCTTTCCTAGCCTTTAGTAGTTCTTTTTGGATTGCAAAGACTAGTGTGTCTTAATCCAACCCAATAAAAAAGTTTACTTTCTGTCCTCCTTGCTGCCCATGTGCTGGCATTAGGTCAGTTCCATTTGCAAGTATACATATGTTTTGTATGTTTCCTGAATGCATAATTTTATGGAAACACACAAAGTACAATCCCAATTTTAGATGTGTACAACACTGTACAGTGCCCCGAATGGATACAATAATATTGTTAGGTGGCTAAAACAGAAATTGCAATGTCCATGCTGTGGCAAATTAGCATGTTCTTCATGCCTTAAGGGCATCCATCCCACTAAAAATTTGGTTTGTATTTTCTGACTTTGGACAAATATCTTTAATACTTCTGCTAAGAGAATATAATGTAATTTTTTAAGGTTACAGATTAAAAGCCATGGAACTTGAAGATTCCTATCACAAAATAGGTAGAGAAAAAATATGAATGCAGAATTCCTCATGCTAATTTAGAGCACGGATATTTAAAAATCAATGAACCTTGCTGACAGTCTCAGTACACCGGAAACTTGGTTATTGACAATCCTTAAGTTAAATAGAGTACATGTTGTTATGATATAACAATGCCTATTGCTCAATGCTGATATTATCTTTTACTTTCTTGTAGAGGGGTAAGCCAGAAAGAAATTAAATGAGCTTCAAAAGTTAGGAGACAACTTTGATTTCTTCAAGTTCTTTTATTTTCATTATTTAAAAGGTCATTTGTGATGTACTAGAAGGATGAAAATCTAATTTAAAAATGTGACTTACTAAACTTAAAAATGCTTTTCATATTTTGCATGGTTTCCTGTTTCAGATGTGGCAGTGCAAATAAAGGAGTAATTACAGGTTAAGACTTTTGTTTTAGGGTAGTTAAGGCAAAAGCTAAAAGTACTTGAAAACAGTGGCTGTACAGTACATATGGAGCTTCTAAACACCTTTTTTGTAAAGGCATTGAGGAGTGCTATTTTTTCCATTTTTTTTTTTAATTTGAAGTCAAAACTCTTCTAAGAGTGCCTGCATAAACATAAATAAATACATGTAGTAAAGAGAAGAGAAAAATACATTAAGTATGTGTCTGTGTATTTCAGCATCAGAATGTTAGGGTAGTAATCTGGTACAGTTAGAATTTTCTTCCCATTACCTAACTAAAACAAATCCTTTCTTAAAACTGTGAGTGAGTTCATATAGGTAGTGTGTTCACAACGGATAAGCAGCATCAACTGCTAAAATTTACAGAAGTGTTTAAGTCAAAAAGTTGCTTGCCTTATTGAAGGTGCATCAGCCCCTCAGGTTTTCTGTTGCCATTAATTATCTTTAACCTTACAAAAAGTGCTTTAACTGGAAAAGTGTATTGTAATTGTATTATTATTTTTAAGTAAATGCAAGATTAGTATGTCATTGGGATTTCTAATGGAAATTTATGGTAGTTTTAGCATAAAAAAACAAAACTACATTGGCTGAGCTATGTGAACAGAATTCTAGTGCATGTTTAACTGCTCGCTGTTAGTTTCAATCAGTATGAAATAACACTGACTTTATAAAGGACGTAGTAGTTACTATATACAGGAACTGAAAACTCTCTTCAGATTAATTATGCAATTTACTATCTCCTATCAAAAGACTTCTAACTTCTTAGGGGATCTTAAAGAGAGCAATAATTACTAACTAGGGCTATTAGAAATATTTTGAGATAAGTGATTACTCTAACCCTTAATCCCTGTGAGCTGGATTAATTTTAAAATACTGGTCTGCATAAAGGTGCCATTTCAGGTTTTGAAGCTGAAAATTAATCTGAGCATTCACAAATTTTTAGTATAGCTTAAACAAAGTTGTTATCTAGGTTTCAAGCATATATCTAAGTGTATGTGTGCGCGATGCACTGTAGGTAATATTTTACTGTTAAAACTAAGTGGTGTAAAGAAAATCAGATTTGAACTCTGTGACCATTAGCTTTCTTGATATTAGGAATATTCTGATAAGTATCTGTGATAGTTAGTAACCATTCAAGAAAGCTAGTCTGAATTAGTCCTGGAAAGAGCCTCTCACTTCCCCTGTTGATGACAGTCACATCTTGCAAATACTTCTAGGTAGTTTCTTCAGCCTGTAAATAAAAGTATGGAGGCAGAAATGCTTGAGTCAATTTCCCTTTCTTGAAGTAGATGTTGAGATAGAGAAGTAGCTCACATGAGAAATGTGAACGTGCTTAAAGTTTTGAGGATTAACTCGAGTTGTATAATATGTTTGAAAAAATAACATTCTTTTCTCAGTAGCAGCTTCTGAGTTAAAGTTGGAGAGGTTGTTATGTTAGTTCTTTGGAATACAGAAATTATATAGAAGGTGGTGTTACAGCACCAGTTGGTTGTACTCTTGAAAGAAGCCTACAGCTGGCTTCATAAGACTGTGTCAGGGCAGCCCTTCATCTAAAGATGGCCAGGAGCTAATCAAATGTTCTCAGTGACAATATAATACTAAAAAAGCCTGGTTTGGTTTCCTTCATTTTCTAGTATATTCACATTGAGATTAAAATATTGAAGACGGGCCAACAAGTGTCAGTGTCTAAGGCACTAAAAGCAGTGCTACAGCATGACGGATATCTTGTAACACGTTATTGCTCTCTATTATCTGCTCTTGGCTAGATGAGTGATTTGGTTTTGGCTTCAAGATAAATAATGCAGAGGATCCAAAGAGGCCATCTCACAGTTCTTGAATCTAACTTGAAACTGTGATGAACACAGATATTACTAGTTGTTGTTCTTTTTTAAGCAACAAAAAATAGGACAGTAGTAGAATTTGCTGCAGCTTTTTGTTGAAATATAGGAGTTTGGGGAATAAAGATTAGTTACACTGCTACGAGTACCAAAAAAATGAGAGCTATTGAGAGTATTTATCAGATTCAATATTATGAAATATTTCAAACCTCAGATAACTCCTTTCAAAACTTTCTATTGTTTTCAAAATGAAGAGTAAGATACTGCTTTGAACAGAATGTGTTTTCTTCTCATGTGGCTACTACAAAATCAGTTATTTGCACTGCTCATGATTTTTTTTTCTCATATTCTGAATATTACAAGATATTTTCTGATTTATATACTTAGTTAACATTGGTAATATGAGAGAAACTTTCAGACAAGGCTTAATGTTTTGTTCCCCAACCCATGAACTGGTGACATACGATAATGCCTGCCTCTGAGACAGCTTTTTGATTAAGCAGTGGTTAACAGATAAAATAGGAAGCTAATTCAAAGACTAACCAGACTCTCCAGATAAAATAAAGTTTCTCAGTTTCTTTGTCTCTTCTGTCCTTTGATATTTGATTACAGATTGGCAAGTAAATTACTATACCATAGGTTAAGGAAAGAACATAAACCCCAGAAAATTACTGTGGTACTGACATACAAACACACCCACATTCGCCACCCCCCCCCCCCCCCCCGACAGATTTTTGACCACATATGTTTGTGCTGAAAATATTTTGTTTTCTTTCTGAAGAGGATTTTAAAACACAGGAGGGCAATTTGCATTGAAAAGTAGCAAAATACTTCATCCAATAATTTCCAAAGAAGATTTCTGGTGTTAAAGCAAACTTTTAAAATATATCTCCCCTTTGCATCATGAATGTGTATCATGATGATATTTAGTATCTTAATGACACTCCAGATTACCATTCAGAGATTAGAAAAGATGTCCATTTTAGCTAAAATTATGAGTGTATTTATGTAATGTAAATAAAAAATGTTCACCAAGATTAAGAAGTCAGTGCCAGTTCGGAGTTAAAACGAAGTCATGTTAATACACACACACAAAAAAAATCTGTCTATCTAGCACAAACAATAAGGCAATTCCAGCCTGGAGAGTTCCTGAATATTGGTGTTAATATGCTCTCTACAGAACTCAACAGCCTGATACAAGGAGACATATTTACATACAGGATGTAGCATAGACAAAAATGTGATATCTAGGTTTTTCCTTGAAATGTCATATTTAGGTCTGTTACTTTTGAATATGAAATGGAGATATTGTCATCATACAAGACTGATAAAACTAGGCTGGTATGAAAGTTCCTTTACTGTTTTTCTGAAAAAAAATCCCAACTTCATGAGAATTTAGGGAGAATTTATGATTGAAATAAGAGAAGCATATAATCCAGGAGCAACGTGTATTTCAAAATTACTTTGTAAAAAGAGTATTGGATGCTAGTCATGATTAGTAGCAGGGATGAAGGGATATCATGTCATGTGACTCTGAGACTCGTTTCTTCAGAAAATGTTACTTCTCTTAGCAAATGTTTGAGAAGTTAATGCCCTAAACCCTTTCACTTTCTATATGAACTATACGTGCTCCTTTTGTGTTCACCTTGAAAAATTAATTTGAAGCTGGATCCACCAAGCCTCTGTGAACTTGCACATATGTGGAGTTGTTGAAATGAAACATTACTCTCTGAATGAGAGTGCCACATTCTGAAATAATATGGAGTTTGGAAAAGAGTCAGAAGCTGGCAGTAGATTTACAAAAAGTAAATAAATGACATAGAAATAGTAATATAAAAAAAACACCAACAGTTTTAGCTTGGGTGGTGCTTGAATAAAGTTTACAGAAGACAGTATATGTAAAGAGGCTTTCTTAAGCCCTCTCTCCCTCCAGCTGTAAAAGTGATACTGGTGTGTGACTACCACTTCCATACTGTCTTATCTATGTTATTTATTATACTGCCTATATAGATTGAAGATTGACTGAAGATTTTTGGTTCATGGGAAATATCTCACTCCTTGTCAATATGTTTTTTTGACCTGATTTCTTTTTTCAGGAGAAAGCTGCTCATCTTCCTTTAATCTCAGAAAACCAGTAAACTCAGTAAATCAATCCCCATGCCTAATTTCTTCTCACTACTTCTCCCAGTTGGTGGGACTTTCAAGTGCAGAATGATTCTTACCACAAATATTTCACAAATTTATATGGTTAGCTTCACATTTTCAAAAAAGAAAATAGTAGGACCATAGGATCAGTTCTCTCGCTCTGTGTGTGTCTCTTTCTCTCTGCCCTGCAACAAATTTGGTAAATTTAATTTTCATGTTTGCACTCTGTTTTCTTTATTGACAAAACATATAGAAGTGTTTCTTACATGAATAATTGACTAAAATAAAAATATTCTGTCAGCATGGCTTCCAGGACTTGCTTTAAATAGGTGGAATGCTGTCTTGCCAGATATTCTTTAGTCACAGGAAAAAATGAAACCCCATTAAGGGAAGAGTGGTGGGTGTCCCTGCCCCTCACACGCTATGTTGCTTGTGTAGCATCCTTATCCCAAAGGGATGGCATTAATGTCAACAACATTCACTGTGTTCTGAGGAAGTAGATTGTGCAATCTGTCTGTTGGCTGATTTCCTTTCTTACAATACAACTTTCAACATGGTAATGAAAAGTCTTGTTTTTGTTATAGCAGAAATTTTAAATGCAGTATTTTACACCACAACACAAAGTCAGAGAAAATCTGTTCCTCATAAAACTCAGAAATATTGAAGCAACTTAGCTGAACTACTTTTGTGAAATCATAGATTTATTATTCATGTCAAAGTGAGCAATTTGATAATGTTGACAACTTCCTGCAATGCAGAGGCTATATAATTTCACAGAGGAATTTTTTCATCAGGCCAATAACTTCCTGTGTAGTCCAAGTATATCCACAAGAAGATAGCAACTCTGGGGATTTCAGTTGCTGTCATGCCCCTAGGAAATTCTTTACTGTGATTTTAACTGTTTTAGAAACTGAGCTTATCTAAATTTTCAGCTTGCAGCCATTGGATCTCTGCTAACTGTGTTTCAGGTTGAAAAACCTTTGCACTGTCAGAAAAAACTGTATTCTCTCTACCCAGCAGTGATAACATGCAAAAAACAAATCAGGATTAAGGAATTTAATCTGGTCCAATAGAATACAACATGGGAGATCATGAAGGACAGCTTAGTAAGGACGAGTGGTTTGTTAAGCTTGTATACCTTTGATACATATTTGATTCTTTGTTAGGGAATGGGTGATATGCATCTTTTTCTTATAGAAGCTTTTCAAAATGTGCTGAATGGATGCTCTTCATAAAGAGTAACATTGGAAGAGGGAAGGTAGATGGTATTAAGCAGGGTTGTTAGTGTGTGTTAATGACTCAAAATTCTAATACACAGGCTATTGAGAAATTTTCTGTCTGAAAATTAGAACACAATTTGGTTGATGCTCTAACGCCACAGCAATCAGACAGCAGTAATGGTGCAAGTATTCTGTCTTCTGTGTTCCTGTTTTCTCTGCAGGTAATATCAGTGTTTTCCCCAAATTAGGTCTCATTCATAATGAAAACAGAGAACTTGTGCTGCTGCCATTATTCTAATAACATCCATCTGTAAGATGGTTCTCTGTTGTTATAACCATGTCTTGGCTTGAAAGTTTGCAAAAATCACACACTCAAGTAATAAGGTTATCAGAAGTAGGTAGGATATGCTGCTTGGAAGGAAACACTCAGAGGAGCTAACCCAATGCCAATGCATCTGTTAAAATCCTGTTAATCTTAGGATGACATTTATGTATAGGAAAGCAAAGAAAATAATTTCAGCAGGTAGAATAAGTTGAGGGTTTTTCTGAGCACTTTTGTCAAAACTTTGTTTATTTTATTAGGGAAAGTCTTCCTTAAAATCACTGAACTGGGTCTTTGCCTCCTATATAAATATTCCTGAATAAGAAAAGGTAAAATGAATGTAATTTACAAGCAACGATAATTTTAAAGAGGACAAAAATCCATACATCCATGTGTTATTTTGGAAACCACCCTTCTTTATTCCCGTGTTCTTGGTAATATGTGTGAAGGCTAATCAACATTTTTTCAACTGAGGACAAAGTGGGTCTGAGGGATGGCTGCAGGGAGATGCTCCTCTACTTCTTTCATGAGCTGTGTTTCAGCACTGATCTGTGCAAATTTACACCAGACCTGGCTGTCTTCCCAGACTGGTGCAGTGAGCTCCTTAAGGGAAAACCTTGCTGCACTATTCACAGGAGCACATATACTCAAGAACCTGAAAGTGTGCACGAGCATATGTTTTTGGAAGCTTTCATGAGTTACATGGAACAATGGGTTTTTTTCAAATTTTTGTAGGAAGTAGTGTATATATACCTACTTTAGAAGGTGAAATGGTCAGACATTAACCTTGCCTGTGCTGCAGGCTTTCATTGAAGTATCCTTCCGCATAGGTCCACCCCAAATGCATAGAAGTTTATACCCGCTCCCAAGAGAACACAAATAATTTATATCGCAGTCAGGAACAGATCCAAGATCTCTTAATTTCTGTTCTGTATTATTAATGACTTGCAGATATCTGTCATGTCAAACTTTCCAGGAAGCCCGGGAGTTGAGTTTGGTTTTTAATAGCAGCTATTACTCTGATTTCTTTGAATTAGCTTTAATCATTTTAAAAGAGCTGTACAGCAGTCTGAAATGTCATCCTAATGCAATATTTTGATATAGCTCTCTCATGGCATATAGGTTAACTCTTACTTGTAGGTGCAAGGAAGAACAGCCCTAAAAAAAAAACCCAAATTATTGAGAACAGTGAGAGAAAAATAAAGAACATTTATTTTCTTTCTCATAGTACTAATTTCAGCTTTGTTTCTTTGGTGTTTTCTTGGTAATTTCTCTCTTTTTGAGGTTTCCAGAAATAAATTATGAGAACCGTCAAGACACTGTTTAGTAGCATAGTTAGGTCTTAAGAAGAAAGTATAGTATTTTTTCTTAGTTTCCCACAAGCATTTAGCATTGCTTCAAATAATGTTTTAGTAATGGAGAATCATTAATTTAACATAAAACATCTGAAGGCTGAAAGCATATGCATTTTTATTTTACTATGTTTTTATCTACCCTCACTCCAAACACTTGAATCGTGCCTTTGAGCTTATATCTAACTTGGAATTTAAAATAAAAAATAAAAAGTCATAATCTTGAAATATTTTTTTATGTAAGGTGGCAATTGTGCTTGTAAAATGGTATATACAATTATTTGCCATCAGAAAACAGTAAGAGAGTCAGATACAAATGATAAAAAGATACATTCATTTTTGCATAGAGCAATATACAAATTAATTATTATCTTGAATATATTCTGAAATACATTTGGTCACTGAACATATTGTGAATTAAAACTCACATCTACAAGGTTGATATGTACATTCATATTATATTTTAAGAATTTTTTGTCAGAATGACAAGTGTATAATCATATACAAGTTAAAGTAAAATGCACAGCACAATGAATTTCCTTTATGTGAGAGTTATGTAGTTGGGCCAATAAAACCTTTTTTTTTTTTAAGTATTGTAGCTCATTGCTCCAGTGAAGACTGGGAAGATAGCTTTTAAGTGCTATGAAAACTGATTTCTACTTTTGGTTGTCTTTGCATAACAGGCTTCTGCTGAAAATAAGTTCTCACATGTAATGTTTTCAACCCTAATGGTGTTCACTTTTGAAATCAGCCTACTGTATAGAAGTATTTTGAATTGAAATACATACATTTCTTCTTCCAATTTAATGAAAAATTTCAGCCCTCTTGGCTTATTGATAAACCATTATGAAAGTTTCACAGCTCTGTTCATTGATAAGAACATCTACTGATAAATTTTATTAACATCCCACTTTGAATCCTTATTAAATAATTAAAATAGATTACAAAAGATAATAAAAATGTGTGTTTTAAACTGTGCTTTTAGTTCCTGCTGATGCTGATTTCACTGCTGGTTTTAGTGATTACGGTATGTGTAGCATTTTATCCAGGTCTGCTTGAACCAACCACTGCCTCGGTCATGAAGACTTAGCCTTCTGCAAACAGCCTCATACTAGCTGTTAGTTCTTTTTGTGCTCTTTTGAGAGTGTAGTGAATTTAGAATTCAGGAAAGTCTAGAAAGTGTTCACTACTCAATCAGCATAATTTTCTATGAATTATGTCTCAGTTTAGACCAAAGTATTCTCTCTGCTGCACAGACACACAGACAACAGCTTTGCAGTCTTGGTCATTCATAAAAATGAAATGACGGGGTAAGACATCTGGGTTTAGATTCTAGTTAATGATATTGGCTTATCTGGAATGTTTCTTAGTTTATATATTTCTGAAATTTGTATCAGTGGTTAGGCTGCACTGCCATTTCTTTGATCTCTGCTCCTGTGGAAGACAAGAAGTGAACTGACTGTCAGGCAGCTTTTGGGACTGAAGGAGATAGAAATGAAAGGTCATTCCATTTACTTGGAAATACATTCTATCTGAGCTTTAGTTTGTTCAGACCTTTTGCTAGCAGGTAAAGAAACAAGAACTCTTATCTTCCTGCATTACAATTGGCTAGGAATTTAAAATCATAGCATCATAGAGTGGTTTGAGTTGGAAAGGACCTTAAAGATTATCCAGTTCCAACTCCCCTGCCATGGGAAGGGACACCTCCCACTAGACCAGGCTGCTCAAGACCCCATCCAGCCTGGCCCTGAACGCTTCCCAGTCCTGGGTTACCTGTTCCATTGTCTCACCACCCTCACTGTGAAGAATTTCTTCCTAATGTCTAACCTAAATCTTTCCCCTTCCAATTTAAAGCCATTCCCCCATGTCCCATCACTACATAACCTTGTAAAAAGTCCCTCTAAATTTTGTCGATATGGTCTGGAACAACTGCTCTACGACAGGAGAAATATATATTAGTATCATACTAAAAAGCATGAATGGCACTTGTTTGTTACTTGGACTTTACTTACTAGATATATAAATACAGGTACATATTACAAACATATACCTATTATTTAGTTTCTTTATGTTAAGTCTTAGTCTCATTTGCATAATTCATGAGAGGCATTTGGCCTAATAACAACATATTTTTCTTAAAAAGTATTCTTTCAGGCATCCTCTGACATACTGTTTCTTTGAAAGGTGAGGGAAGTAAGCTTCAAATAAATTACTGCTAAATTATAATGAAGTATGAGATTAAGCTAGTGCAGAACACAAGAAGGTGCCTTGCATTACTTAGAAAACAATGACACGAATATTAAGTACTGCATAATAACATACAGATAACTTGGCAGTGTTGTGTATTTTCAAACTTATTTTTAAACTAATCATCTTTTTCATTTTTGAGCAGAATTTTGAAAAGCTTGGGTATTAAAAACTTTAATCACTAATCTTTTATATGTATTATGGGGCCATGAATTCAGGTAAACAGATGTGTTGCATAGAATATGCTGAGAATACTTTTGTTAAAGCATCCTTGGTATCTCCTCAGTCTGCCTTAGTTTATTATTTTCTTTTGAAGCTAGCTGTCATAGTGAAACTAACATCACTTTCAGTTTGTTTTCAAAAAGAAAAATCAGTCTTCCAAAGATAATATGACAAAAAGTTTTTTTCTGGGAAAAAAAGATCTGTCTCATCTACATACCTATATATATATGTACACAAAATGTCTGGAGATGTAAAGAGGGAAATCATATTTTACCAACTCTGCTTAAAATAAAATATTGCTTTTTGGCTCAAGTTTGGTTTGCTAACTTCTAACCTAGACCTCATTTTTATTTTTAGCATATAAACCTGTGAAATCAGGGACTGGGAATGAAAATGATAAGACATTTTACTGTAGCCGCACAAGCAGACACCACTGTAATATTTTATTATGATAACCCATGAAGAGAATTCACTGTTAACTTGGGACCATACATAATAAAATACAAACACAGATAATGATTTTAAATCCTTTGCTTTATAGGGTGGAGGTTATAGTAGCAAGGAAAGAGCAGACTGGACTGATTGTCAGAAAAACGTTCTTTACAAATGACCTAGTGACCTATCAATTTAATTTTATTTTGTTTAAATTATATGTATTGAGATTCCAGCCATGAAATTGATTGCATAATGGCACTCCCCCCGAGCCTGGGGGAGTCCTGCTGAAGCAGGCATGCTGGAATATGCCCAAGTATTTCTGGGTTTGGAACCATAAATACTAGCAGAGCTCGCAGCAGTTCCTGCTGCCAATGAATTCCTGCATCTTGTTCCTGCATCTCGGGTTACTTATTGATATTTTATTTCTGGGGATTGCATCTTTGGAAGCATGGATCTCAGTCAGAGGTGATCGTAAGGCCAGCTCCAGTAAGCCTTTATTGATTTAGTGCTTATTTGGGAGGCAATATAGCGTCCATTTACATCAGGTGATGAGATAGAAATCCTGTGTTTTCTAAGTAATGAGCTGTAACAAACTAGAGCACTTTCTAAGTCTCCTTTTGTCTTCTCATGTGTTGTAATGCCGTATGCAAAAGCATAGAGGATAAGTGCACTGATTAGACAGACTGGGCCCAGTCATTAGGGAAGTATGTATGCCCTTGGCCCATTGGCGGGTGGAAGAACAATAGATAATAGGTATGCAGTGTTTAGTGTTGTCCATCTTCTATATCCTCTTACCCTGATCTGTATTTGATCACCTTTTAAAATCTAAAGGGTTCTTTTCCTGTGGCTACTGCTTTTCCCCATTTGCTAAGAAAGGTGAAAGATTTAAAGTAAGATGTGCTGCTGGTATCTTAGCTGGGAGAAAATAGAGGTTTTCATACATGAAATCACTGATCTGTCTCCATTAGAAAGGAGTACTGAAGGAGAAATTTTATTTCTTTGTGTAAGATTTTGTGGTTAATTTGACATTTCTCTGTATGAGTTTGTTTCACTCATTTAGAACATGAAAACCTGTTGTCTATATTCTGTTGGTGTCACTTTCCAGGTGAATTAGTAAAGTCTATCTGAATGGATAGGAATAGTTTTGGTTTGTTTTTTTTTAGTTTTTTGTTTTCCATTCATTGCATTATATCTTTTCCCACTTTAGAAAAATAAATATTGTCTAATGGTAGGAAAGGACACTAGGGGCGATTTTAAGGATTTCTTCACAGAGCAAGGCTATAGAATCTGATTAACAGCAATGCTGATGGCCTTTAAAAACAAATATGCAGCTTGATACTTTCCAGCTGTCCAGGAAGATTCTCAGACAAGAAGGCAAGCAACTTCTTCTCAATAAGACTGCTGAAACTAGGTGACTCCAGTGATTGCTAAGACTTATCTAGGTCATTAGTTCGAATATGATTCATGTTGTCCTCTTCAAGCTCTTTTTGGCTGTGTTAGATTAAATGAACTATGTAGTTCCTACTGGAAAAACTGCTCATATCACCAAAAAAACGCATCTAGTGTGGTTTGCTGAGGAAAGTTCAAAGAGCCTTTAAACTCAGATCTCAATTTTCCCTCTTATCCCCTCCCTCTCTCAGCGTCCTCATTGCTGTTTGAGTCATTTTTCTGGTGTCTTTTCCAACTTCCAGAACAGTACACAATAACGCTATGGTGTTAAAATGCCTTGTGATAACATACTACTTTAACTTTCGGTAAAACCTAGGCAAGACCACTAGATAAAGCTTAATAAAAAAGAAAAAAACAGTTGAAAGGCCATAAGATTATTAGAAATTACTATACTCATTTTAAAGATGAAAGTCCTGAAAATCAAGGGTTAAAGAATAGGCAGTTTCTGGATTTTGGTTGGGTGTAGGCTTGGGGTTCTTATTCTTTTTTTTTTTTTTTTTTAATATAATATCTGTGCTATGTAATGTAGGAAATAGGTGTCACTCCCACCATCCCAACTAGCAAAGAAAATGCCTAGTATCTGTTTTGGAATCAGTGTCACACTGATTGCCAGTATCCATCAATTAAGGGGTGACCGAAATGCTGTAGTAGAAGAATGAACTTACCTGAGATAAATACTAAGGAATCTTAGCCCTGCTGCTTTGTACCACTTTCTTTGGTGTTCAGTGATGACTTTGAACCAGAGTCTGACAGGACCATTTTCTTTCAATGTCAGAGGTCTAACTCATGAAGATTTTCTGCTACAACCATTTCCCCTTCCTTTTAACTTCTATTTCTGTTTCTTTGTTTTCATTAACAAACATTAGTCTGGTGAATCAAAACTTCTGTGAAGGATTTTAGCAACACAGTCATTGAGGTTCTCGGTCTAGCTTTTTGGCAATCATTAAAATAACAAAAAAACCCCCCACTCTTCCAACTTGACACAGTACAAATGCACAGGCCGTATGGCATCTTGTTGAAGTAACTATATTTGTTTTAGTTTGAAAATACTAACTTGAGTATTAAATGCCAGCATTTTCTCTGATGCAACTGTACTTTGGTGATAAGGAGAAAAAATAAAATTCCCCCTTTGGCATTATAGGCTTCTTTTCGATCCTGAATGGGACTGGCCAATGGGTAAAATCTTAGCTCTCCTCAGTTCGTCCTATGCTTGGGAAAAGATTGACCTGGCTTTCCTTTCCCTTTTTCCCTTCAAAAGAACTTCCAGTTTCTTGAAAATTTATAGGTATATAGAGATATTTTAATTTCATTAGAGCTGACATCAATTTTAATTGATATTTTAAATTTAAATAAGAAAAGAAAAAGTGAATTGAAGAAACCCTGATTTTAGGCCAGTTTGTAAGCGGTAGTTGAATATGAAACAGTCACAGTGGATCTTTTCACCGATGTGGTTGATCACTAGGCTTTTTTATGCTCTCTCTTTCTCCTATTGCTGGATAGCCTAAAGTATCAAAGGAGAGAACTGTGTTTACCAGTCAACTACACATTCTTTACTATGGTTAAGGCCACAGTAATTAACATATTCCTTGTGAAAAACAGAAAACCTACTATAAGGAGTAATCTGCACAAAATTATTTCAGCACTGTGTGACTACAATTTTTTCTTTCCAGTGGTACTGTTAAGGATATGTTGTCTCATGCTTCAAAAGTGTACAATTGTAGTTTGTTAGACACCAGGATACAGTTTGGTGCTTAAGTAGTTGTAATTATATCACCTGGCAATCCATAAAGCAAATCATTATTTTTTTATTATTATTATTATTAGCCTAGTTTTTGTTTTGATTTTATTAATTTCTCAAAAATATTTGCAATCACCGACATAAGAAAGCTGAGGAGCCAACTGAATGAAAGACACCCAACTTTGAAAAATGTACTCTGCTGTTGACAGTTGCAGAGATTCAGTTAGGGTTGAAACTGTAAGAAATCCATATTAAACATAAATAACAATGTAATATTGGTGACTGACCTCCCAATAGTAGATTAGTTTGAATTCTAGGCTCACTTTTAGGGGGCCAAGAATTACTATGGAAGGAATCCTAATTTACTCTCTCACGTAAGCATTTCAAAAACTATTCTAACGAACCACTGGTGAGAAGGAATTACTTCTCTTGTTTTGATTTTTCCATGTATCAAAATAATTACAATATTTTAGGGCCTTTTTCAATGATAAACTTTTAAAGAGAATATCATCAATTTGCTATTATGCATGCAAGCCTGTAAGTTCTGACCATCTTATCCCAAGATGCCTATTTACAGTCTTGATGAAACACTGATTAGCTCTGATTAGCTAATGGATCTCTGATTAAAATGTCTAATTAAGAAAGTAAGTTATTTTATTCATGCAGGCAAATTAACTTCCTCCTACAAAACCAACATGAAATAGTTGTACATGCTGTGTAAGTACTTGATTCTGAAGGGTGTATAGTATTTCCCAAGCAGTGAGAATTTATATCATCTAAGTTCATGTCATTAGGTATTGCAAGTTATGCAAACTTGTGCCACTTTAATGAAAAGTATTTGTGCAAATAATGTTTTCTTGAAAACACTGGTTTGTGTTATAAAGCAATGAATATCTTGTTACTGCTGTTTTAATCATGAATTTATATTGTGTACAGATTTAACCAAGTTGAAAAGATATGTCATTGGGTATTAACTGACAGAGGTCCTTTGCTTCATAATTTTTATTACTGAAGGAGAAATTTAGTCATATATCTCAGGTGATTATTCAGTAACTTTTATAAATAATGATTTTTGAATTATTTGCTTACTTTTGGTGATGATACAGTGTGATGAATTGAAATGCACATATTTCCATAGTTTTTAATAGTTTTTAATAGTTTTTTATAAATTTTAATTTGCCCAAAAGTGAATAAGTGAATAGTAAATAAAGTAGGTTGAATATGCTGTCATAGATGAAACAGATTAATCTAGTGGAAGATTTAATAAATTATTGGGACAAGTCTGTCCACAAACCTATGTGTCTAACAACTAAGTCAGTACTTCATAAAGCTTGCTATGCATCAGCTAGGCCAAAATAGGATCTCCATCCAGCTATAGACATTTCTTTTATTGGATGCTCAGTAGTGAGCATGGAGTGCAAATGTTGTAAACAATTTGCAATTCCCAGCAACTGGATATGCTTTTAAATCAGTTTCAGGAGATATATCCTCATTTCCACAAGGATGATGGAAATTGTGGGGTCTATGGGAGATGGAAACAAATCAACTACTTTTCTTAAGAAGAAAGGCACAGTTAATTGCATTTAAGAAATGGACTGTGCAAATTTAATGAAGGCTTTAAGGATGTGGATTTACTGTGCAAGTGTGGCAGCCAAATTATCTATCCATGGATTTAGGAGTCCCTTAATACTCATAGAGGTGATAGACCATAATGGCTCTTAGGAACTATAAAATCCATCAGGTCAAAAGCAACTTCACATGACGAATTTTACACCTACATTAAAAACTGTCAGACATTCCTTTCAGCTGCTAGAACAGTTGTTTTTGTTGCTAGTTGAACTGCAACATTCACAAACTCTTACTCAATTTTTTGACATATTCTTCGTTGTTTGACTTTGATTTCATTAAAAATATTGTCTGGTATGTTGTCAAGAGGATTCATTACGAGTTTTCTAATTCACTGAAAATTTTGATTTGACATTGAGAAAGAGAAAATAAAATGGAAGAGGAAAAAGTATAGGGTTGTTAGGAACCAACTTCTCTGAAAATAAGTTGGAGTCTAAGGAAAAATAAACTTAATAACCATGACAAAATAAATTTCCAATGTCTAAAATTTCTCCTGGAAGTGGGGAGAAAGAAATGAAAATTTCTGTTACAACACCATCCTCACTTCTTTCTATTATGTACCTCCTATATATCACTCCTTAGAGACCCATCTACTTCTACTTCATCTGTCTTTCTAGTAACCCTTGTGCAGAGCAGTGTCACAGAAAGAAATAAAGGGGCAAAGTGTAACACCACTGCTAGCACTGCCCGGGGTAATTTAGTGGGCCATGACAATATTCTTAAAAGAAATATATGGATGCCTATTGTGGCAAGGGTATAGAGAAACAAATCACCTCTGCACAAGCTGTTGGTGTGGGAAACTTCCAATTCTCTCTCATTGCATGTGTTATTAGAAAGCTGAGGCAGGCTCATAATGATCCTCAGCATTGTTTTGGATGTTAGTCAAATCATTTAACCTTGTCACCTCCCTTTAACCTTCTCCCTCAACCCAAGAGCATTGACAAGATCAAGGAACATAAAACACTTCATATACTCTTGATGGTGGAATGTGATACAGAAACAAGAGAATAACTTTTGCTTTAATTCAGTTCTTTTGTTTCAACGAGGTACAAAATAATTAACGTCTCGTAGAGGGTTTTTAAAAAGTCCATAATGAATTAAAACTATTCTAAGATTTATAGTGATATATCATTTTTGTAAGTATTAATTTATATATATAAGCAATATTTTTATATATATATTAGCAGTAATTTTTTAGTGTTGTATTTTGAGGTTCTGGTTTAAGACTGTAAAACCACATTATTCTGCAGAATGACACTGTTTTCTCTATTTGAAAATGTATTTTCTTATAAAATCACCAGGGCCTTCTGGGTGCTGAGTAATACATTTTATCATGAAACTTTTTTTACTGCATTACCAGGACTGCATTCCCTAAGGTGTAGCTGCTGCTGCAATGTATACGGAACACCCTCCTAACGCTTTGTGTCTCAGAGGGCAGATATTCTCATTGTCCCCACTAACTGGTGTTGCAAATGATAGGTCACCCTTAGCAGCCCCTGTAGAAGTAACTGATGAGGATATTTTGCTGTTCAAGATAGCACGAGAATAAGAAAGCTTCCTCACCCAGACATGATTTTTCAGGAAAGCTTTCACCTTTGGTCATTCAGTTTACTGTTTAAGTAAGGAATGGAAGTAAATAATAGGTAGTAGCAGTAGTAGTTGTTGTTATTATTTACTCATTTGAATTTCTATTCTTGCTCTCTGGTATAACCGTATCTATTTTAGGAATGTATATCCTTAAAAGATGAATAAAGACAGTTCAAGTATTACCGTAGTTTGATTTTGATGAGTCTTCAATTACATCTGTGACTGTGGAGAGCAAGAGATCTACCAATATCAGCAATATCTCCTTTTTTTTAATCTTGTCCTCCTTCGTATCCAGCATTATGTTTTGTCCTTTGCTGTCAAAATAACTCCTCTTGCAGAAGAATTTTATAATCTGTTGAGAAAAATCAAAAGACAAAAAATGATGCTTAATGGTAATAAATCCTCCAGGAAAACATATTTATTAGATAATAATGTTGCAGAACTGTGTCTGGGAAAGATCTGCAAAAGGTGCTTTAAATGTGCTGTATTGCAAGCCAAAAACACAATCTACATCATCTTTTTCCACTTTGTATTACAGGTGCAAAGAAAGTAAATATTTAAAAGTTAGTACTGCCATAGCCTTCATATCTGGTTTTGAATTCACAGAACCACACAGATAATGACCCATAAGAAAAAAAAATATCATGGTAATATACTGCTTCATCTGGGTACATTTAAATTACGTAAGTTAATGAGTTTTCTTTGTGAAAGTGACTGAGACTACAGAAATAATTCCTTATTTCTTTTGTTTTCATGAGAAAGGATTATGACTACTTCTCCTCCTGCCTCCTCATTTGATGGTTCTTTTTACTGTCACTGCCCTGAAAATGTTAGCTTTGATTTAAAAGGAATGCAGATGTTGTCTCCTTTCCTCAATGGAAATACATTTTTGGAATCAAGGCACAGCTCTCTGTTCCCTTCTAATGATGCTTCGTGATGTTAATAATTCCTCCTTCTTGAGGTCCTCCAGAATGCCTAGATAATACCCAGTCCAAATTAGAGCAGAAAAAATATGGAATATTTACTTATAATAGTTTTATCCATTTTCAATTCAGTATATTCCTTATAATTTCAGAGCAATAGAGAGTCATTAAAGAATTAGGGGCTATTAGAAAACAGCTGGAAGTTTTAAATAAGCCCTGGTTCTTTGTGTTCTGATGTAAACTGATCCCTCCTCTTCCGCCCTCTCTGCCTGTCCCTAGCCCTTCACTTTACTTTCACAGAACTTCCTTGGAAGAATATCTCAGCCCAAGCTCTAGGGCTTGATCTGCCCGCCAGCAGGACCAGGGAGGTGATTGTGTCCCTGTACTCAGCACTGGTGAGGCCACACCTCAAGTACTGTGTTCAGTTCTGGGCCCCTCACTACAAGAAGGACATTGAGGTGTTGAAGTGTATCCAGAGAAGGACAATGAGGCTGGTGAAGGGGCTGGAGAACAAGTCCTATGAGGAATGGCTGAGGGAACTGGGGTTGTTTAGCTTAGAGAAGAGGAGGCTGAGGGGAGGCCTCAGCACTTTCTACAACTACCTGAAAGGAGGTTGTGGTGAGGTGGGTACTGGTCTCTCTGGTGACAGGTGATAGGACAAGAGGAAATAGCTGCAAGTTGCACCAGAGGAGATTCAGACTAGACATCAGGAAAAATTTTTTCAGTGAAAGTGTGGTCAGGCACTGTCACAGGCTGCCCTGGAAGGTGGTGGAATCGCCATCTCTGGAGGTGTTTAAAAGATGAGTAGATGAGTTTCTGAGAAACATGGTTTAGTAGTGGACAGGTACAGTTGGACTCAATGATCTCAGAGGTCTTTTCCAACCAGATGATTCTTTACAAATCTAGAGACACACTCTTCTTTACAAAATGGAGTTATGCTTCAGATGGAAACTTGCCTTTTCTTTTCATCAAGGTGAAATATGGACAAAGGGCTGATGTTTAATAATAAAGACATATGGAAATAATATCCAAGCTTTAATATCTTTGAATCAAACTTTTCCTCAAACTGAAAGAAAAGCAGGACCTTTGTACTCACTAGCCATTTAATTAAATTAACAAATCCATCTTGGAAACACAGAGTAGTCTTTGTAGTAACATCTCATCAATCTACTGTTGCCTCTGTTATCACACAAGCAGGTAGCTTTGTAAAATCTGTACTGTGCTGATTGTATGGGCCATCATCAGCACCTGCAGGAGCTCAAAGTTCAGCCTTTGCATTTTTAATTCACAGATCCTCAGTTCTGTCTAAATGCTCCGTCTGTCTCCCCTTTTAGGAAGAGTGGAAGACAGGCACCACTGACAAGCAGCATGTTTTGCAAATATGTGCTGAGAGAGCTGCCATTTCTTGAAGTGTGACTTTGTGTGTATGTGTGATTATGGAAGTTCAAAAGCCTTCTAGGCAGGTACAGAGCCTCCAAAGAGGTTTTTTTATTATTTTTTTTTTACCTAGTGACATCCTTCTCACAAAATGAGATGGATGAGTTCAGAATACCACAAAACTTTAAAGGACAAAGGGTGTTATATAGCGTCAGTGCATTTTCTCAGAAAATGTCACTAGGGCATTGAGGCCGTACTGTATATTACCACGTTTATTCAGTTAAATTTACGTAACAACACAAAAAAGACAAGAGTACTCTCCCTTGAAAATATATTCAGGAGAAGGCAACCTGAAGTGCCTGGAGACGGGTGTATGTCAAACTGTGATTATGCCTTCAAGAATTTTTCAACAGTTGTTTTTCCCGTAACTTTTCTCACATGTTGAATTAAAAACTTCTTGAGGAGAACTGCCCATGAGAAATGTGTCTTGTGGTCTATTCGTTAATGGAAACGTTTTGGTAAAATGCTATAAATTATTACCTTCAGATTTGTTGTTGGAGATTATCAAACAATTTATAGAGGTTTCATTGCAAGGAAAAGAAGGAAGTAATAACAATGCTGTGGTATTAATCGTTAGCTTTCAAAACTGGAAGACAGCAAGATCTCAGACTTTAAACTTGGCTCCTCAACTGACACAGCAAACCAAGTCCATCTATCTTACAGTTTCAGATGCTAAAGGATGGGTCAAATACTTTCTGTGGAAAACCACAGGTTATGGACTTGTAGCAGAAATAATTTGGTACGTTTATAAGTTTATAGAGACATTTAACTTTCCTATCCACCATTCTTCCACCATGAAAACAAACTGCAGTGCTCAGTCAGGAGTTCTGTTTAAGCTTCACCATTAGTTTCAAGTTTCAGCTGAATTATGTCTTTTTCTTTTACCTGGTCAATTTTCACCTGGTTTATTTAATTCCATTATTTCTTCCCAAGAACTCATCATTACTTTTTCTTCTTCTCACTGTGGACCTTCTTCAAAACTTATTAAAATCAGTAGGATATTTTGTCCCTGCTATTAAATGAATTCATTTTGAAGAGGACTGAAAAAGAATAAATCTGTCACAATATTATGTTGGCTTTACGTATTTATGAAGGGACAGTAAACTTATTATGCATGATAGCTTGTATTCAGTGGAGATTTGTATTGCAAATGAGTTCAACTACAGTTTATTAGCACTAAACAGTTACTATAGGCCTTCACTCTGTCTTTTGGGACAGCAAAACGTGCTCGGTATTATTATTCTTGCTCTCCAGCCTGAATTCTTAGTATGTAATATTATCCTTTCTGGAATTATTTAATTGGATTTTATGTGAAGCTTGAGGTAGAGGTGAGATAAAACTAGAAGTTAGACTTCAGGACATTAACGATTGTGTGATATCTGGTTTAGACTAGTGGGGTTTTATTAATTAAATCTTTATGGACAAAACGTGCTACATTTTGCAATATTTAACACTTTAAAATGCACAACAAATTTCACTACAGTAGGTAACATGTATAATGATAAGATGATACGAGAGTGTGAAATATTAAGCTTATTTTGGAAAATAAACACTGTTGAAGATAATAAATGAAAACGATATTTGTCCCCGTGTACAAAGATAATTTTTCATATTTGTACAGGGTAGGAGCAAACTAGTAAATGTTCAGCAAGAGGTAAGGAAACTCCTTTAGGCATTCAGTATCATCTTTCTGGGGAAATAAAGAGTTTCTGCTTCAGTCTCCCTCTCTGTGCTTCTCCACCAACCTCGTCACATCTGTAACTCATCTTATTCAAGCTACACCACCATTCAAAATATTGCGCTTGACGCTGTCTGACTTAGTCTGAAGTCAAGTGGGTTTACATATCTGTGGTTTAGCCAGGGGTTTATGCTAATTCTTTGAGTAATTTGGGAATAAACACATTTGTAACACCTAAATTTCACCTGGATAAGTGAGTCAGCTGTGCACATTGAGTTGAAAACCTTCCTCTGAGCTGGAGTAATTTTTGAAGCTTGGAAGTTCTTAATAAACACTTGCTTTGAAATGAGAGAAGGCTCTCTTTGTCTGTGGAGCTTCTCAGCAAAGACTATTGGTTACACTCTCTATTCAACATGGAAATATCCTGGGTTTTCGTGGATTTTAATTTTAATGTGACTATTTATGTACATCTATTCATTTTTGAATGCCCAGAGTGAATATAACACAAGATGTTAAGATATTTTAAGTACTAAAATATCGTTGTTACTTCTTAATTCAAGACAGCTTTGAGCTAAAATTTTTCAATTTTCATAACAATTGGACAGGGGCAACAAGAGAAAACGCGTTCTCCCTCCTATTTCTAATCTTCCATTCTGTTAGTTAAATAATTAAATTAGTTAGTTTTCCAAGGGAGTAGTTACATTTGTGTCCAGAAAAAACCTCCATAATACTATGTGGTTCTAGACTTATTGTCATGTATTCAATTTACATTTATGTGTTAAACGTCCCACCATCTAATATTATCATAATCATGGCCACAGACGTGTCTTTGCTGATTGGTATTTGAATGCTTTGCATAGATACAGGTGACTCTGTATATCATTCTCCACTATCTATTTAAGACCTTATTAATTTTAAAATAGTCTTAAATACAGCCCTCTGTGATTATTTTTATAATTCACTTTTACAGTTCCTAGAGACCCTGAACTATGTGTTTTGCTAGTCCATATACTTAATTGTTTGGCAGTGATAGTTAATCACTTCACAACAAAATTTGTCTATGTATTTAGAATTTACATTAGTTTAAAAACTTTTGAGGTATTTAAATAATTGTTTAGGAATTTACTAACCTCAGCCTAAGGTCAAGAGAAAAATGCAGGTATATTCTTCCACATATGGAGCTGCTCACTCTGGTCCTGGCTGACACCATCTCACCACATCTAAAATTAATTTAAACTCAACCAATACTCTAATTCAGAATACTTATCTGTATCTAAATCATTCCCCTCTTTTCATGCATGCACATAGATGCACAGTTTCTGTGAGTACAAGGGAGTGAAACAGATGGTTTTAACAGCAAGATTTTCCACTGACCTCTATTTACTACAGTATTTTTACAGGAAAATAATCCCTCACATGATTTATTAGGTATTTTTTGAACAGGGAATCTAGTATCCAAGTCATCTTTATTTCTTCCCCAAATATGTATTATGTCATCCAAATACAACACTTGGTTATTTCCTCAGAAAATTGCTTTTTTTTGTAGTTGTCACCTTAATAAGCATATTGCTTTTACTATTTAACTGCTTCATTGGCAGTTTACCATAAGCATGTAAAACAGAAATCAGTTTGTATATTGTCACCTAATTTGCACAGAATAGTGACACAGTATAACTAGGACAAGTTTGCTTACAGCAGGCAATTTCAACGGGGCAGTGTACATTGAGGATGAAACCACTCTAATGCCAGTTTCTCTTCTTCGACATATAGTTGTGTGGAAGTTAAGGAAGGACTGAGCACACATGATTTATAGTACTGATTGTGTTAAGAAGCCCAGCGAATGCACTGCTAACTCCTGCTAATGGCTTTATAAAGCTGCAATTCTGGCATGTGCTTTCATTGATTTAAGTCAAACTAATCCCAATATTCTCATCTTTGCTTTTATGGTTGGTAGAAGAAGCCAATGCTATTAAGATACAGCCTTGCATGTTAAAAGAGAAACATCAGCCCTGTAGAAACCCATCTCCCAGGGGACTGAAGAGGCTTGGCACTTGCAGTTGATGGAGGCAGGCCTAGAGATTAGCACAAGCATTACTCTGAAGAATCACTCTTTCTGCCATGTTTCCGTAGTCTCCCAAAGGAAATACAGTCAAATGTTTAACCAAAGTTAATTCCTTTCCCAATTACCATTGCACAGCTGAAGCTGTAGCAGACAGCCAATAACAACAGAGTAGTTTCCTTACTCCAGTCCATATAGAAAGAGGCTTGACATATGGTATATGGAAACCTCAGCAGTTCTGAAACTTCTATTTACTTTCGGAGTGCTGTTATCTGGGATACAACAATGTTGTTCTCCTTTCCACTGGCAGCAGGAAGAATCACAGCTTACTTTGTGTGTGTGCAATAGAGCATTTTAATGATAAAGGCTAATAGAAAACATTGTTTAAAAGACACTGTTCTGCCAGGGTAACTCACTTGGAATATTTCTATTCATACTGGTAATATCACTGCTGAGAATAATGCACATGTAAGAGTTGAACACCTGCATTTTGAGCTGATTTTGTTAGACTGAAAGGACACTGATGTGGAGTTTTTGTAGGGACCTGTGACCTTTAGCATTCGTATTCTGTATTTTTTTTCCTTATCTCCTGTGCATTTAAATAAGAATCTGGAATAAGCAATAATTAATTTTAGTGTAACAAATGGATTTTATCATTTCATCAGGCTTATGGATTTTTGTCTTCTCCATTGAGCTGTGCAATACAAATATTGGTTTTGCAGATAAGAAATTCAGTTAGCATTTCAAAGGGGTCAAATTCACTCCCTCCGATAGCCACCTCTTATTAGTTTACTTGGGCTAATTGGGAGTCTGGATGAAATTAGATAACCTAACAAAATTAAGGGACATACATAAGGAAAGAGAGAATAATGTTTTATCTTGATATAATTAAAAAAAAAAACCTTCCTAAAATTCACTGCAGAAGCTTTTGAAAATTTGGATAACAGTGTTCATAAATATCTGAAGTAGGACCTTACCTAATGGTGGTAAGTGAATGCATTGTCATCTAGAATTTTCAAATTTTAGGAAAATTTTTAAGCCTGGAAGAGTATCTGTATATGTTTTAACTTTTATGCTTCTAATTAAAATTAGACTTTCATTTGCATTGAATTTATTTCTTGTGGGAGAGCTAAGGTTGCAAAAATGGAACTTACTCTGTTTCAAATATGGCATGTTTATAGATGCGTGGAAGACAATCTTTTAAGTCTTGTTTAGCTGATTATTTTTTTATATTTTTTAAAGTAGTAAAAAGATGAGGGGAATGGCATTATAAGAGTTTACCTGAAGAACTGCCACGCTTTTCAGAGGCTTAGCATATCCTGCACAAATGACCAGTGAAGTTCTGCTCTATGTCCAGCCCAAAGACCCTCCCAATGTGGGCTCATCAAGAGTGAATGCCAGTTGAGAGGCCAGTAAAACAGGGTGCCCCTGTAGTTACCTATCCCAGGAGAGAAAAGCAGATGCAATTGAATCTCAGCTAACAAATGCTGACAGGCATTGCACAACTTCCACGGCATTCATCTGCCCTCTAACTCCAAGCCGGGAATACAAGTAGCCCTAGAGCACAGAGAGGCTGGCCATCCTCTTTCTATAACAAAACAAACTTGAAACTGCAAACACAAGGACTTCTACATGTTGCAGTAGAAAAAGATTCCATTTTTATCTATCTGTCAGAAAAATAAAGGGGGATCCAAATTTACCATCTTAAAGTGGGCAAAGCTACGCTCTAAAGAAAGGCAGATTTTGGGGGGGGGGGGGGGCCTGACTTCCTCCCCACACTGCCTCCAGTAATATAAATCAATATTTTGTGAAATCTATCTCAAAGTTCTGATGTCTATGACTAAGAAAGATTTCAGGTGCCTCTCAGTATTACCTGCTAAATGAGAACCTCCTTCTAAGGAAGGAAAAGTAACATATAGTGTGAACTTTGTGACTTCTAGTGGTTTTCAGAGATTGTGACTTTGCTGGAAATTTGTGCAAAGTAGTATAAAGTATGCAGAATTACTAGCTGGTACAATGATTTAAGTAACCACTACATACCTTAGCTTGTGTGGGGTTTGGCTTCATTTGGCTTTTGCCTTAGTGGTGACCTGCCTTCCTACCCTTCCGTTTAGTTAGTAACAACATGATAACCCTGTTAAAATGCAAAATATTACAGCCTGTCTTTGATACTGACTTCAGATTAAATTCAGCTTCTGTGTAGGAAGATGCAACTCTTATAGTCTACAAAGCAAATGTAGTCCTACTGGTTCTTGACTGCTCCATAGTAGGAGTTAATGTCCCAAGTTTGCTTCAGAAGTTCTGCCTTGAAGGCAGCAGATGTGTTGCTAAAGCCATCTGGCTCTTTTTTGAATATAATTTGTATGCCTATAAATAATCACCATGCATATGGGCTGCATTTCAACCGTGTGTTCCTCAAACTATGTAAGTTAAGATAATTTATTTCGCCGAGCCTTACAAAGAGCTTCTGCCATATATTCCTGTCCTCTTGTTAATATTCTTGCAAACTGTCAGAGTAAAAAAGAAATTTCTGTGTACTAAGAAGCTGGAAAAGTTGATTAGACAAGGAAAACTAAAATACCCCTTTAGGCTTAAGTAATCACTGATTTATTTTTTCAGTATTTTCCAGCATTTGAAGTAGTAATTTAGAGTCCCAGGGCTGATTCTAATCTCGTCTGCACATGTGTGACATTAAGAAGAAAAGTGTTAGAGAAGGGATGCAAGCAAGCTCAGTCAGAGATATTATTCTGAAATTATTTCTGCATAGTGTGCAAAAACCTGATGTTCACCTTTCTATTTGCGATTCTCTTACTGATCAGATGCATAGTTATATACACAGAAGATTTCCTAAGCCAGCACTAAATTTGGCTTTACTCTCAACTGAAAAAAAACCCAAAAACTTATGACTATTTAGATAAACTCCCATTACTTGTGCTCTGCTTTAAGAGCTAGTATAATTTTGCTATAGAACTTTCCAGTCTATGTTCTTTAGCAAAAAATAGTATTTTGAATATCGTTTGTTCATATATAGGAATTATCTTTCTAAGCATCACAAATAAGGAAATAAAAATGAATGTCATTGCATCCCAAGCAAAAGGAAACTCAGTTTTTGCACCTGATAATATTAGCAGAAAAAAGAAGTCACTCAGTGTTTTTAGAAGACAGTTTGAAAATATCTGTTATTTACAGCAAAAGGCAATGTTACATGACTAATTCTAAGTGCAGAAATGACTTATACACTCATTAGCTACCTATAATTCCACAACTAATTTTATTTACAAAATGAATATTTTTTTCCCACTTTTAGGATAGTGAATGGATAGACTTGGCATTGCAGACCTGCTTAGGATCTCTGTGAGGAAGGGACAGGAGATTCTTTCTATTGTGGAGCATAGGAATCTTCAGTTCTGTTGTGCGACTCCAGCTCAGTGTTAATTTACGTGCATTCTTAGAAGTATGTGAGCAGTCTTTTGATTAAAAAAGTACATTTACAAACTCAAAACATTACGTAGATGTAAGAATTTTATGGAAATCTAAATGCAATACTCAGTATTTTAGACATAGCTTAGATGTTTAGCTTAAGAACTTCAACGGCATAGTTATTTTCGTTTGCTTAGGTAGGCAACTAAGAATGTCTTGCAATTTAACTCAGATCTAAAAAGTTAAATGAAAACTACTTTTAATAAGAGTGCTCTGTAAATGTACACTTAAAGCTCATACAAGTAATGCAGAAGAATAGAATATTTTACTTACTGTTTCACTTTCCTTGTAACGTACTGATTTTGACCAATTAAGGCTGGTTTTCTGAACAAATGCTTATGAACTGACAAATGTTGATTCAATAGAAGTGAAACACTTCTCTGTGTGTATGTCTGTATAAATTTGTTTCTCTGTGTAAGGTTTTTGAAAGGAAAAAAATCTGAAATATATGATGGTAAACATTTAGAGTGTCTTGGTCATGAGCTTTGGTTTCCCACAGTGATGCCGCAACTGTTGGACTTCTGATCGCACTAGGGTGCTTCTGATGCCAAAGAAACACTTGATTTAATCTCATTACCTATGAAACTTTGACATTCGTCACCTAAGGACTCACACATGCTGCTTTTTTTAGACCTCTAATCTTTCAAATAATCATATGGGATAATAGCCCTACTGATGTGACATTAGGTCATGAGACAGTCTCATACTTAAGCTTGCACATAATCTTATTCCCTGTAGACTGGAAATTAGGAGATGCTAAATAAGATTTTCATCCATTTTGAAAGGTGAATTTACAGTTCTTGTGTGTAACTGACATGAATATGAATCAATTGCTGTGGAAGATATTTAAAAGAAGGTCATTTGGGTTGGAGATGGGGTAAAAAAGCCGAAACTTCCACAATTTTTCGAACGAACGTTAGTTTTACTGTGTGAGAAAAGTATTATTATTGGATATTTTTTTCATCTCAAAGTCTGATATGCAGCATGTTTTTAGCTTTGATCCAAAACAATGTGTTTCCTATGGCTAAGTTGTTTCTACAGCATAAATTTCACAAGGCACTCTGAAAGATCTTTTGATATCATTTGTAAATATGGAATTTGGTCTTTAGCTTTAACTTATTCTCAAGAGGTGTTTTAAACATTCTTTTAAAAATTTCTGAAATTCTACTTGGGCAGAATTTAATTCTCCGTTAAATTATGGACACTGTGAAGTACAAGTTTGCTATATTACCCCCTTTGCCATTTTCCCATGATTTATAGGTAGGCAGGGAAGAGGGAAACCATGGAAAACTGCCCTAGTATCCTCCACAGTTTCCATATGGCTCTCAGGAGTTGAGTTGGGAGGTTGATCTGCTGCTCTGTAAAGTGACTGTTCAAAGAGCAGAAAGAGACTTCTCTCTGCTGGGACAGTAGTTAACAGAAACACAAGCTGCTGCTGCATCCAAGACTTGAAGTGTCTCAGTAAAGTGATGTTTCCTTTTGTCCTCTGTCTCAGACTACCTTAGGCTAGTACTATAAAGAAAGTGGTCTGGGAAAATGTGTGTTCAGGTGTAGATCAATTTTGAAAAACATAGTTTTCAAGAATTTTTATCTGTGATTGAAATACCGGAAAGAGTTGTGCTGTGCTGTGTGATGCTGCTAATGATCTGAAGGGGTTTTGGAGTTCCTTGTTTAAGGTTTTCACCTCTGGCTTGGATGTTGAATCCTTATAGAGAGGCAGTATTTGAGTGTCACATATTCATCCACAATATCAGTCTGTTATCCATGGTGGATTGTTTTCTGTCTTTCTTACAAACATGATGCCTGCATACTGGAAGCTATAGGAAGGATGATGCCTCCAATTAAACTGGAATGGTTAGGCTGCTCAAAAAGGTAAAAGCAAAAGGCCCTTCAAATGACCTGTAGCACATGGTAGGATCTGCAACTAATGCATTTATCCTTAATATGAATTGCATATGAAAAAATCTTCACAAAAATAGAATCCTTCTAATCAATGTTATGTACAGGAGTTTTTGAAACTTTTTCCTATAATCTTCATCACTTATTTCCTATAACTGGTTGTCAAGAAAAATAAAATCAGATGTTAAAGATGAAAAATATGTAAAGAAATTAAACATAAATACACTGTGATGCTAAAGGTAAAACTTGTAAAGAGGAGTGATTGGATGGTGCTGTCAATGCTGCAGCTGATCATTTTGTGTAAATATTTTAACTAAGAAAAAGAGGATGAAGTGAAACGGGGTTTTTTTGTTTTTTGTTTTGAATTTTTTGTTTGGGCTGGGGGGGAGGATGAAATTATATTGTTTGATTTTTTTTCTATGGTTATCAGACCTTCAGTTCGACTTTTAGGATATTATTCAAACAAAAGTCAACTAAGCACTTTATTCTTGAGACCCAATATCTTATGAAGCCTGATCTCCTCTGTCTGAGTGCACCACAGGCTGCTTTTGCACAAAAGGTGGAGGCAGTGGAAGGTGGTGGTATGTCTATTAAGCAACACTTTTGAAATATCGAGTGAAATTGAACATAGCTGTTTCCTTGATACTAGCTTCATGATCAAAGCTAGAATTCCCATCTCCTTCCACTTTCTTCCCATGACTATAAACTGCCTGAAATGTTTGTTTGATTAGACTTTGTGGTTTCATTTACTAAACATCTGCAGAACACTTGCGTCCAAAATCCTTTGAAACCTTCTCGCCTTCCTCTCAAATTCCTTACATCTTGCTTGCATTGCATCAGTTTTGTTGTGTTGTCGATTTCTTTTTGCAACAAATAGAAATAAAGCTTTTGAAAAACATGGTGGAGCGAGTGTGACCATACTTTTAACTACATCTCTCATCCTCCACCTCTGTCACTCTGGATGCCAATGTGGTGAAATTAGACTCTCAAGAACATATGTGGTGTAACCACAGTTTTACTTTTCTAGGAGTTCTTTCTCCTAGTTTTCTTAGGCACCTCTGGATTGTGAACACTGTGCTACTGATGCAGGGAAAATACAAAACTGGCTGGGTGAATGGTGGAAATATTTTTCAGGATGCTTATTTTTTACATCAATACTGTTTTGCTGCCTTTCCTTCCTTCCTTCCTTCTGCTTCCATCCTCCTTATGGCTGCAAATTTCCACACTGCCTTTTAGGAGACTGAATACCATTGTGCAGACCTATACTTGCTTTGGTCTTTTCAAATTGATTTATGTCATAATTGTGGGGATCTGCTGTATAGTACAAAAACCAGAGAACATATAGAATACTTGCATTCTATATAATTAATTCATATTAGGCATGGTTCAAGAAGCTGATACTTAAAACACAGGCCCAAGCTGGAGAAATCCAGTTTGCAAATGAATGGTACTTTTACCGTGATGTATGGCAGGCTGACTATCTGAGTCTTGCTTTGGAGTAAGTTACCAAAAAATTTCCCTAAAGATCTCAAAATCTTGTTCTAAGTAAAAGCAACAGTTCTAAGTTCAATTCAAAAGTAGCATAACTGAAACAATTCACTTCTAGTTTTCCCTGCTATGTTACCATCTAATATATCTGTATTACCTTTAGGTAAGTAGTAGAGACATATCAATTCACCTTGAACCTTACAGGTTGCTGTATTAATCCCTAGGACTGTACTTGCATATACACTTTGCCTGGCATCCATGAGATGGGATTCCTGTGGTGGGACGACTGGAATTGTTCTTTCGAGCAAGTGTGTAAATTCACAGTCACCATAGGACTGTGGCCAGTTTGTGGTTTGCCTCCTAATGTTTTCAATCACTAGAATGGCCATACCATAATCTCCATTTAATTTTCTTAGTTGAAAGCATTCTCTTACTTTTCTATTTTTAACACTTTTTCTGTTGGCTTTGGCTCACCCCCTCTTATCCCTGTCACTTCCCAGTTCAGTGAACACTTAAAAGGCTGTTCTCCTTATTGAAGGAGGCCACGTGAATCTCTTCTCTTGCGGCACAAGGTTATTTTTCTTCAAACTGCAAGGTTGCATCTTTTGCTTGCTTAAGTTATGTGACAAAGTAAAAAATCAAAAAGTTAGGGTAAAGAAATTAAAATGCTGTGCTTTCATAGTGCACTGAGTTCAGTAGCTGATCTTTTTGTCTTCACAATTTCAGGAGCTTAGTAACACATTTTAATAATCATATGACATCTATAAGCCAGCTTGTGAAGCGACATTAGCACAAAGACCATATGGATGATTGTGAAATATCTTGTTGAATTTTTTAGGAGTGTGAATTTGTCTAGAGTCATGTCTCCCTGAATACAAAAATAATTCCTCTTCTGTTCACTGTGAAGTCTTAGTTTCTAACAACACAAAGTTTTGCAAACTCTATTTTGTAGATTTTTAATTCTCTCAAGATCATCCTTAATTATCACATATAGATCCTTCTGTAAAGGACCTGAATATCCATAGTAGTCCAAATGTTGAATGTTTTATTTGCGGGTGGAAAATAGTAATAAATTGATCAGAATATAAGATCTTTGCTACAGAGCAGATACCAAGGAGCAACTGTTTCAGTAGCTGTTTCTAAAGCAATTTTATCTGCAGTCCAGATATCTATCTTTCAGACTTCCTTTACAACCACACAAATTTCCACTTTTATTTACACATGCCCTTTTCACTATGTGCCACTTTCCACTGTTAATGAATTATTGATTTCTCCTGTCACAATTCTCTTGAGTTACAGGACTCATGACGGTGAAAAAGGAACAAGATTCATTATTCATTTTTTTGAAATGTGTTCCAGTCTCTCTAGATTTTCCTATTTTGCTATAAGGTTATATGAAAGTAGTGCTGTAATGACTATAAGTACAGGACTTCAACCTGCACCCAAATGAGATGGTTCTTTGGAAATACCAAAAAAATTGATGAACATAGCAACAGAAGTCAGTTGTTCTTACCACTGAGGGAGAAATAAGAAACTAATTGTTTACTAAGAAGATAATTTTCCTGGCGAAACTGCAGGTTTCCGGTCAGCCTTTTGAAGCATAATCATGTTTCATAAATCTGCTGTGAGCTAATTGGGTGTGTTTATCTTTCAGTACCTTTTACCATTTGCCTTTTACCGTTCAGTGCTGGGTCCAGTCTTGTTTAACATCTTTATCAATGATCTCAATGAAGGCATTGAGTGCACCCTTAGCAAGTTTGCAGATGACACCAAGCTGGATGCAAGTGTGGATCTGCCTGAAGGAAGGGAGGCTCTGCGGAGAGATCTGGACAGGCTGGATCGATGGGCTGAGACGAACGGGATGAGGTTCAACAAGACCAAGTGCAAAGTCCTCCATTTAGGTCACAACAACCCTATGCAGCGTTACAGGCTTGGGAAGAATGGCTGGAGAGCTGACTGGGGGAGAAGGACCTGGGGGTGTTGGTTGACAGCCGGCTGAATATGAGCCAGTAGTGTGCCCAAGTGGCCAAGAGGGCCAATGGCATCTTGGCCTGTATCACAGTGTGGCCAGCAGGACCAGGGAGGTGATTGTGCCCCTGTACTCGACACTGGTGAGGCCACACCTCGAGTACTGTGTTCAGTTCTGGACCCCTCACTACAAGAAGGACATTAGGTTGCTGGAGCGCTTCCAGAGAAGGGCAACAAGACTGGTGAAGGGCCTGGAGAACAAGTCCTACGAGGAGAGACTGAGGGAACTGGGGTTGTTTAGCTTAGAGAAGAGGAGACTGAGAGGAGACCTCATCACTGTTTACAACTACCTGAAAGGAGGTTGTGATGGGGTGGGTGCTGCTCTCTTCTTGCAAGTGACGAGCAATAGGACGAGAGGGAACAGCCGCAAGTTGTGCCAGGGCAGGTTTAGACGGGACATTAGGAAGAATTTCTTCATTGGGAGAGTGGTCAGGGATTGGAATAGATTGCCCAGGGAGGTGGTGGAGTCTCCATCCCTGGAGTTGTTTAAAAGATGGGTAGATGAGTTTCTTAGGGATATGGTTTAGTAGGGAGACAGGCACGGTTGGACCCGATGATCTCAGAGTTCTCTTCCAACCTTATGATTCTATGATTCTCTTATAGATACATTTAAATTAAGCAGAGAGAGGTTAAGAAAACAAATGAAAAATTTGAAAAAATGAACATGCTAAGGGTTTCAATCTGCATTACTAAATATTGGTGGTTTGATTTAAATTTATAAGACTAAAGATTTTGGCTTAAGCAACTTTACTTTTGCTGTTGGGGGTTTGTTCATCATATACAACCATTTCCTGCTCTTGGACCAGTGCTTCTTCTCAGGCACTCCAGCCAAGGTCAAAGCAAGCAGTGACCACATCACTGCCAACCATGTGCTGGCACTTGGAGCACTGCTCTAAGTCAGCTCTGCTGCCCGTTCTCTCTAGCATCCTAGGTTTGACAGAGGCTAGTGACAGTTCAGAGAACTATGTGAGATCTTCACAACAAGCAGGTGAGAGATGTGCATGGTCTTTTTCTATATTGGTTGAAAGCTGGAATAAGACCTAGAGCATGTAATTTAATTTAAACACTGCATTTGTACTACCAGTGCTATCTGAGCACTGTTTTAAATGTTTGCATCTTGCCACGAATACTCTGCATCATGGAGTTCCGTGGTCTGTTTGCAGGCTGGGGAGAAACACAAAAATTTTTAATCAGTTTTGTCACTTTAAATGGAGTTGAATATTCACTAGTTCCTCTGCCTGAGAAGTTTTGGTGAAAGGGATTTTTATTTAAGAATTCCTTGATCTGTTTTAAGTCTATATTGATTCATATCAATACCAGACAAAGTAAATACACATTTCCTAATAGGAGTAATATAATGCAAACAACTGTAATGTATGCTGATAAGTGGGTTGAATGATGGATACACTAAAAAACAAAGGAATGCATTGATTATTATATGTGTATCAAAACCTGAACTTTCAGGTTTTTTAATAAAATTTTAAAGCTTTTGTTTCCAGGTGGTAGTAGATGTCATGTAATATCTGCAAGTAGAATATAATTTCTCTCTGCACTGAACTCTATAAACATCTTGTCAGAGAAGTAAATTGTTTGACAAATGCAGGACGTGCAGGAGACTTTAGTCCAAGTTTATTGTTTATGCAATGTGCAAATCAAATGATCCTTGGCACAGTAGAGGAAGAAACTTCAGTAAAAATCACTATTATGAGTAGATGACATATGTTTCTGTTAGTAACCGTGTACCCTTGCAGATTATTGTCATAAGGATTCAGTTTTCTGATCAGAAAACATTGGAATGAAAGATAGTGGCATATTTCTTTCCTATTGTCTGAATAAAACTCAAATCAAATTTATCATGATGTAGGAAGCATTTCCATTTCGTGTTCCTGGACCATTTCTATCACTGTAATGCAAAGGTGATTTGAGATAATATTTAGGTTTTGATATTTTAGGATACATAGAAAATAACGCTTCAAGAACAAGGAGACTGCTAGTCCTCCCCTGTCCCAAAACAGTCATGACTATTTGTCCAATTCACTCTTAAAAAACTCTCTGGGAAATTTATTCCAGTTCTTAACTGTTCTTTCAGCTAGAAAGGTTTTCCTACCATCAATGTTTTTCCTACCTTAATTTTACCACTCCTCAATTTACCTCTATTTCTTTTTATATTTTCTACTGTAAATCTTAAAAGCAGTATAAACATACTTTTGAATTTTAAGCCTGTTTGTCAAAGAACTTATTAACCCCTTGCAGCCTGCTCTGAATTTAAAGTCAGTTTTCCCTTCTATGATCCTGGTCTTCTGTGACATAAGAAAAAGTGTGAGATTGGAGTAGGCTCCAATGAAGCCCAACTTGATACTGTTTCTTTCTAATTTAAAGTGTAACCTTGAGAATTACTCACTTGAGTAAATCTTTACCAGACTACTGGTCTACTTCCCATTTTCTATAGATCTGTTATCTTGTGCAACTATTTCACAGTGGTTTCATCTAGACTAAGTTCTGTAGCTTGTTTACAAGATGGGGATGTAAGATACTGCTTTACTGAACTCAAGGCATATGGTGTTTACTGCTTCTCCCCCAAGGAAAATATATTCATTCAGTTGTAAAAGTAAAAGAGATTGCTCTGAAAAACTCATTCTTGACAAATACCTGTTGGCTCTCGTTCACTTAATTTCCTCTCTTAATTTGCAGATTATCTTTTTACTAGTGCAGGCAATTTCTTTCTCCAGTTATGGGAATAGATACCAATAACATTTTATGGTATTGTTTCGAAGATGGTTTCACATCCAGCTGCAGGAGCAACTTGTACAAAATAATCATGTTCCCAGAGTTTTAGGCAGTTTGAAAAGGATAGTTAATGCTGAAGTTGAACCCTTTTCACTCAATGTGCCAGATGTGTATTTGGACTTCCAAGTTCCATCATAGGTATGCTGGGTTCAAGCAGGGGATGTTTATATTCGCCATCTCCTGGAATAGTTTTAAACAGAGTCTTTGTTTAATTTTAGTCCACCAGGAGTTTGTCCCTCTTCAGTTATTTATTTTCTCCTCTCCACAGGGCTTTCTAGAATCCTTGATTCTGGGCTGAGTTGAGCAGATTGTCTGGCCTATTTTTCATAGCAGCTGATTCATTTTCCTTTGCTGGTGGTTTGCAAGCCATGAAAAGGGGCGAATGAAAAGCACAAACTCATGGCTTCTGTGGCAGAGAGTCTTCCTTTTTGTGATTTTTTTTTTTCCTTTTTGGGGTGTGTGTGGAAGTGTCACTTAAATAATTTTAAAATAAAAGGATATATCCTATTTTGAGTAAGATTTTTTGATTCAAAGATCTGTTTGTTAGGAATGTGATTTATTTCCACATATATTTCTTAACCAGTCCTAAACAGAAGGGCAGTGAGTGCCTTAGGCCTTCATATTCACTTAAACAACAGCTGTTTTATCTCTCCTTCCTTCTCATAGATTTCAAAATTGTTGTAATACCAGCTAAGTAAATGACAGCATCATTCTGTAGAGCACGTAACTTCCAGAAAAGTATTCTTTTAATCAAGAGTGTTTGGAATATTTTATCTGGATAGCGTGATTTATTGCAATATCATTTTTGTGAAGAATTTCTTTGTAAAATTTTAGATAAAATACATAAACAGGTAGGACTCAGCCATAAGATGTGTATCTGTTTGTATAATAAATCAAGAAATCGCGCAAAGACAACTGAGGTCTGAATCTGTTCTGTCATTAATGCATTGGAGCAATAGTGGCCCAGTACACTTGGGAAATTCAGCGTGAACAATAGGAATGACACCCCAACTTTTTCATTAATATGTGCAACTGGTGCAGTCTATTCATTATTTCACTTGCTTCTGAGAAGTGATCTATCCTTCACTGTTGTTCTACTGGTGTTGTGTTTGATATTATGCAAAAAATCTTTCCACCTTTGAGTGATTGTTTTTCCTCTGGACAAAGAAATAATTGATTTGTGTTACTAGTAAAACTGAGTAACAGGGAAATGCAGCAGCAATCTTTGTTGTCTTACAAATAAACGGTGTTACAGCTGTTCATTTATTCAATCTAATATTGCCAAACCTAAAGTACTGCCTTACTTTGTCTGCAAATGTCAGTTCTTCTGTTATATATGGTCAAAATCTAACGTGCAAAAAATAGCAGTCATAAGAGCCATCAAAGACTCAAGACTCAAGCAGAAGATGAAAGTGGACATGAATCTTTCAATAGGCACCATTTACAGATGAGGAAAGCATCATTGCTGGAATCAAGTGAAGGCTCTTATGCATTCAAGCTGGAATTAAATTTGTTTGTGAAACTGCGTGTTTTCAGATAAGATACAAAAAAGCTCAAGTTTTATTGCTGAACTGTGTAAATACATCTTAAGGCACTTGCACAGGGGGAGAAAGGAAAGCAGTTAGCAACAAAAAAATGAACATTTTCCTTTCCATTCTTCCTATTTTCCTCTGACCATTCCCAATCCCAGTGCCTTGAATGTGCTACTGTAGGAAACAGAGTTGGGATATCCTCATCCAAAATAATAATATATGTTGTTCTGATTATCCTTCATCAATCAGAACAGTTTTTTTGCTGTTCAGTTGCTGCTATTTGCACTTTGATTCCTTCCTCTCTGCCACTCATCTATGAAGAGTAGATGTACATATACAAATTTGAGGGGTATTTCTCAACCAAATTGTTCTAAGACAATACCATTTTCTCTGAACTTGCTTCTTGACATCTCCAAATTTAACCCTAAGTAGTCATCCTTCATCCAATTTCTTGTACCCAGAAATGTCTGTAAAATCTGGAGTTGAGGTTTGGAGAAACAGCCCCCAAATGAGCAGGAAGGAAGGACGCAGCAGGCAGGCAGCCAGCACAAAGGAATCTATTTCATCTTCTCTTACTCTACGTCCTTCTTCTCTGTACATGTGCATCTCATGTCCTTGCAGTTACAACAAGTACAGAGAGGCTTGACACTTGTGGGAGAGTTACAGTGACAATTTTGCGCAAGTCATTGCAGTATGTGTTTTATTTTAAATGGTGCTGTAGTACATATTTGGTTTACTCTATGGACATTTTGCTTGAAACGCATTGAATATAATCTGAAGCTGATATGACTGGGGTTTTTCTTTCACTCACTTTAGGCTAAACTACTGTACACTGAGATGTTTTAACTTATTATTCCTATCAAGAGCTTTCTTTCCACAAAATCAGCTAGATCATTTTGGCCATTCTTTAAAGAAGAAACTGCTGTGTACTATATAACAGTAGCTTTGATATACATATTTTTGTCATTACAGGAGAAAAAAACACACAAGGATTCACAAGGATTCATGTTCTCCCCCGTTTGTTCATGTAGTCGTTTATGCTTAAGAAATATACAAAGACCAACAATGAGTCTTAATTAGGCCTTCAAAGCTCCTTCAAGTTTCTGTCAGTCTTCCAATACTAAAAAGATGGTTTTAGTTCACTTTTTATGAAATAGCATTTTGTATTGGCATATAATATTGACTTTTTATGAATATGCAATTTTTTTAATGACAGAGAAAAAAGAGAGGCATTTTTTTTCCTATTTCTAAACAAATTTCTGCCCAGAAGATTAAGTCTGCTGTTAAAAATACAGCTTTTACTTATTGCTCAGTTTTTAGATTTCCGTGGCAAGAATTGTTTATGAAAGTAACATGGGGGACTTTTCTGTCCACCCTTATGTTTCTTGCTAGTCTATGGTCATGTTTACTTTTCCCTCATGTCTTCACACCGTTTTCTTTGTGTTTATCTGATATGTGGCATATAAAGTTTACTTCGAAAACTAAAGCATTTTTTACACATTCTTTATCTAAGAATGTCAGAGCCAATATTTTCTAAACATTATCAATCTCAATTATCATCAATGCCATTCCTTTCTCCAACTATACAACTTAAATTTTCAATCTTTGTTCACTTAATCATGAGGGAACCTTTTCCTTTGCTTTCTCCTTTTATAATCATCATTTTTGGCCATGTTCAGGTTTCAGCCTCATTGCAACTGCACGCCGGAGTGGTGGCAGCTGTGGCAGGTGCCTCTTTGAAGCCTGGGAAGCAAATCCACCTAATGAAAGGGATGGATACACTCTCTAAAGGTGTCTGTGGATCGATTCTAACAATTCCATATCTTTCCTATCACTGCGATAGCCAGTGTTTCTCTTAAGCTTAGTTTGACTTAGTTGCAGAACTTCTGTTCCTCAAGAGATAGTGGCTCATGCAGAGGTCAAAGGCATCTTTTATGAAAGGAAAGTTTCAGATCTATAGTGCATGTTTTTGATCTTTGACAGACTTCAAATGCAGCCTCTCTGGAGCGACACTCACTTTCTGGCAAGTTCCCTCACATCAGAGCTTTCCTAGGTAATAGGAACAACGTCAATTGTAACTTTGCTTGCCAAGCTGAATTGCAATTAATGATTATGATTTTTTTACTTCCATTGTGATTTATAGAATTTGTTTGTTTTAATGAGCGAGGTGCATGTGTTTAAGGGTCTAGAAAAACTGTCAAGGGTTTGAATCCAGTGTTGCTGGTGGCTTGTTTGCAAACTAGATTGCTGAAATATTTCTGTACAGTTCTTACCATTGCATAGTCAAAGTTTGTCAAAGTAAAGAGCACTTTGGCCCCACCACAAGTCTCAAACCCTTTCACTCTGTTCATTGCTTTCTGTTGCTAGTTCTGCCTGACAGCAGCTGAAGCCACAAGAAGCCTGGGACTCATTTGCAGTCATTTTTAGCTCCTTTCAAGGCCTTCATAAGTTCAATTATCTCTTCCCACCTAACGCCAGCAGCTCAGCTCATAATAATTTATACATCCTATCTCTTCTTGAGATGTGGGAATTGCTATTCTCATTTGGTAAGTGGGAAATTGAGGTTGTATTAAGGTTTTTGTGTAAAGTAGCAAGGAAAAAGGGCCAGTTAAAAGAAAGAGAAAGTACACTTTTAAAATATTGGGTTTTTGGCCAGTACATAAACTGCTGCTACATCCTGTCTGCCATGCCTGAAGGGTGAGCTTCATATGTGTTGATGTCTTTCTTTGTTTCTATTTAGGTATTTGTGAGTGTAAGGAAAAATCAGACTTAAAATTACATCTACTCTTCATTCTGTTGCTGTCTATCCTGTATAATGAGGCATAAAAAACATCAAGCATCTTTCTTGTTTGATGGTAAACTACCTTTATCATTACTCATTGTGAGTATGATATGTCTTTCCCACTCTTGTCTCAGATTATTTATTTGTTGTGTGGTTTTGTATTCTAGAGATTTCTGAAATATCTTTAACTCAGTATTCCTATTGATTCCTGAGATAACTGCAATTATCCTCAAAATTACCTCCTAATGCATTTTCTTCACGTGTAGTGTGTGTATGTGTTTGTGTGTGTATATATATTAACAGAAAATATTTCCACATTCACCTTCAAAGAATTAACTGTCAGTCCTGAAGAGGAGATTATTTTAAGATCTGCATCATTTGACTTTCATCCCTGGTTTTGTCTTAAAATATTTTTTAAAGAAAAATTCTGACCATAGTGGCTATAATACTGTATAGTCTATAACAGTGTTGTTGTATTAACTAATTTTATTGCAGTGACCACTTCCCACCCATGAGTAGTTTCACAACAGCTCCAACAGCAGCACGTACGGTGCAACTACAAGTTCAGTTGATAGAGAAAATGAGTGCTCTACCCAGAGGTATACTTTTGTTGCATACTTGTTGCAGCTGTTTTTATCACTGTTAGAAATGCACCTAGCTAATTCTAGAGCTAAAAACTTTAATTTGTCATGAATATAGGAAGCTAGGCAGATTTTCTCCATTTATACTCCTGTATTTACTGAGAACATACCCACAAGTGATGAATAGGGGATGGAATGCAAAAGGGGAAACTAAAAGTGAAAGTTGCAATAAAGAAGTATATCAAGCCCTTTCCTAGGGAATAAATAAGGGGATTTTAAAAAGTTCTAATGCTGCTTAAGACCTCTTTCCTGGAAAAATACTTTTGACACAACGCAAGGAAATATATCCTTACTGAAGGGCAACGAGGCTGGTGAAGGGTCTGGAGAACAAATCTTATGAGGAGCAGTTGAGGGAACTGGGGTTGTTTAGCCTGGAGAAGAGGAGACTGAGGGGAGACCTGAATAGAGGCTGTGGTGAGACGGGTGCTGGTCTCTTCTCTCAAGTGACAGGTGATAGGCTGAGAGAAAATGGCCGCAACTTTCACCAGGGGAGATTCAGACTAGACATTAGGAAATGAAAAATTTCTTCACTGAAAGGAAGGTCAGGCATTGGAACAGCTGCCCAGGGAGGTGGTTGAGTCACCTTCCCTGGAAGTGTTTAAAAGAGGTAGATGACTTTCTCAGAGACATGCTTTAGTAAGGGGACAGGTACGGTTGGACTCAATGATCTCAGAGGTCTTTTCCAACCAGATGATTCTATGATTCTAAGTCATGAAACTGGAAGAAACCTGTGTCAGCTTAAGCAGTGACAAAGACTATGCTTCAACTTATTTGGGTAAAATAGTATATAATTTCCTAGCAGAATCGAATAGGCACATGACCTATGAACAAAAGAACATTTTTTTTTCCTGAGCTAGATTGCTTTACTTAATGAGGTCTTATTCAAACTGTAAAACCAGGTGAAAATGATTTCTGGTGAACTTGGCAAATTCTTCAATATTGTAATGATTCCTTCAGCCCTTTCAAGAACTCAGGAGAAAAATATACCTTGTCAAATTTGATCTACCATTTAGGGATCCAGAAACATTTGTGCCCTGAGCCAGCAAAATAATTTATGATACAGTTACTGTTTAGTTGAAATGCAATTAAAGCAAGCCTCTGATGATGTAGATGTAGAGTCTGAAGTAAAGATGGCTTTATGTATTTCAGCTGATTTGTATCAAAATATTTATATAGCTTGCAGGGATTGAAACTGAATGTAGAAGTTCACAAAAGGTTATAAATGTAATAAATCCTATTAATTCCACTATGCGAAGACTTTAATAAATATGTATAATCAAAAAATGGTGAATTATTTTGTTATTTAACCAGCTTTCTGGAACTAAGTAGAACCCATAGGTAGCAATTCGATTACTTCTGCATAAATCGGACATAAATCTTTGTTCTTCTTTTGAGATGGATTTCTGTTTCATGAGCAAAGATGTAGAGTGAGGAAATCATGTTCCTCGGAATGCACACATCTTTTGTATATTCTTTCTATGTTACTTGGCTTTAGCTGGGAGGCCAGGACATATACACTAGGGAGAAAATATAGTATTTTATAAGCTTTAAAGACTTTAAAAATCTATATAACACGGTTTTAAAATATTTTTAGTCCTTTTTTAGTCAGATGAGGCAATCAAAATACATAAACATTAAAATGTACATCATGCAATAGTGGATATGGTGGTAGTGATATGCAAAGTGCATGTCATGATAATGTAGCCTTGGATAATGCACATTGTGAAATATATGCTGAATGTTAACATCTATCCCTTCTTTTCACAGATGATAGTCACAAACCATTATCTGCATCTGTGTAAAATGCTTGTGAAATGGGGTTAGGGTTAGTAGCAAAAGGGAGTCTTATCACCTCAGAATGAATGATTTCTCAGTGATTAAAGAATGCACGTATTGGTAATCTGGTATTCATTTAATCTGACTTCTTTAAAATTTCTCTTCCTGTACATTAAAGACTCATTACATTGTGAATCTTTAGAATTAGCTTGATTTTACTTTTTAGAGAGATTTTCATATACAGCTAGCCATTTTTCTTCTCTGACTCTCTAATAAGAAATCTATATACATGGTAAAAGGCAGTATTTAAGAGAGTTTTCACTCACAAAAACACTTGGGAAAAAAAAATAACAAAAGATTTTTGGTTGCTTCTTTATTGAAGGAAAATAGTACTTAAACCAGAAAAATAATTGAAGTATATTATTAACACCTGGTAATACTAGTTTGATCTACTCTCTTCAGAAGGATCATATTTAAAATAAGTTGGCTGATTAAGGAAGTGTATAAAGCTCCTAGTCATGCTGCAAACTACTATCCAACAGGAATAAGCCAGATAGTGTTATCAGAACAATCAATTCTATTTTAAGCCTAAAATACACTTTTCATTTCCCTTTGTGATGTACAAAATGCATTTCATCTGGATTTCATCCCAGAGACAAAAATGGAAACATTTTAATTAATTTTTTTTTCATAGAATAGTTTTAAGAGTCTGGTGCTTATACACCATCAAAGTCTGGCCACATAATGTGATAGTATATATCTCCTCTAGACTGAGAGGCTTGTTTCAAGTCTACAAAGGAGAAAAAGGAAATGGTGGACGATCAGATTGAAAATGCTAGCATAGTTTAAACGTGAGTTGCATCTTTCAAATGTGTAAAGTTTATAAAGTCCCAAGAATGTTTCTTCAGTTCTCATCTATTAGTGAAAGTATCTCAGTGTTCTGAAATTCCCTCAAAAATCCATTTTTTCCTCAACTTTTCCTCTGGTAGAAGGTTTAACAAGCTCTCTGAAAGACTTTCTCCAACAGTCAATAATTGAATATACTACTAAGGCAACTATGCTCTTCCCATACATAGTACAGGCACCATGATTTCAAATGCACTAACATTGCATTTTTAAAATTTATAAAATTATTCTCATTTTTATGATTCCATTTTATAATCTGAACCTTTCTTTGCTATAAGATTTAGAAGCATGTATGAGAAGTATGAATAGGGTACATATCCTCTGATCTGTATTGTTCCTATTCAGAAAATCACATTTTGTCCATCATCTATTGTGTCTGGATCTTCAGGACACTATGCTGGATTTAGAATGGATTTCATTGGAATTGGCACTAAATTCTTAGTCAACTAATCACGCTGATGATTTGCCTGAAATGAAAGAGACTGCATTTGAGAATGAGATAGATGATTCTCTTGCCTTACCATAAAGCTAGAAGCATAATAAAAACATGCTAATAAAATTTTAAAATATTATTGGAAAGTATTGTTCATGGCATAGAGACACAATTTATGCACATGGTATCCTATTTATACATTTGAGGCAAACCAAAATAAATTTGAGAAAGTTTGAACGACTGTATTTTCTATATAAAATAGGAAATAACTGTTTTGTTTTATCCACACTCAGACTTAACGTCCAGTGCCTAAGAATACCTTTTCTGTTTCCAGGCAAATCTTCTCCTTTCAACCAAATGTTATCTATTTTTATAATGCTTTGAGCTCAGAAAAAAATGTTGCCATTGTACCAATAGAAATAATATTTTTAAATGTAACTACTGTATATAGTATGACTGACAAGTCTGTGCCCTCATAATTTTAAATTAAGTTCTCTCCACTTTAAGAATAAGATCATACTTGTTTGTTAAATGTTATTAGCAATATTTTCTCCACTGTTGAAAACCACACAAAGGCAATGATAGCACCACACCATGAATTTTCACTGTATCTAACTCCTTACCCCTTAACTTTAGTGTCAATATTGTAGAGCAACTCCAGTCATTTAAAGGCAACAAATAATGCCTAGTGACACTGACCATATGATGGTATATGAAACCTGAGATAAAATTCTGAAGTGCTACTAGGTGGTTTTTTCATTAAAATATCCACATATTTAGAAACTGTAGTTAGCAATGGGTTGTAGCAAATGTAGATTCCTGCTTTTTGTAAAAATTTAGTGCTTTTTGCACAAATTTAGTGCTTTTTGCTAGGTATAAAAAGGCTTCAACAATGTAACAGTATAAAATTCCTCTTCCTATTCCAAGCTAATCAACATATTTGTTGTGCCTCTATCTTTGCACAAGTAAAAAGGATGTTGGCAAGGCTGATTCACGGAGACATCAGAGGATTTTTGACCCAGTGGTATCCTACACAGCTCAAAGGTATACAACTCCAACATCTGATATAAAAGACCAAGTATGGGTGAGAAGATCAAAATAGGCACGACATCAAAGCACAGCCAAAGCGGAGGCTGCTAATTGCTGTATGTTCCATACACATTGCAATTAGCTGCAGCAGCAGCAGCAGCAGCAGCAGCAGTAGCTTTCCCTGCAACTTAGGTGATGCAACTCATCACACAGCCGAGGTAGAGCTGGGGAGAAAAGCTCTTGCAGGAAACTCTGTTCCTTGGGGGATTAGTTGTTCTTCCTAAACAATTCTAGTTAGTTATTTTGGCATATCAACAGTAGGGTGTAAATGTTAAATGAAATCTGTCTCTACAGCTGCTGCTTTTGTTTTGCAAGCTTCAGAGTGATAATTCCATATGATAGTTGCAGTTTAAAATGGCAGTTATTCAGACATTTTGGGCCACAGCCTTTACCTTTTGCAATGCTAAATATTGCTCTTTCATCCAGTGAAAAGTGTGTTTTTAGAGATTAGCGTGGATATTTATTCATGAAATCCTAGTGGGATCCTTCTGGAAGTTGCCAGTGTTTCCAAGGCTGATTTTTCAATTTTCCAAAGCTGATTTTTCACTCTACCCACTACCAGGAGTAGATAATGATAGCAACATTTGCTATCGCAACTTTTGAAAATGGGTGTCCAGAAATATCACTTGCAGGCCATTTGCAGCATATCTAAAGTGAGCATCCCAGGAGGCCCCCACAACTGCCCTTCCCCAACACCAGTATTTCCCCCCTTCTCGGAGAGTTGGGTCCTATGTGTGCATTGAGGTGGGGCTGTTGCTAGTGGGCAGCTGTGGGACACACCCCTCCAGAATTCCCTGCATCAGATGTCTGCAGTTCCCATACCTTGGGCATTCCTGCAGGAATGGTTACAAGAAGTTGCAAACATTCATTTCCACTTCTGAACGTGGCCAGGGTATCATGACCCTGCCCACCACCTCCTTCTGGTTTGCACCATTTAGAGGTCTGGATTACTCACAAGAAAAGTGCTGGCAGCAAGCGCTTTATCTGGAGGTGACAATGCAGAAATGCTAGGGCCCTGTTGTGCCCAATTTAGCTTACCCACAGGGAGTGAAGAATAGTCCAGAGCTACGTGTAAACTCAAGGAGGTATTTGCATTGCAGGAAAGGTCTCATTAGGTCCAAATAGCTCTGTTACAGCTTTGTGGAGTCCTGAGCACCACCTACTGGCCCCCTCAAAAAGCACTATAGGTATAGAAATACATTTCTTTTATAGAACCCTTAAAAATATACAGGAAGGATATGTCTCTGAAAAAACTTATTCATTAGAAAAAAGATAGCATTGTATTGCCAACTGTTCTGTGGGCACCTGCTTCACATAATCAGTAAAGAATAATAACAATTAGAAAAAAATGCAGTATTACTAGCTCCTACCTGATACAGCTTTGGGCACCTCCAGTCAGCTCTTTGGACGAATTATTCTTATTGTTTTATCCCTGCTGTCACCATTGTGTTTCTGCACTTACTAGTAGCAGCATTTAGGATCCAGCTTGTAGGAGGGGAACAGTCTTGCAATTTTTGCTTGTATAAATTGTGTCACTATCTCAAAAAATATTTCAGTAAAAGCCGAAGATAGGATCAACTCAAACGCAAGTGATGTGTGTATACAGGAATATGAAGCCCTTTTCCTGATCAATACCAGCAGTCAGTTGGTCAGGCAAAATCAATTATATGCTACGGTGTCACCTGTACTATAATACCTTGATCATAGTCAGTGCATGCCATAAATTTGAATAACTGCTACAGGCAGAACTATTTGACAAAACAAAACAACTTTGTTGAGAAATGGCAAGCTGCTTATTTGGTGTGTTAAGGTAATAAAGCAGCATTTCAAATCCATCACCTTATAGCAATGTGCTCCCTTTGACTGAAAGCTCAGTTATACTGCAAGTATTCATGTATATTTTAATGTTATTCTTGGATTATATACATCAATTCGCTCCTGTAGGTGGGTAATCTCTTGAATCCTCTATATTAATCCTGTGGCAACAGCTGAGAGAACCACTGTGCATCAAGACTGCTCACTCCAAGCAGCTTGTTTGCGTGACCCTTGACTATTCCAAATATGTTAGCACTATGGCTAGCCACTTCGCTCCCAAACATTGTAGAGGCTGTGCAGAATCAGTACCCCTTAGGACTAGCTAGGCAAATCAATCTCATAGCTCTTCACAGCAGCTCTCCAGTGTATCTTTCGGTTAGTGTAATGACAACTCTCTAATGTTTTGTTATTGCTATCAGAATTTAATTTATTGTATCACATCACAATTGGAGGCAAGATATGCATACATTTTAAGACATAATGATTTGACATTAAAGAAAGTGTGTTTTGAATATGCAACAACTTTAATTGTTTTGTAAACTGTAGTACTCTTGAATATCTTTGCTGACTCTAAAGAGGGCTAGTATCCTTCATAGAAGAACTTGTTAAAAGAGATTTTATTTTATTACTTAAGAGCCGAAGGAGAATGGAACGGAGATGTGCTTAAACTATATTGTTGTTGTGTTAAGTCATTATGACTCCACAATTATCTTTTTTTAAATAATTTTTGACCATGCATTTAAAAGTAAGAGAGGCTTTCTAAGTGTACCTCAACAAAATGTATTAGAATTTCAAAACTAATAGGATTAATACTACAAATAGATGTAAAATGTGCTCTGCTACACCTCTCCTAGTCATGAGATTTCTGCAGCATTCTCCATTTCACTGAGTAGAAGCCATAAGACACAAAGAGATTGTTATCAAAGGCAAGAGAAAACCCTGGGCCTTTTCAAGTGTCAACAATGTATTTTATTACAAGACTGTACTGATTTAATAGCAGTATGTTCATTATTGTCATGTCTGCAAGCATTCACTTCAGCTTGGTTGCTTATACATTGTTCTTGACTGAATATACTAATATTGACTAATATTATGACTAATATTCATTCTTATGCATTCATTAACAAGCAGTGAAACATTGCTGTGTGGTATTTCTGACTTAAGAAAGTTGTGGTCATTTGCTTAACAGGTAAATATTAAGGTAGACTACAATCTAGAATGAAATTTCACTGATACTGTGTGAGGGTTGCATCTGCATGTGATTACCATTCTTTTACTTCTGACATGGAAGTTATATACAGTGAAGTACCATCTTACAAGAAAACGTAAAAATAATTAATTTTAAAAACTGATAGCAAATATTTATTTTATTCCGCTCCCATTATATAATTGAATATTCATCTAAGATAGACTAGAAGTAACTATATGCTTATAATGAAAAATATAAAATATTAATATCAGGCTTATTCAGCTTAATTGTTGAGGAGAAACAAGAGGAGTGTTCCTCCTTTTCTGTAGCTGCTTTGGGAATTTCTATGTATATATAGCATCATACTCAGACAATTTCACTACCCTTGGGAAGAGAATAATGCTCTCCGGTGCTCATATATTTATTCTTCACTGATTAACTGCTATAGAAATAACAGTGACACTGAACATGTTCATTTAGAACAATTTCCCTGGAGCCTTTTGCTCGATGCTTTCTCTTCCCCGACTTTACCTCCATCTGCAAATACTTTCCTTGAAGACCAACATATCTCTGCATGCATTCTTGCCTTCACTGTGATGTTTCTTCTTTTCTGTAATGAGGTAGGTCTTCATTCAGCACAAATAACTGTTCCTTTTCTCTTTCTTGATTCTTTTCAAGTTACTGTGAATGTGCAACAGAATTTCTGCTGTTCAAAATGTGTGTTTATTGTGGGGAATAAAGTCACTAGTTTTTTATATAGTCATGAAAAGTCTTTAAAGACAGAATGCTAAAGCACTCTTTTTGCTAGTAAATGAAAACTGGGGGTGGGTGGAAGGATAACTTTGCTTTTGATTTCAGAAGATATGAAGACAAATTTCTTTATATGTTTCTCATGGAAACAAAGTAAATTGAAATCAACTGCTATAGCTGGATAGAAAAAACGTAGTCAGTCTGTTTTCATTATTCAGTGACTGTACTGCTTTTCCATTTTCCTTTAACCATAATGTAGTCTGTGAGCAATTGGTTCTTTAATGCACTTATTTTATTGAACTAAGATACAAACTTATTCATTTTTCATCTGTTGAGGTGGCATCATTTCATAATGTTAAAATCCTAAAATAGATTTGATATAAATTTGATTGTGTATGTGCAGGTCAATTTTATTACTAATAATATACATAGCAAACTTTTTGAAAACTATGCAACCATAGAAACTTGTAAGAATGTGATGTGCTTTTACTTTTTAAAGCAAACTTGTAGAAAATGTGGTTGGTGTCAGAGCTTTCTAGCAAGTGTTTTTCCATGAGGACATGCCAGACACATACTGACACATTATGTAAATTTGTCATAGTGATTTACATTCTTTAATGACCTCAAGATGGTCCAGACTTTTAGATGCACGTAGACAATAAATGAAGAACAGTAAGACAGATGAAATTAGGGCAAAAGTCAACATATGTCAAAGCAATATGAGTGACAAATATGAAACAGTCAGGCAACATCACTCTTCCTCGATGTCCAGCTATGTTGAACCAATATAAATATTTGATATGATAGAAGTAAAAATGCCCAATGGCAGCGATATTTTCTTTAAGGAGGTAAAATATAGCTGTTATTTCCTTCTGTCTCCAAAGCATAGTGTGCAATGGATTGCTGTGGTCTGGATGAAAGAAAGTATAGAACAGTCCAGAAGTGAGAAGAAAGAAGGGAGACATTTTAGCCCACTAAAATAAGAGTTTTGCTATCTCATTTTTGTACTGTGCTCAGAATAATTTGCTATTTCAGGTTTAAATAACATGCTTACTGAGACAGGCTCAGGGTAGGAGACAACTTCTGCCTCTCACAGATACCAAATAATTTTTCTGACTATGGTACTTTGACCAATGTTATGTTTTTAAATGGTTATGAAAGGAGATTTGGGGATAAAGCTTCTATAACTATATTTGGGAAGGTTAACAAAATGCTGGAGAAGGATACGTATAAGCAGGTCATTTATGCCTGATACGAACAAAAACTCAGCTGATCTGAAGTACAGTATTCTGGGAGTCAAGGGCCACTTTTAAGATCAAGTCTTTTGAACAAGAAGATAGTTGCCAATTCACTTACATCTTCTATTTGTTAAATTGGGCAGTTCAGACAGGAATTACAGCTATAGTTTTACCACTGAAATAAGAAAGCCCTGCAATCGGGACCATTCTCAGGTCCCATTGAGGTGAACTGGAGGTGGTTTATAATCTGAAGGAGGAACAGTGAGAGGACTGTAAATTACTATAATAATTGATCTTTGCTTTTTTTTGTAATTGTTCCTCCAGATCAGAGCTGACATAATAGCACAGCATCTTGAGGAAGCTGCTATCTATAAAGAATCTCTCTTCTGCTGAGAAGACATGTTATCACAGTTAACCATCAAGTACTTTTGGCAACTCTTGATTCACTTGAGATTCCTCATTAAGCCTCACTCTAAATGCAAATCTTCCCTGATATTCTGCAAACCTGGAGTGTCTTTAACATGACTAAGTTAACTAAGACTGAGTTTCAAGATATGAAGCAGCAGCAGACACAGTAGCTCTTCTATACATTTGAGCATTAACTGAAATGTAGCAACAAAAGGCTATTGCTCCTTGCTCCTCGCTCCTCAAAAGAGGCTGTGAAATACAATTACATAATTTGATTTCTATTACAGTTCTCAAAATAGGATGTCTGCCACTTTCTCTGACTAGTCTTAAGCTTGACCTCCCATTTTGATCCCCATTGGTCAAGTCAAGCTTAATCTCTCATTTTATCTCTCTATCCATATGAATATACATGATAGAGGAACTGATAACTCGTGAGGTAAAATTATTACTGTCAATAGAAGGATGAGGGCAAGTTCATGTAGGCTTTTTATGATGCCTTTGGTAGGATATTTGCTTAAGGATTAATTTTTCTTTTGAGCACCTTGAGGTTATTTTCAGGTTTGGAAAATGGCATGAAGTAAAAGAACGGTGAAATGTTTTTGCAAATAAATTAATAGAAAGGTGGAAAACAAATTGCAGGTTTCAAAACTTGGTAGCTATTTAACAGTATATATAAATAAGCAGGTTACATGGCTACTGAGTAATAGGGGTTTAGGATGGCTGCAGAATCTGATTCAGCAGCAGTTCCATTGGGTTTGGTGGACCTTGATTCAGCAGTGTGTTAAATTCAGATCCAATACTTCTGTTATCTGTGCTGAAGTTGCTACAGATTCTGTGTTCTGTTTTGTTTACTGTTTTTCCTCAGACTTAATTTAATGAAAATCATCTTGCTCATTTTAAACAGCAGTTTAAACAGCTGTGTCAATATTAATTTTCCTTTATAAAAGCCAATTCACAATCTGATTGCTGAAATATTAGCAAGCTTTCATCCAAACCCATTGCCTTCTCCCATTTTAGCAATCACTTCTCTGATGCAAAGAATGCAAAGCTGGGTGATTTCCTTTCATCCAATTTCTGTCCTGTTTTGTGGAAAGAGGCTGTACACTTATGAAAAAAAGAGCAGCATGCCTACTCATTCCCCCTCAGCTGCCTCAACACAGTAATAAGGATTAAAGTTTGTAATAATATGCTGGACTACAGTGCAGACCATGTGCAGTTTATGGCCTCTCTACTCCAGTCTCTGCCCTTAAGTCAGTGTGTGTAAGGTCAAAGCAGTCAGACTGTTACTGGAATTATTTTTATTACATATTATGGTGAGAAGGGGTAAGTAACCTGGTGAAAAACAATAATATAGATCATGACTCACAGAAATATCAAACAATTCCTTTTGAGAACCTCTGTAGAAAATGATGAGGATATTATCTTTGAAATTCCTGAGTTCTTACGGTTGTCGTATCAGAAGAGTTCTAAGTAATAGAAATAAATATGATTTTGTTTGTTTGTAAAGCTATTCATCGCTAGACACCTCACTTATTTGGGAGAGGTAAGTGATTTATCATATCTTGAATCAGCAGTGTTCTGAGCATATTTTTTACATTTACATATCCATGTATAACATAATAAACCTGAAAATCATCAAGATTTGGAATGGTATGGAAAATAGACCTGTAATGAGATTTGTCAGAGTTGTTATCATGTACCTTGTTTAGAAAATGAGTACATTCAGCATAGATACAATTGCACACCATACTCTTCCGTACCAATAATTTATTCATGTGTCTCTGCATTATAGTGTTTTGGCTGTGGAGAGAAGTTCCAGGAATGGGATCCCGCTTCTTTTTAAAATCTGCTAAGTCAATGTTTGATAACTTGGGAGAAGACTGGAGAGCTTTAAGAAAAAAAATCTTAATAGTGAGAGTTTTTTGAAGTAAATTCATTTATGTGTATTAAACACAAATGCGTAAACATGTACAAACTTCTGTACTATGATTTAAACAGAACACATTTCATGCTAAAAGCTACGGGCTATTTTAATAAACTCTGCTTTATTAATAAATGTAATGCAATGAGAGAGAAATTATTCTGCAGAGCCTTATATGAGTCTTTTACTTTATTATTTTTATTAGAGTCAGGGATAGGCTGAGATGTGTGAGAACTGAGTTTAATTTCTCGGTTTTTGACAGTCTTGAATAATAATGGAAAAGATAATTAGAACAAGAACCTAAAGTAAATGAAAATATTGCCAGTGATTATGATGGGATCAGAATTTGGTCTGTTTCCCTTTCATGAAATGAAGATATAATACTGCTTGCCAGTCTCACATGGGAGTCCTAAGAATGAAAATATTACAGTGAAATATCTACTAGGCACCTAGTTACGACTGAAACTTTCAATAATAAGATCATGTTACAAAAAATCTTTTTTTTTCTGTGAATGAAATGGTGGAAAACTCTGACTCTTTTTCCTCAAAATATAATTTAGAAATCGTAGAAAACAAGTACCTATTGAGCATCTAGAAAAAGAAACTCGCCAACTACTGCAAAATCACAGTCTGAATGCAGTACAGGCCCTTGCATTTAAATTTTGGTCATGAAAGACAAGGAAAATTATTTTTTTCTTCCTTCTTCAGAACTCATATTCCTTTAGCATTCTCAAGATTTGTCTCTCTTTTTTTCATACCCACTAAATAAAATTCCTGGATGCAAGAAACCAAGAAAATACTAACCCTCTACAATGGTTTCTTGATTAAAACTCCAAAACCAAAAACTAACATTGTGACTCAGATTAAAAAATATCCGAGTTTCCTCAAATTAATGTGAAAGGAGAAAGAAAACATTAACACTGTTAACTTGGAGAAACAAGATATGAACATGAATGCTTTTACCACAACTGCCTTTTGTTGAGGGGGCAAAAATGACAACATCTGGGTCTAAATGTTTTAAATTATAGTGGATTGGAGTATAAAGTCGAACTGAATTCAATAAAATGAAAACAGGCTTCACATGAGTGAATGGGAGCAATCTTAATCCAAACAGCATAGAATATGGCAAGGCAATTATTCATAAACCATTTTTTAAAAATAAAAAGTAATGTTCATGCAGTCTGTGAAGAAGTTTTAATAATGGTATGCCATTAAGAATGTTTAAGTGGATTTTACACACCCTGAATTAGTTTTCTTTTTAATTTACCATAGTGTTCCCTTACTTTATTTATATAAAGTAATATTGACATTAATTCCTAACACGAGAGCAAGCAACTGATTTTATTTCTGTAGCTCCTTTTTAAAAAACTAGGTATATATTGTCTGCAGGAAACAAGTATGGAGCGTAAGGATAACCTAAAATTCCACAACAGTGATTTTTTAATATGCCTACAGAAATAAAATATAAATAATAATAAAAAATACAAATTTTCCTCCTCTCCCAATTCATATCTGCTTAAGGGGAAAGATTTTATGACGTATTTGGTTTCAAGCTGTTTTTCCTTTCAATGCAAATTCAGTGAATTTCTCAAAAGATTGCATTAGGATTTATTTAAATATTTACATAAAATTAAGGAATGGCAAATGAAATAAGAACTTTAAGTTTTTTGCCAGTATTTGACTAAGTTCAGTTGTATGTTATCCAAGTACTTCAGTACTTTCTAATTCTGTAGCTGAAAAATATAAGCATAGACATTATTTCTGGCTTCTTCAGAATGAAAAATACAGTTTTACAAGGATGTCTGTGTTTTCTGTACTTTAAAAATCTTCTGACTGTATGTTACTGGATTGATGAGACCATACTAAGTCTCTGACTTCAGTGGGAAGTCACCTGGGAGAAAAGGTCCCTTCTAGAAAGCAGCTTGGAGAGTCAGTAGAGAAAAGGTATGAAATAAGAAGTTGATTTTTCTCCTAACATCTTGGAAAAACCTGGTTAAATTACCAAGTAGCATGTTTAAAACAGAAGTTATTTTCTTATTTCTATTATGTAAATTATGTGAATTATTACTGGAGGATGTTGTTGATGCTGAACATATAAATGGGCTCAAAAAGGGATTACAGAAGAAAATCCGTATGGAAGGTAGAGCCTTAGGATGCAGCTCGACTTTCTCCTTGCCAAAAAATGCAGAGGGTACTTAAAGATCACATCGCATTTGGCTTGTACAAACACTACTCAAGATCACACATAGTGTCCACTGTCTAAAAGATGTGCAGCACATTTTGGTCCCTTGTTATTCCCTGTGAGTACATCTTTCCAGCAAATGTCTTATTTTTCTTCTAATGAGTAAATAGACCATTCAGGGGAAGAGGAAGTGTGCTTCACCATCCTTTCTCTGTTAACCAGACAGGTTAACTTTTCTAGCCTGACTCTCTTTGACATATTTATTCTTTTTTTCCTCTCAGAGAACAAAAGATCAGCAAGCTAATAAAGCACCTTAACAAAATAAACTTCGAGAATGTAGCCTTTCCTTTCACCCACAAATATGGATGTATGGATAAGTATTTGAAGCTAGAAATATTTTACTGAAAATTTGTTCTCAGGAAAAGTTGAGCCTTCCTTCATAAATCTTGCATTCTTTTTGTCCCTGCTACACTATTTAGTCCCTGTTTATATGACTCTATTTTTTTTTGCCAATATCTATTACAGTTCTTATTAAGATACCTGCTTGAATTTCATTCTTGTCTACACTATATCATATTTTACTATTACAGATATTTTTGTTTCATGGCTGGATAAACCCTGCCACTGCACCAAGGCTGGGTTATTACGCATATAGTAGTTTGTTGTTTCATTAAGAACTGTTGTTACGACCCCTTATCTCTTCTACTTCGTTTCCGTCTTATTTTATCTGTATGAAGCTATGTCAGATAATATTACACAAACCTACTGAGGTGAACATGGTGTTTATGGATATTGGTACGAATATTTGTTTAACCGCCTCCATCAGCTTATTAAAGTAGTCAGAATTTTGGCATATTTCACTTACATTTGCAATAAACAATTGAAATGAGGGCTGTGGAGTCAAATTTGCAAAATTTAACAGAGGAATACAAAGAATGCTCAACAAAGTCTCCTATAATGCAAATGGCAAAGCAAGAACATATTTTTTTTTTATGTACCTTCTAACAAGCTTCAGATTATAATGCTTCTCCAGCATAAGTTGTTAAAATAGTGTTTTAACTCACAGAAATTATTTAATCCATCAATAAAACACTGAATTAGTTTCTTTGCCTCTAACCTGTGTGTTTTGTTTCATTTTTAAATTGAACTAATCAATTATCCTTTGTATTCATCAGTTTCCCTGCCTCTAAAGTGGAGCTAATGCTTTCTTCTTCAAAATCCTGAGACAATATATTAAAAGCAATTCCAGATCCTCAGGCTGAAAGAACTCTAGTAGTGCTGCGCATTTTTATTATTAGAATATATATAATGAAAACCTCTATCCTGGGCCACGAAATGCTCTTCTCTTAATGGAGATTCCCTCTTTTGTTAAAACAGTTTAGGAAAATAACCAGTCAGCTTAGCAGTCAAAATCATATTGTGTGATGATAGTGAGTTAAATGCTAAGACCTTGACAATCTGCATATAAAAACAAACGTTTTCACAATATGAAAAATAAAACCATTCTTTTCTCACAAGATTGCCTAATTCCAAGATCATCATCCATCTGTGTATATCCTTTTTTTTTCTTTTCGCTTACTTTAATAGCTTTATTTTGCAACTTAATGTTTTTCCACCAGCAGGTGAAAGCATTCATAAATCTGTCACGAACAGTTGTCAATGAATATTCATATTTGAACTGTCTGATTGCAGTACTTTGACATTTTTATTTGATTCCAGCAAGAGAGCAAACTTAGACATGCTTCTTATTTCATAATTTATTACAATTGATACCTCAGCATTGTACTGCTAAGTTAATGTAACTGGTCTCATCTAAACTACTAATTTGGAATATAAACATAAATTAAATAGTTTAAAAATAAAATAAAATGTCTGATTATATGACAAAGGGGAGCTACAAACTTTTATTGTCATACTATTTGTAAATTTGGCAAATAATTAGGGCCTTTTAAAGCCAAAAGCTCCTACTGTTCAGTCACAACACTTATTCAATTATTTGACTGTTTATCTGTAACAGATAGGCAGTCAAATATTTCTAGTATGTTTTTCCTCAATTGTCATTCCAGTATTTTTGATATTCATTGTTGGCTTTGTTATTTAGTCATCGGAAGTAAAACGAGGTTTGTAGTACCTCCTTATAATCCACTATTTTGGCTGCTGTGTTTAGGAAGTAACAATTTCATCCTTAAAATTTATCATGCCCACTTACGTAGTGTGTTGGTTTTGATTTCTACAGCTAATCTTTCTATAAAGATTTTGTTTCTGTATGTCAAGTTGTGCAATGTATTCCCCTCTCCTGCTTCTGGCAACAATCTTTAATCTATGCTTGCTTAGAAGGAAGAGAAAATCTTAATTTTTCAGCTTTTCCTTTCTGGTTAGTTTACACACTAATGCCATTCCCACTTTTTTTTTTTACCTGAGCAAACTTTAGACTAGGAGTCAAGGGAGAACTTGAATACAAACATCCCATGAAAATCAATTATATTTGAACACCTACCTCCTAGTACATGTCTTTGGAAATGTAAGTTACCATACTTCCTCTTAGTTAGGACGAAAACCAAAGTTACTGTAAAGGTAGGCAACAAAAATATTCTAGTGCTGTTTTTCTCCAAGCAGTCATGTAAAATAGCTATAAAAATGTGTACTGCCATTAATCTGTGGAGAGAGAAATCAAAATGAATGCTTCGACACATGAATGAAAGACAAAGTTTGAAAGTATGATAATTAAGTGTGTTTGGGTGTGGTTTGTGTTCTTATAGAGAAAACATTGTATAGCTCCAGCCATATAACTTACATCATCAAGGAAAATGAAGCATGTAAATTAGTCTTTCTACAGTAGAAATAGTTGGCAGCCTAACGTGATTTCAGTTGTGAGTTATTATTGCAAAATTATGAAATAGTTTTGACTCTGAAGTTGATGCAATCCAAGTAACGATTGTATATTTCAAGGAAGTCTTCTAACTGTTTCGTAGAGTGTGCTAGCCCCACTTAAAGGGGCTGTGACATAACTTACAACTTGAATATTCAAGTATCACTGTCCATATCTCATAATTTACCAGTCATGGGCAATTTGGAGATTATGATTAATTTCTTGGCTTTAACACAATAAAAGTAAGATAAAGCAACTCTTATCTTAGCTTTAAATAAGCTTGAAATTAAAAATAAAATGTCACCATATTTCTGGATCACTGGCAGTTCCTCATCAGCTTGAACAACCTGGCAGCTAGTGAATGAAACTAATGTTATTCATTAGCTGTTTGGAAGACTAAGTCAGTATTAAAAATAGGATTACAGCTTCTGGGTCACTTAGGCATAGCTGAAAATGAGATCTAAAATTAGATCTGCAAAACCAAAACTACATTCAAGAAAAAAGAAAATGGGATTCAAATCTTCCACCTCTAGAAAGAAGAAAATCAATCCAGCTGATGTTGCATTAATGCTTAATAGTAACTGCATAACTTGCCTGTGAACTCACAAAAGTGTACGTGTATGCATTTTGGCTTAGGTTTCAATCATTAAGAACAACAATGTCTTTTCTAGAAGCAGGTTTATGAACAAATACAAAATATGTAATAGTGTTATGCATAATGTGGGGAAATTTTGGCTTACACAGAACTAGAAATACTGGAAACTAACTGACAGTAGCAGCTGATTTGGTGGATCTTTTATGATCAGTCAGGTAGCCAGTGATACTGCTTATATACTAATGCTTATGAGCCTAGGAAGAATCAAGATATTTAGGAATAGTTTATCTAAATGACATAGATTTCAAGGTTCTAAGATAGATTTCCCAATAAATATCTTTTCATCCCACCTGAGCACTATATGCTGATGAAAAAGTTATTCTCTGCAGCAGGGTTTTTCTGAGGTGTATAAATAGATTGTGGTAGAAAATGATATTTTAGGATGGATAACATCTTTATTTATTTCCATACAGCTTTGGAAGGCAATTGGAGTTATGTGTTATCTTAGTGAAATAAGATTGCTTTTTATATTTTTTAAAAATTGGGGCTTTACCTTTCAGAAGATGGAATTTTATTTTTAAATAGTCGCAAACAAAAAGAGTGCCAGTTTGCTCAGACAAAGGTTGGGTCATGATGTGTTGGCAGTTAATTCTGTCTTTCTATGTAGCCTATGAGAATCTCAGGTCTGGTTCTTCATGTCTTTGTTTTCCCCGGTAGACCCAGTTAGAAGTTAACTCCTGAGACACATGGAATACCTCCTCATATACTAATATTTTCCTATAGATTTAAAGCATATTTTGTTGAATCTCGTATTAACCTTGTCAAAGCAGAACTGTAATGATTATTTGATTAATATTTCAGGAGCTATGGAACAAAATCATGCTTTCTTTATCACAATGTAAAAGTTGATATGAGGTCATTTTTTCCTTTATAAAATAGTGTTCTTACCATGAAAAGAATACTTTTGGTGTTATTAAATTTCTCTGCATCATACTCATTGGTTGCTTATTTGTGCTTAGTCTAAAGGAAAGACAGGAATTAGCCAGAGAGCAGGAGGTAAGTGCATTGCTGCAGATCTTGGAGAAATGTATTGTCTTGTAACAACCATGCAAGTTGTCCTACCGTAGAGTACGGGTGGACATAGGCCAAGAAAGACAGTGCTATCTACATTTAGTTAAGTGTGATTTCTTAGACCTATCCAAATTATGATGTGTGGAACATAAAAAGGTCTACATGAAAACAGGGGGAAATACTGTAATTTCCAATTCAAACTCGTATAGAGTGCCAAATTCCAGTGAATTACAAATGCAGCTCTTATATCCTGTATCAAATTCTTATATGAAGAGTTAGGATGTCTCTTTTGATTGATAGTTACTAGTCTTATATTAACTACGTTTTGCTGTAACAAAATAATCAGAGCAAGGTAAACATGAAGTAGGATAAGAGAATATTGGTATAAAGAAGTTTCTAGGGTTTTTATCTTATTTGACTATTCGGAATTCTGCCACGTCATTCAATAAAATGTTTGTGAACCATAAAAGGATATTGAATGATTATCCATTTAGAGCAGTGAAACTCTAGGAAATTAGAGATGAGACAAAAATGAGATAGATAGCAAAGTCATGTAAATACTTATTTCATAAAGAATGTATAGGCACAGGAGCCAGAACTAGTTTATTAGCCAAAACAAGGCATAGATTGAACATATAATTCTATTCCGATGAGCAATTTAAATAAATCTACTCCTTTTAAAAAAAAAACAAACTGAAAAAAAATCAAGACACTCTGAGCCAAGGTAGTGCTATGCATAATGCAAGGCTAGATCTAATCCCACAGTAGTTTCTTAGCCAAATGAATGGATCTTAAAACATACCAATACTAGTAAAGACTGTATTTTTTCAGTATTAACATTTGAATCTACACTAGAAATGTATTATAATCTTACTTTTGCTACTTTTTTCCCCTTCTATGTGGTCTGCAAAATACATGGTAACTTTTGACCAGATCCGTTCTGTTAGGCTTCACCAAGCAAATTGCACTGTAATAACATCTATTTGATCTTTCACTACCTAAACGCTGCCTAGAGGCTACACGTTTCAGTTCATTTCATTGGATCAAAGAGAGGGAAGTCTAGGGTTTTCAAAGCACATCCAGACTCCAAGTGCTGAAAACTGTTCTTTTGATTTCAACCATCCAGAACAAGCATTGCAAATTTAGTGTGAACCCCATTAGTCACCGCACTCTCTTCCCTTTAATAGTGAATGATTTTTTCCAAAGTGTAACAGTGATAAATTTATCACAGGCTGTTCACTGTTACACTCTGTAGATGTTTAACAAGGTTCATGTAAATATAAGTTAAAACAGATTTGATTTTAATTACATCCTGGTTTTAGGCACAAATTTTTCCTAGTGAACAAACAGACTTCAGTGAGTGGAAGATGTATTCATGATGTGCTCTCTTCCTGATAGTGTTAATTTGAGACACTAATTTGCAATTTTCAAGCCAGTGAAAGTCCAACTTGGATATTATCATGGAACACTGTTTTGCAATAGCAGTGAATGAAGTAGTAATTACCCTTTTTCCTCTAGTGTCTATGCATATCTTTAGAAATCATGTTTGTGAGAGCTCTAACAATTGTGGCCAGTCCAGGAACAGCATGTTTGAATCTGAGTCTGAATCTGAGCCTTTTTAACCAAATATCACTCTTTAGAATGAGAAGCCTTAAGGTGCCTAAAATAAGAACATATGAAAACAGAATGTAGAAAATAGGCTTTCTTCTGTTTTACTCTGATATTCAAAGAAATTTTTAAGTTTAATAATAGGTCAATTTCTAATGGTAAGCAGCTATAGATTTTCAAACTATAACAATACTTCATATTATTACAATCTACTGAAAAGTTGAGCCAGCAACGTTTTTTTTCAGATTTTAGGATAAAATGAATTTTCAGACACCTTACCTCATGAGTCCTTTGAAAAACTGAACAAATCATAAAAAGTTAAACTCCAGGAAACAACTCTGCTTTGTCAGAAAGATGACCTGAATGGTCTAATATACCTCTAATTCCAGCACAATTATGTCTACTGCTCTTCATCTTTGAGTACATTTGGTTGACCTTTTACCGTCACTGTGTCATGCATTACTCTTCAGCTGCGTAAATTGCATATTATCTGAAACTGACCAATAGCTTTTAGGAAAAAAGTATCCAGTAGATTTTTTTCAGAGAGGTCAAAGAAATATTAATAGTGTTGTAAACATCAATAGGCTTTCATTGAATTCAATTTGAAAGTACTGCTGACTTTTTTTCCTTTGAGCTTGCAAAAGTGCGTTCTTGAGACAGTTGTTTGGAGCAGTATGCCACATATTCTTTATAAGTTTAACCTATTTCTCTTCAACAGATATTTGGGGCACACATGCAGTCTAACCTATACGATAGTTATACTTTGGAAAATGAGTCATATATAAGAAAAGTAACAGAATTTTGCACATGTAATTAGATTGAATTAAATAGCTGCCAGAACAGGATAATTTCCAGAAACTGAGTAGTAACACCTGCACATCTGAACAACTACTCTTCATCCCATGAATTTCTCAAGAGTCTGATCTTGTTCAGTCATTTAGCAAATGAGTTAATCACTCAGCCATTCCTACTGGTTTTACAAGAGAGGATGACTTAAATGACCTCAACTATGTAGCTAAAGCAACATCTCATTAACAACTTTTTTCTTTGTGAACTGTGTTCCTTTTCCCTCCTTTTAATCCATCACTCCAGCAGTTTGAATTCTCTAGGAATTAAAAACTGCTGCTGAACAATCATAAAAGAATTCATTTAAATAAAATTATTTGGTTTTTTTTAAAAAATCTGTTTCACTATCTCACACTTCATTTTACCTGACTGTTTCTGAAGTACAGCTATGGTACCTTGTAATGTTACAAGGTAGTGTCTAATGCAGGCACGGAATTCAGATAAAATCTGCCCCTATGTTTTTCTAGTTTCATGTATGCTCAACTCTGTTCCTCTTGAGCCAGTACCTATTCATTTACATGTTTGAACAATTTGGTGTTGGGGTTGGTCTCTTCTCTCAGGTGACCAGTGATAGAACTAGAGGGCATGGACTCAAGTTTCGTCAGGGAAAGTTTAGACTTGATGTTAGGAAAAAGTTCTTCACTGAAAGGGTGATTAGCCATTGGAATGTGCTGCCCAGGGAGATGGTGGAGTCGCTGACCCTGGAGGTGTTTAAGGGGGGACAGGATGAGGCACTGAGTGCCATGGTTTAGATGATGGTGTTAGTGTTGGTGTTAGTGTTGGAACATAGGTTGGACTCGATGATCTCGGAGGTCCTTTCCAACCTTATGATACTGTGATACTGTGATACTGTGGTGTATTTGTTGGACATTTATATATGATGAAATGCCCCCCCCATAAATTATATAAGCAGATGTTTAAGATCTAAGCCCATGAATGCCCTCATCTGAGCTTCAGACCAGGAATTTTTCCTAGATGACCAAGGTGTTAGAATTCTGGGAGGTAATGACTTGAGCTTCAGTGTTGATTCTTTGCAGACTGTCTGGCTCAACTTAAAATGCTGCTGGTTTGGGTTTTTTCCTTGGCATAATAGACTAAGTAATTTGTTTCTCCTTCCTACCCCCCCGAAATATCGACAAAGAAATAAAAATAATGATTTTTTTTGTTTGTTTTCTGATAGTATTCAGGACACCTTCCTTGACCTCTGCATTCCAAGAACTTCATCAGCTAGATATGTGTTACAGCAGCCTGCCTTTAGGAAAGTAAACATATACAAAAAGCTTTATAGGTTAAAAGAACCACAGAAAGAAATAGAATTGGAAACAGAATATCAGATTTCAAGAAAACAAGTGTGAAGGTAATAATATCTCTCTCTTTGTCACATTTTAGTCTCATGTTAAATGAAAGCAGATGTATTTTCATAGTCCAATCTAAAGATTGGTAAGGTTAGTGGGGTAGTTTCTGTGAGATTTTTTTCAGTGTCTCAGTTAAACTGTCTCTAATGGTTAAGTCTAGGGAACTGAAAATGTGTTTGGACCAGAGAATTAGCAACTATGTTTTATACCACAAATTACAAACAAATAGTGAAATTATCACAAATTGTGAAACTATCCGTCCCCACAGTTGTGAAGAAATTTAAGCAAGTACTCTCAACATCACTATGGGATTCAGCTAGTAAATACTAAGGCTGACCAGGGCTGCTGCTCTTCCTGGTCTTAGATCCCAACATCTCATTCAAACATTCTGACTTATGCTAATAATAGATTACCTCATATCTAAAAAGCTTATATGGCAATTAGAGTTAGGGTCTGTGACAGGTAAGGTGCTCCACAAGCTAATGTCATATGTCACTATCAAACTTTACGCACTTTTTTATAATTGTTATGCATTTGATTACCTGAAAGAATCTTCTCAGTTTGATCTGTTTTCCATAACTAATTAGCCAAGTCAGTGACAAGTCAGCAGCTTTTAAGTCTTTGCATTTTCTCTACTTTATTTTGATCTCCCGAGCAAAGGATTCTTGTTTTCTAGAGAAACAGCGTGTGTCTGGATGGGCTTCTTTATGTATTCAACTTTAACCTTGCTATCTATCCTCTCCTTCTCTTTTAACCACTTTAGTTTCATAGAAGTTTCTGTTAGTTACATTCAAGAGATTATCATTTTGGATCGTTAGGTAAATGCAGATGAGAAAAGCAAATTAATCTTAGAAAATAGCAGTAGAGGGATGTGGGTCCAGAGAACTGGACATGCTACGTGGACCTAGGAAATACTGGTAACTTTCGATGGGGTTAGAAATGAGAAATAGTATAATCAAAATTTCAGCTAACAGAAAATATTTCCAGCACTGAAAATCTGAAAGAAGAGGAGACACCATGCAGCATTTGCCCCTGACAGAGATTTTTTTTTAAGACATTGCCATGCATTAATCATGGAATGAAACTTGGTAAAAGATTCATGTGTTTGCTAAGATGAATTTGATCTTAGTATTACCTCATAGAATACATTTAGTTTTGTATTTTATTGAATTCTATTCAGTATATAAGCATTATATTGTTGTTATAATTATCTATATGGATTGATCATGTACAGTTTTCAATAAGCAATTGGTTCTTAACTTGGTTTACTTAATTGGGCTTAGTCAGGTAATTGCTTTTGTTATCTCAGTGGTTATATTCTTCCTGTGAAAATATTTTTAAATAGTGACATGAGACATCTGACTTTTTCCATCATAACATGAAAGTAGAGCTCAACTGCATGCTTTCCGAAAAAAATGATTAGTCGTAAAGTCTAAACGATACGTGGGTTTTGAAAGGAGTGCTAAATACTTCTCTGAAACAGGGAGAGACTCCCCGGATTGATACATATAACATTGAACCTGATATTTCTAAGCAATATTTTATTTTAATTTGACAAATCTGTATAAAAAGAAAATATGAATTTGGAAACAGAGAGAAAAGAACTTTGAAACATTTCATCTTGAGAGATCAGTGCAACAAAGTGAAGCCAACTGTAATGACTCTAGAAATCTCAGCATGGGCCTATTAATTACAGAATAATGGATATGCAGAAGAGATTTATACTTATTACAAAGCTGGAAATGAAATTTACTTTCTTGGTGAGGCATGATGGGTACATGAAATGTAAGTTCCAACATTACAACAAGCTATTTTGCTGTATATTAGATATATGCACTGACTTTCAAATGATCACTATAAGCTAAAAAAAAAATCTGTTTAAAAACTACCTTAATTTTAAATCTAAGATAACTGAATATACAAGCTAGAACTACATACAAATGAGGATAAGCATGATGAAAAGATAAGTCCACAATCCAGACATAATCGCACATTTTAAATTTATTTTTTTAATAACTGAGTTTCCACATTTCCTTCTGTATGGCAAGATCATAGTAATATTTTTTTAATTTTGTCATAGGCATTGCATCCCTATCAGCATCCTACAAATGAAAAGAAGCTTTATATTTTTTCTTAGTAAATTGCAGGTACGGATTAACAGGTTACTTACAAAATTAGCACCCAGGTTTTTTCATGAGCACATAAATAGCCAAAGTTTCTGCTCTGAGAACCCCATATAAATAATACACTAGACTAACCTCATGTCATAAATCCACTTATTCATTTTATGGCCTCAATCTGGTTTTATTTCAACTATGCAGCATACACACTGTTGTTGGCTAAAAAAACGCAATGACATTCAAAATTCTGAATCACGGAAAGTTAGAGAGAATATTAAACTTGTCTTTCCTAGTTTCCTCTCTTTTCTTTCCTTTCTTGAAAAGGGAGGGTACCATCAAAGGGTACCATCTCTGTATTCTACAGTAATTACAATAGATAAGTGGGTTTGAGATCTTTGCAGCTTCAGGAGTATGTTCCCTTTAATGATAAATTGAGAAGCTTGAATGTGCAATGTACTTCACCATGCTATATCATATTACCATGCCATTCTATCTTTCTAGCACTATAGGCCTTATAGGATGTAGAAGCATCCCAAACATGCAGAAAATGCTTACAGAAGTGCAGTATTACACAAAGATATCTTTCATTTCACATTAAGCATTACAAAGGCTAATTAATGTCCACTGGTAATGGATTACTTTATAAATGTTAAGCCTCTGCTGAATCTAAATTTGAGCCTCCCAGAACAATGAAAACACTTTATAAATATTTCATTTTTTTAAAAGACTTGATCCAAGCTACAAAATATTCAGGTTTGAACCAAAGGGATGCAGTTGGACTTCAAGATATAGTTAAGTAGTTTTACTTTACTAAATTTCCCAATAGTTTTCAAAGTTGGAAGAGAAAATGTGCGGTGATACTTACTTTATAATTTGGATGCATTCTTTAGAGCCCTGTTGATAGTGGCCTAATACCTGTTTTTTAGTTAAATTTTGAGTAGTCACATGTAGCGCTCGAAATATACTTTCTCCCTGTTTGTGGACTGCTATGTTTCCTCTTTTCTAAAAGCTCACCTAGTGGGCTTATGTCCTGTTTTATTGATTCTGCTGCTGGGAGGCTTGTAACAAAGAGGTAACTTCCTCCTAGTTTTTTTACTGACATTCACAGGGCAGAGGCTCTGCACTTTTTGTATTCATAGAATCATAGCATCATAGAATTATCTGGGTTGGAAGAGACCCCCAAGATCATCAAGTCCAACCCTTAATACAACATTATCATGATTACTAGATCATGGCACTAACTGCCACATCCAGTCTTATTTTGAAAACCTCCAGGGATGGTGAATTCACTACCTCTTTGGGCAGGCCATTCCAATGCCTGATTACTCGTTCTGTGAAGAACTTTTTTCTGATATCCAGCCTAAACCTTCCCTGGCAGGGTCTAAGCTCGTGCCCTCTTGTTCTGTTGCTGGTTGCCTGGGAGAAGAGTCCAACCCCCACCTGTCTACAACCTCCTTTCAGATAGTTGTAGAGAGCGATGAGGTCACCCTTGAGCCTCCTCTTCTCCAGGCTGAACAACCCCAGCTCCCTCAGCCTCTCTTCATAGGACTTGTGCTCAAGTCCCTTCACCAGCTTTGTTGCTCTTCTCTGGACCCGCTTCAGCACCTCAACATATTCTTTTCATTGAAGTCTTTATGATTCAAACTGAGTGGGAGGTCCTGAGGAAAGTAATCTCGGAGACGTATGTATGATACAATTAATACTGGTGGCAATGACAGAGAGAATTCTTGAAACAGGAGTCATCTTTAAATCTCTCAGGTGCCATAAATTACCCCACCAATGTTCATGTATTTCTTAAACTATATACTGTATGAAAGAATATTCCATTGATAACAAGAAAACAAACAAATCAGAAAAAGATATCTTGAGGAGCATAAGCAATCCCCAAGGAAATCACTTAGATAAGCAACTTCTTAGAGGTTTTCTTTGAGAAAGCATCCAGATGCCTCTTGCATTATAGTGCTCCTTTAGGCTGAGGAAAAATACCCCATTTGAATCTTGCTCTGTGTGTGGCCCTGACAAGACAGTTAGTCTCCATAACTCATCCTCTCACCAGGTTATGATTGTAAGAGGCTTGGAAATAAAGAACTTCCAGACTGAAGATTTGGTGGAAAATAAACGTATAAAAGCATTGGTTGGAAACCTTCACAGTTCTACCACTGCACGGAGCAATTTTTACCCTGTAGGCCCTTTGCAGTTTTAAACAAAGCCAAATGGCAGAGCTCAACTGAGACTGTAAAAATGTCTACTGTGGACTGTAATCATCCTTCAGTGAAGTAGGAGAAAAAATCCCACTCCCACCAATGTCACTGTATCATTTCCTATCCTTTGATCCCTTCTGCAAGGCAAGGAGTTTTGAGGGCACTTACGCAGGCCACTTGCCTAAGTTAGCTTGTCCCAACATCATGACCCCAATACAATTCAGATTTTTGAGTGCAGGAGATTATTGTTTCTACCTTCTGTGTCAAATTTTTCATACAGTTTTTTTAGGTAAGTATATAATTGTTGTGGTTTGCTTTCTCAAGCAATGTCTCCAGTTTAGTGAGGAGTCTCCATTTACCTGTGTAACAGATCTAAAGATCCCTGAAAGCTTATGGACTAGGTAACAAACAAATTGAATCTTTTTGCTCTGCTAAACAACTGCTAGGAGGTCTTGAATTTTTTTTATTTTACCTTGATTTAGAGTATACATCACTGTAAATAAGAATTCTATTGTTTACTAATAAGCATTGTGGAGAAAAATAAGTTTTTCAAGAGGGTGTTTGGGGAAGAATATAGACAGGCCTTCACTACCATTTATTGTTACACATCTCACATGTCCCTGGGTGAATTCATACATCCTTTTTCTCTTTGTTTATAACTTAGTTTTACACGGAAAATGCTTACACTAGGGATGTTTATTTATAAATTATGCTGCTTACATTTTGGCTTTCTGTAAACACAAAAATTACTCCTGGAACTAGCAATTCCACTCTGGAATGACCAGCGTAGATACATTGCACACAAGAATATTGCTTATTAAATTAACATCAAAGGCAATTATCTCTTGCAGTTCTCTGAAGATTTTTTAACACAATGTAATAACAGCTGATATTCTCCATTAAATTCAGTGTGGGCCGCTTAACCTGACAATGCAAAGAGGGAAAATGAGCAAGTTATGGGAAAAAAAGACCCGTCCTCCTTCTCAGAGAGACATTTCTGCCATGTCCTGATTGCATTTGAACATCATCATGCTAGAAAGTGTCAGCAAAAATGTTCTATAAATTTAGTGCAAGGAAGCTGGAATAGGTTTACTGTCTACTAACAGGATTAAATTGAAATCTGGAAGAAAGTCTCCTCTCTTCTTCACAGTAATTTAGAATATTTTTCTAATTAATTCATTATAGTCCTAATCAAGAAAACATACATTGAGTTGGGAGAAGGCAGATTGGCATGCCATATTTTGTAAGAAGGAAGAAAGATGTATACGGCTCTGTATGGCCTGGAAGTTCAGGGACAAATGCCAGGCAGGGCTTCTTACTGCTCTGGTAACATTCTGGAAAAGTGTATTCCTTGCATAGGCATCTGCATTTATTCTGGCTCGTTTTAGAGCTGAATCCTGGTCAGCATGCGGGTAGGGTAGCTGGTGCACCTGAGATTGTAGCCTTACTGCCATAAGGCTGCATGTGGAAAGGGAAAGACGAGAAGGCGGTCTTCTCAATCCTTTCCACGAACAAGATGGGGGGGAAATGCGTCCCACATTGGTATGAGGAATCAATGATTATGCTGTGTTATGGGTTTTTTGGGGATTAGTTGTGAGGGTTCTTTTTCTTTTTTGTTTTTAATCTTAATATGGTTCACTCATGAATTCAAACTCTCTTCAGCCGCTAAACATGTATACGCTGTATAAAGTCATCTTCTGAGCAGAAAATTGGAAAAGTATTATATAACTTGGACGCCTGTCTTGAGGTCAAAATTAGCTGAAGCATGTGAATATGTAGGAAGACTGAAGCAAGTTATTTATTCATTAGAAGTCACGGAAAGGCAACAGGAATAGTTCTTAAACTGAATAGTTTTAAGGGCAAATTTTGTGTTTCCAGGGGACCTTTATGCCTATAAATAATTCATGCCCTTCTATTTCTATAATATTTTTTATTTCATTCTCTGAAAATGTTTTTTTTATGACCAGGTCTCATGGTCAGACTTATCCTTTAATGTCCTTTAATGTATATTTTCACTTTATCATTTTTTCATTTTGCTGAGGAATACATTAGCCTTTGCTACTTACGCTTGAAACATCTACTTTAACAGTAGGCTCCGAAGAGAAAATGAATAGTGAAACATTAGTTGCATCATGCATAGCTGGGTGAGAAATTTCACCTGCAAGATTGAAAATGTCCAGGAAAAAAATTGTCTCTTCTGGCTTACAGGTAATTTCTTAAAATGCCAACTATGTTATCCTTTTATATTAAAATCGGCGTTCAGGCTTCTTCTAAAGATTCAAATATCAGCTCTTTTTCTTTTTTTTTTTTTGAGTATTTGTGTCCAAGCTGCTAGAAAAGGAGATATAGATTTGAGAATAGGAAAGGGCAGCAGAATGTTACAGTAGTCACAAAAGGGGATACCTGATATCTAAAGCTCCTTCCTGTTCTCGTATAGGGTTACTCTTCAGTATTTTTGACCCTTCCAGTAAGTGAGACATCTCAGATCAGGCTTGTAAAACTGTTCTTCAGTAGTCTCCCCCATGTCTGAATTTTGGATGTGTTTGTCATGCTGTGTAACAAGGGATAAAGTTCTTCTGAAGTTAATGTGAAGTTTCCTCAGGGAAGCTTCAAAGTCAGAGATCCATAGTAGTACATTCTAAAACCAAATTTCAAACCATCCCAAAATATGTATCCAAAACAAATATTTCAACTTTTCAGGCTACTGAAGTTTTGAAAACAGATAAAAATCTTTATTCCAGCCATTTTTTGGGACAAGACTCCTATTGCCATTGAAGGATGCTTCAGTGATGACTTTGTTGGTCCCTCTAGAAAACTGCACTATTCAGAGGAATCAAAAGTATACCCTTTTACGTATGCATACATATGCATTTATTTATTTATTTATTTATTTAAACAGTGCTGTCTTTCCAACCTCAGGAGAGTTTTCTTATATTAATTGCCTCTGTGCTTAGATGCCTCCAATTATTAACCTGCAGGTGTCTCTAATCACTGCATATTCCCATTTGGTTTAGGTTGAGGGCTATTAGCTGTGGTGGTTAAATACGACACACTTTATGTGTTTTTTGTTTACTGTTTTATCCCTGAATTTGGCCTCAAAGACTCCAGAAAACAATCATCAGCAATCAGTTCTTCTCATTAACTGCAGTGCCTTGGATCACATTTTCCTTCTTCCTTTCTTCCTCAGGGAAATACTCAAAGACAGTATGTAGGCTAAAGCAAGAGGAGTTTTCCAAATGTTATTCCATAGAGCTGAACTTGGAACGAATTTTAGACACCTTCTGCTAGTCAAAGACATAAAAATCCAACTTGGGAAATATACATATTTTTGCTAAAACTGCAATATTTGAAAATATAAGGAAGCAGTGGACTCTCTCTTCATTTGTATGTGGATATCATGGCTAAATCAGAGTAAAATTGTACCTAATTATGTTGGTACTAGACTGAATCTCTTTTAATTGATAATTATAATTCACGTGTAGATTAACAGCTTTTAAAGGTCAAAAACTTTCAAATTGCACTGAGTACTTGTTTATCTCTCCCTGTGCTGTGTAAACCTGGTATTCTATTGCAGTCTGAAAGTGGCATCATAATTACAGATTTGGAGGATGACAAAAATTGATTAGCAACCAAGACTAGCTAGGAACAAAGGAACTAGGTCTGGTTGCCCTCCTGTTATCCCTCCTGAAGAGTATAAGCTTTGATTGTATGTTAGAGCATGAGATTTTGACAGCCTAAGGTGTTTCTGAAGTAAGCAAGAACTGTTCAAATAAAAGGTATCATTAATTATGAAGTTGGCACACTGCACTGCAATGAAACATTTAAATTCTGAATCGCATGAGATACTGATATTATTACTTTTTAAACAAGAGGCATACTGATGCAAAATTAGTTAAACAATATTTAATCTAATACTCCATTATACTTTGTTCTTCCTCTCACTCAGTTGCTAACACAGAACACTGTTTATTGTGTATGCCACCTCAAGGGCCTCAAAGTGCTTGAATAAAACGTGTTATTTTCACCTACTGAAAATACCTCTGATGTTTTCTGTACTCTACAAGCAGCATGTGATTGTTATCACATTTTTAAAGTGCTCTAAGTGACAGAAATGAAAAATATCAAAGTTTTCATTTGTGGTGGAAATGAAAATACATTTTCACAATATGAAATTTGCCCTTACTTCTAAGAGAAAGACTACTTACTCTTTCTGTTTTTGAGGTACTATATAGGAAAACAGCTGCTTGTTATTGTTAGCTATTTGGCATATCTTGTGAAAAAATTAGCATTCTGCATTTTTGAGTGGTTGTTTTTGTAACCTCTAATATTCTGTTTGGATAGAGAAAATTTAAAGCTGAGAATTTTATTCTTTTAAACAACATGAAAGGCCTCTTTGGAGCACTATTTGTTGTTTGCTAATTAGCCAGCAGAAACTTAATAATATCCATTCCTGAAATATTTTGTGTTGCATAGAAGAAGTTAAGGAAAAGTGAAAATCATTTGATTTTTGGTGTGCAAAGAGCACAATGGAGTTTCTCAGAGAAAAGAGAAAACAGAAAACCAAACTGTCAATGCAATTTGTGGGTAAGGGCAGACCTGCAGGAAAGCACTTCTAGGCCTGAAGCACCATTTTCTGAGTTATGTTTGAATTTGTGATTCACTATCTAACTAAACATAGTTAGTCAAACACAACAGTGTAAAAAATACAATCAATGATATTTATGATTACATACATGTCTGTCTGCATTGTCAGGTTCCTTCCATGCTACTTCTCTACTATACCACTGAACACAATTTATAAGATCGTCCTATTCTGGTTTGGAATTGATTATGAGTCTGGCAAACGTTATATATAGATAATCATATATAAACATACACACACCCACTCCCCTCTATTAGTCAAGTAAAATACTTCAGGACAGGACTTTAAAGGTGTCAAGATTCACCCATGTTGAGTTCATTCTATTACAGACAGGTGTCTCTACCACAACTCAAATTGTTGTCCCACAAAGGGGTTTAGTACCTGATGTGTGATAAGCCAATCTTACACACAGAACTAAGGTATTTGTTTATTTCATATTTGCACAAAGATGAGTGCTAGCTGGAAATTCTGAAAAGACAACACACCCATGAGGAGTGTTAGTGTGATATTTATGTTGTTTAAACATGAATATTCAATTGGATTACCCCTTCCTCAAATTCTTATTGGTCATTTCTCCTCACTTCGATTTAAAGGAGACTTGAAATAAAATTTCAGTCCACGTGCTCAGTCCATGAGAATCTTTTTGAGGAGGCTGTTACCTTTCCCAAGGAGATGTGTTTTTCTATTGCAATTACGTGTTAATGACAATAGTTCACCAAAAGTTCCAGCTTCATTAGTCAGTCTCTTTGCTCCCTTGTGTTTATCTTGGTATGTCCTTTCTTGGTGGATTCATGGTGCCATCCTGTTTCTTCTTTTTGGTGTTATCAAATCCCCCCTACTCATTCCAAAACTTTTTCTGGTGCTCATCATCTTCTAGTTTGAGTAACTAAAAAGCAAACAATGTCAATTGTATCTACACAGTAACCAAATAATTCCGTCAGTTTTATAAGCATGAGATTACCACACAGTATGTGAGATTTGTATGCAAACATCTCATCTCACCTTTTTCTGATTAATAGATTTGATTAGTCTACAAGATTATAGTGCTAAAATCTATCTTTGATGAAATCTTAGCCTCACCAAACTTGGTGTCAATTTCTGTAAGAACTAGATTTGTCTTTTTCCAGAAAAAGAGAAATCAGAAGAATCAATATATGTTTGTGGGAAGGTAGAACAGGAAGTATGAATACATCTTGCATGAGCAAGAAATAGAAGAGACTTGGCAACAGCACAGTAGCTATAAAGTCTACTGAAAGCTATTTAAATAGTTTTACAGGGCAGGACATACTGTGGAGACTCCTATCACTTAGAAATTAAGAGAAGATAAAATATTAAAACCAGAGGAAGTTATAAATATCAAAGGTAGTTTTGGCATGCTTAGTAAATTTAACAGAGTCAGAAGGGTGTTACTTGGATGGTATCTGGAAATGTCAGAAAAATATTTATAAAAATAAACTTTGCATGTTTGCGTTCACTCCACAGAGAGAGCAAAAGACGCTCGTGAACCATGACTCACAAGTTTGTGCTCCGTTTATTTCTGGGTGTTATTATGGTAGGCAGCAGTGCATTGCCAGCCCACATTTTGCAGGGAATAGACAACTAACTCACCAAAAAAACCACCTCCCCCTCTCCCTTCCATCCCCCCTCCAAAAAAAGATGCTAGGATGTCCTGTGAAGGGAAACTGCCCTTTTCATGGCCTTATCTTAACCAATGATACTAGTACAGCCGCCATGGGACTAACTCTCCCTGCAAGCCCTATGGATACTCCCCAGTATTTCAAGGTGATTTCCCCTTGTGAACAAGGCATTGAACCTGGTATTCCATAAAGACCGATTTTTTTATAAATCTTTCAAACCCTTTCCTGTCCTCCAATGCTAAACACTGTGTTGCTTTCTGAATGGACTCAATTAAATTCCCATTCTGCCTGCAAATGTCATAAATTGAGGCATTGTACAAAGTACATATTGAGGGAAAGGAGGCATCACCACTTCTGAAAGTGGTGCTGATTATATAGTACATAAATTTATTTTTCTTTCATCTGGCTATTATAACAATGAAATCAATTTAAAAGTCACAATTGTCAGCAACTTGGCAGAACAACAGTAAACATCTAAGCAAGATTGGCAAGGGAACTTTGAGATATTAAGAAAATGTGCATTTAAACAACATTAATCCTCACTTCCTTTATAAGCTCTTCCCCTTCTAGACTCCTTGGAATTTAATTTGACTCTGGCTCAATGGAGTTATGAATGGAAGTAATTTAAAGATGGATGGATACTAATTTAAAGATGCTGTCATTTTCTGACAGAGAAGGGTACTGAAGTGTAAGAAAAAGTATAAAGAAGATAGTGTGTAATCAGCAAATGCCAGTCAGGCAACAATTTGATAAGTTGGTGAGAAAGAAACATGACGCTTCTAATAGCCTTTAGACACTACCAAATACAACACATTTGATGAGCTAATGTCTGCTATGGTACACAAAGCAGACTTCCTAAATTGTATTACACAATTATGTATGTTTATACCATAAATGGAGATTTTTTTTAAAATAAGAGTAATACCAACATTACTTCCACTAAGCAGTAATGTAAATTGTTTAATATATAAACATTAGCATGAATTGGAAAATTAATTAAAAGAACAAATCACTGTAATTATGATAAATAAAGCTTATCTTTATTGCTAGCATGCTTCTCCAAGCAATCTGTCTAAATGAGAGGAAATTATATACCATCAACTTTCCCAAGAGCTGAAGTCTCATTTTGAGAATCAGGTATGCTACACTGAATTAAAAAAAAATCTGCTTGCTCAGTATCATGTTTTAAGGATTAGAGAGAGACTGAACCTGTTTTGCCACCTGTTCTGCACATACAGAGTACAACTCTTGTCCCATTTAAGTTAGTGACATTTGTCATTGAATTTCCTTTGCTCTGACTAATATAGTCAGATTTCTATGCCAGGGAAGCTACTCATTATACTCTAATGATAAAATAGAGTCACAATTAAATATGCAACACTTTTCAAATTAGCCTATTTGAATGTGTTTGCTGCTGTGGTATTTTTTTAATCCTGACATTCTCAAATAACATCTAGTATACTTTCATGTTCATCAGAGTCTAGTCACAACTTTGAGAGAAAAAAAAGAAATCCCGAGAAAGTTCTTACAAATTTGCTGAGCTGTTAGAAGAGATATAATCTATCTGTTCTCCCTTTACTGGCTGATATTGTACAGTTCCTCTCAATAATGCGTTCAATATATTGAGAGGCAAAGAAAGATTTCATTTTTCATATTATTATTGAACAACGAAATAATGTGCCATATATTGTTGAGTTCTTCATTGCGTCTTTAACTCATTGACTCTGGTGATCACTTTTTACAGCTTCCAAAAAGTGTGTACTTAGTTCAGGCATAAAGAAAAAATAAGTAGATCAGAAGATGTCTGCGGTTGTGTGGTACAAGAAGAGAGGAAAGAGAGGTAAGCAAAGCAAATCTCTGGCCTCTTTTTGGTACTATGGAAATCTAGTGCAGACATGGGCAACTTCTCCTTCTCCTCCTGAATGTGGCATTGAGCCAGTATGCACGTGTTTGGTCAGGATCTCAATCTGTTATGCTGGTCTGGTGTCATAGTACAAACCTACTGCTGCTGGGGAAATGAGGAATATATGCAAAGGAGATTCAGATCATTACTTCTTATGTCATCTCAGTTGTATAACCGTGTAGTGAAATCACATGTTAAGTCAAACTAGAACTTCTGCTTGTAGTTATCATTCTATACCAGAACAGTTGCACTAACTAGGACACAGCTGAGATTTCCAAATGACATAATGCTATTTATAGTTCATAAATCACCATCTGGATGCCCTCTCTAGAAAAATAACTTTATCTCATGTTGCTGGGAAAAACTTGGCTCCAAGTTTTAATCAGTGCCATAAACAGAGAAGGATGCTGATTTATTAGTTAATTGTCCACGGTAGATGTTCACACATACACATATTGAAAATCATACCACTGCTGATAGCTGAAATCCTTTATGCTCATTTCTGCCAATGTTCAACTTCTCACAATACTCAAAAGAGATCACATTAATTGGCAGATATATTCCCAACTAGCTTTAATGAGAATATTATGAACTTCCTCCTAAAACCACTTGCCGACCAAATGCTAAAAAATTAATTGTGTACGTTTTACTTCTTGTAAAGAAGTATACAAATGAGATACTGAACATACATAAAATTCTTGTACTAGTGCCTGCAAAAATTTCTTTGACGGAGGTTGCACTACTGGTTTAAAAACAATGTCTCAATTTTTGCAGCAGCACTGAGATTTGTTAGCCAAGATTTGTAAATTATCTGTCTAAAACCCACTATGCTTAAATTGATAAGGTGCAACATTGTAAGGTTTCTCTATCATCTGAGAACATATTTATCACTTACTGGATTTATTCTGACTTTTTACTAATTACAGTATTCCCACTAACTCTAATCTGTAAGTGAAGTATTTATATAGGATGCTTAGTGTATTCAAACTGTTTATTTACTATCTTCCCTCTGACATTTTTTGTTGGTGGGGTTTTATTTTAAGTAAGTCCTGGGGAGAGTTTAAAAAAGCAGTTTATTTTTAATTTTCCTACAAAAAATAATGAAACTCTGTGAGATTCATGTCATTTCTTTTGAATCCACTTGATAGGTAAGCTGTGTTTTGCTTAATTTGTTCTTGCTGTGAATTCCCAGCAAAACCTTCAGGAACAAATTTTGTTTACCACCAACTCCTATGCATGAGTGTTGTAATTCCGCTAAGTTAATGAAATATAAACCAAAGGTAAAATTCCCACATGAACTAATAAAAAAATCAGCCTTGCACCACATTTTTCCAATGGGGAACCAGTCTTTTAATGGGGAGGTGAGATCTGAGGTCCTCATAAAATTTGTGGTAATTTAAAAATTTTGCATGTGCCAAGTTAAAGGTGTTAGCCCTAGTGTCTTGGTGAAATTCCAAATAAAAGATTTGTGTTCCGTGTACCTGAGATCTCTGTCTAATTTAATTTAAGTATTATTTCTTTTTATTACAGCATACATCCAGTATAGTTGCTGTATTTCACTGGTACTTTCATGCTTCATGATAGTAGTCTAAACTTTTGTGAACATATAGAATACCTAAGTACAGTGCATTTAAAGCAATTAAGAAAATTCTGTCTCCTTTGGAAAGTTCTTTGCATCCAGTTAAAGTGTCATATAAAGGAGAAAAAAAGGAGTCAAAAAGGAGAGAAATTTCGCAATGTTTCAAGACAGAGTGGCAATCTGTAATATATGGCCTTGCTGGAAGAAGGACCACCATTGTGGATAGTTGCAGCAAGGCAGAAACATTGCAGCAAGGCAGATTTTTATTCCAGCTACATCTCAGCTAGCTTTTGCCACACCCCACTAGGCAGGAGGGCGCCCAGTGGCAGGTTTCGTGATTGAGAGGTACGGGAGAAAATGGAGCTGCAGTTCTACTGATGCGTAGGTTTTGCCACGTTCCCCCACAGACTAATGATCAGTTTAAGCTCTGGTAGATGCACATTTCCACCATCCGTATGTTTTTAGACTCCCAGATCAAACACTGGAAGCCTGCAGCTGCAGAGGCTGGGAGACAGTCGTTTCACATCCTGATCCCAGCACCAGCAGCAGCTCTTGCCAGTGTCCTCAGATGGACTATTTAGGTATCTGCCCATGGATTTCCTACCATTAAAATAAGTATAATAATGCTTATCTTCACAAAGAATGGCATGAAGCCTTGTTGTAACTGCCAATGGCACTGTAGTAAATTCTGTGTTTATTCAGTGATGCTATTTTGCTGAATTAAATGTGTTTTCATCTCATTTCAAACTTGGAAGTGATTCAAATATGGAACTGTGGTATAAAAAACAATAAAGTCTTCCTATGTCCAGGAATAATGATTTTCGATTGTGATTTAATTTGGGGCTTTCTGAGCAGTGATAATACAAAAATATCTGTATATACTTTTTAAGAATCATTCCTCTAGGCTAAGCAGGGAAAAAAGTGAGGTGCTGTATCCTTTCAAAGCACACACCTAAACTAATATAGACTGGAACATTTCCTCCTGGCATTGTGTGGAGAACTGCTTCCTTTTCTCCGAAACATCCTAGTTGGTGAACATGAATGGACTACCAAGGTGGAGTGGAAATAGATGGGAAGACGCTCAGAGCAAAGAAAGATGAAGGCAATAAATGCATTTTTCCTCTAAAGCTCAAACCAGTTCTCTGCTTCCCCAGTTTTTCTACAGGTCATGTAGAAGAAGTTAATAATATGCTGTTGTAGCTGTTCACCCCCTTGTTTACTTTTTATGCTGAAGAACATCTGCTAAAAACCTGCCATTGAATCATAGAATCATCTGATTGGAAAAGACCTTTGCGATCATTGAGTCCAACCATAGCTGTCCACTACTAAACTCTATCCCTGTGAAACTCATCTACCTGTCTTTTAAACACGTCCAGGGATGATGATTCAACCACCTCCCTGGGCAGCCTGTGCCAGTGCCTGACCACCCTTTCAGTGAAGAAATTTTTCCTGATATCTAGTCTGATCCTGCCCTGGCCATTTCCTCTCATTCTATCACCTTTCACCTTTTACTTGAGAAAAGAGACCAACACTCACTTTGCTACAACCTCCTTTCAGGCAGTTCTAGACAGCAATGAGGTCTACCCTCAGCCTCCTCTCCTCCAGGCTAAACAACCCCAGTTGCCTCAGCCATTCCTTGTAAGACTTGTTCTCTAGCCCTTTCACCAGCCTTGTTGCCCTTCTCTGGACACACTCCAACACAGTATCACACAGTATCACAGTATCATAAGGTTGGAAAGGACCTCTGAGATCAGCAAGTCTAACCTATATCCCAACACTAACACCAACCATCATCTAAACCATGGCACTCAGTGCCTCATCCAGTCTCCCCTTAAACACCTCCTGGGTCGGCGACTCCACCACCTCCCTGGGCAGCGCATTCCAATGGCCAGAATGCCATTGGCCATCTTGGCCACCTGGGCACACTGCTGGTTCATGTTGAGCTTCCTGTCAACCAACACTCCCAGGTCCTTTTCTGCCAGATTACTCTCCAGCCACTCTGTTCCCAGTCTGTAGCTCTGCATGGGATTGTTGTGTCCAAAATGAAGTACTTGACATTTGGACTTATTAAACATCATCCCATTAGAATCGGCCCATCTCTCCAATCTGTCCAGGTCCCTCTGTAGGGCCATCCTACCCTCTAGCAGATCAACCCTTCCTCCCAGCTTGGTATCATCTGCAAACTTGCTGATGATGGACTCAATCCCCTCATCCAGATCATCAATAAAGATATTAAACAGGACCGGACCCAACACCGACCCCTGAGGGACACCACTGGTGACCGGCCGCCAACTGGGTGAGACACCATTCACCACCACTCTTTGGGCTCGGCCACCCAGCCAATTCCTAACCCAGCACAGAATGCTCCCATCTAAGCCATGGGCTGCCAGCTTCCCTGGGAGTCTACTGTGGGAGACAGTGTCAAAGGCCTTGCTAAAGTCCAGGTATACCACATCCACAGCCTTCCTCTCATCCACCAGGCGAGTCACATGGTCATAAAAGGAGATTAGGTTGAACAGGCAGGACCTACCCCTCCTAAAACCATGCTGGCTGGGCCTGATCTCTTGGCCATTCTGCAGGTGCTGCATTATTTCACCCAGGATTATCTGCTCCATGATTTTACCTGGGACCGAGGTCAGGCTGACAGGTCTGTAATTACCTGGATCATCCTTACAGCCCTTCTTGTGGATGGGCGTCACATTGGCCAGCTTCCAGTCTTCCGGGACCTCTCCGGTGATCCAGGACTGCTGAAAGATGATGGAGAGCGGCTTAGCAAGCTCATCCGCCAGCTCTCTCATCACCCTAGGATGGATCCCATCCGGCCCCATAGACTTATGAGGGTCCAAGTGGCTCAGCAGGTCTCTAACTTCTTCCTCATGGATTGCAGGAGGGCCATATTTCACCCTGTCCCCATCAACCACTTCAGAGGGCCAACTGTCAAGCGAACAGACATTCTTACTGTTGAAAACTGAGGCAAAGAAGGCATTAAGTACCTCAGCCTTCTCTGCATCTTTGGTTACTACATTTCCCCCCACATCCAACAAGGAGTGGAGGTCACTGCCACCCTTCTTTCTACCATTGATATATTTATAAAAACTCTTCTTATTATCCTTAACAGAAGTGGCCAATTTGAGTTCCAACTGGGCTTTTGCTTCCCTGATTTTCCTTCCACACGACTTAACAACATCTTTGAACATGACGTGGCTTACGTCCCCTTCTTTCCAACGGCGATACATCCTCTTTTTTACTTAGTTCCTTCAGAAGCTCCCTACTCAATGTCCTTCTTGTAGTGAGGGGCCCAGAAGTGAACACAGTACTTGAGGTGTGGCCTCACCATTGCTGAGTACAGGGGTACAATCAGCTGCCTGGTCTTGCTGGCCACACTGTTTTTGACACAGGCCAAGATACCATTGGCCTTCTTGGCTCACCTGGGCACACTGCTGGCTCATATTCAGCCGGCTCTCAACCAACACCCCCAGGTCCTTCTCCAGGCTGCTCTCCAGCCAGTCTTTCCCAAGTCGGCATGGGGTTGTTTTGTCCCAGGTGCAGGACTCAGCACTTGGCCTTGTTGAACTTCATCCCATTGGTCTCAGTCCATCTATCTGTTTTCATAGTGAGAAACTCATCAGGGGAATATTCCCTTTCTATATAGCAACAGAGTTCTGGGTTATCATGACTCAATCTAAAAAAGAGGGCAATGAGACAGTTTCTAAGTGCACAGGAAGTGTCTGGAATATAGTTTTATTGCTTTGAATTATGTTTATTACAAATATATATGCAATGGCGCCAATATATCTGGAAATTAATATCAATAAATTAATCATTTTGAATGGGAGGAGGCTTCAAAAATTGTTTAGAGGAAAATGTGCAGAAGTCTAATTCCTGCAGAAATTCTACTTAGTAAAAATATTACAAATTTTTATTTCTCTGTATTTTAGATGTCATTCTTTCACATTATCTGGCAGAGAAGCAGTGTCTCTGTAATACTTGCAGGCTGTTGTCTATACTTTCCTACAAATATGGATGTTATACAATACTTACACAAATACTTACACAAAAATAAGAAAGACAAAACCCTCAGTGCTTCCTATCCCCTGCTCTGAATTTCTGAGCATGCTGATATGGCTCGTCTGCAATGTGGACTTAGTGGTCTAGAAACAGTCCAAGGTTGGGGCTTGATGGTAAGGAGGTATATAGTGTCTAATAACGAAAAGTAGCTAAAATAGGAAAAAACCTCAGAATTATCTCTTTTCAGAATAAATATTTTTTTTGCATTTGATTAAAAGCTTGATTTGGAATAGTTGTAATTACTTTTTCACATGTTAATATTTTTTCTCTGTAGTGACCAATATAAGCAATTCATAAGGTATACAGCTGAAATGTGATGCAGGCTCTACCACCCTTTAAGTAGGAAAAGATTCTTCAGAAGAGTGTTATTGCATGTAATTTGTGGATTTGTGCCAGGAACTGTGGAAACTTTAGAATGCCTTTTGCCTTCATGTGTTATTTCCGCTGCCTAGAAGAACACAACTCATAGTAATTCTAAAAGGGCAACAGGGATAATTGGGTTCCTGCTGCTACACATGCTTATCGATGCGCTACTGCCAGATGTAGGACATATGCTACAAATGGTCTTCCTATCCCCAAAAGGAAAAAAAAAACCACATAAACCAAAACCCCTTAGCTTTCCCCACCTCCTTGCAGACATATTACTATAGCACTGGGACTAAAGCCAGGAGGGGTTTTTTAGCTTTGATACCCAGAACTCCTAGATTAATGCTTTCATTCAGCTGATGGTTGCAGATGAGGGATTGTTTTAATTCTGAATGTGAAATAAAAAGTCATATCTCTGCATGAGAAATTTAGAGACTGTGTGTGGCGTTTAGATGTGTACATGAAAGTTTATACAGCTCATGCTTTGTATATGGCTAGTGAAGAATAAATTACAGTTCAAATTTTAGTATTGAGCATTTTTTACATTGGGAGGTGTTGTTTGACTGGATGCTTTTCTCAACATGCAAAAACCAAAGCTTAATTTACATTTTTCTCAAAATGGAAACAGTTAAAAAGAGAAATATAATGTTTAACTAAGGGTGTTATGAGAACAGAATTTCATTGGAGTTGAACAAAAAACAGAACACTTTTTAATACAAAAAAATGTATTTCAGGAAACTCTCAAATTAATTTATGCTTAGAATTATTAAAGATGAGTGAAATGCTTCAATTCCTTTGCAAAAATTACATTGAGGAATGATTATCTTTGAGTACGTCACTGAGCTGGAACCCAGAATCTCTATCTGCCAACCCAACTACACTTTAACTTTATTGTGCAACCCTACCAAAGTTGTTTAATCTTACCATGTGTCTTCTTCATCTGCAGAAGCAAAAGTCCTGTAGACCTGTGAAGTTAGTGAAGTAGTCCAATATCATTACATGACTTTCACATGAGATAAAAAACACAGGATGGGAAACAGCAAATTGACAGCTTCATGTATGTGGAATAGCTTGAGCTCTGCTAGGTTTTCACCCTGTTAACATATTGTAGACAGTGCTCAACCATCACTGAAAAAACAGTGGATAATATGAATATGGTTAGTACAGGTCTCTCAACAGCCTCAGGGATGAAGCTAAATCTGCGTGGCAAACAAAAATTACATTCAAGGCATATATATACTTGCAGTCGGTGGAATAAACTGGACTGAGGAGTGATATGTAGATAAAAGCTGAGGCAAAAGTACATAGTGGTAATTAGCAAGTACAAGTATGAGTGATTTAAAAATATATGAACAACTGAAAAGAAATATGAGTAGGAAAGGTAATGCTGTAATAAAATTGAGCAGTTGGAGGTCAGAACATAGTGGGAGATAGACCCTGCATCGCTCCAGGGCAGTGGAATAATGCAACAAGAAATGTTGCTTCATTCTTTGTTTCATTATTATTTCCATCTAAATGACATTCTGGATAGACGGTTTCTGATTCAAGTACACCAAGATATTATTTTTGTTAACACAAATGTTAGACAAAATAATGTTTTGAAAATGACCGTTTAAAACGGCAGATACTGTATGGACAAAATTTATCTCTGAAAATGCATACAGTTTTCAAGTATGGATCTGATTCATAATATGTATCAAGAGGCCAATAAGTTACTCTTTAAAGACCAAATGAAGCTTATTTATCTTTTTATACAATGCAGTATCTGTACAATAAGGGATATATGTTCGATTTACATTTAATACTTTAGATACTGTCTTTAAAACAATGTAAAGAATCTGTTGTCTAAGTAAAGAATAACATCTACCTTCACCACTCTGAGGTGAATGTCACCTCTGGATCAGAAATGCTTGTCAAATGAAATTGAAGAATAATACATTGAAAATCCAAAAAGAAGTATTTTTCCATATATGATGATTGCATATCCATACTTTTTTAAGTAAGAAAGAGTCTTAGGATAGTGCTTCTTAGATCTCTGAAGTAATAGAATTACTTTGACTACAAAGGAAATATAATTTTAGCATCAGAAACATTTCCCTTTAGTTTTCCTTCTGCCAAGATTTATGACTGGAGCTATATAGAGCCCTGTCAACAGCTTGAACTGTGTCCAGAAGTGACTAGGAAGTGAGTGCTGATCCTGGAAAATTTATATATCCTGCAGGTAACACCACACACCAGGCAGAAAAAGTGCATCTGGCACAAAGTAACTCTTTGGACTTCTTTTCTTTTGGGCAAACTAAGTGCTTGAATGAATATCCTGGATTGTAGTAGTTATTTCAACACGTGAGTTTTAACAATTGGTTGTAAATCAAGAGGAGAGAGGCATGCAGATGCTTCAGAAGAGCCATCCCAGGGCTTTCTGGAACATGACATGAATTTACATCACTTTAGCATTAAGACAAAATGTCAGCGGTATTTTATAAATTTATAATTAGTTCAGACAAACTTGTTTATGACAACTTTGTCATTATTGTGCATGTGTAGTGGATCTTGTGTTATACTTGAGATTCTTCACCTCATCTTTTCTCTGCACCATCAGAATTACTCACATTCAGATTATTGTGTTGTATTCATTGGGCTGTTTCCCTGGTGCCCCTCTCTGGAATATGTATTCCTTTATAGACAAGTCTAATTATTTCTGTGAGGAAAAAAAAGAAAAAAATGCTGAGACACAGCAGCTGAGACCTGTGTGTAATCTGCATATAAACTGGAAACTAAGATAAACCTTGGACTTCCAGTCTGTTGTTTGAGGCCATTGAGACCATTCTCATTCCTTCTCTGGGAAGATTAGATAAGACTCCCTCAAAAGGAAAGCAAAGGCATTTTATGCATCTGGTGAAGATAAGGCAAAATGCTCTGTGTATAGGTAGCAGTTCCCTTTATTCTATTCAAAATCATTAGTAGTAAGAAAGTATATATATCATTAGTAATGATAAAAATTATTTGAAGAAGGAACACACCACTTTGCACAAAAGCCCGAAAGTTTCTATACATGGCAGATTATTTGCACCTCATTCTGGGAAACTACATTAAGAAGCTTAGAAAAGGAGCTGGTTAAGTCAGGAGAACAAACCCAGATATAAACATTGGTTTGGTTTTCACCAAGTGGCAAATAGTGTATTTTACTATATGCTGCTATTTACAAGGTCTTTCTGCTGACTGGCACTAGAACTTGCAATTACTTTATCTCATTGGCATATTTAGTATGACATAAATATTTTGCTATTTACTATTTATACAAAAATTGTGACCATCTTCACAAAGCACCAAATGGCATTTTTGGTAGAAGAAAATTATATTTCTTGTGATTTTGAGTAAATTTTTTTAAAAGAGAATATGCAGAAAGATCTGTTTGAAGTGAATTCTATTTTAAGAACAGGATATACAATTTATGACCAAGAAATACTGTGCAGATTTCTCATTGGAACAGATCACAATTTCTATATCCATGCTTTGAATTTTAAAAGAATTTTAAAATAAATGTCTAACATGCATCTTTACAGTTCTACATTTTACTTAATTTTAGAGTGATGCTTTGATTTTTGATCCCTAATCCTCTATTGATGACCCCTTTTCAACTGCCCAGAAAGGACCACCCTGCTTAAAACGCAAGACCGGTGCTGGAATCCACATTAGTTACATCCTCTTGCTCCCTCTGAGCAGAAATTGCCAGCTGAGCAGGACTGTAATGAATTCTTATGTGTTTTGTAGTGTGAACCGCCATCAATTAGGAACTAAGCTGAGACCATCAACCTCATTTTAATTAGAACCTCTGATTGGATTTATGCCAAGATCCCAAAGGTAAAAAACTAGTACAGAGATTTACTATCTTCTGCAAGTGAAAATTTTAATTCTAGTCAACTCTCTTTCTTCGATATTACATTTTATTTCTTGGTATGAGAGTGTGTATGTGTATGAGGTTTAACATTCTTTCTCTCGGTGGGTAGTGGAGATGTTCATAAATGGACTACTGGGCTGAGAGCATCCCATTATTCCATCCCTGACATACACCATTCCATTTATACTGGCAAGCAGAAAAGCAATTTTATCTCTCACATTCTCATTCTATATATTTAATTTCTAATGAGATTCAGGGATGCTCCATTCCCAAGGCACATTTTCTTCCATTATTACTACAATACAATATAATGTATAAAATAAAAATAATGAATAATAATAATAAATAATGGGTAATCACCAAGCTCATTCTCTCTTGAATCTTTTGTTACAAAGTCTGACAATTGTACCCCAGTAATATGAACACCTAGCCTCTGGATGTTACAACTTGGAAAGTTAATTTATATTAGATGGTATTATTATTTTTATTGTTATCATTGTTATTGTTACCTTCACTAGCTGTAATTTTAATTTCATTCTTAGAGTTCAGTTAGCCATAACCAGTTCTCTGAAATCCACAATGGTTGCCCATATAGCTGGAGAAATATGCAAATATGCTTTTTTCTGATGCAGAATATGTCTGTGTGTTGCATGCAGTTGTACGTACAGAAATTCTACACATAGTGTTGTCCAGAATGGCTTTGTGGTGTGTGAACCTTACAAACAGAAAGATAGCTGAGGGATAGTTTTAGAGTTCACATACATAAAAATCTATAGGATTCTACGTAAATAGCTGGAGGCTAGAGGAATTAGACAGAGAAAAATTGCATCTACTCAGCAAACAAACAATTCAGATCATGTTGTTGACCCATTAAGTCACCTATGGTAGTACTGAGACAGAAGCCAGGGGACTTTAGTTCAATCCTCAATTAGGTCATCCAATCAAAATGTATTTAGGAATATATCTAAACAGCCAAGTTACAGGACGTTTCAACTCCTTTGATATGATTAAATATCAATCAACTACATTAGGAACAAAATAAAGATGAGACCATTGCTATGCCAACAATGGTTGCACCAAAAATATCACTTAGGTATGAATATACATTCATATTGATGTCATTTTTCAGGACCCTTTGTTGAGATTTAGATGTATTTACGAAGAGTTATTTAAACAGTATTATACACATAACTTCTTTCTCCATGGATTAACTTTTTGTTGATTTTTAATCCAGGCCCTAATTTTAAAAATTTTTTGGGGGAAGAGCTTCCAAAATTAGATGTCATGACCATGCAAAGCCAAATCACGAAAATCAGGAATTAGTAATTCTCAATGTTGTTTCAAAGGCAATTTAGGGGAATTTGTGACATCAAAATTTCAAGATAACTAGCCATCTTTATACATTTCAGAAACACTTTTAAAATCTTAATTGAATTCTGTCTTGTGAAAAAGCTATATTTGAAGAATTAATTTTTTATCCATTACATGCATCATCTGATAAACTGGTAGGTCTCAGTTCATAGAAAAACAAATGGCTGTACAGGTACAAAATGTCCAGTGCAAAAATGAAGAAGAGAGAACCTGGATTTCAGAATTCTCTTTTGGGCTTATGTTTAGAAATAAGCTAAAAAAAGAAATATGTTGTACTCTAAAGTGTTTCCGGTTATTACCATCATAATCCCTTTGGATTTTATGAGATTCTTCTATAGGGAAGAGTGCTTTTTAAACTTTGGATATGACCACCTACCTTGAAGTACATTGTGATAGCTACTTAGGAAAGTAACTTACCTATAGTTCCTATGAAATAAAGTAGTGCTTATAGAGGGTTTCTTTTCCTTTATTTTATAATCATAACTTTTGGTCATCAGATTAAAACAAATAACAACTCAAGTGAGCATTGAGTAGTTACAGATAAAAAAGTTAATAACTTGCTTTACTTAACACCATATTCTTCCTGAATTAATTGTTCAGTGCACAGCCTGTTCTTTTTTCAGTTAGATGTACAAACAGCAAAATTCTTATTATGGAAAAAAAAAGGTGAAACTCTCCTGGGTCTGGGCATAAGCAGTGTTAGGAGGTGTAAAATGACAGCAGACCAGGTGGACTATGGTTCTTACCTAGGATCAGCCATCCCTTATGTACCAGATTTGCAGAGTGAAAGAATTACTAACGGCAGCCTCATAATCCATCTTATATGCATACTGATTCATTTAGACAAAATTTTGGAACAATGCAGAGAGAAAAGCTTTCAGGGAAAGCAACACTTTTCTGATGAGCAAATCCTTTTACTCTTGCAGCTTGTGTTCAGCGGAAACAATTTTCTCCACTCCAGTTTGTGAATCTTCAGCTGAGAAATAATATGATGTTCAGCAGACTCCAGTCAACTAAGATTACATTCTTTGTACCATGGGAGTAAAGGAAAAAAACACATTTGTTGAGACCAAAGGGCGCACAGAGGCAGCCCCTGAGTAACTCAAACATAAACAGGAAAGAAACTTGATAGAAAAGCCTAGTGCTGGTCCATGTCAAGGCTAATTACTGCCACTTTTTTTCATGCAAAGCTCTGAATTAATAAGGTAGAAGAAAAGGGGAGTAGACAATACGCATTTGATTTCAAGGGCACAGAGTCACCTTTAGAATCTTTTGTTTGCTCTTGAAATTTTAGAAGAAACTATAAGAACTCTTTCACAATAATGTGTGGTTGAAACACTGCCAAAAAAGAGTTCTGAATTTATTGACATTAGTATAAAACTGTTGTTAGGTAGGATTTCACAGTTGTTGTGGCCTTACATTTCTTTACTCAGAAACAGTGACAGATTTGTTTTACAGTGAGTCAATCTTATCTGTCTAATGCTATACAACAAAGCAGTCAATTTACTTTCCCTATAAATATCAATACTTTTGAAGTGTATTTTATTAATTTAACATTAAGACATGGTGAATTTAATTAAGTAAAATGACAGATATAGAATTTAAATAGATAACATAAAAGATGTTCCTTTATTTAAGTGTGGATATAAAACAATCATCTTCCTCTTCAGAAGTTTTCACACGACCTTGAAAATCCTGCTGCAAAATAAAATCCCTAACCTTGTGAACAGTCCATCTGAAGGAAGCAGTGGTCTAGCCACTTGGGTAATGGGCTCTAGGAGGGAAAAGAGGGAAATAGGAAATTATTATTATTATTGTTATTATTATTATACCATCATATCAAAATTGTTATAGTAAACTAAAATTCCCAAAGTGGAATCAGTGGCTGATAGCCACTGATTTAATGGAAGATGAGAGGAAGAAAGGCATTGAACTGTTGCATTTTTTATGTGCTTTTTTTAGAAACAGAAGTCTTCCATTTTCTTTTGATGTGTTAGGAGACATTGTCACTGGAGTGAAAAACAATGAGGTCGACTGAGCAAATGGCCAAGCTCCTTTCTCCTTGAGGTTCTTCACAAAATGGAGACAAAATTCATGTTCCATACCAAAAAACTTCCTCATGAGTTTGGTCCAAAATAAGCTATTTCTAATAAATCTATTTCCGTAGTAGTCAAAAATGGATATGTTTGTGTCTGTACACATGCACACAAGTTAGTTCTGAAAAAAAAAATTCTGGGAAGTGATAGACCATCGATAACCATTATCTCTTAAATTTTGCCTTGAACTTAATGCCAAACAAGTAAGGGTTCATGTTTTCCAGATACCACTTTGATGTTTTATTGATTGCTTTTCTGAAAGTGAAATGTTCGAAAACTAGAACCAGAAAGTTGTAGTAACTTTGTGTAACATGCATGATATCACTTCCTGCTATTTGTAGTCAAAGACATGTTTACTAATGGCTTGAGATAGCTATAAGTTGATTTTATGTGTGCAGCCTTGCACACCCTATGTATCTGTGGTCAGTGCTAAGCATTAAGTGTTCTCAGAGTTCAAAAATATCTGTAGTTTGGATGTGTTGCTCAAGTGACATCATTCAAGCAATTTTAGCACATTTTATGGAGGCAATATGAATACCACATTTTAAATTTGCACAGGCTTTCTTGCCATTTTTATGTCAAGAGCTGGAAATTAGATCCTTTAGTTTCAGTCTTGCATACTCTTCTATATGCATGGAAAAATGTGGTTACTTTACAAACTGTACTTTTTAGTGTGCGCACAATTTTGTGTTCTCAAGGCCAACAGCATTTGATACTTCCAAGCAGATTAAAAGCAATTCTAACAGCATAAATGCAGGACAGAATATGAAGGCAAAGACAAATCTACTGTTTCGCTGAAGGCCATTAAAAACTGTGATTTTTGGCAAACCTATCCATTACTGTGTTAAACTATAACAGAGATACATTCATAGAGGAAACAGTATCCCCTTTGTTGAGCCAGAAAAAAAATCCTGTTTCCAAGCTGCCCTTATAAATTCTTACTGAACCCTTTCAAGTAGCTTGCCAAAACATCAGGCAGTTTTAGGAGAACACTGGGGTGCAGATTAATTCTTAATAAATTGATTGATATCCCTACAAGTAAGCAAGCAAGCTGTGTGCTCAAATGCCATTTTAGTCTATGTATCTGACAGTTTCTTCTATAAATTATGGTTTAATTCTTTAAAGGACCAGTGTGTCATCTGTATTAAAAGTCTTCAAGTGCTTACAGTTGTTTCACATTATGGCTTATTGTATTACAGTTCTGGTATATTCTTTCTATAAGTAATCTTGTGGGAGCCAGAGAAATAGGACCCCTTCAGAGTGCAACGGCAATGACTTTTCCATGTTTCCGTTCTACACTGTGGTAATAGGGGAGCAATTTGAAGAAACTAATGGAAGTTTCCTAGACATCTAGGTTTCTTAAAATTTGATTCAATTTGCAATAGTTTTTGATTTTCATTTTAAAAAAAACATGAGGGCCGCTGGTGACTCCTTATGGGCAGTAAATATTCACTGTGTGTTGAGTTGAAAGATGTTGAACAAAGTCTTCAGTAAAGTAAGTTGTCAAGGAAGAACAGAGGTATATAACATATACACATATACATTTCCTTGCACATGTTGAACCAAACAGAATCATTGATAAAGGATACATTTTTGAAAAATGCCAACTGAGTGTTTGGGGTTTTTTTCACTCCACTCCAGTTTAATGTGAACCCTAAAAGGGTGTGAGTACACTGCCTGTGCCATTCTTCAAGCACTCATGGGCAGGCAACACAAAGAGGCTACCTTTACTGTCTCTGCTTTGTTCAGCTTATCAGTAGCGTTCCCTGTGTATTGCTAATTGCTCCCAATACCCCAATCAGGGCTTTGGTCCTGTGTTATTCCCTACAGGTGGTGTTACTTCAGAGGACACAGGCAGCCTGCTGTCCCCATCCTGATGGGGAGTTTGCCAGAAGACCACCACCATTCTGCACTTCACAAGGACCCTCCACTGCCCTCCGCACTGCTGTTGCTACCAATCCTACCATTTCCACCCTGTACCAACCTGGTACCAGCTTGTGCCAGCTGCCCAGAAGAAAATGAACAGATGGGAACTCTCAATAATTCTGGAGAACGAGATGTACACCTATCAATAAACACGATACATTAGAAATGTAAAACTCCATTTCAGTTGGTCTGGTTGTGTCTCAGTGGCAGTGGTGACTGACCAGCACCCTCAAATAGACTGAAAGTATCAGACAGATAAAACAAGGAATAAAAAACTATTTCAGGGGTAAAATTGCCCTAACGGTAAAAACATGTTATTCCACACATTTCCAGTGGAAAAGTGTGAAAAAACTATCAGTAAACATGAAAAGTCATAATTTAATTCCTTTGAAAGTTCTTCATGTATCTGTCACATTAGAAATTCTAAGGAAAATGGTATTTTATTTGTTTCAGCCATGATTTTCTTAAGAATATGTGTAATTTTCTGCAACAAATACGACACAAATAGTCACTGAATTTTGACTGGGTAGTTGGTTATTTTTTAGAACCAATGTGATCTTTTCCCACTTGTCAGTCTATTATTCTTCACGCACGTGGAACAGATGAATGATCAAATGGAAGACTTGAATTTCTGCTTTCCTAGACTGAGTCTGTACACATTTAAAGATACAGATAATTTAAAGATAAATATTCTATAGGCACCATTAGAAACCATATTTGAAACAGTATTTCCTTAGAAAATGAAACTACCATGTATTAAAAGTGAGACCAAAGATTACACTGAATATTTTGTATGCTAGGTGCCCACCAAAGCTTCTCCATCACTCCCTTTCTCAGCTGGACAGGGGAGAGAAAATATAACGAAAAACTTATAGATTGAGATAAGGACAGGGAGATGACTCAGCAGCTACTGTCATGGGGAAAACAGAGTCAACTTGGGGGAAAAAATAAAATTATTAAGAATTAAATCAGAGTAGTACAATGAGAAAAAAAACCCTAAACTTCTGCCACCCATCCCTCCCTTCTTCCTGGGCTTAAAAAACACATGTGACTGAATTCACACCAGTTTTATTTTGCAGCTTACCTGGTCAACAAGGGGCTGGGATAACAGCAAACAAAGAAGCAGCATTATATCTCAGCTTCATTTGAGTCTGTACCAACAAATTTCCAGAAACCTGAGACCATATCTGATATCTTAACGTACCCTAGCAATTGAAATAAGTTCTTCATTTCTTTGGAGAGGGGACGTGAGCTTCTGAAAAGCATGCTACTCGAGCCTTGAAAATAATTGAAATGAGTGGGTAGAGATGACTTGTTACTGTACAGAAAGACACTAAGCATTTCCTTTACTGAAACAAATCTTTGAACATATCTTACAAACAAGAGTCTACAGAAAAGGCATTAACGCTGTTACAATGTATAAACATTTGACTGGATGTTTTGAATTCTTTCCTATGGATCTATACCATTACAAGTACTAACTTTTCTCTCAAATATTCTGAAATTATCCCTTTTGCTGAATAAATAATACTTATTCTTGCATTTATTAACTTTTTCTGTTTCCTTTAGTTTTTTAACCCTTTGTAGATAAAAATTTAAAAATCTACTGTGGCACCCAGATAATCAGACTTCATATATTCACATACAGTTTTCATGTACACTGTAAAAACACTGTGTTAGTTTATAGCTAACTCAAAACCATGAGGGTTGTGGTACCATATTGATATCTTCTAGTCTGTTATAATGTACTAGCCTGATGAAATACAGCTTTCTTAAATGTAGAATTCAAATAGTTCATATATGAACAAAAAATATTTTTTTCCATTTTCTTGATAGGGTTCTGTAATAAGGAGGGGATATCACAGGGGATATTTTATTGTCTTATTATAATGCAGCACATTGGTCCCAAGTGCTAAATCATTTTTATGGCACATTAACAATATAATGACATCAGCAAACATATTTTTCAGCTTGAGGGACCTTTTTCTAAACCAAATACATCCCGTATGAACACTGAAAGCAAATCATAGCATTCTTGGCTATAGTGGACTAATATAGGCCATTTTTTAAGTCTCTGCTCAAATCAGTCTTTGCTTAGACCTGGGATGTCATTTAAAGATTTGGAAATACCTGAGTTTTAATTAAACTTTGTGTTACTTAGCTTAAAAATATGGTGGATTTTATTTTTCTTTTGGTGGAATGTATTGGGTTATTTAATCTGATATTGATGACAAGAACATCCATTCTGAAGTAAATATGCTACCACTTGTTGCTATTTGATATCACTGTGAAGAATAGGAAGATTAAGAAAGTGATGGATGGTTTGGCCTTCCTATGTCTCAAAATGTGTATCATTCTCTCAACCAGACCATCGGTACGGGAAAAAAGTATTGCGTTAAGTACTTTTTGACTGTATCACAAATACTTGGTAGCAAACATAATTTCTCAAGCAGGAAAGTGGAGCATCTGATTTTGATGTCAGAATTTCAGCATGCTTCATACTGGGAAAGATTCTCTACTTAGCATGAGCATATGCATCTACCTTTCAAAGAAGAGCCTCGCTCAGTTTATCTTTCTTTTTCCTTTATTCATACAGTTCCTTCCACTGTTTGTTAATAGTGACAGTTTCCCTCTGTTTCAGAAATCAAAACAGTAACTTCTGAAACACCAGCCATTTACAACCTTCATTATCGCCTCCAGCCCTCCTTTGATACACAGTCTCTGTTTCCAAATTAGCAAATGAGTGAAATTGGCTGGGGTGGGGAAGACTGAAGGAAATAATCTGAATGTAGTTTTAATATGTTCTCTTATGCTGCATTAAATCAAAGCTGATACCACCTTCGTGTAAGTAAAATGTATCCTAAGAAATCTAATCCAGGGAACCTAATCCAAAATTATTTTCTAAAAAAAACTCAGGCGTCTGCTCAGAAACAACATAGTGCCTGCAAATACCCAAATGTATCTTCCAACAGACTTGTAATCAAAAACTTACCCCCTCCTTTTGCCTAACAGAAATACTTGGACAAGTTCTGTTGTTATTATTAACTGCCAAAGTTTATATGAACCAATGCCATTAAGTAAAGCTTGAGAATCTTCCACTTTTAGCTTACTATTCTTTTAGAGAGAAGGTCTCCCTCATTCTTCAAATAACTTAATTATTTGGACAACTATTTGAGATAGCTATAAGCTGATTTTATGTGTGCAGCCTTGCATGCTCTGTGGTCAGTGCCAAGTTTCCAACTTGTTTTCCCAGACCTCTGGTTCTCCATCTCTCTTCTCATGCATTTGGCTGGGAAGTGTAATGATCATCTCATTGCTTTAGAGACTCAAAGACTAACTTTTTAGTGGTGATTAAGACACAATAAAGTAGGTGAAAATAGTCTGATCAGTTGTTAATAATTAATTACAGAAAATTATTTTTGTTTCTTTCTTTCTGTATTCTGAGGTAAAAAAAAATTAATGGCAGTATTAAAGTAGCCCTCAAAGAAATGAAGGTTATATAGATGCCAGTATATGTAGGCAAGTATATATGATATCTGTATGACTTATTGCCTTAGTATCCTACCCAGAATTATATACAAGGGCAAAATGTATCTTTACTGGAATAAATACAAATATATATAATTTGGCAACTGACTTTTGACACAATTTTTAAAGGGATTATATAGTAATGTCTGGAAGTTTTTTTAAGTCTTAGTCACAGTGACAGAACATTATTAATGGCTTTCCTCAAGTGTTTGTCTTGTGTTTAAAACACTGAAAAAACAAAAAACAAAATATATGCTACCTGCCTAAAAGAGCATGGGGTGTGCTTGTCTCATCCCATGCACAACCTCCACTCTCCTGCATAAATGCATGCACATATGCACACATCTTCTATTTCCTTCTTTCTTTCAAGACCTTTTACATGCCAAAGAAATTCTGTGCTGTCAACCTTTTTAATTTACTGAAAGCTAGATTTCTTTCTTTGTGACTAACTGTGGGAATGAAGTGATTGGCATTTAATCACTCATGGAAATGCTGTCCCCAAAGAGACATTCCTCTTGTACTGGCAGGAAATGATTTACTTTATCTTCTTGTGTGTGCGTCCTTCTCTTCAGTAACTTTGAGCATGCACAGATAGAAAGATGGTGAGGAAAGCAAAGTTTCATTTCTCTCTTTCATGAAATAAGCGTTACATAGATAGTTCTGGTTGCTCATCCACATATTCAGCCTGGAAGAAGGAGTGTATCTTGCAAATGAATACAAATCTGTTCCAGAACAAAGTAATCTTGAGCAAAATGGCTTCAAGGGCCCCTGAACAAGACTTTTAAAATAAAGGGATTAATTTTACATTCCCATTATGCTGTGAGGCTCCCCAGAGGATGGATATTTCTGTGTTATTTCTGTGTTACTTTGGTGTTGACTGTCCATCTAATGGGAATATTACTGAGGCAAGCATTTGATTTCCTGTAGCTACAAGATATCAATCAGGTAGCAATCAAATGTTGTTGCTATCTGAGCCACCTTCTTGGTACAGATTAAAACTATGAACCCTCTTGACAGAGCTACTTGGTCTTCACAGTCTTCAGTCCCTTTCTGGAAAGTTTTTGTCAAGTACAGCCTTGAGACTTCAGATAGGACTCACGTCGTGCAAAAAATCATTAACTTAGAATTTCTTTATTTCTTTATCAGACCTATGACCGGAGACATATATTGTAATGTGGGATTTTCTTGTAATAGATCTTCTCTGCATATATAGCTACCTTATTGAGTGGGATTTCACTTCCAGAAAAAGAATTTTAAGAGCTCAGCACTGAACTAATTGCAATGAAAACTTTATGGGCAGCCATGAGTGGGAAAACTTATTATTCCCTGATTTCTGAGTTGTTGTTTTTTTTTTTAAAGTGTGCATTGATATTTTTAGAATTCAGCACAGAGCCACAGTATAATTCTCATCATCCAAGGCATTACGTATGAAGAGAAGTAATTGATTGCTGGTTAGTTGTAGCTGTGACTTGGGTTTCAAGTAGAATAATAACTTAAAAAGTCTAACAGAAAGAAGTTATCTTGCACATTACTAAAAGCATTTATGTAAGTTTGGTGTGGTTGACTCATACATAATGTATACTCCTTAATGACCTGCATAGCCAAAGGATGGCACTTCAAATTGATGAGTGTGATATATTCATACATAGAAGAAATTAGTTTAAAGACAGATGAAGAATAGATGTGCAGTCTAGCTAGCATGAACTGTTACAATTATAGAGATTATTACAACCACAGTCTAATACCTTCCAGACATCAGAAATCATTAAGTGTCAGTTACATAGATCTAGAAGCTAGTTTTATCATCAAAATATTATTGTTTTACAGAAATATCGACTGTGTCCCTATATTTGAGATTAAAATAATATTTCTACTGAAAATATTTATTTTCACAGGTTTCTAACTTAACCTTAGAAAGCTACTCAAGAACCAGCATTATAAAAAATATCCCCAAGTGAAAAGAAGAAGAATACTTAGTCATAAATTTTGGCTCAGAGCATTTTGTTTCCAATAAACAAGAAAAATGCATTGTTTTAAGTCAGTGGAAGTCAAGGTGAAAATGTTGATCTGAACAAAACCTGGCCCTCAGACAAGTGTGAGACTGAAAGGAACTCATTTGCTCGAGGCCAACTTTGAAAAAAAGTAATTTGGTCGTATCTGTTATAAGAATCTGTAAAATATTTTAATATCTAAACTCACTTCAGGCTTTCCTTAGTTTTAAAAGTGAGCTTGAACCATACCAATAAATCCTAATATCCACAGGTTTGCGAATATACTTTGAGTTCAATGTGGTTAAATTTCACAACCTGGACTACTCTGAAAATTTACACTGAAAAAAAAATTGGAAAGGAAGATTGATTAGATGTGACATCCTTCTTGTTGCGCTCACTGTGGAAGTGACATGCCTTCTTTTCAGATTCTTCACTACTTTTAATCCTTCCATTTGTGGTTTCATTGGTGATAATTCTTCATTCACAAGGACTTTGCTTTTTACCTCCATGAGGAAAATGAAAAGGCACGTACACACAATGGGTACCCCTGACTGTCATGACAATGGTCAGGAAATAATGTCTTACCTAAAAATGATCAATGAAAATAAGGGTCACTGGCAATTTTTTTTGAGTATTTTGTTGGTAATATCATAAATTTCAGTGGGCTGGCATTGGAAAATGAGTATTTCTTCTTTATAAAAGGAATTCTGTTGAAATTTAATTTCCTACATAACCCCAGACATTTAAAAAAAATACATAACCTTTGTCCAAATTGTACTTACTCTCATACTGACATGCTGAGCCAACGCTATGCTATGGGTGGATTCATACACACAAGTAGCCATGGTGTGGGTACTGATGCTTAAATTTCTGTGTTATTAACGTCTGGTATTTATTTTATGAGGCCTATGGAAAATTTTAGAAATGCCATTAGCTGGGTGAGTAAGTGGCAAGGTCATCCAGCTGTCAGGGCACTGACCTACCTCATGGAGCTGTTGTGACAATAACTACATCAAAGATGGCTAGAATAAGATGCAACAATGCTCAGCCACCTAATATTTAAACCCTGTGCTACTCAAACTTAGGCATCTGCCCTCAGAGTGCACCCAGGGTGCTTACAGAAATGTGGTCTGGCTTTTCTTCCGATCTGCAGAGGTGTGCCTGCTGCTTACCTGATATTCAGATACTTTAGCACTTTAAAAATGAAACTTGGATCCAACAGCCAGAGTAAACCTTATTATAATCAAATTAGCATACTCAGAGCGAGCTAAATGGTGAGAAGACACTGAACCTAAAAGGCAGAAGTCTAACATTAGTCCATCCACTGCCTTTGCTAGAGCTAGAAGGTTACCCAAGTGATGTACAGTCTGAAACTTTCTCTTACTACTGCATCTCTCTATTCTTGATATCAAATAGTGACAGGCACAGAAATACTCATGCACATAAGCAAGAAATAGAATAGAGGTTCAGAAAATTAAACAATTCCTAGCTCTCATCCTGCCTGAATCATCATCAGACTTTCACAGAGTAGCGGAAATCACCCTCACCAGTCACTCCAATACGCTCTTTTATTAAGACATGAGAAGTGAAATTCTTTTCAAAAGAGGTAAATTCATGTGGGTTTTTTTTAAGCAAGCCAATGCTTGATATGTTTATGCATGCTACTAAAATGCTATGAATTTTCACTGTAGAAGTTTCTTGGTTATAAGGAGGTTTATATCTGAATTTTTTTGGTCAGCTGCTCCATCTGCTCTGGATTAGATTACATATGGAATGCCAAAAGTAAAACTAGAAGCAAGTAGGACAGCATTTTGAAGCTAAATTGACAAGGAACAGGTATTTTCTGAATATATGCATCTAAATTCTAAGTTTTCAAAACCCAGTTGACTTAGGTAGTTAGGCAGCTAACTGCTGTTTGGCTGCAATTGACATTAGGCCTTGAAATTCCTCTGAAGATCTGGATGCTAAAATTATGTTTCATACTAGCCATCAAATACTGTGTAGGGAGGTATTACACAAGTATTCCTCTCAGAGGGGTAACAACAGAAATGTACTTATGCTGAAACTCATGCAATTCAAATTCAGATGGTGAGGTAAATGAACAAGGGAACAGAAATTATGTCTTTTCTGGTCCTACAAACTTTCAGGCAATTCTTTTTTTTTACAAATTCTGCTTATAACAGGGTACATTATTACTCAAACCCTCACAAACAAGGTCATACTATTCATGATTTAATAAACCTGAGACCAGAAGGTCTATAATTTGGATAAGCTGATGCCTAAAACCAATGTGAATTCAGAGGAAGGTAGAGTTGGTTTGGTTTTTTTTTTAAAAAAAAGTTCCCACTGTAAAGAAAACATTTAGTGTAAAACCTTAATGAAGACTGATTTCATATTTTTCTATATAACTCTCCAGTCCACTTGTAGGTCTATCATATAATTTGTGTCTTGACATGTAAATTGCTGAAAAGATCCTCAAAAATATCAAAATTTTGGCTAAAAGAGCAAATGGCAGCTTATATCAAAAAGAACCATGACAGGATTTCATCTTAACAATATACAATTAATTTTTAGGATGTTCCCACAGTCTTTGCCACACTACAGTTCAGCATCTATGGCACTCTACCTTTTTTCTGTAGGAAGTAATTATTTGCCTTTAGTCACAAAATATTCTTGATTTGAGGTGCAATTCTTGTAGGCTGTCATGATCAATATACTGGAGCATATGAAGGAGGGAGGCCCCGTGTGTGAGTTGATGCTATCAGGGGTCTTGTCTAAGGGGTTGTTTTTGTGCAGGAGAGATCCTAGGAGAGATTGTGCCTTCCTTATCCCTATTATTGTGTCTATGATTACAAGAAGAGGTCGTGATTTGGTTTTGGCATATTAGGTTATGGAGTAGGAAGGAAATGCAGCAGTGCACCACCAAAATTAAAGTCACAAATAGTATGAAGAGAGAGCATAAATTAGTTTGAAAACTAATGTGTGAACTGGGTCTTTACAGTTTTTGCTAAACAAAGTTCAACACAGCAGTACATGTAGCAGCTGAGTCACTACAGAGGTGTACATTTTTGTTCCTTGTGTGCAGCCCATGCCCAGTTTTATTCTGCTGCAGTTTCATTGCTATTAGTACCTTTAAAATAGCGACAGCTATACTAAGGCAAAATAGTGAGTGAAATAGATGGATCCCAATTATGTATTGACTGGTGCGCAAAAAGGATGGAAAACAGTAATTTCTCCTACAGATGAAGCTGGCTTGAGTATGCTGACAAGACTACAGATTTGACAGAAACTTTTAATCTGACTGTACAAGGACCAGAGTAATACGTACCTTTTTCCACTGCTACTCTACTCTAAAGAGAAAATCCTGTATCCAAACAGAGGAAGAAATTAAAATGTAAACAATAAGCCTGGCTTTAGGTTGTTTATTTTTCCCCACACATTCTGTCAATAACCTATTCATGCTATTCCCAGGTATTTAATCAGAAATTCCCCAGGAAGTCTGAAAGGTCTATACTGTTAAGTGCTGCTTTGGTGGTATAGGATCCATGTTCAGGGAATTCCTTTGCAAACTGCAGTAACCTCCTTATCTGAAGCTGACATTGCACACCACTTGTCACTATCTCTGGCAGAAGTTTTATCAGCATCTCCAGCAAGAAGCACTAGTCTCTAGTTGGAGGAAAGCTGTGTTTACAGTTAGAACTGTCAATCATTTTGTCCTGTATTCTCATTATTGCTTACTGCCTTGTCTGTCAGTGAATAGCAAGCTTCCTGGCTTTACCAAAAAATCAATATACTCTGAAAAAAAGAGGAGCACAGTACAGTCCATAATGGTGCAGGATGTAGTTTTTTATTTTAAAAAAATAGTTCATAAAAGGAATATACCAAGCTGTTGATACATTTTGTTGTTTAAGTCCCTTATAACTTCAGAAAATCTTAGGTAGGGTACAGTAATAAACTATGCTGATAGTTTTGAAATGTTTGGGCTCAGCTATTGACCGGGAACTGGGTCACACTTACACAATTATAATGAACACCTTTACAAAAAACATTTTTATCATACCTTTGCATTGCCCATCAACAGCACATATGCATTCCTTCTACATGTCAAAAAATCATGTAAGTCTAGTGCACTAGCTAAATCTCTGGGCCATCAACATTTTCAGTGGTATGTGTAGTTCTTAGTCTACGTTTAAGTTGCACACAAATCATGGTCAAATAATTCACTCAAGGTCAAACAGTACAGGGTCTGGTTTCACTGGCAGTAAAAGCCATTACAGAAAACTTAAGGAAACCACAGAGCCTTTTTGCAAAGGGCATGTTGCTCACTGACATTAGTGGGAAGCAGTCTTAACAAGCTAGAGAATCTGTTTGTGCAGCTTTAGAAAACCCCTTATTTTCTTCTTCAGTCATTTTTAAGCTTTCAAAGAAAGCAGAAAGTCTGTGCACATATGCCTAGCTAATCTAATATCTCTTATTCCTCTGGGTCAAGGTCACCCAATTCTGCCAGCTGGGATATAAGTTTTCTGTAAGACAGTGACATTTGGGGGTTAGAAGGTCAAATATGGGACTGCTGCTTTGTTGTGGTCATTTTGTTCTGTGTAAATTATGTAATATGACATAATAAAGAACTCATTTGTACTGACATTTAGCCCATTTCCAAGTCATAATTGCAGAGTTTGCACTCACTTCCCAGGTAGTAAGGATATACACCATATATCACATACTATGTATCCTATGTTTCAATGCTTTCTTGGTCAATGATCACAGGTGGTGTTTCTCTGTTGAGTTTTTCAGCAAATGCAACACAGTATTCCATTGGGTTGTCAGTCGCTATTTTAATTTGTGTAGTGGCAGATTGTTTTCCTCCTACAGTTTTCACTAATTCTACAGGTCATTACTAGTTGACTAAAACTGGTACAATTTGCCTCTGCCAGCTGATTTTTAATAATAATTGTCATTCCTGCCAAGACCGTGCATCAGTAGTTTCTGACAGTACGTAATGCATAGCACATATGTGGATTGACTAAGTTACATTCTTCTGACAAGCCATTTATTTGACTGATAAAAATCAAAGAATGACTGGATGAAGCTTAAGAGGAAGATAATTTGTGTGTTTATTGGGAATTTGGTACTATGTTGGCCTCTTGTAATTATCAAAGTTTTGCGCTGCAATAGCTTGTTTCAAAGGTAACACTAGGAGATTTGTAAACTTTACTCCTTGTACTATTTATATAAAGCCAAAGACCTGCAGCAGCATGAATTGTATGTCAAGCCATAGAAAAAGTGAGGTGTGGTGGGGCTTTCTTTACCATGAAATTGGTGGCAGTTACTTTATCTGCAAACTGTTTAAATCCACTTGCATGAAAACTTTAAATGAGGAACTGCCAAGATTTATGGTTCCTTACGGGGTCCTAAGTGCTGCATAAAGTAAAAGAGTTGGAGTCAAAACACATCATTTACTTCCCTTGGAGAAGACATGTTGAATGGAGGTAGGTCAGAGAGCCACGTCTGGCTCACTGCTGACTTAATATGTGACCTGGAGAAGTTATATAAGTCCATTGTTTCTGTTTTCTCAAGTGTAAAATAGGTAAAATATTTCAGAGGCTAGTTGTGCACTTTAATTGGTTGACTGTTTTCTATATACTGGATAAAAGGAGTTTATTACATGCTTAAGTATCACATTTCCCTTTTATATTTTATTTTAACTAGTGTGACAAGACTTTCTCACTCTTCCCCTTATGCTTAGCTACTTTGTGCCTGATAGCTCTTTCTTCTCCCATTCCTCTTCTGTTTTTCTGTCTCTGTGCCTTTGTTCTCCCCTTTTGCCTATTTTGTACTGCTTTTCTGTCTTTCTTCCTGCTCTGTTTCATCATATTTGTGACATAAATATTTTTTAACCTAGAGTCTCACTGTATATTTGATAAAGCAAGGCACATTATTGCTTCTTGCTGTGTACACACTCTGTGGAGCATCAGTCCCTGCAGGATGCATGGGTACATGCCTCTTATTCTCAAGTACTTTTGTCTCCTGCATGCAAACGCTTCTGCTGGAGTCAAAACCACCCTGAGAATCTCATGGTTAAAAAAAGGACAGTTTCCAGCACGGGTTTGCCTATGATTCCAGTCTGGAGTCTTCCAATGAACTTCATCAAAAAAACCCTATTTCTGAGTCATAGCTGCTGACTTCAAGGGGTCTGTGAAGCAAATCTGTGACCCAGTTATTGATTGCACTATCATTTTGTTGTATGTAGAACTTACCCAGAGACATCGGAAGGCAAAAAGGAAGAGAGAGTTGCCATGCCAGAAAAAGGAGGAGTAGGCTTAAGGAGCTGGGTGGTTGAGTTACCCTAGAAGGGCCCTGTGTCAAAGGGACAAAACTTTACAGTTACAGAGTCATTTATTCTGCATGCTTATATCATTACTATAGAAATGATTTTAACGTAATAAAACTTTTTTTGTATGACAGTGGAGATAATTCCTCAGTGCAGACAATGCAATGTAACACATAGACATCCCAGAACATCTGACTACAGGACCACAGTGGTCCATTTGCATATTCCATGATATAGCAAATAACAAAAATTTCTACAGGATAATGCAGGCAGTCTTTTTGAAACAGTTCATTATTGTCTTTTTTATTCTTCATTCTTTTAGTTGTCAAAACATTCATTTCTCCTCACAGAGAGGCGGAACTGACTGCTGTCCTCGGAAATTACAAAACCAGATAAAATTAGGGTATTGGCTTACAGCAGGTCCGTGCCACCACTGCCCTCCAAAAGAGTTTTACTGTACTGTCCTGTTTATGCAGTGGCATATTTTTTTTGCCTTCTGTGATTCTATAAAAGCTGTAACTGATGTGTCTATAAAGGTATACCTTATGGTCTGAATGGGAATTTGAGGATGTCAAAAGGAATATTAAGGAGGGTTTGTCATAGAATTAAATTAAAAAATGGCACTATGTCTATTTTCTGTTGCATTTTCACCCAAAGAACAATACCTAACTGAAGCATCCATTGTATGCTGACATATTCTAGCCCTCCTGAATAATGTGTCCACAGAAACATTACTGGCAGGTTGTTATTCACTTTACTTTCTCGTAATTCTTCTGTAGAACTGTGCATTCTGTGAGTTTTAGTCTCTTTTTAGGTATACGCATATGGGTTATCTTGCCCCTACCCTCTCAGAAGTCCCAGGTGCAGAAAGAAAGGGCTGATCATAGGGTGCAGGTGTAAAGACTGTACAAGATGCCTTCACTAACATCTGTGGAGGGTGAAGAGGCAAAGGATCAGAATGGGCGATCTAGAGGAGCAAGAAAATTGGTTTTGAAAAACATTGAGTGGGTTTGTCTTTATTCTGTTAGAGACTGGTCATATTTAAATGTTTCAGGGTGTAGAGTTTTGGTTTCTTTTGTTTTTAAAACACTAGAATGTTTTAATCTGATACAACTAAACCAGAATATTCTTGAGTAGTTCTTCCTCATTATCCTGAAAAAAATCAAACTAATATTCTTGGCTTGTATTTCCAGCAGATTCTTCACATTTCTCTAGCTTTTCCACTGAGAAAATGAAAAACACATTTATTAAATGACCTTTAGATTTTTCTAAAGTGTGTTTTTTTCAGGTGTTCTTTCTGCTGGCACGGTAATACCATTATCTTGACCTCTGTCTCCCTCGTACAGTCTCTCTTCATGCCTGTCACTAGCACTGGCTCAGCTAGCAAGAAGGACAAAAAAAATGACAAAAAGGAAAAACTATAATCTGATTCAAATTGTTAGGCAATCTAAACCTCTGGAGATGTTTGTTCCAGCTTTCCTTCTGTTTATTTTTACATTTTCAGCCTCTGTTTCTGTTTCTTTTGTAGACTTTTTTTATTCTTCTGTCTAAGTCTATTTAACCAGGTATTTATGTGTGGAGAAACAAAGTTTAGGACAAGTTTAATGTGGGATTCTTTTGGTCTGAGTCATAGTTGCGGTTTTCCTTGATGTAAAACCTTCCACAATTGCATGCTGTTGCACTTCCATGTGCAAAACAGTTGTATTTCTTTGAAGTTAAAATAAAAGGGCTTCACTGTTTTCTCTGACTTCAACATAATCAAGCAGCAAGTGTCTATGCCTAAATCCTATATTTAACTTTCAATCTGACCTTGGATTAATCCCTTTACCTCACCATGCCTCTGTTTCCTTTCCTGCCCCGGATCAGCATGCAGGCAGTGCAGTGAGAGTTGGGGAGCTCGGTCTTAATTCTTTAATACAGCTGGAAAAAATCCCTCAAGACATAAGCTAACAGATTTCAAACCATGCTTGTTGGCTACTTTCCAGTTTGAGCGAAGTGCAGAGCTACAGGCCGACTAATATGGCTTGAAAATATCACTTGAAAGCCTTTATCTCGATAGTGTTTTGACTAATGCATAACTTGCAGAAAGACATTCAGTTTCCATCTGAAAAAATCGAGATTTACAGTATGCCAGTTCCTTCTGTAAATTTGTCCTTTGTTGTGTGATTTATTTCTAAGTGCATTGCACACTGTTGTAACACGTAAATTTAATACGAAATATAATCTACTCTGTTTCCTTCCTTTCCTGGTATGTAGGAAAGAACTACCGCGAATATACATTTAAGGACAAGTGACAGGGCTTCACAAGGACTCCTGAAAGAGGGCTGATGCGCATACAGATAGATGATTTCCTGTTGTTTGTTTCCAGTCTAATCAAGCTGATTGGGATGAATGATAATGGTGATGTCTATAGCACATACCAGAAATTTTCTTTGCTTGGGAGCTGGAAACCATTTGCAGTTTGCAGCAGCAATAGCAGTTGACTTAAGATGGGATATTTGATCATTACCCTCATAATGGGAGTCACTGTTTTTTTCACAAATATGGCTGCTTAGAGCTTAGAAAATAACAGCATGCTTCATCCATCTATCTGAAAAAGCTCTTTGTAAAAAGGGTCAGTACTATTATTTCCATCAAACAAATGATGAAATGAATGAGCAGACAGAGAGAAAAACTAGCTCAAGGTGACAAGCAGACTGCCAGCAGAGGTGGCAGAGGACTCGAGTCCTTCTGGGGTTCCAGCCCCAAAGGCCATGCGACTCCCCGTGTGAAAATTCTGAGCCAATTTACCACTGCTATACTCGTCAGAAATTCAGAATTGTGGTGAGCCCAAGAATAGACTGTTCCCTGAAGGTCCCTTAAGTTCGTTAGGGCTTAATAGTTCAAAATTGTTATTTGTATCTGTTCTCATGGTCAACTTTGGTTTCAGTATCAAAACACAAAATGCAAAACATTATCACGCCAACCCATGGGTTCTTTGAAAGGGGGATATAAATATGTGAGCAAGTCTTGGGTAGGGGTGCTTTTTGTGTATGGGCTTAGTGGAAAAGGAACAGCATTGTAATTTTGGACAGTACTGACATCTACCTGCATGTAGACAGGGTGTTATTTGTCCATAAAGGTAACTGAGAATGCATTCCACATGAAAAAATAACGGAAGTGATAATTATGGTATATCATATGGTATGCAAGATTCACGCGTAATTTTTTAATTTCCTATTGCCTTTTTGGTATCTTCCCATTCATTGGCTTAATTGATACACTACCTACCCTCTTTTGTGCCAAATACATTTGTTTTCTTTCTTCTAGGTCACAGTTTTACAATTATCACCATAGCAACATTCCAGCTATAATAAGAAGATACATCTTCTGAATGGCTGGTGATACAACATTAACTGTTAGAATATAACATTTTTCATGTTGGAAACATCTGTAGTTCACAACCAGCAAAGATCTGTAAAAACGTCTGTAGCTCTTTAATAATCACCCAAGGCTGCACTTGCAAGCTTTATTTGGATGCAGTTACATACACTCCTTAGTCATGAAGCATGGAATGTGATAAAAATAAGCTCTATTCCAACACAAAAAAAAATAAAATGTAAAGTTCAGTTTACAAGTAGCTTAAAAGAAAAAAAGAGAGAATTTGAACTGGCCTTTGTGATGAGGCCTTTATTTTAGAGAGTTGGACCATACTATTCCTCTGCTATTCCCAGCCTATTACCTACAGCATTAATATTGCTATTTACTGGCTGATTATATCCTCTGGCAAGATTCGGACTCTGTCTACTTCCCTGCTGCAAACTAATCAGTTTTCAAAATTAGTTATTGATCTCAGGCTCATTGTGGAGGACAAATTTAGTGGCTGGCTCATTGAGTATCAACAGTGCCACTTTTTGTGTGAGCTGCACAGAAGGGAAAACAAACAAGGTACTCAGGCCCACATACATATATAATCATCTAATACAAAGAGATACAAGACAAGTCTAAATGCATTGGCAAATGAAACAGCTTTTTTTTTTGTGACAAAGCTGACTTAAAGAAATCCAAAACTAACCCTGTGTTAAGGTACACATATCATTCTTATTATCTCTGCAAAGTGTTTATCTGAGAGAGAACAAGTGCACCAGCACTATTGCTGGAAAACTTTACTGTTACTTAATTTGAAGTGGTTTAGGGTTTTGGATTTATTTTTATTTGGTTTGGTTTTGGTTTGCCTTTTTTAAGGTAGAAAATGAGTTATTGTTAAGACAACTCATTCATGAGGTTTTAAATAGCAAATGTATTAGGTGAAGTCAGAAAAATTTTCAGATAATAAGTACTTGAAGCTGGGATTTGTGCTCCAGTGACTAAAAATTTGCTGTCATTATCCATTGTGTAGCTCTACCAAGCTACATTAAATATTTTCAGTGATTATATTGCCACTCCTTTGGTTGCAATGGGAACTTATTAGATGCGAGCGATTTTGATTGGTAAAGTTTCCCTGCAAAATACTGAGAAAAAAGATATAGTCGATAACCCAGCATTTTTCTGGAGGTGAAAGGCCCACGCTCAAGTTGTTTCTCTGTCTGAATGCAAATACGTGAACACTATGTTGCATGTTTCTAAATTTTGTTCCCAGGTAAACCTATACAAATTTTGAAAACTAATTCTTGTTCTGATAAACTAGATTACCATATAGGTTCAGCTGCAAGCATGCATTTCCTAGTCCCTTTAGGAAAAGTCTTAGTCCATAGAAGGATATTCAGTAAGTCTTTTATATAAGTTCCTTGAATTTTAATTCAAGGTTTGTATTTAAAAGTGTCCAAAATGAGAATGTCAAAGCTATTATTTGCATAGAGTTTTCATTAAAAACTATAATTTTCCAAAATTCAGTTAAAACTTGGCCCAAGTTTCCCAAAATGTTTATGAACCTGGACTCTATTTCTGAGTTATGAGAGAACCACAAACCAGGTCCTTGGCTTTGCTTAAGTTTTGAGACTTTCATGATGTGGTTTATTTTTGATGTAGAAAAAAGCTGAAGCCTTGATGAATAGTTGGTGGTCTGTGATTACGTTCATAATTTCAATGATACACACACACACAAATTGCCAGAACAAAAGTTTTTCATTTGTATTGATGCAAATTAGAAATTACTGAGTTTTATTACAAAGTTCATTTTAAGTTGAAAGTTTGACCCTATATTCCTTTATGCTTAAAATTTCCATAAAACTCAATCAGAGCTAGAGTATGCAAAGCGTGCAAATCCTAAGTATCATGGGAATTGAACCTTAAAAGAGAAATAATGAGACTGTAGAGTTACCCACTTTGCTGTTAATTTCACCATTATTTTCTGTTACACTGTGATGCACTTGAACATGCTACCTGTTTTCTGCATTCTTGAATAAAGCTAGTGTGTTAGAATATCTTTCTCACTTTTACCTCTTTAACATGCCACATTGTTAAGATGTAGCAAAAGAATGCATATACTTCACTGCAAAATCTGAGTTAAAACCTTCCATGGTTAACATACACTTTGAACCGAACACTCCTTGTTCACCTACGTTCCTGCATTAATGTATCTGAAAAATTTCAGATTTAAATCTGAATTTTGCTTTGGTCTTCTTTAGTAATAGCTCATATATCCTCTATTTATTTTCACCTGGTATGCTGATACAGACAGTAGAAATTATGTATGTTGGAACATCACTTCTTCTTTCAGTAAATATAGTCCTCTTTATTTCTCAGATTATAAGAGGTGGAGAACTGTTTTCTCCCAGAAAATGATATCTGGAGTAAGGCGGGAGTAATGCTAATATATGACTAAGGAGTTGGACTCATTCTTTTGGTTTGGGGTTTTTTTTAAAAAAAAATCTGTAAAAAGAAAGACAGTACAGAACTTTTTTTCTTTTGAATTCTATGATTTGAGTAGATATCCTTAGTGACTGCTGATGCCATACAAAAGTTCTGTAAAGTTTTTCTTTATGTCTGCTCCATTTTTAAAATCCAGTTGCAACTACAAATAAAAAAAAAGTATTTTAAGAGATATGAATGAATTAAATATGTAATCAGTTTAATTTGAAGATGGACACCAAAGTCTAAAACCCCCAACATTTACTTGTTTCAGTGAAGCAGTCAGCAGACAAAGAACTTTGTACACAATTGATCCATAAATATAAGTAAATCAATAAAATATTGTAGACCTCCATTTCTTAGCCTATCTAGGTCATTGAAATGCTCCGTCCTCAAGGGAATTAATGAAATTAAAAAGTGTATTACATTTTTATTTGGACATCATCTTTCTGCCTGCAGTTTCTCTGCTTTTAGATCTAGAGTGAATGCTTCCACTAGTACCTACATTGACAGAGGTAACACAACCACCTTTTGTCCTAGATTTTTATTAGACTGAAACTGCACTGAAGAGCAATATGTTCCAAAAAGTTTTGGCAGACTCGAAGATCGGACTAGGCAATTAAAAATACTAAAATGAAAATTAAAATATTTTTATACAAGATAGATTTTTCAAAGAAAAAATCTCATATGGATTTTAAGGTATATTTTAGTGATGTTGGCAAAATTCAAGTTCTGAAAAACTTAGAAGTGAAGGTGTGCTTCTAGCATACTGGATGCTACTACTGTGATATAATTAATAATATTTTTGAAATGGAGATCAAAACTTGCATCACTGAGATATTGTTACACTAAACAATGATACACTACAATGGAGTATGTATTAGATTCTAAGATTTTTTAGCAAATTTGTGTGGTTGTATGCCAACTGAAAATGTTTTAATATATTTTAATTATTTTTATCCTTATGAAAATTATGGTAATCTTATAGGTGTTTATATTTTTATAGTAGAAAGTTTGTTTGGTATTTTGGTTATCTCATATGCCAACACTCTTGATAAACAATTAATACATGTTAATGCAGTAAGAAATTCCTGGTTCAGGTGTTTAGGATTTTTGAACCCTGAGTACTGCTTTGAAAATTTTTATCAGCTTATTTTTTAAACTGTGTATATATACTATCTTTGCAAGGTTAATATTATATTAGTACAATATAATATACCAGTAATAATTGTCCTACTAAATTCATACCTGCCTCCTAAACAAGAGTAATACATCTAAAACTGATCTGCTGAGAGGCACGAGCATTCCCAGATTAACGTGATTTTAAAAGAAGCAAGGAAAGTTAGTGCATCTGCATCCTCCCTTTGAGTTTGATTACTAAGTAAGCCAACGGCTGTGACTACAGCTACACCTCTAGTGTTACTAGAGTTGTAAAAAAAAAAGAAAAGTAGCAATAAATGGTTCAATATAATTTCCATCTATCTTTGATGCCAGAAATCACTATTAATTGAATATAATAATTTATATGAAAGGTAATTGAAAATGTGACATCTCCATTACTCAGAGTAAACTCATCATTCAACAGCAGGATAAGTAACAGACATAAAAACTACGTTAGGAGAAGAATAAGTCCCTGTGATTTTAAGTCCTTTGAATTTTTTAATTTTTTGTTTGGGGTTTTTTTTCATTTTAAATAAGTAGTTGCTAATAAAGCTACCTAAATTACTGAAGATTTAGCATCTAAAATAAATTAATTTATCATCTGTGAAATGCAAGGTGACTGCATTTGGAGTCCATTTGAAGATGTGTAGCAATGCACAAGCTATCCCCATGCAGGAGTGGTAATGGCTTTCACTACCCATAGCAGGTTTGTATTTTAAATTTATGATGCGGATTTTCAGTCCAGAAGGAACGCATCCTTTCTTTTATGGCTCACTGGGGTAGAAACACTGTTACATTTTTGGCATAGCACTATTTTCTTTTACGTAGATTTTCTTCTAGGAGAAAGTAAAGGTCTTAAAATGTGCAACCCACCTTAAGTCATCCCAAGAACTACTGAAATAAAGAAATCCAAATACTGTTAAGCAGGTTGATATCACATAGCAGTTGACTATATTCTTCCTTTTTAAAATATTCAGGTTTGCTTATATGCTGCTATTGAAGTTCAAAGCACAGTACTTGGTTCATTTAACAACTGCAGACACTCCATTAGCCTTTCTCACTACCAACTTTAAATCGCATATGCCTGCCTGATCCATCTGTCATGTTTTGCCAAACGCAAGCACTTTCAGTGAGCAGCCATGATTTTACAGTGCTTTGCAAAATGGGGCTCCAACCTGAATACCTACAGAAGCACACAGACTAAATTTTTTCTAATAGAAGAGCCTCTGTAATCATGAGGACTATGAGCAAGGAGGAATGGTTACATTAATGTAGAAATGTGGTGGGCAATAAGATATGTAAATTTTCACCAAATGGATAACATAAGGACTATAATATCAGGTTAGATTCTGCAGTCAGTATTCTGCATCTGAAAGTATCCAATAAAAGATGCTGAGAAGAAAGCTTAATAGGCCAAGTACCCAGAATCCTTTCCTGGTGCTTACCTCCTTGACTCAAACCAAAAAGAGTACACAAAACACTATGGATCTGGCTTTTTAGAGTAGAAATGGTGACAGGGCATTAATTGCAAATTAAGTTTGTGTACCTCAGTGATCTGGCCACTGATATTTCTATACTTCAATTAATATGCAGTATGATTTCTGTGATGATAGGGTGTTAAAAAAAATTATAATTCCAAACAGGAGGAGAAGGAAGATCTGTTTTAGTATATTATTGTTGAGACATATATTTACATACATATAAACCCTAGTTTCTTTCTCTATGCATGCACTCATACATACACACAGACATATATATATGTAAAGAGTATGCAGCTATAGCAGAAAACTATTACACTGCCTTCTGACACTGTAATTCTGACAGAAAATATAACTTGTATTGAGTGTAGAATATCTGATTTTTTAGCAACAGCTGTATCATGGTCCAAATAATTTCTTCCCTGTATATAAGAATTATCTTTTTTTTAATATTTATATGTAAATTGCAAAGTACTCTCCTTGAAAATAAGTCACAAGACTCTCTGTGTAAAATAATACAAAAAAAATAATTATGGTACTAAAATTTTAGCATGGAATAAACAACTTTTTTTTGCCACTTGAGTTATTTGGACTGTATACATATCAAGCTAGTGCATAATGATATAAGAACAGCTGCACTAGTTAAGTTATATAGTAGTTATCCTCCTTGGAGACTAGTCAGTAAAAGTGCTTAGGAAAAGATTTTCATAAAGGAGTAACTATAGAGCATTTTCTTAGCATATTCTCTCATTTTGAAACAATCGTCTGTGGTATCGAGATTTCCTGAGCCAGGGGCTGCATGCACATCTTTGTGCTTAATGGCCCTTAATGGATTTTTTTTCTAATCATTTGCCTAATTATTTTTTTAACTCATTTATCCTTTTGGCCTTCGCAACATCCTGTGGCCATGAGTTCTACAATTTAATTATGTGTTATGTGAATAAGTGCTTCCTTTTGACCCTGGATGCATTAAGAATACTTTATCTGTATGTCTTTTTATTTATTTATTTTCTTTTTTTTTTTTTTTTGCTGATGCTACGTAGCAGGAGCTAACTGCTTGGAAACTTTGGTTTTTAAACTTGATCTCAATGTTCTTTGAATCTGAAACGGCCCTTTTGATGTTAGTGCAAGCACGCATATGGACTATAAGCTACATAAATGCTGACGCATATAAGAAATATGTTTCTATTCCTGTTCTTTTTTTTGTTTACTAGAATGTTTTCTTTCCTTTAGTTTTAGAAACTGTGGGTCCATGATAAACTTTGGTGCTCTTATCTTTTATGAATCCATACCTCTAGGGACCATGAAGAATGAAAGAATTAAATAAAAAAATAAAAAACTCAAGAGAACAAAACCCTAACCAAGAAGATACTATAAGTTTGAAGTAAAAACCTATGAAAAGACTAGATCTGGATTGAACAGTATGTGGGAAAAAGAAGGTTAGTCTTTATGTGTCCCAAGTTAGATAAATTCACTTTGGCCACTGGCAGATCCAGCTTTATTCGGTAAACATTGGGGAATTTGGCCCAAATAAATGAGGTATAATTGAATATTAAAATTTGATCACTAAAAATAAGGAAGTCAGCTTCTTTAATGGAAGAAGTTGAAGCAAACAGGAGTTCTGAGTGAGTATAACACCATTCACAATTGAATTATTGTTCACTAAATTACTAAATATGGATTTATGGTCATAGCTGAAGTACTTGCAGTCTAAAAAAGTCAGCTTTACAACTTTTGATTTAGTCTGACAGAGGTAGAAGAAACAAAGTGAAGAATAAATGTGACGAAATCTCTGAAGCTAGGGTTTCATTTCAGGCTAACTGAAAGAATCACTTTCACAGAGAATGTACTTTATTTTAATCTGACTGCTAGTTTTTGTGCAGTTTCATTTAAAATTTTTTGTTCGTAGTTTACAGCTAAATGTTCTTCTAATGGCCTTGAGTCAGCCACTGCTGATCAGAAGACAATAAATACTAATACATAATGAGGACAATATCCTTCCTAGAGAGATTATCACAAAGTATTTGGCACCCTGTTGAGCATATTATGACACCTGGTGTTATAGTTGGCAGTTCACCTCCTTTCAAATGCACTGCTTGGTCATTTCCTATATCCTGCAGTTTCTGACTTTGCCATGTAGATTATTTTTCCTCTTGTTTTGCCATCAGCGTGGATAAAAACTCTATTTGTAATACTGAAGCTACCAAGCGATATTTCAGAACCTTAAGTGCAAATGTCTTCAGTAAGCTGTTTAATACATTTTCCTGTAAATTCTTGAATTGGCTACATCACATCTTGGCTGTTCAACTACATGTAAGTGTAATATTTTTATAGTATAGCAACTGAAAGTGTAAGACATTCTTTAATAGGAAAGGTAATACCACTTGATTATCTGATATGAGAATGTTATGAGGCTGTTTTTCAGCTAGCTAAGCCTGGTTGTAAAGCATGTATCTTTTTTAAACTGAAGAAATACACAATAAAGCTAGGAGAATATGTATCCTATCAGATGCTTCTCATGGTGAACAGTGACAATCAACAAGATTTGAATCTTGCAGTTTCAACTCCAACATGTTTTGAAAGGACAGCTGAATCAACTGGTGAGTCTGGTGACTCTCCAAAAGGAAAAAAATATGAATCTATTAATATGAAAACAAACATTGTACCCAATTTGATATCATGAATAGGCCATTAACAATAAAATTCTGTTTCCTGGAATCAAAGGTTCCATGGACTTCGGCCACATAAGAAGGAAAAAGGGTAGATGGAGACATCTGCTTTCTTCTTTCCTCTCGCATGAATTTCACAGCTTGGTCTTCTGTTTTCTGGATATTTTCCTTATTTTTAGCATTTTGGAGCATTGACATGCACAAGGAATTCAGAATTAAAACCAACACAGCCTCAAGACATAGCTAACTGAAATGTTTATATGCCTCACAATGTATCCTGTCATCAAATCCAAACTTCAAGGAACAGATGATTTCTACTTGAGAAAACTACATTACGAAAATCTGGAAGGGGCTCAGTGCTATGAGTTGCTCAGACTTCTTAAGTTGCATTTTTTAACCTAAGACATGAGGATAGTGTTCCTTTTCTGGGAAATAACTAACAGCTTGCTATTTTGAACCGAAGGATTGTTCAAGCATGGCAATATTGAAAACAGTAACATATTTCCCATTTAAAATTCCCACTATGATGGATGGACCTTACAGGCTTCGGGGGGAGGAGGGTAGGAAAGTTATGCAATATTGTCTTGCTTGTTTTTAACAGTTTAGCTCTTGACTGATTTTAAATGTCTGTTAAATACAAAATAATTCTCATCTAAATGTTTTATTAAGCTAAGAAATAATTTGGTTCAGCTTTGTCTTAAAGAGTTCAAAAGTTTCGTAGAGTTTGTAGAGCCAATCTCTACCTTTTCTTGGCAACCACAATACTATGACAAATAATTTCTACACCTATGCTTTGAGGGAGACCAGTCTTTCACCAAAGGAATGTTTTTCTAGGACTTGATAAAAAAATGGAGATACTACTCTGTATTGATTTCTATTACTTGTATAAGTAACAGTGGTTGTCACCACAGTATGTTAGAAAAAGGAAAAAAAATGTGTAAGGATAGTATCAGAAAGATAGGGTTCTCTCACAGGGGGCTCTCAAATTCCAGTGAGTTCTGCCAACACTCTAATTTGGATAGGTTTAGGTAAGGCAAGCTGTCATTACCTGCTCTGGCCTGCAGTGTTTGAGTCCTAGCTTGGGCATAACATACAATAGGTACACATTATAGATGTGTGGATACATACATATATGGGTCTGTGTGTGTGTGTCTCTCTCTCTATATATATATATATATATATATATATATATGAATGGGCAACTGCTACCTCATAAGCTACATGGAAAACAAGTCTCTTTCCTACCACATGGAAATAACTTAATTTCTGGTCTCATCTTGTTCTTTCTCACAATTTCTGTTCTTCTTCTTTTTAATCTTGATGTCATAGTTCAAGCCTGCTACCTCAGATTTTCATGTTTTTCCCTCTGCTAATAGTTTGTCTTATACTATATAGAGCTGAAACATAACATATGGAATTTGATAATCTTAGATCTCTTTTCCAACCTAAACGAAAATTTCTATTGAAACATATATTCAATCAAATTTGGGCAAATGAAGGGAATAGGGTTTTTTAGTATTTCACATATTCTGTGCAGTATTGAAGGGCTGCATCCTTACCTCAGAGTTGGCATTAAAATTGCAGTGTATAATCACAAGTCAGGACTGGGCTCTGCCAGGTCCCGGTGCCCTGAGCGTACTACTGCTCTCATCCAGTCCATGTATCCTGGCCTCCTTGGTGCGGAAAACAGAGTCCACAGATAGGACCTTGGTAAGCGTTTGCTACTTGAATGATACAAAACTGGGATGCAGTGTGCACTTTCAGACTTGGTAGCAAAGAATCTTTCCACTACTCCTTGTTCAAACAAGCCTCAGGCACCTGAACACAATGTGATTCTCTAGGTTGTCATCAGGTGTCTTCCCTACCACATACCAAACAACTCCTCCTTCTCAGAAGGGACAGAAAAGCAAGTTAGTGAGTTCTGGATATATTTGCGTATAATGGGTGCTCTTTCCATGGATTATACTTGAGTAAGCTCACAAACATAGCTGATGAAAACTTTAGGAAAAATTAGAATTTAGGTCTAGACTTAATCCTGTTTCCCTCTGGTTTGCACTTAAAAACCAAGTCTATGTCACAGTTTTTGAACAATTCTTAGAACAAACACATACTTGGCTTTTTTGTTGTTCTTTTTTAAGTAATCTCTTAATGCATTTATGCAAAACTTTGACCCTACTTCTCCCTTGGAACATCACTGTCATGGGATGCAAGATCAGCTAGAATTTCAGGCACAGGAAAGGGTCAAATAGCATAACTAATTGCATTTTTATGACAGATAACAGAACACAAATCCACCAATTTAAGCCTGCAAAGCAACCACATTTAAATGTTGAATACTCATTTGAACCACAGCCCATTATTGCCCATACACCTTAAAAATCCAAGCATAAAATTTCCCCAGAGAGATGCACAGTACAACCAGCACTTTCTCTGTTGTGTTTCATACACATTTAAAAATCAGTAAATGTAAAATGTGTAAGTAATTTGGTGATTGTTTGACTGTTAGCTTTGTTTGTGTTTGAGTGGATTTTTGCTCCTTTTAGCTGTTTATCTATAGGTCTTCTATGAGAGCATTTCTTCATTTTTCTCTGGTGTTCTCAGTCAGTTCATTCTTTATCTAACTCCTCTTCTATGGTTCTCCAGTTCTCCATTACCAGTGTTTATTGCCAGCTAGGTCTTACAATAAGTACCAGAAAAATGTGATGCTTCAAAATTGTTTAGAATAAGTATTCTACATTAAAACTTTGATTGCCCCCTTTCTCATGCTGAAGACTATACGAGGCTTCTACTAGATCACACATCTGTCAACATGCTCTTAAAATTTCACCTTTTAAATGTTCAATTTGCTTCCTTTATGACAGTCCGTGGCAGATAAGGAGATTTAGATTTTCTGTCTTTGTGTTTTATCATTATGTTGCTCTGTGAATATAGTTTCTTAGAAAAATATCCTAGATTCAACCATATCTACCTTATGGATAGGTAGGTAGCAGTGTTTTTTCAGGAGGCTGTAGAAGTACAAGTTTGGTCTTAGAAATTTGTCGTGTTCTCTGTTATCAGTAGGTACACTAAAGGTGCACATAAACCCTGCATGATTTGCATTGCTGGTATACGATGCTGGAAGAAATCACAGTACTCACTGCCCTGCCTGAGTTTCCTGATCTGACATCAATCTTAAGAACTGGATGAAAAGATACAGAGCTATCAATGCACTACAAAGAACTGAAACCTAAATGATTAGAGGATGCAAATACGATCAGGAAAACTGCAGCCACAACTAACTCTTCCCTATTCTTTTTCAAAATATGACAACGGTTAGGCTGTGTGAGATAGCTAAATGTCCAGTTGTCATTTCAGCTTACTTAAATCCATTTGATCAAACTAGGAAAACTAAATGCAAACTGACAGTTGCCCTTCTAGGAAGCAAGTCGATATTTGGTCCATGTGCAGCAGATGCATAGCTAATGCAATAAATATGTTCTTAAATTTTCTATATATAAAAATGAAAACTGCACATATTTTTTAGGGATGCGTTCTGGGGTTTTTTTGCATTTTGCAAAGAAGGATTTATCCTGTGTTCCACATCTGAATGGCAGACAACTGCTGTAAGTGATTCTGAATATTTTGGACATTTGTTTATCAGCATAAAAGATTAAAACTTTACGATTAAATATAAAAACTCTGCAATTCACAAAAGCACAGCTTTCTAACTTCAAAATCCTTTTGTTGTAGCTTCCTAAACTAATATATTTATAATCTATACATTGAAGGTATTCATCAGATTTATAATGTTTTATAAATATCATTAAGCATATTAATCAGCAAGCTCTTGTGATTTCAGTCCACTAGGATTCCTTTCACTTTGTAAAGTCAATCTTTTATTTTCTTTTTCCTATGGTGTTTTAGGGGGTGTCTACTTAGTGGTTTTCTCCAGGGCTTTATATCATTCCCCTCCACTGCCTACGAGCAACAAAGAAAAGACAACAGAGATTGAGAAGAAATAGAATGCAAGATGAGTGCTCAAAAATACTTCAGCATTTCCAGTCAGATCTTTTGTAGCAGAACGGAATACCTTGTTCTACATAAAGTGGATTACTCAGGACTTGTGTAAACTAACCTTATGCCCCTTCCTTCAAGTTTATCCAGACATCGGTCATACCTCAGTTTAATTAGGGTGAGGGTTTCTATGTAATGTGATGCGATATAATATTAAGTGTACACAAATATTTGGCTAGACAAACATCTGCATTTTCACTTCTGAAATCAATCACGGTCTATAAATACTGGGAATGAATGAACCAATGTATATGAGCAAAGTTTCTACCGTCGTTTAATGAACAGTGCCCACTTTGTTAGGTACAGACTGAATATTCACTCAGATAAATAGAAGCTTAGGCTAAAGGATATCTAACCCTCTTAATATCTTCCTGTTATTTACCCCTTGGTAGAGTAACACCTTTCTCAGCAGGCATTCCTAGCAAATGAAAGCAGAACTAGAAAATGATTAATTGATTGAGGTCATTAGGGAAAATCTGAAGTATCAGTGCAAAGTTGTTCTGGAATTTCTAAAAGCATATGGAGAAGCACCAGTGAGGGGCATGCATATTCACAATAACTGCCAAACAGCCAGGATACTTATGGCTTAAGGATTTTGACTTTCCCTTCTTTCTTTCATATGAAAAGTTTCATTTCGTGGTAGCTGCGAGTTGACTGCACCTATCTCAGAAGCTGGTCAGCAGCAGAAACATTCACAAGTTGCTTCCCTTAGTAATGTTCTTTTGCCAGGCTAAATTGGTATATTTATTAGAGATGTACAATTTAGCCAAGCACTGGCAGCTCTAATAGTTTTCCTGTGCCCTTTTTATTTGGGTTAGCTCACTACTCTATGTTCCTTATTATCTCAACAAACTGATATACAGAGAGCTTTTTAATTCTCTTCTAAAGCATCCAAGGCTTTTCTCTCTCAAAAGGCTATCCTGGATTGGCTCAATGGATGTGGAATAAGTATCTTTTGCTGTTTTCTCTAAATTTATCTCTGCAAAAAAAGTTGAAGTAAAAGCACCTGTCAGCTTCGTGCATTGTATATATTTTGCAACTAGCAAGAACAGACTAGGTTTTTTGTCCTCTTTTGAAAATCCAAGAGACCTTGATTCTGCTCATAAAAGCTCTGGCAACAAGCCCACAGATCTCTCTTCTAAGCGTATGCCAAGAGTTTGAGTCAAAAATTTAAACAACAAAGATTTGAGGCAACACGTATAAAAATTCTGTCATTCTTTTCATCAGCTTTAAAACTCTTTCCCTTTATGATATCATAATCTCTAAAATATATGCAATATTCTTCAAAGAACTTGCCTTTACTTTAGCAGCTGCTCTTGGTAACAAAACAAAGAAAGATAAACAGCTCTTTGGAAAAGCCTTCTCTCTCAGCAAAAAGTAAATGTCTCCCTATTCCCCTTTAAAGCCCATGTGTTCGATGTCTAATTCTATTTACACTAATCATTATGTATTGTTCCAGTTCCAGTGGTAGGTACCGAAGCAGTTAGCCATTGCAGGGAGGTGGTGTGCCATTCTTGTGGCAGTGTTTCCCTTTGTTTTGGGAACAGCAGTACTTACAACGCTGCATCAACACCGTCGCCCCTGAAACCATCCCCTCCATTCTTACCTTTGCTAACAGTTGCAACTACCGTGCTGAGGTTTTAATTAAAGAGATGACGGGATTGAAAATCTGCTTCAAATGTAGCCAGTGGGTAATCTGAAGGATTACAAAGAGGTATTGCCTTTTTAAAGACAGGAAGGGAAACGAGTTGATATCTGAAAAGCTTTTAGATAAGATTTACAGAGTGAAAGTTCAGCAAATTTTCTTCAGAAACTTTATTATTAGAAATAAAGTAGTATTTTCTCTATACAATTTTCTCATTTAAAAGACAGTTTCTTCAATCTTGCTTTTCATTTTTACAAATGCCTTAATTATGAAGGTGGGGTCATTTCTTCTCCTTACTGTATTTGAATATATAGGCAAGTTCATAGCTCAGAATTCTCTTAGTTGTAATTAGCATGTAATACTATTTCCCGGGAGACTGGTAGAGGGCTGTTCATCTACAGTCAGGAAAAATAATATGTGTGGAATCATATGAAAACACACACTTTTTTTTTGTTGTTTTATGTAGAAGTGTAGAACTCATTATTAATGGGGTATTTTGGTTTAATAGACAATGCTGCTATGTTTGAACACTTTGATTATGTTCAAAAGAAGATCCTGCAAAAAAGAATCATTTGCTTAAATAGGTTACGTGGCAGGCAAGTATATGAGAGTCAATGGAAATCAATACAAAAAGAGACATTTCTACTACCAAGCTTTTGGAAGAGATGTATAGACAAGGTTGTTAATTGGTTTTCAATGGAATCATTTTCAGTGTAGCTCATAATTATTCAGTTGCATGTATTCTCAGTCTACTGTAATTTCCCTCTAACTTCCAAACTGCCCTCTTTCTGTGGAGCATTTATAAAAGGATAACATTAATTTGCAACTATGTTCTATAAGCTTCATTTCTCTAGTATCAAAAGGCTTTGTGGTTTTAGTGTCACTTGAATTGCCCTAAATTTTTCCAAGAAATATGTTGCAAACAAATTTTCAGAAATTATTGATAATTTGTATTCTCCAGCTCAAAATATTTTAATAGTTCTAATTTTTAAGGCTACTTTTTCAATATGCTGCCTCTGAAGTTCTTGCCTGCTTCCTTTTCAAAAATCCCATAGAGATAAACCCTGATACGTGTGCATCTCTCCTTGCACCCATTACTCCCCAGAGTTAATTATAATTAAACACTGACTATGAAAAGGAAAAGACATCTGCCCAAGGACATCATCACATTTTTCTGAAGTTTGGTCAACATTTGCTGTATAAACAACCCACTAGCTGGATTTGGTAATGTTGTGCTCAGATAAGGAACTAAATTACTATGGAATATAACACACTACTTTGATTGTGCTACAGGGGTTATGCCTGCTTTGAACACAGTTTAAATTAAGTGGCAGAACAGTGTAGGGATGCCTAAAATATAGCTGCCAGCTCCAGGCATGTCAGTTCAACCTCCATTACCCTGACAACCTTGTGCATGCTATATATAACTACAGTGTGGGATAGCAAGTCCTGAGGCAGGGGAAAGATTTTCACTGGAAACAATTCTGTGAAAGCTTTTAGGAAGACAAGCTGGGAACAGCCCTAGATTGAAGCAAGGATGAATAAAAGCTGAGTCAGAAGCTAGAAAAGATACTCGAACTTTGAAGAATGGTTCATCTCTCAAATAATGTGGTGTAAATACCCTATAAAATTCAAATGTCAGAATAATTTTAGTCTAAGTACAACCCAACCCAGTTTTGGGTACATAGAAGTTTTTGTGTGCTATCTTGAATTATATCCAGCACACTTAGAAATAAGTACAATTAATCTTTTTTTTAATAACAATACAGGTTCACAATAAAGAATAAGTATTATGACAATATCAGCTTAAATCTGTGCTCAGACATTGAATATTGAAAAAAAAAGGAGTGCGGCATTAAATCCAACTGTGTTTTTGAGTCAGTAGACTCATTTAGCCCTGTGTCCTGTCTCTGGCAGTAACTCTTCAAGGTACTTCCAGAACCAATTTAAAAGCAAGTAACACTTAGATCTTTTGTGAGCATACCCTTAGAGCAGGCAGCAGCATCAGAATGTCCTATTCTGGATCATAATCTGGATAGTCACGTTTAAGTCTCATCGATATATATTTCTTCATGACTTTATATGTGTTTTGGCTTTTTGCATTTTGAACATTGTATGGCCACCAATTTCACATTACTTTGAAAAAAAAATCTTATTTGCTTCTAAAATTATTATGTCATTTTTTTTAATATGGCCTCTTCATTATTGTACTGTGAATAATGATTCTCAGTTGATCTGATTCACACAATTTTTTATTTCCTTTTTCTTAATTTGAAGACCCCTTCTAGTTACCTCTCTAGAAATTGGAGACTATGTAGCCTCTTTTCTTTACAGCCTTCTATTTTTCTTCTTTTTATACCATATAATTTTTTGAAGACAGCATAGCCAGACCTGCATAGAAGAATTGCAGTGTGGGCACACCAAAAAACTACAAGCAGTTTAATATATCTTTGTTTATACTCAGATTCTTTTCCCAATATCTCTCAAGAGTCTCTTTGCCATCCTGACTGCCATTGGTAACAGCTCAATCAAATCCAACATTGTATGTGTTTAGTTTTTTTATCAGCCTTAATTTGTATTTATTGATAGTTCATAATTATAATTGCTATATTAGCAAGCACTCTCTAAATCAATTTGATCTTTTTGGACTCTTCTTCAGTTTTTCATATACAGTGTTAACTTTGAACATGTTGAATACTTTTGTATCATCTGCATACTTTGGCAACTTTCTGCTAGTTATTTGCTCATGACACATGAATGGAATGGAATAAAGCATATAAAATGAAACGAATGAGACAGTTAACCACAACAAGGAGAAGGTGATGGCTATTAGACATGAGCACTTTTTTTCTGAAGCAGTCATCTTAAATTACCATTGCAAAGCCCATTAGCACATCGCATTTTCTTGTCTGTGTTTAAGAGGAATGTAGCTCTGAGGAGTTACTTATCATAGAAATAGGGGGTTTACAGAATTAGATTACAAGCTTTTTTTTTCAGCTTGAAAACATGCCATAAAAGAAACTGCTACCTAGAAAAACAGAGAATGAAACCTTTAATGGATGATCTTAAAGTAGTGGTATATCCTACAGCTCATTCAGGATTGCTGGTTATGTTATGCCACTCCCAGGGATAAATTTTGTTTATCATCATCCCTTTGTTACCCTATATAATGTAATATGTGATCCTACCTGAATGTAGTCATATCCGAGACTGTGCTATAAAACATATGGTGATATATGCTGAGGTACAGTACGAGTAATATTTCAACATTATTTTTCCTGTGCATCAGAAATACTAACAACCCAATTGTTTGCTAATGTCTCAAGTTTAGGCTTCACCCTCTTGCCTCTTTCTCACTTTTATGTACTTATTTAAATAATTTTAAACTTATGAGAAGCAAAAATCCTTGCTGACAGGTGTACTTACATAGACCTCAACAAGATTTATTTTTTTAAATTCTTGGGAAGTTTCTGTTAAAAGTTTGATATGGTATTTCAAGATCTTTGGCAAGCACAAATAAGAGTATTTCCACCTGTGTTAAGGTATAAGCAGAAGAGAACCTGGAATGGATGAATTTTTATTTTCAGGTGTGATAGGTCATATTTCTTCTATTTATCAATTCTCTTTAAAAGTAGTTTGCATTGTTCAAATAATGACCTTTCCTAATGTGATTCTTCTGGATCCATCCTCATAGATAGTTTTATTTACTTTTGAAAATGGGGCTTCTACACTCTGTTATTATTTTAGGAACACAGGATCTTTCCAGGAATTGCATGTCTCCCAAAAATGTGTGGTTGTGTTCTTTCAGGGTGTGTGGTAAGAAGCGATGACTTCATTTCTTTGGATAGTTCTGTACAAAAGTGTAGGAATAGTAATACTGGCCCAGACCCAAGTTCTTTCTCTTCTGGCAATACTCTATGCAAAATGCTTTTAAGAAAGATTATAATAATCCAACAGATGGCTTGTGTCGGATAACCTGACACTGACCGTTTATAATTAAAGGTTGTTTTAAACCCAGAAGTGTAATTAATTTCCATGTTTTCATTAATATTATTTATCATAAGCAAATATTATTTTCTGGATAGATGTCTCTGAATCTTGTATTCCTCATGTCAGAAGCAGTCAGTTCTTAAGTCAGATAATATGTCTTTATGAAAAAAAGTTATATTTTCTTAGTGTTTTTTAACTTTGTTCCCATGCTACCATGTGAGCAACTTTATGTCTTCATTATTTCTCACACAATTACTGACAGCTGTTATTCCTCTTTTCTCAGCTGTAAACAATCTCACACCTTTTCAATCCTGACGTGTCTTCCCGATTCATGATCGTTTTTATCGTTTTTGTTCAAGTTCCTAATCTATCCCTAAATACCTTATTTCAAAGATTTCAGATGAATTTTAACTACTACTGGTAAATATAAAATTGCTTTTCTGTCCTCCATATTCACATCTTCTTTCTGTCCTTGGCACACCTCTAAGCAATGTTAAATGAAGCCGAATGAGTGTGAAAAAGGATAGCTGTTGGGAATTAGGAGGTCTAAATTTGATTACTTCCTGTTGATCAAATCATAAACTCTCCCATATTCATACCTGCAAAATGGGGATAATAGTAATTCATTGCTCACAGAATACCGAATATAAGCACAAAACCTCAAATGATCTAAGTATCTCATGAAATGTTCTCAAATACATAATGCTAAAAAGGGCAATCTGTGTTAAGGCAGCCCAGTGGCTTGAATCTAATTTCTTCCTGAGAAAATACAAAATATAGTAGATTTTCACATGTAAAATTTCAAACTGAATGACTATGTTCCCTTCATTACAGGCATATACAAAAAAAACCCGTTGAAGTTAAAACAGGAGAAATAATAATTCCACCTGACAAGAACAGCTGAAGCATTAAGATTACGACAAGAAGATTAGCTAGACAATAAAATACAATACTAGTCTCTTTCTCACTTCATAGGAGCTTCTTCAAAAGGAAGCCATAGATAATGGAGCTATAAATGGAAGCTTTTGTCATGAAGAGCTTTTGGTTTAAAAAGTCAAAAACCCTTTATTCATTGTTCACATTATCCCTAGAGGATGTTGTTTATTCATAGAATCATAGAATATTTTAGGCTGGAAGAGACCTTTAAAATTCATCTAGTCAAACACCCCTGTAATAAGCAAGGGCATCTTCAACTAGATCGGGGTCCTCAGAGCCCCATCCAACCTGAACTTAAATGTTTCCAGGGATGGGACATCTACCATCTCTGTGGGCAACCTGTTCCAGTGTTTCACCACCCTCACTGCAAAAATTTTCATCTTTGTATCTAGACTACATCTCACCTCTTTTAGTTTAAAACCATTTCCCCTTGTCCCATAACAACAAGCCCTGCTAAAAAGTTTGTCCCCATCATTCCTGAAGGCCCACTATATTGAAGGGTCACAACAAGGTCTCCCTGGAGCCTTCTCTGCTCTAGGCTAAATGACCCCAAACTTATTCTTCTCAAGGATTTCAAGAGGGCTCCACGCTTTCTCTTAAGCATATCTCTGAGCCATACAGCACTACTGGTACTGGAATTGCCACTGAGTATTTGCTACTCATAGTGTTTGATCAGCTCATGGTCCATGATCTTGTTATCACTCATGAAACACAGGCTTAAGGAAAAATACATGAAAATACATAAAGGCGTGTAGGCTACAAATTGGACAAAATAAAAATATAATGTTTTTTCTTGCAGATGTACAGCATGTCTGGAAAGACAGAAGATGGTTCCTTTTGCTGCAACCATAACAAATATATCCCAAATAATTCAATTTATATTAATCAGACAATATTGGTCTAATTATAACAACTATTTATCGTACAGAAAAAGAATGGCTTTTGTGTTTTGTTTGTGGTGGTGTTTTTTTAATAATTTTTCCTTTCTTTAACATGGTATTTTAATTGTCAGCCTCTTTCTTGGCCACTTTGCTTAACCTACTGTAGTTCTTTGTGACTAGAAATGTCACTACAATTCTTGAGAATGGTTATTGTATTAAGCTCTAAACCAGATTTATTACCTCACATCTGTCCACAGGTTTTCATTTTATCTTCAAATGCAGTTCAAAATCTAACCAACAGACTTGCATTATCCAAATCTGAAAAGTTGTTTCTCTTGACTTGTAAGAATCACGGAATCACAGAGTCACAGAATGGTAGGTGTTTAAAGGGACCTCTGGAGATAATCCAGCCCAACTCCCCTGCTAAAGCAGGTTCACCTAGAGCACGTTGCACAGGCATGTGTCCAGGAAGCTGTGTCCATTATTGTTCAGCAGATGTACCCGTTGCTACCTTTTTTCACAAACATCAGCAAAGTTTTCACAGTGCCAGTGTCTCTATCTCTCAAGTGCCTTCTTCTTGGCTCTTCCCTTTATAGTGGCTGAGTCTAAGTTACATTTGGTAAAAGTTGGCCAGCCTGCAGCAAGAAAATGCACTTTTGATTAGATCTCAGTAGTAGGGTGACTCAGCCTCTAGATAAAGGAAATGTAAGTTTGGATATGTCTTCGTGATATCAATGACTTCTCGTTATCTTTGGGATTTGGTAGGTTAGATTTGCCAGTTTACCTTTTGTTTGCTTATTAAACCTCTTCAAATGTTCCTGCACTGAACAGCATTTTAATTAATTTTGAACTTTGTATTCAAACAAATGGGTGTGGTTATAAATAAAAATTAGTTTTATAGGGTAGGTTTTAATACTTCAGCAATGCAGAGCTTATACCAGTCATAGGTAAGGCTAAAAGAACAATGTTTGAAAGTTACAAGCAGCTGGAAAAAAAAGGGCCTTTACATTAGAATTACTTATCCAGGCTTAACTATAGCTCATATTGTGTGACTCAGCTATAATTCTATTAGCAACAAGGCACTGCAGGGAGAGTATTTCCAAGCAATTATTATAGTTGGGTGATTAAAGTAATTCTAGATATGTCCTTGTCCCATATAGCATCACCAGAGGCATGTTATAATCTTACGGAAGTGTATTGCTTGTCTCATTTCATTGCTTAATTGTAAAATGTACACAGTAAATATTCTGTAGATAGGAAATGGAAACTCTTGGAACAGATACTAAAAATCCCCAAGTATTACATTATAAAATAAAATTTAAAGTATGAATCCTTGCCACAATATCACCTTCAATTTCACAACAAAATAAGGAAATAAGAAATTGCAATCATAGCTCTACATATTTTGGAACCACACAAGATGGAAAGTTCCTTATATCATGTAAAAATACATTTTTTCTCTCTTTTTACTACTTTCTGTGTTACTAGAAACTTTTCGTATTAATGTAAAGCAGTTCAATCAGTAACTTACAGTTTTCCTCAAAGATGTGGGTTTTTTTCTCCTTATAGCAAATTCTAAATGTGATTCAGAACAGGCACATTAAATTCACCTCTATTTCCTTCTAGGCTTTTTCAGATATGCACAGAATTGAGATCCAAACTAATTCTCCTAAAGAAAAAGAAAAAGGCTTATGTAGCCATAGATAGGATAGTCTTCTTGCTGGGGTTTTTTTCATTCTGAGGATAAGAATATTATCAAAATTCAGTGCTGGGGGGAAAAGAAAAATAGCTGAATCCTGAAGGATACACACGAACTGATAATCTCTTCTGCCTTTGTAGGAAATTGCAAGACTGCAAATGTAGAAAATGCAAGAAATTTCAATTATGACATAATAAATCTATAGTCATAGATGTACTTATTGGGTTGGATCAAAAGCTGACTGGAATAAACAGCGCTAACATGAGTTACTTCAGTCCAACATAAAATATTGTAAGTTTATTTAGAAATATGAAAACATAAATTGTCACTGATTTTTTTAATATGGTATTTTACAAGATTTTAAATCTGTACTTACATTTCCTCAAAAACTGTTAAATAAGGCAAGAACTTGCCTACGCAGAACTTAAACATTAATAATTGACGTACAGGGCATTTTCTAGGGATTAATAACCAGCTAAGAGAGCTGATGGCCTGAGGCAAAGCCAAGGGCCATTACCCCCTGGCTGGTTATTAAATCCCCAGGAAATTCCCAATGCCAAGGTCACGACTGTTATTACAATCCTTTGTTTTCAAAGTAAAAAAAAAAACAAGTTGTTTAATTTTATCTCATCCTTTTCAATGTTTTTTTTTAAATACTGTACATAAAATTAGTTCAATATTGTTGCTGTTTGGACATTTCTAGAGGTCTAACACAAAGTCCTTCAATGTGAACAGACAGTCTCCTATTTTTTTCTGATAGCCTGTGAATCAGGTCTTACTTGCCTGTTTGCAGGCAGCAATCAAAATGATTTTTTGGTATCTAGAACATTGTCAAAGTTAATTGATACTAAAGAAATTAAAAACTTTAATTTTAAGTTACTTGGGAAGAAAAATGGCCAACCCAAATATTGGTTGGAAAAGCAGTAGATAAGTAAGAAGTGTTAAATAGTATCATTCATATTGTAAATGATAGGCAATATGTTATAGTCAAATGTCTGTTCAGGTCATTACTGTATTTTTTGTGGAAAATGACGCATTTAGTTGTGACTGGATGTGACCTACAGTACAGCACACAGAAACAAAGTATAAGATCATCAGAAAGAGAATGCAATCAGTACCCTATGTGCGAATGCCAGCATGCTATTAAGAAAATCAGCTACTTGGTAAAACAAGCCTGGCATCAGAGAAGGAAAGGGGGGAAAAGTCATATTTTATTGCCAGTAGAAGTCGTGAAAGCATGGATATTAGATTATAACTAACCTAATTGGAGTTACGGGTGATTTGCAGCAAAGTAGGAGGAACAGGCGTTAATTTGTGTCACGCTACGCCATGTCACTACCACTTGAAATTCCATTGGGCAATATTAATTCAAACAGAGGTCTAGGCTGCTAATAAATGAGGTAAATTGAGTCAATTACTAATTTCATGCTTTTCTGATTTTTGGTTTGGATAGATAATATCCACAATTTAATGCGCTGTCCTCTAGAGATGTTTGCCACTTATCAAGAACATGTGTTCATAGAATTATTTATATTATTCATTTTAATAAACATCGCTCTTGCACCCGGAGCAACAAGACAAAGGATAGGAAAGAAGCCAGGTTTTGTCTGACTTTTCCTCTTGATTGAAATCTTTCTTTGTTTGTGATATGGATTTCTTGCCTTCAGGCGTTATCTTCACTTTCTCCTTGTCATTTGTTTCCTTGTCATTCAGTGGCGCTACAAAGTCTTCATTCATGTAGCTGCATCGAAACTTCCCTATCAATATCTTTTCACTGGTTTATGCAGCTAGGAAGAATGTTTTGTACTAGTGAAGGCAGAGAGGAGTGACTTTTACACTTCTCTTGCAAGAGGGAACCCAAAGCTGGTCCTGAATTCCATCATCAAATGTACATTTTCCTGACTGCTCCCTTTTTTTTGAAACTGAGCTTTTAATAATGCACTGGCCCTGCCACCAAGCTCTTGCTCCACTCCAACCTGTGGCTGATAAGAGAGGATAAGGCTGATAAGGCAACTCCAGCAGCTCACCTAACACACAGCCCAGGGAGCACTCTCTGATCCACTACCTCACTTTTTCAAGTATTGGACACGCTCCCAGAAAAAACACTTCTAATAGAATCTCTCCCACTATGTCAGTGTAATGTAAAACCCAATACTTTGGTTCAGGAAAGACAAAGAAAATAAGCATGATTGAGGGGTTTCGATCTCTCTGGCAGAATCTTTGTCTGCTGTGCTGTATCTTCTTACTGAAATAGTGTGTTATTTATGCTTGCTATTTGAAATCATCACCTTTTAGTTCAAGATGTATATCCCCTACTTTAATATCTTTCCTTTTCTCATACATGCATGTCAATCCCTTATGAAAGTTGAAATAAATGACAAGAACATAAAGAAATACTCCCTTAATCCCCAGACCCGCCCCAACAAAAAAAGAAAGAAGAAACCATAACATAAACTTACTTAACATGGAAAAGTATTGGGGAGAAATAACAGTGTAGAAAATACAGGTATCAAGACAATCCTCTTTCTTGCTCCTATGGAGCAAGCCCAGCATTCCTCCTTTCCTTTTACCTTTCTATTTGATAAATATCAGTTTAGATCTAAATTTAGTTAGGCAACTTTGAAAAGATTATTTCACATGTTGATCTTTGCCTATTGTTACATGTTCCGCAGTAGGATATGTTCTAATCTGGATTTAGTGTGTACAGAAGTTCACACTCTTTCAAAAGCTTTGATGTCCTAGGCAGACAAGTCCTTGCTGGACTTTTGGATTATTTAAGGAACTAGTCAGGAAAGCACCCTGGGAAATAGTTCTTAGTGGCAAGGGGGTCCAGGAAGGCTGGATGCACTTCAAGAATGAAATCTTGAAGGCGCAGGAGCGGGCTGTCCCCATGTGTTGTAAGAAGAGTCGAAGGGGCAGATGGCCGGCCTGGATGAGTAAGGACCTTCTGAAGGAACTAAGTAAGAAAAAGAGGATGTATCGCTGTTGGAAAGAAGGGGACGTAAGCCAGGTCATGTTCAAAGATGTTAAGTCGTGTAGGAAAAAAATCAGGGAAGCAAAAGCCCATCTGGAGCTCAAATTAGCTACTTCTGTTAAGGACAATAAGAAGACTTTTTATAAATATATCAGTGGCAGAAAGAAGGGTGGCAGCGACCTCCACTCCTTATTGGATGTGGAGGGAAATATAGTAACCAAAGATGCAGAGAAGGTTGAGGTACTTAATGCCTTCTTTGCCTCAGTTTTCAACAGTAAAGATGTCTGTTCACTTGACAGTTGGCCCTCTGAAGTGGTTGATGGGGACAGGGTGAAATATGGCCCTCCTGCAATCCATGAGGAGGAAGTTAGAGATCTGCTGAGCCACTTGGACCCTCATAAGTCTATGGGGCCGGATGGGATTCATACTAGGGTGATGAGAGAGCTGGCGGATGAGCTTGCTAAGCCACTCTCCATCATCTTTCAACAGTCCTGGCTCACCGGAGAGGTCCCGGAAGACTGGAATTTGACGAATGTGACGCCCATCCATAAGAAGGATGATCCAGGTAATTACAGACCTGTCAGCCTGACCTCGGTCCCAGGTAAAATTATGGAGCAGATAATACTGGGTGCAATCATGCAGCACCTGCAGAATGGCCAAGAGATCAGGCCCAGCCAGCATGGGTTTAGGAGGGGTAGGTCCTGCCTGACCAACCTGATCTCCTTTTATGACCATGTAACTCGCCTGGTGGATGAGAGGAAGGCTGTGGATGTAGTATACCTGGACTTCAGCAAGGCCTTTGACACTGTCTCCCACAGTAGACTCCTAGAGAAGCTGGCAGCCCGTGGCTTAGATGGGAGCACTCTGTGCTGGGTTAGGAATTGGCTGGATGGCTGAGCCCAGAGAGTGGTGGTGAATGGTGTCTCATCCAGTTGGCGGCCGGTCACCAGTGGTGTCCCTCAGGGATCGGTGTTGGGTCCGGTCCTGTTTAATATCTTTATTGATGATCTGGATGAGGGGATTGAGTCCATCATCAGCAAGTTTGCAGATGATACCAAGCTGGGAGGAAGGGTTGATCTGCTAGAGGGTAGGATGGCCCTACAGAGGGACCTGGACAGATTGGAGAGATGGGCTGATTCCAATGGGATGATGTTTAATAAGTCCAAATGTCGGGTACTTCATTTTGGACACAACAATCCCATGCATAGCTATAGACTGGGGACAGAGTGGCTGGAGAGTAATCAGGCAGAAAGGGACCTGGGAGTGTTGGTTGACAGGAAGCTCAACATGAACCAGCAGTGTGCCCAGGTGGCCAAGAAGGCCAATGGCATTCTGGCCTGCATCAGGAATAGTGTGGTGAGCAGGACCAGAGAAGTTATCGTCCCCCTGTACACGGCACTGGTCAGGCCTCACCTTGAATACTGTGTACAGTTCTGGGCCCCCCAGTTTGGGAAAGATGTCAGGATGCTGGGGTGTGTCCAAAGGAGGACAACGAAGATGGTGAAGGGGCTGGAGCACAAGCCCTATGAGGAGCGACTGAGGGAATTGGGGCTGTTTAGTCTAAAGAAGAGGAGGCTCAGGGGAGACCTCATTGCTCTCTACAAATACCTAGAAGGAGGTTGTGAACGGGCAGGGGTTGGTCTCTTCTCTCGGGTGACCAGTGACAGAACTAGAGGGCATGGACTCAAGCTTCGTCAGGGAAAGTTTAGACTCGATGTTAGGAGAAAGTTCTTCACTGAAAGGGTGATTGGCCATTGGAATGCGCTGCCCAGGGAGGTGGTGGAGTCGCCGACCCTGGAGGTGTTTAAGGGGAGACTGGATGAGGCACTGAGTGCCATGGTTTAGATGATGGTGTTAGCGTTGGTGTTAGTGTTGGGATATAGGTTGGACTCGATGATCTTGGAGGTCCTTTCCAACCTTATGATACTGTGATACTGTGATACTGTGACAATGAATTGTGGGTATAACGAGGGTAAATTAAACTGAAGAAACCTTCTATACATACACAAATATTGTGGTAATCAAGCTGATGAAAAAGGAAATACAGCAAAACTCAGAGGCATTAAATGTCAGTTAAATGATCGGAAGCCACAGTCCCATCTTTCATGGTTCAGTAGAGGTCATTGGGTGAATTTTATTTTTCACACTACCCTGTGCCTGGATTTGTAAAATGAGTATTCATGACTACATCTTGAGGAGGGATTTAAGTTCCTACACATTATGGACATAAATACAGCTATCAAAATGATATATCTATTCCTTTCACCCAGAACTTGAGTCTACTTAATGTCACCATTTCATGACTACAGACTTATTCTGATGGAGTTTTCATCTTTATTTTTCCAGTAAAAAAGTAATAACGAAATCCTTCCTAGAGTACTGGCTTTATACAGAGAAATGTATAGGTTATTAAACTCCTATCAGTATTTGGTATTGTGTCTTGCTTTCAGTAGTGAGTCTTTCCAGTAGCAAGTCTTTTCAGTAGCGTTCTTTTCTCTCAGACTGCTTTCACAGAATTCAAACCCAACATTTCAAACCAACATCTGTTAATTTTTTTAGAACTATCATTTGCTTTATGACTTAATAAAGCATGATATACAAAAACGTATTTTACATCATGAAAGAGGGCTGTCTGCATTTTTTTTTTCAATATGTTTTTCAATGCAGTAATTGAAAGTAAGGGAGAGAAAAATCAGTGGACTTTCAGGCGAAATATTAGTCTCCAAATCCAGATAAAAATGGACATGGCAGCTTATTGATACTAACCTGTCAGTATGTATGACATGAATATCTCAACAGCTACTCATTCTCTAAGTTGATAAATCAACGACTGTATCATTCTGCAAAACACTGTAAGCCTTTAAGTGGAGGGGAAAGACTGGAACTGAATTATGAAACAGAATGGTTCTCTCCTAGATTTGTACTTTGCATGTTTGTGAGGATATTAACCTCAGGATGGGAGCTGTGTGCCCCTAATTACACACTCAGGTTATTTTGAAAAGCTTTTAATCAGACTTTCACATAACAGCGAACATGAAAAACATACAGATAAAAAGGGGCCATGCCTTTGAATTTACATGGGCAAATAGTACTTTCGAGCCTTCAGCAGTGATTTCTTCTGTTGACATTGTAGATGTGAGGTTTTTGCCATCTGGGTCAATAACCTCCTTGTTTCAAGAAAAATGGCTTCTTTTTCTGGAATGTTTAACAGACAGCAGACGAGATTAAACAGAAGCTCTTACATAATCTGTTCATTTGTATATTAAGAAGAGATGGACAGGATGCATTTAGAATGGTATTTGTGGAAATTTTAACCAGAGCTATCACTGCAATAGAAATCTGAAAATAAATTACTTTTCCATTACCATCGTTCAAATATTTTTTTTCAGGTTTGGCAGGGTAAAATGTTGGCTTAAGCCTTTTCAATGAATTAAAAGTATTAAGGAGGAGATAAATACAATAGGTGCAAATCCATTTTACTGCTGAAATTATTGTCTTACTAGCTCAATAGGAAATACTCTCCTGTCATGGCTGCAGGAAATTCTAGTTGCCCTGAAATGAAGAGAAAAGCTTCCTTCGATGTGAGTGGGGTTAGGATTGCATTCTGGTGTTTGTTACCACAGATGTTAAATTTAATCCTCTGGAGAAATGTATTCACCAATGTCCTCAAAGTAGAACTTTGTGGTATTTATTATACACTGTCTGCTCTCTAAGACAGCACTGCTTTTTTTTTTCTGACTGCAAATAAATAAAATCTAGGTGAGGAATCATGAAGTCTGTCTGTCTATCTGTCTGTCTATCTATCTATTTATCTATCTATTTATCTATCTATCTACCTTCCCACCTACCTATCTATCTATCTATCTATCTATCTATCTATCTATCTATCTATCTATCTAAGGCTGAGGTACTTAATGCCTTCTTTGCCTCAGTGATAAATTGTTAAGGTCACATGTTCTTCATGTGCTCAGCCTTCTAAGCCATAAGACAGAGAGGGGGAGCAGAACAAAACTCCCCTGATCTAAGAGGAAATGCTTAGAGATCTGCTCAACATTCACAAGTCTATGGGGCCAAATGAGATCCACCAAAGGGTATAGAGGGAGCTGGCAGAGGTCCTCTCCAAACTTCTTTATAAAGATAAAAGATTCTCATAAACTTAATATAAATGTGTGTAATATGTGCTGTCCATCTACAGTTTTTCTTGTCTTGTAAAGTATGTCTCTTTGCCCTGGAGAAACTATGGTCTGCCCAGCAAATGTACCATAGATCATAGAATCATAGAATGATTTGGAAGGCACCTTGAAAGATCATCTAGTCCAACCCATCTGCCATGGATAGGGATATCTCTCACTAAATCAGGTTGCTCATGTTGGCTTGTACTTGCTATGGAGATGTTGATGAATGCAACACATAAAATATGAGTACATATGTCCTTCTGTGACCATAATAGGAATATAAAAAGCTGTATAAAATAGATGAATAAAATAATATTAGCAGTATTGGCTACTCCTCTTGTTTTAGCCTGTATTTTGGACTTCAGTCTCTAAATTTTACCAAAGCCCTTAGGGGTGAAGAGAGAATTTTCCTCTCCTCTACCAATTAAGACAACCAGCTGTCCAGTAGATTTAGTAATATGAGTCATAACTTTAACTCAGGCAGTTTTGTGGACAGGCTGGATATGCAGATGGCCCTTGCATATGATTGTGAAAGTGATGTAAATAATTTCTCATTGAATCATAGCATTCCAAGCTGTTGCCATTTAATTGTTCAGTTTATATAGAAGTAAATGCCAGTTAAAGAATTTGAAATACCGGCATGATTATTGCGTGAGGTGCTGCCTTTTTTTATCAGCTACAGATTGTTTCAACAGTTAACTTCTGTCCCAGGAGACATACTGTTTCATCACCTCACTTGAATTGTTTCTGTCAGTTTTGGTACCTTCAGTTTTTTGGTTTGTATTATTCTGTTTTCTCTCTCTGACCCAAAGCCAATAGAATGCTTGAACTTCCTGCTTCATACTGAAATAATGTTTATCATGCTTAATCTGAGCCTCTGTGCTTTCCTGGAATGGTAGGTCAAAATAATTTCCTAACAATCTCTACCCAATACACTTATGCAGATTTGAAAAATTTCTATTTATTTACAAGTTTGGAGCATAATTTAAATTAGGAGAAAAAAATATTAGTAATATCTTATTAAAATAGAAAAGATGAGGTAAATAGGTTTTTCTGTGCAGGCAGGTAAGTCTTTGTGTTTTGTAGCATGAACTAAAAAACTTACCTTTTCCAGAAAATGTACACTTCTATGCTTATCTCCCATTCTTCTGGTTGAACCTTCTGTCTTAGAGTAGAACATTATTTTTAGGCTGGGAAGAAGGCCATATTTTCCCATGTGTTTGTACCATACATATTTTAGATACTATGGATACAATCATAATCCAGCTACACTATAATCTATGTCTTTGCATTAAGTAACACATAAGAATGCATTTTCTTAACCATAAGTCACACAACTAGATCTAAAGGAATATGCTGTTTAACAAGCCTTTAGTGGGCAGCAAACATAAAAGTATATGATGCAACTAATTAGGAACATATTGAAAATACCTTTGTGACTCATGGATTTAAACAGCAATGAAAAGATTAGCTCCTTGACAAACGTTGCAATGGGACAGTATTAAATAGTCTGACAAGCATGATTATTCAGGCTCGTAGTGCTGGAATAATGCTTAAGATATACATTTAAAAAATACAGTCATTGGCCTGCATGAAAGTGAAGCCTGAGAGAAACAGCACACAAGGAAATATAAGTAAAAAAGAAGTGATGTATTAACTTTTCCATTTGACTTGTGCTGATACTATAGTTCTGGCTGATTTTTAGAAATGGAATTAAAGTCCATATTATTCTGTTTATAGCAATTATAGGAAAGCATTACAAAAAAAGAACACTACATCAGCATTTTGGTTTTGCCGTTTCACATTTCTTCTCACAGTTCTGTCATCCCATTTGGTCTATTTGTAGCTATCTTTATTTCCAGGATTTCATGGGCCTGTACCTGTGCTCACCGCATCGATACTTAAAAGAATCATAGCTTTAACTGTGGAGATAGGGATTTGGTTGCAATAGGATTCAGGAATTTCAGATTAGAAATACTTAAAGCTGTGATGAATGTGTGTATCAAAGAAGGGGGAGGAGGGCACCATATCGTTCAGGATACACAATCACATATAAAATGCTAATATAGTACAAAAGAATGGGGAAAAGGACAGGTCAGCAAAAAATTCAGGGTTCATGGATGGAGACAATTGCCAAGTCAAGCTGAATAAGCTCTTGCAAAGGATGTAAAACGAAACAGAAAAGTACTGTATCACTGTAGGCCTAGCAATCTGACTGCAGCAACATTCAAAATTTCGAACAATAGACATGATAGTACAGAAAATTTAGATAAAATGCAAACTATAAAATGCCAGTCTATACTGATAGTTTTATTTCCAGACAAATGTTTCAGACCTTAGGTAGACCACGACAAAGCATTCTAATACCACTATATGGAAAAGTATTACACACAATGGAGAAGGTCAGATTTAGTAGAAAAAAAATGTGTGGAGGCATGAGGCGCTGGATACACAGCAACAGCAGTGAGAAGTACCAAGAAGCTAAGTATCAGACAAATGGGAACTCTGACATAATTAGACTTGGGACTGTTAAAAAAGGGGACCATTTGAACAAGACTTGCCAATGAGATGGTATTATTAATACAGAAGAAAACTGAGATACCATACAAGAAGACCTGGATACAACAGAAATTATGCAAAATTCAGTAATGCAAAAGGCAAGAGTTTCTGTCTGAAACACTTGCTATCTAGAAATACCTGAGGATCAAAAGAAAAGCAGTTCAGCACCTGACCCTGGGATATAGCAAACTACTATCTGCCAATGGCCTTAGACATGAATAAAATGAACGTGATCCAAGAATATATCTTGAAAAACATTTTTAGCAGAAATACAAAATCATTAGTACTATCATCAGACCTCAGTGGAATAGCACATAAAGTGCTGGCTGCCCATGTCCAGGAAGGGTGAACTTGTACATGTGCAGTCATGTAGGGCTTTTTCAGTCTACCAAAGCAAAGGCTGAGATGAATTATGGCCTCTATCTATAAATACCTTCTGAGGCAGAAATCATAAAGAATAAAGAGCTCTTTAAACACTGGCAGAACACATGGGTGAAAATATGGCTGGGAATAAATGTGGAACACATCTAAACATTAGAGCACTGAAATTCAGGGGACTGTCTTGCCGTCCAATTACATCTAAAATGTAGCCTAAGTTTGTGAAAAGGATTATGTAATGTGATGGTGATATTATATCAGTGATGCTGAAGAGACCTATATTCTGACAGCTCCCTACCTTCACAATAGTGAGAAACACATCCTGTGATTCTCATTCAATTGTGTATTTCTTTTTAAGACACAAAACACTAACGTGAAGAAAAATAAGGAAAAAAATAGAGTTAAAATTTGGAGTAGAATTTCTCTCTCCATAAGAAATCCAGATTGGAATGTTGTACAATGCCAGCAGTAAGAGAGTTCTGGCTGCAAAACAGTCAATTTATTGACTCATTAACAGTTCATAAAATTTAGTGCATTCCTCTGTTTCTTGTCACTGGTAAACATATGCTTTGAATTTACAGCGGGATCTGCAGTACCATTCCATAAATATTAAAAATAGTTTTGTGATCATTACAATGAATGTGTTTCAAACCACAGTGGAATTCTGCTCCTAAACAAAAGAACTTCAAATTGTGTCAGACAGGTTCACATGATTCATGACCTATTGAACTCACTGAAACAATTCAGCATGCAACTAACTGAAAGCCTTCAAGAACATTTTTTCCAGAATCTAAAAGCGATTTCTTATCACAAACATAATTCTAGAGGAGTGGATTAAGCATACTATTGCTCATTATAGTGTATCACAAATGGAATCAGTGAGAGGGCATTTCCAGGATACTGATAAACCAATGTGATGATTATAGAGATCTTTTCAGTACAAAATTGAGTTAAGACATAAACACCATTTTATCTAATATTAAATAGGGTCTGGTATATCTATTCCTGCCAGATTCTTTTAATTTTACACATGTTGAAAACTGGTATTTATTTTGAGTAAGAGAATTAGTGTATAACACACGGGTTTTAAAAGTCTGTCATAAGTATGTACTGACAAAGGAGTTAATTAATAGACTGAAATCATTACTGTAATATTTCTTTTCTTTTTATATATATGCGTGTGATTGTAGTGAATCAAGAAGCAGATATTTTCCATAAGATGAGCTTTTACTTTCTCTTTACAGTAGAAATGTGGTATGGAATATGTTGACCAGAAAAAGAGAATATCCCTCTTTCTCCACTTCTTAAGAACTTGTCTTGTTCAACTATGTAACTTCCTTTTCCAGCACTCTCTGACTGGTAGGGTCTTCAACAATTTTAAGAACTGCATCAAATGGAACTGACAGGAGACTCCTACATATAAAAATGTGTTATTTCCTCAGCTGGAAGTATTTATTTTGGCTGTCCAGTTTAAATTTGATATTACTGGATGAGATTAAAAAGGCAGAAAAATCATACATTTTATATGCAGACGTGATACTAAATTATCAAACAAACTGTCCTGCAATAGTAATGAACATATATTTTCATAAAAACTAATCATATCTTTTCCCCTGCAAGGCATAAAATGGATCATTGTTTTTATGTGTAAAATTGTACCGTTCAGTGGACAATTAACTACAAAAAGCTGTATTTGTAGGACACTGTGCATGTGATACAAAGAAAGAGATCCTACCTCGCTGACTGCATATGATACGAGGTACTAAAATTTTTGCTGCTGTTCAGTAACTTTACACAAAAGAAGGTATTTATTTCTACTTTAAATAAAGTCCACTTAAGACATACAAATAACAAAACTATCACCAAAAAGGCTACAAAAAAGAATGTAATTTTTTCAGCCTGAAGTAATGTGGGAGTTCGCTTTGTAAACCTGTATCTTCCATTTTGTCTTTATGCATCTCCATTCAGCTAACTACTCTACAGCCTTTGAACAACTGAAAGCACGTGCAAGCAATGAAAGAGGCAAGATGACTGTGGCTGAGATTTGTTTCATAGCACACTTGCTGCTTTCACTCAGGATTTTCATGGGATACAGCATACTAAATATGGGACTGCACATATTTGCAATCATGATAAATATATTCTAAGTAGCTGGTGCATCTAATTAACACTTCCTGTGAAAAACGGAGTAACATAGTCTAAACTGCATTTCAACTAACGGGAAACTTCCATCAACTCAAAGAAGTAAAGCCCACATAATGTTGCCTATTCTGACCTTCTGAACCAGATATTATGTGTCTTCCAATAATGCCTGCAGCCAATTTCTATTATTTTTTTCTGATCTGATGAAATGTTCCATAAAAGATCATTCATTCTCAGTTCTAAATAATGGCAATAACCTAGGCTGTTGGGCAAGAGCCAAGTGTTTGATACTGACTTTCAAACAAATGTGACAGAAACATAACACAACAACTTTTCTTCATCTCCTGCGTGAAAAAAGACATAAACTAATACTAATCTTTACATTTTTGTTAAAACCTTTATATTGAAGTTTTCTAAATTATGCCCTGAAGAGGTCTCCTCTGAAACCTTCCCAGTGAAGAGTGCAAAAACTAAAACTTGATGCAGCACTTTACTGTCTGACACCAGTGAAACGATACTCTCATCCTTGATTCTGTATCTTTATAGGCATCCGTGATTTTCAGGAGTGATCATGCAAGTAATGTGTGATTCTTAGACCACACACACATATATATATCTCTGTAAACCCTCTGTAATTTCCTGCCTCTGCAGTGCTTTGCTTTGCCATTTTAACTGGTTGTTTAGGTGTAAGAACTGATCATATAGACCACTAAGGCATTATATATGTGAGGTGTTATGTTATTAGGTGGTATATAGTTAAGAATTTTATAACTAGATAATTGAAGATATATTGGTCTAACACAGAATTGGACATGTAAAAACATTTTCAATTATTCAGTTCATAGTGTATAGATCTGTTTGATTACAGTGTAGTAGTACTGAGAATATGGCTTTGACTAAGACCTGAAATAATCAAAGCTATTTGCATATCTGACAGCATGGTGAAATAAATCTTATTAAAATCTAATAATTGCCGTTGGTCCCAGCAATCTCAATAAAAGGAAAGGTGTTCAAAAACACAAGTGCAGAGTAAGTCTTGTCAATGCTATTGGTACTGGTCAACAATAGGCAGTCTTACACATTAGGTATGAGATAGTGTCTGAAAAATTAAATTAAGGGTATTAACAAGATCCTTGAAATATATTGCAACATATTAGCAATAGCTTCTCTTCTATAAGTGTTTTACACAGGACAGATTTTAATAACAAACAATTGTATGAATCCTTGCCTTGCTATCATATAACAAATAATAACTCAGTTTATGCTAATACTGTTGTGTTCATCCAAACATACTGCCCGAAAAGCTACTGAGCATGCAGCTGACATCTCATTCGTTTTCCTCCCACTTTACTTTCACATCTCAGCTTGCAGCTTCCAGCCTTACATAGGCACTGTCTGGTGTTAACCATATGTAGTGTTATTACTCAAAAACTACAGCTCTTTTATTTCAAAAATCTGTACTGAGTTTTGAGATAAAACAAAAACTCTTTTAGAAATCAGAAATCAACTTAATTAAAGCACTCTTATGTCTTTGCTTTGACTTGATACTGTGAAAAAAAAAGAAATATATCCTTCCTGTTTTACATTATTTTAATTCTGTCCTAATACCACCCATGGTACAACCAAGAGTATCTTAAAAGTCTATATCTGGTACTGTTTTCTAAATAAATAAGTAAGTAATTATCTTATTATCCATCAGATGTAAACAGTTTGCTTTAACTTGTCATGCTACATTTATCAGCTTTATATTATACAATAGTGTAATTCATAGCAGGAATACTAAAGAGTCAGTCTTTACATAAATACATACTTAAACACATAGCTGAAAAATAACAACAGAAAAAGTTGATAAGATCATATATTTAAAATTAGAGTGTAAATGTAGTTTCTACTCTCTCAGCAAACATCTAGGACTTACTTCTTTAAAGTTTTCTTTTTCACTGGTAGATTAATAGATAGTCATATGCCAAGCCAGTTCTGGGAAATCATTAAAGAAGTTTGACTGACCCACAGATATTCTTCGTGGGGGCAAGAGACTATACTTCAGCCAGGAACTGCCAGTGTTCAGAGGCACACACTCTCTCTTGTTCCCATTACAGTGGGTAAATCTGGAACAGGAGGTTGTATGGCACTTCTGAAAACATGCCTGTGAAGTAATGCCAAACAAATGCAAGAACATAGACCACTATTATTTGCTTTTTGTATTCCACATCGTTTTTCAAATGGTAAACAAATCTCTTATCTCACCTATTAGGGTACATACATAGCCAACAAAGAATTATCTGTTACTTATACCATACCATAAAAAGCTTATTTTACGTTCATAGGCAGTAAAGGATTGATACACTTGTTCAAGCAGTATAAACCCAGCCTTTATACAGGAACATGATCTCAGATTTCCTTATTTTCATTTCTTGTGATTTGTGCAGTGAAAAGGACTGCCTGTTCATTCAGCTCGCAAGACTTATAAGGAAATATGTTCTATCAGTCAAAAGCTGGAAAAATGCCCTGTGGGAGAGGGTCAGTTTGTTCAAAAGAAGATGGATGAGAAAGAGGAGAAAACTTACCTGAACATACATTATAAGCAAGCACACTTTCATATGGAGTTTCGTGTCTTACAGTTCCTGCCCTTAAAATAAATAAAGACTAGCATTTGAAAATTATGCTAATTAACCCATTGGTATACTTAGAGTAGTTTCTCAATTAAATACTGCCTTTCATAGATCACTCCTGTAGAGAAGTTTAATCTAAAAGTACTTTCAGACAGGTAAAGTAACAAACTCAATAACAGTCCAGAAAAAATGTGGCACAACGGAATCTAAAAAGGAGAGGAGCTGGGAAGGCAAGGCAAAGCAACACTAACAGTCCTCAACTGTCTTTCTTTCCTTTCCCTTTACTGCTGCTTTTCTTAGCCTTCTGCAAGCCTGCTTAATTCACTAAAATCACAGAAAATTAAGCAATCACAAAGAAATAATAGTTGCTTTTTTTTTTTCTTCCTGATTTTAATGAGTAAGATTTGTTCAATGAAAGGGAGAAAGCAAGGCTGTGCAGCTAGGACAAGGAGAAATGAGTGGAGTTAAGTGCTGGGATGGGAAAAGGAAGGTTGCTAGATGTCCCTCTGTAGCAACAAGATGTTATATCAGCTGTGTGTCCTGTGAATGGTAAGCTCGAGGTAGATAAAGTGATGACTTAAGCTGATGTAAGAGCTTTCCATCACTGAGAGGAGATCAGCTTTCCCTGCCTACATGATCCCCTCCTTTCTCTTCTCCTGTTTCACTGTTGACAGTCACTGGACTTGTACAGCAGAATAGTTTCATATTGCTAACTTGGCAAAAAATTAATCCAGACTAAAAATATGTGCGTTGGAAGTAGGTAAGGAAAGCTGGGGCCTATATGATCGGGATCACGCACAGGGAAGACAAAGGACTGGGAAAGAGGAGAAGGATCCTTCACTTGCAGTAGTGGTAAGGTGGCAGAATAGCTCAATCATAATATGTAACATCAGCATCAAAGAGACAAATGAATTCTAAATAAATACAGACAACAACAGGTAACTTAGTTGGATAGCTCTGAGCATGTGCCCCTTGCACTGTGCTTTAATATATATATTCTCTGTTTTTTTTATAAAAAACAGTTATTCATACGGCATGAAGTGTTAAATGTTTTTCAGTTTCAAAATGCAAACAAGGACACTTTTATGGAAAACCTTTTTAGACATAGAACAGAGGATTTAAAAAATAATTTAAATATGTATTGATGCTACTCTCAGCAGTTTGTAACTGAGCAGGTAACAGACAGTTTACGCATATTTCTTAAAATACAAGATTCCCCCCCATTTTAGTCTTTTGAATGAAATTATCATGAAGGATGGGATAAATGTCATTAGCATTCACTTTCAACAAAGTGACTTAATTGTTGTCTACATTCATTTAACTTATCACTCCAAGCACAGACTGCACCACACAGAGTAATTTCTACATACTAAAGAAGTCTTTTGCCCTGAAGAAATTATGTGTGGCTATTAAAAAAAAAAGTTTTGATATTGATCTTTAGAGTAGAAGTCTTCATACAGAAAAGGAAAATAACTTCTGGGGTGAAAGAGTAACTACTTGCTATGAAGAATGTTCCATAGGCTCTTAGACCTATCCTGAAACAGGAACTAATTATCCCACAGATATGAATTAAAACAAAATAATTTTAAAACAGTATCTGGGATAAAGACAGTGTTCTACTACATCATATTACAGCAACAAACATTTGGAACAACATCTGTGAGTTCTTATATATTTGTTATATATACAGCTTATTTTTTCAGATCATGTGGAACGCTTTTTTGCAGGGTTCTTACAAAACACAGAGTAAAGATCAAGCGTTAGGGAACAAGTATTAGGTGCACCTCTAATGAAATCAATCACTATCACTACAGCTTTCTTAAAAGTATCATTTTAACTGCTTATTTCTTTACTCTGTATGAGCTATATGTCAGAAATTCTGGGGCAGCTAAAGAAAAAAAGACCTTTGGGCTAGTTCAAAATATGCAAGTAAAACATTACTTTTTCTTTCAATGGGAATTAAGTATTTTAATTCTACAGCATTTTTAGCAAGATAGATTTTAAAAAAAAGTGGTCATAAGAGTATACAAGCAAAATTAATTAGTTTCTTAAGTACACCACAGGAAAGAGTAGCCAAGGCACGTGCATTTTTTATCTTCCAGTTCAGCTGACCATGAAGATCCTGGGGAAATAATTTTTAAAATAAATTGATCAGGAAATCCAAAATCAATTCACAAGGTGTATTATTTTACCATAGCCATGTGTTTTTAAGTTTAGCCATGGTTAAATCTATTTAGGGGAGTTTTTTAAATACATACACACATCTGTACAGAAAGTGAGGGCGAACACCACCAGTAACAAAGCGTAACTGATTTCTGATGTAGGTATTTTTGTATGTTTGTCTCAAATTTATGAGATGCAGACATAGAAGATTACCATGTATTAGAGATTGCATCTCTCCTTTGTCTGTGAGTGATATATTAATAGTACACTCCATTTTCATTCACAGTCTCCTTGGAACATCTCAAAGGTTATTCTAACATCATACAATATTAAAGTTTTCCTTACATCTGTGAATCAAAGCCAGACTATGCAAATTTTGTTTTTCAGGTCCATCCCAGTCAGATGATAATATATTTATGAAATGTAAGACCTACCTTTAGCTGGATATTTCATGTTTAGGTATTTTAGAGAACAAAGCACACTTAAGTTAGAGGACAGTATTCAAATTTTGAATCTCAAGTCAAAATTTTCCCATAATTTTTCCTTCTTGCTAAGTAGACTAATTTACATATTTGTCTCACATGTGAGGTTAGACTAGAAATTTTCACCTAGATTTTAATTTTTCTTCAAAATGATGACAGTATAATTTAAATCCATTTACACTTTCAGTGGAAGAATTAAAATATTTTGTATTGAAAACTTACTTATTGCCATGATTACTATGTTTTAACTCATATTACAGCTGATGTTTGGACCTCACCACTGCTTTTAGTGAGATATAACACCAGAGTTAACAAAGATGTATCTTCCTTTTATATGAAATGGGAGTTACCACAATTCTGAGTTATACTTCTGGGTATGTTTTCAAGTAATGTTATGTGGCTATAATACTATCTGTGGAGTGTTAAAGTTTCACATTTACAAGTATTTTTTTTAACATGCAGTGAGTGCTTTGCTTTATTCAGACTATCCTAGCCTAGAGTTATTTTGCTTAATTCTCTTGAGGTAGTTTCTTCTTGTTGGGAACAAGATGAGTCATACCTGCTGGTGCTAGGAGTTTATATCTGTTAAAACTAAATGTTTTACTTCTTTTAGTCATCTTATCAAATTACATAGACCTCTTCTTAAGTCAGCAATGTTCACCTTAGGCAGATCAGAGAAGAAAATTAGAAACTGATCTATCAGGTAGCTGTTCCTCTTCAAAAGTAAAGTTGGAAATTTAACTCCTAGTATACAGACACCCCTCTTGGATTCTTGCTTTCTTTTGATCATTCTTTCAAAAGATGTATCCTTTCTGGAAACTAAAAAGGAACGAATTAAATGGAAATTGAAAGGAGCTTATATGAAAACAAGAGATTATTATAGTGGAATTAATGAAACAAGGCTATAAGATAGGCTTATCTAATTTCAGAAGCTACAGAAAGAATATCTTATCACAATTGTTTCAGTGACCTCACTTTTTAACTTTCAGAGGAAATGCCTTCAGCATGCAACCTTACACTGAGGAAAAAGCCAAAATAAGTAGACAGAAAAATATTACTGAGATTGCCAATGTTTTTTTAGCAGAACTTTCTTTTCACAGACTCTGCCTCTTATAAAAACAAATCCAAATGACCAGTTGGAGCAATTCTAGATGATTTTTACTGCAAAAAAGTTGTATGGACCTACATAAATCATGTATGGCTATGTGTCATTTCAGAAACCTATTCATAAGAGAAATGGCAGTGTTATATCCAAAATGCTGTATCATACACAAGAATGCAAATATACAATTGTGCATGCTTGTATAAAAAAAAGACATCATAACCTTTTTTATATGCAATATTCAAGGAAACAAGTTTTGACAAGAATACAATAACAGCAGGATGTTTTATCTTGAAGTCCCTTAGTAGTCTCATCTAACCATATGTTCAATCTCCAAAGCAGTACAGTGAGTTGGTTGAACTCTACTTTTCAGTTGCAACTCAATAGTGAAAGAAAGGGAGAAAGAAAAAGCAGCTCAGTTGTTGCAGGAACAACAACATGTTGTTGTGGTAGTGGTATTTAATGTGGCAGTGAGATTTAGTTCCTATTTATATTACAATTTCAATTTCTATATAATTAGGGAAAAAAAAATGAAGGTAATGATTTACAGACACACTCTGTGAACAGACTTTAGAATCATACTTCCTGAGGAAACAACAGAAAAAATAGAATGGTTTTATCAGCTGCTGCTGTAACCTAGGACTAGATTTTAGTGTAAAGATCTGATATTCTGACAAAATATTGGCTAAAATCCCTATTCTTTCCTTACATTATTGCAAATACAAAAGAACAGCATGTGGCCAATAATTACATTTCTTGACTTACCTTTTGTGACCTTTTTCTTTAGGGGATGACACTGAAACAGGTTCAATCCTTCCTGACTTTTTCAAAGATTATATGTGATTCCTTCTCTGTTAAAAGAATGAAAGTAGCATTAGAAGTAGTTTCTTTTCTCAAATATCTGCTAACTTAACTTTATTTTCCTAATTTTCCCTTGGAAATGCCTTTCTTCTCCTGTTTATGGCAGTTCTTATTCATTGCAATTGTATTCACTGTCTTCTGGTTTTGGCATGGCTCCCTCCATCAGAAATTATTTCAGTGCATATGACATGGCTTCTGACCAAACCTAGCCATGCTGCTTGATGAGTCCTGTGGTAATTCTTATTAATACCAGGTATCTTTCTACTGAAAGAGTTGTAATTGTACTTTTTATTTCATCTGAAAAAAAGAGCACTTAGCACTTCAAACTCCCTTTAAACAGGCATTAATTTATTTTCTAGATCTCCAGATAAAAGACTGCATGGTGGAAGTTTTCATACAAACAAATTTTGATAAACCTGGAAAATACTTTTCTGCAAAATCAATTAGCTCTTAACAGAGAATAACATTTGGTAGATATTCTTTCATGTTTTAAGATAATATAGATCAAATGGGAGTAGTATACAATGTCACCAGTCCAAACACCTATAGCTACAGGAGATGTTTCTTTAATACTGCCAGGCATAAATTAATAGAGATTATACATTGATTACAATGAGGTAACTACTATACCAAAGCTGCTGCACACAGAACTCTAATCTTTTGCTTAAATAGTTTACAACATAAGAGAAAACCAAAACATCATCAGAGTTAAGATATCAAACATATATTTAATGCCTTTCAAAAAAATGAAATATAGTTACAGTTTGAACAAGAAAGATTTCTCTTTAAACATTTGGAATTATAACCAGAAAATTTCCTACTGTAAGTGCCTGAAGTGCATGTGACAGCAATCTTACTGTTCAGCTTAACGATCCTGTCAGTCCAGAATATTAAGCAGTTTAATTTAAGCATCTTAAATATGATGTAGGTCTAAAATGTTAATGCTGAGCAAGAGTTTAGAAAATGTAATAAGGGACAATTTTCCTACATAAAAATATTCTATCTTTCATCTGCTCTTTGCCTAGAATAAGTAATGTAGTTATTAATTATTACAGCTTTGATTTCTAGGGACTGAAAGAATTCAAATCCAAATTTTCCACTGTATTTTAAATTGTTTCAAGACATCCTTATAAGAATGCAGAGGTTCTTCACATTTACTTGCTGTCACTCAGCCCTCATTTCATTTTTTGCTCATCTTGACACTCTTTTAAGGAATACTTTCTTCAATTGTTTGATCCACCTTTGTGATTTGACTTAGCAGTCTTCTGATTAAGTCACTGCTTACAAATCCAGGATTTAGCAGTTCAAATGCTCTAACCTTTCTGTAGCACTCTTGCATCTATAATCTTATTTCTGCCAGAAGAGACATCTCTGCTTCTATCAGGTATCCAGCTCCAGAGTCATTGCTCCCTCTTTTTATTATGTTGGTATCAGAGAAGGCTGAATCGGGTTTTCCACATACTGGTGACCAAAGACATAACTGAAGCAACCGCAAGCTTGCAAGGAGGGACCAAAAAGACATTTTCTGCAAATATGCTCAGCACTGATCTGTTCAGGCATCCACAAGATTTTAGAAATACAATCCTTGTTATTTTTATTTTAAGTAGTTTAAAGGTAGAAACTGTGAATTGTTGATGGCTAAATGGCAAGCTCCTTTTCGACTCAGAAGATGTTGCATATTTCATTTGAGCAATGTAGATTTATGGTCATTTGAAAATTAACAGATTCAAACTTGTTCTAACCGAGCATATGTTGAATGACTAACCAACTTTCAGGTCATATGACACGAAAATTAAATGGATTTATGGGGCAGGGAGGAGAAGGAAGAAAAAACTTTGCACTTAGACTTCTATGTCAAGACTACTACGAGAAAATTATCAGCATTATCCTATGTCCCCGCAAAACCACTAAAGAACAGGAATGGATAACAATAAAGTACATCAGTGTTTAAGCCAATTTTCTTCAAAATATAGATCACTTGAAAGGATCTCTATGACTCCCAGAGGAAAAATTGCACAGGTGGCCAATGCATTACTTCAAAGGTTTGAATTAGCTGTACTGTTTCTTCCAAAGAATACTGGAAAACGCTTCCAGTATCTTTTTGTTATACAAGGAATCAAGTCCTGTTAGCACTCACGGAAATTTCTCAAGTAAATTCCATGCAAATTTATATGAAAATACCTCCTGCCTTCTATTTTTCAGAATGGACATGTTTCTTTTTAGATATGAACAAAATACATCCTATTTCATATCACCTACACATCTATAGGCATTACTACACTATTTTGACCTTAATACATAGGGGCATCTACCTTTTTTTACTTAAAAATAATCTTGTGGCTTTACTCCATATATTGGACTCAATTATTTTAAATTGTACATTTTAAAAGACATGACACATAGGATAAAGAGCTAGTATATATTCCTTTTTTCTTGGGAAATGATTCAGCAGGTAATGTGGCAGTGGGATTTAATTACTATTTGTATTACAGATGTCCATAGATACACAGTCCTGGTTACAGGATTTCATTGTGGTAGATGCTGTTGAAACCCAATTCTTTCCTCATTCTGAAGATAAGTACCTTCTGGGCCACAACAGTGCAAAATACCCTATTCTTCTCAAGGTTGTCCTCGAAGGCTGAACTATTGCTGATTGTCTGGGTAAGATAAGCTTACAATGTGTTTCTCTTGTCTACAGAAAGCTGACTCTAAAATAATTTAAGCTGGGAATCAAATAACTTTTGGTCAGCATCACCATGGGCAAGATTTGAACTGATGGCTTAGATTGACACATGCTAAATTTTACCATCAGTCACAGTATTGCAAGTTGTATAATGAAAAAGGAAAAAGATTTTCTGTTGTGTGGGTAGTGTGTTTTAAATGTGAAAGAATCTTCCTAGCTGTGGCAGTAAGCAGCTTTGAGGTAATTGCTATTTTGTGTTTCAGTTCGGAGACAGACGTTAAAGTGAGTCATTGGCTTCTGTTTCTATGTTCTGAGCTGGCCCCTTTGCATGTAGTTTTATTGGTTTTAAAGGAACCGTGTACCGGCACAGCTGCTCCCAGTATAACAGCATATGCAGTACAGAGGAAAAACATTCCCACACATTTTTCTGGTAAAAGTTTGGTGATTTTGTATACAATTTAGGCAATTAAATCCCATAATAGCTTTAACTGCAAAATATAAAAAAAATGGAATAGTTCCCCTACTGATTATATAGGATACTTGTTTACTTTTGTACTTATTTGTCATTTTGATTAAATGCACACTTTTTAAGGAGAAGTCTTGCTCCGAGGTTTCATTTTTTTCCCTTTTTTTGTGTTTCTTTCCAATTTACTTTTCAAGTGTATGTGTCTTGTCCACTCTTTTAGTCTGCCATACATTGGAGGGGTATTAGCCCAAATTCTTCTATGGGTACTCTCTGTGCTTTAGCTTCCTTTAATAGAATCACACTTTTAAAAAATAAGCCATATACTCATATAAAAATTTAGATAGAAAACTAAATTACATCAGCAATGAAAAATCATATGACTGAAACATCAATTCTAATTTAAAAACATTTTTTGAGACAATGCAAAATTTAATCCTATTGCTGAAGTGAGGCAAAGCTGTTCTAGGACAAAACTAATATAAAAGTCTGACAAATATTGTTAATAATCCATTGATATGTATAACTGATGAGAACTGTGTTGACAGCACCATATTGCAAAAAAGAATCATAGCCTGATGGGAACATTACAACCCACCGGTAGAAACATGCAAGAGCCTCTAATGCTGTTAGAGTTGCCACCACAGTGATGGACCAGATTCTCAGGAGCTGACATCTTCATAAATCAGAACCTCTGTGGTACCACAACAGGTCTGTAGTTTGACTAATATATAATTACAATTGAAGACTGTAGTACAGCAGAATTCATGCTAAGCAATAACCTATCCGTGCCGTTGACACTTTGGAGGCCAGAGATGGATCTCACTAAGTCTGGCTTCTTTTTCTACAAATCAGTAACTATAAAATCCAGCTAAATTCAAAAGCCATTTAGGATCAAAAAATAATGCTATATATGTCTATTAGAATTTTCAAGTGAATTGACTAGTTAATGACATAATAAATCTTGACTCTTACATTATTAAACCTTTCCTATTGTAAAGGATATTTGCCTACCTACAGATGGGTATCTACATAATGGACATTTGTATGAATTTCTGCCCCATTAACATCTAATGTACATATACAGTTATATATTTCCATTTTTAAAGCTGTAAAGTGTAAATATTGTTGGCTAAGGTTGTTAGCGTATTGTTGGCTGTCAATGTGAACTTGTTATGGAAAATATGACATATGTCATTTAATAAGAGAGCATAACGTGTTATTTATAATATCATTATGTAGGAATACGGTGTTCAGCATAAGAGATATTTATGTATCATTGTGTACAGTTATAAATGTTGTGTTGATGTATATCTTGATTTTCTGATCCTCGGAAGTCAGGATGCATTAGCTACACTTATTTTCACATGAATTAGTCTGATTTATTGTGAAGAAATACATTTTTTAGTGACAATTTCTCCTTTGCATCTCTCAGGTAAATGGGTGAAGATTTTACCCTCTTCCAGTTCTTCACTTTAAATGCTCATTCTTTTTTTAAATGATACAATCACTACCTTATGTCCTCTGAAACCTAAACCATCTTTTGAAATGAAGCTTAATTTGTCACTTAAGGAACGGTTTTATTTTTTGTGCATATACTAAGACAGAGTGCATTTTTGTTATTTTTTTATTAAAATGAATGTCTGGATAGAGGACTACATTATCAAAGGAATAAACAAAATTACTCTTGGAATCTTATTTTATTTGTAGTTGATAGAATTTTTTTGATGTCCTTATTTACGTAGATTAGCATTTTGTTTCATAATTGGTGCCTACTAAGTAATGGACTTTTCCTTTAGCAGACAAAAAGTGCATAACATACACAGAATCCGGGATATAAAAGAGAAAATAAAAATTCCTGTTGTAGCAATCAGGAACACTCACAACCCTTGCAAATGGGAGACGTATAGATGTACCAATATGGTAAAAATATTAGTGAAGGTTACCCAGATGTAGTCTGTGCATAGACTGGAAGGGATGCACTGTGTCCTATTGCAAATAATGAAATGCTATGCAGAGACGACCATAAGCTTGATGTACAACTTTCTGCACTTGGTAGAAAGGCTATTAATTTTAGATACAGCAGTTGCAAAGGGAAGTATTTTCAATCAACAGAGAGCAAGGAATGCCCTTCTATTTCTTTAATATTCACTGTTCAGTCTATACAGGAGTCACTCAACAAGGGTTCCTAGTATTGCAACAGGAATGGCTTAAATCTGAGGAAGATCAAGCAATTCTTTTATTTATAGCTTGTGTATGCAGCTTTCTGTAAATTTATAACAGAAGTGAGTAAAACTTCACACTTCAGTACATAATTATCTACTAAGAAACCTCAGTGTTCGGTGTCAAAGTACACTTATATGCTCAGAATTTGCTAGTATTGCTAGTCACAGAATTATTGAACCTGAGAAAAATATTGGTCAGAAGAGACCCCTGAAGATCTTCTAGTTCAACTCAAAGCTGGTTCACCTTCAATGGCCAGGACATTGTCCAATTAAGTTTTCAATATCTCCAGCGACAGTGATTCCAGTGCACCCTTGGGCACCTGTTTGATTGCACTCATAGTAAAAAGCTGTTTCCTGACATCTAACTAGAACCCTCCCACATCATGACTTCTGTCTGTTGCCTCTTGTTCTATCCCTGTGCACCTCTGGTTCCACCTGCTCTATGCAAGTCTATAGAAGTCTATATGAAGTTCAGCAGTTTTGAAACAACTTAAATGTTTACAATTGTGACAGGCACTGTACTCTTCACACAACAGGTTTTGAGTTCGGCCACTACTGCATTAAGTCACAGACTTATTTCTAATATGTGCTATCCTTATCCCTTCAGTATATGCTGTTGCTTTTTACAATGTCAGCTCTAGATATCTCAAAGGATGATGTGCTGCCATGTTTTATTCAGTAGGAAAGCACAGACCCTTGTTTCACATGGCAGTAAACTTAACAGTTCTTTTGTGAATGTCACAGCTATAATAGAAACTTCCTTTGACCTTCCTCTTTTGCCCTTAGAAAGTAGAAATCTAACGCTGGCTTTATGTATAAACCATTTTCAAAGTCTTTTTTTAACTAAGAAGTATTCTCTGCCTTCTTGAATTTTTGACCAAGCAGCAAAGTGTGAAAGACACTCCATCTTTTTTTTTATGGGTGGTAAAAGATACAACCCTAGAACAAATCAAAACTATGATCTTCAAAATATTTATGTGATAAAATGGTATGTATCATATAAATATTTGTTCTTCTTGCCTACTCTGAATCTCAGATAAAAATAAAAGAACCAAATAGAATTTATTTTAGATGAGGCTGTTTTAAAAATTGTCAAGAAAACGTACCATCTTTCTTTTACCAGTTTTTGCACATTTAATGAGCTGTGGATGCAAAACCTAAATTGAGCATATGATGTATATCAAAAACTTGCAATAATTTAATTTACCAAATATTTATCTTACCAACAGTATAGATCATTCTTATAACTGTGGTAAGCACTGTAGCTGTACTAGTAATTAAAAATAGTGCAGACATACTGACACAGTCTAGCAATGTAAGCACATTTCAAAATAGGGTTCTTAGTGTTGCTTCATTGGTATTTCCATAGGAACATTCTGAAGTCAGATGCCACAGCTCCGGAATTTTTAATGTTGAAGCAGAAGGTGGTCCTGTGTGCTGCAAGTAAGGGGCACCTGTGAGAGAGAAACAAACACATGCTCCTAGTCCCTGTTTTGTTTTTTTTTACCCACGAGAGTGGTTCTAGGAAAGCAGATTAGTCAAAATTGTGGTAGCCAGGGACAACATAAAAACTAATTTCCAGAGGCATTCATGAAAGAGATCCAGTCACGGTGCTTACAGTTTTTCTCACACTATGTTTTCTTTTCCTGGACTGAATTCCTGATTTACCTCTCAGTGTCCAGTCTTCCTCAGCAGCAGGAATAACAATCATGCTTCAGCATTTATAATGACTAAAACCTATAAATTCTGTTCTCTCATTATGTATTCAGTAGTCAGATGACATCAAAAGTCAATGAAGTGGAACAGAATAGCACAGAGGAAGAGAGAGTATGTTCTCTGAGAAAGTCCATGTCCACTATAGATTTTTTCCCTTTTGTTCTTGTGTTTCTAAGGCTGTCTAACCTTACATTCTCTGAATTATCCTCCAGATCTGCCTTTTGCGCTATTCTAGAGTCTAGAAAGACCAGACTCGTAACTGAAATACTTAAATTAGTTGCCTACATTTAAATTTAAATGGCCATCACATCACATCATATCACGTGTATTTTTGGATATTAAAGATCTCCAGTCACTTTCAGCAATTCCCTGGATAAGTAGCGTTAGTATCCAGAATAAATTCTGTATGACCTACCTCAGCTCAATCTCTTCTCTTTCAAAAGATAACAAGGGGTTTTTTTATGGCTACTACGAAGAGAAGTATATTATATACATTTTTAACACCAGAAATGGTAATGTTGGTTTAGAAGAAAAATGCTGTGAATGGTAGAGCTCACCTGAAAGAGAGAGGTAGTCTTCGAACACTTGTGCTTTAAACACTGGATCTGATCTTTCATATACTAACTAGATATTTTAATGCAGATATATTAAGTCTAGGAATCAAAGATATGAAATAACAGACTAGAGAAGCAATTAAATCTTTACTTGTACCAGACTTGTACAGACATCTGATCTTACAGTTGTTTTACCAAATTAGTCCTGCCTCATTTGATGACTCACATCAGTACGAAGAAAGTCAATCTTACTGTGCCATTTCCCTCTTCTAAAGTCTCACCTCAACAATACTCGTTATATGCACTGATGCTGACATGTCTTTTCCTCACCCTGCTCACACAGTATTTCACCAGGCGGCATATTGCTCATAGCCAAAAAAATAGTTGGCACATTAAGTTCCTCTCTACAGACTTTGCTATTCAAGCAAAGAACATCTGTCTTGTGGGCCATGTTCATATGAGGTTACTGAAAGACAAGAGAGACAAGCATATGGGTTTTTTTTATTATTCTAGTATCTGGACTGCATCTTGTAATGGAAACAAACTGTTCCAAGCTCTGTAGGCCAATGACTCTTATCTGTGATGTGTCCTGTGCTTGTAAGCCATAACACATGAACCTTTACTGTAACACTTTAGCACATCTGTAGATAACCTTTTATTTTGGGGGAGGCGGGGTTGGACCTTATCTTGCTTTAATTTTTTTTTTGTTTTGTTTTGCTTGCATACTAGCCAAACTTAGCTGAGTTTTCTGAATTTGGACACAGCATCAAGACTGGTCTCAGGTTCTGCTACCCATTTTGGAGGACCATTAACTCTTCTCAAACTAAAAAAAATCACTGAAATACGTATAGGTAAAATTTATGGTTGAAAATACTTGGTTATATTTGGCCCAATCTTTTGAAAGTTTTGCAAAGAAGTGTTTAATGGTTGACAAGCAGTATTCTGCGGAAGCAAATGAATAAAACAGTAGCAGATATAATGAATAACGCATTGATTTCATGGAGAATGTTTGTGTGAGTCATTATATCCTTTTACAGGTACCTCTATATATAAGGGTTTAGAAGATTGTGTATATCTACAAAGTGTTCTGGTCTACATCAGCTATTATTAAATTTATCTTATATTTATTTGAGAAGCATGAAAACAATCATACAGTGTATAGGTACTTCAATTTAAAACTTTATAATAAACGACTCAGCATTTTCACTAACACTGTGTCCTTGACATGTCCACTACACAGGGAAATATTCTTTAATATTTCATGTCTTGTTACACATACTGCTGTCAGGTAGCTGATTTATGGTTGTCTCATTTTGCCAAGTTACAAACGCACTGACAAAGAATACCATTTTGATCACCTTACAATAATTAGTCTTAATTATAGCCTTCTTCACAAGGTAGTCTTTAGATGTATTAATATATATTTATCTGCAGGACATATTGTGAGTATAAGAGGACACTGTTCTCCGATTTGCATAAAGAGGCTTTGGAGTTGTCATCTGGCTTTGTTTGGAATAGTAATAACCTTAGACACAAACTCAGACTACAAACACTCTGTCATGCTTGGCAACAGTAAAATATTTGTCTAAAAACTTGCAGACCATTTATTTGAGTATATGTGTGCAATGTACAGAAACGTGGTTCAGATCCTTTATGGGAAGAAGTTATTAAGAGAATAAATCTCTAGTAGATGCAAAATAATAAAAAAAACACCAAGAAAGAGACTTGATAAGAGAAAATCTTTCAAGTCACTTCCAACACAAACCATTCTATGATTCTATGGAACAGAAAGTGTGACTCTATGGAATAGCAAAGTATGACTCGCACGTTTTTATTCGCCAGTTTTTCCGTGTTAAAACGACTCCAACATCTCCCTAAAAACTAAAAATATGAGCTGGCTAAATGTGCGAATAATGTATTTGAACTCTGACAGAGTTACGTGTAACGCTATTTTGTTTCGGGTTCCCTGCTGCAGGAAAGACTTCTCGTCTACCGAAACAGCCCCGTCGGCCTTCCACAACCTTCTCCATTTCAGTCATTCCCGCGCAACACTCGCACCCCTCCAACGGCCCAGCCCTTCGGGAGGCTCCGCCCCGGGGGCCGCCGGGGCACGCGGCCACCCGCGCCCGGGGGAGGGAGGGGGCCGCCGAGGGATCGTGCTCCCCCACCCGAGCCGCGCCGAGCCGCGCGCGGCGGACTCCGCCGTTAACAAAAGGCAACGGCCGGGCACGACGTGGCGGCCGATGCCCGCCGCGCGCCAGTAGGGGGCGCTCCAGGCTCACCGTGCAGCGCTCCCGCTGGCGCTAGGTCGGCGCGCGGCCGCAACGGCCGCCCCAACCGCCACCCCGGTGTCCTCTGAGTGGGGCCGCTCCGCCCGCCCTGCCCTCCTCTGTCTGGCCACCCTCTGCCCTGCCCTGCCCTGCCCCCCAGCACTTTTCAATTCCAGCTTCGTTCACGCTGCTCCTCCTGTGTGCGGGGCGCTTTTTTTTTTTCCCCGTGGCGCTTTGAGGTTTATTTTGCTGGGGGGGAGAGGGTGTCTTTGGGGGCGGCGCTGTCCTTCCTCCCATCTCCCGCCCTCGCCACCCCCTCTGTCAGTCCCGGGGATGCCGGTCGGCTCCGAGAAACTTTCCCGCTGGCCGAGGGGGCTGGAGAATTCATAGAATGAATTGGGTTGGAAGGGACCTCAAAGCCAATCCAGTTTCACACACACACCCCACACATCGCCAGGAGCAGGGACACCTTCCACCAGACCAGGCTGCTCAAAGTCCTTTCCAGCCTGGCCTTGAACACTTACAGGGGTGGAGGCATCCACAAACACCCTGGGCAACCTGTGCCAACGCCTTATCATCCTCATAGTGACGAATTTCTTCCTAATATCTAAATCTTCCCCCTTCCAATTTAAAGCCATTCCTCCTGGTCTATCACTACTTGCCCTTGTAAAAAGTCCCTCCCCAGCTTTCCTGTAACACCTTGAGGTACTGGGAGGCCGCTATGAGGTCTCCCCGGAGCCTTCACTTCTCCAGGCTGAGCAACCCCAGAGGGATGGGGAGGGCGCGGGAGAAGCCAGGCGGGAAGTACCCCGCTCTTGGTTTTCAGCTGAGCAAGCCCGCCGGTCCTAAAGACTCTGTGGGTCACGCGTGATCCATTCCATTTTATTCGCCACCTTTTCTTCCTTTTCCACAGCAGAGAAATCTCTGGGCAAGACCCTTTCAAATGTTGCATTCCCAAGTGTCTCTGTGCGTGCGAGAGAGGGAATTAATAATTAGGTAACAGTTCTATGAAATCACTCGCCGAAAAATTAGCTACCCGTTCATTGAATGGGAAGCAGTGAGGAGCAATCGTGTAAACGCTACCTGTACCCAACTGTAGAAGAGAGGTGGGGAAGCACTGCCTGCAACGAGCCTGATTTCCCTCCCTGTGGCTGCCTTCTTTATATTGCCGTCCCCCTCTTCCTGCCCCGGGAGGAGAGGGGCGCGTGGGTGTGGAGCACAGTGGTTTAGTCCACACCCCGCAGCCTCCCTTCCCCAGGCAGCCTCGGGAACTGTGCTCATTCTCCTCCCTCTCCTTTGCTAGCCGGTGTGTCCGCGGCGGCAGGAGGCGGACGCGGCGGGAGTGGAGAGGAGGAGAGCGCAGCGGAGTGGAGCTGCCGCGGCTGCCTGGGAGAGCTGGAGCGGCGGGAACTCCGCACCCCCGCCGCCACGACTGCAGGGCAGCAGCCCCCACCGCTCCCGCACCGCGCCGGAGTTGTTGCCCTCCAGCAGTTCTCGCTTGGGTTTTCAGTGAGGAGGGGAGGTGTAGGGAACAGGGCTTTATTTCGAGGGGATGCTGAGAAAGCTGGTCGTCTCCTGTAGCACATTGCCTGGGCGTTCCTATTATGGAAGTTAAGTGAAAAACTCCGCAGCTTGAACTCATTTGGTAGAGAAAGAGAGAGAAAGGGGTAGGGGGAGGGCGAGAGGAAAGCAAAATAGCCAAACCAAGCCAATGGTTTTCCTGCAAAGTGCCGGGAAGTTTGCGGAACACTTTCTAGGAATCAAGTCCTTTCTCAGTCTCTCCTTGTCTTCTGAAGAAAGAGCTTGCTTTTGGATTGCCATGGATCCTAAAGAGAGTCTTAGACACACTTGAATAATTCCTCTGCTTGGGCTGGATTGGTGGGAATTTAGGAAGGAGCGTGTGTGCAAAGCAGAAGCCTTCGGAGCTCTCTCGCTGCTCTAATCTGCATGGATCTAAAAGTGTCATATTCAAGACCCTTCCATGTGCAGCTTTTGATTTCAAGATTTCCCTTTCCACTTTAAGTAGCTGCTAGGAAACTGAAAACTTTTGGACCTACCTCTTACTGGCTTTGGATACTTTTTTTTCGGATCTCTGTGGAATTGGTCTCGCAGGCGATCGGGATTGCTTTTAATATGTCAAAATGGGTCTGCTGACACCACTCCTGCTCTTTGGATTTGCATTTTTTCAAGTCTATGGTAAGTTCGCTTATTTTAGATTTGTCGTTTCTGTGCAGAAATCCCTTCATCTGAATTTGATTTGGGACAGCACATGGCCGGTGTTATAAGCTTTAGCATTACAGAGACTTAAGTTTGTTTCGAGTATAAAAATGGTATTTCGGGGGGGCGGGGCCGCGAAGAATATATATTTCAAATAAGCAGTCCTTTCCGTCTGCTACCATAGTGGAAAACCAGCTTATGAATGCAAGAATGTCAGCTTGAGGTAGCGAGGAAAGGGTAAAAACTACTGTGCTAAATCTCTTTCTTTCGGGAGGAGTTGGTAAAGAGAATAGAAAGACAGAGAGCTGTTGTTAACTGATATTACTTTGCCTTCTTCTATTGTTAAACTTTCCAGCGGGAGAGCCAGCTGATGAAATAAATAGGTTAGTTCTGCCTCGGCTCCAGGTGAGGCGTTCTGGCGAATTTCCAGAGCTCTAAGCGCCGCCTTTGGCGCTGGCGAACGGCAGGCAAGGCGGGCTGCACAGCGTCACCCCTAACACCCCCCACGGCTGGGCAGGTGCGGGCATGGGACTCCACTCCAGGGTGGGGGCGGGAGGGTCTGGCCACCATCCTGCCCCTCATTATGGGCTTTCCGGAGGCAATGTTGTCATAAAGCTCAGCGGGGTCTGGGGAAAACGGTGGATTCCACCCCCCGCACTCCCTCCGTTGGGACTGCTCTACAACACTTCTTGCGGTTTTCAAGTTTAAGTAATGGATGGGGAACTATAAATTAGCATCTCGGGGACGTCCGTTTTAGTTAGGGCGGAAACTTCAGTGCAAGGGTAAATTGTCTTTCGAAGTAGAGGATGGCGCTGTGCTGCTGTACAGGCGTTAGATGTATTACAGTAGTTAAAGCACGCAGCTAGGAAGCGAGCATCTGTAAGAGCATACAGCTCTACATGAGTGCGCGCTGCGACCAAATGTTCGGCAGTCCTCCTAGTATTGAGTATTTGCATTTCTACATGGTCTTTTAGACTTTTGGTGGGACCTTGGCTGGTTTTGCCTGTCAGTGCGAACTTTGTTGAGGAAGCTACCGCTTACAGCGTTCACTGTATCAGTCCTAACGCAAGGACTCCAGGTTTATTGTTTGCAGTCACAGGCTGCTTTGGGTACTTCTCCCCCTCCTCTCATTTTCCCCCACTCCCTAGGCAAGAAAGGAGGCAAAGGAGGCAAGAAGAGGAGGAAATTCAAGTGCAGTTTTACATGGATTGCATAATATACTGTGCTTGTTAAATGTTCAGATTGCTCTAGTGATAAGATTTCTGCCTAATGTATGTACATGCTAAACAGTAGGAAGTTTTAACTGTGAAAGGATTGAATGGAATGTTTACGGCTATCAGCATGTTAATAGTTTTGCAGGGTTTTTTTCTGTTTGCTTTGTTTTTCCCACTGTGATGTATTTTGAACCTTAACATTAAGACCACTAGTATTGAAGAAGTCTTTGTATACAAATTGAAAACATCAGGCTCTAGAAATGTAATTATTAGTAAGTGTTTAAAATTGTATGTAGCTAGAAGGAATACAATTAAAGTGCTCAGTGGAAGTGACAGAGTGAATCAGAGGAGCTTGGTGTTACCGAATGTAATTAATGTACCAGGCTGTTTGGAGATACATGAAACAAATGCAATTAACCAGCTTGCTGGAACGACAGGAGCAAGACATAATTTATTCTGGTTTTGTCATGAGGAACACAAGTAGAACCTTTGTTCTGGTTTAGCTTTATAGGACATGGGTAAGGGATGCAGGTGAAGCATATAGCTAATATAGAGCTTGGACCATTAGAAAAAAATGCCCAGAATAGATATGATCCTCCCCTTTTGTGGAAGGATATTGAAGACACTGTCAAGTTTGCCTTCATTAACAACTCATTTAAATAAATAAATAAATAAGCCTTGTGGATAGCATATCATGACTAAGTAGAGAGAAGCTGTTAGTGTCAAAATGACTAATAAGTACCTTTGAAGAAATACTGCCATGCAAGCCTGGCATGCAGTATTTTGTCTCACTAAGAGCATAGTAATTATGATTACACGTTAGGGTGGCATATACCACCAGTTGCTTTGAATAGATCTATATCTACATTAGCACTGTTTGTCTTTGGTTTTTTTTTTCTGTGTCTGAAAGTCACCTCTTAGTCCATTTCTGGTTTTCATTTTTTTTGTTGTTGTTGAGTTTGTTTTTTGGTTTTTTTGGGTTTTTTTTTTGTTGTTCTCTTGGTGTCAGGTCTGGACAAAGAGAGACATTATAGCATTTGAGGCATGTTAGCCATCCTTGTCCCTGGGACATGAGTTTTGTTTACTGAATCAAAAGTGGTATTACACAGTGCATGGTGGTGTAGGTTAAAATGTTAATTTTTCCCTCTAAAGTTATTTTTCTCTGTCGGTGCTTTTATGAGACCTGAAAATTGCAAAGCTCAATGAAAATAGCAGAAAACATACATATATATGCATGTATATGTGTATTTTTAGATTGTTATTATTGTGTTTGTGATTTTCTTGTAGCCCTGCCCATATTCTTGCAGTCTGTTCAGGAAATAACTGTTATTCTCTTTTTCTTTATTTATCAGTCTTGGTTACTGTCTTTGAAAAAGCAAACAAACAAAAACCAACCACCACCCACCACCCCCAAAACAAAACCCCACCCCACTAGACAGACTGTATTGTAAAATAAAACACTAGCTATTGGAGTTAATACAGCTAATTGCATGCTTTTTAAGTAGTGTTTAATTGATTTTTCTTTCATTGTTATGTAGGTCTTATTATTTTTCTTCCAATTATTAGTAAAGCTTTCAAGAATGAATATTAACAGAAGAATCCATAACTGCTGTGAATGCAACTGTATGAATGTTATCATAGGCACTAGTTTTAGTGGGCCAAACTCTGCCCTGGTAGAACTCATAGTGATTTCAATGACAATTACAACTTTTTATGTCTTTTACAACTTTTTATAGCTTTTAGCCATCGTCCATTGAAAATTTCAACTGTCCTGCTCTTGAATGTGTGATGGTGTTAAAGATATGTGAGAATAATTCTGTAAAGGCAGCATTTTACCTCTTTATTGATATATTTTAACAGTACTTTTTTCTTAGTGAGAAGTCTGCATCTGAATGGTGGCGTGGCTCAGGCATTCACTCTTTTTTTTTTTTTAATTTATTTCATTTCTTCACACCAGTGAGCTACACATCTGTGGCCTTGTGGAGGTCTCGGTTGCCTGTCAGAGAACACTGTTTACATATAAAGCTAGAGTATATTCTTCCAGTGAGTATTTGAGCTGGCAGGGTCTTGATCTCTCATGTGAGGTTTGCTGTTGATGGATAACCTTTGCTTCTGTGGAATGTGTGCATTTTAATGCATTAAGAGTGAAATTCTGAAGTGGAGAGTTTGCGTTTTCATTTCCTTTAGCTTGTTCTTCCATAGGACCCAATTCTGCTGAGCATTTAAGAGTGCATTTCCATTGCTTATCTAGAATCTCACTGAGATTAATAGGAATTTAAACACGTGTTTGAAGTTAATCATATGCTTTGAAACTTTCCTGAGTGAGGATTAATTTATGCCCACGTTGAAACACTTTCTGAATTAGTCTTAAGATTTTGCTTTCTTTGCTTCCTGTCTGTTAAGTTGTTATTGCAACAGTGCATATTTATGTGCAAAAGATAGACGATGGGAAAATCCTGTCATTGTACTTCCAGAGATGGATATATTTGAAAAGTTATGTGATTATTTAAATAACTTGGTTTGTTCCTTTGCTAATCTGGTATTCTGCAACAATTCTGATACTCCACAGTTCTTTCAGAAAAAGTAGATTAGGGCATTTTAAATGTTTCTATAAGTTGAACTTCCTGCAATAATCTTTCCATTAGGAAATTTCTGGAATGATGAAATATATGTTGGTTAAAGAAAAAAAAAATTAGTACTGCAGGCTAAAGGTATGTAACCTTAAAGTAGACAAAAGGATTTAAGTAGATTTTTAGGTAAGCATGAAATGTATCAAGAAGGTGTGCCAAAAAAATCAGTGAGAGGAAATGGAGGCTTTGGCTAGTCTGTCCAGCCAACTCTGTTTCCAGGAGTTGCTTTTCTATAGCAATGCTATGTAGGCTCATAGCACTAAATTCAGGACATGCTCTGTCCGCTGCTGAACCATTTAGTGGAAATTACTAAAGAGTATGCAGTGTCTCTTTAGCCATTTGCTACCTTTGAATTGCTATTCAAATATTGATCTCGGCTAAATAGATTGCTAACAGGTTCTGTACGTTCTGTTTCAGCCACCTAAGAGGAACACTGCTGTCAGGTTTTATCTGTTATCTCAGCTGGCATGGCAGAGGTTGCTCTTCCTGTGGCTGCCATCTGGCTCACCATCTCTCCTACCAGCCTTGTGGAGGATACTTAGCAATCACATTGATGCTGTCTCTTGCCAAGAGGCTGGGTTACTGGTGCTCTCTTCTACATTGCGATAGAAATCTCTTCATTTTGCAAGCAGAAGAAAGTGCTTATCCGCTCTTGCCAAATAAATAAATGTGTTGTTTTTTTGACTGAACAGACATTTCTTACACGTATTTGCTGAATTTTTACAGAGCATTTATTTTTATCCAAACTTTCTTGTGCTTGCATTTTTATAGTACACATGCCTTGTGTATTCTAAAAAAAAAATCCTTGAAATTTTGGTATGTAGAAGGATTCAGAATCTGATCTTAAATCACTACTTCAGAGAGTGTCAAGGATACCTTTTATGCAGGACTAGTTATGCGAACTGTTAGTTATGATATCTTTGAATGCAGAATAAATTCTGATTCTGCACCACAGAAATCTCTAACAGTTTTGCTGCTGAATCCTTAATGTGAAAGACCTTGAAAGCCAGTGATGATATCTTGACTCCCTGTAAGTAAAGGCTAACATCTTAATTAATGTAATGTACTTTTGTTACAAGATGAAGTTGGCTTGTTGCTACATCATTCCATGGGGATATCCTCCAAATCCTAGAGGGTACAAGTGCATTTTAATGCTTCAATCCTACTTACTCCTTACGTGTTCCTCTAGTGTTCTCTTTACTAGTACAGAGTATCATTTTGTAATCAAAAAGCTGCTTCTTGTGCTGTGTTGTAGAGATAATGGTATACATTCTTAATATTTTCTTAATCCAAAAGTTCATGAAGTAAGAAATGTGGTTTGTTTGTTCTTTTTTTTTTTCATTCCATCTCTGCAGCTTAGCTTTGCTGCTGTGGAAGAGATCCAAGATGTCCTCTTAATTTTATTAAAATAATAACCTTCATCAATAAATAGAACAAGAATAGACAAACTAACCAGTGGTACCCATGTAGTAACCTGCTGATACCTGTATTGAGCTGCTGGGGCCAATCCTAACTGAGATTCACCTTCATATTATGGACAAATGTTATGTGAACATATTAATTTAAACAGTATTTTTGAAGAAGTAGCTTGTAAATATTCATTGAACCTGCAGTCTTTACTATCCTACCCCAGATATTTTTGTGACTGAGAAAATCATAACATCACTAAATAATGGTTATTATCTGCAGATCTCTGAGTTAACGTATCCATTTAACTGGGTTTTGAACTATCTTTCTAGTAATGTTCTGGACAGATTTGCAAACATCCTTTGCTCTGACTAGTTTCTGTTAGAGCTTAGTGGTGCTACAAAACCATATCAGTAAAAACCACACAGCTTCCTTTTGCTTAACAAAAAAGTTACTTGTTTGTCTTAATATTTCTACCATGAAACAATGTACCTTTGGCTTGCTGATAACTGAAGGCCTCCAGTCTTCCAGTGATTCCTGTGTATATTTTGGAACCAATTGAACCGTGTTTGTCCAGATTGCATTGCAAACTTTTTGTGCTATTTATCTCTCCTGGTTGTGGACATACTGAGGTTTAGCCATGTGATTGATGATTGGATCAACACAAAGTATTTTCAAATTATTTCCTCACCATTTTCAGGTGCTCATTGCATAGAATCGTAGAAGCATCTGGTTGGAAAAGACCTCTGAGATCGAGTCCAACTGTAACTGTTCACTTAGTAAACCATATCCCTAAGAAACTCATCTGTCTGTCTTTTAAACACATCCAGGGATGGTGACTTAGCTACCTCCCTGGGCAGCCGGTTCCAGTCCCTGACCACCCTTTCAGTGAAGAAATTTTTCCTGATGTCTAGTCTGAACCTCCCCTGGCACAACTTGTGGCTGTTTCCACTTGTCCTATGACTTGTCACTTGTGTGAAGAGACCAACACCCATCTCACCACAACCTCCTTTCAGGCAGTTGTAGACACTGAGGAGGTCTCCCTTCAGCCTCCTCTTCTCTAAGCTAAACAACCCCAGTTCCCTCAGCTGCTCCTTGTAGAACTTGTTCTCCAGCCTCTTCACCAGCCTCATTGCTCTTCTCTGGACACACTTCAACACCTCAATGTCCTTGTAGTGAGGGGCCCAAAACTGAACATGGTACTCGAGGTGCGGCCTCACCAGTGCTAAGTGCAGGGACATAATCACTTCCCTTGTCCTGCTGGCCATGCTATTTCTCATACAGGCCAAGACACCATTCCAAGCTTGATTTGGAGCAACCTTAATTATATGTGATGTTTGCTTGCAGAATTACCCTTCATGTCAGTGAGTCTTCATTGTATTACTTCAGTTCTAGCAGAATTTTTCAGTCTGACTGCAGTTAAAGAACAATAGCCTACTGCTGTACTATTTTATGCTTTAATTTACTTTTATTTTCTCTCCTCAGTTTTGCTCAGATTAGTTGGGAGAACAGTTTATTTGGTCTAATATATGGATATGAACTGGTAGGAGTTTACCTAGATGATTCTGCCACAAAGCCTGTTGAGGCACATGGTCTTTTAGTTTGTATTTATGCATAGCCTAAATAGCTTCAGTGAGGTATGCCAAGGTGATGAGTCGTTTTGTCATATGCTTGTCATAAATGCAGATCGGACAAATACATAAAGAATAAGTGGCCGGCAGCAAGTTGTAAACCAGAGTAAATTCTGTAGTTCATTTCTTAATCCCTTATCATTGATTGGAAGTAAAACTGAGTGGAAAAAAAATAACCTTTTAAAACCAAAAGGTCAGGTAACTAACATGAGTCAACGTGTTTCTCATTCACAGCGAATCAAGGAACTGTTCTCGCTGGGGTACCACAGGTACTTTTTCACTGCTGTGAAAAAGTCAAGAGTTAAGAAGCAGTTATGAGAAGTGTTTTAATACTGCATGAGCCCTATAATTGCAGTTTCTCAAGCTATCATTCGTGTAATTTTCAAAGTCCACATATCCTGCGGCTTAGACGACTTCATCCTGGCAAAAGGAGCGGCCAATTTTAACAGTTTATGTGATATCCTAAAGAGAACTCTAGCTAAGGGATGGACAATGGATTCTTTTTTATCTGTATTATGAAAAATTTAAACGACATAGCAATGTTCTTGGAACAACAGCTAGTTGGAAAAGGTATGCTTGCTTCGCCTCAGTTTCCTTTCTCTGGTCATCTCGATCTTCTCTTTGGGATTGTCATTCCATAGTGTGGAGGCTGCAGAAAAATATTAAGGCACATCCTCCTTATCATTTTCCAGAGATGAAATACTGTGCTCAAAGGCATTTTGTTGCTTTTGAGACCAGGAAATGCTTATTGGTCCTTCACGTACATGTACACTAGCGCTGTCCTGCTCTCACGGTTTTCTGGGGAGAAAAGTGACATTGTGAACTGGAAGAAGCAGCAGGATAGTAGCCCAATTCCAGGTCCACAGCTTGATGGATTAAACAAGACAGTTGTTTTGAAACGGGGAATGAGGAAAGAGAGAGAGAATAAGTAGAGAAGCTGTACTACAGACGACATGGCTGGGTCAGGCAGGATGGGCGAGCAAAACACTACTGTCATGCTTATCATGATAGTGTTGATGCCTAATAATTTGAGGGTTGTTTTTATACACAGAATGTTTAGGCTTTTATCATTGCTATGTCATTTGTACATCACTTATGCATGAAGTGAATAAGCCTCTCTGTTAAATTGTTTGAGCCCAGATTTGTTTGGAGTGGCTGGAAGAAAAGTCTAAATTACCATTTGATGCAGTGAACTAAGGTCTTTGCTGGATTTAACTTGATGCAGTGCAGAAGTGCTGTGATCGAGTGGCTGGATTTTTTTGTATATATGTTTTTATGATATGTAAGAAATTCAGTCAGCTAGCTAAAATGGTTTACATCAAGCAACAGCTATTAAACAAAGGACTTTCAGTGGAAAAAATAGCTATCAGAAATACTGCAGACTGCATTTTACTCTTGATCTATTACATCTATTCTGTTACCAAAGTAGATCTTAAAATTAAAGCATTATATTTTAAGCAATATGATGTTTACCTAATGAGACCAGACAGCTTGTTCTGTAAGATCAAGTCTCATGGGGTAAAATCCCAGCTTTTGGAATAGGAGGATCCTGTGAAAAATTGTATTTTCATACTGTTGTCTTTAAATCTCTAAGAATAATTCTCTGTGTCTCTATATCTAGATTTAAAAAAAAAGGTTATCTATTTAGTGATGTGATTAAGTCTCTAAATACTTACAGTGAAAGAAAATAACTTCAGAAAATGTAAGGAATAGAATTTATGTTCCTGAAGGCAAAACTGTAAACAGTAGTAGGAACTGTTAGAACACTGAATTAAAAGAAAATGAAACCTATGACAAATAGACAAAGATATTCAATTAAATATAAATCAGTGTAAAACAGAACTGTTTATTATTATTTACTGAATCTTTTTTGACAACTGCTTAGTTTAGGATAAAATGCAAAAGAACATATGTCTAGCTTTGTATGACCCCAAATTTCTCTGTTTTCCCTTTCAGCAGACAACATGCTTTTTTTCCTTAAGTGATTTTTGGTTGCTAGGAGAAGTGCAGTAGTTTGCCCTGCTCTTATCCAGCAGTAAAACCAAAGAGCGAGGAGTGTATTGATATAAAGAGAGGGGTAAAGCACAGTATAAGCCATGAATCACAAGTTGTCTCTTAATATGTCCACTTTGTTCCCACTTTTTCTTTGAAAACTTTTGTTTTTACTAATGGTGTTTCTTTTCAGCTGATCTCTCAAAGCCATTCAGAGAGGGGAAAAAAATTGTGCTGTGAAGAGTCCACTCAAAGGAACAAGAAAAGTAGGGGGGAGACTTTGAGACTTATTCATGGGGCCACAGTGGTAGCAATGTGCAACTCAATGAATAGCTACAGTCAGCTGCTATTAAAACTGGATGATTGATACCTTCTTGTTTTTTCTAGGACTATAAAGTACACAGAAAGTCTTCATAGTGCTCCTGCCTGTTTCAGTGCAAGATATTGAAGTTGTTCATAAACTATCTTCAAAATTCAGTATATGCCATATTCCTTAAGCCTGTCTGGAGAATTCAAATAGTAATGTTGCATGCATTTGTTAAAATTATAAAAAGAGAATTGTTAATAAGCATGCTACTCTTGAAATTTAAATCCTTTATTCCCTCTCTAAATTGTGCTTTCTGAATTGACCGTGTACTGTGGCAAGCGTCACTTCACCGTCACCTCGTCTAATGATCTGGAAGTGTGCTTCACCAAACGTCATTGGCTACTTTTAAACCTTTGCAGTTAAAAATAGGTTTATGCGTCTAGATATTATAACAGGTATAACTGATTAGACAATATTGTCTGCATTAATACACTACTGAAATCACTAAACTTGTGACATATTTCACTTGAAATTGATTCCAGGATGAATATATAGACAATATATTCTTTCCTTAAGTGTTTAATGAAACCCAGCCTTAAGAGCTGTCTTAAAACAATGATTGTATCTCCAGAAAAATTGCTGAAGTCGTGTGTGAGCCCCATTGTTGAGGAAACAGAACATGTGACTGCAGAGAATTGTGATTAGTGCTGTAGAAACAGATGACTGCCTGTGAACAGTGCATTCTTTAGCAGGAAGATGTGGTGAATGGCTAAGGACCTCGTTACCAGTTTAGAATATCATGTTGACTCAATTTAGCGACATGCAGATAATAGAGAAATTCAATGATGATATAATTGGAAAAATAGTGCAGCAACTTGTACTGATTTGTTATTCCCATTTGAACAAAGTAGTTTTCACCTGTATTTCTGAGGGTTTTGGGTGACCTGGCGGTACTGGATTCAGTCCCAGTGTAATTTAATGGAATTTGTGTCTCTTTAGGTCAGGGTTGAATTTCCCCCCAGGAAAAGATAAAGATAGAAGAGTTGTAAGTTAAATTACAGGGAGCTGGCTTTATCTCACAATCCGCTGACAGGGAGCGTGTTTGTGGTTCTTTTGTGTGTGGTGGGTTTTTTTTCTTCTAGATCCACCCAGACTTTAGGAATAGTTAAATACCATGTACAGGATGACTGAGTTTTCAGTTACCTCCATGAACTCTGCAAGTGCTGAGACCAAGGATTTTCCCTCATAAATTACAGCAGATGTTGCCTCAGTCATTCCTCAGTGCTGGCCCAGAAGTGCTGTAGTCCTTCTTCCTGCTGAGAACTGTATGGGAAAACACATATTTTTGCCACTGCATGTGGATATTGGTTAGCAAAATTGGATTAACTGTTAATGTGTTAATACAAAGGATGTGTCCAGTTCTGCTGCACTGTATTGTAAAGAGAAAAGAGGTGATTTAGCACTGCTGGATTTGCAACAGAGGCTACTGCGGAAAAACATTGAGCTGTGCGTGTCCTTCCTGATCTTGGTTCCCTCTGTCCTCAGCTATGTGTTTCTGGATGTCTAAATATGCTAAGGGAGGAGTCAGAAAAAAGTGGTAGCTCTGAACCTGGGCCTCTCAAATTGGAGGAGACCTGTTGTTGCATGGTGGCATTCAGCTTTCTGACCTTTCTATTCTTTCATTTTTCTCTTTACTCAACCTTGCATACCAAGTGAAGTGTCATTTCTTCAGATAACAGATCTGTCCCTCAGACCATGATTCATTTGTAGAGTAAAATTCTTTCATATTAAGCAGTATACATCTATTTAAGTAAAGACCATTTGTAGCTACAATACTGAAGTGGAGAAGTAAGGAATGAAGACAGGTTTACGTATGCTTTTCCTGTCATGTGGTATGGAACAAACCTATGGCCATTTCTTATTCTTTCTGTCCTTCTCCCCTCCTGTTAAATCTATTTCCTAGATTTTTTGTGTAATGACGGATACGTGTACCTTGCTTGGAAAATTTCAAACATGAAATCTCTTCACTGTCAATGCTTTGCATTTGTAATTCCAGAACATTCTGCTGCATTGACCATCAAATGAGACACCTTAGTTTACTACATGGAACTTGCTGGAACTGAAACGTTTAGGTTTATTCTACGTCATAGAGAAAGACACGGTCTTATGTTTACAGATTTTCATCCCCTGTGCTGCTTGTCTGCTACTTCTGTCTGTGTTCCATGTTTCATGTAGCTTGCCTCATTATATTTTTATAGTGTAAGACTTCTCTCTTGTTTTCATGTCAATTGTTTTGGTTTCTTTTCCAGCTTTTTGTTCCTGTTAATCTTATTCCTCTCTTGTTGGTTTAAGTTTGCTGTTCTCTAACCATGTTGCTTGAATATGCAGAACGAAAGGACTGAAATAGCAGGAAAAATAGGGGAAAAGGCTGTGTTGGTAATAAAGAAAGGATTATAAGAAAAAGTTCTTTGGCAGGATTACTTGGAGAATTCCGTGTGCATAGATAACATTCCATGGAGGCAGCATCTGCCAACCCTAACAAGTGCCTTAAGTAAAAAAGGTTGCAGGTGTAAGCCAAATTTCATGTGAACTTGGAAAGAGGTACCTTCCTGAACCATGTCTCAAACCTACCTTTTAAATTTTGAGGCATGTAAGTCTCAACTCTGTCATGGAGAATCCTCTCTGTCAGTCTAAAGAGAATTACAGATGTGTTTTAAGTGATTTGTTAGGTTTCCTATTCTTATGAATAGTTGAACTTTATTCATTTGTAAAATAGACATACATAGATGGACAATTAACTTTAAATATTTAAGCTGATATTTTGATGTTCTACAAAGTTATAAGCAAACAATTAACATTAAAAAGCAAAAGATAAAGGTAGGCATAAACTGAATAGTATCAGCATTCAAGGAAATTATTATGCTGGTCCTACCGTTGAAATAATTTGATATTGTTTGAAGACAATTTCTTGTTATGTATATATAATCTATACATGATATGTCTACAATGTTATACATAATACAATATATACAATACATCTTGTAAGAGGACTTACTAGATAAGCTGAATGAAATACTTTCCGGGTGAAAGTTGTTTGGTTTGTCCTAATTCACAGTTGATCTTAGTTGTATTAAGAACAAATGATATTTCTTGTAGTGGGTATGACTTATATTATATATTAAATTCTGACTTGGCAAAATATACTTGGATTTTTGTTTTCAACATCAGTGGGGTCACAGTTTTGTTTTGGCAATGTTTGGCAATGTGGGAGGCTAATGGAGAGAAGGAAGGAAGTCTTGTATTGTTTGGGTTTTTTAATTTATAATTACACAAAGCTTAAGAGATCAGCTTAAAATTAAACATGGAGTTTTAATCAGGAGGTTAACAGATGTGAGAAGCTTCACTGTGCTCCATTAGACAACTTGTGGGAAGCCAAGATGATGCAGAACACATCCACTAGAAAGCAGTGTAGTCAGCAGCTTTAGAAAAACGTCTGTAACACCATGAAAATTACATTATTTCAACTTCAAATGAAGGCTGGCTGTTGACTTATGGAGAGCACCTTCAGCTGCATCTGCCCTGAGGACTACAGCTTTCATTATTAGGGAAGCTGCAAATTTTAAAACCAATTTGTAATAAATTTTCAAAATAGAAAGGCAGATACAGTATTTGGCAACAAATGTCTGCCATACCTCTTAGCATTTGTGACCAGGTGTCTTAATAGGCCACTTGGTATTTTCAAGGGCAGTGATAAGGGTGAAATAAATTCTTTCACTTTTTGGATGAAAAATGATACAGTGCTTATCAGTTGTTTGAAGGGGATGGAGAATAACTGTATGCAAAGCTTGGGCTCTTCTATCTGCAGTTGTACTTTTGGCATATTTTGAGATGGTCTTAGCATGTACTTTATGGGCTCAAATCTGTATTTTTCCATATATACTAACATCAAAGTCTAGGCAAGGCTTTGTTAAGGGCTACATCATGGTAGTCCTATGGTATTCCTGTAAATGTAGCATGTGGATATTTTTGCCCTATAGGATATCACCAACAAAACTTCATGAGAATGGGGCAGTCCCTCTTGGGCTTGTCTTCTAATTGGAGTGAAGGAGTAATCTTTGACCACCTCATATGTTTTGCTATCATGCCAAGGTAAGCATATAGAGGGAAAAGAGTGGGGCATGAAGGAGCAAAATTGGAGCCATGACTCTGCATGCTTCGTATACCTTACTTGCACGGTGAAACTTTTGCTGCTGCAGAAACTCTAGATGGGGGATATTTAAGCAACAACTAGAATAAAGCACTGTGTTTCTACTGGGTGCCCAAAATATCCTTATGCCAATTTAGGATTCAGGGTATTGGGTGAAAGAATTCTAAGGTAATTCTTAGAGGAAGATGGATTCCTAAGAGTTTGAAACTGCTGAAGACAGATACCTATGGAGTCACAGATCACAGAATCGCAGAATGGTCAAGCCCCCCTGTGCAGGTTCACCTAGAGCAGGCAGCAAAGGAATGTGCCCAGGTGGCTTTTGAGTGTCCCCAGAAACGAAGACTCCACAGCCACCCTGGGCAGCCTGTCCCAGTGCTCTGTCACCAGTAAAGAAGTTTTTTCTCATGTCCAGGATAACATCCCTGCGTTCCATTTTGTGCCCTTTGCCCCTTTGCCCCTTGTCCTGTTGCAGGACGCTGTTGAAAAGAGTCTATCCCCATCCTCCTGACATCCTTTAGGTGTTTATAACCATTGATAAGATCCTCTCTGTCTTTTCTTCTCCAGGCTAAACAGTCCCAGGTCTCTCAGCTGTTCCCTCTGAGAGATGCTTAATCATTTTTGTAGTTCCCTACTGGACTCTAGGGGTTCCAGAACTGCAAACAATACTCCAGATGTGGCCTCACTAGGGCAGAGTAGAGGAGGAGTATAACTTCCCTGGACCTGCTGTCCACACTTTTACTTCCCCGCACCCCAGGGTACTATTGGCCTTCTTGGCCATGAGGACACATTGCTGTCTCATGGTTAGCTTGTACACCAGGACTCCAGGTCCTTCTTTGTAGAGCAGCTTTCCAAAAGGTCAGCCTGTAACCTGTACTGCTGGATGGGGTTGTTCCTCCCCAGGAGCAGGACTCTGCCCTATATCTGCCTTTTTTTTTTTCAGTGCCCTTGGAAATTATTTTCCCAGTCCTTCAGGCTTTTGTTTTAATACTTTGAACAGATAGGCAGCATTCTCACATCTAACAAGTGTGATACATTAAGTTGAGAAGAGAAAATGTAGAGAAGGTTGGAGGCGTGCTACCTAATGAATCACTAATACCACATCCTGCAGTGTCATAAGCATTAGTGGTCCCCTGTCCAAATACAGTTCTTGTCCAGCTTCCTTCACTTACGAACTTTACAGCATCATAATTCTTACATCTACTTTAGAAAGAAGACAGCTTACAAGTTGGACTAGCCAAAATAGAGCATTTTGATTGAGTTTCTTTGGAAGTAAGACTTAAATGGAGAAATTGAAACATGGAAAAGAATAGTACTATGTAGGAGCAAAAATGCTGAGCTTGTACTCTGAGTACCTGGAAAGGAAAGAGATCCTTCATTATTATACATGGAATGTTGAGAAGGCTTTTCATATTGTAGTTTACTTGCATATATTACTTGGTATGAATTGGTTGCATATGCATGTGATATAAATAAAACTTAACTGGAACTTGTAATCCAAAGAAATAACCAATGATTGTATTGCATATATTCTTGGTACAGCTGTCTTGGAGAGCTATAAATACATATTGCTTATGACTTTTGCTTGCATTTATTTTTACTTTAAATAGCAAAGAAAGCTATTGTTAACAGACCTTAAAAATCACTTGGAGGATATTTACTTAGACTATTTTGAGGAAAAAAATGAATGTCCTTGTTAAAATATTTGTTAGTAGTGTCTGATAGTTGGGACAAATAGATACATTGTCAGTACAAATGAATGAAAGATTTTTCATTCATGTCTTCAAGAAAGAGATTATGTGGAGCCTTTGTAAGGGCTTTTCCAAGTGCCTATACTATGAGTCAGCTTTTTAGGGAAAGAGACAGATCCAAGAGTAGAAAAAAAAGAATAAAAATCAGAGTAATAGTTTTGGTAACTATTGATAGGTGTAAAACAGGTTAAAGAAGTAAAAGAAACATAGCAGAACAATAAGTGCACATCTTACAAGTAATTACCTTTTTTTGCTCCTTTCCAAATATGTCAAAATCAGCAAAAATAACTCAGTAATTTCTTCTCTAAAAGCAGGCCTTGCTAGCTTTGTTTTTCGTATTCAGTAATGGAAGAGCTTTTGCTTTGTAAGGATTTTCACTGCAAATAAATATGGCAAAAATAGAATAGGAGATCAGTCCACTAAATTGATTGAGTTTTTATGGAATATATACCTAATGTGACATGTCACTGGCTCTTGTTCCCCTTCCCCTCATTGGGGGAAAATCAATACATATGCTTCAGAATATTTCCCTTAACAAAATGAGGAAGACGATGATAGATCTGGCTATATATCTGTCAGCGTGCCTATCTCTTTGATAAGCCAAATATTTGGAATTTTTAGAGAAATATTGTTAAAATAAAATCCTACCATCTGGCACTTGCTCATTTCAGTGAGATGCTTTGAAGGTTAATGAGAAGTAGTCCTTAAGAAGTTCAGTATGATACATTTCAAAATACTGAGACCTGGTGAGATTCCTTTATTATAGGAATATTTAATAAGGAGGAGTGGAACAGTTGCTGATTTCTTGAGCTTTGGAGTTTTAACTTTTGATTGCATAAGCAAAGAGGTTTATAGTGTACCGTACAATCTATGTTTATGTTTTGTTTTAGTCTTTCAGGTGGGCTGGGCAGTTGGACTAGCCTTGTAATAGAAGCTGTAGAATACCAGCAAACTAATTGGTAGGAAGAATCATTCTGCTAAGTTAAGTTTCATCTCAGCCTATGTTTATAAAGCTTCTCCTTCCAAGCAATAAAGTTTATTTCTTTATTTATTTATTTACAGTTTAAGGTAAAACTTCATACTTACAGATCCAAATAAGAACACAAACAAAACAAGTAAACCTTCTCTGATGCTTTAAAAAGTATTATGAGTAAACCAGCACTGCAAATACCAAAGAAAGGAAGGTAAGTCTTGACTCTGCTTGCACTCCATTCATTGGAAGGCCCCTGAGTATAAAAGTACATGTGACTATTAGATGACATTAATCTATATTTTCCATGAACTGTTAGGTCCCCAGTTATGTTAAAATACTGGTAAGTCTACTTAAGTTGGTTTATCATGGCCTGTATATTGATGACGTACTTTAGGACTAATAGACTAGTACTGCTCTAGACATATCTTGTCACGTTAACTTGCTTTGTGCAAAGATTGATAGACAATGAGTTATACCAGCTCTTGTATTGTGAGAGGATACCACGGAGAAGCTGATTGTCCATTTCTTCATTTAAAGTGTGTGATGGCTGCATGACACAAGTCATGTCAGAGTTTGATCCCTTTTGCATTCTTCTCAGTTAGCAGCTCTTGGTCAAAACCATGAAGAATAGTGTGGGCTCTAAACTGATATAACTGTGTGATGTTCTTGCACAGTGTTTGCCTGAAAGTTGAATGATATATTGGTAGGGTTGAGACAGCACAAATACTGGTTTCATAAATTTGGTGGGATTTTTTTAACCTTTAAATTACAGAGAACTCTTGTCTGTTGAAATATTCTTTTGAGGAATTATTTTAGTTATTTCATTACCTAATCTATGTTTCTTCATTACTGTTTTATTCTAATATGGGTGTTTCAAAATGCCATTCAGTTCAAGCAGAACCTGAGAGAGTGGAAATCTTATGTCACGTATTAGTGTAATTTGTAAGATGGAAGTGATCTCCTAATTTGAGGAATTCCAATCAATTATCATCATGCATTGTATTGATTAGGTTCTGTTACTTTATGGCAACTGGCCATCTTTTCAATTCATAAATAGTGCTCTTCAAACTTAGCCACTAATAAAGCATTAACTTTTTTGTTATGCATGACATGGAACGTACAGAGTTTTGGGGGTGAAAATGTAGTCTGAAAGGTATTTTAAACGTGAAAGAGGGAGGTTTATGTTTATTGTAAATGAGAGGTATAGGTGAATTGTTGGATGAAGTGGTGGCCTTTCACCTCCAAGGCAACAGTTTAAATTAATCCCTAGATCCTAAGTTAATTGAGATAAATGGTTTTAGCTTTGTCCCTGGTGTAAAGTAGTCCATATTACAAAATCACCATACATCTGTTTTTGCAAACTTCGCATAATTGGTATTCTCTTAGGACTGAATTGACACTGAAAGTGAACTGTTTCTTATTGCTTAGGAAGGTGTTCCCTCTAGGTCAGGATAAATGTCATTGTCAGGTCTGTGAAGGAAACACGTTTCTGCCTCTATTAATAATCCATAGCGGATAGATTTGTCAAAAAAATTTTAAGTACTATAGTTTTCCAAGTAAAGAAAGTAAATCAGTATGGGGGAGGTGACCTTTATTTTCTTACATCTGGTAGGAATTCAAATGCTCAGAGACAGTAAAGTTGCCAACATCATTTGCTCATGACAGGTAGCATAAAACTTCAGTGATGGTCTTTTGAACTTTATGACAGACAGACAAGTGGAAAGAAATATAAAGTAATGTAAAATACATCATTATTTATTGAGGACTAGGTTGAATTTGAGTGAAGCAAAGTTCCTTCCCCACTTTCCCTAGAGAATCTCTTGCAATTGCAGTTCCTTCTCTTTTCTTTTATTATGAGGGTGGTGACACACTAGAACAGGTTTCCCAAAGAAGCTGTGGAGGCCCCATCCCTGGAAGTGTTCAAGGCCAGGTTAGATGATGCTTTGATTGACTTGATCCAGTGGAAGGTGTCCCTGACCATGGCAGGGGTTTGGAACTAGATGATCTTTAAGGTCCTTTCCAACTTAAACCATCTGATGATTCTGTTATGTGTAGATACAGCACTTAGAGAAATGGTTTAGTGGTGAATTTGACAGTGTTACATTTACAGTTGGACTCAGTGACCTTAAAGGTCTTTTCTAGCCTAAAGGATTCTATGATTCTGTCCTTTCTTCAAGAAAAAGCAAGGTGAATGGTACTGCTGCTTGCTGTACAGTTTTTGTTAGTTTGTTTTCCTGCTCTTGATGTTATGTCTCTTGGACTGAAGCTTTGGAGCTAATGTCCTGTGTCTCACTTTTTATCTGGCATTAAGATCTGGAAGAGTGAAGGTTCAAATATACAAGTTTTAACCAGTGCAGTGCCTCAGTTTTAACTCCTAGCGTGAACTGAAGTGTTGAGAGATAATGAAGGAAACTGCATCTGCATTTTGACCAACATATTCTATTTGATGTTATCCTAGACAGTGTTCCAGATGAGAGCTTAGTATGCTAAGTCTCTGCGAAGATGAAGAGCAAGCTTTCCCAAAATATTTAGATTTAGACATGAAAAGGATTACAAAAAATATTTATGTAGGACAGGAACTGAGGAAAAATGTCTGGCAAGACAGTGGGACATATTCATTTAGTTCTGTTTGTTCTCTTCTGGTATCGAGAAGGGACTTCAAAATGGAATTGCATATTTATGTATATCTCTTAGCTAATTAGGGAACAAGTTTCTTAAATTCAGGGAAGATTACAGCATTTTTTTAATGCTGGTTTGCCTATGTTCCTGTTTGAAAGCAGAAAACAAATCTTTGTTTTATGCATTAAAAATAATAGGTTTAAAAAAAAATTAAAAATCTCTAGTTTATCAGATGTCTTTTTATATTAAGAACTTGAAAAATACTTCACAGAGTAGTGTATACAGGCATGCAGTTATAAAGGAATTGGTGAAACTGCCTCATATGTGTCCATAGCAGAATTTTATATGACAAGTTAACATGGAGGCCTTACATCTCAGTAAAGTTTGGGCAACGTATTATGTGAAATTTAATTATATGCTTGATATGTGCCTTTTGTTTCAATAACATGTGCCTGGGTGAATGGAAAGGAAGGAGAGAAGAGAGGGGAAGAAAAAACCCCTTTTATATAATTGTCATATTCTTAAAAAAACATGCAATGAACTGTCTTACAGTGTGATTCATGCTAGCTAGTTACTGTGATTTCTAGTGATAGTAGATGGATAGAATCTTGTTGTAAACTTTTAGATGAGCAATTTTAATAAAATACACGTCTTGTAGTCTTTTGCTGGATCATGTGTAGAACTTATTGGCAGGAATGGCAGATGTGAGCTGTTTTAAGCCTTAAGTAGCTAAAAGGGATTAACTTTGCACAGAGGATTTACTAATGAAGACATCACACTTATACACACAGAAGGAAAGTGAATTGTTGATCAAGAAACTATTCTATCTAGTTGTTCTAAACACTTACCTTTTTATGCTATGTACAAATGGAGCATATCGCATAATTGTAATTGGATACTATTTTCATATTTTGTCATCATGATTTTATAGTAGTTTCAAAGTATCTGGCAGATACAGTCTATGGACAAATAGACATGACTGTCAAACTGTAGGCTATGAGGCAAGCTGTGTAGTGTTCTTCTGATAACTTCATTTTCACATGCTTTGGGGTTAGAGCCTACTGTTTGAGGCACTAAATAATAGGTTTTTGAAGGGATGATGCAGATAATTCTAATCTTCTCTTGGATTTGTTTTTAAAAAAAATAAGAAAAAAAGCGTTTTTTAATTGAATACTCAGATTGTGCTTCTATTCTGTAAACAACCTATTAGCTTTGTAACTGGAGGCCAGGTATGTATCAACAAGGTTTAAAAAGTGAAATTTAAATTTAAAAATTAAAGCCAAGTAAAAAAAAAAGAAGTAGTTTCTCCAGTGAAACGTAGGAAGACTTAGTGACAACTGGCTTCATGGTCAGTCTGTCTCTGAATGCTTGGGAAGGGCAGGAGGTGTATCCGGTCGTGTAGCCTCCTTTATTAAAATGGGTTCTGCTTGAAAGATTTGTGATCTTGTGAGAACAAATTAATGTTGTAGGCAGTGATCAAGCAGGTATCAAAAAGTTAAACATGCCTGTTACCTCTCATTCCTTTGCTTTCTTATCATATGAACTGCAGATTCTGTAGTGAGACAGATAACCTTGTTCTGCATTTCAAAAAGATCTTAGCTGCAAAGGGTTGAAGCAGATTTGAAGGTATTTTAGAATTACTATCCCAAGTGGAGCAGTTTTGGCTAATGAGTTAGCTTTTTGTGCTCTTCAAAACATACTGTGTTTGATACTCTTTTTAATATATGCTTATACATATCCACATCCACATATTTAATTGCAGTTATTAAATGAGGTATTGTAATATAGGTGTTCTATTTTAATTGTAGGGATATGTAAAGATGTTATTTGTAACAAAGAATACTGTCTTAATTGGATCCAATATAAAAGTAAACAATTATATAAGAAGTAGTTTTTGCATAAGGAATGGTAAAGCTATTGCTCTAACGAGTATGATCTTCAAAACCATGGAAGCTACTAAGAACTACTCAGAGTGTATATCATTCAAAAGGAATTTTATTCTACCTTTCCAGTATATACTAGATATATATTGTGACTTTGGCCTCACAGATTACTAATGATATTCTTGTACAATGTATATAGAAAAGTACACGTGGATATGCATTTTATGTATAGATTATTACTATAGGTTATTTTTCTTATAGATTGCTGCTATTACTTCAAATTAATGAAAGTTCTTGACTATTACTATATATGATTAAATTTTTAAAAAAATCATTAAAGTGTGGCTGGGTCATTCCAAGTTATCCCCTTGTCTTTGGTCTCATGCTAGATAAACAATACATGTTGGAAGGGGAAAAATGGGGCAAGCACTTCGTCATTCCCAGCTTCTAAGTATTTGTGGTGTACTAACTTCCTGAGGTGATGTCTTTGCAGAATTTAGCCAGGTGTTTGGTTTTGGTTTTCTAACCCAACACTTATTTGCTCTTTCTTTCTTGAGGTCTGTCTGAGTAGAAGTAACGAAATTATTCCAGCAAACCATTTCCTGTAGTATTAAGCTGATATCTATCCACAGAACAGTGCTCTTGCTTAGTGTTGTTAAAAAACTACTGACAGAACTGAAGGGATCTCTATAGACAAGTTTGTTTCCTTGGCTAGAGTCAAATAAAAAAAAATATTAAATAACAAACAGTCTTGGCACATGTTGAGCAGGGCACTATAATAAGTTTTAAAATGCTGGTAGTTCTCGAGTTTGTGGCACTACTGTAGTGATTTTGTGTACAAGGTTAGTGATATAATCATTTGAGGTTGTTGCATTTGATATTGATGTTAACCTTTAGGATAGCTGATAAACTGACTTTCTTCTGGCAGGCATCATTAATAGGAAGCTCTGTCCTGTCCCAAGTAATTTACCTCACAATTAGCAGCATTGATCTTGTAGATCTCCCAGCAGCTGAAGTTCCTTGAGGCAATCAGTGAATGAAACTGCTTGAAACTTACACTGAACTGCAAGCTGATTATTCCCATTTGACCATTGCAGCAATAACTTTTTTCCTAGTCCTTGTTTGTTCATTCTTGAAAACATTTTATTCCTCATGCTTAGATATATCTCTCACTTATGCTTCCAAGGCAAGAAGTGAAAGCCTGGATTCACCAAGCTTTTCACTGTAGGATCAGTTCTACTTAATAAGTCCTTCTGGATGTGAAGATAATCTGTAAATTTCTTTTCTACAGAGGTGCAGTGTCCTGATATCTCAAATATAATGAAAGATGTGTTTTGTTTGTTTTTTTTTTTTGTTAGGGAATAGGTTGAAATAATTTCTGTTTGAAAAGCCAGTTTTCCACATAGGTCTTCTGCCTACTAATTCGGTCTCATCTTAGATGCACAAAACACTTAAGGAAGTGGTTTATTTGTATGAAAGTTAGAAAAATCACCCTGTGCAGTTTTGTTTTTGGTTTTTTTGGGTTTTTTTTTTTTGTAGTGAGGACACCTTGCCTATTGAGCAGGCTTCAAAGAAAAGCTTAATATTGATGTGGGGGAGTAGACTTAGAATTTTAGAGCTGCCTGGGAGCATAGAAGGGCTGTAGGGCTGGGGGGACAGTGGACAGGGAAAGAGTTCGGTGTGAGAGGCTGTCTTGTAATGCATTAAATGCACGCTTTGATCTGACTGTGGATGTGAGCCTTCCTTCATTAACTTTGTCTCACCTGAGTTGGTGACTGTTCATTTTGACTACAACATTCTATCAAATAATTATCTTCACTCTGCTATTATATTAAAGGATTCATCAAGTGAGCAGTGCTTTCCTTAAACTTCTATGGGGCAAGGTAGAGCAAAATGGAAATCAAAAAAGTACACAGATAGGAAAATATATTTATTTACATTCTTGAGGGTCACAGTTACTGAGTGCCTGGGAGACTTTTTGTGCTAGGACTTGCGCTCTGTTATGAGGAGGAGTGCTGGAAGAAGCACTGACTAGGAAAGCAGTCTTTCAGTGTATGGTATTTGCTGGGCTTTATTTGTCTTTAAGGGGTCATCTGATGACAGCAGATTCTATTTATCTTTTTTTAATCAACCTGTTTAATGTCAAGTATGCTTGAAATTTAAGTAGATGGTTTTTGGTTTGTGGGTTTTTTTTTTTGAGAAACGGCGTGCAGACACTAAAGCAACATTTGACTTTTCAGAAAAAGGTGACACGAACACAATGTGTAGTCCTCTAACTAAACATAAATTACAGAGTTTCCATAAATAATTGATCATCAATAGTGCTGTTGATCTTTCTAATACTTCCTACATTCTGAGATGTTGTGTTATGAGACACTGCAATTGTGTTTACAGTTTACTATCCTATTTAAATCAGTTGTAAAACCTATAAATTGATTCAAGTGGAAGACAAGGGCAAGTCTTTCCAAAGTAACTCTATCATTAAATAAAGTAATTAATGATGTTGCCAATGTCATGGTTATTCTATGTGAACAAAAATTATATTATCCTTATAGATTATAGGGGATATGAATATATATAATACAAATCCTCATGAAGTGCTAAGTTAATTTGGGGTATTAACCCTGCTCTGAGACATCAAGAATCTTAATTTCTGATATCAGTCTACATGTTTTTTTTTCTGCTGCATCAATATTGCCAATATTCTTGAAGACTTATCATGCACTAATTAATTATTTTAAAGCACAAACCGTTTTTCTTTTGGCACTTCAGGAAACAGAAAATCTTGCTAATTCAGTGAGGAAATGTGCATCTTTATGTATTTATATGTGCATATATAATATAAAAAAATAAAGGTAATGAATAGATATAGTTCTTGCACAAGCTTTTTACATCTCCAGAAGTATAATTTGGTTAAAGTATTGCACTAATAAAAAAGGATATCTCTAGGAATTTTCATGTAATGTAGGCAAAATTAGTTTGAAATTATGAAACGGTTTTATTTTATGACTTAAGTGATGTTATAAACATAAAGCCTGGCAAAATGAAATTGTCTCAGTGGTTTTAGACACCTGGAGCTTCCACACATTTCCAGAGCACAGAGGGTGAACCACAAAGACAGCAGATCAAGAACTTGCAGGTGAATTTTGACTGTGCAGCACAATAGCAGAAGGAGTGTGTGGTACCAACCACACATTATTGTAAGCCATCTGTGCATGAAGAGCAGAGGTCAGGAAGACACCTTAGTAAGCTGACAATACCATTTATTACATGGGGTTTTCATGAGTGGATCTCAAAATCTTTCACAAAGGTTGTTGTGCTAACATCTGCATTTTGAAAATAGAAAAATTGAGGTAAAGGATGAGTAAAATACCTCCCATGTAGCAGAATGATGATAGAGGCTGGAGCTGAACTCATATATCATGTTAAGGAGCACATGTGACTGTATATGGGTCCTGGAGTGGCATAGGTACCCAAACAAAATGAATTTGGCTTGGAAAGAGTTCGATCATACACAGGGAGAATAAAGGGGTGACAGAAACAGAGAACAGTATTTTATAGGTTGCATGTATTTAGCTGTCTTTATATATGATACACTGTCTCAAAGTGACAGCATTTCTTGTTACTTTGATCCATAGGGTAGCAAATCTGCATGTATGGCACATATGGTGCTGCGTAACAAACACCAAAATTTGGTACTGTTCTGTTTCAATTCTTTTTCTGTGAGCAAATATTCAACTTAGTTGAACAGAATAAAATTGATGAAAACAGTATCTAATGCCAGTTTAAGTTTAAATATACTTCCAGGGGAGAACTCAGAAGTAGAAGAATATATATGATATTCAAGGAAGTTATACTTTCTATAACAGCAGAAAAATGAAGATACAGTTGATGTTACTTAGTAACTGCTTGCTTTTTTTTTATTTTTTTTTGTCAGGGAAAAAGTTACATGTGCAATTTTAGGGCACCACTTTGTTCTGTTATATTTTAGTGTAGCCTTTGAAAATCATCAGAGTTATCAGTTTTGCTTTGAAAGATCACATTCTACAGGCTGTGATAATGTCGCGCTTCCTTTAGGTCACAGCACCAGGAAGAAGCAGAGTAATGTTAAGATATGTGTGAATTTAGTCCAGGCGAAAGTGTTCTTGTTAAAGATAATATTAAATGGAGAATCTTACGCTAAAATAGGCACGAAAATGATGATTTAGGCTTTCAGATCTGATGTAAGTGAAGTTTTACAGTTACTAATATGAAGGCACCTCATGAAGTTTGTAATATGGTTAAGAAAGAAAATGGGTTGCAACCCTGAAAAATTCAATACTCAAATCATATGCATCAAGGAATGAGATGACTGTGAGACCCCTGAAAGGCATTTTCTACTCATCATTAGTACAGTGTACCTTACGTAAGTTTAGGATATGTGTATTGTTAGCCACTGCAAGACAGAGGATACTCAGCATAAGAGATCAGTGGTGTGACTTAATAGAACCTTGCATTTTGAGGAGCGACAAGCTATTATATCAGCTTTGCAAGACAACAGAGCGAAGGTGAAACTTCAACTGAACATAAACTTTGTGCCATCTTTCCAACATGTGCAGTTCTAGGTCTCTTGATTTAAAACCATGTTAGCAAACTAGAGAAAACTCAAAGGTGGTGACCAGAGATTAGTGAAAACTTGGAAAAAGTTTTATGAGCGACTGAAAGGGAGTATGCCAGAGGAGATAAAAAAAGAATAAGGCAGACTTTTCCTGTTATGAATTGTATATGGGTTTTTTTCCCTCATCTTTTCCATGTTTCTTCATTTTCTCAGACAAAATATTTAAGATGAGGGTCAATGTAATGTCTGTATCTTACAGAAGATGATATAGCATTGCAACTAATTGAAGTCAATGTTGAAATTTAAAATTGCAGGTTCTAAGGAAACTAAAAAATAGTAAGGCATGGAAATGCATTGTTGAATGTTGAAATGATAAGCTGTAATGACTTCAAGTCTTTCAGAAGTGTAACAGCTTGTGGTTCAATTGGATATAATCCACTGGCATTATGCACATGCCATTTTATTCTTCTATTCTGTATGGAGACCTCTTTCTGGTAAGGTAATGGAAAGTACCTGCCATTTAAGTAATTTTGAAGTGGACTGAACAAAGCTAGAGATCACTCTGTAGCTGATGGATGAAAATGCTTGATAGAGAGTAAAAGAAAATACGCCAATTTCTGTAATCATCCTTCATTGGTAATGTGCAGACGAATGTGTTATACCCTAAAACATTATTTTAGGCATAATGTTTTAAGTGCTAAATATGGAGAAAAATGTTGTGTCGTGCTGTATTGATTGTTAAGCTCATAGACTTTGCTGAAGATGCAGATCATGAAAAGGGCTGCTCAAGGCATGAGAAACAGGAAGAGCATTGGTTAGGTTTGTTCTGATTATGTTGTGAAAGAAGTAAGGGAGTGGGTTTATTTTGTTTGGTTTATTCCTCTCCTCTTTGCCCCCCAGTAAGACTGGATCTTTTTCTAACCATGAATGCCATCTGCAGTTATACAAATAAAATATGGAATGCTTAATGAAAGTGTGTACTTCATGGTGTAACCTGATCACCTGCAGCTGGTTTTGTCCATGTGCAGCTTTGTACAACTGCAAGAAGTCTGTTGTTTTCCACTCTTTAAGCATGATCATAAAGTAAATGGGGTATTTAGAGTCTGATGTGGTGGGGCAAGTTTTATGGGGCTAACATTTTGAAATTATGCAACTGCATTAAGTAGGTCTATATGCTGTAGTAATTAAGGAGCCACTCAATGGGGGGAAAAACAGCATTTTTGTATAATTTGTTTCATATCTGTAATTGAAAAGTCAAATATAGTACTTAATATATATGGGAAGAAGTTTGGAGGAAGTAATGAAAAAGGAATAGGCAGGGGAAAATACTTAAAGAATTCTTGTAAAAATTTGCAAGTGATTCTAAAACTACATTGAGACATTAATGTCTACACAATGATTTGTGGTTTTCTTTGTTATAATAATTATAAAATCTACATATTGTAATTGTTTCTGTTAATTTTTACACCAGTTTTTTCTCTATGCTAAGTAACTGGAATGATTTTTTTTTAATGATCAGTTTATGTAAGATAAGAGATGGCTTGAAATTAACATAAATATGACACAATATAAGATAGATAATAGTGCACAATGGCACTGCAACACTAACTATGAAGTGAAAGTACTTAGATGATACCCTTTCAAATAGAGACTATTTTTCCCCAATAGAATTGAAATCTAATTAAACAGATTTCTTTATCCTACATGAATAAATAAATAAATAAATAAATGAAGATTCAGAACACACATTCAGGCATGGAAGGACCAAGGAAGCTGCATGATTAATCTGAACTAAAAGTAAAGAAGTCTTTCATTATTCATCAATTAATGGCAGTTAGGAGCAAGCTGCAATGTTTTGATAAATGAGAGATGTAAAATCTAGTGTGAGGCAGCCGTTTTCCTCTCAAAGTAGAACACAAGACTCAACCAAGCTCCTCAATGAAAATGCTAATTCCACATGATTAATCCTCTCTTCTTTTCTGTCAACATGAATATTAAGTAACTTCTTTTCCTGGGTCACTGGTAACTTGTAACTATTTTACTTCAGGCTCCCATACCCCAAAACATGCATTCTGACCTTAGCACTTAAAATGACCCCTTATTGTTTGGTTTTGCCCCTTTGAACTATAGCTCTTATTCATATCATTCTGAAGGAGGGAGGCAACTGGTGAAACAAGCAGTCAGTGGCAGTTACTGATATACAGGAACAGGTTTTTGTCAACTGCCTGGCAAGTGGCAAAGAGGCTAGACTTGGGAGTGGTTGCCGGCAGGTGGTGAGATCCTGATCTCACCTTCCTTTAAGTAAGGCATTAGCTTCAGTGAAGTTAATGGTGTTAAGTCAGCATTGGCTGTTCATTTCTGGGTGTTTACGAGAATGACTATGCATATTTTGTCATATTTATGTGATTTACAGTAAAAACTTATTGAAAACTTCTCTTTAGATGCTTAATACTTAAACTATTGTACTACCCACTGTGATGTAACCATACTTTCATGTTCTCTCTCCATTCTATTTCTGCTTTATGTGTATGCTGATATAGACTTAAAGGTAAAAGACTCAGTATTTTAGTTGTCGTGTACACAGAGACATATTAGTCATTTTGATTTAAAAGGTGAATTTCATTTTTATGGTGTTCATGTTATTTTACCCAAAGGCTTGTATTTGAAAGACTTGATGGTGTTTGGATGACAGATATTTCCCTTGTCATGTGAAACATGGCTGATAAAGCACTTATAACCTATCCTGAAAGCCTTCCATCTGTCCTTACCTTGTGTAAGGAAAAGAAACAAGACTTAGTTTCACAACTCAGTCTTTGATGTAGTTCTTCATGGTGTGCTGAGTAAATCTGTAGCATAAAGATATTATTAAATCAATACAGGCATGGCTATTATAAAATCTGATTGAAAACATAGCTGTGCCCTGTGGATGCATTCCAGATAATAACTTGACCCTCTCTTTCCTTTATACTACCCCTCAGTGACCTCTGCTACCTGCATACGCTTTTTTTTTGCATTCCTCAGCTCTTAATTGTCCATTAACACCAACTGTTTCTTTGGTATGAAGGGGCTAGCGGATGCAGCATTGCGGCTTCGTAGGTTCTTTGACTCCTGTTAATGGTTAGATACACTGCCTCCCTTGTTTTTGTGAATATCTGCAATAACTCCAGGTTGAGCTGGTTTAGCTAACGTGTAGTGGTGTCTGTTCAGGAGAGTGGAAGTCTCTTATAGTAGGACAAAAGTCCCCAGTCTCTGGAAGTTTTAAAAACTTCATTAGAAAACACACACTGTATAAAAATATGATAACTCAGAGGAAGTTAGATGTGCTTGCTTCAATTTTCAAATAGATTATACGAACCCGAGTTCTGAAAGTAAGTGTCAGTTTGAATTGTTTGAGTAATCTGAAAGAGAATAAAAAAATTCTGCGTGCACCTCACTGATTGTAGAGTGGATTCAAACACCCTGAAACAGGCCATGTAAAATAATGTGTCTAACCTCAGACTGTCAGTTAGATCCCTTCTGTAGCCATTGGAGAGGCTTCTGCTAATGGTAGATCCTATTCCTGCTGACCGTAAAAGCTATGTTAGGATGCTATGAATTTCTGGAGCTGGATTCTTTGTCCATTTACTATCAAACAACCTTATATGTGTAGGTTAGCTGAACTGAGATCTCTGTTTAAAACCTCATTTCAAAAGAAAGGATTGTTGAGAAAAGGACTGTTTGGAAGAAGAAAAAAATAAATTTAAGAATATACTTCTACCAAATTTTCAGTCACATTACAATTTAACTTATTCTTGTGCTCACTTATTTGCTAATAATGCAAGTCTTGAATGTAAATATGTAGTCTTGTGCTTTCTAAGTGTGTAAAGGAAAAAACCCTCTTAGCTGAACAACACAATAGTTGTCAGGTGCCTTTTATTATGAAATTGAACTTTGTTTTATAAAATGTAGATGAAAGTTTTACAGTTACAGAGAAAAGCAATGGTATTTAGTATAGATCTGTCTGTGAACAAATCAACTCGAGAATTATATTATGCAAAAATTACTGTTGCCATTATTTTTTACACTCTTCCCTCTTCTAGATTTCTGTTTACTACTATATTGCCTGAAATGTGTCTTTCAAGTAAATTATGTTCGTATTCACCTGTTTGTAAAAGCACATATTATGATAGCATGGTATGTACTGTTACATTTAAGTATGGAATGTTATGTTTAAGAGCTGCTAAAAAGTGGGAGAGTGTGCCCTGGTCAATAAGAGGAGGTTATATACTTCTGTCTAAGAGCTGAGTTTCAATTTTACTTCAGTGCGAACTGAGTTTATAGACTGAAGTTTATTTTAGTCTGTGCCTAGGCTATTTACTCTCTGTCTTAATATAGCTTTGATTATAGGGAGGAAAAAATATGTTGTGCTTTTTATTATTATTTCTTTCACTCATATTGTAGTGTTACATGTGAAGATCAGAATGGCTTGCTTTATGCCTTGTACTACAGTGAAGTCAGAATGGAATATCCAGAGCTGTCCTGTTCGTTATTTGAAACAGTCGTAGGGAGGCTCTAAAGTGCCAATTAAGTTCACACGAACTGCTTTGAGGTACATTTTTACAACTACTCAGCATTTTTGAAAAGAAAGGACTAGAAGAAAAATAAATACTCCATAGATAAGTTCAGAGAAACTCAGAAGTTTTGTTACTGATACGGTATGTGTGGCCACCTGTTTTAGAGAGGATTTGCATTTGGCTTTGGACATTCAAATGTTCACTTTTTTCTTTTATTATGGTACTTATGCAAAGGGATGAAGACTCTGCTTAATATTTTGAACTGCAAGTTGGATGTGTTTTGTGAATGGTGGCATGTATATCTGTTTGTACATGTACATAAATATATATCTGTGTGTATGTGATACGCTTTATTGAAAAAACACCATTAAATTTATTTTCATTTCAAAATCTAAATATTGATACAGTGGCACTGAATTGTAGTTTTGCTTATCTGATGAATAAAACTAATGCCATTAGTGAAGCTACTGACTCAGAGTAGTCCTCTTGTGTGAATAAAAATTAAATAATTTTCCTCTACATATTCCTTGCGTAGTTCCCACTGCTGCTAATCCCTTGTTTCAAAACCAATTCATAAAACTGTTAAATACATAAAACCTATTCCAATCTTGCTTTTTCTAATGATTCTGTCTCCCTCTGCCGGATTTCTATGGACTGATTTTAGGTTATGACACTAGAAATAATCCCAAATGGTGTGGGTTTTTCCTGACCAGCATTTAGCAGTAACTCTGTGTATATTGCTGAGGAGAGGCAGGTGAACCAGGAAAAGCAAGAGGCTAGATGTTCTAGTTTGATGAAACAACGTGTGCAGTAGATGAGAACTAGGACTTTGGAGATGGGGAAAGTTCAGTGTAACTCTACTGTATATTGTAAATCACAACCTTTTAGCAAATTTGCTTGGATATTCATGCTATCATATAGATGAACCATTGGTTGACATCTGCAAATAAAGGGTCACAATAGATAGCATTAAACTGATTTAAAGAAACGCATCAGTTGGTTTGCCACAGGGATCTTTTTATTTGGGTTGTGTCTTGTTTAACATCTTCGTTAATAATCAGAATGAGTGGGTAAACTGCATGCTAATTAAATTCACAGATGATACTAAGCAGGGAGGTGTTGCAAACATAGGGTGGCCAGATTTTCTAAGTGAAAATCTGGACCACCTGTCATGGCAGGCACAGAGAGGAAGGTTTTTAGCAGAAATGAGGGAGTGGGTGTGCACAGAAGGACTTGACAGCTTGTGGGAGGGGAAGAAAGACTGCCCCCTCCACCCCCTCCTTAATCTAGCAAACACTCTCTCTTTATTTCTCCAGCATGCTCTGACTTGGATCCATTGTATTTACATTGTTTGCTCTCCTCAGGTCTTGAAAAATTTCCTAGGTACCTATTAGATGAAAAGTGAAACCTCTTAATCAGAGCTAGATGTGAAATACTGAAAGGAGGGGTGGAAACTCCAGGCAAATCATCCCAGTAAGCTCATCTTCCAGCTACTGAAAATTTGGATGACGCAAGTTTTTTGGGTTTTTTTTTGGTTTTTTTTAAGATGAAAATTGGATGCCTACTCTTCCATGTCAGTCTGATTTATATTGTTCTGATAAATGTGGAGCTACATATTTTATATAGAGGCTGTAATGGCAAAAGGACATTACACCTCCCTCTGAATCTGTAGACTGTTGTCTTCCTACTTAAGGAAGTGGTTTTGGGCTAACGAGAATGTAGCTCATGATGCAAGACACTGAATTCCAAGTGGCTATTTTCTTTCCTTCTCTTTTTCCTGCTTATGTGTGATAGAGAGGGTACTCTTCTGCCTTCCCCACTGGCCTAACCTGTTCTTTCTTGTGCTTTCCTCATTATTTACTAAGTACTTGTTGTTTTATTTCTTTTCACTTAATATTGCTTGGGAAACATAAGCAGCACATTAAATACTTCATTTCTGCCCTCCCAGGATTCTGAATAACAGATTTGAAAAAAACTTTGTCTATAACTTTGGCAGTCCGTGATCATGTGAACACTTCCATAACAATATATGCTTTCTGCTGAATCTACCTTCAGCTTTTGGGAGGTGGTGTAGCATTGATAAAGGCGAAAGATCAACATTGTGTTCTTAATAAGGCAACCAGTTTTAAAGAAGTCACACTACTTTTTCTGCCTTTTACTTTAAGTTCAGAATTTTTAACTCTCCTTTGCTGAGAAGGTTAGCTGCTTATTTATTTTTTTTTCTCATGCTATTAACGATGTATTGCATTGCCTGTGACCCTTACTATCCTGGGAGCAGTTTTGGGGAAACTTAAGGGCTCTAGCTTTTGGTAGTCACAATGTCTGGCTCTGTTTGCTTATGTAGTTGAAGCTGTGTAAAAGTTAACTTATGACAGAGTTTAAAGTTTTGGGGTCTGGCAAAACAATGTGCTGTCTGATTTTCTCAGTTTCATAGATTTTTCTTGGAATTTTGTTTGGACAGCCCCCTTTCTCCCTGCAAGTTCAAAGGCAGCAATGCTGAAAATCATGCAATCCAATATTGTATGTAGATGTTTGTTGTCTGTTTAGCTGTAATCCAGTTCTGTGTTTGTTACCCCAAACAAAAGATGGTTCAAAGTGTAATGGCCATGTGACAAATGATGAGCATGTCATGCTGCCTTCTTAAGACTTTTTTACTTTTGGCTTTTTGTTTCCTAGACAGCTTTCCCTGGCAGTGTTATGCAAATCAACCAATTAATGACAGACAAAATGGCCTTCCTGCATTGCCATGTTTGTAATAAGAAGGGCAATGCTGTAAGTCACGTACCTATTCAGCGTGCTCTGTAGGCCACTGCGAGGGCATGATTAGCCTGACTGTGGAAGACAATTGCAGAGGCATCTGCTCAGTTAATTTTGAGAGAAAATTTACCAGATGGAGGCTGAAGATTTAAGTGATTAGAAGGTAGTAGATTGGAATACAAATTGGATTAAAAGAAATTAGATTGATATAAATCGAATTGAGTCACAACAGTTTGTGTTGTTTGTACCAAGGGGCAATGGATTATGGGAGAAGCAGATGCTCCAATGAGATAGGAATTAATGTGGCTTTGACGGTCCATCTGGGAAGGCCTGAATATCGAGTATATTCCTAATCTCTCTCTCCATTTATCAATGCCATAATGTTAATTAGTACTTCATTCATTAAGTTACTTACAGAGGAAAAAAATCTCGCCCTTAGCCCTTCTCTGCTTGAGGATTTGTTACTGTGCCAAGAAATGGAAATCTCTCTTTAGTGGAGCTAGTTACAGTTGACTGTTATGCTAGACCTGTGTCATTTTCCTCAAGCTTGCTGCTGCTTTGGGTGTAAATAAAATTTATTGGGCTTTGTTTTGCAATAAACTGCTCTTCATAAATCCAGAAGCATAGTTTTTGAAGTCCTGTCTTGATCCCTACAGCACACACACTCCGTTCACATAGAGTGCAAACAGTGGCTACCAATATCAAGTATCAGTGTGATAACCGTTGAAACACTTGTGACATTTTGGTGATCAAACCATAGTAGACAAAAAGGGTGCAGTATGTTGTAGTAGACAAAAAGGGTGCAGTATGTGCAGCCAAACATTAATTTTTAAAAAACTTAAAAAAACACCCAAACACATCATTATAAAAAAATGTGGTGATCTTTGATGTTTGGGATATAAGTTGTTTTATAAACGTGAATTATATAGATAGAAATAGCATCTGACTGAATTTTCTTTAAAAGCTTTTTTTGTTTTCAAACATCAGGAGTCTGAGTAAGTCTTTAAAATGCAAGCTAGTAAAAGGTGACATGAAGGGGCATTTGCAAATATCCCCTTAAGTCTTCTATTTCCTGTGCTTATTCACTTGATTCTTGTACGTTGACATACATATCAAATATAGTTGTGAGGAAGTTTTTATTGATTCCAAAAGTCTTCTTGTTTTGAATATATTAAGGTGTGTTTACTTTATATGGGGCTAGAAAAAGTAGGATTAGAAGCTTTGTTTGTAAAGCTTGATCTATGTTTTGAACTGTGGATTTTTGAAAAACGTTCCTATAACTTGCTGAAGTTTTGGAAGAGAAACTCTCTGTCACATGACTGAAGTATAATCTGTAGATTTCTAAACAATGAGCTTTTGATATCTGTCATATTACTTCAATTTTATTTTGAGCTTTACTGCTGCATTAGTATTGATTGACTGATAGTCAATTAGATCTTTACAAAAGCTTATTTTAGGATGCTTGGGTCAAGTTTAAAATAGAGCGTTGGTATTGCCTAGTTTGAATTCCCTAGTCATTGACAACTGGTGTGGTTCAGAAGACCAAGGACAACTAGTCTCCCTTGGCAGTGTCAGCAGTGAACACAGTGGCTGCAAGATGAATTTAGGAAACTTAAATTACCTGCTGTGCTTAAGTAGGAATGCCTCACCTTCCTCAAAATACTATTTCAAGACTGCTTCAAATGGGTAAAATGATATTGATTTCTGTCACTGTTGTCTAGTGTTCCTTTTGTAATACTTAAAATCATAGACTTATTTTCTATGGCATGCAAAATGTGTACATCGGCTAACTTGAGTAGGATTTTTCTAGGTTACACTATGTGAGGATAGCTTTGTTGAAAGCTGAGTGGACCAAACTGTACTGCTTCTGATTTGCAAAACTTGTGATTACCTTAAATACCTTGAGATATGTCTGTCTATTTACCACTGCAGGGCCTTTGTCTATCTGTGAGATATCAGATTTTTTTTGTCACGTGTTAGAATATTGGATTGTTAGTGACACCAAGGAGGTTTTAACGAGTTTGAAGATGAAAGAAGAGATAAGAAAGTAAGTTTTCTTGGCTGAAGTAGCTCTATGTATAGTCTTCTGTAGAAGTTAAGGTGTTAGACCTAAAAATATTTTCAAAATTTATATTACTCTAGTGTTGTGCTTTTGTAATTGGCACAACATCATGAAAATTTTGACTTATCAAAATATTTAAATTAAAGTTAAAGGTCAGATAGTTTTAAGATTATTTGAAGAGGCATTTTGAAGACAGCTTGAAAGTCTGCAGAATCACCTTCTGATTTTATGGAGTTTATGTAACTATTTACAAAGTTAATCTAGTTTCACAGATTGTGGCGATTGTATCCCAACTTGATAGTATTTGACTCATTCTTGAAGAGATCTGTCGTTTGAAAGCTTTCTTTTATAGCTCTTGTTTCAGTTTAATACTGTTAAAATTGATGAGTTTTCATGTTTACTCATATAAAGGTTTTAAATAATTTATTTTTTAATAATTTCTTAGATGTTCATTATGATCTATCAGTAGAAAGTTTTAGACTTTGGAGAGCCTGTGGTTTTCAACCTTTCCATGTACAAGTATAAAATTTATTACTCCTAACTTAGCCATTGTTCCTTACAGTGGTATGGGGAAAGATGAAACGCTTCCCTTTGGCTGTTAGTTCCCCAGTGCTATTGTGATAATATACTTGTGGTGTAATAAGTTATTCTGCTGTTTATGGACTATGTCTGTTGTTTTTCCTTCCATCCTTGACCTGAAAAGGAGCTAAAAGATGGTTGGTAGAGTCAGGCATACAGTTACGCTTTGCTTTGCTAAATTCCAGAGTGCTTTTGAAAGGCTCCCAAGGGAAGAGCTGTTGTGCTTGAGGTCTACTGGATGAAAAGAGAGAAAAAACCTCTTGCTCTCTGTTTGATGCCTCTCTTACATGCTGAGTATATATCATTGGATAATTTGAATTAAAAGGGACCTCTGGAGGTCATCTGGCACATATATGTGTGTGTACATTGTATGCATATGCATTTTATATATGTAAATATAGACATGGTATGTATCTACACACAGCATATAAATAGAGAGGCATATATATATACACAAACCTTTTCATTTGTTCTGCTTTTCATAGCTGGAAGTGTTTCTCTTCTCTCCCTATTACTTTTAGGTTTTAAGTTGTTAAGAGTCAGTGAACCTTAAGAAAACCCACACTTGAATTGGACCAGCTATTTTAATTTCAAAAGCCAAGGCTTTTTTGAGAAAGAAAACCTGGAAGTAAGGGCGGCTTGGGTTTGTTATTTTTTTTTTGTGTGTATGTAAGGGGGTTGATGTGTTATTAAGTATTGGTGCATTATTAAGTAAATAGCTGTCTGTTATCTGGTTCCAGGGAGCATAGCTATGGTAGATATTTTACATCTTGACACTAAACCACACTGCTTTGAGACAAACAAATTAATGTAACTGTCTCCTTGAAGCAGTGACTTGTATTTATAATACTACTTTTCACCTGGGGGAAAAGAAATTAATTTGCCTGTGAACCTATGTGCTAGTTATCAGGGATATCATCCTGCTAACTTACTCCTCCTCTCATAAACATACCCTTAACATGCTGCATTCCACCACATGCAGTGTATTGGAATGCAGCAGTTTTTGAGGAGTGGTAAGCCTCTGCAAAAAGCATTACAAAGCAAAGAGAGCACAAGCATTGAGATATAAGATGAAACAATGTAGGTAACCCCTTTGCAATGTAAGTGGTGCTAATGTACTTCTGAGAAGTGTTGTATGAAAAAGAAAGGAGGTAGATTTTCCTGTTTCCTGTTATGTGACAAATGATCCATTACCAACCTTGTTAAGCAAGATGGAATTTACACAATTCTGTTTGATGCTGGCTATTTTGATTTTTGGCCTGTAATGCAGACCAGGGGTTTTTTTATTATTCTCCCTTTCCCCAAATTGAAGTGTGACACTTGGTGGTTGAGGAGGAAAAATTTTTAAACAGTGAGTTGGAATGAATTTCCATTAAGTATTTATGGCAATCTTGGAATGCTTCCCCTGAAATAATTTAATACAAGGAATAGGGTGCTTATACTACAGCAATGGTTTATTGGCCACATTAAAAAAAATAAAATCTGAATTTTGTGTTTGCAGTCTTTCCTTACCCTTAACGTTGATTACACTTAGCAAAGTCATACGAGAGAAACTTAATAGAATAAGCCTTCCGATGGGCTTTGATGAAATGTTTTTAATGACAGCTATTGATCTCTCTTGTCAGCATTACCTACTACCCCTTCTTGGCAGATGTGCACCATAGGAAAGGTGGCTTATATGGAGATACGTGTCCTGAGGAAGTTGGGGTGTGTTGCTTAATGGATTAATTTTGCTCGAGGAAAAGCTTTCAGAAAACTTTGTCATAGCTGACGCTGCTTTGAACAAAAACCTTACATTCAAAGCAGTCAAATCACTGGAGTCTGTTGCCATCTGCCAAATCTCAGGGGAGGGAAAGAGATTTTAAAGTGTAAATTTTTGAAATGTAGTCTTTACCATGTCACTTTGCCTAGAGGAATGTGTCTAAGATAATCAGCCTGATGCCAGTGCATCAGCCTGTACTCCAGTTGAGTTTTCTCGTTATCTTGAATTTTCTGTACATTATCTTTTGTTCGAACTAGGATGTGACTGACGATCTCTATTTGAGATCTTTGCTTGCTTTCAGTCAATTCTGTGGTTAAAAGGATAGTGAAGGCAACATGCTTATTCATTATATCTAACAGATATGTGTAATAAGTGTTTCTGATAAGTACTTTCTAAGTGGAACAAGGCATATGAAGAAGCAGGAAAATGAACAGTAACTGAGACTGTCTTTCAGTAGATTTAACTAAGTAGCTGCAGAAGTGTCTTCTTTTCAAGCTTAATGTTATCTAATTCAGAAGTGTTAGAGTCTGCATGAGGAAAAAAACCAAGCCTGGCCATGTGACAGTTCCTAAATAGCCAGAAAAGATTCAACCCTGTCCCTAAGGCACATTAGTCTTTTAATCATAATTTTAATGTCTTAATTTCATATTTTTTTTTTATTCTGTGCAGTGAAAATAACCAAAGATTCTAGCATAAAAGGTGGTTCTTCGGCATCAAAATTTATCTTTGAAACTGTCCTCTCGGTAAAATCAAATGTATTCAGGCCTTATCATTTCTGCATCTGTTACTTTCTGTTGCAGGAGATTATTTCTTTTTCTATTGCATTTGTGCTGTTTCTTTTCCTGATAAACAGACCTTTTGCAGGTCTGAGGCAGAACATGTGTTGTTGGCAAAACTATTATAAGGAATGCATTCAAAATGCTATTAAAAGCACAGAAGCAGCTAATAATCTCTCAGACACAGTATTGATTGCTTTCACTTGTAGCAGACATAAGCTTTGGAAGGTCAATATGACTTATTTTGGTTGTTGTTTCTTTATTCTACTACTGTTTTTATAGTAAAACCTATATTATGAACTTGTCTTTCAAGTTAGTTTGATTTTCAAGCCGTACTATTTTTGAACTATATGTATAAAACACCTGTTAAGCATGACCTATCAGAACTATTGAACTGAAAATATTTCAAATGTACAACACAATGGAGTAGAATCATGGAATCCTCCGGTTGGAAAAGACGTTTGAGATCATCGAGTCTAACCGCACCCAACATCCACTAAACCATGTCCCTTAAAAACTCATCTATCCTTTTTTTAAATACCTCCAGGGATGGTGACTCAACCACCTCTCTGAGCAGCCTGTTCCAGTGCCTGACAACCCTTTTGGTGAAGAAATTCTTCCTAATATCTAGTCTGAAACTCCCCTGGCACAACTTATGGCCATTTCCCCTTATTCTATCACCTGTCACTTGAGAGAAGAGATCAACACTCGCTCTGCCACAGCCCCCTTTCAGGCAGCCGTAGGCAGCGATGAGGTCTCCCCTCAGTCTCCTCTTCTCCAAACTAAACAAACTCAGTTCCCTCAGCCGTTCTTCATAGGACTTGTTCTCCAGCCCCTTCACCAGCCTCGTTGCCCTTCTTTGCACATGCTCCAACACCTCAATGTCCTTCTTGTAGTGAGGGGCCCAGAACTGAACACAGTACTCGAGGTGTGGCCTTACCAGTGCTGAGTACAGGGGGACAATCACCTCCATTGTCCTGCTGACCACACTGTTTTTGATACAGGCCAAGATGCCATTGGCCTTTTTGGCCACTTGGGCACACTGCTGGCTCATATTCAGCCGGCTGTCAACCAACACCCCCAGGTTCTTCTCCTCTGTGCAGCTCTCCAACCATTCTTCCCCAAGCCTGTAACGCTGCATGGGGTTGTTCTGCCCTGAGTGCAGGACTCAGCATTTGGTCTTGTTAAACTTCATGCCATTGGTCTCAGCCCATTGATTCAGCCTGTGCAGATCTCTTTGCAGATCCTCCCTTCCTTCAAGCAGATCAACACTGCCACCCAGCTTGGTGTCATCTGCAAACTTGCTAAGGGTGCACTTGATCCCTTCGTTCAGATCATTGATAAATATATTAAACAGGACTGGACCCAGCATTGAACCCTGGGGAACACCACTCGACTGGTTTCCAACTGGATTTAACCCCATTTACCACCACCCTCTGGGCCTGGCCATCCAGCCAGTTTTTGACCCAGCAGAGGATGTGCCTGTCCAGGCCAATGGCAGCCAGTTTCTCAAGCAGAATACTGTGAGAAACAGTGTCAAATGTTTTGCAAAAGCCCAGGTACACCACATCCACAGCCTTCCCTTCGTCTGTTAACCGGGTAACCTTATCATAGAAGGAGATAAGGTTGGTCTGGCAAGACTGGCCTTTCATAAACCCATGTTGACTGGGTCTGATCACCAGGCTGTCCTGCATGTGCTGTGTACATCACATCATATTTTAAACTTGCCTTTGTATAGCAATAAAGTGAGAGCAATAGGGAAGTTAGAATAGTTAGTGGCAGATCTGCAGTAGGGATGATGTCTGGTATGCCTAGTGTTAAATGAGTGTTTGTCCTGTTTCTAAAATCCTAGTCTTTGAAATATTAAAGAAATCAGGATTTAGTCTGTACTGTTACTTTTCACGTATGACAGACCATTGGCTTTGTAGTTGCATATATAAAGAGTAGGCTGCACTAATGAAATCAACTTTTAGTCTTGATGTGACGTTAATAAAGTAAAACTAGAGTGCAATAAGCGCAAAGTCTTTTCCTTGAAATTTGGAAGATTGTGGTCTACAAGTGCTAGAAGGTAATCTGTCAAATGCTTTTTTCTGTGAAAATATGGGTGTTTATTACACACATTGGTACACATGCACAGAGCACGTTGCCCTCAGTGTAGGGATTGTATAGTGACTTCAGATAAATATAGTAAAAAATGAACAGAATATTTGACTCTTTGTTTTAATTTCCTTTTCTTCTTGCTAATGTGCCTCTACAGCAAATCTATTTATTTGATTAATAAAAATTCTTGTGTCTGATTATATTTTGGGGTTATTTGGCTATAGAATCAACCACACTAAATTAAATTAATAGGTATTCTGTTTCTATGCTATCAGTGTAGCTCTAACTATACGCTATGTTGGATCACTGAGGAAACTTATGAGGAAATCTGAGCATATTACAAGAAATCCATGAGTCTTGTTGCTAATTCTGAGAAACAGTTTGACTTAGTGCATTGGTGGTGCTGAACTGGTCAATTGAATGTGTGACCTTTGTCTTTTACACTTTCAAAAAGAGTAGTCTTGAAGGTGATTATCAGGGAACTTATCTGGATTGAATTACTACAAGGCAGGGCAGAGTGTTTGAAGACACCTGAAGTACAATATGCAGTCCAGATTTTTCTTCTGATGTTTTCAACTTTATGCACTTTTTACTTCAATGGAATCATAGAATCATAGAATGGTTTGGGTTGGAAGGGACCTTAAAGATTACCTACTTCCAACTCCCCTGCCATAGGCAGGGATACCTCCCACTAGACCAGGCTGCTCAAAGCCCAATCCAAACTGGCCTCGAACACCTCCAGTGATACGGGGTATCCACAGCTTCTCTTGGCATCCTGTGCCAGTGCCTCATCACCCTCACAATAAAAAAATTCTTCCTATTATCTAGTCTAAATCTCCCCTCTTTTACCTTAAAACCATTCCCCCTTGTCCTATCACTACAGTCCCCGATAAAGAGCCCCTCCTCAGCTTTCTTTCACTGCTTTGATTAGGAAGTATTTAAGTACACAAATTCATAAGACAGGAAGGAGATTACAAGAGCAGTAGCAAATATATTTCAATGCATGTGCCGCATTGGGACATCCAAATAACTGGAGCTTCCTCTTATCTTTTCATGGCCAAGTGCTTCCTCCAACAGCTTCCTCTTGCTAGTCTGCTCTGTGAGTTTGGGTTTCTCATGTTCAGTGTCCTGACCTCTATAGCTATTGCCAATGGAATCTAGGCCTGTATCAAATACAGCATGACCAGCAGGTCGAAGGAAGTGATTGTGCCCCTTTACTTGGCACTGGTGGGACCACACCTCAAGTACTGTATTCACTTCTGGGCTTCTCACTACAAGAAGGGCATTGAGGTGCTGGAGCGCGTCCAGAGAAGGGCAACGAAGCTACTGAAGGGGCTGGAGAACAAGTCCTATGAGGAACGGCTGAGGGAACTGGGGTTGTTTAGCTTAGAGAAGAGGAGGCTGAGGGGGGACCTCATCGCTGTCTACGGCTGCCTGAAAGGAGGCTGTGGCAGAGCGAGTGTTGATCTCTTCTCACAAGTACCAGGTGATAGGACAAGAGGAAATGGCCATAAGTTGCACCAGGGGAGTTTCAGACTAGATATTAGGAAGAATTTCTTTACCGAAAGGGTGGTGAGGCTCTGGAACAGCTGCCCAGGGAGGTGTTTGTCACCATCGCTGGAGGTGTTTAAAAAGCAAGTAGATGAGTTTTTGAAGGACATGGTTTAGTCGATGTTGGGTGCGGTTGGACTTGATGATTTCAAAGGTCTTTTCCAACCAGAAGATTCTGTGATCGTATTAGTAATGACTGGTGCAGAAATTATTCGTATAAAGGTAGGTATGATGCAAGAGTTTACATTACCTGTGAAGATGACAGTTTCTCACAAATCAATTAAGTCACCAATTACTATTACAAGAACTACAACATTTCCCATTGTTCAACATTTATCAGGTCACCAATTATCATTAATTACTACGCTTTGGTGTCTGAAAATGAGAGCTGTGGTTGTTAGTGACAAAACATTGTCTTGCAGTGTCTTAGACAATGCAAGTTGATAATGATGTTCGCTTTGAAATGATTACTTTATTGACAATTAAATATGCAGCAAAATAGCAGTAATGCTTAGTGAAGAATTTAATACAGAGTTTCTTGATCCATATTTTAGTTTTCATTTACGGTAGACAGTGTCTAGGTTTTTACCATAGGAATTTCAGATACATTCTTTATGAAAAATAGAAAAATTCTGCATTTATGTAGAAGTACTAGTATCTACCAGTAGAAGCGAAAATGAAATAATAATATGAAAGCTAGACTTCACTGATTCAATCTTTTACTCTTTATTTACTCTAAGCAGTGACTGGAAAATTATATGGAGCTTTTCTCTGAGAAAACTGTTTCTATTGGCTAAGTAGCTTTGAATGTGGGGTTTTTTTTCAATTTAATATGTAATTTTGTATTCTTTTTTCTTTTAACTTAGTGCTGGCTTGTGAATTTGAATAATAGCAAACAAGGTGAAGATGAACAAAAGCAAAACATTTAGCAGAATAGTCTTGGCTGTTTACCTGAGAAGAAAGCAGTGAAACTATTTTGATCTGCTAAGGTGAAAAATTAACATATGGGATAAAGCAGTGCATTAATACTTTTCCATCAGTTGTCTGCTGCTACTTGTTGGTAGCTCTGATTTACCTACTGAGTACCATCAAAATTAGTAACTTAGGTTACTAACGAAATGCTGACTGAGCACCTTGCCCATGTTAGGTTTTCTAGCTCTGGTAGCATTCACTCTACTATGACATTTATTTGCATCAGTTCACAGCTGTCTTAAAGATATATTTTCTGAAAGAGACTGAATTATTTCCACTAATAGGTTTGTAATCAGTAGATATCACAGGCTGCCCCTATGCTTCCTTCCTTCTTTGTCTTATCCCCATGAAAAAAGTAAAGTAGTGTTAACAGTTGTGATGGGTTTGGCTATAGTGTGGTCTAAGCAAAACTTTATTGGAATGTCAACAGCATTAAAGCAGAATTATATTTTTTTTATTTCTACTCCCAAGGCTATTATACTGAACTAATTTTGAAATCCAAAGACTGTAAGATTGTTTATACCTACACCACAAAGTGAAAACTACCCTCCTCTATCTTTTTCCAGCTTAGATTCTCACATACAAACCCCCAAACACACGCATAATTCTGGGATATGTGATCAGCAGCATTCCAGATGCCGCTGCAGTTATGTTGTACTTATTTTCTGTACTTATTTCCTGATGCTTTGCCTGATAGTATTAAGACAAAATGCCATTATATCTAATTCTTTTATAATTTCAGCTGAGTTTTTTCTTTTCCCATGTTTTTGTATTGATTCTGATGTAGGAGTATCTCATGGTGTGACAGATGCTAGAAGTGCAGTAGAATCATTGCTCTTTTTTTTGGTCTTGTATTATATAATCCTTTACTGCTGAATTAAGTAATGTTACAGTAATGAATTGTATTTGTGAATTTGTCAGTTTGAGGCAGAGATATTTGTAAAATATGAGATGACATTTTAAAGATATGCCAGTATGTAAATATAGAGAGGCAAATGGGACAGAGATGGCTTAAGTCTTGACTGTTGTTGGAGTATTCGTAGTATTTTTTTGTTTAGTGCTGCTGTATGATCAAGGAAACGTTAATATTAAAGATAAGATACTGTGATAGACTTGCACAATATCTTCTTATTTTTGGTGTATTTTATCAGGTTTTGGTTTTGAACAGTGGTTTTAATTATTATGTGATGTAGTAAGCAAAAAGGAGAGCCTAAAACTTTCTCTGTGAATTAGTTGATGTGTATATGAAACTAATCTTCTTGATATGTAATAACCCATCATCTGCAATAGCTATGTGAACTTTAATGTATAGTAAGCGTTAGAGTACTCTGAGTATGTATTCCAGTAAGTGTTAATGCTCTTATTTTCGTAGGTGCAGCTTCATGGCAGCTTTTAGTTAGTAGTGATATTGTAGTATTGTTCTTAAGGACTTGTTTTTACCCAACAGCATGTAACAGCTAATTTGAAGTCATTGCAGTCCATCATAGTAATGACTGCTTAGGGGCTCTTAAACTCAGGGGTTATTCACAAGCTCTGTGGATGCCTGAAATATTCTTACATTGCAAATCCTTGAGGGAAAAATGGAGAAGGAAGCTGCATGGAGACTTACAATCTTGCGTAGTTCATGGTTCCATCTCATGCTCGAGTAAAAGGAAAAGTATAATCTTTGCCCAATTAGCTCTGGGGTTTAATAATTTTTCAGTGCCTTCTAAAATAGGTTGTATTTCTTGGAGTATTGGGAGGTAGTGGTGGAGGGGGAGCCATAGTGGCACAATCAAAACTCAGGTAGGAAAACACCAGTTGGGGCTGGCATTTTCTGGCAGATAGTGTCTGTGTCTACCAGAATAGAGGCATGGAATCAATATTTTCATTTTGCTTGTTCTTTCTAAATTGAAGTATCCTTCTGGAATAGCTGCAGGTGCTCAGTTCAATTTTGAAGGTAGGAGTTTGCTGTGCTCTGATTTCTTGTGTGTGTTTTTCTTCCCCCCCTCTCAAGTGCACATTGAAGGAACTAACTTACAGCACAAGATACCAGCCATCACAGGAATGCCTGGTATTCAGGACACAGCCTGAGCCTTTCTGCTTGCTGATTGGCATGGTCTGCGCTGCCCACATCTCAGTGTTTTCTTGGGCAAAAATTGCTTGATGAGGATAGGGTGAGGTAAACATTAGTTTTATGATAAACATCAGTACTGAAGAGGAGGAATTAGTCCTACTATGACCTGAGGATGTGTCTCAAATTGGGCTGTATAAAGCCCTTTTCAGAGGATTTGAAATGACCTGTAATTCTCTGTAAAATATATTACTTCGAATTTGAACATTGTTAATAAACCTTTCTGTGTTAAGAAAACTAATATTTTTCTACTAATTGTGTTACTATTTGCTAGCCATTTATCAAAATTTAGTCATATCTGTTCTGTTCTCCAACTTAGGTCTCTCTAAAGTTTCAGAAACACCTCAGTTTGATGTTCTTACTGTTTGGAATTTCTTGGCGCCAGTGTGGTTTTGTTTGTTTCTTTTGAGAATAAACAAAATAAATTTGTAGACTTGTGTGGAGAGTATTATATGTCTCTAGTCAAGTAAAGTATGAAGTTTGCTTTTTAGTCCCATGTACTATGAAGTTTTTAATCTTTAATGGTGATTTCAGTCTTTCAAGGTTGTATATGGGGTTGTGGTCTAGAGATACTGTTTGGTTGTAAATTTTGTTAGGTTTTAAATGACTTTCTGTCAAAAGAAGGGAGAATAAAATGCATCTTTCTTTTCTAAATGTGCTCTAAGTTTATCTGTGCTTAGGTATAAATTGTGAGAGTTTTTATTGTATACTGGTAGTACAAATTGTGGATACCATTGCTATACTGGTAACAGAATCTGGTTGCCACTGAAAGAGTCCGTTGTGTACCTTATTGTTATGGCAAGCCTTAGTTTAATGACCTGAGTGTTAGTAAAACAGAAATCTGAACATAGATTCACTCGATAGAATGGATCCTTATTCCTTTCCTCATAACTTGTGGAGTAAATGAGGCATTTACAATATTTTTGAATACCTGGTCCCTTAAATATAATTAAGATACTGATGTTAAATTGCTTTTCTATGACTCAGCAAAACTACTGATCAGAAAATTGAGGCAAATGTTTCACTAAGCTGCAGAAGCTGATATGGCTTATATTTAAGTACAGTCCAATTGCATTAGTGTGGCAGCTTCATTCAAAGGATTTCAGGATCCATACTAGAGAAGGTGATTTGTGCTAGTGATTAAAGGAGGCTTATAAGAAAGATGTGGAAAATTTTTTTAGTAGGGCAATAGGACAAGGGATAGTAGTTTTAAACTAGAAAAGGGTATATGTAGACTAGATTATAAGGAAGAGAATTTTTACGATGAGAATGGTAAAGCACTGGAACAGGTTGTCCTGAGAGGTGGTAGGTGCCCTGTCCCTGGAAACATTAAAGGCTCTGAGCAACCTATAGAATCATAGAATTATGTGGTTGGAAAACACCTCTGAGATCATCAAGTCGAACCGCACCTGTCTCCTTACTAAACTATATCCCTAAGGAACTCATCAACCCACCTTTTAAACACCCCCAGGGATGGCGACTCAACCACCTCCCTGGGCAGCCGGTTCCAATGCGGGACTATCCTTTCAGTGAAGAAATTTTTCCTGATCTAGCTGAAGATGTCCTTGCCGATGGACATCCCTTCTAACCCTAACTATTCTATGATTCTATGAAGTCAGAGAGCTGTCTTCATTTTTATGAAAAGCAGTGTAGAGGCATGAACTACTGTGGTGTTTGTTGAGCAAAAATGTTTTATCAGGCTAATATAGTCTAATTAAATAGGAAGTAATGAACTGTATCTTATTGACTGATGCTGAAGTTAGGAGTGCTGGACTTTTTTGTTGGGTGACACTATTACTCATCTCTACAATTTTTCTGATAAAAGCTGTAATGAGGAGCATAACAATTGTGAAAGGATTGTTATCTTTTTCAGAAAAAGTGTATTGCAAAATTTACCTAGTGTTGTGATACCATTGAATTTTTTGACTGGAGTTCAGTGGTTTTGGGATTTGGGATGCTGTGACTCTCTTAGTGAAACTGCAATACATAGTTAAGGCTATAATGGAAGGTTGGCACTGGGACTTTCTCCGGGGTGGTGGACTCAGCACAAATCTCTTCCACATACCTTCATTCTATAGAGTCTTCCCTCCCCTAGCACCTCTCTTTATTATTCCAGGACTTGAGTGACAGGGCAAGGCTTCATTGGAGAAGAAGATGGAGGACCCATGTTCAGGCTCTGCTCCTTCTCTGCCCCAGGCAGTGGGAAGGCAACTGAGTGTAAAGGAAATACAGAAGGACAGAATAACAGTGTGTTGAAGTGGCTGCACAGAAAATTACAGGGCAAAGTGCAAAATGGCTATTGTAGAAAACACAAAATTACTGTTGTAGAAACGTCGGTATTATCAATACATAGCAGCCCAGATAGTTCTGAAGGTTTAACAATGGCATATTAATCATCAGTATTGTAAAGTGAAAAAGAGTATTCTGGTGGCCAATTGAAAGAAAAAGGTGCTTTGGGTTGTATTTTTCCAGTTGATAGAGGGATTATCTTTTTTTTAATTTTTTAATGCTTAGTACTGTAAAGTTAAGTGAGAAAAGTACAACCACATTCTTCCCGAGGTTTGCTGCACTCAAACTGAGCCCCAGGAGCGCATTCAGGGATAATCTATGGCAGAGGTGTCAAATTTATGGCTCCTGCCATCTCCTGCAGCATAAGGTGCGTCACACACTGCACACGTGACTAGCGCTGGCAGAAGCGCAGGGGCAGGAGCTCAATGCTGCTGCTGGGTAGAAACAAGGTGCCGGGTCAGATAAAAAAAGGTGGGGGTCCGGATTTGGCCCATGGTCTGTGAGTTTTGACACCTCTGATCTATGATACACTGAGTAGAAATGCTGGAGCTTTTCAACTCCCAGTAAGCACGTAACCAGGGTTGTGATCCAGCGTTGATAGGAATATAGGGATACTGCAAGTGAGTTAGAAAGTATATTTGCAGATAAAAGATTCTGGATACCATAAAGCAAAGTCAAGAAAATTATGAATTCAGAAAAAACAAAAGGGGAAATGGACTTATTTGCAACACACTTTCAGGTGTGTGTCTGCTTGTATTGCGTGCGTGTATATGCGTGCAGTCCACTGTAAAGTTCTAAAGTGCAGTTGACGTTTGAGATTTCCGAATAAAAATAGAGCTCGTTAATGACTTCTGACATATTGAACAGTTAAAGTTGCCATCTGTTATACTAGAAATTTATGAAGGAAGGAATATTGTTTTCAGGTTTCAGTAGTGGGGTTTTATTTGTTTGGGGATTTCTTTTTCCTTCTGTTCTCATACCTGGGCTGTTTATAGAAAAGGGATATAAAGCATACATCTAAAACTACAAAAAGCTTTAACCGATGGGTTCTTTCAGATATTTTTCTATTGAGCCTGGCAGATCAAAGGATGGGAGCTGGTAGCCATGAATGGAATCCAGAAGCACACGTGTTTCTAGAGGCAAATGTAAATAGAAAGATTATTGGAACAAGGAAAAGATCGCAGTGGAGGTGTGTGTAAGAGATACTCCTTTAATCCCAGTCTGCATCTAGGAAGGATTTGATAATGCCTTAGAGGTGTATATTTGTAGTTCAACTCAGTTTTCAGCTTTGAAACTTTCTGGTACAGTCTCTGATACCAGACAAAATAATACCAGATGTGTACAGATTTTTGAATTTTTTTTTCTTTGAAAATTTTTGTACCATTAAAAGAGTAACTTTTTGAGATTTCTTCATGAAGCCTAAAGTTAAAATATTATTTTCCCCTCCCTCTCTTCTTTTCTTTTTCTCTAGGATCCCGTCTCCGCCAGGAGGACTTTCCGCCACGGATTGTTGAGCATCCTTCAGATGTGATAGTCTCCAAAGGAGAGCCAACAACTCTGAACTGTAAAGCTGAAGGACGGCCAACTCCTACTATTGAGTGGTACAAGGATGGAGAGCGAGTGGAAACAGACAAGGATGATCCACGCTCCCACCGCATGCTGCTGCCTAGCGGATCTTTATTTTTCTTACGTATTGTGCATGGACGCAGGAGTAAACCTGATGAAGGAAGTTATGTTTGCGTAGCAAGGAACTATCTTGGAGAAGCTGTGAGTCGCAATGCATCTCTGGAAGTGGCATGTGAGTATTTCTATATGATTAGCACTGTGTAAAACTTTATAGTTGCTTTTATGCTGTCATCCAGCACTTGCACACAGTCAGCAGTCTGGGAGATAACAAATGTGGATAAGTATGGCATTTTGTCATTAGCTGTAGCTCTTAGTCAAGGCATTTCTCTATGCGTTTATTCAGTAGCAGTGACCATACAGAATACGTGATTTATACTGAAGCAAGGTTCTAGCCAGTGTATAATCATGATTGGCACAAACACGGACAAAGGCTAATCTTTCACTAAAGAAAAATCTAATTTTTAAATTATGACTAAAGTTGGTTATACTGAAAGTAATGTGGAAAAATACCTATAATTTATTATAAGGTGCCCTGTCTGTTTCTCTTTATCTAGTCATCTGTTACTTCAACAGAAACAGACAGCTTCTTGGTGACTCATGTTCTGTACTGCTAGAAACCTCGATATATGCTTCTCTGTCATAAACTTGATACAGGCCTCATTCATTATGTGAATGGCATCTGAAATTGTTGGCCATTTCTTATATTATCCAGAGCAGTCTTATTTTTTATAGATTCCCTCTGTCTTGACAGAGAAGTCATTATGGATTTTTAAAAGACCACCCGGCATGCCTGATCTGCCTCCAGAGAAGTTATCAGAGACATTAATTCACATAGCAAACAAGCTCATGATACATAAAATACAGTGCATTGTATTTTTTCTTTACTGCTTAGTTATTCAGAATATCAACTAAAGGTAGCTGTGTATCTTCACATAAAGTTGTATTTTAGTATATTTATGAATGCTTTTCTTTTGTTGTGCTTCAGTTTTTCCCCACAGTTCTTCATATGGCAGGAGCCTGATTTAAATGTGTGTAATTGAATTAGGGCTTTAGCATAGATTTGTATTGCATAGTTGATAAAGAATGGATTTAAGTGCACATTAGAAGGTATGTTGGTTTAAAGTGTGTGTAGGCACAAAAGAGAAATGTTTGTTCTTGATGTAGTCTGCATGCTTTTATAATTAATGTTATGTCATCTTGAGGATTCAGTCTTCTCAGAAATTGCAGAAAATCACATTTTTAAAAATATTTAGGTGGTGGTATAGGCCAAGTAGAACAGTCTTGTTCATTAACTTTCACTTGTAATCTAGATTCAGAACATTTTGAAATGACAAATGAAAACCATTTTGGCACATATTCAAGGCATGATTAAATGTGTATCTGCTAGTAAAGGCATCACAGAATGTTACTCAGTTTGGTAGGGATTTAGGTATTGAGAAGACCACGAATTTAAGGAAGGCTGAAATATGGGTGAGTATGACTCTAGACAAATTTACTGGATTATTTCCATGTACCTGTGGGTTTTAAGCTGTTGAGAAATCCCATGAGAGAGGTGTAAACACTTTCAAATCTTTATTGCAATCCTGTTGAGATTCAGACATCTGCTGCCGATGTTCAGAAGATGATTCAAGTTATACCTGGAATCATCAAATTTAAGTGACTGATTATTTTGAAATTTACAGGTACTATAAATTTTGTCGGTTTTCAGTGATCCCTACTTCAGTAACTTCTGAGAGACACTTGTTACAGTATTCTTAGTCTCTGGAGTAACTGTAGCTCGTGACAGGTCACACCTGAACTGTATATGAGATGGTAGAAGACTTGAAAAAGTAATAAAAGCATATTTCATTGTCAGATGTATTTTAGAGCAGGATTATAGAATGTAAAACCTGAGATCTGAAACCATAACCAAAGTTTTTGCAATAGCAACATGTGCCTGACACTAGGTTATTTTACTGTTTTCATAGCTTTGAAATATAACTGACTGAATTCCACAACTAAAGGCTTTAGTAGGCTAAAGCAGGTGCTCCTGTTCCACTTTAACAGTGCTTTGTCTTTCCTTGAGCATTGCCATGGCTGTGATTACAGGAAAATCTTCATCAAAAAAGAAAAAAAAAAGTAAAGAATATGTACATTGCTTGTTTACTTAATTTCAGAGATTCTGCTGGTTTTATATTCACTGGTTTTAAAAGCACGACAATACTCAACATGCATATGAAAGGTATCCTCTGAAGGATGATAGAAAAACTACCCAGTTTCTCTTAGTTTTGAGACACTTTTTAATATAACTTTTGGTTCTAAATCAAGTTTTCAAGTGACTTTCATAGAACAGTTATTTTAAGGCTTTTGATTTTTTCTAATGGCAGCATTTCTGGACTGAAGAAGATGGGCAGGTGTGTAGCAGTCCATTTGCCCACTAGGGAAATGAGTTGTTGCTGATGGCCTGTTGTCAGCAGTCAGTCCTCATTCACCTGTTCTCAATTGCTGCTGAAAACTGCTGAGTTGCCTGGATACTGTATGCTGTCCAGGAGCGCCAGGACAGCTGAATGTGATTGGGTTTTACTTACGCTATCTGTATTGGTGTTGAAAACTGCTTTTTCCACACTAAGCCGAGCTGTTTTCATCTCCAGAAAAAGGATGATTGTCCTTTGCTGACAAAAGGGTTTGGGCTTATTATTTTACTGTAGATGGCATCAAATTTTGCCATTAGAGATGAACTGCTGTTTTTTACAGGTTGAAAATACTTGAGTCTGCTGTTGTGGTAAAAGAATCAGTAATTGTTTTACTTTGGTGACTAACAATTTAATAAGCAATAATGTTCACTTGCAACTTTGGAATGATTTATGAAGAAATATTTATTGGGTTTGTATACTTGTTAAGTGAGTTCATGCTTATGTATTCAGATGATAAAAAGTATTAATTACGGTTCATTTTCTTAAGTTTCCTTTTTTTTTTACCCCTCCACTGGCACCTGACACAAAAGAACTGGGATCGAAAATCTTGTGATGCATCTATATTTATGCATAAAGGCAAAAGACAAACTCTTAAGTGAAATTCATTTGGGGCATACAGTGATTCAGAGTGTAGTGTGACCTGTTTTGAACACAATAATTCTGACTTTTTTTTTTTCCTTTGGAGTGAATTTAGGTACCAACCCATCCAAAGCACTTAAATATGCTTTTTAATCCATGCTTATTCAGATCATGCACATATAATCAAGGGTGGATATTTTTGTGCTAATATATGTCCTCAAAAAAATTACTCTGTGCCAGTGAACCTATGAAGAACTGTGATTTTGGAAGTTACTTATAAAAAAAATCATTAAGATAGGCAATGTTCTTTTAGGTTTGTTTTGCCTTTAATTTAGAAAGTCTTTATTCCAGAAGACATTTAGGAAAAAAAATGGGAGTTTGTATTTGAAGGCATACTTTAGGACTGATATGACTTATCCTGCTTCTTTCTTCTTTTAATGCATTAATTAATCCATGTTATGCTTTGTTTGCATTACTTTTTTCAGTAGGAGCTTCCTCAGAAGGAAAAAAATAATGCTTATGCGAGCAGCAAAACCATTCTTCCGCTGTGTATGCGGCAAATTCTGACTTGTATGTTTTATGGTTAAATCATTAAAAATAAATGTTCTAGTCCTAAAGAGACTGCAAATGGTTGTATTTAGAGAAGTATAACATCTTTCTTTTTATTTTGTGTGTTCAAACTTTTAACTGAAAATGAGAAAGAGTTGATGTTATTAGAAATAAGTTGATGCTCAAATTTTCTTGGGAGGATTCTAGAGAGGGACATAGGCTTGAAATAATTTGATCTTTTTGTGAAACCTCTTTCATATTTGAAAGCTAGAAATTTTAAAATAAAAGCACGGATTTCCGTGTTGTATGAATTGACACATTTTGAACCTAGGTGGTGGAATTTTCCAGTGCGAATATCAGGAGATACACTTGCAATAGTGACTGTAGCTAGAATTTGTCGCAAGCACTGGGGCACCATATATAATCAAGAGAAAGAGCATGAGGATCCTCACACTGACTCAGGCTGCCTCTGATCTAGCCTGAGTCAGCGACAGCCCCCAGAGATAGCAGCTGTAGCCCCAGGTGTTAAATACGTGACAGCAGCTTGATCTATCGACCACTGTAAGAGGGGACTTTGGCCTAAATGAAAATTCATGAAAAATTGATGAAGTCCCCAGATTATTTTTTTCCCTTTTCCTTTTCCAGTGCTGTGCCAGTGCAGGGAAGAGAGATTAAATGAGGTGTTGAACGCTTTAGTGACGAGGAGATTGTGGTTCAAAGGTCAGGGGTCAAGGGATAGAAAAAAGACCAATTTTCTACCTTACTTTTCTTTAAAAGAAAACATGGGCTTTTCAGATTAGCTGGGATTTGCTGCCATTTTAATATAAAAATAAAGCTCAGGTATATTCACAAATCAGATTGGTGAAGGGTAAGGAGTATTTAGGTTGGTGCTAATAGAAAGCACTCTGAGTCATAATTCAATTGAAGAACCAGAAATAGATTGAATTTTGTAATGGCAGTATAAATTTGGGCTTCCATCTTTCTGAATCTGTGCTTGAACTGAAGTCATTTGGAGAAAGAAGAGGTCTTGCATTATTTATATGTCACAGATTGCTTGAATAGCAAGCTTTGGAGCATTCTCCTAACATAATGATACTGTTTACGTTAGATCCAAAACTGAATTATGTTTTTATCTGTTACAAGAGAGGTTATAGTAGTACACTGAGTTTAGTGTGAAGAGTCACAGGTGTATTCCAAAGCAAGCATAAACCAGATCTTAAACATGGGTGGCTTTTGATGTTCAACATATGACTTAAAAATAAAAATTGTTATTGATTCTGTTACTGGCAATTTTGATGTCTTTTTTGCTCTATCATTACTTTCATATGTGGAGAGTGTGTCCTGGTCATTTACTTATACCACTCCAACCCTCATCCTTCTAACAGAGTGCGAGAAGCTTCTTGTAAAAGCTGGCAGTCTTTTGCTCTCATCAAGTTATAAGTAATTACTGTAGAAATTGAAATGCTGGAGACTGTAGTCCTGTGTGGATGATCCATATCAGGACATTGAAAAGCATCATGCTTTTTCTTACTCTACGTTTCTCTAAGCAGAAATAGAACAAACCTTGGTTACTAACATAGCACGCTTAATGCAAATTCTCCTTGTAGAAGAAAATAAATAAAGTTGTATCTGGTTAGATAAGTATAGAAAACACAGATTCCATAAGGTGAAGAGGGAGCATTCCAAATCTTATCTGTACTTCTGAAGCTTGCAATAAGCAATTTCTGTTTGATTAGGATGAAGCCATTGGGAATACCATTGTTGGAAACCATTACATAATGTACCATTTCTGTATAGGACATAATTAATTTGTTACAGTCACTTTTAGAAATTAAAGTGGTTAATAAATACCAGTGAGTGACACCATATCAGATAAATCAAGACCTGACTGATAACTCATCACAAAGTTTTATTTTGAGCCAAAAAAGTAGTTCTGATTATTTACTTGATTACTTTATCTTTTAGTGAGGTGTATGTTTCTAGTGGGTCTGAATTCACATGGGATCAGAACACCAGATCTTTGAGAGAATGTGATTTTTCTTTTTTTTTTTTTTACTATAAGCTAGAAGGAACTAGAATTCTTATGACAGAAGTACTATTCATCAGGATAAACTAAATTGTATTTCCTGTTGTTAAAACATTTCTCACAAACTGTTTAAGGTTGTGCTTCAGTTTTTATGCCTTCAACATGGACAAAACCAGTAGTTCCCATCGTCATCCACTAGGATTTAGACAGGTGACTGCTTTCTTATATATTCATTTCTTATCCTTTGAGCTCCACTTGGACATGCAGGTTTAAAAGTTTAGTTCAAGACTAAAAATGCTGTTGACTCCTCATGTTTAAGAGGTATCACACTGATGGTAGATCCAAAGATATTAAATATGATTTCAGTCATAATAGCAAACTGTATGATGTCTGTAGGTTTCTCCAGGCACTGTTCTTGTTCTCTGGTTTTTTTCTTACTCTTTTCATACTGTGGTCATCTTGTAGTAGATTTTTTTGATAGGTGTTCACAGCATAATGAGCTCTAAAGAGAGCTATGGCAGGTTCACACAAAACAAACAGAATAGTGTTTGTTGAGAGCACTTAAGCTCAGTTGCTTATGTGTGCTAGGAAGGATACACCAGCCCAGGAAAGAGTTTCTTTTACAGCTAGAAGTTGATTCCACTATGTGAATTAATTCTCTCGGAATTGGTTGATGTCTTTGCTATATGCTGTCTTGCACTGTGTAGTCATACAGTCTGGTATCATCCCCAGTGTTCCTGTAGTAGAACTAGTTTCTCACATACAGAAATGGTTAGAGAAGCTTTCTGTAATTTATTCCTTGAATTATTCTCCCCAGGATGAACCTCTTTTCCTCACCTAAAAGAGAACTTTCAGTGTTACAATTTTCAAAGTTATTTGCAGTTAACTCAACCTGATTCTCTTTCTAATAATTTCTTGCACATTTCCTCATCTGATTTTTATTAGCTTCCTTCTTCCCTTTGCCTTTGTTTGTTTTTTTTTTTAAATCAAATCCTGCTATTCATATATATTTAAATACTCTACCGGATAAAATGTAAGGAACTACTGATGACTTTACAGAAACCTTGAAAGAGGTGGCTATTGACTGATCTGTTGGTGCGTGCATCATCATGTACTAGTTTTTTTGGTTTGTATTTCTCTGGTTTTTATTTCATCTGGGAAATAAAGGAAAACAAGATAACATTGTATTTTTACAACTCTACCCTTTGCTCAGGAGTCTGTAAGCACTATTTGAATGTTAATTGAAAAATTAGCTATTGCTGGCATATGCTTCAGACATCCTACTCTGTAATGTCAGATAGACTTAAAAAATAGTACTCATTTGAAGCAGTGCTTCAGACCATTCCGTTGCAAATGTTGCATGATCTCAATTCTGACGAAGTTCATTACCATAGTAATTAACAGTAATTACTAAGGTGATTATTAGTGGGTGTTTTGCATAAACATATTTATATGTATTATTGTATATAGTTTTTTATTCTGATAATCATATAATCATAAAATGGTTTGGGTTGGAAGTGACCTTAAAGATCACCTATTTCCAAAAATAATCATTATATTTTTTTGAAGATACCAGAACCTTATACATTTTTTTTCTGTTCAGATATGTTCTTCCCCCTCTTCCTGTTCTTAGATGACTGAAAATTAGTCATTGCTTTGGTGATACTTCCACTTCAAATGCTTCCACAGCTGTTATACTTTTAAATAAGTTTCTAATATTTGGAATATATGTGGGAAATAAACTGGTGGGTTTTGTTCCACTCTTCTTGCTTCATTTTTTCAGGTGGCAGTGATGTGTATATATACTGATACTTTGAAAATTGCTTCATCATGTTAGAAGAGGGAGGTCAATACACTCACTTTCTGCTTTCTCATTTATCTGTCTGCGACTGTACAAAGTGATGCAGAGATGTAAAGAACTGGATCTCTGAGTCGTCTGTATTTAACACAGCTGTATTTTGTAATCCATTCAGAAACATTTCAAGCTGCACATTGACAAGCAGTTTGATTATTGTTTTCCCCTTCATCTCTGAGCTCACTCTGTTCCCTATTCTTGTAGGAAGCCTGTCTTGGAACTTAAATCTCCCAGTGGTGAGAAAAATAGTTCTAATGTTTTCAGTGTAAGCAAAACCATACTTTATTTGTGCTTGTTCTTGTGATCTGATTTTCCTTTAGTTGAGCTGTTTTTTCTCCTTTGTATTTATAGACCACAGTGGTATTGCTTCTCATTCCTGCTAGTGAGAAGTTGAACAATAAAAGCTCATATCTTCTCTTGGAAAGTATTTACTTGATACTAGTAGTCGTTCTTCATTTGTTATAGTCTGCATTCATTTTCGGAGACATGGGTGTGTAGATTGCACGTAATATTTCAAGACTTGCATGCTGTGCATTATGAAGTAATGTTAATAATTACCACCACTGTTCCCTTATCTGTCAGCCCTGTGCTGATGTTTAACTTTTTTAAAGCATTTGTTAGCTCATAGTCATGCTGTAGTAATCATATGCAGATCTTTCTCTTCTTCTGTAATTTGTAACAGATGAGCTTCTACTTTACAGTAAACTTCCCTATGATGAGTTTGAAAGCATATGACCACTAGTCTTCAGTGTCATTCAGTTCTTCCTGTTGGGTCCTGCCTGATTTGTTGCTTAGTTTTGTATGCCAAGGTAGAAGGTGGCTTTGGCATTCAAAATTGGCAATTTCTTAATCTACCTGTATCATGCTGGAGAACTTAACTTCTACTAATTGGACATGAACCTGCCTTTTGCCCACCCCTTATGCAAAATCATTTGATGAAATAAATGGGAAAGAAACAAGTTTCTGTAAGCCTGTGAACAAAATCCCAATCCAGCAAGGCTGAGCCACGTCAACGTTGCTTGTTGGAAGGAAGTAGTTTCACTGACTCTTGTTCTGCTTCTTTTACAATCTCAAAACAGCAATCCACATATTGAGAATCTGAGGTAAAAATATTCCCAGTTTAAGCAAATAAGGTGAATAGCAATATTGCAAAAGAATTTACATTAATTGAACTTTTCAGTTAGTTTTTTGATCATCATGCATGCAAGAAGTTCCTTATCTGCTGTGTACGCCCACAAAAACGTATAATTTAGAAGAACGTAGTCATGGAAAAAGAACAAAAGAATTCATTGCAACTCCCTGACTTCAATTTTTGGAATTAATTGTTCAGTGCTATATGTAGAGCACTTGGAGACTGTTAAGAACCTGTAAAGCTGATAGATAATAGGATGGTTACTTTGTCTTTTAGCAGAGGCAGGTATTAAGTGGAACTTTAGGTGTGGCTAGAATGTAAGAATTCCTGTGCGTTGTCCAAAAGAGCACTATTGAGGTAGTTATATAAAATATCATAGTGCTTATTTTATATGGTAGAAAGAAATTAAAGATGATGAGAGAAGTAGATGTCCTCAGGACTGTTTTCAGTTTATTTCTATGATAGATGCAAATTCTTCACAGCTTTTACATGCATGCATAGCTTTTGGAATATGCAGATTATCAGCTGTTAGTGTGAAGAGACATTTTGGTTGAATTATGGTCACACAGTGATTTGGAGAATTATACATTTCTATTGTTTCTTAATTTTGAAAACTGGCACTCTAATCTCAGTTTTGAGGAGACCTTTCCTCTTTTACATCAAAGGCGGTGGCATAATGCCCTGCTGGGTCATATCAGTTTGTCCATCTAGCCCAATGCTCTGTCTTGGATAGTGACAAAGACAGACACTGTTTGGAAGAGAATACATGAGATTTAACACTTTTAAATGTCTCATTCCCCTCATAGATTCAGAGGAAGTTCTAGGAAGTTTTTTTTGTTTAAAATCAGAAAAAGACAGAAGTAGTGGAAAACCTGAAGTAGTTGAAAGCATCACATTGTTCAAAGTCAGGCTGGATGAGACTTTGAGCAACCTGATCTATGGAAAGTGTACCTGCCCATGACAGGGGAGTTGAAACCAGATAATCTTTGAGGGTGCTTCCAACCCAAAGTATTCTGTGATTCTATGATCTGATATGGGTGAAACCTTCATCTTAACTATTGAGGTATTTGTTATCTTTACTGCAAGATTCTTTATGAGAATGGTGTGTACATGTCATCAAATAACTTTGTTGGATTGTAAGGAGTTATTTTCACTTGCTAGAATAAAAAAACCTGTCTTTGACTATTCATTGTATAATTCCCTTGCTAATTTTGCCATTCATCAAAATATTTTGACTGATTATCATAAATACACTGTGCATATGTGCAGATCTAGGCTTATATGTTACTTTTCTCACTATACACCTGCATACTGAACAAATGAGAACTTGGTTTCTGTCGTGTTAAACTCCTTTCACAATTGTTTTATTCCGATGCTGCAGATATACCTAAAGATAGTTTAGTAATACTAATTTTCATTTCTCCTGGAAATAATTTCACTTTTGGCTCATTATGAGGAATGGATGCAAAAATTAAGAGCTATGTATAAGCATGTCATCAAGTTCCTATACAGTGACGTACAGAACTAGTTAACAAACCGCATATTGTGTGCAATGTATTTATTAATAACATATTTATTAGCTAAAAAGTTATGGGAATATGAGCTCTCAATGAAGTATTGGAAATATTGTTTAGGACCTGTGCAGTATACAGCTAATTTAACTGTCATATATATTTTTATATATATACTATAGTTCTATAAATATATTAAAGATGTTTGAAATACATATAAACTATAAAATATATCTTTTTAAAAGTAGGCTTTATCGTTTATACACATTAAAATTTCCAAGTAGTGGACTTGTAGGATTTTTAGCGTCACCTGTCTCTGTCTGTGCTTCAGTGAAGCTTGTCAGGCACAGAGTGTACACAATACAACTGCGATATAAAATGTATACGCTTTCATCCACTCTCATTGTATACAGAGCCAGTCTATGACATTGTGTACTCTTTTTTCTCCCTTTCCTTTAGTCCAGCACATATGCCAGTGGTTACAGAAGAAATACTAATCATATTTTTCTGATTTTTAGTGATCGTAATTTCAGCCTTCATGCTTCTACTGCAATATTTGTAAAATAACCTTTTTCTTTCCTAAGAACCTTAGGAACTCAAGGGGCACTGTAAGTAAGGATTCGTGCTTGTTTCCATATGTAGCATCAACTGCAGGTAATATATGTACACTTGTGCCAACCATTTTTCCATCTCCTATCCCAAACTCTTCAGTTGAGGTGACCTCTGAAATGCCTGCTACAGTGAGTGATGGAGTTAATGAGATCCAGCGACACCATGACCCTGACCCCTTCATGGCCTTGGTTTCACTCATCCATCTTCCTAGCCCCACAGGCTGTGATGTGCCGTGTGGAGACAGGATTAAACAAGTGTGAATAAACAAGTTCAAAGCTTTCTGTCATGGCTGCCAACAGAGAACATCAGGAAAATGAGACATTAATAACCCAGTGCCGGGGAGGCATGTTCTTTTGCCATAGGAACACCTGGGAAAAGTACCACGTTCTGTGCGATCTGATTTTTGCAAGCCAGGAAAAGTTTACTTAAGACTCCTGTGACGGGTGCAAGGTTTGGCATGCCATTCTTCTAATCATGGAGCTGGCAGCAATCAGATCAGAGGTAGAATGTATCATCCAGAAAGGTGCTGAAAAGGTTGCTGCAAAAGCAGAATCCTTTGCTTGTATCGTGTGTTATCATGGACCCTCATTTATCAGAAGTGATCAGAGGGTATTTTTGTGGGTTTTGTGTCATCTGTAATATTTAGAAGAAAACACAGTCTAAGATGTATTGCCAAGATTATTGTCTTAAGGAAAATCTTACAAGAGGAGTATTGTACTTTGTCATAACCAAAACTTTTTTGCTATAGTAAGATTTCAGATCGAATCTGTATCTGTGGATAAGGTGCTGAGATAAGGTATGCTTTTCTGATTGTGACAGTAGTTTAGTGTCTGTCTTCTCTTTGTCAAGACACTCTACACTGTGGCACTTTTTGATCAGTTGGCTAGGTGGTGATTAAATACATTGATTTAGTTCAATGAGTCAGAGCTGTTGTGGTGGGTAGGAAATTGCTGATGGATTATCAGTTTCTTCACCTCTGACATCTGGCCTTAGCATAGTTCATAACACATTTGAGAATTCATAACACATTTGCCTGAGCAATAACATGTTCAGCTACCTGTGTGGTCACGGATCTAGGTACTGGGAACGTTGTATTCAGATTAGATAGGAAAATGTCACAGAAATTAGAAGGGCATCATCTTTTTTTGATGATAAAACCACTCTTTAGTACCAACTACTAAAGAGTATGCTAGGCTCAATAGCAAGTTTAGTAAGTTACAAAGCTGCAATCCACTGGTATTTCTCTTTTCCTGGAGTGTTTCAAGAAATAAAAGTGCTTTTCAGATTTGGAGGAATTTGGGGTTTAGAATAGCTGGACACAAGTCAGAAAATATGTCATGATTTTTGAAGTCTAAAACTAGCAAGTTTATACTGAAAGAGGTATCTTCTTAGGGATAGATATCTTTTTCACTACTGTTATACAGTAAATCATAATATGTTACTGACTGACAGCCTATTAAATATTAGGTTTTTTCCAGAGTCCAATCCTGAAATTACTGTCAGTTGGAAAGGGTGCATTGCTGTACTTTTAGGTTACAAAAATGTGAGAGTTCTTATATTGAAATTTGTGACAAAACAGAAGGTTGCCCAAGAAATCTAGTGAATGAAGAGGAAAGATCATTTTAGACACCTGAGCACTGTCAAGGTTAGCAAAGTAACAGTGCTTGTCATGATAGGAAGTCATTCCTCCAAGAATTCCTCCAATATTTGAGATGTGGTTTCTTTTTGAACTGTAGAGATTTCAACTCTTCCTCTTGTGGGAGTATTACTCTGCTGGTTTGTCTACTTGATTGCTGAACAGAAGATCCCTAGAGATTCAGGGAGCACTTGTGCCCTCTCTGTTCTGATCTTTAGAATATGAATTGCCATTTTTTTCTACCTATTTTTCCATGCTTTCTTTTAGCATTACCTATCCCTATAGCATCTTCCCACCAAATCCTTTTCAAGTAGGGGGCATGGGGTGTATTTGTATTCAATAACCAGATATCCAATGGTTCTTTTATCAGTTAATTCTTTCCTTCCACAGAAAAAAATTGCTGCAACGTGGGAATGGGTAGTCAAACCAACTCCTCCACTTTAGCTTGTTGTTTTACTGAAAAACTCTTGTGTTTCTCATTTGAGTTATACACTTCATGAATGGAGTTGATTTTTCTACTAGGTGTGCTACCTGTTGTGTAAAATAATAATAGAGGAGGAAGATGAGAGAAAAAGTGGTAAATGACTAGAATGAAAAAAGGAAGGGAAAAAATTTGCTAGTAAAAGGTAAGTAAGGCCCAATGGTAAGATTTTTCTTATTTCTATCTTGTAGCATCTTCTAATTTTTTTATCCTTTTGGAGAGAGAAAAACTAAAGTTGTAATTTCCTCCTGATGGCGTATCTTTATTTTCAGCAAATAGTCAAAATATAAAACAAGATTAGAAGCCCTGAGTAAAAGGGAGATACCATCTCCTATTACAGAAGCAACATAATGTGCGGAGCTATATTGGAAGACAGTAGTTACAGGACATCGACTGTATTCCCCTTCTTCATGATATATCAAAGTTCACTGGAGAGACACTTGCAATAGTTGCATTTATTGACCTTATTTTAAGGATGCTGCTATCCTGTAACTTTAAGTTTACTATCTTTACTACCTTTCCCTGATAATGTATGCACCTTGAGCATTAAGCAATACTTAAATGCCATTTTAAAGAGTTTGAATTGTTATTTCTTCCTTAAGGTATGCTTTGTAGTCTTTATAATGAAAGGATAAGAGATATAGTGTTGTGATGTGCAGTGATATTCCATACTGGAATTGGACATTAGCCTTGGCTAAATTTACTGCTGCTGAAGTGGAACCCAGTGACAGAGTGCATATTTAACAGCTGCACAAGGGTTGTAATGTGAGTGTGCTGTCCGACTGTTGCCATCTCAAATATAGAATTTTCCTTGGGAAATGCTTGCAAATGGTAAGTTCAACATGCCATAGGTGACTTGCAGATAAGTGTCATTAAAAAAGCTGGAAGGTTTATACCATATCTTAAGTCTACTTATTTAGAAGTTGACGAGTTATTGGTGCTCCTATCCTAAGATGTTTGTTTTCACAAAGTTGTGTGTACCTACAAAGACTGATCTTGGTGTTAGAAAGCGACATACAAAGCTCAGTCCTTCCAGCAGATGATTTTAATCTAATTTCTGTAAGAACTTTACTAAAGGAAATAAACCCATTTTTTATAAATAACAGAAAGAGCACCGGCTTCTTGGCCCAAATATCAGATACACATCATGTCTATAAAAGAAATACAGAAGGAATAATGGACATGATTGCTTCAGAAACAAGTTAAACAAATGACAGTTCCAAATTATTGTATATCAGGAAAATTATGAAAACTAGCAGGAAAAAAGAATAAATGAATTAAATTTATCTAATACTCTTCTGCCATGTTGACCTCAAAGATACAATTGAGCATAATGATGTATGTACAATAGTAGTGAAGTGAAATCTAACATTAGTGAGGAAATTTCAAGTTCATTTATTGTTGTTATTCTTCTCTAGACAACACAAGTAGAGTAAGATTTCATTGAATGTGGCTTTGAGTAAATATTACTTTAAATATATAACTCATTGGACTTCATGATGAGAGGGAGATTTTAGAGAAGTGTTACTTTTATTGCACTTTAAATGATGAAACTTCTGTGTTGGCATACCAGGTATTAACAAATGTCTTTATAGAAGCAAAATTATTTTACTTTTGTAGTGGGCTAATAGTCATGTTTAAGGTTAAAGGAGTCATAACTTTTAATTCTTAATCTAGTAAGTTTTATTTGTGGGACCTTAAGAGCGTATTTCTTTTCCTTTCCTCTTTTTTAGAATTTCAAGTATCTAATTTCTGTCCTTTTAAATCACAAACAACTTTAGGATCCATTTAATATAACGATTCTGTAGAGACATCTTTTAATTCCAAATAGTTTACAAGGATGACATTTGAAACTTTTAATGTCATATGCAGCCAAAGGGAAAAGATGCTTTGAGACAAGGCAAAATGATTGATTTTTTTTTTTTCCAGAGGATTAAATGACAGTTTTATTAGTAGTACTAAAATAAAAGTCAGACCCAAACCTTACAGTCATTGTTGCTATCAGTTAACCAATGAATGAATCTTGTTCAAGCTCTTAAGTTCTTTCAGGGGTTTAAAATGCTGTCACTATGAAAATAAATTTGACTTAAAGCTTTGTAGAATAGACTGAAAAACCAAAATTTCTTATTTTTATTCAGTTTATAATGTCCATTGCAGAAGTATTTACTAGTGTATGTTTTGATTTTGATTCCATCTTGAATATTTTGTTTAGTTTTGGGTACCACAGTATAAACAGAATGTCAAGCTACTGGAGAGTGTCCAGAGGGGGCCACAAAGCTGACGAAGGGTCTAGTGGAGAAATCATATGAGGAGAGGCTGAAGTCATTTGATCTGTTCAGCCTGGAGAAGAGACTGAGGGGGGACCATCTACTGTTTCCTCACAAAGGAAGGAGGAGTAGCAGGTGCTAATCTCTTCTCACTAGTGACTGATGATGGGACTCGAGGGAATGGCAGGAAGATGTATCATGGGAGGCTTGAGTTGGAGATTAGGAAGACATTCTTCACCCACCTGGTGGTGGAGCACTGGAACAGCTCCCCAGGGCAACAGTCACAGCACCAAGCCTGACAATTTTCAAGAAGCATTTGGACTGTGCTCGCAGTAACATGGTGTGATTGTTGTATGCAGGAACAGGAGTTGTACTCGATCCTTGTGGGTCCCTTCCAACTCAGGTCATTCTATGATCTATGATTTCCTCCTTTTAGCTAATAGTCCTTCCAGGTTTTGATTAGAAATGGTGAGAATGTGCTATGTTTCAGTTCTTTCTTCTTCTGGAGACTTTTATGTATTACCACCCTAATTTACAAATTGTTAGCCAATACTTTTATCTCATAAGAGTTTGTGAGGCTAGGTATACTGCTGATGTGAAATGCTAAAATAATGCTAGTGTGGTAGGTAGCTGTGAGACATTTTGTTCCAGTTGATCTAAGAGCACTGTTCTCCAATTGCGTATGATTAGTGTTTCACCACATTCGCAGCTTTGTACACAAGTTGTTTCAGCCCAGAGAGACTTAACATGCATATGGCTGCTTATTTTCTTACATTTTGGCAAAGGTACCTTAGTTTCAACTGCCTCCTTGACTTTTCTTTTGATTAGTGTTTCGAATATATTGCAAGGGGAAAAATGGTAGGACAACATTAATCTCAAGGGGATTATCCCAAAGTGTGTAAGAATGTATGCAGTACTTGAAATGAAATGACTTTTAACCCAAGTTTGACATTTGACTTGTTTTAGAGTTGATAATATCCTTTTGAGGTCTCTGCCTTATAATCAACCTCATTAATTCTTGTGACTACTCTTGTTTCTTTTTATTGACACATAAGGTATATTATTTTAGAAAATGAATTCCAGTTCTTTGTCACAATTCCCTGTTATAAAAATGATGTAAGGTTAAACTACACATAGGCTTATAATATGACAATGGTTCTGCTCCTTCACTGGGGGAAGCATGCAGGAATTATCAAGTTAGACCCTAGAATTTGCATCAATTGTTGTGATGTCAAAGCTGCCATATTAATATTCTTAGTTTTCCATTTCAGTGGTTAAGCATAATGCAGATCAATCTAATGAGGTTTTAGGTACACTAAGTACTTCTTGCTTTTACAGTTGTATGGACTTGAGTCAAAAATAAGCTTTTAAAACCATGTAGTCATAACTGATAAAAAACTTGTATTTTTAAACAAAAGGAGAGTTTAAACGAGGAAGAAATTAAGTACATAAGATTTGTCTAATATTCTTAAAACTGAACACACTGTCTTTGTATTGAGAAATGGTGTTTAAATCTTTATAAATGTAGAGAGTTTGTTTTGACCAAGTTTTTAACGTAGCTTTGGGTGGGCCAAAGAATGAAAATTGTTACAGAAGAGAACTATCTTTAACATTTTTTGGGGTAGACACTGCTCACTACTCTAATATCTGTGTGTATGAATGTATTTTCCCACCTAACTACTAAGAGGAAAAATAAGAAGGCTTCCTAAAAATGATTGCAGTACTTAGATTGTTAGATTCAGAGCTGTAAAAACAAAGCCCTCCCAAATTTATGCCTTCCAGAAGGGTGATTTTTTTTATATTAGACTACCTTATATATTAGTATTTATGTTAGTCCTTCAATATACTGTGTTTTACTAATATTACAAACATTAAGTATATGAAAAAAAATTCTTGTGACTTCTCATCCTGACAACACAATGATCTGGTGGACTAATGTCACAAACTATGTCTGGTGGATTTAAATTGAGTATGACTGGCTTGTATTTTCTTTTTCCTAACTCTTCTCCACCTTACTCGTCCTCAATCTGGTATAAGCCTGCATTTCTTGCGTTCTATATATGCAGCATAGACAGTTACAGACCTTTTTGTGGTGGTCACCAGCTGGGAGCCATAGGAAATTGTTTACTTGTAAATGGTGGAGGTTTTTTTCAATATAATAAAATCTGAAGAGGAATCAGCAATCAAGAATCAAGCTCTGCCTCCTAAATGTAAACCATGAGCAATTTTAATGAATAAACCGGCCTATATTTCTATTTTAGTAGTTTTAAAGAAATTTAAGCACTCTATTTCCTTATGAGTCCCTGTGGAGGTGCTTTTGAACAGAAGAAATTATAGTTTTTAGACACTATGGGAATATTGGTTTGGGTTTGGTTTTTTTTAATAATTTTTTCCTGTTTTCTCTAGGGTTCTAGTTTGCTGCTACACATTTTAGTTATGGAATAAGATAGTATTGGTCTATTTTAAGATAATTAACAATTTTAAAGACTATTTCCTAAACTTCATTTCAGTAAGTGGCAGGTGTGTAAAGATAAACCTGAAGAACTTATTTTGGCACTGTATGGCATGTATGTTTGACAACTAATACAGTGTGATTTCTATCAGCTGACAATTCTTTCCGTAGCATCTTTGAAATGAACTAGTCTAGGAATCTTGGACTATCTTTAACAAATTTAGTTGTGGGTGAAAGTTCAGTTAAAGAAAACTTAAAAGCACGTGGAAAGCAGGAAGATGGGTGACTTGTGCTTCTGATTTTCTGTTTCTGGGTTTTTCTGTCTTTTGATTGGCATGCATGTTTGAGAGGCGTTCATGGCTCCTATCATACCAGATCTAGGTTGCTCATAGAAATATCAAGTCTTGTCTGGTTTGCAAGGGTGCTTAGGTATGCTTGCATGACCAATTTTAGGTTGCAAACCACCACGTGAATAGCCTAGGTTAGCAGAAGCAGGATAGCTTCATTTGTTATGTAAAAATGTAGATTTTTCTTGATTTGGGTATGATAGAGACACATTTGCCTGTATTAGTGCAGTTGTTTTGGACAATGTAAAGTGAAGTATTTAGTACATCTGTGTGTGGGTATTATATGTAAATCTCATGTACACATATATGTAAGTAGATAAAAGTTGGCCTGTCACACCTAAATTCTGCTTTATTTTAGGGGTGTGTAATTTTATGACCACGTACATAGTTTTCTGATGGACTACAGTCTGAGGCCCAAAATGGATGGTGCTTAGCCATTTTTTGTGCCTTTCTTGTTCAATGTTTTGCTCACACTTCAGTTGCTTTGTATTGCTAAAGTCTCAATTGTGTATGATGGTATATTTTTTCCTCTTTAAAGTTTTTAATGCTTATCTTGAGTACAAGAACTAGGACTAGAAAAATTTTCCAGACATAGAACAAAGACATGGCTGCCTTGTGACTTCAGCAATACTGGCCAAATAGGCCATGGCAAACGTAGAGTGTGAGTCTTTCAGAACAACACGACAATTCTTTGTCCTTCTGTGACTCTCGTGTAAGTTCTGACTTGTCCAGGAGATGGAAGAAGTGTGACTTGATTTTATGATCATTTAACATAACAAGCAAAGAGTGAAGGAGGACAGTGAAATTTGAACAGATCACTAATTCTGTCACTGCTCTGACTTATTCTATTAAATACTCAGGCTTACAGTCTGGACCTGAAGACAGGTCAGTAAATTTTCATTCATTTGAAAGGGTCTTTGCAACAGATTCCAGAGGACTAAAGGTTCTGTAGGAAGTAAGTAGGTAGTCACTACTTGGTGAGACCATATTGTAGTAAAATTTTATAAAGAAATAATACAAGTAGTAATGAACTAATTCCTTTCTGTAATAACTTACTTAGCATAGGTTTCTTTCTCTTCTGGAGTAGTTTTCTGTGTTTGTAAGGAAGAAATAAAATCTAAATTGACTTCATAGTATTCTAACAAGCAGGCTAATGAATATTTTTTTTCCTACAGCATGTAAATACGAGCTGAAGTACTTTGTTAGACCATGGTCTCCCTGTACCTGTTCTTTTCACGTCATGCATCTTTCATCTATCTCTCTAAGTACAAACAGTGTAATCTATTATTTGTATCTACATTTACTTTTATACGCACAGAGCCAGTGAACGCTGATAAGTTATCCATAGATTACCCCAGAGAATCCAATGCACATTAAGAGCCTTGTAGAACTTCAGGAACTCCCATTTAATAATAAGTAAAACTCAAAGAAATGCATAGATATTTCCGAGACTTAATCTTCTGAAGGTTCCTATTTTCACTTGAACTGATTTTTTTCATTTTTCAGGTAGGAAGGTGATTTTAGCTTCAGCTTGCCTAAAATAGCTGATGTTAATGAATTTCATCTTTAACTTTTTCTTTTTTCTACATTTCACATTTTATCTGCTATGTCTAAAACTTGTAAAAGTTAGTTCCTTAAAACAAAAATGCAGCTTAAGCTGTACCTTGATTCTGGGGGCAGAAGTTTATGTGTACCTATGTATTTAACATGAGTGCATTTTTGTTTGTATACCAATGTTTTTAATTTAAAATGCTGAAGAATACTCATATCAATCAGCTGCTCAGATTATTTCCTTTTCTTAACCATAATGTGTACTGTTTGGGATTGTTATAGTTCAGCAAAGAAAACGCACAGTGCTTACATAGTAATGAAACAAATACTTCAGTATTTTTAGGAAAAGAATGCCATTTGCTTTTTTACCACCTAATGAATAAAAATACAGATGTATGAAGCCACTTTTACGATCACTGAATATCACTTGATACTCATCCTCTGTAGAGATTTGATCCTTGGCGTGGATTTCAGCAGCTCTAAAGCAAAAGAACAAAAAGACAAAACCCTTTGAAAACACGTAGTGGCAAATTACTCTTTTATGAAGCCTTACCAGGGTCATAAAAGTTGACAGTATGACCAATGTGTGTCATGGAGACACTTGGTCACATTTAGCCAAGTGACATAGCATTATTCAACCTCAGCACAGCAAGTAAAGTATTCATTTAAAAATTTGTCTATAGTCTCTGAAAAAAAGAAATTCTGAAGACCACCATGAAGATAAAGTAAAGCTTCCTCTTGTGTATGCAGCTTCCAGCCATTGTACACATTTGACCCCCAAATGACAAAATAAATGAAAGCTGCTCTTCAAAGTAATGCAATCAGTTCAAAAATATTGTGCTAATAAAGTTATAAATTCTAATTGAAAGATTTATGGCAATCCATTTAGTTGTTACTAGGTTATTTGTGACAGACAGATGCAGAGTAACCTGATTAGAGTCAGCATTGTGATGACTTGTAACTGCAGAGGGGAATAAAGCTTTAAACCATTGTCATAGCCCATTCTCTGAGATGCATTTGGAAGCTGATTTAAAGAAAATATATGACTGTCAAATCTAGGTTTGCAGCTGCCTCAGAAAAGCTGGCCCAAAGAAAGTGCTAAAATGACAGGCAGATCTTTCTTTACGTAAGTTTTAATTCATAACAATTTTGCAGATAGATTTAAAAAGCATTCTATTGAAACACTCTTTGATTTAAAATTAGTTTTCCCATTCATTTTACATTTAATAGGAAAAGCAGTCTTAATTCAGTTAATAAAAGAAATGCTGTTAAGTTTATTCTTTTGGATTTGATAAACTTTATGAAAATATACCACCTACATGGACATACCCTTAAACAATGTCAACTCAGTGCTCTTGCATCTGTATAGTTTTAATTGAAGGACCTTAACCTTATTGGAACCAAATAGAAGTTTTATGGATTCTACAAGAAGAAGGAAGCTAGCTGTTGTCTGATACCACCTCCTAGATTTCATACCTAAAAATAGACATTTTTTTTTGCTTTCTTCAAGACATGTTCTTGTAGTGACACTCTTCAAATCATTCTACAAGTGAGAATTAATTCAGTTTTGTGTTTGATTTGTTTGACCTATTTATCATAAGCAGCATTAATTGATGAAAGTATGCAGTTTAATGTAATCAGGAATAAAATGTTTCAAGTTTTTGAATAATATTGTAGTAATGTATTGCAAAGTGATTCTTAGACCTAACTTCAGTGCATTTGAATGCTTTGGCACAATAAAGCAATAAATGACCCAAGCTCAGGTTTATTGGCAAGTGCTAGTCTTAACCATTCTGATTAATACAGGTCTTTTCCTGTAATATGTCAATTTATGTTGCATTTGAAGTTAAAATCAAAATAGATGTAGTCATTACAACTGTGAAAGGGGACTATTTTGACAGAACTGCTTTTGTATTGAGAGTTAAATGATATTATGGTTCTAACCTCATAGAATAGTATGCTTTACTTGCTGGCATTCATTTAATAAACTCTTTCTCTAATGCTGTAGAAAGAAATACTAATTTTACCAGAACATCTGAACACAGAAGGTGGTCTGTAAATCTGATCAATGAATGGATTATTAAATTCTGTTTTTATATAGAGTAGGGAGATTTCTTTGTCCTGTTAGTATTGATTAGTAAGTGTATTCAAATTGTAGGAAATGCCAAACAGGAAGCATTGTAAGATGTATGTCTATATTGATGTATTTTTTTAAATATGTGTATGTTTCTGTGTGGTACTTATGTATTTACTAAATTCCAGATTATTAGTATCATTTTACGATTATCTACTCTTTTTTTTTCCCAAGAGAAGACCGCTTTCTGTTGTCTGTCACCTTACCAAGTTGTGATCACTTCATCAGAAGAAGCCATGTTTGACTCTGCTTTCAGGATGACGACTTCTGAGTGCTGTGATGGGGAAACCAAAGGGAAGAAACAGGGCAGAAACTTTTGCCCCTTTCTAAACATCAGATTTTTGTGAACCAAGTTCATCAGAATACCTTTTACCAATGTCCTTCCTAAATTCTGGAAGAATTTTGGAACAGATTACAAATGGTATCTAGATGCTTAAGACCAGAGACCTGTGAGTTAGAAATTTCCCTTTCACCTTGCCATCAAAATCCATTTCAAAAATCACTGTTTACAGGTGTGAATTAATAGATTCTGAAACTCTAAGCAGTTAGGTACTCAGTGTTTCATCAGTGTTATGTGTGTTCAAGCAAGGGTGATCAAGGTATTCCCAGCAATTTTGACTTTTGAAGCTTACTTCTAATGGTGTTTGTTTGAAGCTCAGCAGTCTGGAATGGTTGAATAATTTCCAAACTGATGGAGAGAGCGGTTGAGGTGGTCAAAGGTGCAAGATAGATGTAATATGTCTCATGGATATTACTGATGTGTCTTAGGTTTCTGGGGGGACTAGCATCAGCACATTTTGGAAACTGTCAGAACTTCTATTTTTAATTTACAAGTCTTTATTTGAAAATATTTCTTTTATCATACGTAGCAAAATCATTATGATTAAAGCTATCAGTACAGCTTTGTGTAGAGGCATTAGAACTGATTTTCTGCTATCTAGGAATACTAGTGTTACCCACAAAGTATTCTTGTATAGGAGCAAAAAAAAACCCAGAGCTTGTAATCTCTTTTCAGTTAACTTTTATTCAGCTGGAATGTGACCCTACCATAAAAGTGAAAACTCCAAATAGACTGTTTAAGAACTGTAAAAATGAAATTTGCTATTTTTCAAGCCTTCTCCACTTTGGAATTTGTAGTGAAACACAGAATTGCAATAATATGGAATAAATACAAAAATTCTTTAACATTCTTTGGTGTTAATATGTTACGCAGACTGTTGATGTAGTTTTAAGATTAGTGAACAAGATCATAAGCTGATGTGCATGGACTCTGTATCATTTACTTCACTTAAATTTTGGCCGTATGCCTGCATGTCGGATGACCTGGCCTACTGTACTGTTGCTAATAAAAGCTATGGTGAAACTTTATTGCATCTGTAGCAGTTAAAGTGATCCTGGAAGGTGCTGGTACACAACTTCCATTAATTCCAGTGATTCCAACTTTGAAAGATCAAACCAAGCATCTTTTATATGCACAAATTCCCCCTCAGTTCAAACACGCAATATCTCCAGTCCCAGGTTCCCTATTAGCATTGGTTAAATCTAGTTCGAAATCTCATACTTAAAAACCAGTGATATACTCAAAATGCAGGATAACCATGTGCTATTTTAACTCAAAATAGAAACTCTGTTTTGGCAGTTCTCGTCTTAAATGCATGTTTTCCATCACTACTCTGTCTTTACTTTCTTGCCTTCTATTCTCTTAAGTAGTGTTTTTGAAGACTCACTTTTGATTCACTGCTATTGATGACTCTATAATATGGAAAACATTTCTTAAGTGAAGAAAGACTTTTTGCAAACTAGATTTGGGGTTACTTTTAATATGTGGTTGAGGTATGTAACAATCTAAGTCATTCCTTGTTAATTCTCAGAGTCACTGAGATGCTGATGAACTGAAGATGGTTGTTCTGGAAAGTCTCAAGTGTTTGTCTCTGGTTTATGCCATTGCTGTGCTGTTTCGAGAGAGATGCAGAAATGCTGTGAAGGACATATTGTGTTGTTCACATGTCTGTCTGTCAACACTTCAGGGACTTTTTCAGTACTCTTTTTTTCTTACTCCTTGCCCTGCTCAAACCATGACTTGCTTGCTAAGATTTTCATAAGATAATCATTTAATAGCAACTCTGAGCCAGAGACAAAAGGAAAGATAGTTCAAGAGCTCATTGCTAATTTTTTTCCTAGCATAATCAAATCAGTATAGCTCTCCAGCCAGGACTTAAAACCCTTAATAAGTCACTATATTCAATTAAGAGGAATTGATTTTCTTCTACTGTGGTTCATAGCGATTATGACAAATATGGTATCTGCTGCTCACTTCCCAGTCTTCCCTGCTAGTGTCTTGTTTGCAAGGTTGGCAGGTAAACGAGCCAGAGAGATGATGCAGTGTCATTAACTGCAGTTGGTGTCAGCACTCTGACAGCTGTGGAATTGAGTGGTTCTATAGATCAGAGCAGAAGCCAGTTGCGAGGATCTTGCACAGCAATTACGTACTTCTGACAACACTACTGACAGCCTTAAATGCAGGAAATGAAGGGACAGTAATTTGTAATTGCAACTAGGAGGGCAAGTTGAAATGGTAGTGGTGTGGTGGCATGATACAGGCAGTAGCTGTTAGCCAACATTAAAGCAAGTGGGAAAAGGGAAAGGGAGAGCTCTCAAGCTGCCACGTTTCAAAAATAAAGCAACATCGACCTTCTCTTTAGTGGATATATTTGTTGACAAGTTTACCTATATGTTTGCATTACCTAATCTTATTGGCAGTAGAAAATTTAATTTACTTGAATTAATATAGTTTTTGGAGAGGCAGAGGGATTGAGAGGGGAATTAGGTAAATGTCAGTGCTGTTCAAGATAATTTTGGGTATGGTCACGTAAACCCCTGAACATTTATATGCCTTTATGTATGTTTAGTTCTATGTGCTATTGGGAGTGCAGTCAAACAACAAAACAAAGCATTATATCTCTCTGAATTTTTTTCTTTCCCTGTCATGGTGACAACAACATGTATCTGAACAGCTTTTCTTCTAGATGCCCTCAAGTTTAGAGTCCATAGCAGATGCAGGTGAACTTCGGGAAGAAGCGAACCAGTCACATGGTTCAGCTCATTCCTGTTTAATTTCACCTCCTGTAAAAAATTCAATTACAGTAAAAAATAAGTAAAAACATAGCAGGTTTTTTTTTTCCCCCCAGAAATGTTACCTAACCCATATCTGGGCATATACTTAAGAAGCTTTACTTTCAAGACTATTTAATCACCTTGTTTTTGAGCAAGGAAAACTAAATGATCGTTTCATTGTTGAATTATATAATCTGAGTAAGACAAAATTTTCAAAATCAATATGATCGTGTATTTTGACATCATGCATAACCCAAGCCACCACTTCTGTAGTAGGATCAATAACTTGTGGCTGGAAATATATATGCTCTTTTTTTTCAGAGTATGAATTTGGCCCATGTTATCCTGAATTAATACTGAATCCTGTGTAGAGCGAAAAAGCTTTCACGTGAGGGAAATCATATCCCCTGTAAACTGTTTTAATATTGAGATGTCTCAAAGATAAAGTGACTGCTTCATAAATTTTAGTTATTTGGTTCTGGTTAGACTTCAGTTCATGTTTCTTTTTAATTCCATACAAAATGAATATTCTGCAGAGGAAAACGTTTTGATGCCCATACCATGTGGAATTTCTGAGATGTCATATGTCTTCTAAATATTGCAGCTGTTTCATGTAGTTGACATTTTCTTTACCTGCATAGCTATGTGGAATGTTAGTAAAATGAGATTCAAATTGCCAGGTGCTAGCTCATACTGTATAAGTACAGCTTTCAAGCACTGATTAGTTGACAGTGTGATGGTTTTGAAGTGCCTGAAATCTACAGCCTTTGGATCCAGAGGCAGTTTTAAGGGAAGCAAGACAGATTAAAATTCTTCAAGTTTCAGAATATTCTGAGAAATTTTCTTAGTTAATTAAAAAAAAAAAACAAAACCAAAAAACCTCCCCAAACCCCAGTTACTTCCACTTCAGTAACTTATTCCCTTCTTTAGCTGTGTTTGCGATTTGAATTTTCCTAGACCCGACTTCCAGCCATGAAATAATGAAATTCTGAAGTGGGAATGTCACCCTAACGAAAAGCCTTGAAAAAATTGCAACTTGTTTATGCCTTTTCTTAGATAGGTCTAGCACCTTGAATTTTTTAAGTATTACTTTGTAAATGGTAATTTTCAAACTTCAAGTTATTCTTACATTCCTTTTGTGAAAACTGACTAATTTTTTTTTTAGTGCACTTTAAAAGTGTGGATAGTAATATTGGGCAAAGTAACACAGGATTGGCAGTTACATACTGGGTAGACATCTCTGCTGCTATTCTCTTACATCCAGAGATCTTTTTAGTAATTTTTAGCTGCACTGTTAAATCAGGAGCTTGTGTTCCCTTGGTTATTTCCCTTTCCTCTAGGATATAATTTTCCATTCCGTTATTGTGGGGATTTTGTTTTGAAAACTGATCTTACTATAAATCTTAAACTGTGCCCAGTATAACAAGCAGTGCTTATTTGTGTAGATTGCTTACCACTTCATTATCCAGTAATGCATGTTGTCTGGAAATTGGATTAGTAGTGACCTTATATTTTCTTCTCGATTACTGACAGATATTGAGTTGTTTTGAGGGTGTGAACCAATGCCAGCATGACTCCACTAGGAACCTGCTTTTTTCATCGGTGATTCCCTAGTGATATCTCTTTTCCTGGATTTATCAATTACCAGTTTCAAATCCACTTAGTGTGTGCCAGGTTTAATTTGCATGGTGCTAATTTCCTAATGTAAATATATGGTCAGGTGCTTCGCTGCCTATATGTCTTTCCTATGAAAATGTGTCAATCATAATATAGTGAGATGTGATATAGTCATCAGCCTCCTTCTGAACAGCAGGTTCATAGCTTTTATTCTGGATTCTTAGACCTTTTTTTTTTTTTTTAAGCAATCTTGACTTCGTAGTGTAACTTTGGCTTCAAGGGTGTTTTCTGTTGGTTTTGCTTTTGAGTGTTCAGTGCTGTTATTCTATAAGAGAAGCAAGACTGCTGAAGCATGTCTATAAAACCTGGTTATTGTGAACTAGAAAGTGCACTTATCAGCTATGAGAATGTTTCCTGATTTAAAATGGAATTAAGTTCTTCAGTAGATTCCTTTCTTAGGGCTTTATCTGATTGTGTTTATTTTGGTATTTAGTAGTAAAGGAGATAAAGATTTGATTTATATAAATTACTATTTTGACCCTAAAATTATCTGCTTAAATAAAACTTTCTTATGGCCTATAAAATGTTCTTGTTCAGGTTCTCTGTACATTGTTTTGGCTCATGCAATTTGGAAATGTTGGAATGTATTTAAAGCCCTTGGGAACCCAAGGTTACACGAATATAAGGGAAGCTTTTTTCTCTATCTCTCTGAACAGTACTTGGAGGATACAGAATGTCCCTGAGCAAAACTATTTGCCATCTAGGAAACCTGCCCGTGACAGTGTATGACCTCAATTGTCACCTATTTTTTATGTATTTCAGTCTTCATGCTTAGTGTATTCCTCCTCTTTTCATCATCATAAAGAGAATATATGTTTTATTTGCTAGAATTTCTGTAAGTGATTGGTTAAGAGCACATTATAGTATAGAGATGATTGCATTGCCAGTACTTCACTTAAATAAACATGCTTTTCTCTGAAAATGTTAGCTAAAATGTAAACCTCATCTCAGAATAAAAAATCCAATGTGTTTAAGTAGAATTGCTCTCTTAATACTTAGTTTTGGTTTTATATTATAGGTCTTTTAGAGTCTAATAGTTCCCTGATAATTTCCCTCTCTTTGTTCAGAAATCCAGTAGCCAACTAGAGTGAATATCAAGAGTTAACATTCCTCCCCCTTCCCATGGAATTTATAGTAGGAGGACAATAGTGTCTGTAAGCATCATATGTAAGATATAGCTAGGAGGCACTGATTTTGCTTTTAGAGAGAAAATGCCCTAGTCACCTAGAGCTCCAGGGTATGCTAACGAGTGAATACCTCGCTTTTTTGTATAAAAGCAAAAATTTTTTTTGTAGAAGGTTATATTTATGTCAGAAAACCGTTTCACACATATGAATGCTAAAAGTGGTAATAGGTATAATATTACAAAAAGCAGTAGCTTTTAAGGGTTATTGGGGTTTTATTTTGTTTGGTTGTTTTTTTTCTTGAGTCTAATGTGAAACAAGATAGAGAATTTCTTTACCACTTGATCATCCTAAGCAAAACACTATAGTTGAGTTACAAGCTCTCCACAATGAGTTCAGAGTAGTAAAATGCACTCTTCAGTCTAATATAAAAAATGCTGCTACTAAAATAAGTCATGTGCTTAATAGAATAACAAAGGAGTTGAAGGAATGAGTGAAGAACATAACTGGGTGGTGGAAATCAACAAAGATCCTTTCAGACTTTGCTGTTTACTGGGTGCTTTCTATGAGCTCATCTGATAATGTAAGTGAAGCATAGAAATCTCAGTGGACACTTGATGATTGTTCATGATACTTCCTACATCATTAGAATTTTGAATAGGAACAATTGAGGATATAATTAATTAGTTTATGTTAGTAAAGTGCTCTGTAAATACTATCTATTATAAAATAAACTGACAGTATAGTCTGGAAAAATTGTACAAGCATCCTCATTACTGTAAATCATTTTGTTTGCTAACAGAGTTGTGCTTGTTATTAAGGAGAATTTATAACTGATGAAGGGTTCAAAAGTGACCTGGAGCCTTAAGTCTTTAATTTATCAGAGGAGCAAGACAGTGATGACAGAAAAAAAAAGAAATGTTGTGGTGCTTCCAGTGCATCTTAACCTTGACCTAGAGGAGACATCTCTGGGTATGATCAGGTAATTCTTGCTCCATGCCCTGCAATTCATGACCTTTCTGTTACGATTATCAATAAGGATATCCATTATTCTCTGCTGAAACTTGGACTTTATTAGTATTACCTGTAATTTATATCTTACCAAGGCCTAGAAAAATGGCTTTGTCACATTGTAAACAATGTAAAGGCACAAAAAAAGACCATCTCTGTCCCAGAAACTTACATTTGAACTCTTATGTTGTAGACATTGGCACTTTTACAGATGACTGTAAATCAGATTTCCTTGTGAGGCATTCAGGTTATTGGGAGTTGAATTGTTTGTTACTAAAACTTGAGTGCTATGGTTAGTGTGTTTTTGAAATTTTTTCCTCTTTTAAAGCCAGTTTTACTCATATTTCAGTTTAAATTATTACTGCACAGCAAGTCACTAATATAGTATAATTACAAAAATCTGTGATAGTGCCAATGTGCAACTACAGGACAAAACTTTCTTTGGCATTCCTCTTGCTCTGGTGGTTTTAAAAATCCCAACTGCAAATCTTTGCAGTTTTCTTATTTTGTCATAAAGCTTGATAGCAGCAGCAGCCTTTCTCAGATTGCTTTTCTTTGCTTGTTTTTTAATAATTATGAAAAAAATGCCAATTACTTTCCAATCAAGGCAGATTCTGACAGTCTTTTATGTGGAGGAATATAGCTATAGCTGATGTACTTGTCAACATTTAAAAAGATAAAAATTCGGAGTACTTCTTTACTTTCTCATGACCAGATGGAAGTCCAAATCAAACAGAAAACTGGGAAAGGAGGAGTGGTTCAAATACATAGCCTTTGTCAGCAGCATATATATTATGTTGTAAAATATTTCTCTTTCAGTTCCAGGAATGAGCATTAATATCCAGGTTATTAAACATGTGTTTTCAGTACATTTTACACTCTAGAAGCATTCAAATGCCCCAGTTAAAAAAAATCCTCGTAGAGAGTTTTACCTGAATGCCGTTGAATAAAATGCATGCCTAATTGAGAAGCTAGTTCTGATTTAAAAAGCAAACAAACTAAACATAGAAAATGTAGGAAAAATCAATAAAAACGTTCTTCTGCTTCTTAGTATTCATTGTAAGTGAAGAGTAAGTGCCATTGTGTTGTTGATGCATAAATATAATAATATCAGACCTCAAAACATGCAGTATTTATTATTAGAAAAGGTACAAGATTAGGTTTTCATGTAAAAGTGTGCTGGTTTGCTATTAAATACCATGTCCACTCTTCTTTATGAGCTACTGAAATCCACCTTAGGCTAATAATAAATCCGCAAGCAAGAATATAGTCAGGTCTCTGTTCTATAATACACCATTGTGCAAAAATATCCATGTTGACTACTGAATGGGCTTCCTCAGTAACTGTAGGCAGTATATGTTCTGCAGTGAATAAATATGATTAATTAGCACCGGTCTGAAAAGTCAGTTATGGCTGTTACTAATTTTGGAATAAAATTGATGTTGTCATATTGGAAAACGTGTTTGTTTGGACTAAGTCTTGTCAGTATATCTCCAACTTTGCTTTGGAGGCTTGTTTCCAGAGTCTGTAGGTTACATAAATTTCTTTCATTGATATGTTGATTGTGAGCATCTGAAATTCTGAGTAGCTGCAATAGTAATTTAGTAAAAAACCCATCAGTCAAATGAAGGACAGAAGGAACAAACTGATGGGTAGGAGAAAAAGAGAAAAAATGAAGTGGTGGTAAATTTAAGTTTTTGCTTATGATTGGTTGTTGAAGCTCTAATATAGATATTCTGGAAGGTGGTAAAGCAGGAAGACTTTGCATTGCTTTGTGGAGACTTGATACTTAGCTCCATATTCCTCTTCCCCTACTTGAACCCTTCCCAGATGTTGACCGATTAAGCTGGAAGTGTGGTGGGAGAAAGAGTGAATGGTTCTTACAGGATTTCTTAAACCCAGCAGGTTCTTACATCTGCTTATCCTCTTGAGAGCATTACTTTGTGATCCTGTATCTAAATCAATATAGTCCCTGTGTGTGACTGTTGAGGGACTTAAAATGCTTGGTGTTTCCAGGTGATTATTTATTAAGTAGAGGCTTTAGTAGCAAAGCTGTGCTGCTTTCTGAATCTGGAATGGACAACACTGAAAAAGTACTTCGTGAAAAGAAGGAACTAAATGAATTCTTGGAAGCACAAACAACATAAAAATGTGGACTTTATGCTTTTTATTCTTAATGTTCCTAGCCTATATTTACTAAATCTTTACCCTTTCAACTGGATCACACGATGTAGTTTTTAAGTTATCAGTGACATATAGAAAAACTTTTTTTTTACGAAGATCAGTATCAGAAATGTATGGATATATATATATAGGTTGTATTTATGCATTGATGCACTTGAATCAGAAAACAGAAAGTAAATTCCTCTTTCAAGTTCTGAGCTTGATAAAAGACTTTGTGTCACTCAGTAAGTTTCAAAGACACTGAAATAGAAGAAGTGGCTGTAGATGTTGGTATATTAATGATAGCAATCCTCACAAATCATCTTGAAAATACACCTTTGGAGACCTAAGGAAAAAGAGAAGGGAAGCCTCTGTTTGTAGAAATGTGTACAATTTCAGCTTTTGTATAAAATACAAAGCGTTATTGGATTTGATGGTCTTTGATTTCATCATTGCAGAAATTATAAATAACCCTTTCAATCATTCACCTTCTGTAGTATATGGATAAATACAGTCAAACACTTGCCTGGCAATACAGAGGTTTTTTTTTTGACACTTTTTTCCACGTGAGTTATTCATTATGGTAATGGTACTTTGTGATGTGCAGTTTCTGGATTTATGACCCATTCTCGATAAGCGTGAATCCAGCCTGCATGTGCATCTTTGATAAGGTTCTAATTGGATAGCAGTGACCTTTCTGAATGTAATTCTAGGAGGAAGATTAAAAAGCAGTCCAGAAAGTGACAGGTTTGGGACAATAACATATGAATTCAGCTCTGCTGGCAGGCGTGAGATGTAAGCCGTGATAAATTAGAGGCAGGCCAAACAGGCTTCCTGAATGATTGCTCATTTCTACTGCAGCCTTGGGTAAAATCCCATGAGTAGCACCAATGGTGCCATATTTTTCCTGTATTTCAAATTCAGTGTTTACTGATCTTGCATGCTACAAATAATACAGTAAAGTTTCAGAAGAAACTGAGGAAAGCCTGATAAGCATTACATGTCTGAATGATACTGCGCCTTTGTGTGCTAGGGATGTCATAGTGTTGTCCTCATTCAACTACTTGGTAACAACCTGTTTATGCTTGCTACTTCTTGATGCCTTTCTGCTCTAATGAAACTACTTTTGAAAAAGAGGTCAGTTTCATCCAGTGTCTGATTAAATAGATTACAAATGGAAACTGAAATTAGTCAGCTTACCTCTTCGTGCATCCTTTTAGTTTTCCTTTAAAATAAGAAAACTACAAAGCTGAGTTACAGAACTTATTCTATATGCATGCTTACAGGATTAAGGTAATGTGGGAATGCTCTAGAAATAAAACCTTTGGAAAAAAAGTTGCAAATTTTATCGGAAGTTTGATAGTTATGTTAAATTGGCAATTATGCAGAACAGTCATAAGATGCTTCCCATATTGAAAGACACGCTTTATTTCTGAACAAAATATAGATATATTTTAGTTGTCTTTCTATACCTGAATTACTATTTCTACATTATATTTGTGGAGAAAACTTGGTAATATAAAGCAGTGGAAGAAGGCAACAGAAAACTGTATTCCCGGTTCTATGTTAATTTTTCAGGTTTGGGGTTTTTATGTTATGTAAATTACAAGTGCTTATTTTGTATTTTAAAGTTTTGAATTTTTTAATCACGTTGTCCTGGTGTTTACAGTTTCTGAGAATGGACAGTTAGAACTAATTGGGTGCAGTAGTTAAGTCCTTCTCTACCTTGGTGGTTCAAGTCTGTATGAGTTGAACTCTAGTATTCTAAAACAGATCTTTTCAAGTAAAACTATCATATGTGGTGTGATAGCATGCAAAGTTTGGTAACTGTTTCATAGTAATTCAGAACAGTGAGGTAAAAGTGGTTGTTACTTCCTGAATACATGGCTGAAAAGAAGATTTTATTAAAACTAAAGAGGTGTGCAGAAAAACAGTAGTACTTCTTGCTGTTATAAATTTATGCTGTTGCACTAGGTTTGGTACAGTTTTCTGTAGTGACTTCAGGCATTTCAGCTAATTTTTCTTGTTATCATATCATACCAATTGTTTTGTGTAGGATTGTAGCTGAAATCTCTGATAGAAAAAAACGCCACTTATATGCTTTGTTACTGGAGGATTTCATTTTATATGGAAAACTGATAAGATACACAGACCTATTTCTTTTATTAGAAAGTTTTCACACTTAATCATCTCTGCACAAGTATAGACAACAACACTTGTGGGTGAATGCTTCCTGATTTGCATTAGCAATTTTGCTGATGAGAAACAGAGTCTATGTTCCAGATTCTTGTTGGTTTTCTAGCCCCAGTGCTTTAATGTTCTGCATGGAAAGGCAGCATTGGTCCCCCATAGGCAAACTCCCATGCTGCTGTTCTGTAGAGCGCCAGGAAAATCAAAGAGCCACCTACTGACCCTACCTATTGTCTGGCCTTGTCGCCTTCTATCAGTAGCATGCCACAATCAGCAAGCTACATGTGTACCTCTTGCTTGCTTGGGGTTTGGCAGACCCTGTCCCTTGCACCTGTTTGCTTATGCATGAGCTGTGCATGTTTGAATCCAAATAGCTGACGGAGAAGGAAGGCGAAGGGGGAGGGAGTGAGGGAGGGAAGTCACTGTCAGGCGCTTTTCATTAGGCTACTTGGAGGAACCAAGGCACAATGATGCTGTTGAGGTAAAGGAAGCATTGGTGGAGTCCACCAGTGTACTATAAAATTTAGAATTTTAATATATGTGAACAGTTGATCATGGCATATCAGTAAATAAACTGTCTGATGAAAGGCACCTGATTTTTCTACTTATTTTAATTCTCAGCTGTGATCTCTGATGAGAAAGGACTGGGCAATTTGTGGATAATGGGAGAATCTCTGTTTTTCTTGGACAGATCCTTACTGTATTATAAGAGCTGATAAAAGTGCTATTCAGCCTGAGTAAGGATGACAAAATCTAGCTTGTTATCTGCTAACAAATCTAATCTATCCAGTCTGCTGAGTCTTGCTGTCATATATTTACATTTGTTACAGAGGAATGTCCTCTTGATTTTTCACTACTGTTGGTAGGAGTTGCATTTAACCTTGGTCACCAAATGCTTTTTAGTTTTTTTGTTACCTGTTTCTTATACAGAATCTCCTATACTAGTATGTGGGAGCACAAACACAAGCAAACAGAATCCACATGCTTCTGTATATTTCTTGTTTTCAGTCTTTTGAGAAAAGTACAGGAAAAGCTTGTTCCAGTTCAACTCAGTAAAAGTGGGTGCAGTGCCACATTCTTGCTTTCTCATTCACACCTGTCCAGAGAGAATGGACTGTGCTCCCCTAGGCACAGAGATCAAACACCTTCTCTCAGGTGCAACATTTTTGGTCCTTTTCCCACGTATTTCTTTTGTTCTTGCTTCGAGCTGTGCTTTAAAAATCATAGTTTGCCTCAAAACACTAGATAATGTTTAACTTGGCTTCTGTTACTCATGATATAACTTTGTTGAGGTGAGGGTGACTGCCTGCAAGTGATAGGAACATAATCTCTTCTAGAGTTAAATAATCAAGTGCTGTGGAATAAGGCTCTTCAATAATTAGATATTATCCATATTAGCTAATGTATAGCCTTGTATAGTGGATATGTCAAGTAATTTTGCCATAATTCAGAATATACCTGGGTAACTTTGGTTCCCAGATAATGCAACTCCTATGCTTGTATAGGCTTTGTTAATGCCAACGACTTAAATTCCTAAAGCTTAAGTCTTTTATGTGTAGTCCCTCAGAGGGAGATAGGAATCTAAATGGCTTTGAGAACATTAGTCCTGTGTGATTGTTCCCTTTGAAATGGGCTTTAGCATTCAAGATTACTTTTGCAATGTAGCTTTTCCTCAAAGGACCTGTGAAGGTATGGAACTATAGAAGAACAGGTGAAATTGAAAGTTGTCAAATTTCTTCAACTTAGAGCTACTATAAACTTACCTTCCTTATCAATGGAATTTTCTATCACTCCTTTATCTTCCCCTCTTTTTTTTTTCAGTGTTTTCTTTATATCTTGATGAGAACCAAAACAAATTTAATATGACAAAATTTTATGTTCCTATGAAATATGAATGTTTGCTTCTTTTATATGGAGAATGGTCTTCAGTGTGGTTTCCAAAATGAAGTCCTGTTAGTAAATTCCTATTGTTACTTCAAATATTCCTGTAAAACCTTTTCATAAGGTAAATTTTTCATGCTATAAAATGTAATTTCAGTAAGTTCTTTAGTATGTTAAAATGGATTTATTTTATATAATTCATTATTGTATTGGAGAAGGTCCTGGGTTTTTTTCTAGTGAGAACTGAGACAGTGCTTCTAATAAGCTTCTTCCAGTGTGTTTCACCTCTTGGTTTTTGTCTCATACAGCTGTTATCTAACAAAAGAGGAAATAAAAAGGAAGAACAGGATGCATTCCTGTGGTCTATTTTGCACATTCAGCTATGGTAGAAAAAATGTGATCAGTCCTGCAGTAAGTAGACTAGCATTTGCAATTGAATATGTATGATGAATTCCAGGAAGACTCCACCTCTTTCTTGTGTTGCCCAACAAAATCTTAGAGCTGTTGTCTTTCTGCACCCCACACAGTCTGAACAAAGGAACACTTTTGAACTTTGCATACGGAGTTCCAGTGTTTGGGCAGAAGGCAGTACATCTGCAGGCTCTTGCATGACTGATTTCCTGTTAGCAACACATTTTACTGCCATTTAAATAAGAACTTATAATAATAGCTGTAAAGTTGCCAGATGGTTAGACTGTTGAGTTTTAAGACCTATAAGTTTAGAAATATTTAGATTTTTAAAAATTTTCCTGTCGTCTTGAGCACAAACACATTTAGATTTTTTTCAGTCAGTACTTGCCACAAAAGTTTTTTAGGTCCTTGTGCCTGCCCGTTTAATACAGTTTTCTGTCAGTTTTTTTTTTCCTTTAACAGCTATTTTGGTCAGATTGATTGTATACTGAAGGAGTGGCTATACAATAACTCAACTCAAAGGCATGGGTCTAGAACTCCCTTTGAATTCAGTGGTAATAATGGCATATTATCAGTATTGTGATCCCTTCCCAGTGGAACAACTACATACAAAACCAATTACTTGCATGAACTCCCAAAGGGAACATTTAAATCCTGGCAAGTTTAAAAATTCCAGGGCTTACTTTTGCTGTCTTTACACCACATGCAGCCCTCTGAGGCACATTGCATAAGTTCATCTTTATGAACTTATGCAATGTGCCTCAGAGGACCGTATGTTTGTCCTCTGTGGCACCCTTACCAGTGCTACACAGATTGGGGGAGTTCTTGGAGATAGTTTATGTATGAAGTTATCCATGAATCTCCACTAGCCTAAACAAATAAGTTTGAAAAGCTTCAGAATTGGAGCAGAACCACAATATTCCTCTGTACATTTGGGGTACAATTCCAAAGGATATTGCATTTAAGAAAAAGTTAGACTTCAGGTTATGAAGATATTGTATGGGTTTGTTTTAAAACATTCTTCCACCTGGTTTTGTTTCATTTTTCTGTTTTAAAACCAAATACTCTCATTTGGGTAGGTTTGATTATTTTTTTAATTTTATTTTTAGCCAGAATACTTTGAGCCCACGTAACCAGTTTTTGTAAGTTTAAATCCTTTGCTAGGTTTTACAAATAATAGGTGTAAGTAACCTTATCTTCTGCAGTTTTATTGATAGTTAACATTCAGCTATGTGTCTAGCCATCAAGAAGTACTGCTGAGATTCACAGGAGGTGCAAAGACTGGTACATCTTTTTACTCCTACTGCGGAGCAAGAGTGGTATATACAATTCATTAGGACTTCAGCTTCTATAGTCTGGCATTTTTAGGTTTGGTGGGTTTTTTTAATTGTTACTTTAGTAACTAAAAGAAAATTCAATTTAATGGAAATAGAATTACAAAAGAAACACAATCTGGTTTTCTGTTCTAGTAATAGTTGTATTATTAAAATGCAGTTTTTATAGAAGTTATGCAGTAAAGATACTGCCTTTGGACTCTTCTGCGGGGCCTGACTGGGGTTTTCCTTCAAGTTTTGTAAATATTAAACTCATTTTTCCTCTTTGACACTGAAACTTTGTGTTATCAATTTAATTGAGAAAAGTTTTTTTAAATAGTCATATCTTCATTTTTAGATAGATTTTGCTTGTTCAGCTACTGTGTATCTGTGGACTTGTTATCTCAAGAACATAAGACCATAAAGTAACCAAGTATGCAAATGAAGTGTTTGAAAGCCCAGTGAATTTTACATTTTTGTATTGGCAGTAGTATTTATTATAGATTAGCTGTAGTTTCTTTGTGGATTACTTTTCCAGTAAGCTTTGATAGTATTAACATGTTCAGCATATACATAAATGCATTGATGTTCTTCAGTGTAAGATGATGTATTTATCAGGAGTCCAATACTTGTCACGGTGTGCATATTCCCACAGGTCGCTGTTGTTTTATACATCTTTCAATAGATTTCAGTCCTTTACTACGATTACTCATCCTCTAACATCCCTCCCATCCAATTCACAGCTTGAACTTTCTCACCTACCAATATATATGTTTGCTGCCTAAAAAGCAAGCTGTTGAAGGAATGCTTTAAAAAGGATAGATTATTGGCTTGGTTGCATTCAGCTTTGTCACAGACATGAACTGGATAAAGTATTTTGATGACAAAATCTTTCATTTCTACTTTATCTCTTCCCTTGTTGTTTTGTCTGTCAAGTAGTGTTCTCCGTTCTCATTTTTCTTCACATTCTGCATATTCTTTTTGTAGCTTAATCACATCAACTATGGTTAGATAATTTGTGAAATAACAGGGAACCACAAAAAAACCAAGAAAGCAAGGGGAAGATGCTTTCCCAGGAAAATGTCAAAATTGGATAATTCCCTTTCTGTCTCTTATCTGTCTGCTTTTTTTTCCCTCCCCCCCTTCACTGGATGTATAATTACCTCATTGTTTCAGTAATGTGAAATAAAAATTAGATGCAAGAAAAAAATCTAAATAGAAGGACTCTAAATGCTTTTTCAAAATGAAGAATTTAACTAAAGCACTCTAAAGTCCCCCGCTGGGCTCAGGCAAGCTGAAATTAATTCAAGAAGGCAGATAAAAATTTTAACCAGCCCGAATGGAGATGATGGATGTGACAGCTCTCAGTTAAAATGTCTTTTAGTCGCAAATGCATGCATATTAGTCAAGTGATGTGACTCTCTCTCCTGGGTGAGAAAAGATCAACCAATGACCATTTGCCTTGAGAACAAAAGGAAATGTAGAAGATTACAATATAGAAAATAAGAAAAAATAAGTTAACTTAATCTTTCTATATGTAACCCTGTACATATGTATATATATATATATACACACGTGTGTATGAAAGAGGTAGCTTAAAAGATCTTGTGGGTGATGGGAAGTAATTTATGCTGAAGTTTGTTTTTTTTACAGAAAAAGTTGAGGTATATGTTTTTGATGCACACACACTGTGTTTTAGAAGTTTTCCTCTTTTAAAAGATATTTTTGGCTCCTTTACTGAGGAGACTGAGGAGATATGCGGTCAAATGCAAGGAGAATTTCTTTAAGGATCATCCAAAGATGCAGTCCATTGTGACAGAAATATATAGCAACATAAATGGACCTTTAACAAAAGAAATTACCTGCAAAGAAAACACTTTAAAACATCTTGCTTGGTTTACCACATGATTTTTTTTAAGTAATTATTTAGGAGCATATGCTATCAAGGCACAGTAGCTCCCAGTTAGAGCTGCCCAGGTAATTGAATTTCAGTATTATTCTTATTTTAACCCACTATAATCAAATTGTATTATCATAATTTTGTTATTCGGATGCAGCTCTTACTGTGTACCTCAATAACATTCAAGGCCGCATCTGGAAATTACTATTCTTCAGTGCAGTGGGAGGGTAGGAGTAGAGGCACCAGAATACCTTTCAAATAATACTTGGTTGCAAAATAAGACATATTTCCAACCACCGTTATAGAGGGAATTCTACTAAAAGGTTAATGGTTGAGATCTCAAAACTAATTGGGCATTTGGGATAGCTACTTTTGGTATCTTTCTATGTGAGAAAGTGCATAAATTAATCCTCAATATCTTAGTTTTAATAGTCAGTCTAGAAAAGGTTTATTTTGTTTTCCGTTGTGACATTTTTAAATGTCCTGTTCAGCACACTCCATTGTAGTATTTCAGTTAAGAGAAGAGGTATTCATTAAAAGAGTTTCAACTATTGAGCAAAGTACTCTAAAACAGGGTCAGAGGGGTAGGGACTCTAAAACGCTGACCTGTTCAGAAATAAACTGCAATTCAGCAAGCCTGTGTCAAGCTACTCATTAACATTTTAACAAGGGTTGAATAGCACAACAACCTTATTACAGCAATGTATTTGTATATGTTTGCTCATCAGCTTTTTTTTATAACTCTTCTTTGTGGTTGCTTTGACAATAATGTTTATAATGTTTTAAAGGTCGATCGGCGCTATTATAAGCTATTTTCTTGAGAGACTTAGAAGAGGAACATATGCTGCATTTTTTTAAATTAAAAAAAGCAAACAAACGTGTTATGGGTTATTGTTTTTTCTTTGTTCTGATACGTAGTGCAAATGTGTACTCTGAAGATCAGTGTAAATCACCTTTTTTACTAAAGATACAAATTTTCAGGTTTTATCGGTGTCTTCACAAAGGTCTGTTTTGTCACGGTTTGGCAAGATACTAGTTTGCAAATGGATGTAATTTCAGTTCCCTGCTCTGTCAGTTATCCTACTGACCTTGAGCAAGGCTTCTGCAGCCTTTCTGTGCTTCAATAACCAATCTGTAAGATGAAGGCATTCACTTTTCCCAGCATCATATGGACACTAAATATTAACTGATTTTTTTAGTTAGAATGTGAATACAGTTAATGTACAGCCTTTCTAGGGGAAGAAACCACAGTAATTTCTATAGACTTGTGACTGAGAACTCAGAGTTTGCTGTTGTGTATCTGGAGCTGACTGAGGTCTGGAACCTAGGAAATATGTCTGCATGAGTCTTTCAACTTCGTGTTCCTATTTCGTTCAATAAACTAAATAGTGAAGAAAGACTGTAAGATAAAATAAATGTAGTAAATTGTACCAGAATAACCATAACTTAAGAGTTTAATTGTTTTATTAAGTAAAGTCACTCTTATTTATTGTGCATATCATGTTACATACCAGAATATTGTCTGCCTGTCTTGCTAAGGGGATATATTCATATTTCAGGGATATTGCCCGTAGTGGAGATACTTGTTTGCCTGGCTTTCCAAATTATGTCTATTTGAGATCTTCCTAGTTTATTTCTCTGTCCCCAGCATAGGTTTATTTCAAACGCTAAAAATTATTTTATATGATTATTTGATATGTTGAAAATCCAAATGACACTTTAAAGTGAGTTAGTCTTTATCAAGATTAAAAATACAGCTTAAAGATCTTTAAGACATACATGCCTGCTGAACACAACAATGCTCCTTCAACTGTTACATGTATTGTACTTTGTGGATTCTACCTCCGCAAAAATACAACAAATTATCTTCTATAAATAAATAATTAAAAAAAAAAACCAAAAAAGAGAGACACAACACAGCTATTCTAAAAAGGAATACAGGATGTTTGGTGTGACTCTGCTGGCTTAAGAAAGGCTGAAGAGTTTACTGGACCATATTGAACTTGCTGGTTAGCAACATGTGACTTTGGATGCTGAATGTTTTCCGTTTGTTATTGTGGGACTGCTAGTTCAGAGTGACCAGCTTGTAATGTGTTTGGCACATATGGTGGACTTTTGTGTTCAGAAATAGTGAAAATCAGTAATGTTGGCAGTCATACTGAGAACAAGAACTACACTATGAGCAAATTTGAAACCTATTGTGTAAATGTCTTTTCTTTCATGGTTCTTACTATTAATTCTGGTTCCTCTCTGTGTTAGTTGCTTGTTGGTGTATTAGGATGATGTTCCCTTTATTTCCCCTTAGTGTTATGAATATCATGCTGTAGGGTTTGAAAACATCAAGTTTATATGAGGTGTGGTATCACAGTAGTTTGGGATTTGGAAGGTATTCTAAAATATGGAGTTAATTTCTATATAAATGTACATAGAGTTAACGATTTTCTTGGCCTTGGTTCTAACAAAGTGATCATTTTAAAACTCCTAAACTAGGATGACTTGGGGTGGGGGTGGGGGAGAGAAGTTTTTTTAAATAATTCATATAATTTTATTCCCTGTAGGCAGATCCTCTTTTATATTTTAGCACTTAATTACAAAGAACATGAGTGTGAAATACAAAATTCATGTAAATGGTTTAAATTTTCATTTGGTCTAAGTAAAACCTTACCCTCCCACAGTCTCAATTTAGGGTTCTGCAGCAAACTCCACCTAACTGTATGTGTGTGTATATATATTCTTTTACTTCATTATATATAGGTCTAACAAATTTGTACCAAATTAAGGTATTGAAAAGAAAGAAAACTGCCAGTGGTCTTAAGATCTCCGTAGCACATTTGAACCCTGTATGAGTCAACAGGCCTGCCTGAAGATGACTATTTTCAGAGACAACTGCCTAACTGAGAAAGAACAACTCATGGCTGGTAGAAGACAAAGTATGTAAAGATGAGCCAGCTTCTCAAGAAATGAGTGTGAAAACATTGTTAATGCTATATCAGGCTGAATTAGGATTATTCACTATTCTGTTGTCATTTAGTGATTGATTGGAGTCTAAACCAGTTAAAACAAGATAGACATTTAATCTATTTTTCTCTCTACTGGTATCTTAATTGCCAAAGTGACTTACCTTTAGGGATCAGATTTAGCATGTTGTGGAGATCCATTTACTTTCACACATGGTTTCATTTGTACTTCTAATGTATATATTAAAGTAATGTAGGCAAATTAGTATTAAACTCAGTGCAAGATTCTGGGGAAGGGGAAGGTGATATTTATTTACCAAATGTTTAACCAAGTTGTTTGTATGCACTCACACTTCAAAGGTATGTCCCTTGTGCATGAGACACTAAAACAAGGGATACCGGTTCCTCTTGACTGACAAGAAACTGGTCTTTGGACAGATCTTTGTTCTTAACACAAACACCACATTTCTCGACCTTATTCATGGGAGCAGTGTCATGGGAATAATGTCATTCATTATCAATATAGGCTATCCTTTTAAATTTATTTTCTGCTTTTATTCTGGTGCTAAAACACAAAGATTTCCATTTCTATTTTATTCGTACGAGTCCTGACTTTTTGCTTGTTTGTTTTCTGGTACAAATCTGTACAATAACCTAATAGGAAGGTTATATACTATTGTCTCTACAATAACTCTAATTTTAACTCATTGGAGAATATGGGAAACATTGTCTTCTGTAATGATGGGCTACATACACCTCTCAGCTAGAAATGTGTTGAAGTTGTGATGATAAGTAGGCATTCAAGTGAAACGATGAAGTGGCTGTAATTCAGTATTCCTTTATCAGAAAGTCATTTCAGGTATGAAGAATTTCTCAGAATTTTTAACAGTTAACCTGAGGGTAAATTTGCTATTTGGCGTGTAAATAATATCAGGAAAAGTATTAAAAGATCCTTCTGATGCTTTTAGCACTAATTGTTTTTTCTCAGGTGATATATAGATACTTTGTTACAAGTGTTTTATTGCTATTATCTTCCTTTTCACTGGATTAATCTTGTAAAAGCTTGGAAAGCTAAGGAAGAGATGGATTGTTCTAGATCACTTCTAATCTATCTATCTATTCTGGTTTGACCTGACTGAAACTCTTACTTAAGTTAATGAGTTTTTCTTTTCATCTCAATGACAGCAGGCTGATCTTTAATTATTTAGCAACTTTGTTTTGCCACATGGGACTTTTTAAATCCAGATACTGATACTAATCCATTCCATGTGAAAGTGTGAGGTGTGAATTGAGACTGGTGTCTAAAGGCTTCGTCAATATAAACTCCGATTCAGTGATGGGTGCCCTGCAACAAAGGCTTGTGCTTATCGAAAGAATATTTATTTAAGAATATGAAACTACCAATCAAACAATAGATCGGAAGTTCACAGTTTAAACTCTATTTTTCATTATTGTCTTGGGTTTTTTTTTAAAGTGGGAGTAAACCTTGTGGTTTAAAGAGACCCAGAAATTTGACTCTTCTGTTTGTTGGGATATAGTATTTCTGATCTCAGTTGTGGTAGAGGAAATGATTGTCATGTCGCAGTGGTGAACTGTAGAAGTCTGTATGTCATTTTGGCAAAATCTAGATTATATTTCCATTTGTCTTCTTCGACATTACATTTGCTGAAAGCATTACCCATGAAGGTATTTGTGACAGACTGCAAACAAAATTTTGTGTATTATTGAACATTGATCAAGTGAGTAAACTCATGAAAGGAATACTTAAGAGTTTATCCAAGCTTTTATTTAGGGGAAATATTTTAATTGTACAGAGGCACAGATGGCTTCATAGTGAATGAATGAGTTGTCAGGTATTCTTTCTTCATTATAGAAGGCTTAAAATTTTAATTTACGTTTTTGCCATATTCTGTTATTTCACTAGTCCCATATGGTGAAAATAAATTTGACAAAGTAAACCTTGGTTCTATGTTTGTTGGTTTTGGAGGAAATCAAGATGATAGATTTCAGTTGAAAATTGTAGTGAGCCCTCAACTGCCATACTTACCTATTTACTAAAATGGAAATAAAATACAAGGACAAAACCCAAGTAACATGAAGTTATGTGAAGTTACATATAAAGCTATAATTTTGTCAAATATTGTTCATTTACACAGTAATAGGTAGAATAATAAACATGGGAGTGAATACATTTTATTAACTCATGATTTCCTTTTTACATCTGCTGTTGATTTGGACATACACATAGGCTTATTGTATAACATTTGTTAATTTTTCAGTCATCTGAGGGCATTGTAGATATGCTTTCTAGTTGTGCTCAATTATATTAATAAGGAACTGAAGTACGGGGACTTAATCATCATCCAGTTGCTTACGGAATAAGAATAAAGGCAATATTAATGTGTGGCACAGCATGAAAGGTAGAGCAGATGGTTTTAAGAATCTTATCTGTTCTGCCTTTTGGGTTCTGACATTCAACTCTTCATGTAACTTAGAACACTTGCTGGCTTTTTCATACCGTAAACTTGTTCATGCTATAAGCCTCATTGACCATCTTGAATTGCATCTCAACTTCATGATTTTGGAGATAACCAAGTCCTACAGACTATGGCATTATTTCACCGTTATTCTCCTAACTGAGATGCAACCTACCGATAAACCATTTATGCAGTCAATTATTGGATTATTAAAAACACGAGTAAAAATATTTAAGTATTAGAATATTCTGAATTTTGAAATACTGACACTTACTAGGGAAAGTTGTGCTTGTGTTTAGTGCTCAGAGGTTTTGTGGTCTATGAGAATTTATGCTTTTTCTTATTGCGTTCTGAATACATTTATTGATACTACCTTCAGACAGCATTAAGACAGTGACTGCTTATTTGTCAGTGTAAGAATTATTTCATTTTAAGACAATGAAAGTAATTGAAAAGAATGGAAGTTTTTGGTTTTGAATTTTCTTTGACATTGGTGATGCATGTGTTTTAGTGAGCTTCCATTACCCGTAAAACATACTCAACAGTGCTTTTACTCTTTTCTAAAATCTTAGTTGTCATGAATGTGTCTAGTAACTATTTTTCCTTTCTAAGGGAATAGTTTTTGATGATTCTGTTTTATGGGGACTAAACTTCAATTGTTTAGGTGGCTAGGAAGATAAATAAAATATTATCAGAAGATATTTGGGGAAAAATGCGTCCTATTGAAGCTGACCAAATTGTTGATAGTATTGGCATATACTGGAAAAGTGTTAATTAGTGGAAGATCAATTAGATGACATTGCAGTATCAGTGTTAAAGAGATATTTGACTGACCTGTCCAGCTATGAGGGAAGGTAATACGCAATAGTGTGTTATTGTGCTGTATGTGCTATACTACCAGGAGAAGTCAAATTAGCAGAAGTTTGAGGTATGACAGCCATTCTTTTGTGTTCTTAAATCAATTTCTGCTGTTTATTCAGTTGTACCAGAAGATTTTGGGTCCTTCCAACAATCTAAATAAATTTATTCCTAATTCTTTTAGTTTAATAAAAACATAATTGGTAGCAATATGTGGTTTTGCCTTTAATGTTTTATGACTTGTTATGAAGTTAGTGAGTGGTATGCAGAGAGATGAGCCCACAGTGGGGTCATAAAATGGTAAATTCTCTCCCATGTTCCTCTTAATTTTCTCCTTATGATGATGGTCTATTACTACTTTGAAAGAAAAGCAATATGCTGTCTTATTCAGGCACTCTTAAATAAAACCTAATTTTATTCCTGTAGAGGTTTGCAGCAAATCTTTTTTTTCTACACGTGTATGATCAAATATTTTGTAAATCTTGAAGCAACTTGTGAAGAAAAAAATCCCCCTGGACAGCAGATTATATCACAGTGACTTTAAGAACATTTAAAAATGTGGATTATTAACTAAAAATATTGTTAAATGATTTTGAGTTGTGGATTATTGATAAAACACATTGTGTTCCCTTTGCAGTCATTGTGTTATGTTCAGAAAAATCTCTCCTACCATAGGTTGCAAATTATTGATCCAGTATCAAAGCTAGTGGCCTCTGATTGTTCCTCTGTTTCACCAAATTCTTTCTTTGTAATATATACCTGTAGAGGTAGGGATGTAATGAATTAATCCTACAGAAGTTCATAACCTGTGTTTTATTGTTACAGAATGTGTATAGCAATTATGTTATATGTCATAATTGATTATTGAGATGTCATTAAAAAACATTGTGGTGGGTTAAGTTTGGCTAAAGGGCCAGTTGCCCACCTAGCCTCCCTCTCAGTCACCCTCCTCATTCTCCTCCAGGACTGGGGCAAGCATATAGGTTGAAAAAGCTTATGGGTCAAGTCCAAAACAGGCAGATCTCTTGTCAATTACCAACATGGGCAAACACACTTAACTTGGTGTATTCTAACTGGTATAAGTTATAATAATTTAAGTAGTGAGAAAAAGAGACAAGATATTAAATTAATACCTTCCCCCTGCCTCCCTTTCCAGACCCAACCTCATTCTGTTCCCAACTCCTTTCCCTTCCCCACTCTGCAGTGCAGGGGATATCTGGGATGGGGAGTTATGATAAGTCCATTTGGGCTCCTGTCTGCAGCTCGTTCCTCCGCTCCAGCATGGGTCCTTCCATGAGCTGCAGACTTTCAGGATAAACCTGCTTCTACATGAGCTCTCCTCTGGCTGCATTTCCTTCAGAGCACGTCTACTTGTTTTACCATGATCTCCTCTGTGGGCTGCAGGGGAATCTGGGCTCCAGGAGCATCTCCTCCCCCTCCTCCTCTCACCTAGGTGCTTGCAGGGCTCTTTCACACACTTAGCTCCCCGCTCTGCATCACAAAATTTTCTGCCCTTTGTTACACACATGTTCCCCTCATGCTTTGTAACTGTCTTCTGTCAGGTCTACAACCAATTTACCAATACACAGCTGGTAGAACTACATGATTTTCCAGATTGGTAAAGATGAACTCTACTATGTATATCAATCTCTTATTTTTATTAATTGTGTCAGCAGTTACTGCTTTATCAAGAAATACATTATGATGCCTTGATTCTGAGTTCTGTGTTTTCAAAGGTTTGGAGGAGTTGGGCATGGAATATGTACCCCTTTGGTCTCAGCAAATTCTCTAATAAGGTAACGCTATAATCTGTGTAACTTGTAGCTGAATTTTCTTGAATCCATCAAGGTATTTGGAGTAACTCTGCCATGCATTTTTTGTCTTCTGTAATCTGTTCTCCCTTCTCTTGCTGTATTTTTGGAACCATGCTATACTAGGAGGTTCCATGCTGCAGAATGTTAAGGGAGGACATTTTTCACCTTATGGGGAAAATTTTCTCAGACCTTTGAAGTATTTTCCAGAAGGTTGATGCACTAGCTGTCTTATTCCCAAGTGTTTGTAGATGTAGGCTATTGTTTTGAATTTATTATTACTGGCTCTGTATTCAGAGTAAAAAATGAGAGCTCTGTGCCATTTGGGGGAGGCAGATGATATCAATTTGATGAGTTATTTTGGGTTCAGCACTGATGTTATGTAACTTTTATCTATGTCTTGCTTCATGATTCTGTGTCCTTATACCAAATGAACTGATATTATGGAGCCACTTCTGGAATTTACATCAAAAATCTTAACATATTGATTAAGTTCATGACAAAAAGCTAGATTGTTTCCCAGAGGAAGCATCTGTGTAAGTTAGGAGGAAAATCTAAATTAAAATTTTGTAGTCGCTGAGATAGACTGGTGTAACCGTTAATTTTGAAACTTTTATTGGTATGTAACACTTTATATCTTCCAAAATATTTTGGTGTACGGAGATTTAAGCTTTATTTTTCCCAACATCTATAAACCAGCATAAACAGCCAAAATTGTCTGACCTTGTCTCCTCCTCATGTCTCCCCAGACTTACACTGGTCCCCTCTAGTGTCAGAAAAACTGTATATCCAGAGAGTTAGCCTAGACAGGGTAACTAATCTAGGTTAAAAAGCATCTTTGGTGGGTGAGAACATGTGTGTATTTTAACTAAATTTAGAAGACGTTTGGCCCGATTGCTTTTAACCTGGATTACTCCCTACGCTGGTTCTGAACAGATCACCGAAGTGCTTGTATAGGTCCAAGAGAGGGAAGGATGTGGGCCTGAGAAACTAGAGGGTGCAGGGCACAGAAACTATACTAGGACTGAGGTAAGTGAGACCTGCATTTGACAGTGAGTTTAACTGAGGTGTTGATAAAAACCTGCCTGTAGGCAGGAACGTGCAAAGAGGAGTGGAGAGTCAAGTTTCTTAGAATAAAAAGGTACCCAGTTTGGCCTGAGGGATGGACGCACAAAGGATACTGTAATGCTAAATATGACTTATGTGTTCAATAGGTTAATAAAAGAAGATGAAGTAATAATTAGTATGTTACAGATGAACTGTACATTGGGGAGAGTGGAGGAATGACCTTCTGAAATACATTTCAAATTATTTATATATTTAATCAAAGGTTTAGTGCTCGTTCATCACCATTTTCCACCTGCTGCTTATTCACAGTTTACCTTTTCTCAGCTCCTGTAAATGTCATGAATTCATCAACTTCCCTGTTAAGCCTTTGAAATGCCAGAGAATGGCAGTAGGTATTACTGTGGGGTTTTGGTTAGGCAAGCCCTTTTATCTCTCCTTCCCGCTCATCTTTAAGTTTTCATCCATCTCTTTGAATATTTCTTTCTGCTTTCCAATAGTTTTACTATTAATCATTACTTAGTAGTCACTGTTGCTATAATGACTGTATTGTCAAAGTGCTGGTCAGCCCTGTCATTACCCAGCCAACGCTGAAGTCTTAGCCTGTCCATTGGTGATGAAGTCAAATCTTGGTAAGCAGGATTTTATAGATGTAATTGTTCAGCAACCAAAATAAGATGTGCTGATGTCAAGTGAGATTATTTCTGCAGAATAATTATGCCAGAGTTCTTGGGACTGCCGTTGGTAGAGGTTGCAGGAAAGTATTCTGCAATAAAATTGTGTGTGTTGATGTGTAATAAATGTACCTTTCAATGTTATCCTGAAGCTTCTTGATTTATGTTGTGGTAATGCTACAGATCTACAATACTTACAAGAATCGTAGAATCACAGAATGACCTTAGTTGGAAGGGACCCACAAGGATCATGGAGTCCAACTTCTGTCCCTGCATAAGACCATCCAAAAGTTTACGTCATGTGTCTAAGTGCATTATCCAAATGCTTCTTGAATATTTTCAGGCTTGGCGCCATGATTACTTCTGTCAGGAGCCTGTTCCAGTGCTCCACCACTCTCTGGGAGAAGAAGCTTTTCCTAGTATCCAACCATAACCTCCTTTGTACAGTTCCAACACAGACCACTACACACAGTGTGTTCTCTAGTCCATAATATTACTAGTATTCCTAATTTATTTTAAATTGTATAATAATTATTTCCTTCAAAACCTTCATACTCATTGGTTGTATGCGTTTTTTTAGAGTTCTTATATAATTTTAAAAAGCACGTTACAGAAAATAAGACTGGAGATGGTGTAATGTGTGGAACAAATGAGTGCAGTTGATTCTGAGGGACAATTTGAATAAGAAAAAGCATGTGATTATCAGAAATGTAGTAGAAGGTATACAAAGCGCTTTTAAGCTCTCAGAAGCAACATTATAAAGGATATACTGCAGGTAGTCTGCTCTGAAAATGGAAGTTCCATTTCTGTGAAAAAAACATTTAGAACCCATCTGTTTATATTTCACAGAAGCGACGAGTGCAAGATGTATAAATGATTGAAGATTGTGTGACTTGCAAAGGGCAAAAGTGTGAATGAAACTGTCTTTTACTTCTCTTGGAGAGAGAGTTGCATTTTATAACGCTATGCCTAAAACTACTTCATCTACTGCCAAAAAATTAATTAGAATTAACACACACACACTCTGGAGGTGCAATTTTTAGAGCAGCTTAGGGGAAATAGGGAGAATCTTCATCTCAAAATGGAAGTTAGGTGCTAATGTCTTTGAGTTTTTAAAAGTATCTATTTTTAAGTGCAGAGGGCTCAGTAATAATGTTTTCCTAGTGTACCTCGTATGGAAAGAAAGGGAATGCAAAAAGGAAAGGTGATGTGTGATCCAGTAAAGAAGGTAGGCAAGAAATAAGAATATATCTGTAAAACTGCCATTTCATAATTGCTGGTCAAGAGAAAATGTCTGTGTATGGCCCATTTCTTAGCCACACTAGGTTGCATTTAGCATACTCTTATAGGCACCAAATGCTTGCTGTATAATTATAGCAAGTGACTATAGAAACTCAGCTACTTAAAGAAGCAAATAAATTACACAGCGTATTGGATTTGCATGGCAAGATTTTGGTAGGGCTACAGAGGTGACTTCTGTGAAAAGCTACTAGAAGCTTCCCCATATCCGATAGAGCCAATGCAAGCTGACTCCACGACCAGCCAAGGCCAAGCCAAAAATGATGGTGGTAGTGCCTCTGGGAGAACGTATTTAAGAAGGGGAAAAAAGGTACTGTGAAACTGCAGTTACAGAGGAGGAAGCGGGGCATTAGTTGTTATGATGTTTGTCTTCTGGAACAACCCCTATACATAACTGAGGCCCTGCTTCCCAGGAAGTGGCTGCTGATGAGATAGAGAATAAATCTTTTTTTTTTAATCTTTGCTTCTGTCCATGGCCTTTGCTTGTGCTTTTATTAAACTGCCTTTATCTTGACCCATGAGTTTCTCTGATCTTGTTTTCTCTCCCTGCTATAGCCATCCTGCTGAGGAGGGGGGTGATAGAGTAGCTTGATGGATACCTGGTATCCAGTCAGGGTCAATCTATCAGTCAGGGTTAGACTGATGGTTTTTTTTGTAAACCTATGCAAGTACGTTGACTCTATGCTGAGTTATGCTTTGTCTATAATGTTCTATGAAGCTGTGTAACTTGCAGTGACATGCAGCACAAAATGGTAGCCTGTCAGAAAAACAAACAATTTGCTCTGACACATCACATCATGTATCCAGTAGGTCTGAGAATGTATTACTTTGTACACAAGTATCCTCAAACCTGTGGCAGGTTTTGCATAGAGTTTAGCAGTATTCTTATTTAATATGTTTAAAGGGTATTCCTCATGTAACGAAAATCTACCTGAATACTAAGGCAAAAGAGCCCCATGCAGCATTTTCTTCCTTTGGGTTTCAATGTTGTTTTAAAAAAGTCTTGCATTGAGCTGGTTTTTACTTAGTGTTATCTAATAAGGAATGGATGCTAACTCATCTTTCCTGCTGCATAGGAGCCAAAGTGTGAGGGGAGACAAGAATTTGGAGACTTGGGGAATCTCGTGGGATTGGTTACATGGGAAGTTAATGTGTTTAAATTCTAGTTCTGTTGAGTGACAAACATTGACGTCTTGAAGAAAAGAGCCCTACCTGACCTATTCTCTTTTATTGTGAGTCATATACTTTATCTTGTACTTGTACTGTACATGTTTCTGACAAAACAAAATTAAATGACTTTTTATAAGTCTGAAAAATTGTTTAAAAAAACCCAAAACAAACACACTCAACACTAATATTAAATAGAATAGAATTCAAAGCACACCCTCCATAGTGTCAACAGGCCTTAATGATAACATAGTGCTGCTTCTCTTAAAGAGTTTCATGTCTTATTCAACGTAAATGGTAAAAATGTGGCATTTTAGAACCAATGATGTGTTTTTCTATTGATGCTGTCATAGTACGCAGCTGCTGAAAGAGGAGCTGTTTGTCAGATCCTATTTTCTTCAGTGATTTATCAAACAGTGGCAGTTCATGCATGCAGTATCAGAATGGGAATAAATAACTTGCAGCAATGCATTGAATGGTGTGGTGTTTTATTAATTTTCCACCTACTCTAATGCCATTCAAGGTGTCAAGGATTTTGGGTAGGTTCACCTAAGTATTCAGTATTTTGCAAGCTGCCTGCCTATTTGCAGGAGCAGGACATACGTAATAGGATTATTAATGAGCTAATGGATGACAAAAGCAGAACTATATGTTCCCATTCTTCCTGCTGTAGAAGTTTTACATTCCCCAAAGCACCATCAATGCAGGTTTTTCTCCTACTTTTAAATTTTATATTTTTAACAACAAAAAATATGGTCATTCTAAGAGGGAAAAAATCAATTTAGTAACTCTTTGATAGCTCAAAATTCAAAACTAATTCAAATCTAATTTGTTCACATAGCACCTACTATCACTTATAGCATACAAACGCATGATTTGACATAGTGATGATAAAAAAGTGTTTATGGTTCCGAAGGGTATTGACACTAAAAGCATGAATATACAAGAAGTTCTGTGCATTTCCAGCTGTCATAATAAGACCTGGATGGAAGTCCAGATCTTGGATGTGTTTTAGCTGCCATATTGGGAGAGTGGTATGTGCCTTTAAGTTTTAAAGTTTCTGAGAAGGATTAGTTTTAAGTGTTGTGTGTCTTTGATGGTTTAGGATTTGATGTGGAATTATTACAAAAGGCGAGAGGGAGGGAAGACAAGCGTAAGGAAAGCCAAGTAAAATGCCTGGCACATGATAGACTTTGAAGAGTAGGTGTTGACTGGTGGTAAGGGAATTGGGCAGATTTTCTAATGGGAAATACTGTGAAAGTGTCGTACAATCTGACTGTGGGTGCCTGAATTAATAGGATAGCACCCAGATACTATATAATCAGTCAGTGTTTTCCCTAGAATCTGTCTGCGTAGAGAGGGGAAGGTAATGTTTTAGTTTACATGCAAATTGTACACCCCAGCTTTGTGTATGAGTTTATGAATAAGAGAATATATCAATCTGTAGTTTACTACTTAGGGTGACGTTGGATTTTCCATTAAAATCCTGCTTCATACTCTGAGTTCGGGAGACTATCGCAAGTTCTTCAGCATGAAATGTGTTTTCCAGGGTCTGCTAGAAGGATAGGCAAAAAATAATTGCTGGTCAAGAGAAAATGTCTGTGTATGGCCCATTTCTTAGCCACACTAGGTTGCATTTAGCATACTCTTATAGGCACCAAATGCTTGCTGTATAATTATAGCAAGTGACTATAGAAACTCAGCTACTTAAAGAAGCAAATAAATTACACAGCGTATTGGATTTGCATGGCAAGATTTTGGTAGGGCTACAGAGGTGACTTCTGTGAAAAGCTACTAGAAGCTTCCCCATATCCGATAGAGCCAATGCAAGCTGACTCCACGACCAGCCAAGGCCAAGCCAAAAATGATGGTGGTAGTGCCTCTGGGAGAACGTATTTAAGAAGGGGAAAAAAGGTACTGTGAAACTGCAGTTACAGAGGAGGAAGCGGGGCATTAGTTGTTATGATGTTTGTCTTCTGGAACAACCCCTATACATAACTGAGGCCCTGCTTCCCAGGAAGTGGCTGCTGATGAGATAGAGAATAAATCTTTTTTTTTTAATCTTTGCTTCTGTCCATGGCCTTTGCTTGTGCTTTTATTAAACTGCCTTTATCTTGACCCATGAGTTTCTCTGATCTTGTTTTCTCTCCCTGCTATAGCCATCCTGCTGAGGAGGGGGGTGATAGAGTAGCTTGATGGATACCTGGTATCCAGTCAGGGTCAATCTATCAGTCAGGGTTAGACTGATGGTTTTTTTTGTAAACCTATGCAAGTACGTTGACTCTATGCTGAGTTATGCTTTGTCTATAATGTTCTATGAAGCTGTGTAACTTGCAGTGACATGCAGCACAAAATGGTAGCCTGTCAGAAAAACAAACAATTTGCTCTGACACATCACATCATGTATCCAGTAGGTCTGAGAATGTATTACTTTGTACACAAGTATCCTCAAACCTGTGGCAGGTTTTGCATAGAGTTTAGCAGTATTCTTATTTAATATGTTTAAAGGGTATTCCTCATGTAACGAAAATCTACCTGAATACTAAGGCAAAAGAGCCCCATGCAGCATTTTCTTCCTTTGGGTTTCAATGTTGTTTTAAAAAAGTCTTGCATTGAGCTGGTTTTTACTTAGTGTTATCTAATAAGGAATGGATGCTAACTCATCTTTCCTGCTGCATAGGAGCCAAAGTGTGAGGGGAGACAAGAATTTGGAGACTTGGGGAATCTCGTGGGATTGGTTACATGGGAAGTTAATGTGTTTAAATTCTAGTTCTGTTGAGTGACAAACATTGACGTCTTGAAGAAAAGAGCCCTACCTGACCTATTCTCTTTTATTGTGAGTCATATACTTTATCTTGTACTTGTACTGTACATGTTTCTGACAAAACAAAATTAAATGACTTTTTATAAGTCTGAAAAATTGTTTAAAAAAACCCAAAACAAACACACTCAACACTAATATTAAAGTTTTTCGACTCTATTGTATCAGTTTATATTCTGATGGTTTTATAGACTCATATTTATCTATTTTAGTGGGAAGAATAAGTTTTGAGATTAGATTCTCTTGCAAAAACCCTGACAAAACAAAACCAAAAAAAAATCTTAGAATTGCATATAATTAAGTAAAAAAGCTTCTGTGAATTCCCATAAAACTCTCTGTTCTATTATTTTTTTATTATTTATTAATTGTTGTTCTTTAAATGCCTTTGTAGAAATATACTTAAAAAGTAGCCTTCCTGGTAAGGATTGATAAAATAGGATGACATTGCTATAACCTGTCTACACTTACAATGTTCTAATTCTTTGCCTGCAATGAAAGGGAGATTCTGGCGGTATCATCAGTGTTGCCTATCTTGACTAAAAACTAATTAAGTGACAGGAATGTTTCCTCTGTGGAAATTTAACCTTTCAAAAGTTTTTCATAGTCTTTAAAGGTCACGTTAACTTTAATGACAAGGTTATAGAACAGTTTATGGACAAGTGAAATTGTTAAGAGAACAGATGTTGGAAACAGATGCCATATATATGTTTTTAGCAACAGCTTTTTCTGAGCTGTACTTCTCTACAGCACTGTATCATGAATAATGTGTTGACTCACTCTTAATCCTTTTGCTGTTTCAGTGCAAGCTAGGCTGTATTAGAGTCCAGTAAAATACGTCATCATATGCAAGGGTGAAGCTGGTTAAAGTGGATACACTTATATACCCACTGGGGATTTCTAAAAGACCATCATTTCGTGGCACAGCTGCAAGTGTACTTCTGAAAGATTGAAGTTTGAAGGGAGAAGGAGGTGGATTTTTGATTTTTGTTTCTTGGGCTCAGTCTTACCTCAATCTATTCAAAGGGACTGTTGCAGTGATTTAATACACAAAGTAACTTTCTTGATGGGTTTTTACTGCAGCTGACTGGGTGGAAACTGGGGTGAAATTCCAAGGAGATTTGCAGGAGTTCCAATAGGGGTGACGATTTTCAGCTTTTTGTTTCAGTTTATTCAACTGCAGAATGAGCATAAACCTTTTTAAGGATTAACTAACACTTGTAGAACATTAAACTCAAAGTGCCAAAGAAGTTGACTTTCTTAATGTTGATTCTTTTCTATTATGTCTTTCCCTTTGCCTCATTTTCTATTGTGGGTGTTGGTTTATATGGGCTCATAGAGGCCTTACATAATAACAAAATTTTATAGATTTAACTTAAAGCAATTTTAAAAATAATTTAAGCTAAAGAGAGGGTCCTGTTTAGATTGAATAACATTTTATTTTGTTTACTTTGATGCTTGGTAGACTGAAACAACCGCAATTAAGCCCCTTTATCTGAAAATACAAATGTAGTCTTTCATGTAATCAGGTAATACAAAAAGGGCATCATCTTACTTCAGGAAAAAAAGGAAGAGTATCACTGCAAATGCATAAATCCTAATATTTATACTATTCCTGATATGGCCAATAGTGATTAAGTATAGTACAGAACACCGGCTTTACACTAGGATTTTTTTTGCTCCCAAGAACATACAAGCTTACACATAAGTATATAAGCTGAAATAAAAAATAAGTTTGCAAGTGACGATGTGCAGGTTGACTTCATAAGGCGGCATTCAGTATTTCTTTTTAGGCCATTATGTAGGTGGATTTGATACGAATTCAGAGTGGAAAGCTGAATCTGTAATTGGAACAGTATGTTATGGACTTACAACTAGAAAGACTTGAGTTATGGAGTCTCTAGGCTGGAAGCACCTGCATTTCTAGATGTTTATATCTGCAGGCCTGGTATATCTTACTGATGAAAAGGTGTTTGTTATAGCATATCATAGTTTTGAGATCCCTTTACATGTTTTGTCATACATGTCATAAAAGCAAGGTTCTGGGAGAGTATGGTTAGCAAAAGTATATTTGAGTTGCTCTGAGGTGGAAGAATACTCAATTTCTTAGCTTATTGGTACTTTTTATGTGAATTTGTAATGTTTCCTTCAAATTACGAGCAAGCTTAATATTTTCTTTCTGTGTAATGGTGGTTTTCAGAGTGGAAAATAATAATTTTTGATAACATTTTTGTTCCTATTCCTAAGGATTATCTCTTGTCAACCTGCAATCAAGTTCTGTCTAAACAGTGCTTCAATGAAAACTCCAGACCTGGGATTTTGTTATGATAAAATATTTATTTTAAATTCCCTATAACAGGAAATTCAGGATATTTTATACTCTGCCCATCTTCTACCAAAGTAACAGGTATAGTAGCTACTCTGTAAGGCCAGACATGGTTTGACCTCAGTATTTGCGTGTGCATAATGTCAAGTAGACCTGTTAAGTGTGCTGAATTTATTGACTGTTATTAATGGACCTTCAACACATATTCTGTCTGCTATAGATGTACAGAAACAACAGTCCCTGTTTTGGTATTGTGGAACCAATATAATATAATGCTAAATATTCAGACACTCCATAGGAAGAATTAGTGTTGTCTGTATGTCTAAATACTCAATTTGGAATCAGTTTTTCAGCCAGTACTTTCTAAAATGCTTTCTGGACTCAGTGTTGGGTCCAGTCCTGTTTAATATCTCTATCGATGATCTGGCTGAGGGGATTGAGTGGATCCCTTAGTAAGTTTGTGGATGACACTAAGCTGGGTGGAAGTGTTGATCTGCTTGAGGATAGGGGGGCTCTGCAGAGGGATCTGGACAGGCTGAATCGATGGGCTGAGACTACCAGGATGAGGATCAACAAGACCAAGTGCCAGGTCCTGCACTTGGAACACAACAACCCCATGCAGCATTACAGACTTGGGGAAGAATGGCTGGAGAGCTGCCTGGAGGAGAAGGACCTGGGGGTATTGGTTGACAACCGGCTGAATATGAGCCAGCAGTGTGCCCAAGTGGCCAAGAGGGCCAGTGGCATCTTGGCCTGTATCAGAAATGGTGTGGCCAGAAAGACCAGGGAAGTGATTGTACCCCTGTACTCGGCACTGGTGAGGCCACACCTCGAGTACTGTGTTCAGTTCTGGGCCCCTCACTACAAGAAGGTCATTGATGTTCTGGAGAGCATCCAGAGAAAGCCAGGGAAGCTGGTGAAGGGGCTGGAAAACAAGCCTTATGAGAGGCAGCTGAGGGAAGTGGGGTTGTTTAGCCTGGAGAAAAGAAGGGTGAGGGGTGATTTTACCAATGTCCTCAACTACCTGAAAGTAGGTTGTAGTGAAGTGAGTGTCAGTCTCTTCTTCTCCCAAGCAACAGGTGACAGGACGAGAGGTAATGCCTTCAAGTCGCACCTGGTGACATTCAGATTAGACATCAGGAAAAATTTGTTCAGTGGAAGAGTTATCAGGCACTGGCACAGGCTGCCCACAGAGGTGGCTGAGTTGCCATCCATGGGGGTATTTAAAAGATGGATAGATGAAGTGATCAGGGATATGGTTTAGTAGTGGACAAGTATGGTTGGACTTGGTGATCTCAAAGTTCTTTTTCAACCAAGTGATCTTATGATTCTGTGAAGACTAATTAGCATGAAGGACTCATCTGCAGTACAAAATAAACATTTGTCCATTAGAAGACTGGAAATGCTTCATAATGAAAAAGGGAAACGAAAGAGTACAGTAAAAGTCCATAGCTGTGAAACTGTTAGTATAGCCTATCAGTAAACTCTATCAGTAATCAACAGATTACTCATGAGTTACCTCCCAAAGGTAGAAAAGCCAATCAGGAGAAAGATAAAGGTAGTTTCCTGAGTGCTCATGTTTGTGTCACCCTATTTGCATGGAAATACTGTTAACAGCAGACATCACATTGCCCTAATGAGAGCAGGTGTGTTCTCTCATAGATCCAAGCCAGTTGTGAATGGTAATGAAACCATTCTGTAAATGAGATTTTAAAGGGTGCAATACTTCATCACCGACACTGTTGTCAACGTGCAGACGGCCCTTCCCTCTATTTAGAGTGGAATGTGATTAGTTGCAGATGAAGAGTGATGACAGAATAGAATTCAAAGCACACCCTCCATAGTGTCAACAGGCCTTAATGATAACATAGTGCTGCTTCTCTTAAAGAGTTTCATGTCTTATTCAACGTAAATGGTAAAAATGTGGCATTTTAGAACCAATGATGTGTTTTTCTATTGATGCTGTCATAGTACGCAGCTGCTGAAAGAGGAGCTGTTTGTCAGATCCTATTTTCTTCAGTGATTTATCAAACAGTGGCAGTTCATGCATGCAGTATCAGAATGGGAATAAATAACTTGCAGCAATGCATTGAATGGTGTGGTGTTTTATTAATTTTCCACCTACTCTAATGCCATTCAAGGTGTCAAGGATTTTGGGTAGGTTCACCTAAGTATTCAGTATTTTGCAAGCTGCCTGCCTATTTGCAGGAGCAGGACATACGTAATAGGATTATTAATGAGCTAATGGATGACAAAAGCAGAACTATATGTTCCCATTCTTCCTGCTGTAGAAGTTTTACATTCCCCAAAGCACCATCAATGCAGGTTTTTCTCCTACTTTTAAATTTTATATTTTTAACAACAAAAAATATGGTCATTCTAAGAGGGAAAAAATCAATTTAGTAACTCTTTGATAGCTCAAAATTCAAAACTAATTCAAATCTAATTTGTTCACATAGCACCTACTATCACTTATAGCATACAAACGCATGATTTGACATAGTGATGATAAAAAAGTGTTTATGGTTCCGAAGGGTATTGACACTAAAAGCATGAATATACAAGAAGTTCTGTGCATTTCCAGCTGTCATAATAAGACCTGGATGGAAGTCCAGATCTTGGATGTGTTTTAGCTGCCATATTGGGAGAGTGGTATGTGCCTTTAAGTTTTAAAGTTTCTGAGAAGGATTAGTTTTAAGTGTTGTGTGTCTTTGATGGTTTAGGATTTGATGTGGAATTATTACAAAAGGCGAGAGGGAGGGAAGACAAGCGTAAGGAAAGCCAAGTAAAATGCCTGGCACATGATAGACTTTGAAGAGTAGGTGTTGACTGGTGGTAAGGGAATTGGGCAGATTTTCTAATGGGAAATACTGTGAAAGTGTCGTACAATCTGACTGTGGGTGCCTGAATTAATAGGATAGCACCCAGATACTATATAATCAGTCAGTGTTTTCCCTAGAATCTGTCTGCGTAGAGAGGGGAAGGTAATGTTTTAGTTTACATGCAAATTGTACACCCCAGCTTTGTGTATGAGTTTATGAATAAGAGAATATATCAATCTGTAGTTTACTACTTAGGGTGACGTTGGATTTTCCATTAAAATCCTGCTTCATACTCTGAGTTCGGGAGACTATCGCAAGTTCTTCAGCATGAAATGTGTTTTCCAGGGTCTGCTAGAAGGATAGGCAAAAAATAATTTCTTTTCTTTTGAATCCCTCATCTGCTGTAGCGAGTACTCACAAAAGTTGTTCTAGGGAGGACTATTTAAATAGTCTTAAAGGATAAAAACCTTCAAATTACAGTTTAATAGGAATATGATTGGCCTAAAAATCATAGTTTGCAGTAGATATTTTTGTGATTATTTGGTTTGTTGCTTCATATTCCAATCTTTCAGCCCACCTGACTGAAAGATGAGTTGAATGACACTGTTTTTCACAATGTACTGCTACTTTCTTCAGCCAAAATACATGCAAAACACCAAAAACGCCTTTGGAGGGCACAGTGGTTGAACTCTCCTGTGACAAAGATTATAGTATGCAGCAGGGCTCTTTCTCTCTCTTGAGTTGTAGAAATTGTCATGAGTATAAGTAACGTAAGACCACTATTAATTAGTTTTAAAAACAATTACAGACATGTATAGGTGTGTAATCGTAATTTGCATATGTGTATGTACCAACACATGTAGAACCCCCCTCGAGTATACATTACTCATACATTGTCACAGCAGGATGAATAATCTTTTGTGTGTTTGATTAAGTGTGGTGAGAAGTTTTTCCATTCTTTTTTACTTAACAGCTCATACTTTGGTTGGAGAAATACAGGGAATTGTGATATTTTTTTTCAGTGTGGCATTTGTAACTGCTTTTGAAAAAAGCACTACTTGCTGGTAGTTATCTGTTACATTTTGTTGTGTTTTTATCATGAACCTCAGAAGTGTTCTGCTCTAGAGCATCTTTCTAGTAGTGAGTTCAGAAAATATCACTACATTTGAGATAACGATTTATCAGTTCATGAACAGAATTAATTGATGTGTCTGTGAGCATGAGAAAACCAACTCCAGTATACATAAGGACGGTTCACTATTCCATTAGGCATCTTTATCATTGCCTTTAGCAGAAAACAGGTAAAAGTAAATGCATCAGCAATTTGTCAGTTTCTGAGAGAAACAGGTAATACAGAGGAAGTTTGAGGCTGCTAGTAAGTGATCACAGGATGCCGAGAAAGTAGTTTTCTGGTTAAAGAGTAGCAAGTGTATATTGAAAATGAAACTTGGGATCCTTTGTCTCTAACTACAGCTCTGGGTTGTAGATGGTTGTACGTGGTGAGTATTTTATCAACATAAATTCACAAGATTTTCCATGTGAAACTCTTTTTCTCCCAGAGTAAATCTTCCGTTCAAGTATTCCCATTCAAGGGGCATCAAGGGGAGAAGTTATAAGAAATAAATGTATAGAGAATACATTTTCAGAAATGTGAAGTGAATACTCTTTGCAGATATTTATCATGTAGTTGTACAGTAGCAACATCTTAGCAATGGCTAATGAATAGTTAGATATAACTCTCTTCTGGGCTGAAAGCACCATACTTTCTTTTCTCAGCAGATGATGAAATGCTTAACTTTGACAGTTTCTCAAAAAAATTATGGCCATGCAGACTATTATTAAAGCATCTTATCTGATTGAATGGTTAACGGATTACAAAAGTGAAAGAAAGAGTATTCTGGACTGTGGGAACCTGATAATTACAAGTCTACTTCACATAGTATTGTAGCAGGTGGCCTTTGAAAGAAGTTGGCTTCAGAAAGCCAGTGAAGCATGACTGTCTAGGGCATGCAGGTCCCAGAGGCTTTGAGCTGGTTATTTAGTACTTGGGAAAAAAACCCAAACAACCTGTGTTGGTCATAATAATAATTATGTATTTTGGATTGGATTTTTGTATCTAATATGAGAGTTGTTCCTTGAATCAAAGTGTAAACCCAGCATATGTTATGATGCTTAATTTGCTAATGAAACAACGTAAACCAGCTCAAATATAGACAGATACACAATTGACAAGGAATGCTATTACAGTTAATTTACCAAATACGTTAAGCTTATCAATGAAGCCTTACACAAAAAACTCCTAGCTTACCTCCCCCTGATCTCAATTAACACATCACAAGTATCTGATGATTTGGGGATATGTTAGGAGTCATTTATTTACCTCTTTTCTCCGCTAACCTCAATGCACTAAGATACCTGGGTTCTTATCCAGTTCGGGTGCTGAACTCTGTTTTGAAAGCTCAAATGGGCTGAAAAAAATGCCTATATGTTTTGCTATATAACTCATGTGAATCTCTACTGCACACTTTGGTACACTGGCAGTGAAATGAAGATCATATGCTTTGCTCTGTTGGAGTCACTGTTGGAGTAGGTTACATGCTACCATGAATTTTTCCTTCATAATATTTTTAACTTAATTGATAATTACTGAAGAGATTTGTTACTGAAGGCAGTGGCCTTTTCAAGGGGAGCTGGGAGCAATAGTGTAAAAATTCTATGCAGAATTAGAACAAAAGTCACAAGCAGTTCACAAAGAGTATTGTTTCTGGTGTGTTATAGTTTGTTTAAAAGAAAAAAAATACAGTACCTTGAGAAAAATGAAATATTCCCTTATTTCTGAAAATAATCTTGTATGCCTCTTCATACAATATTTTACTCTTTATTTTTTCTGTAGATTATTTTTTAAATGAAATCTAGATAGAAAACACAACAAACACCCTTGGTCAGTTCCTGTAGTTTTTCCCTTGAGGCTTAAACCCCTTCTAAATCCTGTTGAAAAAAATGTTTGACCAACTTTCTTTATCATGAATGATTTTCAATAATTTCCTTTGGTCAAATAAATCCTTCATACTGTGGTGTACCTGTAAATATTTGCATTAGTAGTTGTATTAATTTCTACTTTGTTTAGTAAAGGCTTTTAGATACCTTTTAGGGTATCTTTAATGGAAAGAAAAAGGAAGATCTGGAAAAGCAGAGTGGAAATATTACTCCTACATCTTGCTAGTTATAACTTCGATGCAATTATATGTCTGGTATGTTGTATTCTTCCACTTGAAAAGAAAGCAGCTCACCTAAGCAGTTCTCCTTAAATGCACATACATAGCTATATGTGTGTAGGAGAACGTTGTGTAATGTTATAAGTAGGTAACTACTCAAACTTACAGTATATATGCTTTTAATCCTTGGCCTCCCCATTCTCTTTATCTGTATTATACGTTAGCTTCATTTCAATTGTTTTAAAGGCATCCAGCACTTTTCTCTATCTTAATACTAACTCACTGGGAATGAAGAACCTGCACAAAAAGCTGCAAATGTAGGTCCCCATTGTAGCAATACCCATGAATATTATACGAGTGAGAAGTGAGCATTCGCACTAGTCAGAAAATATAATAAAAACAGCTGAGGTTTCAGGCAAAGGATTTTCATCACTTATTAATCCACCAACTTATAATAGAGAAAGTGTAACAGAGGAGTGACTTCTATTGCAGTCCAAAGCCCTATGCTCTGCATTTTATAATGCCATATGTTTAAAAAAAAATCTATAATTAATTAACAAAAGTAATTTATTCCTACTGAAATTCTGATTTTGATCAGTGTGCAGTCCCATGCGCATTAATTTCCACTAACATTTGTCTCTCCCCCTACACCTCCATGCATCTGTGTTAAGGGAGCCAAAATTTTAGTCACAATAGGAGATGTTCATAAATACCTCTAGCTTTGAATTTAAATAGAGCTGGTCAAACTACTTTGCAATTAAAAATAAATTCAAAATTAGTCCACTGATTATGAAAGAAGTGTGAGAGAGCAGCCAAGTATGATTTTTCTGAACAAATTAACATTCCTTAATAGTACTATGTATTTGATATTTATTCATGCTGATCTAGGCTGTGACGTGTCATTTATACGTGTGGACTTACGTGGGGAAGGACCGATTTCTCATCAGCCCTCAATACATGCTGCCTGAAGGTCAGAATGCTTAATCTCAGAAGAATACACCAGCAGATTCTCCTTTGATGTTTGGGAAAGGAGTTTTACATGTGCTTTTGGATATATGAGGCACCAAGAAGAGAGAGCTATGAGATTTTAAGAGGGTCCCTCTTACTGGTTCAAAAACTCTAGGTTTTGGTGTGACACAAAGTGCAGATAAAGTGTAAGTTTATGATGCTAATTCAGATTTATCTAAATATTTTTGGTGGGTGAATGTGACAGCAGCAGGCATTGTGCCGTGTTACTCTTTTCACAGTTGGTGTTAAAGTCCACAGCCAGCGTAAACTTCATGTTGTGTACTGTACTAGAATTGGCAGAAATCTGCCTGTGTGTTCATGCTGATCTAGAGAAAAAACATTCTGTGAGCAGGAACATGGACCTGCTATTAATAATTGTAGAACTGTAGTCTCTGCAGCAGCATTTGAAAGAGTTAGAGAATTGCTGATGGATTTGGGGAGATGGAGTAGATGCCATTAGTTTATCATAATTGAACATAATCTTGTTATGGCGTGGCCTTGAAAAGGAATGTGTGTGCTTACTGAAATGAGAAATGAATGTTGGAACTTAAGAGTATTTTGCATTTGCTGGTTCTCAAGGAAAACCAAAAACTAAGAGTTACATCAGAGTTAAGTGTGTATTACTTCTATCATTATTTTTATTTCACTGGCAAACTCTGAATAATAGTTTAGTATCTATTCTTCTTTTAAAAACTCCTGAATTCATAAATAGCTCTTTGTGTGAAGTTTGTCCAAGCTTATTTCTTGAATAAGTGAATTCAAGGTGAAAAATATCTAGACGTGACTATTTTGATTCTTAACTGAAATATATTAACCTATTCTCAAAAGACTGCTTTAAACTTTGTTGGAAAAGGTGTGCTGTGCCTGAGTGCATAACCCTATATTTTTATGTGAACTGATGAAGTTAGAAGGAAGTTTGGGTAGGAAAAAATTCTCTTCCAAAGCTTTATTAACACTGCTAAGTAAAATATCATAAAATTGGATAAGTGTTTCATTTAAACTTTAAACCTTTCTAAAAGGTTTTAATTAGCAATTTAATGAGCAATGCGAAAGAGAATGGGGCTGTGTTTGCTCATTAAATGAAATTAAATTAAATAACACATTTGGTTTTGTAGAGTGTGCTCTTGTTGTGACAAGCCTGAATGTGTTTCTAAGAGGGTTGATTAGCCTTTTGGCCTCTGTGCTTAATATTTTTAGTCATTCTTCTATGGAAGTTCTTGTGTGCCTCCCATCAGGATTATTGGAATTTGGAACCTTATCTATAATTGTCTACCAATAGGGATGACATGATGTCTCTCCGCTGCATTAACTTTATCGTTCCCTGTAAAACATTAACACAGCAAAAATCTGAGCTTGTAAATGAGAACCATGTCTTCATCTTGATCAGAGAAATGAAATTTGAAATTCAAATGAGAAAAGTTAATGAACTTAATGCACAGGCTGGAAAAAGTGTTACAATGTGCCAATTTGGTCTGCCTATGGATGCTTCCAAACATTCCCATTAAGGTATTGATCGTGTCCATTTAGAAAAGTGAAGGGGACAGTGAATTCCCTAATGGTTTACACATTACACTGTACTGTCTAGTTCCAAACAAAGGAAACCTATTATGATAAGCCTTAAATTTCCTTAAAAAATGGAATTTCAGAATGTAACTGATGCTAATATGGTTCTTTAGGAGGCCAAAAGCTGTTGTAGACAGAATGATCAGCCTTTTGTGTTTATCAATATTGGTGCAAATTTAATGTTCCCAAGTTCATACGATGGTGGAGAGTCTTAGCACTGCAAATAATAAGGAGGGTGTCCCATCACGTAAGTGATTGCTGTAGTTTTATAATAAAATTTTATCTGGAGACGTAATGTTGTGATCATGATGATAGTTTGAAATTTCAAATTCATCTCTTTGTACTTTCAAAAAATTTTGTTTCTGCACTGCTTACCAACAGTTGTCAATTTACCTGCTGTCAGTAGTAGGTGATGACACACAGGATGTTCAGGCACACTTCCACATGCACAAAGCTTTATTAGTGGGGCCCGTAGCTGAGAGTATACATCAACTTCAATGTTATCTAAGGGGAAAAAGAACAAACCAAAATAAAAAAAAAACGAGAAAAAAAAAGACAGAGAGGAAGAAGGAAAGTGCTCTTCCTAGTGGCTGTCTTGAAAGAGAAGTGAAATGTGTCCTTTGACAAGTGTCCTCTGTGATGCACCAGGTGATTTTCCCAAGTGATTTTCTCGCAGTAAGTATATGGGCACCCACTCAATTCATAAATGAGTGTTCACATTTGTGATATTGGTAGCAGCGGTGAGAGCATGGGTGATCAGGTGCAGGTCTTGCATATTCGTTGGTGGCTAAGCTTTGTGTGCACAAACATGATAGGAGCCTGCCCATTGGATTTATGATTCATCTCTGCTGTGCTGCGTGTGGTGTCCTAAGGCTCTGAGCTAAAAGACATGAAGGGAATGGTGAAGATACCTTTGTCTGGACGTGCAGTCTAAAAGCCAAGGGGTGGAGACTGATTCAGACATCTGTGCCAGTCAGAAGAAACCACCGTGACAGTGGTCAAAATCTGCTAGTGCAAGACTTGTGAGGAGAAGACCACTTGGGATGGCAGGAAAAGCGCTGCCACAGTATCCTCAGAATGTGTGCTGCTGAAAAGTCACAAAGTTACAGTGAGAGTCAAGCTACATAATGAGAAGTGGAGGGCCTCGGGATTTATGAATGTTGAGGCAATGGGCAGGGTAGTCACACCTCCTGCAGTCTGTGTAGGAGATTTGGTACTGTAATATCCCCAATTGATTTCTAGATGACTTGTGTACAGAGGAGATGTTTATGAATGAGACAGTAACAGCTGCTGACTTAGCGCCTCATGTCAAGTAATACAGTGAAGTACTAATCTACAACTGCAGTTGCAGATTTGTAATTTTGAAGTGAGCCTCCCAATCACTATTTTATTCCTCGCATGCTGAAGAAATTTTGTCTCAGAAGATTCATGTCCCATAAGTTGTAAATAACTGGTCTTCTTATCTTGAAAGATTCTGTGTGCCAGCTTGCAATCATTTTACTGTTTTAACAGGCTAATTGTCTACAATTTTAGGTTACTGAGTAATGTATAAATTGTTGTGGACTTCATGTTTAACAAACTGTTCTGATTGCCAGACAGCATTTTCAGTATGTAAACACAATGTAGTTCAGGCCAGTTTTAACACAATATGCATAAATTTACTCTAAAGCTTGACTATGTATAAATGCAAGTCTACAGGGATAGGTAGTAAAAAAATGTAGTGATTTTAAAAAACATGACTCAATTACGTTATGAAAGAAAATAACATTTAATCCAGAAAATAAATCTGCTAAACTTCATCTGAACTGAAATAAATATTCCAAATTGATGGACGTAAGGCATTTTACATGAAAATAGAGGACTTTACAAAGGCCCCAAAAGCTGCTTCCTACATTTAAGTTTGAAAGATCTGGAAAGTGTTTGAAAGGTAGCTTGTGCTAAATGCAGACCTTGAGCAGCAGCATGCTTGAATGTAGAACAAGTCAGAGTACTATTGATTGGAGTATGGTGGGATAAATGTGTGGCTTCTATCCTTAATGGAAGCTGATTGTTCAGGGACGTGCCAGCAAGGCTGGTCGATTCTTTAGCTGTTGTTTACTGGGGAGGACGATATCAATTTTCCAGAGGGATGATTGGTGGGATGTCAAGGCTGTCACCCTTTTCTTCTCTTCACTGACGGACAGCTGAGTGACAATTACAGTGATGGGACATTGTCTGCATTGGCATATACACCAGAGGATAACTGGCAAACAAAAAAAGGCAGCAGCGCTTTAAAAAAGATATAATCAGCAGTTGTCAGGACTAGTTACATATATGATGTCTGAATAACAAGGCCAGAGTGTCCCGCCTCAGACACTAACATATACTGTACTATGTGTTCCTCAGCCCACATAGAAATTAGCGCTGGGAAGGTTACTGACTGTTGCTAGAAGTCATTTGTAATCTAATTGGGAACTAAACTTTGAAGGACTGTATTTTCATGTGGTTCTCCCTGAGAAAGAAGGATCTTTTCTGCAGAAAATCAAAACAGTGGAGCTACACACCAAAGTTGTAACCTTAAAAGTTTGTTGAAGTGTATGCCTGGCTTGTTCTAGGGCTCCTGTTTTGGATTTTTTTTCTGAATATTACCTCAGCAGTTAATCAGACACCAAACTGCGAGTGTATACTTTGTGTTTGTATTAGATATTTAACCTGCCAGTCCAGAACACACAGACTAAGGTAAACTTTAGATCTTGGAAGCTTTATTTTATACTACGTAGGTGTATGTATATAAGATGTGTATACATACTTCTCATGAATCAATCTTTTACTAGCTACAGGTCATTATGCAGAAGACTTTGTCTTGCTCCTGTGAAATCACAAGTAAAACATCTTTGATTTCAGGGGTGCATACTGAGGACCAGTGTATCTAGTTGTGTGCTACATTAACAGCTGTCACTTCCTCTCACTTCTGGAAGTTGAGATGAGAATGGGGCTATAGGGGAAAAAAATGAGGCCCAGATTAGGCATAGATTTAATTATTAGCTTTACAGTGAAAAGCACATCTGGCTTATCTCCAGTCAACTGTATTCTCCTCTTTACTGCTTTCCTTGCCACTCCTCCCAAAAGTTCTATATTGAGTGGACCTTTTCAAAGGGTGTTTTAGATGTATTCTCTTCAAACCTCAATTACTGTTTTGACGGTACACTTACATTTGTTTCAAACTTTTATCTGAAATATGTGTCCTGCTGAGACTTCTCTGGTCTGTTTCTCAAGATCTTCTGCAGCAAGCACGGGAGAGGGCAGAGCACTCGGCTTCCTGCAAGACACTTACTTTGAAACAAGGAGAGATAATGGAGACAGTGGTTCTAAGAATGATCATATTCTTTTTCCGCAGGCCTGTATCTCTGGTCCTTATAGATTAAGAAAAAAAGTATAGTAGAGGTCAGTAGTTCAACAAAATTGTACCTCTCCAAAGACAAATGTATGGATACACTAACAGAATGTAAATGTTGCCTCTCAGACCTCCACAGTATCAGTGGGAAAATGGTAAAGAGAGGAATTGATAGCCTGAAAGCTTTTCAGGCTAAGTGGTACAGTTGCATGAAACCCAGTGCAGTAGTGTTTTGATAGCTTCCACACTTACTGAAATTCTAAGTGCTGGTTATTATCTGTACATTGTATGATACACTTTTACACAGTCGCAGGTAGTATATGGTATAGAGGCCATACGTATGTTCATTTTCCTCTGTTTAAGTCCTTTTTCTCCTTCACTTTTTAACCTCTTTTCATGTGGTAAGTATTTTGCTTTGATATAGTAATTCCTTTTTGTTTTCTGTTCTCCCACAGCTGCAATTTTCTTCCCCCCACCTACATTCTCTATACATGTGCATTCTTTCTACTTTTCACTGTGTAGTGAAAATTAGAGACACTGTTGCTTGTGGAAGTTTGTTTCTATTAGTTTCAGGTACAAAGAAAATTTCATAACAAATTACACTTTGGGAAGAACTGCCTACTGCAGTAGAGATATAATAATATGGCTTATGAAGTTGGCTATCTCGCAACTGAATGGCATTAGAGAATTACATCAGACACTTATCTGCTCTTTTTCTTTTCTTTCTGAAATTGTATTTTCTTTGAGTGCTATTTTTGGGCTGTGCTGTAGCATTTTTCAGGTTGGTGATGTTAAAGACTATGATATAGCAATATAGGGATTTTTGTATTTATATTTAAAATAAATAGTTCTTCAGCCTGCAGAAAAATACCAATGCATGTGATCAATATGGAAGGTTATTTTTATGGGTTTCATGAGAACACCAAATAAATGTGATTATTAATTTCTTTTCCTAAGCCACCAGTTAATTGATTTTGCACTGTGCTCATTAAAAATAGATATTTCGCTTTTCAGAGAACTGTCTGGGAAACCTAAGGCAGGGCACGACTCCTCTGGGACACCATCAACTGACCGTTCCATCAGCCAGGGAGAGAGTGGTCATGGAGCTTGTCAGAGCTGAAAGTATATTTACCTCGTCTCCCTGCAGATAAACATTTGCAAGGCAAATAATAAATTAGCCATTAATCAAAAGAGTGGCTGTGTTTGATGAACCTTGAATAGAGTGGAGGTGTCAGGTAAAGAGACATGGTAAACGGACATTTTAGACTGAGCCATGTGGAAATTCCTGCTAGCAATTTTGGAAGTTTTTTGCTGTGTTTTCAAGAGACTTCCAAGATTAAAGTAAAAAAAAAAAGCCACAAAGATATGAGGCAACAAGCAGTTACTAGTTTTCAAAATGATAGTATTATGCAGTTTTTCTCCTCAGTTAGGTCTGCAGCACTTTTCCAGTGTATGGCTAAATGTGATACGGGAAAAAGATGATTTTACAGAAACTGTACAGAATGCCCTATTATTATTGAATTATTCAAGGCATACATTTGTTCAAACTTAATGATTTCAATACATCTTCAGGTGAAAGTTCATATTCTGATTGACAGTTTTTCTTAAATATTAAGTTCTACTGCATTAAGTAGACTTTTTTTTACAGCATTTACAGTGTAAATAAGTGGGTTTTTTTCAAAACAGATTGGGGAAATTCTACTCTGTTATTATGTAGGCAATTTTATTAAAGATTGGGCATGCTTTAATGGCCATACTTGTAAACAGAACTGAAAATAATGGCAGAGTTTGGTAATTGCCATTTGTGGCTGCTTAATTCGAGCATCATTCTAGAATTGCTAAATAGTCTAGGGAGATTTCACATGGTCAAACTACTGAAAATTGAGGAACTGATGTGTCATAAGGATTGGTTCAAATGAGTTTTTCTCCGTATGGTGTAAGTGGAGCTTATAAATAATTTGAAAAGTGAAATATGTAGGGATTCTGTAACATTTCCCAAACTGAAATAAGGCTTGTAATATTTTTCTTCTTAACTGACAGGCAAAATTACTATCCTTACAAATTGTACATCAGTTGTTGAGTCACCCAGTATGATCTCTACATTGGGCATGCTCTTAGCCCTCAGGTGTCACAAAACACAGTCTGAAATGCAGTTCTACATCTTTTTTTTTCTTGAATATGTTTTTTCCAAAATAGACTACAAATACAGTTGCAAGTTTTTAAAGAATGCAGAATGTTCGAGACCTTTCATCTTCGTCTCTACTCATTCAGCACAGTATAGCTCCTAGAAATGAATTTCCAGGCTCTCAAAGGAACATCTTTGGTTTCTAAGATCAACTGTGTTATTGTTCTTCTCGATGCTTGCCTTGGCTCTTGAAATCCTTTAAATCATTAGTTTTGAATTAAGGCTTGTTCATTAGCAGCACATCAGGCAAACAGTTTAAGAAAAGGGGTAAGTTATTTTATGTGCCTAGTTGCTTTTTTACAACTGTAATAGATTTCAAAGTAAAAGATAAATGATTGCTTGTCTGGTACTTGTTCATTACACATACAGATTACCTGATGAGGCTTTGGCTAAGTAATATACCTTATTGTCATTATTCCTGTTTGAGACAGGATTTATCTCTTTTTTCTTGGCAGTCATGTAGCTGACTTCAGAAGGATCTGTATATTTTTATTTATATGGTTTGGAAAGTAAGAAATACTCTCATATAGTTTTTTTGTTGTTGTTTTTTGTTTCTTTTTTGAAGTATCCTCAATTGTTTTAACAAGCCCCAGTTCATCTCTGTCTCTAGAAGGCTTATATTCTAACCTGTCCTATGTATAACGAAACATCATTTTACTACTCCTGGAAATTCTGCTCCAGGTGAATGTCTCAGCAGGAGAAAGGTTTTCTTTCTACAGTTCCAATTATCTTGAAAATTGAAAATAGAAGCTTTATGAGAAAGAAATCTCTGAGCCAGAAAGGTATTTAACCTGTGCATGTATAGTGAAAGTAAATTTAAGGATTTTAGCTGTCAGAAAAATGATAGAACAAAAATTCAATAAAAATGTTTTTCCATCCATATCATCTGAGATAGTAGCTGAAAGGCTTTTTATTTTTTTTAAGTTAGCTATTGTTTAATAATGTACTTGCCTCGAGTTCTCGTGTCAGTTTTTGTAGGTCACAGAAGATCTTTCTCTTTTTCAATCTGCTATTATATAGAAAAGAAAACCCACAGAGAGAGAAAATGAGAGGAATTACACTCTAATATCATAGATGTTTCATCTCTTGTGATCACATCAAATCTCAACAGTCATTTATAACATAACATACTATTCATCCTTAGTCAGCAGTATAATTCTAAAATTAACGGTGACTCTTCAGATTTTGACTCTTCAGATTTCAACTTTCTGTTGGTCAGCCAGATTCTAAACCCAGACTCAGAATGTGAAGCTCACCTTTAATACCTGTTTTCAAATGCAGGATAGTAGTCAGTAAATGAAATGTGTCCATGTAATAGTAGAAGCATGCCTTTGGACGAAATGGTGCCTCCAATATTTTTGATAACTCTGTTTTGATACCAAGTGTATTTTTTCACAGTGTATTGCAGCTAATAAATCTGTAATTTGGACAGAAAATTCCTGAGTCCTAACAGTATGTGTAAGAAGGTTCTCATCAGATAGATAACTATCAAAAAACTGACCTTGAAAAGATAGGTCTGTATATGAATGGTCATAAGACTCATGACTGGGGTGTTTCAGCTTCCTGGCATTTTTTCTTAGGGAAGGATTTGAGTTCTGCCGTATCCAGACAGGGAGATTAAACACTATCTATTGTAACACCATATTAATATGTCTTGATGTTGAAAAAAGTGATATTGATTGCATAAGGGTTTCTCAGATTGTTCCCAGGGTTGAACATCCCTGAGTGGACAAAGGCAGAGGGTGCAGGACCCAAGGCATAGACTTTGCATTGCCCATTGATTGGCTTTAGGCATCTGCAGAATGAATTTGCTTTCCTGCGGCTGCTCGCCTTGGTCCCTACCCTGTCTGTATGTTGTAAAACGTGAACAGGAGGCTGGTCTGCACAGTATGAATCAGCCACCTAGAAGGCAGATTTTGAGAGGCATGGCTTTAAAATCTTTAAGGTCTTGATTGCTTCTAACTCCTTAAGAATCTTTATCTTTTTGAAAACAGTAACTTAAGAATATATGTCACTTAAACATTGTTAACAGTTTTGATTTTGGATTTCTACATTAAAACCAGGAATTGCTTTGATAGCAATAGGGAGGGAAGTTAACTTCCAGCAACTTTTGTTCTGATTAGTGTATTCAGTTTGTAAGAATATCAAAACCTTTGCATTACTTAAATTATTTTCAAAGACTCCAGTTATCATAGAAACTTCTTAATTTTTAGCTGATTATTTTAATGTAGTTTGGTTGGTTTAAGTGGATGTTACTTTTCTTCTGAACTCTTCAACTTATTTAGCCCTTGTGTATTTTAGGCTTTTATGGAAGACTATTCACTGTTTATTATGCAATATTTTAATTAAAGGACCTTCAGTAATAGTAGATCATGTAATTATTTTACTTGAGGGGTTTTGTATAAAATAATCTGGTTTATTATCAAAAAAGTAAATTAGATCCTCTTATTTTGATCCAGTTTATTTTGGTGCTTTATATTTTGGTAGTAGCAGCCCTCAGGAGACTAATTTTAAAAAGGACTTGTCTTGCACGTGCAGTTGTAAAAGTGTTTGGATAAAACTTCTTCCTGTGGCTTTTTTTAGTTGTTTATTTAATCAAGTACTGGGTAATGATTTAGACACTAAATAAAATGGAAGTTTCAGGCTGTTTTAATTGAACTTTGAATTCCTTAATTTAACTGCAGCAGCCCTATGCTTAGCTTTCTACAAACTGTTATGCTCAACAGAATAGTGAAGTGTATTCATATGTATATAACATGCCATGCATTTGTGACTGACTGACTTTGGTTAGGTTTCTGAAAATGGCCTTTAGCTTTTCTATTGTTCAGTTGATTAGCAAAGTTTACTAGAGGTTTATGTCAGAGAAGTCTGACTGAATGATCTTAGTCTTCTCCTTTACAGAAAGATCTTTTAATGCTTTGCAGATCGGAAATTTGTCTTGAAATGGAAAAGCAAGATTTTTAATATTATAATAACATGACAAAAATAGTATGTACATTATGTATCAAAATAGGTTTAGACTTAGTTTGTGTATTTGCAATAAAACTTTGCTAGAGGAAGTGTTGTGCTTAGCTATTCAATAATACATGAGTCTGTCTTGCTCTCAAGATACTTTGCACTGATATTAGCGTCTTAGGATGACTATCTTATACGTATCAGGTAACAAGGGAGTCTAAATTTCAGTTCCCTAATTTATTTCGGACTTTTTGGTTATTCTTGGCCTTTGACTTTCATCACTTTTGTATTCTGATTTGATAATGGTAAAATGGAGATTATAACTATTCCCTATCAAAGAAGTAGAGGAAAGGGACTATGTTAGTCAGCATGGTGCTCTGAAATACGGTAAGAAAGAAGAAAACATCTCTTTCTTTTTGTCTTCTGTCAGCATTTTTTTGGTAAATAGGGAGAATTATGATAATGTAGAATATCCTTTTATTAAGTCTTTGTTATTCAGGTAGCAGGGGAACGGAACTGACGCTAATCTCATGTGACGTCCTAGTCATTAAAGCAGAAAACAATAGTATAAATGTAGGCAGGTAGATTATACAGTTACTTCACTATCAGTATCAGAAAATTTTTGATACCACAGTATAAACTGGTGTGGCCTTCTTTCCTTTTTCCCAGTGTGAGACTGACTGAAGACATCATGAAGCTTGTTCAGCCTAGTTGTGGATGTATTGCAGTTCTGGAAGCCTGGGTTCTATAACTGCTCTCACAATCTGTGTTTTACCTTTACTCTTTTCTTAGCTCTGATGCTTTGTTTATAAATAAATGGCCCGGTGAGTTGGGCATCTGTTAAATTTGTTTGTTTTCTTCCTGTTTTCCTCATTCGTGTTGTAAGAATAGTGGCACAGAATGCACCTTAGGGGGATATTACATTACCTAAGAAGCTAACCTGACAGCATACAAACATTGGAGAAAGACACAAGTTGAAGCTACTGTGCTTTCTGAATTAATAAATCAAGGTATCTCTTCTTCTACCTTTCTTTATTTCTGGTCAGTTTTAGGAGAACAGAGGCCACCACACCTTTGGGTTGAATTTATTGAAATCATAATTCAGCAAACTTCACTTCCCAGGTTCTTGATCTTATTAGGAAATCTCCACAGACAATACTGCTTTCTTAGTTTGTTAAAAGACTGACTTATAATATTTAGGCAGTCTTTTCTAGTTTGCCTGTACATCAACTAATCTGTAAGTTTTAGTAATGTTAAAAAAGGCAGACAAGGTAGTATGGAACTTTCCACATCAATTTAGATGGCTTTTTGAAATCTATTTTTGGTTGGTTTGTTGTCTTTTTTTTTTACCTGATTAGTAGTAACGTGTTTTAATTACACATATTGCTAACAAGAGCTCTGTAGGACAAGCTCAGTAGCATTTAAAAGTTTCTCTGATGATTCACCATGATTTCACTTTCCCAGCAGTGGGTTTTTTTAAGCCCCAGTAAGATCAGTGGAACACACATGTCTTGATTGTAAGAGAGTCGTCATACTTCTCTTGTTTTATCCCTGTTGTGTCTGCTTTTTCACTCTTGTGTTCTAATACAAGCATTTTCTTTTGTACCTGTCAACATTACATATAGAAAAAGGTCTGTAAACCTTGTTAGTTGCTGAATTGCATTTTTGTTATCAAAGACACCTGATTACACATTTAGATAAAAATGTCCACCTACCTTTAACACTTTTGAAATTTTTAGCCATTTAACCACCTTTGGCTTTCCTGTAGAGAAGTTCTTAGCTTCATCCCTAGTTTTTGGTCTTTCCCCTTTACATTAAGGACACTTCAGCCATCCAAAGACTGTGACATGCATTGAGGGGGAAAAATAAGGAACTAGAATGATCTTCCCTCTGTTCTAGGTGAAGTCCTACTGTGAGCAGAGAGGCAAGTTTTTAATCCCCACTGCAGCTCAGCTGCGGGTTTGAAATGTCTCCTCAAGGGCGCTGCAAACAGGGAAGTCGTGTCTCGCATTTGAAAACTCCAAAGACTGATTTGTCAGCTTAAGTGGGCTTGAGTTACTCATCTCACTTCTGTAAACACATTTGTTTCTCTTGCTGGTTGTGTTTTTAGAGGAGTTTGCAACTCCTGTTTATTTGTTGAAAGATAAGACTGAAGTGCCTGTCTTCATGAGGGAGTTCTGTCCATTATCTTCTCCATGTAGGGAAATTGATCCCAGTAATGGTAAAACAAAAAGAAAAGAAAAAAAATAAGGTGATGTGGAGTGTGGGCAGAAGGTTGGCTTAAACAGTCCTGCACTTATAAAGGCACATTCACTCTGAATCCTGTTTTTCTTCACTTATTATTAGGGCAGACTTTCCCCTAAAGTAGGGCAATAGCTTCTACCTGGAGAGTGGGATCAGTTTTTCAAACCGTAGTCAAAGGAATACTCAGCAGTGTGATACTTTTTTCCACCTTTTAATCTTAGCCTTATTTGAAATCAGATTTAGGCTATACAATTCAAGATATGCTTCCTTGGCTGAAAGGCAGCTAAAAATACAACACTTTATATAAGGCAATTCTCCCTGCTGGCTTTACCCATAGCATTGAGGAGTTATAAAGCAACTTCTATAAACTGGATTGGTATCTCCTTGGCTTTAATTTGTATGAACTGCCCATAGGTGGGATGTATCCAGAGGTTCTGAAACTCTTGTTTTCCCTTGCTGTTACTGAAGTGGTCATTTTGAATTACTGTATATTTTGAAAAAGAGTAGAAATTTCCAAAGGAATAGTAGAGGGAATTTTTAGAAGGAGCAGACTGTGTTAGCTGCAGAACAGTAGTATGAGTGGGTCAATCTGTGCTAAAAGTTGCAGCTGAGGTGAACTGGGCTAAGGAGATAGAGTTGCTCTAACTGCAGTCTATTTGTAATTAGATAAGGAATACTGACAGGAACAAAGAGTTAGTGGCTCCCCTCCAAGGAGGGCTATTGACTGAACATTAGGTTTTGCATGAGATGGTGATGCAGTCGATAAAAGCATCAGACCTTGTTTGGAGTAACACTGCCGATTACTCTAATTTGTTGCCTGGAAGTGAGCCACAGACATTTCAGCCTTGTGTTTAGTGTTGATGAGATCTAGAGTGAACATTTAATCTTATGTTTACTAGCAAACCACTTGTAACAAGGATGCAGCACCACAAAAGAGTAACTCTCTGATGGCTTTCCAGCAGTAAAGCTTTGTTTTAGCTGTAACCCAATTCAAAACTACAATTTGATAAGGATTGTTCATTTTGTAAGCTGTAGCGCAAAGCAATCTGTTAAACCTTTGATGTGTTATTTTATTTTTTTTAAAGTACCTATGATGTTTGCCTTGTGACTAAAACACAGTATTCATTTTCCAAATTGCAGCAAATTCTCAGTTCTTCAAAGTGCTCTAGATGGGAAGGGACACCTGTATAGTCTCTCTGCTGAGGGCCCACGTGGCTACAGTTGTTTGCTGATGGGAAGCAACTTGCAGGACCAGAGCTCTTCTGCCAGCCTTCTCCTCTTTACTTTGACAGATTTCTTATTGGTGATGCTTTACCAGTGCTATTGACTTTTCAGATTCATTGAGGCAGTGATCTGCTTTGAAGAAATACCTTCTTTTTTTCTTTTTTGGTCTAGAAAGCATTAACATGGTGATATGTGATTTGTTTTATATCAGGACTACAGGCTAACAATGTTTAGCTGAAATACAAATTCAAGTGGAAGCTAGAAAATGTGAAAGAAAAAAATACAGGAGAGGAGGGAGACCTATAACTCTGAAGTGATTTTTAAAAAATCTCTTAAGAATTTATTTATGTGACTTCACTGCAATTCTGTTTCCAGGAAGCTGCTTAGTTCAAGTGCCTAGAAGAGAAATCTTGTCTTATTCTATGGACAATGGAAGTAAATACATAGAAGAGATTTAGGGCAAAACCAGGTTAGCTTTAGAGAAAGGGAATATGAGGCTTTTAACTTCTTGGCTTTTAATGCATTCATTCAATATTATTTGAAATCTCCGTATGATGAAATATCTGGATTGTAAGTAATTACAGTGGGGAAGAATGATAGCATAGACAAATCAAACAGTTCTCTGTATCATCACTAACCCTAACTAGTGTTTCGATGCTTCCAAAGAGATTCTGCAGAGAACCTATGAATCCTGATTAGCCTTACAGATTCATTAGTGTTATGATATTTGGTAGCTTCTTTGTGGGTGCAGTACTGACAATGGTGGCAGAGCTAGCACGCTTATCAGTTGTTTTGCTTCAGAACTGTGTATTAGAGTGAAACCAGCTTGGGGGAATCAATTAGATGGAGTTCAGGGAAACAACATATGTAGGAAGAATATATGGTGCAATAAAAATTTTTGAAAGACAGTCTAAGCTCTTAGAAATAGATTGTTGAGTTTTGTCAGGAGTCCTTGAACTTCGGGCATTCTCCGTAGGCCTCCGTGTGTCAAAAGAGCTAACACAATTGATAATAAAAGTAGCTTTTGCATGCCCTTGGTATTACTTGCATCCAAACCGATCCACAAAATTTATTGCAAGTCTTGGGTACACTTGAATACACGATTCAAATTCTGGGCACAGGGTCTCAGAGCCTTACAAACTCCTTTCTCGTGTTATTGCTGCTGTCTCAAAAAAAAAGACATTATTTTGTGTAATCCAGATATTAATGACACATGACTTGTTTTAGAGATGAGAATAATAAATATCTAGTTTAGATCACTTCTCTGGCAGGAATTCCTGTCACCCTGGCAGCCAGGTGGCAGAAATTTGGCCCACTTTTGAAGCTGGGCTTCAGGCTTACAGAAGACCTTTGTGTTTGATACTGGTTTAGCTAAAGAAAATATGGGTTTGAATATATTTGTAATATCACATAGCTGCTCGATGTGTTCTGTTCAGGCTTAAACTACTGTATCCAGCCGAAGAAGTTGTTCATGAGGACAGCAGTTTACTCAGCTTTCCTGTATCCTCTATCTGCCTCTAAAGCACTTTCAGTGTGGGAAAACAATCATCCTCTGCCCAGTTCACCAGCATAACTTCTTAGTGACTGTTCCTGTATCTACAGAGGGACCTGGACAGACTGGAGACATGAGCCAGTTCTAATGGGATGATGTTTAATAAGTCCAAATGTCGGGTACTTCATTTTGGACACAACAGTCCCATGCATAGTTATAGACTGGGGACAGAATGGCAGGAGAGTAGTCAGGCAGAAAGGGACCTGGGAGTGCTGGTTGACAGGAAGCTCAACATGAGCCAGCAATGTGCCCAGGTGGCCAAGAAGGCGAATGGCATTCTGGCCTGCATCAGGAATAGTGTGGCGAGCAGGACCAGAGAAGTTATCGTCCCCCTGTACACGGCACTGGTCAGGCCTCACCTTGAATACTGTGTGCAGTTCTGGGCCCCCAGTTTGGGAAAGATGTCAGGATACTGGAGTGTATCCAGAGGAGGACAACGAAGATGGTGAAGGGGCTGGAGCACAAGCCCTACGAGGAGTGATTGAGGGAGCTGGGGCTGTTTAGTCTGAAGAAGAGGAGGCTCAGGGGAGACCTCATTGCTCTCTACAACGACCTAAAAGGAGGTTGTAGTCGGGCAGGTGTTGGTCTCTTCTCTCAGGTGACCAGTGACAGAACTAGAGGGCATGGACTCAAGCTTCATCAGGGGAGGTTTAGGCTTGATGTTAGGCAAAAGTTCTTCACTGAAAGGGTGATTGGCCATTGGAATGCGCTGCCCAGGGAGGTGGTGGAGTCACCGACCCTGGAGGTGTTTAAGGGGAGACTTAATGAGGCACTGAGTGCCATGGTTTAGATGATAGTGTTAGTGTTGGTGTTAGTGTTGGGTTATAGGTTGGACTCGATGATCTCGGAGGTCCTTTCCAACCTTGTGATACTGTGATCTAAAATTTGAAAAAAAAGAAAAATAAGTTTGTGTAATGTGAGCCTTTGGTTTTGTAATTTTTTTTATAGATTGAAATCATTCAAACACAGTGACAGCCATGTTTCATGAAGCATGATGTTCATTTTCACAGTTTGGGTGAATTGTGAGTAACTTGGGCTTTTCAGAGTTGGTTTCGAAGAGATGTTTAAACTGGGAGAACCTCTCCGAAGGTCTGGATAGGGCAGAATACAAAGAACAAAAGGACATGATTTTGAAGTAGAAGGCTTGTTTAGATTTTAAGTCTAGGAACACTTATCAGAGGTGGAGAACTGGAAAGAACAGATTCTGACGTCCAGAAACTTCACAACAAAGATCTTGAACTATTTGGGAGACATTGATATAGGAAAAAGAATGATTCGTGGGAGCAAGAAAGGAAACTAATATACGGAAATATATGCAAGTGTTACTTTGTTTGTTTCTGGGAATATTTCTTTATGTGAAGGCATGAACAATAGTTTTTAAAAATTATTTGTTTCTGTGCATGTCCATTGATATAAACTAGTGTAAACTGCAACCTGGTCGTTATGAGGCCCATCCAGAAATGTGCATTTCATTTTGCCATTTACTGTAGAGGCTCATTTAAGTTTGGATATCATCACTAAAGTTCTGGTAGCTTGATGGGTGGCTTGTAAGAGCTTATTTCTATTGATGGCTAGCTCTAAGAGAGAGCCTATGTGCAGAGAAACCATGGACTAAAATAGCTCTGCTATTTTACAGGGAACTTGAAGTGTGCTATGCCTGCTTGGCTGGATACTAAGAGAAAAGTTTTGTGAACGCGGGGAGAAGGAGCCTGAACAGGCTGATGGTGTCTAATACCAGAAATAATCTCTGAAAATCCACAAATTAGCACAACAGCGAAAGTCTAGATTCAGCTGGGAGAAGAAAAAGCATTGATTTTATGAGACTTTGAATTGACTTATTAAAAATGCATACTTCTATAAAATTGTAACAGATTATTTTCTCTGAAGTAATTTGTTCTGAATTTTTTATTTTTTTCTTTTAGTTTAATCATTATATTTCCCAGCGTATTTAAAAATCTGAACAAATAAAAACCTCTCTCTTCCCCTACAAAATGCCATCAACAAAGGTAATGAAAGCATATGTCTGTTGCTACTACTAAAATCATTTTGCTAACACTATTAATGAACAGATCAGTTGTATTTATTGTACTGTGTGTAAAGACCATGAGAAGTTACAGAGTAGTAAAGAAAGATATCAGAAGTAAATAATTCCTACTCGAGCGAAGAGCCTTTTGCAGACAAAATTAGGTTGTGACAGGCACAAAAGTAGGTTGATGGTTGGAGCCATGAAAGGAGTTAAATTAGAAATGGACTAATTTGGAGATTTTAACGGCTGGAGAAGCCATGTGCTGCTGAGATTAACAGTGATACTGCTCTCCATTTTACTGGAGGGTAATGTTTTCCTCAAAACAGAATATCCCTAAGCTAGTGTGGGGGATATTAAACTCATGCAGATATATTCAGGCTCTTATAGCTGCTCGGTGTAGTGATTTAATTAAATTAATTAAGCCAGAACAGTACTTGAGCAGTGAATAATTTATCAAAATAGATGTAAGGAAAGAATCAAAAGAGTATGTCTCCTCAGGTTTTTGTTGCGCAAGCAGAAAACTTCTTTTCCTGCTGTGATCATCTATAATCTATAAAATTGTGACAGATTATTTTCCTTAAAGTAATTTGTAATTGTAATTTATATGCATTGTACAAAAGTCCTGAAAGCAGTCAAGGTGGACTTCACCAAAATCTCTACTAGGTGCATGTAACACAGAACTGAATTTAGAGGCAGGCTTCTGGGCTCTAATGAATGATAATATGTGAGTGTATGTGAAGAGATGTGATACCACATGCTGGGTTGGGTAGCATGCCCTGGCTGAGTTTTCTCCTGAGTATATTATATATAAAGCTGAATTCAGAAACCTGTGTCTGTGTTCTGGGGGTTAGTAAGGGAACATAAACTGTAGTATGCTCTGAGAAGACTGGCATCATCAAGTGATAAAGTGCCACTAGGGGTGGGAAAGGATGACTGGTCTGTGTTAAAGTTTTCAGGCCACTGCCAACGAGTGATATGTGATGAACCATTGATTTTCTTGATGCTCAGAAGTCACAGACTAAAATATCTGTTAAGAAGAATATATTTCTTCTAGGTTGCTGTACTTCATTCATATGATTTTTCATTTTATAAACTGGGTCACCGCATTTGATGCTTGCAATAAGGCTTAATTGAATGGCTAATAATTAATTATGTGCACAGCTGATCAAGTGTATCTTAGTAGGGTCTATAGGAAAGAGGAGAGGAGTTGAAGTTCTGCAGGTAACCTTTATATTTTTCTCCTAATAGATTGCAGCTCAGTTTTTGACACAATTGTTTTAAACTCAATGTCCTATGCTACTTCTGACATTTTCTGCTTTTGCTGTTTTGTGCTTCTTTATTTTTAATGATTTTCCTGGAAGACGGGAGGAAATTATGCTTTTGGATTAAAAACTGGGACCTTCACCGTGTTGCCATAGGGTGGTCTGGTTAGTATCCTGCTTTATTCTGGAAGAAACTTCAACTGTGTTTCACATTCACAAGATGTATGAATGCTTGTGTTTCAACAGATACACACTTATTGACATATATGCACACTAAATTAAATCTGCCAATTCATTTGAAGGTCTGGTTGGTAAATAATGTTATGTTCCAGGCAAGAAATTTTTAACTAGTCAGTTTTATTATTAGAACATATGCTTTTTTAAGAAGACATTTTCATAATATTTACTTTATGGAATACCTTTATTAGTCACTAAAATTCACTTGCCACTGATATACAGTTGCCTTCAAAGTGAAAAATAACTCTGTAATAGCACCTGTGCTGGAAGGAAATATGTGTACTTAATAAATTTAACCTATAGCAGATTATTTTGGTAGGTAGAATGTAATTAGGTAAATTGGAATTTGGTCTAGAAATACTGCCTTATTCCAGCCCTGAGTTGTAGATTGTCTCTGTTTCAGTCTCTGTTGAAGTTCATGGGGGAAAGACATTCCCTCTTTTGAATAGGCTTTATAACCATCCCTTAGAGACAATTGTGTCAGCCTTGAATCATCGAACTGTTTCCTGATGCACCTGTGTTTTCCTTGGAGGACTCCCATCCAGACAGGGGAGGCATGGTCTTGCTCAAACCGGTGATATCTGAGAAGATTAAAGCTCAGGGCAGGGCAGCTGTGGTGGCAGGAGCTGAACAGAACCAGCCACAATGTGGTGACTGTGTAGTGGGATGATTTCCTGTGGGAAAACTCATCAGTCCTCCAGAGGTGATGGCCATGAGGAAAACCACAGCCAAGGGAAGAACACAAGTGATGCTGGACTGGATGAAATTGTGTTGTGGTTAGGGGAAAGGGTACACATCTGAGTTCATGCACCTTGGCTTGCAAAACTAGAAGCTGGCAGACTGGACTACATTGACAGTGGTATCAGAAAGTGCAGCCTTCACACTTTCCTCCCTTTCCTTTCTGTAAATCAGTACTTCTGAAACACTGAGAGAGTTTTTTGTGGTGTCTCACATAAATAGCGATTAGTAGGATTTGTTAGCTTTTACGAGTAATTGCAGAGTAAGAAACCTTGCTAAAATTTCCAATTCACGTAAAGCAAACTTTGAAATCTAATTACATGAAACGGCTATTCAGTATCAATTTCTAGCAAAGGTGCTGTTGATTTTCTTTTAATCTTTTATGACTGTGGCTCTACTTATGATATAACGATAACTGCTGTTCTACAGGGCTACTTTTTTGCAACCTTGTGATAGTAAACTGTATTAAATCTTTCTAAACAACCCTGTTCCCAAAGTCCTTTAGGTAATTAGGATCGTGTTTGTTGAGACTGGTGTAAAGAATAATTACTCTAGAGGCATCCATGTTACTGGACAACACACCTGCATCTCAAGAGACAATGGCATTAATTGTAAAGTGTGGAGGTTTTTTCTCCCTCAACAGCTTACATCAGCCTACTTTGCAAAATCTATAAACAGCAAGCAATTTAGCTTTCTTTCAGTGGACTGGAAACTGTGAGGATTTTAATTTTAATTTCCTTAAAGGCCTAAAAAAAAAGCCCCCCAAAAAGCAGCCATCAATGTGCACTCTAAAGCTAGTTAAGTATAGAAGCAGCATGCTCATTGGAGATACCAGTTTGGTTTTGCCATGTATCAAACCCTACAGGTTTTTTTCATGATGAGTTCGCATACTTCATTCTAGATGGCATACTTGTTTTAAAATCCGTTGGATTTTATAATGTGCTAATTTGAAATATCCTGCCAATAAACACTGAACTGTTGCATTTTATTCACCAGTAAAGTCTTTTGATATGGGGGGGAAAAATTGACCTTTGTCATAGTAGTTCCCAGTATGAATGACTTGTGGGAATTTTAACGTGAAAGAGTATAAAAATCCTATCCTATAAAAATCCTTATAATGTTGGTTACAGTACTAAATCATAAAACTGGAAATGTATCATTGTACAATATGTCTAAGAGTTCTTTTTTCTTAATCCTTGCAGGGTCCTACTTTAAAAAAGAGGTTGAAAATATAATGATTTGTTTTGTTTACGATGCATGAAGGCAGCACTGCATATTACTCTGAAGAGTACAAGGTTAGGAGTGCATTAACTTCTTAAAATCCATTTGAGAATATGATTGACAAATGAAGACTTTTAACGTTTTGTGTAATATGCTTTTCACACTGAGATAAGAGTGTCAGCTAGATAGTTCATCTGGAAAAATGTATCTGGAAGTTCCTGCACTGCAGACACTTATTGTTATGAAGTGAGCCTGCAGATGGAGTGACTTTGTATTTACAAGTTTAGTAATGTTTTGTTTAATTAACAATTAAATACATAGTTCAAATAGCAAAGCCTCTGGCATGGCAATTTTTTCTAGCTGTAATAAGTGCACAAAGGACTAAACCAGAAAAATTAAGATACTGTATTTAGAATACAAGAGGTTTGGCTGGTAAAGTTGTGAGCTAGATTGCTTGTCATAAGCTACAATAAGACATTGTAGATATTTTAAAAGCTTTTTGGTATAAGAAGATACCAGGCATGTTAAGTTAAACTAATGTAAATTACTTCACTGTAGGACTGAGGGCAGCCCCAGCAAGTTTGCCAGTGACACTGAGATAATGTGGCAGAGTTGACATGCTGGAAGGAAGGGATGTCATCTAGAGGGACTTGGACAGGCTTGAGAGCTGGGCCTGTACAAACCTCATTATGTTCAACAAGTGCAAGGTTGTGCACCTGGGCCAGGGCAATCCCAAGCACAATTACAGGCTGGGATAATTCTCGTTAGGTGGAGAATGGGTTGAGACCAGCCCTGAAGAAAAGGTCTTGGAGGTGCTGGTGGACGAGAAGTTCAACATGAGCCAGAAAGCGAATCGTGTCCTGGGGTGCATCAAAAGAAGTGTGAGAAAAGAAGGTTGATGGAGGTGTTTCTCCCCCTCTACTTGTGGGACCTCACCTGGAGTAGTGCATTCAGTGCTGGAGTCCTCAGCACAGGAAGGAAGTGTATCTGTTAGAGCAAGTCCAGAGGAGGGCCACGGAGATGATCAGAGGGTTGGAGCACCTCTCATATGAGGACAGGCTGAGAGAGTTGGGCTTGTTTAGCCTAGAGAAGAGAAGGCTCCAGGGAGACCTTATAGTGGCCTTCCAGTGTTTAAAGGGGCTCCAGGCGAATGAGCAGCGTGGAGGGAGGTTCCTGATTTGCTTTATCATAACTTCTGTGCCCTTCCCTGTGTGGCAGCTTTCTAGATGAGGGGCTGTTGCTTCTTCCCAAAAACATGCTGCAGGAGGTCTGAGGAAAGGTAGGGAGAAGGATGTCGAGAGCCTGTCCTGCAGCAAAAGGCAGTGAGTGAAAGGGCAGGACCTTAGGCTGGGATCTGGCATAAGGCCAGTTCTCAGGAGTGATGGACAGCAAACGGTTGTCTAAAAACGGTTTGCCCTCCTGCTAGGTGTAGAGTTTGCTGTAACTGAGGCAGTCTTTGAGCTGCAGATGCAGGACTAAAAAAAACTTATCTGCTTTTAAAGACACAGTTTATAGGGGTCACTGTTTGAAATCTCCTTTTATGTCTAGCCTGCTTACCTAGTAATCATGTTTTTTCCTAGTTTTTAAAGATTACCTGTTCTGGTATCAAATCCAGTGAAACTTGGACTTGGGTTTTATAAGCTTTCTTGGTATTTGAACAGAGCTTCCTGTAAGGAAAAAAAAATAAATACAGTGAGTGCTTCTTCAAAGCCTCAGCAGACACAAGGTCCCGTTGCAAGAGGGCTTTTCTCATAATTCATCTTATCAACAGTATACCAAAAAAATAGTAAAATAATCCTGCCCACACAATTCACGTTACTAGTTTTTTGAGGAGCTGTGAAAGGGAAGTGTGATGGTATTGCAAGCCTTGAGCTTTTTACTTTTCAAGTTTTTGGGCTTAGCTATAGGCATTTTCTCTACTTTGTTAGTCACTTTCTTGTAACAATTTTTTTTTTTTTTTAGATTCCATAGAATAGCAGCAAAAAGAGTTACCATTATTACTGTTACTGCAAGTAATTCCATAATCCTTGCTATTAGATCAGCAAGTTACCTTATACGCAGAAAAGGTTGCTCAGAGGCCGTTTCCTTCTCTTGCTACAAGGCTTCATGGCTGCTTGTCACTATTATTTCTTCCTGGATGTGCAAATTGATTTAGAAACCAAATAACTGTTATAAGAAAAGGCAAAATTCTGTGCAGTGTGAATATTTCAGGATTTTGCTTCTCCATTTCTTTATTTATTTACTTCCTTTTTTGTTATAGAATAGTTAAAATTTGTAGTTTGTTTGTTTTCCATGAAGCATGACGTTTACAAGTACTGAGAACTCGCAGTATTTTGAATATAAAAGTATGGATTTGAAGTTATAACCGATTTCTTTATTTTGCCAGTTGTTCCTCACAATCTTTCCAAAGCAGTTTTGTGAAAAAATGAGACCATGAAATACATAACTTGCATAGGGCAGCTCTAAGCTGTTATCTTTCTTTTTTATGATAGAAAACATTTTACATGTTTCTAGAGAAGTAGTATAAATGCAAAAGTTTAGTAATTTAACATGGATGCACTTTTATGATAAAATAGATTGAAGTATCCTAGAAACTGGAGAAGTATGTCATTGTACAGCTCTGAAAGCTACTGTATGTTTCATTTGCAGCAGGTGAAGTTCCATGTTAAAGAGCGTGACTACCCAGCCATACAATGCTTCCTTAAAGAGCTGTGATTTGTAGCTTATTCAACCAGAAATTTCTTAAGACAAGAATAATAACTCTGAAAGCAAAGTACAGAAAACCTGACCTACTAGCCTCTTTTTTTTTCTTTCAGCTTTTATCTCACCACTCATCTGGAGGTGGGGGTAGGAAGAATTCTATCTACTTCTCAGACAGACTGTCATAATTTCTACTCAGTGCAGCAGCTATACACTGCTACATTTACTAGAGCACACAAGGCCATCCACAAGGGGCACAAATATGAATAGAAAGAAAGAGCACTATTGCCAGACGAGCTTTGCTCTTTGACCTGCCTGAAACCTATTGGAAAGAATTACGGGAAAGGGAGATGGAGAAGACAATTTCTGCTTTTCCCCAGAAGTGGTCATGTCTGTTTCCTGCAGTTATGTTGACACTGTCAGCTGAGGAAGGATAAGAAAGAATTGACAACAAGCAGAGAATTTTGTTTTACCACCATTTCTGGCACATCCATTCTCCTTCAAAGTATCTAAAAGCTGTAAGGTGGTCTTGTTCAGAGGTGTATGGTATTTATTGTAAGAAAAAGTAGTGCTTCATTCCTCAGGTGCGTTGGTCTTGGAAAAGTCAACTCTTTTTGTGAATGAGGACAGTTCTTGTTTGTCTGTTCCAAGGTAAAGCTAATTATAGAAATGTTTCAGTCCCTTAGCGAAAGGCAGGAAAAAAAAATGAAGTACAATTCTGAATAAGGATTACATTTTTAAGTTAGAAGCTAAGGATGTGTTCTTTTTAGACACGTAAATATAGTGCTTATCACTTACCTCACTGCTAGGTGTGGGTGCAATGAGGAATAAATGTATTTTTATGCTTGAAACAAGTATAGGTTAGATGCAGAGTTACAACCATTAGTTAACCTTCAGCAGTTCTCTTTAGGACCCAGAGTTCTTTGTGCATATCGACTGTTCATAACATTGTGACCTTACTAATTAGAATATGTATGAAGAAAAAATGGAGAAAAGGAGTTAAAATGAAAGCAAGCATGTGGGATGTAGCTGGATTCACAGTCCCATGTGCTAAATCAGACAAGATTTTTTTTAGTATCAGCAAAACAATATCTTTCACCCTTGAAAAAGCATAGAGCTTTCCTTATTGTTCTTCTGCTCTCTCAGCATCTCTTGTCTATTTCTTTCGCCACAACTCACTCTCAGGTCCCTTGACAGAATTGACTTGTATGCTCAGATTCTGCCCCTCCTGACCATAGCACATCTTTTAGTTTGCTGAGTCCAGTCATGTTGAAGGCTGAGGCTCTGCAGTAGTGTTAAGAGGTCCGTTTGTGAAGAGAAACTACATAACTGAGTGTCTGCTTTCCCAGGACTCTTTCTCAATGTTCTTTCAGCAGAGCTGATAAGTTCAAAGCCTTGATGCTTTTCATTTGAGATTCAAGACTTCATTTAGCACTTTTTCTGGTGTAGTTATGTTAATTAGAAGTGCCCTTTACTCACCCCTAATACACTTAGAGTTTTACTGGAGAAAAAGACAATACCCAAGCTCGTTACAGTTTGACCAGGAAATAAGAATGCCGACAAAAGCATTCTTTTGCTGGGAAAAAACAAGAAAGTTTACAGTGGAATAAACTTAATCAGTGTAAATTGTAATAGCCAAAATTGAAAGGCAATTTTTGAGCAGAAAAATTATACTTTGCTATAAAGCAAAACTGTACTTTTCAGTTGAAAATGCCGCGTCTTCAGCCTTGTGCATGCCGTTTCAAAAAAAAAACCCAAACATTATTTTTTGTTTACTTTAATGTGCACACTGAATGAGGATGCTGCCTTTATTAATTTCAGTAGTGCTGGACTTATGAGTTCCATAAAATGTGAGCATTTGCCATGCAGCTTTCCCATGTTGATTTCTGGTTAAGAAATAGAGTTGCAATAAAATTTCACACATTTGCAAGATTTTTATATTGAGGAAATGTATTATTTGCTTATTTCCTTATAGAAGTATGTAGTAAGCATAACAAGTTTATACAATGAAAAAGCATATAAACTACCGCAAAAATGGGCCAGCTCACGCATCTTAGCCCTGACTTGTAAACTACCATGGTTCAGTCCTGGGTCTCAACTTCAGTGGAAGTTGCTAATTGTATAGTTAGTTCATGATGTGGCTAAATGTCCGCTAGGGATTAAGGCAAGATCACAGATCTCTTAACTCATGACCTCAGACAGACATGAACCCTGGCCTCCAGAGACAAAAGGCTAATACACAGCCCAGCTACTGCCATCTCCCCATTGGAATCTTGTCCTCAGTTATATCAAGGAATTTATAGATTTTTAATACTAGGTAAGTGTGAATTCAGAGTAACTACATGGCAAAGAAAAATACAAAAAAAAAAACAAACAAAAAAAACTGAAATAAGGAACAAGGAAAATTTTTACAGCTCAGTTATGGAAACACATAACTTTTGCATGTTTCTGATAATTATGTTTACTCAGATGAATCTCTGGAGATCCAGGCAATGGCCAGTTCTTTTTTCAATTAACAAACAAGAAGAAACCACCCAAGGAAACCCCAGAATTCTGAGAGACGTCAATACTGAGGTTTTGAAACTGACTGCAAATGTATTTTTTAAGAATCATTATTCCTGATAATAGGAATTACAATTGATCTTCAAATTTCTTGCAGTGTGATATTAGTAAATGATGACTAGTAAAATGTGCTGAATAGAGACAGTAAATTTATAAATGACACTTCCTTTTTTGAAAGAAAGACCTGATGATTCAAAGCACAGCCACAGAAATTACTAAGATCTTTGTTCAAAGATGATGCTAATGACCTTAGCAATGCATTTAACAAAAAATTTGGAAATTTTCACGTGACATAAATTTAGCAATCTTAGCAAAGTGTACTGTGTAAGATTTATTTCAGAACAAATTTTATAATATGAAGTGGACACTAAATACAATTAGAAATGGGTAGAGGAGAGAAAACTTTAGATGATCCGTTTCATTTTTCAGCAAATTTATTCTGTTTCCCTTTTTTATGAGTAATAATTTCAAAATATTTTAGCTTATGTTCCAAGCAGAATTGATGACTGCATTAATTTTGAAGATGATTATTCTTCATTTGAAAACGTGCAGTAAAATAAACAAAATGAGTGATTTACCCATGACCACTTGAATGGAGGTGATGTAACAGTTTGCCAGGAATTATATTCTAATACATAGAATTTATCGAAGTGTTTCCATGCAGCATGTGTTTTCTGTAGTGTGAAGGTACTACACAAGACCCAGCTAGTGTTTGCATGACAATGTGGGGCTGGAAAGGGGAGACCTAGAGAGAGCAATTCTTGCCTGATCTGATGCCATTACAGAATGGGGGAACATTGCTCCTTGTTTGATATGAGGTAAGGCTGCAATTTAAACCAAAACAATGGGCATGCCGCTCTCATTTTTGCATTTAGAATGGCTGTCATGAGAAAGACTGCTGTGAATAGTAGAAGAGGTAAAAGCTAGCTATTAAAGATTTTTATGTTGTTAAGTTGAACGAGCTCTTTTGTAATTTAATAATGTTACTAATCTTGCAAGTCACTTTTTAAAAATAAGCATGATTAGCAATTTGAACCTTAATTTATGATTTAGGAATTTACTGTTTCTCTAGTAGTAGCAGAGAAAATAACTTCATTAAATATGAAGTGATCTTCTTGAAATGTTCAAAACAAAATAACTGTGTTTCTAGGGTCTTTAGGATATTTGCCAAACCAAAGCACTTCATCAGATCTGATTGCTGTGGAAAGTAAGATTACAGACATTTCATATTTAATGTGCAGGCTTTTGTATCATTTTAAAATATACCTTTTGTTTTGTTTTGTTTTATTGAGATAATAATTTATTTTCTTGTAAAGCACTGAAAATTGTCTGAATGGATGGTAAATTCCTTACAAGGAAACCTTGCTTTCTTTTCCCAAGGTTATGCATTCCCTTAAAGTTACAAATTCTCAAAGAAATCCTTCGTGCACTTACATTTTCTTAATGCAGGACAGAACCATCATTTCCTCGTAAAAATGAGATAAGCCTAGAGCAAGCTTGTAAGTTGTGCTAACAAGTCAATTTTGTTAATTCTTTTTTTTTTTGACAGAACATTCTCTGAAGATTGTGAAAATAATCGATGCAGAATGGATAGAGAGGTATCAGGTCTCGACAGGAAAGCATTTAACCACATGATTAAGTCTGGTTTTAGATACTAGAATGTTTCCTATCCACCTCTGGCTTAATTTCAGGTCTATGATTTAATCTTTAAAAGTTCAACATATGGTTATTCTTTCTAATTGTGTCTCTAGCTGAAGCTTCTGATGTATATATTTTGGCAGCATTTCATTTCCCTGCGATGCTATGTTTCTGAAAATGCGCATGTTTTGCCAGCACCTCTATGGTTTGTACCTATGGTGTTCATAAATCTCACTGCTCATTGTATGCTCTTTCCTTTAGATGACAACTGAAAGGGTAACTTTTGAGGCAGCGTTCACATGGTTACTGGAGCCTAAGCGCACATGTTTATTTTGAGTAACGTTATTGAGTTCTGTAGACAGCACTCCGTAACATTCAGGTTTAAAGAAAGATGTTTAGAAGATATGATACAGATTCTGTTGTTTTAATGAGATACTTCTCCTCTGCTATATAAAAATGACACGAATATTTATGAACTAAACACAAAATCTACTTGCTCACCTTTAATTATATTGATGAAATTGTAATGAGATTTCACTTGCCTGTGAAAAAAGTTCCTTCCCTTGGATGATTTAGCAAAGGGAGATTTTTGCAGCACGGTTTTGTGTACAGATTATTGTCTGGGTTTTCTGTCTGAATAAGAAGCTCCACTTTCTAAATGAGACTTTACATAGGAATGTTTTGTAGTCGTAAGGATTCACTCTAGTTCCTGTACACTGTCTGCAAGGTAGGTGTTAAGAAGAGAAGACATTTCAGACTGTGTGTTTAACCGCGCAATACAAATGCCATAAGCTTGTTGTGCTTCGGCCTCCTCTCTCACGCAAAACTCATTAAGCCAGGAACCGTGCTAGCGCCCGCTCTTTAAGGCAGGGTGGGTGTTGTTCTGATGAGTCAGGGGGCAGCCCACCGCTTGGCAGACCCAGCGGGTGATAAATGTCCAAAGCCCTCCAGGCTGACTACACATTTTTCATCATTAATCTGGCCTATTGTGAGCTGGTCACTCACATTGATTCCAACTAGAGGGCATCATCTGCTGTTTTAAGAGGGTGATGACTCGCTAAAAATGAAGGTCTGAAACTAATCCAATATAGTTAGAGGCTTTGCTGGCAGTTTTCTCAGATAGCTCTAGGGTACTAATAGAAAAGCGGCAGACATGGGCACATCTCTTTAGGCACTGCGTGGCTTTGTATAGGAATGCAATGGTTTCCTTTGACAATATGTCGTGTTATTATAGCTATTATTGAGTCAAACACTGTTATGAGAAATTCTTCTGTCTCTTTTTGCAATTCTTTTTATGGTTGTTTTGCAACAGAAAAAGGCAAAAGAGGAGTAAATTTGGAACCATAATATAACACCTGTCCTGTCAAGTAAAGATCAAGCTGAATGGTTGTGCTACAGTGAGAAAAGAATTCCCTCTGCAGAGATCTGTGTCTGCCTGTCAAAATCATCTCTCTCTCTTTCTTTCTACTTAACTACTTATATGTCTGCTTATCTAAAGGCTTAATTTCTTTTGTTTAAAAGTAACATATATGCCTGGTTTGGTGTCTTATTCAGTGTTTGTCTTTGAATAGTTAGTATTTCTTTGTCTGGAGTAAGTGCAGCAGAGAAGTAAAGTCTAAAGATTTGTGTAAATCATAGCCTCAAGTGAAATTACAGATATTACAGAAATTATAGAAATCATCGAGTTAGTGTATTTGTAAGCAACTTGTCTCTGTGGCAAAGTGGTGACGTTTCCCCCATGGTTTTCCTTCTTCACCTCACTAGAATTATCTCTGTTCTAAAAGTTCACATCACTGGAGATTACCTTTGGAGGAATTTTATACTGCTGCAATAGACCCCTTTTCAAGAGAGTTCCATTGTATCCATTGTTGGCAAGAGGCTTTCCCAAGAGTGTGCACTGCTGGCAGGAGGGTCCACCCCTCCTAGGGTTGTTTTCCAGGGTTCTTATGAGAATTCATGTTGGAGAAAGTTAGCATGTTAAATTGGTAGCTCTTAAAGCTCTCTCATTGTTAAATGCTTTGCCTGCAGTAAAAGGTTCGTAAATGCGTCGAGCAGTGTTCTACTTTGTTTTTATTACAAGATGTGCAAATGATGCCTAGTGGCAACTTTTCAGAATGTGAAGCTGTTGCTCATTTTGAGCATTGATTTAGTCCTCTTGTAACCAAGTTCACCTTCCGGGTCATGCTTTCTTAGAAAGCTGTTTATGCTAGAGGAGTATCCACTTTATGTTGGGAAGAATTGCTGAGAGTGCCAGTCTTGGCCATTCGTTTAGGCATAATGCACTGATGAAGTGGTCTACTAAAAAAAGCCCTAAACAACAAAAAGCCTCCCCAAAAAAACCCACCAACACAAAACAAAACCCAAGGCTGGTTTCCTCAAAAAACAGGACAGCTGTTGACTGGAACTGAGGGGTGAGAGGAAATTCCCTGCTGCAGACTTTCTTAGCCTCAAACAATCTTACTGAAAACAAGCTAATTGAGGAGCACCAAACCTGCTTTGTGACTGGAAAGAGTGCACGCTGGGGAGGAGCGGTCAGGGAATTTGCTTCACAAATGCACTGCTGCTCTAAACATGAATATAGATGCAGCCTAAGGGTCAGATTTTTGAAAGACAAAGATGGACTTAGATAACAAACTCCCACAGAACTCATCTAGGCTGCAAACCTTTTCTGCTAACCCCAAAGTCTGAGGGCCTTTACCTGATTCTGTGGTGACTGTCTTCACAGATCTGAAGTGGTATATGTTGAAAATATCTTCCATGAGGGTTTTACTGCAATTACAGATTTTACCTATGAAAATGCAATATAATTCAATTACTTATGTGACTACTCATATTTTTAAAAGTAAAAGCATGGTTTTTGTACTTCTTTGGATTGTTTAGTTTTGTGTCATGGACGCTCAGGGAACCCCACATTTGAAAAAAAGGTAAGAATACTTGACTGTTAGTTATCCATTTCAGCAATTCATTTTTATCAGAATCCCAGACATACTTTTTATGGAAATATTTGTTGGTTCTATAATAGGTATCCTGATAAACTATATTTAGACTTTCCAAAATTTTCCAGGACTTTGTTTCATTTTTCTCTGTCAAACCTGGATATTATGGGTCTGGAACAAAGAATGTTCATGTTCTACACCACTGAGTTTCTTAAACAACTCTCTTAAGTTTTGCTTCTTGTTTATATTGTTCCAGCTTTATAGGTGGTTGAGAATTTTAATATAGTCTATGGCATCTTGGTGATTTAATTCAGATAATGTTGTATGTATTTCTTGTCTATTCAGCATCTTCAATACAGTGAGCTATTCTAATTCCTTCTACCCACAAGTAAATGAATGAAATATTACTTTGCTCACACATTCAGAGGCCAAGGAAAGATTTTACAAATAAAATCAAAGAGGAGAGAAGTCAGCCAACTGTGAAATTAATGATCATCTGGATTTTCTCTCTAGTTTTGACTGCATATAGTGAACTGGAATGAATGCATTTTCTGTAGTATACAGCACTTCTGCCTCATTGTAGTTTATACCAATTTGCTTCTGTTGATTACATGTCCATCTTACTAGAGCAGAAGCTGTGTACTGGATGGTTTGTAGCACATTTTTTAGTGAAGCTTCAGGAGAGGTTATATGGGGCAGGAGAGAGGAAGAGCCTTGTAAATGTCTATGTGCCCTTAACATCCTTAAGAAAAATACTCAGGAAAAAAATTTCCCTTCTACCAATGGAAATAACCTTTCTTCGTAGTTTTTTAATACAGACACTGCACAATAACTGATGTGTAATAGTCCTTTCACACTTACAGTGGTGTATAATGAAATGTGATGGTATTTTGTTTAGTATTTGGGAGTACACTGCATGTATTAAACCTAACTCCACTTGGTATTTGGGAAGGAATGGTCTCAGTCATCTAAAAAACTGCAGTCCTGCTAGTTGATCAGATAAGCAGAGCTAAGCCTTTCTTAGCAGTGGAGCTTTAGGAAGTTATAAATAAAGGAGCCTCAAGATCGATCTGTTATCTTTTGGTTGTTCTGCATTGTGTATGGGTGATGGACTACGCATATGATGAAAGGGAAGTTTATCAAAATACCTGTGACGCTATGACAACAAGTAATTCAAGGCTAATTTTAGAGTGAGTGGCATGTTTGTAATAAAATGAGTGAGAGACTGTGCTATGGTCTCAGTCTAGTCCTGAAAAAAAAACCTAATAACCCCCCCTCAAAACTTACCTTAAGAGGAGGTTAACATTTTGTAGACTGGAAGCTGTGTTATTATGTATAGGGACTGCACTGTTTCCTTAGAGGGAAACCTGCTTAAAAAGCCCCAGTTGCTGATTGACAAAAGAGTGTAGCATGGGGTTTATTGGTTTGGTTGGCTGCCTTTTGCTGGGTTATTTCAGCACTTAAGAGCACAGCTTCATTGTGTGCCCAAACAGTTCCCCTGGCAAAACTGAAGGAGCCAGGAAACTGCAGCATGGGTGATAGGAGGACATTGCTGGAAGAAGGTGTAAAGAGAACTTGGAATCTGGCAATGTGGGCAGAGAAAATACAAGGTCAAATTACACTCTGATACACTTGAAATTAAGTATGTACTCAAATATTTTGCCATTCTGGAGCCTGTGTTGAGTCACTTTGTATGTGATGTTGCTTGAAACTGTAAAGAACTGGTGACTGCTGTGCTGGATTCTTTAGCTTTTGATGCTGTGTTTGTTTTGGAGCACACGTAGGTTGAATTTGTAAGTTTAGTAAATGGTACCTGATTTCATGAATTATAACAGTTTTAAGCAAGCCTTAGCTTTTTGTGCTTTTTTGTGTGTCCAGCTCTGTGACACACAGTGGGTGATCCCTAGGCCCTCTGCAGTATTCTGCACTCATTGTTTGTTTTGCATGGATAAAGGAGCGTTCAACAAACACCGAGGATACTCTTGTGTGTTTGGATAAAGCAATTGTGTCTGGTTCTGTGATGCTAGTGGACCATTCTTTTGGTGAGGAGTGAGGAGTGATTTTACAGCACCCCAGTGACACATAGTGGCTGTGGTAGGCTCTGGAGGCTGCACCCACAGGTTCTTTCATGCTGCACTGCAGACAGCAGATTGCCGAAGTTGCTCCGTGGTATCTCCCCATGGGGAAATCTCCATTAGCTTGGATCTCCTGATAGAACTGTTTTTGTGACTCTTTGCTGGACTGTCTGAAGCAAAATGATCTGCCTTAGCTTGAATAGTTTAAGTCTTTGCTAGACTTTGCTTGACTGAAATGTCTTAGAGAATGGTGACACAGTCTGTACCACCAGAGTAACAAGATGGAGCTTCATAGCGGGATGCAAGCTGGGCATAATTGCTTCTTTTGGCCCATGCAGTCATTGGCAGGAAAGTATGCAAAAGCAGCCCCTGAAGTCATCCTTAAATGCTGTTCAGTGATCGGAAGTATCAGACGTTAAAGGGAGTTTCTTTTGTATTTTTTTCTTATAGAACATCGATATTTTGTGGTGAGGTAAATAACTTCTTTTTCCCACAGTAAAGCAAATGTGTAGTTTTGCCGTGTGTTTTTGCCTGCTGGAACTACAGCTTTCATTCTCTTCCACAGGATTTTAGCAAAATCGTGATTGTTGGCAAAGTATCAAGGGTACATCAGCCACAGTGTCCAGCTGAAACTATCTTTCCGGAAGACAAAGTGTAACATCTAGGTAGTCAGATCAGTGGACATGAAGGTGTGGGTGTGCCAGGACCTCATGCCAGCAGTTGTTACCTCATGTGGCCTTAAACCAGCTTCATAATCTGCTTGATTAGAGGCAACATTTTCCCCGTCTGTGGGGTGAGACAGAGACATGCTCTCTGGCTGCATTAGATAGTGACTCTAGAGGAAATGGCAGATCTCCTCCTTGCTGTCACCATACATCATATTAGATGGTATTTGGGACAGATAGATTTCCTCAGAAAGTTGGTTTTTAGGGACGTAGGCAATTTGGCACTGAAGAAACAAAACAACAACAACAAAATAATCACAGTTTATCCTCTCTATTATCCACATGCTGATGCTAGGATTTTAAGAAGTCCCATTTGTACATAAAACATTAATATGTCACACAAATTTGTTGTGTCTTACTCTATTCTGGTTTCTTTGCAGTAGAAAAAAAAAGCTAGTAATGAAATGCGGTGATTGCTAGCACAGTGAGTGATAGGATAGAATAATTTTCCATTATGTCAGCAAACTTTGTGTCATAACAAATGATTTAATTATGTTTTTAGATGATCAGTAAATAGGTATTGGTTGTTTTGAAACTGTTATTTTTCAAGCTGTGTCTTTATATGATGGTAATACTCACTATGTGGATATAGGCCCAAGGCCATGCATCTTGCAAAGTTTAGGTGTGTCTTGACATGACTGTGAAGATGAAAGGTCAATGCACGCTTACAGTTTTTTCTCTTTGCATATAGTGTGGCTGCTGGAGCCAAAATGTCAGTCTTACAGAGGAAATTTTGTTAAGATAGTCGTGGTGGTAAAGAAAATATATGTGGCAGTGGTAAGATCAGGCTCTGCGATGAACAGTACATTTTGCAGGTGTAGAACTGAGTTGTCCTGCCATCTTTGGCACACACATCCCTGGCATGGAAGAGTGATACAACTTCCCACCAGTTTGTCAGAAGAGTTCCCTACACTGTCCATTCAGTTTTCATATTGAGCAGGAACACTCCAGGATTGTGTACAGTTATGTGCCATGCAAACTGCCTTTTTGAGTGATTGTTCTTACATTGTGATTTTGATTAATGACCATGGAAGCTTTCAGATAACGGAGAACCTCAGGGTGTTGCAGGATCTATGTGTTTGGTCTTTGTGTTGTTTTTTCTTTCCTACTAGAGATAAGATTTTCAAAACTTTTATGCTTCTCTACATGATTCCGCTGTCCTAAACGTACCATATTCCAAGGAGGAACGGAGTTTGTGCACATGAGCCTGACAACCAACACCTATACCTTCATATCCTTCCTGGTCTTGCTGTGCCAAGCATTGATAGATAACTTGAAGGTAGGCAAGTAGTGGTGCAGAGTGAAAGGTAGAATTTAGTCTGTTGTGTATAGACAATAAAAAATAAATGTTTCCTTCACCAGCTATCTACATACACATTTTGAATAAAAGTTTAAATTTTTTCTCCTTTATGTGATACTTGGCTTATGACTGTTCTGTCTCAGACCAGATAATTATTTATTTTTTAGTTTTTAACAGGAAGTATCCTTCTTTTGCAGCTACTCTTACATTAAGTCTCCAGGCTGAATGAATGCATTATGAAAAAAAAATCAACTTATGCAGACAAAGTTTCCCAAATTGTGTGATCTTTTGGGGAACCTTGATTTTTGCATATCCAAATTGAGGCATCTCTAAAATATTTGGTTTGCAATAGGGAGATGATCAGTACTTCTGGAATTTATGCCCATTGAGAAAAAGGGAAGAATAACAGATGGGGGATCCTGAAGTAAAAAAAATCAAAATTACTGGCAAATTAAAAATAAAAAAGATTCCCAATATGAGCCATACTCTTATGGATGAAATCCTTTTATTTTTGCAATGGTTGAAATTGATCCCCCTGTAAAAAACCCACCCTTGGCCTCTGCCGTACTTTTCTTCCACTTCAATGCTATTTTGAGATTTCAAATGGAATTTAAGAGGTAGAGATGTGTTAGGCAGTTTTTCTGCTCAGTTTCGAGTTTAAGAGTAGTGACAGGAAGAGTTTCATAACATAGCACAAGAACAGAAATTTAGTCCCTGGAAGGAGCCTCTGTTGATTTAGTGAGCAATACAAATAAAAAAAAGGAATATGAATGCAGAATGCTTTTCCAAATACTGTTATGTTCAGGTATGTGTGATGAAAATAATTAAATGGAAGGTTTAAATTGTCTCAGTTTATGAGACTAAAGCAGTGGGAGTGGTTTTTAATGCACACCAACTTTATTGCATACTTGTGTCGAGATATTTGTTTACAAATAAAGTTCACATACTCTTTGTAGGACTACTCTTTAAATTTGCTTCAAAAAAATGTTTCCTACTGATCAGAATGCTTAACCATCCAATTAGAAAAAAAAAAGTATGTGATCTTTGTGCAATAAGTGTTTTCCTTAATTGAGTGTATGTCCACATTACAAGCTGTACTGCCCAGGGAATGTATAGCGTGGGAACAGATGACAGCCAAGTAATGAATGAATCCATAGGAAGAGTGACTTCTGAGGGTCCTTTCTTCCTATGAGGGGGCGCTTAGCAGGACAAGCTAGAAAGACCTCACCGATGCTCTCTGGTTCCTCCAGCCACAACCCCCCAGCCTAATGTCCTCAGATGCACTGAAACTGTTCTCGAAACATTTGTTATCAAATTGTTTTATTTTGGTGTTTCACATCTTATCTGCATAGTCAAAGAGTTTTACACGAATCTGACTTCAAGTGAGGTGCATAGAGACATGTGCCGTGTGCCATGTGCCTGCAAACTTCAATACATGGTAAATTGTTTACCACCTTTTCATTGCTTCTGACTTGCTAAACAGTCCACTCATGAGAGCCTATTAGTCTTGACCTAATTAATATTAATGGACTGGAGCTACATATAATTCTGGTTTAAATGGGCAATCAATCTTATATTTGCTTGTGAATAGTGTGAGCCCCACTGCTTTGTACCCAGCCCTATGTCAGTATCTTCAGACATCTGGAATTATTGTTATATTTAAAAATAAACACCTGCTGTGTTTGCCAGGACATAATTTTAGCACTATATAGAAGTTTGCAACAGCATTTGAAAGAAATACCAGCTCTAATTGTAAAGGAGAGTCAGAAAGCAAATAAATTTTTCAGAATCTGACACTTCTAAAGTTTGGCAATGCAATCTTGTGACAGTTATCTTTATCTTTTGGTTTGGACAGTCATTTGAGACTTCCCCTTCAGAACTGAAGGTTTATGGTTTCTGCCTGATACAGTAGATAAATCATCAAATATTTGGTTTTGAATGAGAACTGAGAAGCCATGCAGTCGCAAGTCAGGAAAATAAATAAATTATGCTATTTTGTCAATCTGGTTAATGTTGTGCAACCAATTCCTAATTGATAACAATTGTGTAAGCAATATCTAGTGTGAACGCTATTGAATTCTAATAATTATTTTTACATTTCACATGAAGAACAGAATTTAGTTAGAATTTCTTTAGCTCCAAAATGCAAATGAAAGCTGACTCTCTACTCCTTGAAATTCCCAACACAACAGCCTCTCTGCAATCCAGTCAGTAGAAGACATAAACTGTTGTTCAATCTTATACAGCCTAATAGAAGGAAGAAATTATTATTTAATGACCACAAAATCTTGAAATTTTGATCAATGTAGCATAATTATTTTATTCTTTATTCTTTTATTATATAAGGAATAGAATTTGTTGAATTGCTTGTGCTTAGGGTCTTTGAGACTACGTAGATCTTCAAACTTTTCAAAATTCTACAGTTTTTTTCAGGAGATGTTTATGATTCTGAGAAGTGCCTAAACTTTTCAGTTCTGTTCCCTTCAGGCATCACAGTGAAAGCTGAATCAGTAGAAAAAAACATTTGAATTAGTAAACATTAATAAAATGATAGTTCAGAGATTTTTAACATAATAATTCCTTAAATGGGATAGTATTTTAACTTGCTATAGACAATACCCTAACTCTATGGGTGCTTTGTTTTTCTTTAAATGTATTATGTTTTAAAGCACCTCACTTCGTCGTCATGTTTTTTTAAATATTATTTAGTTCTTGTATAATGCATTGTATCATCAGATATTCTGCCTGGTATACTGGAGTATATGCTATTTATATACTGCAACCATTTATTCATGTAAGAGATGCATTAGAATAATTTTCCTGAATACAATGCACAATTAAAGAACAATGTCAAAGTAATATTTCAAATTATTTTCCCCTTTTCCTGTTGTTTATAATAGCTTTTTGGAAAGGTAATACTTCAGGCATATTCATTTGAAATCAAATAATGTCTCAGAACATTTTCTAACTTGCCTTGGCTAATTTTGGTGAGCTAATGAAGAGAGATTAATATCTGCTTCACTATTAAGACATTAATGAATTTTAAGTCCTGGGCACCCAACCTAGCCATTCATCTTTCCTAAGAGACAAATTATTTCATAACTTTCAATAATGCTCCAGAGTTTTATTACGTCTATAATGAGAATACTTGTTTAAACAGTAGCATTTTTATTTTAAATGGCTAAGGGGCGTAATCCCATTGAAGTATAAATAACTCTGCAACTTGACTGATGAGGAAGTTCTTAACATATTTCAATTAATAAATGTCTCAAACCACATTCAGAGCAACAGCCTACTTTACTTCTAGCTTGCTAGAAAGGGAGCAAGCACAAGTACTTTTATACTTTGAGGAGTTTCACTCACTACCCATGGTTTTTATCTTTTTATCTCCTGTCACCGTGTTATAACACACTGAACTGCTATAACCACGATTAAAGGTGTGTTTGTCAAAATTTTCTTCACTCTGAACTGCTAGACCTTTTGCTATCTCTGGCCTCAAAATAGCACTCCTTCTATTGTCATTTTGCTACCAGGGATACTGTTAAGTGACTACGCTCTTCAGAGACATTAATGTATCTTCACGATGTCATAGCTGAGTAAATGTAAAGAGATTGTAGCCAGAGTGAGCTTTATGTTTTATGCATGTGTGTAGTCTCTTGCATGAGGGATCCTGATCTTTGATGGATGCCTCCAAGCTGTTGCCACAGTAGTAGTAAGTTGTTCCTGCAGATTCTGTGGAAACATTCATTGAATTTCTTTGGGAGAAAGCTATCAGGGCCTGCCTGGATCTGCTTCTGTCTTCTAACATTCTTGGTGATAAGGAGGGTAAAGGGGTCACACAGAATATTGGATTAGGTGTGGAGAGATTAATGTGATTTGGATTATATAGTTGGTGTCTGTATTTTGTCCCTTTTGCTGAGCTTTTTGGTCTGTGGCTTTTCTCTTTCTGCACATAAATTGAATGTGTCTCAGAGTTTGGAGAAGTTTTATTATTCCATGATGTAGCTCTTTAGCGTTGTTTTGCCATTGTCACTGATTTTTTCTTTTTTTTTATTTATTTTAATTCTTCATCCAACTGTTGCAGAACTCAAGTGTACTATGATCAAATGTTCATCTGTTTTAGAATTGGCACTGATCTCATTGATAACTCAGTTGAGTCCCAATTTATTTTATGTTTCTGAATATGAAGGTCCATTGCTCTGCAGTACATCTGGTGTTTTGAGCACTTAAAACTACAAATCCCAGACAACTCTGTTATATCTGTTTAAATATGCGTGAACTGTTGTTTAGGTAATCTACCTTGTCAAAGTAACATCAAGTGTAGTATATCACTGACCTTTTTGCATATTGGAGAGGTCTGCAACTACAGTCAAATCTTTGGAAGAGTGAAGATTATAGGGGATGTGAATTTTGTAATAGTAGCTTCATTTATTCATACAACTTATTTATTTGGCCCTAAACAGGATATGACAATCTTTTACAACGCAGTCTTGGTCTTAGGGATAAGAAAATGTAATGAGATAACTTGGCAAGTTACAGTTCTTACTGCGCAGCTTGTACAAAACACACCATGAAAAAGTACTGAGACCCCCTCCAGACCTTCAGTCTGGAGGTCTGTAAGAGCCTGAAGTCTCTGTAGATGCAGTCTGGCTTCTGGTGTTGGAGGAAGCTGGCTTAGAATCACCGTGCCTTCAGAGGCCCCTGGAGATCATTTTAACAGCAATAGTACTTCACTCACACGCTTTCTCCTCAGCAAAGAGGGTCTGGAAGCATATGGCAAGTGGCTAGAAATGCCAGCTCTTCTGTGCTCTGAAATAATCCTCAGCCAGCCAGCTAAAGTAGTTTAGTGATTGTATTGCTGCTGGACTCCCATGGAACAGAAGCCTCTTGGGACGACATTGCACAATTTGTACTTCGTGTAAAAAGAGGCTCTGGGTTTACAGTCAGGCTGTGTCATTTTGCCTGCCATGTTAACATACCCCTTTCAGTGGAAATTACAGCCTATGTCAAATAAAATGAATAATGTCTCTTGATTTCATCCATTTTTTTCCTTGTGGACAAGCTAAACTGAAAAGTGATTTTTAAAGGGTCTCCTGAAATCATTCATTTGTCACCTCTGCAAGTATTTCGAGTTAACAGAAATCGCCTTGCCTAGTCTTGATATGTTTATGGATTTCTCTGCCATAATTATGGGAGGGAGATCCCTTGCAGGATCTGTAAAATTAGAATTGTGTATAACGTTTGCAAGTTGATTTTGTAAGGCTGAAATAGGATTGACTATACTCGTTCTGTTGGGTTTGGTTGTTCTTAACTTTACAATGGGAAGTATTGCTATAACAATAGATGTGATTTAAAAGGTACAGGCTTGTCTTCCTGTTGATAAATGTAGTTTTTTAATAGGCACTTAATCCTTGTGAAAGGTCCTGGATTGTCACAGCGCTTGAAGATGAATTCCTGTATTTTTCTGCAGAAGTTATACAGCAAGAGATAGTGGCAGGGTGTGCTTCTCTTACAAATATGTCATTCTGACCTAGAGAGATCACCTTTAGAGATGAGTCTCTGTGCCCATTCAATCCTTGACCTCCCTGCCGAGACTCTATCAACATTGCCAATTTATGATGTGGACCTTGCGCTTGGGAGTACCAGCTCATTTCGAGTTAACTACCAAACCAGTTTTGAATGATGGTAACTCAGTAATGACCTGGAGGTGGTCTCAAGCCAGTGGTCACTCGGAAAAGGCTTCCAACCTACTGCAGATGTTTTGAGCTATCTGGTTTTACAGGGCCGGTGCTCTTCATTGTCAAAATGTTCTTTCATTGTCAAAATGTTCTTTCTTTTGTCCATATTCTATGTTTATTTTCATAAGGTCTTCAATGCAATGTTTTTACGTACCTGGAAAAAAATAATGTAGGGATTACTTTTATATCAGGAGTTTGCAAATTTAGCATGTGTGTACAAAGATCACAGGAAAGAAACCCTATTTAGGTATGTTTTTTCCTTGCTGAATCTCACCATGTGAGCTGTAAGATTCCATGCACACACTTTCCCCTGTGCTTGTGGATGTGGCAATGATGGCAGGGCAGCTCCCTGTATTCAGTAGCAGACATACACAAACTGAGTGATGCCCGATCACATGCTCCCCATCTCCTCCAAGGAAAAGACTGCAGATCTTATTAATTTTTTTTAAACTGGGAAAAATAGTATAGGTATGTTAGTAAGCATCTATATGTATCTTTGTTTGCATGTATATTATAAAGATGTACACATATTTAGATATTTAAATATTCTGCAAATAATTTATTAAATGTTCACTATCAAGAGGTAGTTCCTATTCTGAATCTTTGCTAGGCTTTATCCTACACTTGATAGGTAACAGGATACTCTCATTGTAGCATTGATTTAGTCCCTTGTTCTCATTTAATATTTTCAGTAAGTTTCTTAGGCACACAGAAAAATTTTGGAATTTTGCAGTGATTATTCAGGCTATATTTCTTGTTTTATTATTATTATCCCCTTTTACATTAGGAGGAGTAAGAGCCAACTAATGCATTTGGTGAGATTTTTTCTCTCCCTTATCTGTCCTTTAATAATTGATTCAAACACGATCATTTTTTTTTGCACGAACCATAATGGTGTCAGAGCCCTTCTCCTCTTTCCCATTCTGAAGCATTTGAATAACATTGCTCGTTCGAAACCTGTCTTAACCTCAGCAATATGCTTACGTTATTTGAATTCTTGTTCTCTTTTTCCTCTTTGTTATAGACTGTACAATTTGTTTAATGCTGCTGTAGCCATGCAGTACCAGTCAACCTTATGTATAAATTCCATAATAAATTAAATAAAGCTCTGTATGGGTCAGCTTAGACTAGCCCTATTAAAAAATGATTTACTAAAGAGATAGAGGTAGCAGGATGGTAGAACGTGCTTCTAAATCAATTATGAGTCCATTCACTGTCGGCCTATTGTGTGTAATAGTGTATTAAAATGCATTCTATATTGTTAAAAAAAAATTGACTCTTTCATTGAAACTGAATTAACATTTGCAAGCGCATAATGGTGTTTGGAAAGCTATAAACATTTAAATTCAATCCCTCATTGAAGGCTAAGTGTATACAGCTAGAATTGTAATACCCAGATAAGTCTTTGTGTTGTGTTCATTTTATTATTATAGCAAACTGTTTGCCATAGTAAAGGTAAGATTGGGTCAACACTTCTATTTGTAAACCCGTAATTACAAGGAGAAAGCAGTACCTCTGAACTGTAAAAATTAAGTTAATTTTGAACTGAAAATTAGTGTCTGCATGTGCACATATTTTTGTATGTATTCACATTTTAAAAAAAAGTATAATGCTCATTGCTAATTTTTTTTGAAAAATCTACTTAAACTGTTCCAGTCTGAGTGGATTGTCTGGTCCTATAAAGCAATATCTGCTAGCTCTTGTGGCAGAAAATCCGCAGTCCTTAGCCTCACGTTCAAAATCTTCCTGCTTCCAAGCTGTTTGGTAAGGTTGTACTGGGGTGTAATCTTAAATTCTGCCACTCCCCCACCCTCCCTCGAAGCCTCTTACTCCTTTTTTTCCCTTGTGAAGGAGGAAAGGCAGGACGCAATGAAATGGGCTGTCTGTTCTTGAGGAGCTGGAAATGAAGTCTGCCCCCATGTTTGCAGATTGGCACAGGCCCTGTCATGTGAGAGTCGCTTTCTTCCTTTCCCTCAGGTATTTTAGAAAGTCTCAGTTCTCACCAGAGACTACCTGCAAAGAGTTGCCATGGCATTATGTGATCTGAATGTGTCTATGTACTGAATTCATGTGCAGCAGAGTTGCATCCTGCTACCTCTGTGCTAGCACTGAGATTGGCAAGGGATGCAGTGGAGCTCTGTTCCTCTAGAGCATTTCTCTGCTGGGACTAATACTGTCTTCTGGGGGATTTACTTACTTCAAATTCAGCTAATTAACTTTTATCGCATAAATCCAAAAGGAGCTGAAACTACAGCTTTCATTTCAGTTTAACATAATATTTGTACTTGCTTCTGTGTTTCCAGTATATCAAAATGAAACAAGAAGTTCTGCAGGAAACAGACCAAGCAATGTCATCTGCAGAGTTTGAGAGTTTTAAAGAAGTTTTTTCGTGTTTTATTTCATAGATTATAAATACCGGGGCTGGTATTGAGTCACTTTGCAATCTTTATAAACTGTATTTGCTTCCTTTGTTCATTGACTTAGTTCTTTGAATGAACACCTCCCTGTGCATGCACACACACACACACACATATACAGATACAGATTCCCACACATGCAAGTGCTTTGGTGTATAAATCCATAACAACCAGCTGTTTGTGTCTGAAACAGACCTGTTTGAAACAGTACAGCTTTTTCTGTCAACACTGATCTGTGGTAGCTCCCTGTGCAAGAACTAAGCTTGTTGGTTTATGAAACAACAGGCTAAGATACACAAGCAGGAGATGATAATCGTTTGTGACTTGGTAAGCAGGTAGTCAGCATCTTGCATAAGGATTTATGGTTTCTAAGGTTCATAGTATAGTTTCCAAAAGTGCATAAACAATTCTTTCAGCCTTTGGAGTTTACCTAAATTTGTTGTTCTGAAAGCATGTCTATAATTTGGGTTGACATGTAGGATAGCTGCAGAAACCTATGAGAATTACCAGAGCATTTTTTGTTAAACCCATGAGGGACATAGGCCTGAGCTAGCATAGAGACTGATTTATTTCTCATCCCTGAAGAAATTTAGCCCTTCATTTCTCTGAAATGATCACTTGAAGCATAAATTCACTAGTGTTCATTTCTAAACCAAAGAGCAACATACGTGGCTTTAGATGTTGTGCTTTGCAAGAAAAATACAATCCTGCAAGTACCATTATGTCTGACCCTCCATTTGAAATATAGATAAACACTGGTTGTGCATCTAGAGGTAAATGGGGCTTGCTATATTTTCTTAGTATTGAGAGAAATTTATGTAAAGAGGAATATAACAATCTACCAAAGGCTTCACACTGTGGAAAAATATGTTAAGGTTTCAGGCTGATTTTCTGTCATTTTTTGGTAAGCATGGTGTGGTTTAATGTTTATACTTACAGGCCGATTTTCAAAAATAATTTTATTTTTTTTGTGCGTTATACATCTGTAAATTGCTTTTTGCCTATAAGAAAAAAGTTTTGAAAGATTTTTGTAGGTTAGGTACTACCTGATACTCAAAAAATGTGCAAATGTTTAACCTTACTTCAGCCTCTGGGTTTATAGTGCAGCGTGGGGGCTATCCAAATGAAATAATTGCTTTGTCTGGCAAATAGATTGTCTCATAAGAGGACTGAACGGTATTAAGTGATTTTCCCCTGGTGATTGGAAGTATCTCTCTCCACTGGTTCAGGTAATTCTAAGGTTGTGCCTTCACTCTTTCATGCTAGACTGCTTTTCCAATAAAATAAAAAAAATGTAGAACCTGCTACACAAATGTAATGTTAACCTAGATTTCTCTGAGGACAAAGGTGAATGCTATAGGGCTTGCTAAAGGCAGAGAAGGAAATGATATTAAAAGGATATTAGAGATAGAATTGGATGCATGGGACTGTATAAAGCTGAAAGGTGCAGGTTGGGAGTGTATGAATTTTATATTAGTTTAAGTTTCTATGAGATTCCTTGAGGCAAATTCTAACAGACTTTTCAAATACTTGAATACTACTTTCTTTTCTCTACCAGATATAAATATGAGCTAATTGGTTTCTGGGGTAGAAAAACATGGTCATAGGCAGAAAAGAAAGAAGTAATCATGGAAAATGAAAAGCATAAAGATTGTCCTAGAGCAAGCTTATACATTTCTATGCATTGTTTTAGGTCAGTACTTGAGCAGGGCTGAGGCTGTCCAAACTATGCATGACCAAATGAACAAAATGAAAAGAAGCAGGAATTTTGGTTCAATGAGAAGCTCAATTTCTGGTTTAAATCCCAAAGTGACCTGTCAAGCACTGCAGTTTACTGACATGGAACAACAAGAAATGCCTAACGGCGCAGCTGGATTTTTCTGTATTATTGTATGTAGGTTGAAATTATGTATGTAAATGCTGAAATGCACTTCATGACTAAAAAAAACCATTGTATTCAGCAAAGAAGCTGCTTTCATTGGAGCTAAATGGGGTGCAATCTGGATGTATATTTGCCGCTGTAGCAGAATAAATGTACACATCTGGAGAGAAGCTAGGATAAAGTACTGGTGGGTAGGAGGGAACAAATCAGTATCTATTTTATGAACATGTTATTTATTTGCAATTATGCAACTTGTACTCAGTTGCATTGCAGCTTGCATGTGTTCTGTTACTGGTGAATATTTGGTGCTTCATTTTTACTACAGTGGTTTTGAGTGTTATGGAACTGCAGGGTGCCTGGTACACAAAGGTGCGTAAAATCTATACCTCATTACATTGTGCATGAGTGCTTTTAAAAAAAAAAGTTTAATTAGAATAATTATTAATAGAAAATACCATTAAAAGCATATACTTTGAAATTATCATGGAAAACGTTTTGAAAGAGGAACAATGTTTGAGCTTGAAGATAACAGCTAGAGAAGAATTTAATAATGGAAAATATTTAATACTTCTGGTCTCAATCCTTGGAAAAGAAAAATAATTTTGCATTGTTCTAAATAAGAAAAATCATACACTGATGTGACTATGTGGGAGACAGTGCAGCTTCTTTAAGCCTGATGATCGAAAGTCAGAGGTGAGCGAAGACAAAAAGGCCATTCAGATGATACCACTGCTTTTCAGATGATAAAGTCAGATATAACAATGGCAGTTGGGATTAGGGTTTTGGGAAATAATTAAGATTTGGAGAAATAATTAAGCTTTAAGGAAATAATTTTTGCCTTGATGTTTTCTCTGTGAAGAGCTGACCTGGCTCCTCTGCCGATCAACTGGTGACAGGTCCAATTTGGAGAAAAACTATATCTCTCCCTCTCTCCTGCTCCTATACCTGCATCCACCCAGTAAGTGGAAGGGAGCCTGGCTACTCAAGAGCTCCTCTTCTCAGGTGTATTGATCCAGGCATATGGAAGAAGACATGGCCCCTTACTACTAATGTGACACCAAACGTGTAAGTCCTGTTTGCCTGAGTTACTGTTGCTTTTAAGAAAATCTTGAAGTCTCTTGCAGATAGTAGGTAAACATCCTGAAAAAATAATTTCCCAAATCACAGTATGGAGAACGTTTAGTTTTTTTGCAAGGTTAACATCAAGGAAATTCCAGAGCAACTTCCAGAATACAACACAATTCAGAGTTTTTAGTCTGTTATCAGCTAATGCAACTGACCATGTTCCACACAGAGAAACTCTGAAGACTGTTTGGTGGGAAATTATTTTCCTTTATTACCTTCTTTTTAAGTGGCTGAAGATCTTAATGATAGCTGCTGTGTCTGGCAAAATGGCATCATAAGAGCATTCTAGTTGCATTGCATTTTGCCAGTTATTTGGCAAACCACTTTCTTTCAGAAAATGAATTATCATATTCGCAGTGCAATTGATTTTCACTCTGCCAGGCAGCTGTCGACCGAAGTTGATTTAAAACAAAAAAAAAATCCAGTGGTTCCCATCATGCAGCCCTTCCCCTTGGTTCCAGTGGCTAGGGAAGTGGGTCAGGCAAATGGTCATTGGCACATAGGTTCCTGGAGGAGCTGGGGATCATGTCTCGCCCATTATTGTGTCCTCAGGTGTGCTAAGGAGGAGAATCAGTGGGCTTTGGAGAAACACCTGTCTGCAATCTTGACAGTAAGGAGTGTGATTATAGGACAGATCCTGCAAGCAAAAAATGGAGAGAGAGGTGGAAAAGGCCTGTAAAGTTCATTTGTTAAGTCTTATGCAGAAATGCAAACAGATTTCCTCTCTGTCAGTAGCTTCATGTCCTTTTTTTGTATATGCCAAAGGATCCGCAGTCATCTTAATATTTATACTTCAGTATTTCTCTCATGCAAGTGATGGTCAGACATTGATGTTATGGGCCAGCTGCAACATTTTATTTTTTATAAGAATACATTGAAGTGCTTTTCCAGCTGTGACGGTGTAGGATAGAGGAACATTTTGTAAAGTGGCAATAGATTTTAGTAGACTACCTAATATGACTGGGAAAACCATACAAGCTTTATAGGCATAAAAAAAGCAAATAATATTGGCTCTGTGCAACAAGAACATGAGCATTCTCATTCTTTCTAAACGAGTTTCAGGATTTTAGTGCAGAGAAATCTGTTTATTGAAAGTTTCTGTTTATCCACCTGGTATGGGAGGGAAGGCTTCATGGCTTATAGGCTGCTGCTCAGTATCACAGATGATGTTGTTGCTCAGTAGCCATTAATATAGCTTTATCTATAATTAGCGAAGGTCTAACACCTTACTGGCCATATGGAAAATGAGAAGTTAGTTCCTGTCATAACAGGAAAATAATTATTGGATAACGTATAAATATCAAAACTTGATAAATAATGGTTATCTCAGCAATCCTCAGATGGATAAAAGTAGCATCTGCCTTCACTTTCTAAATATCACGCGTGATTAATCTGGAGACAGTGAGGCACTTTCTCAGCTGTGCTGTTTCCACTGGGCAAGCCTGGTCAAGCAATCAGTCTCATGAAGGCAGTCGAGGCAAGAAGAGTCTGAAGCTTTCTATTACCCTTAAACTCTGCAGTGCCATCTCTGAACCAAACCGGATGATTTCTAAGGAAAAGTGAGAAATAGGGGTAGGGATGAGGTGAAAATGTAGCATAGGCTGGAAGTATTCAGTTTGCTCTTAGAATTTTTTTGTGGAAAGTCCATATAAACAAAGTTTTGTTTTATTTTTCTCAGAATTTTTACCATACTTCTTATGGGAGAGTTTCTACCCAGTCCTCTTGCATTGCAGAGCTTGCCTCCCATTCACTGTCAGGTGACCCATACAGATGCTCTGAACTTCCCATTTCATTCAGAGGTGTGACCTGAAAAAACTGTTCAAATCCGAGTCAAAATTCTAAAGCTGACAGTGGGTGTTAGGTATTGCATAAAGCACATCATGAGTTTCTGTTGAATTGAACCTCTGATGAATGATGACATTATCACTACATTAGCAGTGCCCCAAAATATTAATCTTTATGGCTATTTGTTTAATAACAAAAAAGGAGAAAATAAAAATCATTGTATGTCTACAGGCATTAAACAGGAGAAAAACAGGGGAACAACCACCAGTCCTGAAGGATGATTAAGATGGAGAACTGAAGTTCTCTTTTCACTATTCCTTTTAAGACTATTCCTGTTAAGACTTTTGAAAAAAACCCTAACTGTCTGTCTCTGGTTTCTTTAAAATTGTGAAGTGTATGTAAGAGCTTTATTCCTATTTGAAATGAGAGACAATAGCACAATGCTCCAGAGTGTGCTAAAATTACTCCTGTAAGCTTAGTGATAACTGTTAATCCACCCTGACTTAAGAGACAGAAGAAAAACTGTGCCAGTGGAGAACTCAGACAGATTTTCACATTTGTTAATTTCATATAATCTCAAATATCTGTACACGGATAGAATTTCATAAAGTGTCCCCACTCCCATTCCCCCCAAATAAAACCTTTGAGTTTGCTATAGATTCTGCATGGGTATTTACTACTTAAAATCAGCTTATCTAGCTTGAGGTCCATTAGCTTCTCTAGAGCTCTGGGACGTCACCCTTTGCCTCTGGAAATTAAATATTTAATATTGCTTCGTCTGTGCTTACTTTGAAAAGCATTCATCCTTCATTTGGGTACCATGTCAGAATTCATTGAGAAGCAAGAGCTAATGTTGCCAGCTGAAATCAAACCTGACCCTCTCATTCCCTTTGTACCCTCAGGGGCTCTGTTAGTGTTACCATCTCAGGAGCCCCTGGGGTTGCTCATGATAAAATGAAGTGAAATTAGGACCCTGGTGGACAGCAGTCTGATATCCTAAGTAGTAATGTAGAAAAGGACCTTTTGTATTAGTTTGCTTGTAGTGAGATCCTTTTTGGTCCAACAACTACTGCAGGATAACATAATGTGTATGACTAAAAGGCATATTGTAGGTGAGTCTGTTGGACTAAATATATGGGAAGCATTTTCTTCTTTTTCCTTAAAAGCTTTGCCAGAAATGACCAATGCATATACATACAGTTTTTCTTGCCAGTTAAAACCTGTTTTGCAATTTTTTTTTAATCTCCATCTCCTCTCTAGTTTTTATGGTGACCTATCCGAGTGCTTTGCCATGAAACATCCTTCCTGGGATTCAATGTAGTGAATTTATTTCAAAAGATGCACAACATACACATAGTATGGTAAAGATTCAATTCATATCAACACTAAGCATACCATGTAAACTATAGGACTTTAAACTAAGAATGATTTGAACAGGCTATCCAAATCTTCAGGTGTGTGGTATCAGCATTGGTATAAGCAACACCGTCATTACAATTTTTAGCTTTTTCAGTCTTGCTCAGAGATTTTAACAGTACAGGTTACATATCTTTGGAGACAGATGCTTACATTTTTTAAGAATTTTTTGTAATAGTAAATAAAAGACAGATTCCCTCCCCCCTTCATTTGGTATTTGAAAAATACCGTTGTATCCATTTAGTAAGTACATGCACATTTGTTTTAGAACTAAAGAAAAACATATTAACAAAGCAAATGACTTATTACAGTTTTCTTTTGTAAGAGTTATGTTATCGATTGATTAAACCTTATTGGTGAAACTAAGATTGGTGAAGGCAACTTCTCTATTTCATAAAACAAATATGAAAGAACATTTCACTGAAATAAAGCCAGTATTTTCTCAGACCACATAATATGGTTTTGAAAAGAATCTTATATGTTATAAGGCGCTCTTGGGAAACAAGGAGTGAACGTGATTACAGGTGGACACTGCACTTCTGTGGTATCACATTAGTTCAGGTGCCTCTGAGTTACTGTGTTATGAGTGCTCATGTTGTTTAAGAGTATGGAAATATTTTGAAGTTGTTAGGTTGTTTTTATTTTTACATTCATTTATTATATACATCTACATTGTTAGAAACTGATTTTTATGTGTTTGCTAGTTCACTAGGACTCACATTTCATTTAAAATTATGTCAATCTTTAATAGTGGAAAGACAAGATTTCTTTCAAAGTTTTTTTTCTTGTTCTTTACTGGAAGAGCTGTAGCATGTCCTTACCCAGGGATGGAAACAGTAGCTGAAAGGTGCAAGAAGATTTTCTTCCACTTATATTTTCAGTAAAATGGATGGCTTTGCCTGGTGGTAGAGGTACCATAACGGCTGAGAGCCTCTTGTGGCCTTTGGGGATGACAACAGTGCTGCTGAGGGCCCCACTGATTTCTGTGCTCACAGCAAAAACTGGAGAGTGGAAGCATAGGCTATAACATTTAATAGTCTCTCAGGTTCTTCAGTTTGTATCCCTGTAGTATTTTGACCATTTCAGGAAAAAGGCTCTTTGGACATTCACTCGTGCATTGTCTGTCTACTCATATTGTGCTACCTTTTCTGTCTCAGGCAAGATGTAATGGCCTGTTTGAAGGCTTAAACTTCTTAGGCATTACATATCTTTTCTATGGCTGAAAATTTTACCTGTTACAAGAAAAAAAGTTAACTGATTCATAAACACGTGCAGCAGTTACTGAAGGGTGAAATCTTCGTTTTGTCCTGCAGTGAAAATGAAATTACATATTTTATAGTGTGCTGAAACTTGACATTACTAGTGCAAGCTGCTTAGGTACCTAAAACCTGGTCTTGAAAGATAATCTTTGTAATAGGCTTAGCAAAACTGCTGTTTCCATATAGTCTTCTATAATTGTAATGTCTTCAGTAACTGGTGATTAGCAGTGGTCAGTTAACATGGAGTGATACCATCAGTGGAAACATGTCTAAGGTCTGAGATTGCTTGACTGAAGAGTCTTCTATAAGGGCACAACTTTTTCTCAGGGACCCAGAAAACTGAGCAGATGATAGTCGAAGGTTGGAAGGGATTCTGTCAGTGATGCCCTGAAACTACTACAGCAGGTTTTTTGGAGGGCAGGGCATCTGTCACCTTTACTCTTGGAAACTTTGTGGGCCACAGGACTTGGTCTTACTAGCCATTGGACTTTTACTGAGCAGCTGTTAAACATCAGGTTGTTAAATTCAGATGCCTTGTTTTCCAACTGGTGGTGGCTCCCTGTTACACTCTTCTGCTTCATTTCTCATTACTTATTCATATTTGGGTTAGATGTGCAATTGAAATGTTGCCCTTCTCAAACAAGCTTGTAGATGATTACATGTAACCCTTGTCAGTTATGAAACTGAACTGCAATATTAACCCATGGTGCCATTTCAGATTACAAGTTGGAATAAGAAATAGGAACAGTAATTGTATTTTAGGGGAAAGGCTGATCTTAATCATAGTGGTTTTGGTCTGGTGAATTATTGTAGTAAATTCCACTCAAGTAAGAAACACCCAAGTATCAAAATCAGTAAGTCAACAAGAATCACTTATTTCCTTTTGAAAAAGTGCTTCAAGATTAGTTTGGGAAAAATGAGATCATGACTTTAAGAAACATAATGTTTCTAGTTTATTAATATGCCAAGTAACATGTCAAAACAAGAAATCAAATGCAATTTGCCAATTTCTTCCTGCAGAAAAACAAAATACAGTGCTCCACACAAAGTAGTAGGAATTTTAATTTGATCTTGTCCCTCTAGATTGAAGTTAACAATCAAGTTTCTCAGTAAATTTAATACCCTATAAATGTGATTGATCATTGATGTGGTAATCCAGTTAGCTGCGGGAATGTTTAGTAGCTGGAGAATCTACTTAGAGAAGAATAAGGATCTTGAGGTTAAGATACTGGGATATTTTCAGGACATATAATTTCAATTCTTAGCTTTGACATGAAATTGGGATAAAACCCATTCTCTACACCTCGCCTTATGAAACAGGTTTTCTGTCTTCTTTACCTGTTGGGCCTGAATGTGGGTATGAACAATACATTCCCATCAATGTAGATAAAAGACATCAGGTTCTACAATAACATTTTCCTTATATTGTAGAAAGATCAAGTCAGCAAATGTTACATGCACCTCGCATGTTATTTTAAACTATTTTAGGCAATTGAGGAGAAAAAGGAAATGAGAAACTTCCCAGCTTGATCTCTCAGCTCACATATCTGTCTGTTCAGGATATGATAGTTGTAGTTTTAAGTCCAGTCAGAGGTTTAAAAGCTTTTGATACTGCTAGTTTCACACTTAAGTTACAGCATCTCATTAGTTTTTCTCTTCCTCAGTAACAATGTATATTTACATTTAAAATGTTCTTTTGCGTATATTCACACATACAGGAGACTAACGACTTTTGCTTTTGTCCTTTTCCTCTGAAAAGGGTGAATGTCAAATGATTTCTGTGGCAGTTTGTGTCAGACTTGTGCCTTTCTTTTTTCCCATTAGACACATCCATCACTTTTATCGTTATATATGTTAAAAAAAAAAAGGCTTATATGTAGTGTGTGAGTGCACAAAAGCATGCAAAGACGATGCTGGTGTGACAGCTAATTAAAACTAGATACTTTAATGCTGAGAAACAAACAAAATTCTTTAAAGTTACTGAAAACCAAAGTGTTGTGAAAGCAAAACAGAATTGCAGAGGGCTTGTTCAAGGGACAGCTCCAAAGATTTATGGAGTATTTCCTGGAGGAAAGCTACATTATTATGGCTCCCAAATGACAAGTCATTGTTACCTTGTTACTGGGAGATTTGCTATAGTTGCAAAGGAACTACAGGTGACTTTTTATCTTACAGTACTAGATGCCAACAAAAGAGAGGATTTTAGATCAGCTAAGTCCCCCAAATTAATTACAGATGATCATTCAACCTGATCAGATAGGTAAGTCCTTCAAACTACTGTTTGGCCTCATCAGACATCTGTGTTATCTTTATGTTTGCATATAGAAAATAATAGCATTAATATCTGATTTTAATTTAAGGGTTCTTTAGGCCCTAGTACAAATGTTAATAGTCAAGTAAAATTAGCATTAGGATGAGGCTGTACTTTTGGATTACTTATTTGCTCTGATCTGAATGTTAGTTTTAACTGCATGTTTTTAAATATAGGTGTATTAATCTAAAGCCTTCACGTACTGCTAAGCTACCTTCCTTTATTACCAGATCTTACGGTAAACACAGATATTTTACAAAGCCCTGTCATTTACTGTGAAGTAATTTGTAGAGTTGTTTTACTTACTATTTTAAACACAAAGGTTTTTGTTTAAGTTCTTTTTTGATCCTCTCAACACTTTTGCTTTGTGAGTGTGTGTATGTATAAACAGGCTGTGCTCCTGCTTTAGTGAAGCCTAAGCACATGCTAGGCTACAGAGCAAGAGTATAGTGCGCAGGCTGAGAGAGATAAATATTACTCTGCTGCTTATTCTCGAGAAGCGAAAACTAAGAGGGAATCGAATTGTTGTATTTGACTGCCTTGTGACTGCAGAGAAGACACTCCTGTTCTTCTTTGAGGTGTGCACCAAGAAGGCTGGTGGCAATGGCCACAGGTTGCAGCAAGGAATGTTTCAGCTAGATAAGGGAAAAAAATCCTTCACGGTGAGAGTAGTGATTTGTGGCACGGAGCACTGATGCCCAGGGAGGCGGTGAAATCTCGATTCCTGGGGTAATCAAAACCCATCTGGAAAAGACCATGAGCAAAATGACTTCTACTTTAAAGTTATCTCCGTTTTGAGAAGAGGGTCTCACCAGGTCACCTTCAGAATGCCTTGCAATAAATTTTTTTTCTGTAATTCTGTGACATGTGAGTGTATATATTTATTAGTGATGAAGTATATATTGCCTTATGGTTTGCTGTTGGCATAGCCTCTCAGGGAGTTCAACATACACAGATTACATAGAATTTGGAAGAAGTGATATTTGCTTGAGGAAAAAAGAAAAGTAACATCATACAAGGAACTAAAATGCTTTGAAGTGGCAGTGAGATGTCATGTGTTTGGCAATTAGAGATAACGATGTTTAGGCCTTGTGGGAATAGATTTCATTTCTCCCTCCTCCTGCTCTGTTTTGCTTCTAGAGCATGCTTTTGGCAATAGAAAATGTCATTCTATGCATCATATAACACTTCGGTTACAGTTCCTAAAATAGGATTCGGATCATGATACAGTCAGCATTTGAAAACAACTACTGTGAATGGAGAGCAGACATAAAAAGACTTGCACTGAAAAAAGATGAACCCATTGCTGTTACATTTTCAGAGCATGTTGGCAAGAATTGCAATCGCTGACATTTTGGGGACAGTTCCTGAGAAATGCAGAACTGATATCTTGCTCTGTTATTGCCACATCAACATTGACACAGTTTGTTTGTGCAAATGTGTTGTCAAAATGAAAGCATTTGTTTTAAATCAGACCCATTTTATTTCAAAAGTGGAAGAAGGTTTTGGCACGTATTTTGGAAAGCCATAGGAATTAATGTCTAGGAGGCACAGAGACAGAAAAAGGGGGGTATAGTGTGTCGCAGACATGAAGAAGCTGTTTGTGCAATACATACTGAAGCCTAGGAATGAATAGAAGTGTCTCTTGGCAGTAAATTCATGACCATCTAAACCTCACTTGACTTTAAAAATCAAGCATGGCACAAGCTAAAGCAGAGACCATGTTCACTGCAGGCATCTATTTGTCTGCATTTTTGAAGCAGGAAGCAAGATGTGACTTTGGCACAAATATCATGCCTTTTTTTGAGTTTGAAGGACGTGGAATATAGACATACAGAAAAAGATGGTGCGGGAGGTTTAGTTAGGCATGTATGAGCTTCCTCTGGATATTTGCAGAGGAATGTGATAAGCTCTGGGAAGGAAACAAAGCTTCCCGAATGAGGATGGCCCAGCTATATACAGCTTCATCCTGAATCCTACAAACATTCCAACAAATACATGATTTGAGCTACTTGAAAATATGCTACGTATCTGGTGTGATTGTCCAATTGCTTGCATGTTTATTATGAGCATACGTACAAGGCAGTACACTTTGTACCTGAGATGGTGGAAACAATTCTTTTAGTTCCATGCATTAAAAAAATATATTTAAGACTATAAAGAAAATGCTGATTTTGTTGGCCTTGGAAGCAAAATCTTATTGATTTTACAGCACTCAGGATTCCACCTTATGTTACAGAATTTGAAAGCAACCCATGTGATTTACAGGTGTCAATTTTAGTGTGGTTCAGTGGAAGCTGCCTTAATGTGTATTGATGATCATAACCTGTATCCTAATTTGTATATATTATGAGGTGAAGTTAAATTTGAAAGTAAAATATTAGAAGTTGTCTACCTGTGAGTTCATTAAGTCTGCTTTCTTAACGGTATTTCCATTCAACTTGGAAGATCGTTAAATGAGGTCAGCCTTGTTTTCCTGTTTCAAATAGTTGGAAAACATAATATTTTTACACTAGTCCCCATGCTTCTACAAAATCTTCATGACTTAGTGATGGTCTTGTATAGTGGAGTAGTTAGCTTCCATGCCTTTTGTGCTGATTGGGATCAATAACAATGCAACTCAAGCACTGAATATAGAACAGTGAATAAAAATACCAGGTTTTATTTTCATAAAAATAACCAGAATATCTGTGTAACACCTATAAAGACTTTTAACAACTCTGAAGTATAAGGCTTGACATGTTTTAATTTGTATACAACAAACACCACATTTCTGAAGTTGCTATTTGGGATTTTTAAAAGATGAAATTGATGATAGCTAAAACGAAATGAAGTAAGTTTTATGCATGTTGCATTTTAACAAGTCTGCTGTCTCATTGGAATGCACTGCCTTCTTGTGCTTCATTTTATTTTTGGAATTTAATAAGGTGCCTGTCATATCTGCCTCAAGGCTAAAGAATATCATGAGGGAGAAATCCAAAGTACTGTCATGTTTGACTGACAGGGGGCCAATTTTAATTTTTTTATGGGAGGTGACTGGTATTAACAGGCTGTAGTGCTGAAGATGCATTGCTCTACCATCTGCTTTAAACACCCTGTGTTGATGAGCCAGTAATGACGTTGCTCAGTGACATTTATCAGGTGAATTTGGTTCTGACACTTAGTAGAGGATTTTCATTAAAAAATTAATTCTGTGCATTTTACAGTGAAGCCCATTGTGATGATAGATTCTGGTACTGTGCCATGTATCTGCAGAAGCAGCTCTAATTACCTGAGAAACTTGGGAAAGCAATAAAATACTACTTTCCATTTCTTGTGTGTACTCCCTTAGCATATAATTAACACACTGACTCACTTAGCTTAAATCTCTGAAGATCTATGTCTATGTGATGATTACTAGCTCTTCAAAGTAATAAGCAAATGCACCTCAGCGGCTCAGTGGGATCAGCAGCCTTTATAAGGTGCAGTCTGATGATGACGGTCCCTTAATGCTCACCAGAAAAGTAAGATACAGTAATAGTGGAAATGCTACAACTTTAACAAACATTTTTTTCTTTTTTTTTTTTTTAAATAAAACAACTCCTAAAGGGAGATCTATTAAAATATTCCATCAACCTCTTCAATCCAACGGGATATTCACCAGGATTTTGAGGCCTGGGCCTTGCCTGAACTGGGGACTCTGGATGCATGATATTGATATAAATTAGAAGCCTTCTCTTTCAATATTTGTTGTAACATTCATTCATCTTGGTTAACTTTATTTCTTATTAGCTTACTGGTAGGGGAAAAAAATCTTATCTAAGAACTCAATGCAGATTCCTTAAGAAGCAGTATCGGTTAATTAAGTTTGGCATTTAATTTAGCATCTTTTCCTGTTCTGAGACATGTCAGTTCTGCATGTATTGTTCATCAGTTCAGAATGACTTTCAGGTCACCTGGAAGGAACAAGTAGTCTTACCATAGCTTTTAAAGCCCCTACAAGTGCAGTTGGCAGACGATGGCATTGCCACTGACAGCCTTGGTAGAAAGAGTGAAGGCTTAATAAAACATAGCGAGTGGGGTTATGGTTAAGTGTTCATTAAAGCTTATCTCTGTTAAGCTAGATTATTTTGCAGTGCCTATTTGATTTGAATGAAGGCTGAGCATATATTCTACTGAATGTACTATATTACATTAAGGGGTTTTTGTCAAGTTTATACAGCTAACTAGAAGAGATGATTTTTCCTCCAGCCTATAGTTAAAGCTACTTATACAGAGCATTGCAGATACAGCATGCAGCCTACAAAGGCCACCTCAAATTATTGGGGATGTGATATCTAAGTAGAGCAGCTGAAAGAACAACTGCACATTTTGTGAAATGAGAAAACACATGAGGGAGATTGCATAGCATTATGCTGTTGATCATCACAATACTTAAGAACAGCTTAATGTGAACCAAATGAGTTACCCATTAATGTTTCTGGAGATGATTTGATTAGACATTTCAACTCGTTAGTTAACTTTGGATGACAAACATTCTGTTTAAAGAATTATGACTATTTTTTAAACTTGTCTCTTGTTTTTTTTGTGGTCAGAGAAGTTTATTATTTTATACAAAGTATCTTTTATCAGCATTTTCACAGAAAATTTAAAAGTAGTTTTCAGACAGCTTTGTGGGCCTTTTGGGGGGGAAGTGGATTAATTTTCTGACATTCTGTAGTGCTTCTCATTCCTTCTGTGACAGAGAACTATTTCTTTATTGTCTGATTTATTAACATGAATCCTTACAAGTGTATTTGGCTCAGCATATGATTTACTGTAGAACTGGTGATAGCCTACACCTGTCTCGGGAGGCATACACTACAAAGATGGAAAACCCAATGCTCACTTAATGGGAGTCTTGGAAGAAGCTGTGACCTTTTGAGAAAGTTCCGTTTTGGAAGCATTTTCATAGCAGGTGTGTATCATATGCATTCATCACCTTATTGTGTACCTGCCCACTGACCTATCCTACAGAGATCACCTTGGTCAGGTCTTCAAGCAGCTTTTCTAATCAGGGACCGCTGGTAAGCATATGCTTACTCTGCCCCTGGATGCTTTATGATCTCCCTTTTTCCTCTTTGGCATGGCTCCCTCGGTCTCTGAAGTGATTGCTGGCCAAAGGAAAAATGCTGTGTAGCTGGGAGTTGGGGTAAGGCAGAACGTACTTGCTCAAATGCAGTTTCCTTCTTCAGTGACCTCTAGTTTCTAAATCTTCCTTTTTCTGCCCTTCTCAAGTGGAAATATTTCCAGCTGACTGCTTTGTCCAGGTGCTAGTCCTCCTGTTACCTTTGAACCTTTGTAGTGTGCTGGACCTCCTGCTGGTGGTCAAGGCAGAGTTAAATAACCGTATGGCTGCCTGCTGCTGAGCTCAGTTAGCTCCTCACTCACAACCTGAGCAGATGGTTGTACTGCTCAGCCTTGAGAGAAAGGCTTTTCTAAGAGCAAATTAGCCCATGGCTGGAGACTCGTAGAGGTGTTTTTGTTGCTTGCTTTTTGTTTCTTGCTTTTTGTTTCTTGCTTGTTTTCCCACATAAAAAAAGTTCTAAAAGTCTTAAGCTTGAGTCTGTCACAAGTAGCATGAAAACCAGGAAAATGATAAATGACCGTCAAAACAGGAACCATAATTTAAATATTAGCATTAAACCTAAGCAAACCTGAGAATTTAAAAAAAAAATATTTTTTTTTTTTGACAAATGTTCGTTTTGGGCTGTTGCATGTGTATTTACTAACCCACATGTCAAGGCTCTGTCTGACTGCTTCAAGTTTGAAGCATATTGGGATGAATATTGTCATTCTTTAGTGGGAAGCAGGTTTAAAGCCATAAGGTTTTTAATCACCAGCTGCTGGTCATGAGTGACAAACCGTGACACAGAATATGTCTTGTTTGCCTGTGTCTTCCATTTAAAGGGAAGAAAACACACACCTCTATTGATGGAATGATTTCTGTCCTCTTTATCCTCCTTCCTTGTGAAAGAAGTAATTGGCTCTGGAAATCCTAAGCCTTTTTGACAAAATTCATCACTGTTCATTTCAACCATACGTCTGTAATCATTTCAAACTTTCTGCAATACAGAGGCAGATTTGGTGCAATTGGAATTAGAGGCAAGAGGAAAATTACTTTCCTGAAGGGAAAAAGTGTAAAGAGGATGTCTTCCTCTTCCCCTGGTCCCCTTTTTTTCCTCTCCCTGTTTATTTCTTCTGGGAATATACAGCACTAGCAGCTGGATGAGGCCAGATATTCAGAAGAACAGGGATTCTGAGGAGAAGAAAGGGCCAGAGAAATAGGAGAAGATGTACATTTTGCTGTGATCAGAAGAAAGCAGATTGCGTTAGCAGAAATACTTCTGTGGACATCAACGGTTTAGTACAAGAACTAACGATTTTAGGATATTAATAATTGAAGCACTCGTGTTGTCGTCATTGCAGTATAAGCATATAAAATAAATGAAAGGGTTTAAAATTATTTTTATCAGGTCAGGACTATGTTTTTGTGTGTGTCTATTTTTTTTCAGTGCTTTCAGCTGTTGAAGTGAACAATGCTTCCTTCTGCTTCTAACCATGTCTCTTTACAATCTTAAACTTCTAAAGAAATCTTGCAACAAGCTTGAAACCTAGTGTGTGTGCAACATGAAATCTGCTGAAGTTTTGTATCCCTTACTTGGTAGCCCAGTATAATGATATCATAGGCTACAAATAGATATGAAGAGAAGCAGTAGGAAATCCTGTTGCGTGGCTTACTCGTGCTTAGTACTCCTAAGGTAAGCATGCCATTGTAAAGGCTTTACAGAAGAAGTGGAAGTGTGTCCTTAAACGTTTTTGGAGCAGCAGGTTCCAGAATTCCCTGTGCACCTGTCTGCTTCATAGTGGAAACAACTTGCATAAAGTAGAGGAATTGCATGAGAAAAAACAGATTTTATTAGCATAGCAAGGAAATTACGTAGGCTTTAAAGCTTGGCATATTTGCTCTTAAAATTTATGGGATGAAGCATCCAGAGCCTTTGGAGTTGGAAGCATCTGCATAAATGCTAGTTTGTGTTTGGATACTGCAGAGAGAACTGTCTTGTGTATATGGAGTTACTTAAAAAGCAGCAGTTTTTGGCTTCAATGAGTAAGTACTTCCTTATTCCCTCCTTTTTCTCCATAGGATGCAAAAGGATAGATATTTATTAACAGATACATAGTGAATCTTCAGTAGTACTAGAAAGAGCACACTGAATAAATAAAGACTGGTTGAGATGCTAAGAAAGCGGTGTAAAAAATTCTAGTGTTGTCATTGAAATGAGGTTTCTCTCTACGTGAAGCATGCAGACTAACCAGATACACTTATCAGACACTGCTGCCCAACAGTTTGCTTGTTTTCTCTATGTGCTGAAAGTTTTAATTCTTTAGGGATAACTGTTCTAGTGACATGCATCCTTTTCTCCTTATTTTGTTTCCACAGTTCCATTTGTTGCTGTAGTTTTTTAATTCCAGTTGTGTAACTATTGATGTATGAATCAAACCACAACCTTTCTCTTTCAATAAAGGGATGGGAAATAAAAGGGTCTCAACAGGCAAATATTTGACAAGAGAAACCAATAGGTGTTTAGCATGAAATAACTTGTTAGGTTACAGCCCTCTTCTAGCAGCACTACCACAAAACATGTTGGCATAAAGTACCATCTTTTGGCACTTGCAGCAGAGAAGTGAAAGCTGATGCTGGTGCTTCAACATTCCCTTCTCTGCACAGGAAATCTATTGAGGTTAATCTCTGTGGACTAAGAGATATGATTAATTTAAGGGATAGAACCTCTAATGTGTTCACGGCTTTTTTTGCCATCTCCAGGAAAATAGGTTAATATCTCCCAAAATTGAAACAAGAATATATATTGTTGTTCTTCAGAGTTAGAGGTCCAGTATAACTCATTTGTCTTTACAGATCTTTAACATTTTGTTGCTTTTACATATTGTGTTCAGAGGCATCTATCTCTTTCACTGTTGTGTCTGCCTGTTTTGGGGCTCTGGTCTGTACGGGTGTCAATCTAAACTTTTGGGAGTGTTTTCAACATTAGAACTAAAGTTAGGGGTTAAAAAAATTCCCAGAGAGGTTTTCATAACATCTCAAATGCTGATGTCTTTTGCTGCCTTTCCCATGAAATTCCTAATACTGTCTGGAAAAAGAGCTGTACTGTTCTTCCGTAACTAACATAGTATCTTTGCCATGCGAGCGTGGCGTTATACATGTATAAATGCATCAGGATGAACACTATGTAAATATGGAGCATATGTATACAATTTAGTACAAATCTTATTGTCTTTTTTTTATACTATACGACATATGAAACCACTGTCCTTTGAAGAAGTTCTACCACATAATTGTTGATTCTTGTATTCCTCAGTAGAATTCAAAAATTATTCTGCCCTTTTTAAAGTACGGTTTTGTGCAACTTCTAATGAAGAACTGTTTCTAGCTTAAGCCAATTTTCAGTTGTTTTCCTGGCATGAAAATGAATTACATATGTCAATAAAAGAAGTCAAAAAGTTTAATGCATTTAATATGAGGGCACTTATGTAGTACTAATCTGATGTTACTAAAATTTGTAAGCAACTAATAAATATACTAATCAACTAGGGAGTTTGGAGTCCCATAAGAAATAAGGTTTACTGAGTTTTTTAAAAACTTAGAATTTTCAAGACTAATAGGCATAATAAAAAGTAAGAAGTCTTCTTCTATATAAGAATGTTTGCTTGCCTTTCTCATTTGTCCTGTTTCAGAACCCAAACTTGCCTTCAGCTTCTGATTCTTCTCCTTCTCAAAGGTCACACTGTATATTCAACAGATTAAATTTATCCCATAATTGCCCAGAGCTGGAGAGTAATACTGCGTATATTACAAGAAGGAATAAATGTAGTCAACTGAGAAGATAGGAACCACTAAAGTGTTCATCCAATTTCCTGAACATTGTATGAATGATTGTACTGGAATGAGAGGATCTGCTGGAAGCTGCAGATATTTCAGTGTGCACAACAGGACAGCAGCCTTTTGAAGTCTTTGACCTGAAATGACTCCAGTTGGCATGGTCTTCAAATATCTTTTTTGGTTTGATTATTAAGAGGCATGTAGTTTCAGTAGATGTAGCTTCAGTCACAAAGAATGTAATATCATAGTGAGAGAAAACGAAATCTCCGGGAGCCTGAAATTTCCCAGTAACAACTGTGGCCCCTGCTGGATTTTTAAATTCTATTGTGTGATTATCTGTTTTTAAGGCAAAATTCCTCTGGAACAACACTGTAATAATGCAAATTGTCAAATTGAAGTTAAATTCAATTTACAATCATTCAGTCTTGCAGTGATAGTGTAATTTCAAATATGGAATATGAACTAATGACTGAATCAGTTTTATTCTATTTTTCTATAAAGGATTTTGAGACAGTTATTTGTGATCTCTCTCAGATTATAAACATCTGTGTATTTGCCTTCTGTTTTCTGTTACCTCGTTTGGTCCTTTTTTTGTACATAAGGAAAGATGCCAGTCAATTTTGGAATATAACTGAAAGAAAAACCAGAGGTAGTAAGGTAAAACTGAAAACATTCTGAACTCAGTCAGTGTTGAGGGTGACCCAATATTTCCCTTCTTTAAAAAGAATGAACCTGATTTACAGCTTTTAAGATCTGCAGATATTTTCTTTCATAAATTTACTGTTTGCGCATAGCAGTTAGAAATATACACCTAGATATATGGATTGTACACATGTTCTTACATTTAAAAAAAATGAAATTTGATCATGCCAAAAAGACTAAATCTTTGGTTTACTCCTCTTTTGCTTTGTCTATCTCATCCTGCTTTTATGCAGTGCTCTGATGTGGCCTGTCACCTCTTCACTCATGTCACATGTGATCTTACATCTCTTCTGTTCATTTTCCTTTGTGACTTAGATGAAAGTCACAAGACTTGTAATACAGTGTATTTTCCAGATTGAGGAAGGACCCCTAGCCTACTTGCTCACAGGGTACTGGCAGGCAAAACCAGTACAATATTGTGATCTATTCACGAAGCTAGAGAGCTAGAGAATGTGACTGACTTCCTGCTGTAAAAGCACTTACAAAGCTTTAAATGAAATTTGGTTTGGTTTGTTTTAGTTTTTTTTGGTTTTTTCAACTGTACTTGCTTTTGGAAATTAAAAGTCTTACTCTGCAAAAACAGCATCTTGGGTTTGGAAGCAAGTAGGTAAATTTATGTATCCAATTTTAATAAATTGGACGGTACCCTCTTCATGGAAAACTGTTACTCCATGCTTAACTTTGGCATTGTTATTTTGAGTGGCAAAGGGACTTCTGTTTGACCTCTCCCTCTAACCATTCCAGAGGCAGCACTTACTGCCACATGTGGAGCAGCAGCTGGTGGCTGCAAAATCCAGGTGCTGTTGTTAGGAATGTATTATTACAGCTGCCCATTTGCGTCTCTGGACGTTTCCTTTTTTTGTGTCTTAGCTGCCTTCACTTCCGGCTTTGCTGGACAGTGGAGCAGCCCATGGGATATTTGCTAGGTCAAATCGTTTATGATAGTTCTTTGTCATCCTTGATGCCATTTGCATTGAATCACTCTTGAGAGTGGTTTAACTCCATTTATGCACCATTTGAAAGAAACAGCAGTTGGTCTTGAATTTCGGGAATACCGCTGGGTATGTTAAATACTGCATAAACGTGATCTGCTGTACATTTTTTTCTCTGAATATCATTTATAGGTCAGAAAAAAAATCACCATCCTCTTGTCTTGAAGAACTTCAAATAACTGTATTATTTTATCTCTCTATGATTTGGTAGTATCTCTGGAGCTTTTCCCTGAACAATTGCCCATGTTTCCTTAGCACCAAGTGTTTAATCAAAAGAATAAAGATCTACTGGATTGTTAATGAAAAGGAGCATTTAAAAACGTTCTTCTAATATAATAAAAAGAAATAATCAACAGTTTGTTCAATGATGAGGTTCTGGAAAAAAAAAACAAAGGTAAGTTAGGATTTTCTGAAGGTCTGTTGCTTTCTGTTTTACCTCACTATGTTGGGCATGTAGTTGTAATGTAAATATGCTGCTTCAAAATTAAATAGGCATTTTTGTCATGGAATTGTCAAATGTCCAAAACTTCAGTGTTGTAATGCAAGTGTTCCCTGTCAAGAAAATGCGTAATAGGGAGAGTTGGATAAATTTGACAACTAAAAGTAATTGATAACTTTTCTCAGAGGAGAACCCTCTTTTGAAGTACTGGAAAACTGCCTGTATAGTGTAAGGTAATACAAAGTTACATATTGGTGAACTACCCAGATAAGGCCCTCTTGTAAACTTTATACTGCACTATAAATAAATTGCCAAAGCTGGCAGTGAGTAGCAGTATGGGTCATGCCTGGGCCCTGCACTGAATCCCACTGACACGAAGGCAAAAGCCACCTTTTGCAGAGATGGGGATGAAGGCAACTGTGCTTTGTAATGACAGGGAGAGCAGCTGAGCGAGCCTCTCCACACCCCGCTTACACCCTGACCTGCAGGACACTTCCTCGGGGTGAAAGAGAGGTCAGTCCATTTTGCAAACTCAACAAGCCATTCAAACCACAACTTGTGGGCTGCGACTGCCGAGGGTGCCAATTAGTGGCAGCTGTATTGGTGGGGTTTGGGATGTGGACAGCTGGCTGCCAGGAGCTGAACCCAGACAATCCTCTCCTTCCACATGGAAAGTAAAATTTAGAAAGGAAGACAACAGCGTATCTTTTTTGTTCTGTGTGATTAGTTTTATTTATTTTCATTTTTTCTGTCTCTTTTTGGTACTTTTTTTTTACATTTCTCTATTTATTGGCATTATATCTATGTAATATGTATTCCTGCCAATGGAGCGATGTTGGTTGTGATGTACTTTAGCATAGTATTCAAGACCTTCTGGTGTAGCCAGGTTGTGTTTATTATCTAAGGTGATGATAAAATAAACTAGATTAAGGAAGAAACTAGGAATACTGTAAGATTACAATAAACCATGCGGAAAAACTTCAGTTAAAAACTTTTGAACATATTTTTTGAAGTGTAAGCTGAGCCAAAAATTCAGTTCAGAACCTACTGACAGACTAAAAGTAAAATTCAAATACTTAAAACTATCTGTACATTCAGAAGACAGGGCAAAGGCTGTAAAAGGAACCATCCTCTTGTCCTTAGACAAAGTCTGTCTGGCTTATGTTTAGGAGGCTACCATGGAGAAGCTTCTTTTACTGTCTCTCTTCTCTAAGTTGAAACTACTTTATCATTTCCTGTGTGAAGAAATGGAAAGTCTGATGTATAAAAAGGCACTCGAGTCCTAATGACAAAGATTTTTCCTGAAATCATTGCATTTCAGGTTTCAAATTTTTTTTAAATCTTTGAAACACTTTGAAGGTGTCCTTTTTTCAAAAGCATCCTTGACTCAAGAAGGAAGTACACCATCATAAAGCTGACTGCTTTTTCAAATAATGAGTAAAGGGAACTGAATCACCAGACTTGTTTTAGCCTCTACAGCTTTGTAGCTTAAGTAGAAACCATGAAAATACTTCTTTTTGGAACTTGGCAACAACACACACTAAAAGTAAAAAGTAAAAATACATATTACCTCATCTATAGGAAACCCTATGAACTGTAGTAGCTCCTTTAGGTCGTTCCGATGCCAAAGAACACATTTCAGACTTCATCTTGTATAAGAGTAAGATTTGCAAATAGTTTACTCTTATTCAGTAAAATATCATTTCTTCGACTCGCTTCATCTCAGCCCTGCTGAAATATAATGCTTTGAGGCTGCCTATGTGGTAATTTTCACTGCTTCAATTTTGTACAGTCTGTCTTTAGCTGGAAAAAAATGTATCTTGAAAAACTTTATGGGTACATTCACTAACTTTTGTAATGCGTAGAGCAGCTCTATGGAAGGACAAGAACGACACCAAGAGATGACCTTTTTATGACTGTAAAGCCTTTCATAGTACCTGTGTTCAGGACTCAAAGGCAGGATCCAGAAAGCGTTCTCTGTTTATGTGCATGTTGATGTCAATGTTTCCATCTATAAATGGGGGCATTAAGAAATTAGAATTACATCCGTAACCCTAACAAAAAAGTGTTACAAATCCAGATTCTTTTACTGGTCAGGGCGTGACTGGCTGCCACATAATTTGCTTCCCTCTTGTACTCACTGGGATACACAATGGTCCTCTGCAATGTTCTTCAACAAAATACTCTTCTTCATATCCAGGCCTTTATCACATACCATCCTGCTTCTCACTCATCACCTCACTTCTATCTTATGTTGTCTTCTCCATCCTGGTGGTAATTTGAAGTTGACTCAAGTTCTGTATAGGTTTCTGATTGGACCTTGCAATATGTTAACAACTTTTTCGACATGATGCGTCTCCCACTAAGAAAAATGGATTTGTTATCTGAGGACTTGGAGGCAATACTAGCTCAAAGGTCTACTTCCTAGTGCCTCATCATCCCCTCACTGATCGAGCTGAAGTTCATCTCCATTTTAGAAATACCGCCTATGCCAAAAAACATAAATATTTGCTGGAAAAATGTATCCTTGAATTGATGATAACACTTGTTTCTTTTTTTCTTATATGTACGCATTTGACAATTGACATACACACATTGTCTGTTTTAACTAGGGAAGGGTTAAATACTTTCGCATTATTTTATTATGTGGGACATTGTCACATTTATACAGATAAATTAATACACAAATTATTTTGCTTGTTCTTTGAAGACTGCATGAAGCATAGCGGCAGTGTTTAACCAGTGTTCACGTGATTGTTTGAAGGAAGCTAAGAATGTTAAATCTGTTTTCAAGAGGTGTATTTTTGCTAAAGAGGGGTCTGCAGATCCTCTTCAGAGGGAAAAGTTAAATGTCAATAAATTAAAGAATGCTGAAAAACACTGTTAGGATAGTGCACCTATTTTTCCATTGTATTCTGTGTTCAGGGCATGAACTGGAGCAAAAGAAGGACAGAAAAAATCCTTGCAGCAAGAGAACATTTGAGAGTGCAGCCTTTGAGTAGGCATATCATAAAGTATTTGATTTTTTACTTTATTTGGTTAACGGTTGAAGTAATTGCATTTTTTTTTGCTGAAAGATTTACTGTAGGAAATTTAAGTATTTTGCTTATTATTCATGTTGGTTTAGTATAGTCTCAAACTGAGTTTATTTCCTGGGTTCATTCAGTCTTTAGCATTCTTCTTGGCATGTTGTGGATTGTGGACTGAGCATCTGTAAAAATAAAAATAAGATTATTAAAGTCTACTTCTGAAATTTACATATGTTCAAATTCTGACTTGATGAATCTCATCCATGGCACCTAGTAGGAGATTGTATTTGCTTAGGAAGTAAATAATACAGGCAGAACAGGCTGACATATGTTTTTAGTACATCTATCTGCAATAAAATCCCATTGTGGGAAGGACTAGGTCAGCGTGCATGGAAGAAGTGAACAATAATAATAATAATAACGATAACGATAATAATGAAGCAGTTTCTTTGTAAGTGGGGTGGTCCCTTTGGCTCATGCATTAGTGCTTGCGCCACAGAAGACTAGTAATTTATTGATGCAGATGGCTATGTAAAGTGCATACAATTTGTGAGGGGGCTTGACCCTTGACTGATGGGCCATATGTTGCGAAGCCCCAGAGGCATCGTTTGACTGAGTCCTTTTCCTCTCTCTGTCTCTACACCTATGGTCCTTGTTCAATCACCACATATTGAACTATAGACTTACTAACTCCCCCAATAAATCTCCAACTAATGGTTCACGAAGGCTATAACTTAACCCTTTACATACAAAAGAGCACGTAATTTTACATTTTTCACACTCATTGAAATAAATATTACATGACCTAGCTAGTTATCAAGGACAAAGATGTCATAAAATGTGACCACCTGCAGGCTTGTTGTTGTCTGCATAAACCAAATTCACTTGGAGCAGTCTCAAACTTTAATAATGTGTATGCGATGTTATTGAGAGCTGTGCCCTAAATTCACACTCTGGTTGTACTTTACTGTTGAGTTGCATTTCTAAAATATAGCTAGTGAAACAGTGAAATACCTAATGGTTCTGATTTACTGTCTTATCTTGTCTGCTACTCTTTTTATATAGGGTTAATAGCAAGTTCTTCATGATCTAGGCTTATGTCTTCAGTTGCATGGAAATTTGACAGATTTATCCCAGTAGACAATCTTTCCATAATCTATTAAAATTTATCAACATTTTTCTCTCATACAAACTCCTTTCTTAAGAATAGTTAATGTATTCACATGCAGTAAAATTACAGCTGCCATTTATTTCATATACTATCCTTAAACTGTATGATGCTGCAAGTCACTGCTCAGCTAGGCTGGCAAATGGAGTTCTGCGTTGTTGTCTGCAGTAGGATGTGTATGCTTGCTGTACAACAAAGCAGCCCTGTAATAAGGTTGCTTTTTGCTGTTAAGCTATTTTTATATAAGAAGCTGAATAAGCTACACAAAGCAAGATGCAGTGGTAAAATATGTATAAGATTAGTACTGATATAGCTCTTTTAAAATATTAAGAAATAACCTCATACATATAGGTAATGCAGTTATGAGGATTTAACTTTAAAGTGTAGACTTGAAACTAGACAGGCTGAAATTTTTCAGTAAGTTCAAAAAGCAAAGGAAGAAAACAGTTCCAGGTACATAATGACTATTCTCCCTTCACTGCAAAGAAGTGTGGGGTGACAGTTTAGCTCTGTGGAAGTCAGTGGGAGTATTAGCATTGATTGCAAGGTCATGACTTTACCAAGAGGGAGCTGAGGCATATGTAGGTAAAGTGATCGGGTTTTTAACACTGGTAAAGCCTTGTGTAGTAGTTCCATTTGAAAATCTTTTTCTAATTCTCCCAAATTCTTTTTGACAAAATTCAGATTACTAATGAGTTTTTGTGTAACTACTATGACAGTGCTTAAACAGTGCTTGGTTAAGTTTTTACCTTTTTTATGGTTAGAAAAGGTTCTCTAGTTTGAATTCTATGTACAGGTGAAAACTTTTGTGCATGATTCTTTGGAGGTAGAAAATGGAAAAAAAATCAGAACAAACTGGAGTTCTTCAGTGAATCTGCACAAATTATTATGGTATGAAAAGGAGTCAGCTTATGGCAAGCTGATGTAAATGAATAAATCCATAAATTGCCCTCTTAAAACTGCTTTCTTAGCAGTTTATGATGTAGTCAGAAAGCGAGGTTATTTCAGCACAAATCATGTGCATTAATCATGCATATTTTTGTTTTCAGTCATCTGTATTAAGGCCCACTGGTTTGATGGTCTTATTTATATCTGTTCTGTAGGCAGTGCACCCTTATTATATTACAAGTCTTCAGGCTTGAAGTATTCCACGTAACCAGAAGCCACTGGTAAGCATTCCCTCCTGAGGTTATTATTTCACAATTAAAGTAATGATATTGAAAACATCGATGGCAGTGGGATTTACAAGGGCAAAGGTCTTTACCATTGCCTAGAATACCAGAAGCAGTTGAAAACATCAGTTTTCAAATTTCCTACATATATTAGTCCCCATGGAAAATCTGTGTATGTTTCAGTATATGGTCTGAATGAGTTGGGCTAGGCTTAAATTTAATATCCATTTTCTATAGCTTCTGTCAGAATCTGATCTGCATTTTGACTCACGTATGAGTACCTTAGTTATGTTTCTGTAGTGACCACCTTTCTTTGGATTGAATGGGCTTTGTTTCCTTACCATAGCCACTCAAATTATTCATACTCTTCAGGGTTCCATTCAAAATACACAAGTAGGATAGAACAATATAAGGAGATAACAATAGGAAAACAATATAACAATAGTGTTTTCCAGCTAAAGCCAACTGGACAAAACTGTAGGAAACTGTTCTAGTATTATGCAGATATATCATCTATCTCATTACAGTAGTGAAAAACAGCAGTGCCAACAAAGTCTGGAACTGGCTGATGTGTAATATCAGAGGGCAGAGGAAGACGTTTGTTCCCACTGATCATAAAACAGGTTTTAGAAAGTTGCCCAAAAGAAAGTGTGTTAGTGAGCAGGCACACTGATGAAAGTCATTACTCTCCTAAGTGTCAGTTTTTATATTATCAGTGCCATACTATGTGTAATGAAATGCTTGAAATCCTTGATGAGTTTTTGAGAGGTAAAACCAGATTATCTTTTCTCTTAACCTTATTTCTATCAATTACTGTTTGGTTTTCTGAGTCATGGGTTTGGCATTAGAAATCATGCTTGAAAATTAGTGTGGGTTTACTGTTTTTTTTTTAATTTTGGAATTTTTATTTAGAATACATATTTCTATTGCACGCTCTTCCCAATTGAACTGAAATTAAGAGAATGAAAAAGATGAAATTATTCCAGTTCAAGGTGGTACTGTTTTCATTAGCTACTGTGCAGGTGTTCCAGCTTAGACATCATATGCAGTATTTGAATTGACACATGCAAACGGTTTGGACAACGCTCTGAAATTGTGCCACTTGTACTGATGTGAAAAAAAAACCAACAAAAAGATTTGAAGTTTGCACCAAAGTGGACACTGAGAATTCTAAATTCTCTTTCTACTTATGACACAGTATGCTATACAATCCTGAACAATTTGCTGCACTTGGGCATTCCTGAGTTTTTCATCTGAAATAGTTTGACTATCTTGTTGTGGTTCTTATCTACCTCCGATCTCCTTACTAAGTGTATAAGTGAGCAAAAAATCCCTGCATAATTCCAACATAGAGAAGTGTAGGTCTAGAAATCAAGCTTATTGCTGGGAATATCTTGAAATATGGTACATCTGATGTAAGTAAAAATATATTAGCTGGTTGAAAAAAGCTTCACTTACAATTTTTTTTGTTGTCCTGTTTTTTTTTGTCTTTGAAAAATTAAGAAGAATAGGTTAAACAGTTCTGTCCTGCAGCTTGAACCACTTTCTCATTAATATCAGCTGAACATGTGAAAAAAAGAAAAAAAAATCTCTAGCCAAATAAGAGAATTGTCAGTTATGCCATTTTACATTTAGAGTAATTTCATTGATGCTATTGGAATTGTGTGGTCTAAACCCTGATGTAGCTATGATCAAATTTTATGAGTTTCTAGTGAAATGGACCTCGTGAACAGGTTTTGAAGCTGTGGAAGACAGATCATAAAATCAAAGGCTGCACCAGACCCTTTTGTTGATCGGATTTTTTCCATCAGGGTAGAAATTTTGTTCCGTGAAAATGTATTTTAGTAAAATGGTACACCAAGAATAGCAGAAAGATCTTAGTCTTACAGAAGTATGATTTATTTTTGTTCTTCTTCATGTCCCATTATAGTTTATTCACAGCAAGCTTTTATCCTGAAGAAACAGTAATTGAATTGGTGTTGAAGGGAAAGTTGACACACATAAATAATAAAAAGGACAGCTTCTGTCTCTATATATTTCAGATGCATTTTCATTGTGACCAAAGGCTCTAAAGTCACAAATAGTAAATTTCAGCTACTTCCTTCAAGATTAATTTATTATCTCATAATCTTTGTTTATGATACAGGTAGAATAGCTAAGCAATATCAAATAAATCAGTCTTTTACCATTATGGCCTGAAGCACTTTATTGTATTGTATTTTCTCTCCCTCAATGAAATTTTAGAAACACGATTTAGTACACTTGAAATACACATAATGAAAATAAATTTTCTGTATTGCTAAAGAAAGCTAAGAAAACCAAGTGTTTACTACATTTACCAAAGACACAATAAGGATTGTTTGGGTTTATTCTAACTCCAGTAATGGTACCATATGGTGTCTTTCTGAAAAAAAATCATCTTCACATATATAGACAAATTACCAGTGCCATCACCTGTGGTTTTTTATTTGCTGACTCATGAGCTATTAAGTGCACTTAATGGGAGTGAGTGTCAGGAAGACAGCAACATGACCACTGCGAGGGCATTAAATATAGGGTTTGGGGTTTTTTGCTAATCCTTTTGTGTACAGGCTTTATTTTAATACAGTAAACACAGCCTCATCCTGCTTGCCATTTATTTCAAGAGAAGTATGGCTGGGACGCATCTTCACCGCTTTCTCTGATTTCAGATGTCCCTTTTTGCTGATTAGTGCAGAGATTTTAATCTGCAATTTTATTTACAAAAGTCAGAACATTCTCAGTAGAGTAAGGGAACCTCAGGAGGACTAAGCAGGTTCGGCAAAGTTGTTATTTGGTGCTGCATATACTTTAACCTGCGCTATGCTCGTCAATACTGCAATGCTTGTTACAATATAAATAAAGAGAAATTTGTTTTCCTTCATGATTAAGTAAGCTCCCAGTATGTTTTTCTTGGGTGAAAGATAGAAGAAGAATCCTGTGTGTATTTGTTTGTGTGCTGGTTTCAAAACAGCGCCTTGTCCCTAGATAGAAATTAATGTGCCAGGCATTACCCAGAAGAGTATTTATAAGAAGCAGCTGAAGAATTGAGGGGACAGTGGAGTTGTGTAAAGCAAACAAAGGTACACTGTATGATTAAATCTCTGCTTGATGTACTATTCTTAGACAGTTTGTTTGCCACAGGTTTTTGTGTTTTTCTGATTTTAATGTTCCCATGAAAAGCTGACTAATAAATAGTGGAAACCAACACAATAGGAAGGCAGAATAGAGAATTTATTATCTGTGTGTCAAAAGCTGTTTCATGGATGTGAGTGTTTTCTATATCAAGTAGTGGAAGCTCAGGATAATGTCATAGCAAAAGTGTTGTTTTCCCCATTACTTTCCCAGTACAATTTCTCGTTGTTTCTTCATAGAATGAATATATTCATGCAATCTTCTACCCAGGTTTGGGGGGGCCTTTTTTTTTATGCCTTCTAAATGCCTTTATTAGGTAACATAATGTAATGCCGCAGTATTATTTTCCATGACCTTTCTTAGTCTGGGCTTTAGTTCTTTATTTTTTTCCTCATTTACTGAACTCACAGATTTCCCTGCAGGTAGCTTAAGGGAACATTTAATTTTAAGCATTTATTTGGTTAATAGTAGTACTGAGAAGAGAAGGAGAAGTTAGGTGACTTACGATTTTACTCTGAGTGAAAATGCTCCATCTCTCCAAACTGTTCTGCATTGTCAAGTTATACTGTAATCTAAGTAACTTTTAACTAACTTTTTAGACTGGAGAAGGAAAGGAAGAACAAGTATTCGTAAAGGATATTTTTTTTTCCTCCTCCAAAATGTTACCAATTTTTCTTAAGAGGAATGAAGTGTTACGACAATGAAGATCAGGATGCATTGTCTTTTCTAGTGTGTAGAAATGATGAAAGGAAAAGTAGGAAAACTGTTTAAGGTTTCTTTTGGGTTGGTGTCCAGGTGATCTGTGCGTTGGTAAAAGGCATGACGGTTTCATTTGTGGTTTTTCAGTTATTTTTATTTTGCTGTGTTTTCAAGACCTCAAAAGAGTGACCTGTAAAACCATTTGAAAGTTGTAGCTAGAGGCAATGTACAACCTCACAATAAAATGAAACAGAACATTCTCTTGCCAGTGTTGTTGTTTGCCTGATGGCTTGGCTGATTGAAGATGGAGCCATTCTGGATATCATGCTTTAAGTGACCTTGAGGAAGCTATGAAAGTTACGCTTTAAGGTGCTGAAATGATGTTGAGTTTGTGTGTGTTCTCTCTCCTGAAATGAACAAAGGAGTGCATTTTAAGATTTGTTATAAATTCCCTTTATACATATGAATAAAGTGATGCACAAAGAAATTCACCTGTCTGTTTTTCAGGCGGGGGGAAGCGTCAAAAAAGAATTAGGAATAGACAATCTTCTCTTTGTAATCACTAGATAGGCCACATATAGTAAAAGATTAAAGCTTTATGAGTTAAGAGTGTCCATGCCATTTGTGCATAGTAAACCAATTCATATAAGTTGTTTTATTGGTGACAATTTGCTTGCTGCACTTAAAACAATCCTTTTTAGTTTACCAAGAAGAAAAAAGTTCCAAGATCATTCATCTGTTTCCAAGTCTGTTTGCTTACCTAAGCAGATATACAAAACCATTTAGTTTTGAGATTAAGTTGCAAATCTCAGAAGAATGAACTTCTCTGTGGGTATTTTTGATTTCATTTACATTCAAAATGAGCTGACTGTGGAGCTGCATAGAATTACTCTTTTCTCTGTTTCTCAGCTGAATTTTATGTGGGAGTTTCTGAGAAGTTAAACCAGAATTTTATAATTACTGTGTTAGTGTAGCCCTAAAAAGTAAAACTTTTATTTTAGTTGAAGACATTTGTTTCGAAAAGGGCTCTGAAAAGGGAATTCTGTATTATTTTTGTAGTTCTGCAAAAAATGATTATTTGCATTTAGGATAATCTGTAGGGAATAGCACATTATTTTTGTATTGATATTGATGCACTGCAAATAGTCTTACAAACCAGCCGGATTAGTAGTGAGAACAAAAAAATGGCCTTCCTCAGACATAAAATAAAACCAGTCATTTTTAAAAAGTACTCAGTCAGAAAACAGCCCCTGCCAAATTGTCCCTCAAAATTGAGCAGCTTAGTCTCATGTTTCATTTGTAGCTCAGGAGGTGCTGTCTTAGTGTTGTACTCAAGTGTGTATGTGCTATTGATGTTGTAAGCACCTGACTGCCACTCAATGTTTAAGACTTTGTACTTCATCATTAACCAAAAGTCTAAATTATGTAAATGGTTCATTCCTGGAAGTCTGTTATTCTTTTAACTAGTGAATTTTTGGTGAACAAAGAAAACAATGAGACTATGGCTGAAATTGTACTGAACTTTAGCATTTTAGATAGGAAGCTAAAACAGCTTGACAGAGGAAAAAGATGGTGAAAAGAAGCCGCTTTAAATGGTGGTTCAGCTGAGAAAGCCGAATCAGAAAATGGCAATTGATTCACTAACCATCACAGCGTCAGTCCATTCAAGAGGCTTGTGAAGATCTCATTGCAGGTCAGGATCAAAGAAGCTAAATTAAAGCAGGCTTCCCGGAAAGAAGTGAAAGAGGAAAGTAGCATTAGGGAAAGTAAGAGAGCATCTGAGCCTAAGAATAGCATTGATTCTGAATTTTTTATCAGTCACGTGAATTGAAAATCAACTTACATACCTGTTGTGGCATTGTCATTCTGTATGTTCCTTTATGACTCTCTTTCCAAATTACAGCATTCTCTTGCTCAATGTGTTTTTTAATAATAGGTTCCCAACGCTATGCAACCAATTTATCTGAAAATTGCAGGTAGTTTCTTATTCTAAGTAAAGCAGTTACAGTGGTTGCTCTTCAGTAATGATACTGCCCAATTACATCATATGTATCACCTGCTATCCTAAGCAAAGAGAGATATCACAGTATCATGAATATCAATTATGTCATAACACTTTGAAAATGGCAAATTTTTAATGGGACCCACATTATGCCTTAATGTGAGCCAATTTTACAGTGCATATACTGTAAAATCTTTTCCTTCTTTCCAAGTAAATTGTCTCTTCTGTTTCATGAGTACCAGTGTGATAATAGCTCTTGCAGTGAAGGTGCCAAAAGTGCAGTTTCATAAAGGATAAGTGTATGACTTAGGATTCTTTGAGAAGCTACTTTTTTTTCTCTGAAAATGTTTTATGTTTTGCCAATAGAATATTTTATTTTAGAGGTAGTAATTACTTTCAAAGCATGTCTGTATTTTCCCAGACTTTAACGTATGCGTGTTTGAAAGTGTTTATAATGAAGAGATAAAAACATTTCTATGCTAAACTAGGCAAACTATGCAAACTGTTGAACTTGAGCTATACAGCTATTTTATGAATAATTTAAACTTAGTAAGGCTATGTAATTGTTTTGCTCACCTTATTGATTTAACTGATTGAATTTTGTGTTTGAAAAGATGTTGTCAAGTCCATAGAATAAGAATATATTTTAAACTTCCTTAAAACGTAGTAACGAATAACTGGCAAATGTTCTTACATGGTTTAATGGCAAGATTTCAATAGAGAAAAGCAGTGAAACTATCATTTTTGTGAATAATCATCAGTAGTCAAAAGCAATTTAGTAACAGTCCACTGATTCCCTTTTCAGGCACACAGGAATATGCAACAGTATGAAAAAAGAAGTGATGTGTTTTGTTGTTGTCAAGTGATCTTCACCAAATTTTTTGACCTTGAAAAATCTAGTGGTAGGTGTTGCAGTTACAAATAGGAAGCCAAGACAATAGAGAGATCAAGGGTGTGTTGAGGCTAAATTATGCAGTGTCTTTCATGTACTCTGAGAAGATGAACTGTTAGGGTGAGGGACCCAGTCAACAATGTCCAGTCCTGGAATTAAGAAGCTGTATTTGGGGAAAAAAAAAACAAAACCAACCACAAAACAGAACAACAAATAGAGTGCAATACCTGCTTGCAGTTATCCTGAAAATGTTTTTGTGCTGACCTGTAGGTTCTGAAAGTCTGACAATGTCTGCTGCAGACCTATAAACACTTCTTGTCAAGTATTTTGTTCTCAAAGAGAAAAGACGTAGAAATTTTTTTATAACTCAAACTTCTAGCTGGGTGGTACCAAACAACATTCCCAGTTCTGCCCAGGTCTAGTAAGTTCTATCCTCATGTTGGATTGTTTAGAAAGTATGTATAAAACCCAAGGATCAAACCACAGATCTTACTTGTATATGGATGAACTTCTGAAGTATAGAATTTCAACACACAAGAAAACTCCTTGGAAATGTTTTTTCATCTTAGTTTTGAAGAAATGGAAGTTTACTTCATCCTCTTATTTTGAGTTTTAACATTCAGAGCAAATTTCACTATAATTAAATGCTTTTATTTAACTTGTTTAGAAAACAACAAAACCCTGTGATGTTGGTCAAGATGGATGTTGCAAAAATTACTTGCATTCTTTTTTCAGATATTTTGTGCTTATAAGCATTTTTACTCATACTTGCTTCTCAGAGTGTGTTGTAAAATTTCTGTTGCGATTGCTCAGTAAAGAAAAATATGGATAGGTGAGTAAGCTGAGACCTGCAATAAAGCCCTTCAATTGAAAAAAAAAAGAGATAAAATTGAAAGTAAAAAAAAAAAGAAACCCCATCCACACAGCTATATAGGCCAATATAAATGAAGTTAGATCCTTTGGGACTACTTGGAGAGCTACCCAGAGGCTTCAGAGAAATATTGATTTTGGTTTGGAATCTGACAAAATACTCAGAATTGGTGTCTATTGAGTTGTGTGATGGGTTAACAGAAGTAGTTTTTGTGTCCAGATGTGTTATAGCATAGCTTTTTGCAGTAGCACCAATCAGTGATGTCACTCCATATATTATTTACTGTTCCTGATTTGAAAATTTGGTCTGTAATTCTGTGCCTGCATGAAATCAGAGGGGTCAGGATTTTGCTGTGAGAGTAAACTCAAGGAAAGCTGAAGAAAAAGGGAATTGAAAAAGGGAAAAAAAGGTTGATAGACTGGGATTTTATTCCTGAATTGTAAAACAAACCAAAGAATGAAACAGGAAGTTTAATATGCTATAATATCAGGTTGGGAAAGGAACCGATGCTTTAATCAGGAAGCAGCATGTCCACTAGTTGATACATGCAGAGCATGCTCAAACTTTTAATTTTCTGGGCACACAACATATAGTATATTCTTTTGTGGAAAAAAAAAAGGTCTTTTAAAAGTTCATGTGCAGTCGCTTACAAGATGAAAACAGGAAATATTGAAAGGAAAAAACTGAAAAAAGTAGCATAAGTCAAGTAAAGCATACAAAAGATTCATTTCCTGTAAAAGGAAAATTGTTCATTGTTATTGTTATTGTTAGCAGTGTTATGAGTAATCTGAAATGCTTATACCTGTACAGTGCTTATTTTCTGGGTTTTTTTTTCCTTCTTCCCTCACTCCCACCCCTGCCTTACTCTCTCTCTGAGAGATTATCGCAGTGGTGGCTTACTGGGGCTCGTTTTCTTTGCTTTACTTTCAAATTTTCCTTCATTATAATCTAGCCTTCTTAAAAAAAATTGGAGTCCAAACAGGATATGCATCATTAAGCGTAAGTTTATAAAGCAGATAATTAATGTGCACAATCACTCTATAAACCAGATTTATCATTTGATACGCCATGTTCTTACATATTGCCACATACATACAGAAAATGGTAGCGCTCGACTGTTCTCTGGTTGAATGATGCCGTGTATGCCAACATTTCTTGTAAATCAAGATGTGTTGTGATTAAATTACTTAACTAATTCTTAATCCAGTAACTCAAACACTCTGAATACTAACCAAACTTGCCTAAGTTGTAAATCAGATTCTACGAGCAGGAGAAAGAGATTGCTATGAATATGCAAGACCTTAATATTGGGATTCAGTTTCATAAATTAAATTTTCAATTTGGATAAAAATACAGTTTTCCAAATGGCAAAATTCCACTGTCTTTGCCTCTTTCTCACTGTTCAGTTTTAGTCTTTGGATCTGGTAAAGGGAGAATGTTGCAATATGGGAAAGGACTGTAGAATTGAAAAAGTATGTATTCAACCCAACTGACTAACGCCTCCTTAAATGACTACAACTTTAAATAAATTCCATTTGTGGTTCACTGTCAGTACATTGCGTGGAAGTATTGTCTTGCAAACCCTCATTTACAGTTGTCTGCATTATCTTCCTCAATCCTGTTTTCTCTTGGCGTTAATGTCCTTCTTTGAACCTTTGATGATGTGGGTAGATGTTACTTACGTTCTACCCTTGAACAAAGAGCTTTGGTTCACGAAGAGGTGTGTATGATCACCTTTTGCAAATGGCTTTAGTCCCCTGTGTTATACTACAAACCAATGAGACTTTCCTGAGTTCCCTTAGTTAGAAACTAGTTGTATGTTTTCTGTCCATGAAATTCTTCATGCAAGAGTATTAGGAATACTCTCAAAGTCCTGGAGGACTTTTTGTATTACCTTATTTCCTATAGACTCATTATTGCGTCTTAGCAGGTTACAGAGGAGCTGCATTAACAGAGGAAAGGTTCCATTTTTTAATTCTGTCTTCCACAGAAGAATCCTAAATTTGGTGAGGGCAGTAAGTGCTCTTGCTAGCATTTTCATTGTACTTGAACATAACACAAATAGCGATTGCGTGAACCAAGGAGCCTTGAGAGGCCAGGAAAAGTCTAGGGTGTGGAGTGTGATTGATTGCATGGTCTCCATGAGAGCAGAGTCCTGAAGCTTGCTGTAGTGAGTGGGAATGCATTAGTCTCCATCTAAGCAGGAAAGTTTCCTGGAAAGGGCTTGAAGGTAGTGAGGAGCCTGGATTGTATGACTAACCTGCACATATTTGTTTGTCTGGGTTACGGTTTAATGCAGTGTATGGAGCCACTGAAGCAACAGACGTTGCTGGAAAACTGATAGTCTTTCAGTGTCTTACCACAGATTTGCCTGAAGTTATAGCAGTTTTATTCCCGATTAACTGGCAAAAAAGAAAATGCAGGCTCAGAAAAGAACCACAATGTGAGCTTCTAATATACCTGGGCAAGTGCAAGCAGAGTCATAGATTCTGCTGACAGATTTTTGCATGCATTTGATGTGGGTATTGGGACATGACTGCCAGTCTTCCTAGCTTGATATAGGGAAGTTAAATCTGAGACAGGAAGAGCATGGCCACTTTCAAATTAGCTTATAGAGTCAGTTCATAGCACTGTCTTAGGCAGGTGAGTGGCTTTTTCAGTTTTTCATCTGTGAGTGTGTAACAGAGGATGACAGACTATTCAAAGAACAAATAATACTACATTTGAGAATACCTTTACTTATTTTGGTGCCCTGTATTGGTCATTTATATTACACTCATTTGGACTGATGATATGTTTAGACAGTGTACTTTTGTGCATGTAAGTCCTTTTCTGTATCCAGTCTTAGGTCAAAAAACGGTAAAAGTTAAGGAAAACACAAGAACCAGAAGTCTGTGAAAGAAAATTTTAAAACTTAAAATGTTCTGGTAACCATGAACAGCAGGTTTGTTCTTTGTAATTCAGACTCTTAATGTCCATCTGTCTAGAATTTGGTTTACACAACTGTCATACTAAAGAGCATATTCCCATTTGCTTGCTTTCCACCAGACCATCCAGGGATTTCCAGTATTTTTTTAAAAGGAGTTACTGTGGAATTGACAGTGGGAAGAAATCAGGGATGCTGTTCTTTTCATCCCCTTCACTGTTCCCCTCCCCACCACCAAATTAAAGACGATAGCTTTACTGTGGACTACTCATTGAATTGTCTTAAGCTTCTAAAACGTTTCAGTTATTCTTGGCCTCTCCTTTTGAGTTATAAAATGTATGTTTGATTGTGATAAGATGCTCCAGCATATATTTAAAAAAAACCCCAACCTACTGATCAAATACTGTCAGGTTGAATGTATACAATTACGTAATATATGCAGAGCCACAAATGTTTCACAGTTTTTTGGATATTGTCTTCTATTACCATCATGTTATCAGACAGAGCTCTGAACCTGCTCTTCAAGAAATATCTGTCGTTTGAGCAGTTGAGGAATCCTTGTTAACCTGCAAGAAAGAGTTAGGCAAGTCTAATTCCAGCTGGGAGAGAAGAGTCAAGAAGAAGCACTTACTATAGAACAGTGTGAAGCATAAGGCTTATTTTAGGAACTTACTGAGTTTTGTAGTTTATCTGTTATATAGTTAGGGTCGTGTTTTCTTTTTTTTTCATTAATTTTTATTTCTGGAGCACAGCAGCATTTATATTTTACTCTTCTTTTTTGAACTGTCATCCTGATCATTCTAAGATGTAGTTGAATTGCATTCAGTAGTTCTATAATGAAACAAGTAATGCATGTATTTATTGAAAGAAATGTGAAAAGGTATGAAGATATCTAATTGCATATACTGTTTGAAAGGAAAATTAAAGATGATAATGCCTTTTCACCATTCAACAGAGCGTGAAAGAGCAAGAGAGAGTCAAAAACTTCATTAATTGCTGTAACACAACGTTTCAAGCCACCTGCACTTCAAAGGATTTACAGTGAGGCAGATGGATTGATGAATATGCCATCAAAGATTTTGGGAATGTTTGTTTTAAAAATAAACTGCTTTCTAAGACGTTGACAATCAAAGCATAGAATTTACAGAAATGTCACTGCTCTTTTTTTCTTGTCTCTCACATACTTTTAAAAGCATAACCTTTTCTTTGGAAGAGGGATTCAGCGACAACATTTTCATAAGCAGTGATTGCAGTAGATTTGAAACAATCTTTGTGTCATCAGAAGATTTATGACCCCTTATGTTTCATGCATGTCTAATAACTGAGGGCAGGAGTGAAGTGTTGGTGTTCTATTTTAATTTGTCTCTGTGGGTATGGGGCTCATGGAGATGCAGAATTACTCTTACTCAGTCTACTCTTCAGTAGACTGAGTAGTGTGGCAGGATGCTGTATGTGTGTGGCTAACATAATAATAATAATAATCTACACTGACAATTTTACAAAACTATATCTTTTTATTTTCTTTTCAACAGAAAGTATATAAATTTTTACTACAGTAAGTGGCTTTATGACTAGTACAGACTTACTCATCAGAGATTCTGGGAAACAGAAGTCTTGAACTGAAGTAACATTGTTGCAGGGTTGTGGTTGACGTCTAAAGTCCAGTCATTCCAATAACAGAAGTAATAATATTTGTATGAAGTGGGGGAGATGTTATTGTTTGGGACTAAATATCAGATATCAGGGACATAGCAGAAAAAAATAGTAACATGATTCCCCTTCCTTTGAGTGTTGACAGTGCTACAAAACCTTTTTCTTCTAGAACAGTTTGACTCAATAAAACTTCTTTCCATGGTTATCACAAACTTGCTATTAATTTACTTTAGGACTGACTTTCAGTATAAATTTCACTTTCATCGTCTTCATTTCCTAAAACTATTATAAACTATTATAAACACTGCTAATTTTTTGGTCTATTTTAGAACAGTCTTACAGTGCCTGCTAGATTAGTTCTTCTAAGAGAAAAATTGAGATGCACATTCTTACTTAAAAAAAAAATTCTAATTCTGTGGCTTGATTAGATGTTGATTGCTTTATGAAGTCCTTTCTTTGTAGAAGGAAAGTGAATTAGTATCTCGATTTCAGTTAAAGTAGAGGTAAGTTTATTTCTTCATCATGAAAAATATTTGAAAGTGAAAAATAGCGAAAATGATCTGAATCAACTAGAAAGAACAAAAAAATTGAAAAGGAAATTAGGAAAACCCCTAATTATGGTCGTTTTTTATTTAAAACATTTTCTGTGCAGATACTTGGAACATTTGAAAATGGAAATCAAAGGAAGAGAAAAGAGTGGAGAAAGAGCATGAGAAAAAGCACTTAAATTTAAATGTTTATTAATATTTAGTGTGAGATGCATTAAGAACATCAATCAGTCTTTCTTTTTTTTGTAATCAGGTAGTGGTATGCGTGTCTATATCTCTGTTTTGGTAAAGAACATTCAGATGTAAAAGGATTGATGTGTCTGCGGATAGCAGGGCAATTTAGTCTACAAACTGAGTCACTTTCTCGCTTTTGGAAGAAAGAGAAAAATGAAAGACAAAGATTCAAAGAAGATGAGAAAAATGGAGATACAGCTGTGTTGTGTCAGATTTGAGTTTTCCAAAGTTTAAAATGTATGATTTGACTGTGTCTTTTCAAGTGGTTTCATTTGACCTTCGTACATGGAACTCTAAGCATAATAGACTAAATATTTACTGAAGTCTTTGCTGATGAGTATTTGAACAATGCTGCTTTTTTTTTTTCCTTTCAATACCAAAGAATAGGAATACCAAAGAAGAAATAGTGCACTAAATACCGGCAGTGTATCAATACTTAACAGAGTGGGAAGTGTCAGAGAAAATGTTCTTTTGTTTGTTTTCTGGGGTCTTTTTCATTTTATCATTCTAGTTGGCAGGGGAGAGCGCAAAAATGAAATAAAGAAGAAAACCTTAATAGCTTAAAGAGATATTTAAATGCAAAATAAAAAAGTTAGTTTCATTAGATTAACATTTTCTGAGTAGGGATTTGCATCTTGGCTGGAAAAGAAAATGAAGGCATCTACAAATCAAAAATCATTCCTTTCATTAAACACATAACTGTTTGTAAGACATCACTGTTCAAAGGCATCCTTGTCCTCAAGAGATTCGTAAGACTGTTAAGACTGTAGTTTTAAAACCAAGTGTTAATACCTGGGAGTTGGTCATACCCCAGCCACATCAGCCTGTGACATAACCATACCTTCAAAAGTCATTCTTTTTTTCTTGCATAAACTACTCATACTTTCTAAGATACTATGTGGAATGCTAACTGAATTAAAAGATTGTATTTCTACTTTAATGGGAAGTATTTACCATTTTACAATTCACAACATTTCTCTATAATCTCCCTTACTGTTTTTCCTCCTTCCTCTAAGGACAAGATAAAAGAAGCTTCAGTGAAATATTACTGTCTTTTCATCTTCCTCTATATGAAAAATGATTGAGATGTAATCACTGGACAGTTGATTGTTTTCCTTACGAGTAAAATTTGTCATTTGCATATGGCTAGGTTTCATTTGTTTTTATGTCAAAGTAGATGTTAAGATGATGTGTATCTTTTAAATAGCTGAGATACAGAGAATTTGGTGAAAAAAAATCTCTAAATAGGATAGCACTTCTATTTTCACCTTATTCTTAGTATCTGGATAAATAATACAAATTAAGGCATGTCTCTGTGCAGTTAGAGGAAACAACAACAAAATACCTTTGGATGCAGATGTGATTGGAGAGGTTGGAAGGCACAAAATCTGAAGAGGAGTGTGTTGTTTTCCTCTTGAGGAAAACAGAGTTTCAGATAGCAACTTTCCCAGATTTCACTATCCTATCAGTACTTTGGAGTGTTACTCTAAAAGATGACTGCAGTTCAGGTGTGGTAACTAAGTGCTTTGATATCTCTGTTGATCCTTTGCAGATCATAAAACATTTTCCTCCTCATCACTTCAGACTGTGAAGTTAATCAGCATAATTTATATTCACTGTTTAGAAGACAGTCTGGGTGATATCATAAATGGAACGGAATCTGCTTAAGTAATGTGTGATCTTTCTTTTTTATATTTATTTCAAAGCCTTGCTTGCAAAAATGTTAAGTTTTTGGGGAAGGTATTGTCATTTCAACAGTTTATCAGAAGGAGATTAAAAGTATATTTTGAGGTTTGGTAGCTACATTTTGTGACAAACCGTTAGCTTTTGTTGAATTCAGTTGTGTTTTAGTGCATGAAAACCCTTTTAGATTGTTTTTACTGCTGATTTTTTTTTCTTATAATACTGAGATCAAATAAAAAACTGGTCAAGCATGAAATTGTTTCTCAGTATTGTGGGAGATGGTTCAAATGGCAGCAAAATCAGGAGAATTGTGAAGATTTTTTTTAAGTGATGTTCAGAAACATAAGAGCACTAAATCATAAAGTGGACTCATAAATATATGTCATGCTGGCTTGATAAACTGATAATATTAATAAACAATGTCTAATCGGGACACATGTTTAGCTTTGGCAATACCTGTAGTCATGGCCACAGGTGCAAGAACTGGTGTAGATGTTGCACCTTGTGGCAACTGCCACTGACAAGCAATTAGAGTTCATTATGACTATGCTTATGCTATACTAATTAACATTGCTGTTGTGCTGTTTTCCTTGTTTGACTGTGTGACAGCCACAGGTCTGATGGGCTCTGTGAATAATCAGGTGAGGAAATGCTAGAAAATGGTAGAAATTGTACAAAATGCATTAAAATAGATGTGATCCTATCTTTTTGCACACAGCGTAAGCAAGGCTGAACTTCCACAGGAGTTTCCATGAAAGAACAGTAGGAAATGCTTAAAGAGAGTAATCTTGAACCTGTTCATGTCCATAACACTATTATGGGCATTTAAACCGCATTTCTGTCTACAAAGACAAGTTATAGTGATCAGACTGTAAGCCAGTATATGATTGGATATGTAATAGGAGTTGTTTATAGCTTGGATGCTAAGCAAGCTTTCTAAGTTGCAGACTCTCCAGTCTCATCTTCAGTCAAAAAAAAAAAGGGCTGTTAAACTGAATTTTTTGTCTAAAACAAGGCAAAAAGAAACTGAGTTTCCTTGTTTGGGACTTGTTGCTTCCAATTTGGAACAGGAATCTTGCAAGTCATGTAACTGTCCCCGTGAACACCGTGGCTACGGTCAGGCTGTGCCCCAGTTCGTCTCTGACAAATCCGTGGCAACATAACATCTTTTGCATCTTGTAAAGGTCTGGAAGAAGACCATACACAAGGCTTAGGAGATGAAAATGAGATGAATGAACAGTGCAGGTACATGGACAAAGTTTGAGTAATTTATTCTGACTTGTTATGTTTTTATATATTTAATAAAATAGAACTAAGTTCTGCTAAACATTTCACAAGTTGTTTTTGTTGTGGGTTTTTTTAACTCCGCAACTCTGGTAGAATGCAGTGTTTGCTGTGGCCGGAGACCAGGGAAGGGACAGGTGGCATAACTCAGTCATGAAGGAGTCAGATGGTGGACAGTTACCTCATTGTGCTGATGTCCAGGGGCAGAAGCTTTTGGATGTGTGAGGCATTTCCCAAGCAGGGTAATGCACTGCCTGTTGGTCATGACAGATAATGTGGCAGTTTTATGAACAGTATCAAATTGAATATATTGGGTCTTAAAAACACATTTTCATTTGAGTTCCTGCAAAGGCAAAAGATATTGAATGATTTTGACAGAGAACAAAAGACTCATTATATGAGGACCTTATTTACCTCATATATTGCCTTTCTTCATTATTCATATTTGCATTAGAGACAAATATGTCAAGGTGGAAGTTACCTATCTGTATTTTACTTTTTGTTCAGTTGCTAAGTGCCAGGTCTCTGGAAAAGCACAGTATTATGAATAATGTATGAGAAACAACCTGAGTTTGAGGATGTTATTCTTTGAAACAACTGTAGAGGGAAGGACTATGGATCATTCAGAGTGCAGTATCTTTGGCATATGAAACCCTAAGTAGTTTATTGTGTATTCAATTAGGGAGGGGAAGGAATACTTTAATGCATCTGCTGTCCTAGCAAGGTAATGAAGAAAGCAGGGACTATATAAAATGCAAGTGATGACACTTTCTTTCCTCTGCTGTCTTCTCTGTGACCTCTCTCCTTAAACTGGAAGCAGAGTTAGTTGGAAATATTATGGTAGAACAGTTTTTCTTCAGGTCATGCAAAAACACATCGATTTCAAGAAACTTTCAATGCAGCAAAAGTGAGATTCTGCCCTAGTTTTCTGCAATTTTGCCTAGGGGCTGCTGGGAAACCTGAATTGCTGTATTCTAGCTTGCATATCAACAGGTCAGCAGCTTCTATGGCTGGAAAAAGGTAGGAGCTGGAAGCCTTGAAGGTGTAACAGGCACCATTGATGCTCATGGTTTGCAGCAGAAAGCTCATCCACATTTCAAAATCCAAGCTCAAATTGGGACAGTCTGTGTTTGTGGAGTCTTGAGTGAGCTGACATTTGGAGGCAATGGCAGTAGGTTCCCTGACTCTCTGGGAGCAGAATCATCAGCAACTTTCTTTTAGAAAAATAAAATATTTTGATTTAATGCCAGTAGTAGCTTAGCATTTTAAAACTTCTAGAGAAAGTAGATGAACTTTGTCTTGCATTATATGTTTGTACTGTGCTAGCTGTGTAACCATTTTCAGTCTTCTCGTGGGCCTGGAGGCATTTTGAGAAATATCCTTTACACTTTTGGGTGATCTTTCCAGACTCTCTGTAATTGATAGAGGAAATGAAACTGAGCAATGGCTGTTACCTATTAGTTGTTTTCCTACCCTGGAAGTGGCATTGGCATTACCATCCAACTCCTTTTTTTCTGGGGAAACTGATATTAGGTTACTTGTATGAAAAATGATCAATATCAGAAAATCTGGGAATTACATGGAACTATCTGCAGAGGAAATTAAATATAAGGAATAGTAAAATACTGAATGTTTGAGGGAAAACAACACAAGTGACAGCAGAGAGAAGATTTAAAGTAACGAAATGGATAGGAAGCTGCAATGGTGTAGGGAATTCAAGAAAAGCCTATGCACAGGAGACAGCAAAGGAAGAAAAGAGTAAGCATAGAGACAAAGGAGACTGCAAGGTAGAAGGTAGAGGTTAAGTAAAGGATAAGCAGAGGAAAATAAGAAAGCAAGAAGAACAGTAGATGGCTAAATGTAGTGTAGGAGGAAATATAAAGGAGAAAAATTAAACAAAAAGGCAAGAAGAGGAGTATTAAGAAGGGAAATAACAAGTGTAGTACGAAAAAGCCTGTTTCTTCTGTCTTCACTGATTAGTTAAGGACTTTTTCAGTCTGTGACTGCGAAGAGGGGAGGTTTCCATAGCCTTTGATGAAGCAGGATGCAGAGGCAGGAAGTCTGAGAGCTCTGGAAGGAGAGGGCTCACCAGAGGCCTTGTAGGCTACTGAGAACTTTGCTGCTGTGAGTGCTGTTGTAACTGATTTGCAGTATGTTTTTTTCATTTTTAGACAGCAACCCGGTACAATCCATCCTGTGATCACACAGGGCTTGTGTTCCTGACAGAGTTCCCACAAGCGTATCTGCAGAGAACATTGCTGCTTAGTAGGGGAGAAAATATTTAAGCAGTACTGTTCTTGCAGTTGGGAAGATTAATGTTACGATATTCACTGGATAAAAGTGACAATGAATGTAACATACATAGGAGGGATATAGGGGAGGTTTCATGGGAGGACAGAAGTTATGCAATTAGTGTTACTCTAGTAAAAAATATTCTTGAAGATAAAACTTCATCTGCTTATTAGAACTGAAAGGAAGTCTCCTCTCCAAGTTTGTTGAAGACCTAGTGTGGCTGTCACCTCATTGTCACATCCAATGCACATAACAGACTGGAGTAAGATTTCAGTATTGGGCAGCTGAAGACACTTTTTTAAAAATTGAGACACATTTTGCTGTTATGAGGTAGACAATAATTTATTATTGTCTTGTTGGAGATTAGGGAGGGTGGTGTTTTGAAACTGTAAACATGTTTTGATATTTTTTTTTTATGCCAGTTAAAAAGAAGGTACTTCAGAAATGTCATTTTAGGTCTAGAAATGTATTCATTTTTTGGGGATTGGTTGACGGATGGTTGATACCATTAAGTATACTTTTAACTCAAGCATCTGTAAAATACAAGATTATGGTATAAAGGAAATGTTCAGTCAATTGTGGTAACAATTTTGTGTAGAAAATTGACTTTAACATTTCAGTTAGATACATATTGGTACATACAAAAAAGAATTACTCATGATCTAAAAGAAGTTTCTTTTAGATATTGAAAGACCAATCTGAAATATATCTCACAATATCTGCAGAATACGAGTCAACCAGGAGCGTATGTACCTAACTCCTACGTGATAGACTCGAATTGACATCACTATCTTTATTGGTAGCAATGTAACCATCTAACCTTGAGAACATCACAAATTTTACAGCAGTGTATCTTAGAACCTTCTGGTGATCCCGTTTAATATGATCCCGTTTAATATGGTTTGTATCTTTTTGGCCTCAAGCTTGAAGTTAAAAAACAAAGCCTCCATAGTTCACGGCACACAGTACAATTCATAAATGTATGAAATGGTCAGCTTCATAAGGTAAACAGTTGGGTCACTGCCAAAAAAAAATTAGATAAATCTGCTTTAATCTCCTTAGATAATTCAGGTAGAGATGCGTAAATTGAATGAGAATTTATAATACAGTTTAGTCTTGCTTTTGACATAGTATTTGTCCAGGTGAACAACTGCTGAAAGAGGGAAAAAATAAGCAGTGCTTGCATTATGCCTTCACACTCCTTCCTTATCCAAGTTTAAATAATGTTTCTCCAGTTAGACCTATCAATTGTGTACCTCATTAGGCACAGGAACCAACAATGCACATATGCTACTAGTGTCCACTTTCCTTCGGAGATTTAGGGTGATGAGAAGATAAAAGGTCTGCCTACCAGATGGAGCTTGTCAGATTAGCAATTGGAGCAGCGTAAAGAGCACTGTCGTATTGGGGTTTTTTTGTTTTCCTTTTCCTTTTTTTTTCCTTGAGACACAAAGCAATCCCTTTATAACACATGTGCATATTTTATGGGATTTTTTAGGAAGAAGGAGAGGAAAAAAGGCCTCGGCAGAAGGTTGCTGGTCGCTTGTACCACTAGCAGAGTAGCCTTTGCCTTCAGGCACTTTCCAGCTTTCTTCATAATAAGGAACATTAGCAACCAGTGGCTCAGGAAAGGCAGAGTCAAATAAGTCTCTTGGGGACAAGTAGGCCACGTGAAGTGAGAGCCATTAGACAAAGCAATGAGATTACTGCTCCAGAAAGGGTTTACCACATATATTACCACATAGATTTTACAGGGCTGCCAGCTCACTCAACTTACGGATGTCAAACAAGATTTAAAAGCTTATTATGCTATCAAGAGAGAAAGAGGATGATTTTTTATCACTGAAATTTCTATTTCATTCTGTTGCACATACTGCATCTGGCAGAGTCCAATAAGTCAAATAACTTGCTTTTATCTTTAATAAGTGTTTAATGGTCCTCAAATTGGAGAAGAAAAATATTTTCACTGTATTTGTCTTAGAAAATTTATCTTCTCTTATTACGAAACAGTGTGTTAAATATTGCATGTAAGTCAGGTATTGAGAATTTGAAGATCTGGCTTTTGGTATTTGTATGCTGTATGTTGAAAAGGGCACATAACCTTAATTACTGTGAAATTGGAGTGTTATGTTTGAAAATAAATATGTGCTTTCCCAATACACTGTAAAGCAGTAGGGCTCTAAATAGATTCAGAGATTTAGATAAGTTTGTCTCAAGTTTAGTAAACTGTATGAAGGTTTTATTGTTGCTGATATTTAAAGCAAAACTGAGAAAAAATGTTTTTTTTCATTTTATACCCATGGGTATTTTTTTTCTAGCTTAACAGGGACCTCTGTTGGGATGTGCGTTTAATTGTATTTTATTGCCAGCCATCAATTTTAAGCAGTTGCTTCAGTGCTAGCTACCCTGTTAATCATATTTTGCTTCCCAATTGGAATTAAAATTGAAACTTATTAAGTACAGGCTGTTTTTACCTAGTTACTTTGTGGCTTCCAGCAGAGTAGCTAAATTACACAATACAATGCATCCTTACTTCAGTTTTTTACTTACCTAGAATCCATTGCAATATGAAACAAAAGCTAATTTGTGTAATTTGGATATTTAAAACCTTTCATTTTCCTCCTTTCTCCTTCTGACGCCTCTTATTTCAGCTTCTCTAAAATAATAGCAATTTCTCCAGACTTGCTTTCCACTTGTACAAACTACTTCTATTCCTATAATGAATAGGATTTTGTATTTATTTGTATAAATCTGTAAAATCTAATATTGTTCACATTATGCTGGCTCCAAATACAGCAGTACATTGGAGCTTGTAAAGAATGATGGTGTTTGGTGGAGTTTGGGGTAATAGGTTTTAGTCTTTGATATTTCAATAATACAGATTTTTTTTTTCTCTTAATCCTAAAGCATTAAATTTAATATTCTGAATTCACAGAGTTACATGTGTGTCAAGATTAAATTAAAACACTTGGAAAAAGCTTACTGGTAAATCTCTATATGAAAAGCAGTACTGAATTGTTCCAAAATCAGTACGTCTGTTATCTTCATCTGTCACTGGAAGTTTGAGAATCTTCATGCTACAGTGGGCAAAGTGCCTAAATTATAAGGGAAGCAATTTTTAAAGCAATAAGAAAAATCATCAAATTGCCTGAAGAAGCATCTTAAGAAAGATTTCATCTTTCCCATCACAATTTTTTTCTACAAAAATTATGAAAAATATGTTTCACATTTTAAAAATATCATTTCAGACCTCTGGAGAGAACTATGTTTTCTGTATGAACACGATATTTTACATTATATGGAGTGTCAGTCAGCTGGAAAAATCCACGTACTTCATTCTTGTTAGAACTTGATACGAAAGCAAAAACCATCAAGATGAAAACAAATTAGGACTACAGGAATGAGCTAAGTGCTGTGTTTTAATCCTGCTCAATTGATGTTGAATCCAAGTGGCATAAACATGGAAATCTATTTAAAAAATTGCTTGCAAGATATAAATTGCCTGCTTTAGTTTGCTTTGGCACCGAGGGCATAACTAGTTGAATAATAATGATTTTGCACTTACATAAAACTTTTTGTCTGAGTATTTCAAAGCTCATTGTAAAGATCGTCACATGAACTTTATCAGCTTGTAAATAAGATCTCATCTTGCAAGAGAAAGGAGAAAATTGCCTTTTCTGTGTTGTGGCAAAGCTTGAGAAGGAACCCAGGAATCCCGATCCTCAGCATCCTGCTGAACCATTAGAAATTATGCAGGTTATAGCTATTTTTAACAACATAGGGCCCCCATGTGACTCCAAGGTAGGCATTATTTCTGAAGCATGAAGGGAAATACTTTTCAGAAAGCATTGTTTAGACTTAACAGCTTGTAAGTGGATGTATTTCTTAAAAACTACACTGTTAAGCATCTCATTGTTTCAAGAGAAAGCACTGAATAAACAATGTAAATATTCTCAGAAGGCCAAAAGATCTCTTATGAATTTTTCTCTTGAAAAGAACACAGCAAAATCCACCTGGCTTATAAAACTAGTACATACTTGGTTTAAGTAAGGAAAATTCTTAATTTTTTACAAGGCAACCATGTTTATTGGGAATTTGGTTATTGATAGAAAAAAATTGAGTCGTTTATGTGAACTTAGTAGAAAGAAAAAAATGATTTGATGCTTCCCTCATATTCCAAAATAATGTGGAAGAAACACCAAATCATTGTCCCATACTAAGTGAGTGAAGTGCAGGATTATCTTAGTGGTGGTGATGCAAACTCTGCACAGAGACTCCCTTAGCCCTCCCAGGATAAATTTCAGTGCAATTCCACTGGAAGGAGAAATGACAAAGTTAGGAACAAATGTATGGAGTGCTGGACCTTATGACATTTTAGATAATTTCAGTGAATTGGCAGCTGTCTATTTGATAGTTTCCTGCTGTGCATTTGGTTTGCGGAGGAAAGGGGGAAACCTTTTAAATTTCTCTATGAGGTGGTGATAATCCCAAGAAAGGAAAGTAGAGTGGTAGTGAGATAGCAGGCTATGTCAAGTGCTTGGATATAGCTGAAGATGCAACTGAGTCAATTTTTTGAAAGATGTTGACAGTTTTCTGTAGTTTGCCCTTGTATATGAACACTTAATCTGGCTGGATTGTACCATTTTGTGATATCATGCTGGAGTTTGATCCCAGTTGAAACTCTTGGGTACTGCTACAACAGAAACAATAATGAGGAATTTGTTTGACAGGTTTTCCTTTGTTTTTAATTGGAACTGTCAACCCCTTTTATTTGGAATAGACTTCAGAAATGGTGTAGTTAGGGGACTCTGTACGGTCAGTATCTTCAAGGGATAGATTCTTCTATGAAGACTGTTAACCTTCCTTGTCTGGTATTTTTGCTTAGTGCACACTTTAGCAAATAAAATCAACCTTTACCATTTCTGTGTTCTGGTTGTAGCAATTTTTTTCTTTATAAAGTCAAGGAACAACATTCTTATGTTAGTTATATATTGTGTACTACTTTCCAGACATTTACAACTTTGTTTCTGCAAATGTGTTTGCCATCAGGAATTGCCTTATGTTACAAGGAAGGAAACTAGGAGGTCAGTGGAAGAAACTGGGGAGATGATAAGTTATAGCTGGGGAAAGTGCTTTCTTGCAGGGCTTCTTTAAGCTGTGACTGCAATTACTGCAATCAGTTTCTATTCATTTTGAAATCCACTTTCATGCTTGCTTATATTTATTGATCTGTGCTGACTCACTGGAGTTTTTTTATTTAGTTAGGTAGTTTTACATCAGCAACATGCATTCTTTTATGGACATTTTTAAAATCTCTGTGATCATGTGATCCACTGAAATAAATTTACACAAACTCCAGCTGAGCTTGGCATTTTACTCATCATGAATCCTCACCATGCTAGCTTCTGTGGTAAGGATGGTTACTGAGACTTCTTGCCCCATCAGCTCAAGTCTCTGGTTTCTGTAGTACCACAATGTCTGTTTAATGGTCAGTGCAGTAAACCAGTTCATTAAAATGCTTTTGTTTACAAGTTGCTTTTTTGAAAAAGGCAATTATTATGTCTTAAGAATCCCTATAAATGGAAAGGCAGATGAAGATAAGTTAGATTTTTGATGAGAGTTTTAGATGCCTAACATCTCTGTGATTTAAATAGAATTAAGCACCTAGGTAGCAGATGAGTATGTAGTTTTGTGGATATATCCATAGCTTCTTACTATAGTGCTATATTATACCTGAGTGCATTTCTCCATCTCTAAAAAGATGAATGGAATTCAGTTACCTAAACATAGGCATCTACTGACATTCAGGATGTCCCAGGATGTTGTTTTCCAGCTGCTGCTCTATCAGCTCAATTGTCTGTTACAGATAATCTTTTTTCAGCCTGCCCTGTATTCTAGAAATGCCTCAGATAACCAGGGAACTGAGTCCCATCATTGGTTTACAATGAAACTCCAGGTTTTAGATCTGCATATTTAAGTCTCTAACTGTAGGATGCAAAGGGTGAGCTAGGTTTCTGAGTGCCCATTTTGAGCAATGATGACCTGGTCAACACAGTTAATGCACGCAGAAAGCTACTAGGTCTGTCCTGTCATTCTCCTGATGACACAGATTTCATTGACCACCTATTCACTGACTTGTAATTAGAGTTTAAGCCCCTACCTCATGTGTTACTATCTGCATTTAGATACCTATATTTAGGTGTCCATGATGGGAACTCTATTAATTACTTTACTGCAGTCCCTTTGGGCAGAATGGAAATCAAACAGCTATACCAGGGAATCTCAACTGTTTTAGGAATCTATATCATGAATAGTGATATAAGAAAAGGAAACATACAAGGTTGACTTTCAGATCTCAAATGGAACTTGAAGAAATATTAATTAGGAGTCAATGTATTGTCTTGTGAACTGTGACTAGCTGGTAGAGAGGTCAGTATCAGTATGGAACTTCTGTTGGCATTTTTGTATGCAGCTTTTAATTCAGTTTAGAGTTTGTTTTGAATAGTAAACATGTGAAAGAACAACTGAGTATGTATATTAATGTTAATGTGGAAGCTTGATGGTTTGTTTGGTTATAGATGTACAGGAAACATTTCATAATGGTCCAGAGGAAATAGGGATTTAGAGAGACTGTTGATGGAAAATTTTGTTTAATTCCAGAAAGTTACTGACATATTGGAGAGAGTTCAGCTAAGAATAGCACAAATTAAAAGGGCTAAAAGATTTAATTTACTAAGAATGATTGTGTTTAAATTTGAAAAATTTGATGAAGTGATAACTGAGAAGGATCTGATAACTGTCTTTAACTATTAACAATGAATGATGCCAAAAAGGAGAGAGTAATTAGCCTAGAGGAACTGGAAGTAAAATACACCTACTAGGATAAAGTGAATAAATGGACAAGTTAAGTCATACACTTCTCATGTCCTAATTGCTTTAATGTTCTTCTCCTCTACTTAAAGCTCATATTTTCATTTCCAGACTGTCAGAAAAAATGACTGCCATTTTACCATGTTAGCCTTCTTTTCCAATACATTCGCTGACTTTGTCACCCCTAATATGAAACACTTCAGTCTTCCCATTTTTGCTTTCAGTGCCTGTGTGTTATTGCACCTCCTGCCTAGATCCTGACTTTGAACATCTAACCAATGGGACTTAGGTTTGTAAAGCCCTTTTGACAGGGAGAAATGGGTGCCAAAGCAACTAAGAAAATTATACCTTTAACTTTTGTATCCCTTTTTACCTATCTTTCCTTCCATTTCTATAAATTTCAATGCCTTTCTTGTTTTTTCCTTTTCCTGCCCCGGTACCTCTTTCCATGCTGCTTGTTATGTATCTATAACAAATTAGAGCTCACAAAAAAGCTTGGAAGTTTGGAAGAGGTGAAAGAGTAGCCATATTTTCTGTTTGCATATTTGGCAGAATGACAGGACACAATTAAAAACTATCAGCAGATCAACAGTAGTTTGTTAAGTTGCTGTGATTCAGCTGTTACCTACAGTCAACAGTTCTCCCTAAATGCTTAGCTCCAGCATGCAGGATTTTAAAAAGACAATGAAAATTCAGATGAATGCAGGAGTGGTAGTGTTGTGTTAGCAGGCAGAGAGTGTGAAATACACCAAAATATGAAGTCATCAAAATTAGAATGAACAGGGTCAATTTGTTTCATTTAGTAATTTTTTTTTCATCGCTCAGAGTATAAGATCATAAGAATAGTTAATTTTTCTGCATAGTAGTAAACTCATTTCTGGAACCAAGTGAATAGTAGGAGTAGGATCTGAGTTTCACAGCTGCTAAGCCCATCAGAATTCAGTTGCCTTACATAGCTCCCCATGTGGTCTCTTTTTCTGCCCTAGATTTGCTGAGCACATGCAGGGGCTTCAAATTGTTTGGCAGTCTTGGCTGAATTACTTTTGGAAAGTTCTAATAATCTCTCGTAATTACCTCATTTGCTGTTTGTAGTCAATGCATCAATGTTATAATTTTATGTATTCTAGTTAAAGAAATTAGGTCCCATGATGCAACCTAATGGCATTCATATATATCCTAAACATGTTTTAATACATCAGTACTTAAATCAGTAAATGTAAAAATATGCTCTAATTATAAACTATTCATGTGTGTGTTTGAAAAATGTCAAACTGAAGTAGTTTCTTTGAATTCTTTACTCATGTCAAGAGCAGGGCAAGATAGCAAAGTATCAAATTTGTCTTAATGGGCCCAAAGAAACACTTTTATAAAGTACAGTGTGTGCTTGATTTGATAAAGAAAATAGAAGAAAAAATCCAACTTTTGGCACAGCTAAGTGATTAGGTTCTGTTACAAGGTTCTATTTCTTCTGTTATATGTAACAAGGGGGTTTAAGTAGGGCTTACTGGCAAAGAGAAACAGTGGGGTGAAGGAAAGCTATGAAAAGCTGTGACTTCCTTTAGGTGAAAGAAGATATAATTCATAAAAAGATGGGCTATAATACTTGACCACTTAAATTATATCTAGAAAATGGGCATGTTTTTTCTCACTGTGTGCACAGTTGGTGTATATTATAAAGGCCAGAATTAGGCAGTCTTACTGCATAAACTCTTTTACATGAAAATTCAGGTTTGTACAAAAATAAAACATGTCCTTTTTTAGAATTTACAAGTTTCTTTTGGATGTTGAACTTTCAAATTATGCCTTTAAACTGTATGCAATAAGAGATAAAGTCAACTGAGCTCTACCCTATGAAACTTCTTTAACCTGTTCTAAGTCATGTCCTCTGAAGCGTGAAGTGAACAGTTAGACAGCAAGATTGTAGGTCTGCACAGCACTGCAGGCTGCTCTGTGTCCTCCTCCTCCTAGCTTTTCTGCCTACTGGATAAGAAAGCAATAGTGAAATTCCTCACTGTTTATAATGATGAAGTGCTTGCCCATGTCTCAGCAGATTGCTGGAAAAAAAAGCAGCAGCACAGGCCAGTTTGATAGGAGACCTCATCCGAGCATCCTCAGCTAGAAATTCGGAAGTTATGATGTATGTGACATCTCTGGTGTTGACACATGAATTGTAAAGGAATAAGTTATTAAGGTGCTGTGTGGTGGATCTAATGCAGCTTGAGCAGCAACAGAAAGTGGAGTTTCTTTTGTAAATAAATCACTATGTTTTGTTTAGACACCATATATTCTCTCATGGTTACTCCTTGAGTAAGTAATCACTGCTAGGCAGTGATAGTAGAAAGACCTGCAGGTTTTAATTCCATGCTAGGAATCAAAGATTAATACCCAGATCTCAGCTGTAAATAAAATAATTATTTTCCTTAATAGAAAACATTGCACTGGTTTCCTTTCTTGAACACCAACTATTCTGCATTAGCACGTCATTGCAGATATAGAATAAGTATTTTTCGTGTGTGGATTTCATAGATTTTGACAAACGAAGGCAGAGATGCAGGAGTAATTGACTGCCTGATCTGTGTGTCACAGTTTGTTATCAACAGGGTTGAGAACTAAAGGGACTGTTGATGTAAGGAAGAATTGTGAAAATCAACACCCGTGCTTATTTTATGCGTGAGCTTAAGTGGTCTGTGTTGAAACAGACTTACTGCGAGTAAGTCAGCCAGTGTGGAAACTCTTTACCTTGAACAGAAGGCATGTAAAATACAGCATCTTAAAAAAGTGTTTGTTTAATACTACATCAAACTCGCTGTAATATTCCTTCACAAGCAGCACATCCCATCCTTTGCCAATCAAACCAAAAGGAGAGAAAAAACATTTCTTCTCTTTGGATGATAATCCTATTTACTGAAGGAGAGGAGTGAGGTGGAAAACTTTCTAAGTTGAAAAAATGAGTAATGTAGAATCATAATACCTGAAGTCCACAACTACTTATTACTTATTACTGCACAAGAGCAGGTCTTTGTTTCTGTCCACTGGAAAGTACTTATTCCATTTAAATAACCGCCTGCAATTTCTATGTATAGAGCTTTACTGGAAGAATATGAGGTTTCCTTAAATGGTACTGTGAATTTTATATGTGTTAGCTGGCCAAAATGCTTGGTGAAGTTCAGAAGAGAAGAATGTAGTGTTAAGGAAGCAACTATTATATATGTTAAGCCTCTTCTGAAGATAATAACAGTGATCTTAATTCTATGTCAGGGAAGGACAATGCAATTGCCACATGTATCTTGTCTCATTTATGGACAAAGAATTTTACTTTTGTTAATATAATAAATAGGTTTTATTACTGAAAGAATAGTTTATTATTATTATTTTTATTATTATTAATCAAATTATAAGAAGCATGTTAAGTAATTTTAAATTTTCAGACTTAGGTGTTGCTTCTGCTGAGATACTTTTGGAACGCGACATCCTGATAGAGGTCTGAGATGACCAGTTTTATTTGGGCACAAAAGCATGCCAACATAGCAATTGGTCTCTTGCTAAGTAAATTGCAGAAGTGAGGCATCATCAGCTGAATCATTACTGAATGGGAAAAAATAGTGTTCATGTAAAGAAACTGCACATTTTTACAGTAAAACAGCTGTATGATAGGTTAGACTGTTTATTGATTTTATTCCCCTAGGGTGCATTCACTTAGTTGCCAAGGAGTTTTATGAGTGAATTTTACGAAGTTTTACTGGACGACATACAGGTCTGAATCTACTTGGATGCCTGTTTTAAATATTGTATTTTGGAAACCATCATTGCTTAAAAATATATTAGAAAGAATATAGACAATTATATTTGTCTTTTCTCAGGAGTTAAGGCATGAGTTTGTCTCCCAATGCCTGCATGCATTTGTAATTATGTCAAAATTTAATTCTGATTTTAATTCTATATATTTATCTGACACCTCTCCACAAATGTGAATCCGACCCAGGTTATAGAGCATTTCCTGTCTTTCCTCTCACAATAGTCATTAGTGTTATGACATTTAAGCAGTAAGCTTTTTGGAATAGAAAACTTGGACTGATAGAAGGGAGAAGCTGCTGTGTGGTTGTCTACACCATACCCTGCTTGTTAGGATAAAATCTCAATTTTTTTCTTCAGGTACTAAAAATCACTTGAAAAATATAAAGAATAGAAAAGGAATGGCGCTTTAAATTGATGTGATTTATGAAATGCATCTCTTCATCTAATCAAAGGAGATATTACAGATTACTTAGAGTAAAAGGTGATTTAAAAAAAAATCAGTATGAAACTCTTAAATGCCAATATACGGTATGGAGAATCATTGTCATTGTATGTAGATGATAAAATTTTTCAGGTTCTTAAAATTGCTTCAATATCTATTATTATCCTAAATATAATAATAATAATAACCTATTATTATTATGCCTGTGGTTAAAGATGTTTTTAAGTGTACAAATACTAACATATGTAAATGTGTGTACATATGCACGCACTTTGTATTTATAAATCGAATTGTTTGCTAGGTATGGTATTTACTGTTCTGTTGATTTTCAACTAAAATTGTTGTGGAAAGCACAGCATTACAACTAGCGTTTTCCAAGGCAGCTTTTCATAGATAGATTCTGTCAGGGTTTTACAGACCTTGGGAAATGTGGGAGTGTAGAAAGATGGTGACGGTTCCCATACAGCCAGTCTTCTGTCTCCTCCTGTCCCTATTTCTGTGGCTCATACACACTGTTCCTGTTGAGTTTCTCACTTGTTCAGCTGTCAGAAGCTTACTGAGTTCTGGTGTTTCTGCAGGTTTCCCTATGCACCATAAGTACACTTCTTTTTGACTCTGAGCTTACATTAATGCCCGTCAGAATGGCATTGCAGAGTGTGAGTTGCTGACTTGGAATAAGATAAGAGCCACTTGAGGAGGAGGAGGATTCAGGGGACAAATGCTTTACAGGAGAGCAACTGCTGCATGCTTTCATTAGACACTATACAACCATATGGAACTATAAGCAGAGAACGATACAGCTTTGCAATTAAATTGGCTTGAGCCTTCTGTCAGTATTTAAAATACAAGCTTTCCTTTGTCCTTTCCATTTCTTTCAAATTTTTAATTTTCTGCCAACCATAGTCCACCACAATAGTATTTTAATGACTTTTCTTGTGCAGTTGATACCTGTGAAGGAGTCCCAAGGCATATGCTTGTGCCGAAAGACTTACTCTTATTAGAATTCAGAGCTCTTCTTGAATAATGAGATTTTGTTTTCAGACAGTTTCAGCATCTTTTTGGGGCTTTGATGGCTCTGAGTTGTGGCAGTGTTTTGAAAGCCTCTTTTTTGTAGGAAGATCTGAATGAGATAAACAAGCCTGTTGGAATAATCGGATCTCAATGTTGTGGACAAGCACATTAGAAAAACAGGCCTGAGTTACAGTGCTTGAGATCAAAAATAGCACATTCACTTGAAGTTCCTTCAAGCCTGGAATCCGGGATAGCAATACCAGCATCTCTGCATGATACACAGTCAGTTCAGGTCTTTCTATCACATTTTGTTGACTTTAGATCGGGTTTTCTTAGTTGCAGGTGTTCATAATTGCAGAAAGTCATTCAATTCCTGAAAGAGAAGAGGGAGATCTCAGGCAAGATTCCTCTTCAAGATTCACGGCTGAACCAAGTCTCACTATCTTAAGATTCAAGCTCCATGTTCTGTCTTGATTAGGATGCTAATTTTCATAACCTTTTGAGAGTAGTCCTAAAATAGCATTCACTTTTCTTAGTAGAATCTCAAACAGGGCAAAACAACTACTTGATATTTGTTTGTTTTTCTCCTTGCAAGCGGGTAAACAAGATATCCATGAGTTTTCCTTCTGAAGTCAGAAATGATGAAATTTCCATTTTGAAAAAGTAATCTTAAGATACTGACCAGATAATTAAATATTGCAGGTATAAAAATGCCTAATTTCTATTGCTATACTGCGGTGTATTTTTTTCAGTTATGAAATAATAGCATAATTTACTCAGCAAAAACCAAAATTAAGTGGAAAATAAAAAAACCCAGTAAAACAAATTAAAACCGAGTACGGTGGTCTTTCTCCTTAACTATGTGTACATCTCTTAAGGATTTACTATTAGCTCCAACAAGCTACTTCTGGGACCAATAGTATTGGACCTTTGTCCTGGTGTGTTGAGGGTTTATTAAGAGCTTTGCACATTTTATTTGGTTTTCTGATGTTTATATGTAGCTTGATTCAGGATTCCACCTTTCTGCAGTGCTCATTAGTTGCAGTGGCCTTTCTAAACCAGGTCTTTTGGGAATGGCAGTGATTGTGACAGATGGTAGAGGAACAGAATTGCTCTGGGACGCTGCTTCTCGCTCTGTCTGTGTCTCTTTCTTGCCTTCCTTCCTCTTATTTCAAGGCCGATGTTGGATTCCCATGCATTTGCCCCTAGAGAGACACAAATTGCAGTAGTTACTTATGCAGCACTTCACAGAGTACTTGTAAGAATAAACTCTCATGCTTCTCTTTGTCAAATACAAATCATTTATGTTCCCATTTTTTACAATTGGATTTCTCTTTTTCCTTCTTGAAAAAGGTAATGCATTTAGAGTATTGAAGCCTAAAGACACATCTTTGTAGAAAAGCACATTACAGCTGAGGCAAAGCATTCTTCATCTGCTTTTGTGATGTTATTTTTAATTAGACACGCTCTGATGGAGGAGAGTGGTATTTTAATTCTGGCCTGTAAAGAGCCAAAATTACTGACAGCAATATTCTGCCAATTTGTATGATCAATATATCCTCCATATTTGTCCAGTACAAATAGGAAAGACATATCACTGTCATCTAAGGTGCAGAAAACTAATGTTTTTGCCTTGAAGATGCAATGCAAAACTCAGATAAATAATTTTCAGCTGGGGAAAAAGGAAGAACATGAAGGAAAAAAAAATTTCAAGATAATGCGAAGCAAACAAGAAACAGCTTTGTTATTTACAAGCTTTGATATTTACATCCTTTTTCTATCTCCTGATTGGTAAGGTAAACTTCAGCTTTTTCAGTCAGTCATGAGGTGTGAGAGTTAAGACATTGTAAAGAAAGACCATGAAATCCCAAGACTTAACATGAAAATCACACCTCCTAATATTTTTGTAAACTCAGATACATGTTGGAAAAAACAGTTGGATGTATCAGAAATGTAAAGAAGAAGCACTTGCAATACAATGTCAAAAATGTTTGTGCCATCTATAATTTTACACCTAAACACATTTCCTTCCCTCTAGCCTGCCTGGTAATAAAAAACAGGTTTTCTTTTCTTTACTTAAAATAAAAATGCACTAAATTTACTTAAAATAAAAATGCCTTTAAAGCAATTCTCCCTTTGATCCCTCTCCTCCTTAGCTGTCCATCAGTGCTGGACTCATATAAGGGGAAGCCTAAACTGGATTTGTGAAATTCACTGTGTAAAAGGGTACAGCTTGCACGCTCTCTATTGTTCATGGAATATGATTGGATTAACTCTAGTAGTGAACTGCAGCGTATCCTGGAGGAGACCTTGGAAAAATGGGAATAGTTCTGTACTTTCAAGGTTAGTGCTTCACCTGTCTTGGTGCTCCCATTTCTTAATTGGGACATAAAGCCTGCTTTTGTGGTCTCTTTCATTTTTAGGAGGTGATCTCCTAAATCAAACCTCTTTTAATCAGTATACATAAATACAGTGGATAATCATAAATTCATTATACTGAGTGTATGTAAATAAACTATGGGAAAAAAAGGTAAATTAATTACAAATACTTAATTGTGGGTACCTACTGGAAAATACGCTGTTCTCTGTTTGTCAACTTCTTGCTTTGTATAACCTTGGGACTTAATCTTCAAGTGCTACAGAATGTATTTAAAATAAGATTTCAATATATTTGCAAATGCTTAACTGCAGAGATAATCCTGCTTTCTGCTGCAGATATAACCCTTTCTTCAAACTTAATAAAAAGAAACATCCAGTTCTTAGGATCTTAAGGTCTTGCTTCATGTACTAAAAAGTCTGGAAAATGCAATTTTACTGTAGTATCCTGAACTCAAATCTACCTCCTTTTTTAATGTGCTAAGTTTTCTGATTTGTTTTGTGTTGCAAATGTTTCAAAAGTTATTGAAGTGGAAGCAGGCATGTGCTCTTCACGCCACAGCATACAATTTTAATTTCATGGAGGGCAGTGATTTTTTTGTTCTTTGCCAGGCCTTTTATGAACATGCTGCTAGATCCCCTGTCTAATAGCACCTGCTGTGCTAGTGATGGGGATATGTATAATGGTATGTCTACCTTGGGAGATTATGGGTATGGTGAGGGCAGGGGACCAACAGGGAGGCCAATGTGTGTATACTTTCCAAATTGCTATCTATGCCCCTGGCTAGATTGCACTGTTAAAAGTAGCATGCTGTTAACACTGGAATATAGAAAATGAGGATTAAAAAATAATGTATCTCTGCATGTTAATGGCTGTGTATTCTCTATGCTTCCTAGCAAAAGCAGTTGAAGAATAATAACCTCTAAGGCAGAGCTATAAAGCCCAGTTTTTCAGAGTGGCAGCCATTCCTTGAACTTGGAAAACAATGTTTTCTCTTCTAGGCTCTGTCACCGAAGGTTTCAGACAGTACAATAGTAGCTTTATGAATTTCACCTTATAGGATACTGGTTATCAGGGCAGATGCAACCAGGGAGTTGACAACCTCCTACGCACATTGCCTGGACTGACACTTGCTTAGCGGTAACAAGCTGCCATAGTATGATGCCATGGGGGCCCTTGGGCTTGATTTAAGAGTGCTGACACCAACTGCTTGTTATTTCGTATTTTAGAGCTGTCAAGGAGGCAACTGATGTCAGCATAAAATTATTTGATAGCTCTAAATCATGAGTAAAGTATAAATCTATTGACAGCAATGAGCTAGAAATCAAATTGTTGAACCCCTCAATTGGGAAAAAATTGACAACTGAACGTTGTGCATGCGTATCATGGGTAGAATATGTAACTGTAGCCCATCTTGTGCCTTCACTCTGAAATCCATATATACGATTCTTTTAATATCCTAGTACCGCTGCTGCTCTTACTGCTTAGCCAGTTTTCTAGGAAAATACTGCATTGCAGTTTGCATTGTGTTCCCACTGAGCTTTTATTTGGCGAATTTGGTAATGGCAACATTCTCATCTTATATTGTGCGTATATTCACAATTACATTTACCTTTGCTAATGGCCTTCTTGAAACTTTTGTGTTGAGAGGAGGTTTTTGAAGTAGGAAGATAATAGTGGCCTGTTAGGCTCTCTGTGAATGCTTATGAAGCATATACTACATTCCAGCCCCAGAAGCTGTATCAGTTTCTTTACCTATGTCCCATTTCATATTTTTAAATATATCCTGGTGTAAAACAGTAAAACAAACTTGTAAGCTTAAATTTTGGAGTATGAAAAAATATTTCTTTTTTTATCATTACAGTATTTCTTTCTTTGTTTTCTATTCCCCTGCCCTAAGCCCATCACATGGATTTTGGAAGCTTCTGATTCTCTAATTCTGTCCCAGCATATACCAATTGAAAGCATTTAGTTGTGATTAAAGCAGATTGAATGAGATAATCCCTCTGAGTGAGCAGCTTCAAAAAGCTCAAACACAGCTCTTTGGGGACATGAACTAACTCAACACAAGCTAATTCCTGCGGCATCTCCCATGTGATGTGTTAGACACACCACTGACTTGTTTTGTTTACTAGATCCCATTAGATTTTTTTGTTTAAGAACTGATTTTTAAGTAAGTTTTGGCAGTCATACAGCATGGAACTGTACAGTGTAGTTAAACTTTGTGGTAATATGAATACTTCTATGTTAGAAATCAGAAGAAAGATGTTTTTAATGGAAGCAGTGATGCATTGAGTGATGACCTGTGGCAGAAGGGTAATAATATGCAAAGTACGGGAAATAGGATTGCCTTACTTTCAGCAATATAATCCTTTGGTTAGACTGTACCACCCTCTCTGAGCCCCACTGCCTGGCCTCATGTTTAATACTTTGCACTTTTTCCAAGTAACATTAGAATGGTAGCCAAGATTTTGGATCTGAGGCCTTGTAAGTGCAGCTGGAGTTAAGAATGTTGTAAAGTTGACAACCTTTTTCGGTAAAGTATTTTCGGTTGAGGTTATAGTAGTTGTTATTTGTTTATATTTAAATTTCTTTCCTCAAATATGTTATTATCTAAGGTGACCTAAACCTTAAGCTCTACAACCACTGTAGATATTAAACTACCTTCAAATTTTCAGTTCACTTTTGAGTTATTGGAATGGGCATTTTTTGCCATGTCTCTCCAGAGTCCACACTGAGATCCACAACTGATCTGATTGTGCTGGTCATGGGCTAGCCATAATGCTATAGTAGAAAGTGATGTGGTTGCTGTCCTCTTCTGTTCATTGTGGAGGACAGGCTCAGAATTAAAATGTTTGGGAATATGAGATACTTTGCTACAAGTATGTGAACCAAATTCAGTCTTTGCTAAATGCCGTGGTCAGTAGGGTTCAGTCCCTAAATCAATGAAGGAGTTGCTTTGTTCTGACCTTCTCAAAATTTCTTGTAAGATCTTTATTATTGTTTATTTTTAATTAGTTGATTTCCCACATTTTTTGTAAGACTTGTGTGTACTCATTTCTCTCCTTTTTCCTTCATGTGGGTGCAGTCATGTCATGTAAGCACTGGTAGAAACAAAGAAAATGGTATTCAGAATTCTTACCTGATTGATTTTATTCTGAGTCAGGCGCTGAAAGTCTGTCATCTGAGGCAAAAACTTAGCATTTTATCGTAGATCAGGCATGTGCTATTCTTCAAAAGTAAATTATCCTCTGTTACTGTCCTTTGGCTCCTGTTACAGAGGAATGTTGAGGCATGGAAGCTATATACCTTCCAGAAGGAGTTAAATCAAAACGTAAGTTTCAGGATCTTGTAGTTTTGAGCCCCCCAGCTAGCAACAAAGAGTCATGCAGCCACAAACCCCAATGGGCAACAAAGAAACATGTAGTTGGTCGCTTACTCCTCCCCTTTCTGAGTTCCTTTAGGAGGAGAATCAAACGAAACAAAGTCTAAACTTGTGGGTTGTGGTAAAGACATGGAGGGACCATTCACCAATTACTGTTATGGGCAAAACAGACTCAACTTGGGGAAGAAGTCATTCTAGTTTATTACCAATCAAACTAGAACAAGATACTGAGGAAGAAAAAAACTAATCGCCAAAAGAACATCTTTCCCCTACCCCTGCCTTCTTCCCAGGCTTAATTTATACTCCTGATATTCTCTACCTCCTACCCAGCAGTGGCACAAGATGAGGAGGTTTCACTCAGTTCATCACACATTGTCTCTGCTACTCTTTCCTCCTCACGGGGAGGACTTCTCGCGCTCTTCCCCTGCTCCAGCATGGGAACCTTCCCATGGGAGACAGTTCTGCATGACCTTTTCCAATGTGACTCCTTCCCACAGGCTGCAGTCCTCCCAGTCTGGTCCAGTGCAGGTTTCCATGGTGTCATGGCTTCGTTTGGGTGCCTCCATGTGTTCCAGCATGGGGTCCTCCATGGGCTGCAGGTGGACATCCACCGATACTCCTCATGGGCTGTGAGGAGACAGTCTGCTCAGCCACAGTCTCCTCCATGGACTGCAGGGGAATCTCTGCTCTAGCATCTGGAGTACCACCTGCCCCTTCTTCTTTCCTGACCATAGTGTTCTCTGCAGTGCTATTTTCCCTGCATCTGATGTCTGCATATTTTTTTCTCTCTCATCTGTTCTCTGCAGGGCTGTTTCTCCCAAGTCATGCTTCTCTCTCTCTGCTGCCGGGCCAGCACAACCAGTATACCAAGCCCTGTCAGCTCAGCCACTGGCTAGGTGTAGGAGACCAGCACCATTCCCCACTCTTTCCACTGCTGCCACTCACTTATTGCTTTTTCCCCTTTCTTAAATGTGCTATCACAGAGATGTTACCATCATCGCTGATTATTTGGCCTTGGCCGGAGACAGATCTGCCCCACAGCCAGCAGGCCCTGGCTTCTAGCATCCTCTAGCAGAAGCTGTCCCCTTTAATTCCCTTCTACTATCAAAACCCTTGCCACGCAAACCCACCATACAGGAGAAACTCTAATATGTTCCAGCAGCCTTTGGACATTCAAAGTATAGGAGTAGACTAGATCTAGTTTAAAATGACTCCACCAAAATCATATGCTGTGTAGACATTGGGTTCTTGGTGCCAAGCTTTATATTCTACAGATCAAATCCTGTTATACTACAGTTCTTACTAGTGGGGACATGACGTAGACTAAAGTGGCATGTAACTGTGAAAGGGAAGTAAGGTGACAGTGTGAGCTTTTTCCAACGCATTCATGTTTTTGAGTTCTGAATAAGAACACAATCATTTTAATAATTATATAGATTTTAATTATATATACATTTTAATTATATATGTATTTTAAAATAATTTTGCTATGGCAAAAATATTTGTGATTGAAATATGAAACTTGATCTCTACATAGTCCCTAACAAAAACTACTTTGACATGTTGAATTTTGATTGGGGAGAAATTGCAAGCAGAAGTTTGAAGCAATTGAAGAGATCCTTGGCATATGCCCAGTTGGGGCGTGTTCATATGTCATGTTAGCTCAGCTCTCCCCAGCCTTACAGCAGAGAGGTGGTTGCTGAGTCTCAGACAACTTGCACATATCGGTGATTGCAAATATCTTGGCCAAGTGCCACCTACCCTCAATCTTTTTAGAGAAGAAAAACTAACTCATTAGTGATGAGGCAAATTGTGCTACATTTTACTGTTGGTTACCAACAAAGGAAAACCAAGGGATTAGCTTTAAAAGTTGTGTAGCTGAAAGTGAGCAGACTTTGATGTGCCTGAGTAAAAGTGATCTTGCATACTAATTGAAGGGGTTCCAGTCATGTGTTAAATGCGTTGTTTATCCAAAGTATAACTTGCCAATTCATAGGTCCTGCCGTTGCAAGTAAATATAATAGTGATACTTGCTTTTGAATCTGGGCTCATCTACTGAACCTGTTTTCCTGGAGATCATACCCTAGAACAGATATGGCTCAATCTTCTGTCAGCTATGGAAAATTAAATTTTGCCAAGCAGAGAAGGAGACGTTGAGACTTAGCTGATATCGTGCTCCCTTTGCAATGGGAAAGTGAAGACTAAGAACTGGGGCTGGAGTTTTATATTCCAGTGACATGGAAAAAGCCGAGCAGTTGTAGCTACTTAAGCAAACAGGGCTTTTCAAGATTCAGCCATAAGAAATATTATTCTTATAATTTTGTCTGAACTTGAAGTTAGCTCTAACTCAGTACAGTTTTCTGTACTTCACAGTTTTGAAAGAAATGTAGGAGGCAGGAATAACGAATACGAGAGAAAAGAGTCATTTGAAAGTGAAAAGTACTTTTGCTATAGCATTTATCATCTATCCTTGGTAGTAATTCCCTTTATGTGGCTGAACTAGCTGTGAGAAAGTAGTGAAGGAATGACTGGTTTAAACCATTTCCCTCTTTGCCACTTAAAAAATAGTTCCAGTTCCCCATCTTTATCTTTGATATATTATAAGGCCATTACACTTCAGTTAGACTTCTCCAGGACTTTCCAAGTTTGACTGATGATGATCAGCATTTCAAAGAGACATTAAATGAGCAGTTGCACATTGGAATTTGTCAGCAAGATTATCGACAGTCAGAAGAATGGATGCAGGTAGCAGGAGAGGAAATACTGCTGGGACTGAAGGGAATGGGGAGACAAAAGAGAAGGACAGCACTTATCTGGACATGAAAGAGTTATCGATGTAACTCCATCTATGCCAGTTTCATTTTTACCCTTAGGCTTTAGAAAGAGTCATATTTTCATATTTGTTTTAATACCAAAATACTAATATACTTACTTTTTTTTAGGGGGTAGCCAGTAATCAGATATCCTTAAAACTGACTGTATTTGTCCTGGCCATGCTGATTTCAGTGTCTATTTGAATGTGCCAAGAATGAATCCCGTACACATGGAACATTCACCGTCAACAAGCAATAACACCTTGGAAGTCCAAGGGAAAACAAGGTTACCTTACAAGTTTCTTTTTCTTGCCAATATTTTCTCTTCCTGTAGTCCAGATACACTAGAAAGGTAGAAAAACGGGGGTACTGATTGTGTTATTTTCTTGAGAGACAGAAACACTCTCATCAGTCTCAGCATGAGGATTGAAGTCTTAAATCTCCTATCAGGTTATTTTATAATTTTAAGACTACAGGAAGATGAGGCAGAGATCAGAAGTCACAAGTTTTCACATAATGCATCTAGGGAAATTATACCGCTACCTCCAAGCTGAAAGCCCTTTGCTCTCTAGAAGGCATCTAGTAGTGTTCTTAGTCCCATGGGATACGTGAACAAAGTCAATTTAATTGCAAGAAGGAAGGAGGGGTTTCTTTTGTTTTTAAAAGTTTTATGTTACCCTGTGATGAAGTGCCATACATTGATATAACCCAACTTTAGGCCTTCAACGTATTTTTCCAGAATTTTGTAGAACACAGAAAAAGATAGGCCACTGTTCTGAACCAGCCTCTCCCAGTGCCTCTTTATATCCACTGTTTAGAATAGGGCTTCTGGAAGACAAGCATTTTGTTTAGGTTTCTGTACTGAGGTGTGGTTATATCACCTTCTTAGTTTTCCTAGTTCACATTTTGTTTTGACAGACATATTTATGAAATAGAAAGGAAGGAACCTCTCTCTTTCATCACCACAGGTTTTTTTGTTGTGATGTATGAAAAGAGAATTATAGTCGTGGGAGTTTGATTAGTTGAATCTATTGAATACCACTAGGTAACTACTCATTGAATTTTTACCAATAAATGGACTGTAATATTACATGCATTTACCTGTGATATCTATCCTTGTAAAATTGAAGTTTTTAATTATAACTTTTATTGTGTCAAGTTTCTTGTCTGACAGATCTTGATAAAGGCTCTATATGCATTGTTTAGGGAAAGGTTCTGTTTAGGGCTCCATTAATAATGGATATCATCCATCTGTCCTTCAAAAATGAATTTTCATGATCTCATTGTTTTGAATGTTATGGCTAAAGCTCACAGTTGTCATATGTAGGAAGAAGAATTTGCCTTTAGTACATTAGACCACTGGTCCATGAAATCAGGAATCCTGCCTGCACTGGCAGCCAGTTCATTGCTCAACATATTAAGGACATTATTCTGATCACTCAGTATACAGAGTTTTCTCTAATTTAAATAAAAAAGCAGCATGATAGGGCTCTTTCATTTCCCTCCAGGATATTAGGAAACATTCATGGAAACGAGTCAGTGACAATACCACATGCCGTACATATCCTAAAGACGGAAGGAGAAACTGTAAGAGAGAAGTAGTGAATAGTACAGACTATCATGTTGTACTGATGTTTGTCTTCATATTGCTTTTAAATCTTTTAATAACTGTGGAAGTAGCTGAAACCCTTGGGCAGCTTTAACTTTCATGGCAGCAGCTCAGCAGAACTCTCTGTGTTATGTGACCTTGGCAGGATTACATAAACCATATTTTCACCTGCATAAAATGTTCTTCAACAATTTTTCTTTTGCTTTAGGCATAAATAGTGTTTTCTTCAATGTCACATTGGCATGCTAGATTTTGATTTCTGTGAAGCTGATCGTGAGAAAGCTTCTCTGTTCTCTGTCCATACTAGGCATGCTATGCTCTATTTTTTATATTATTGAAGGGCTGACGTAGAATGTCTTGTACTTTTATCTCCCTTCTCTCATTTTAGATGGCATCACTTGGAAGGTTTTGAAGAAGTCGCTTCGTATTCTCAAACCTTAACTCCACTAAAGTCAGCAAAATTTGCTTTTGCAGGGCTGAGTTAGGAAACCGGAAACTGTATACCCTAAAGCAGGTTATTTTTGATGGTTTTATTTAACAATCATGCTCCAACAAAACAGGATGTGACAGATCTCTCCAGGACTTCTAAACCTAAAATTTCCCTGGAAGCTGCAGATATCTTGCTGTTTCAGGCTGGTAGCTGGGATATGGGTGGTTTTTGAGGTGAAAATTTGACAGATGCTTTGCCCTTCTTCTCTTAACTTGCATAATAGTGAAAAAAAAGAAGGGTCACAAAACATCAATGGAAAGAAAAAAATATTGAAAACACTCATGCATGTATTTATTTGCATAATTGTTCATAAAGGAAACATTCATATAGGAAACCTTTTGGATTTCAAAACTCTTCAAGTAGAGACCCTAGAAGACACTGAGTGACTTGTATAAATAAATACATACCTCAAGAAGTAAATTATAGAAGTCAAAAAACCTGCCAGAGAAACAATCACATTGAAAAGTCTATGTAGCTTGTGCATGTTCACATATATGTGATCTAAAGATTAATTTAAAATAAAGGAATGTTGAGGGAGGAAGGATGTTCCATGATCACCTTCCAAATGTCATCCCTGTGTCTTAGGAGCTGTGTCTTCGGATCTGTATTTAATCTGCCTTTTTGGCTTTTTGTCCAAGTAGTGGTGGACTGGTTAAACGTATACATTAAAAAACAACAACAATGAAAGAAAGGCATTACATATAGGCTGTGTTGTCTTTGGACGTATAGAAATAATTTTCAATATTGCAGTTCACATCATTTGATAATTCAGTGATTAGTGTCCAGAGTCTTCAGAAAAATAAACACAGCAATGTAATATAAATGCAACTACTAAATAACCACTGCTTCATCAAGTAACGGACTCAAATTGATGGAGTTTTCAGTAGAAAGTAAATCCTCCTGTGGAATGTTAGTGTGTGCATTTGAAGTATCAAAATGAGAGAAGCTACTTTGCTTCAGATCAGAGGCTATGTTGAGCCTTGAGACTGCACTGGCTTTTATATATGACATTGTGTTAGGAAATAACACTGCAATATAATATTCCTGTACCTAGAGCTCTGGCTTGTTGTCTTGGTGCAGCAAATTGGCTTAACATTGAAAAATACCTCTGCTCTATATTCACTTGTCAATTCACTAGGTAACCTGAAGTTCCTATTACAGTTGGTTATGTTTGGTTTTGAGATATAAACATAATACTAAAAAGATGTAAAAATGGAACTATTAGACTTTTAAAATTAAAATTTTTATTGAAAGGTTGCCTTGTAGTACTATTATTTCCTTTCAAGGCTTTATTTTTTTCCTTCTGACCGTAAGTTTTGCAGCTCTCTGTATTTCTGTTGTTTCTGATGGATCTTATTCTGTTTTACTCCAGAGAAAGCATGAACAGATTTGAAGTTACTGTTTGGAAGTGGTCATTTGTTTGTCTAGTGTTTTTTAGTTAGATAATAATGTTGTTTTCTTAACTGCTTTTTGGAATGTAGAGGTTACTAGTTTTAACCAGTAGATAGCATGCAATCACTTTGAAAGAAAGGAGAAATGACCGAGTCAGGTATGCTCTAAGACTGGGTCACTGTTGTTCATTGTCAAAAACAAGCAACGTGAGGCATCACGCTGGTCTTTGCCAGCAGAAGTGACAGGTGACCGGCCCTGGGGGCTTTGGTGGGAGCAGCCTGCCAATCATATTTCAAGGGTGCTCACTCAGCGCTGAAAAAACTAACCACATGATTAAATAAACATCATTTTCCCCTGTTGTTCTCAACTGTCCAGTAATTAAAAAACATTCTTAGTATATGGAAATATAGATTCAATAAAGAGGCTGTGAAGTTACCGTGACTAGGTGGGCCAAATGTCTAAATAAGGTAGCAGGCAATTTCAGTTTGTGTCTTTTGCCTTAGGGAGTGTCTTTTAATGACTTGATGTGATGCCTTTTACAGTTTATTGCTGATGACATTTTGAGGACACACATAGTTCTTAGAACAAAGAACAATAAAACTAGGGTATTTTCCTGAATGCGGTTTATATGCCCTCCAAGTTATAAGCTTGTTCCAGCAAACAGAAGTAAAGGGCTACTGTATAGTATTTTCCCTGAAGGTAAGAAAAAATCCCGCCTTTATTAAGGAGAATGATGTTTGCTATGTGACAATAAACTGGTAGTAATCTAACACAAGAAATTCATTTAAATAAATAAAATATTCCTTTTTTAATTATTTATTTTATGATTTCATTTTATCCATTTTGATACCCCTTATTTTATTTTTTTCTGATCTTTAGATATCTGAATGCTTCCAGGTCACCTATATATAATTTAAGTTTACTTATGTGTTGGAAAATTGTACTGTGTCACATGTGCAGTGCTCCTAACTTGGAGCTCTGAGGAATTCTAGATGAACTAAAATGTTAGATTAGTGAATGCCTGGAGAGTACAGACAAAAATCTTGAATTTGAGATGTTTGCTTGTTTAAGGAACAAGAATTCCAGCTGATTTGGAGGAGTGCTCTAGTATTCTCAGCTAGTCTGGATTTCCTCATTTATGTCAGTTGTATGTCTTAGTCTTTGAAAAGGAAAGGGGTTTTTGTTGTCTTTGTAGAGAAAAAATAGGGATACAGCTGAAATACATGTGTAAGCGTGTGTGTATACAAATAGACAATTTTCTATACATGAATCTTCACAGGATAATATATTAAGTTATCTGTAGATAACAGAAGTACAGCAAACATTCTGACAGATATTACATAAATGATCATTTGAGTCATATCATACCTGCTACATTGTGTGATACGTTCAAAGGCTTTTTGGGGAGTCTTGATGCTTTAAAACTATTTTGTGTTGTGTTACTTAACATACAACTTCAGAGTTGCCTCCCATTGTGCTTAGATTATAGCAGACTTACCAGTACTTGTGTCCAAGTTCTGGGTTCCTGGGCTCAAGAAAGGCTAGGGGAGAAAGTCCAGTGGAGGGCCACAAAGATGATTAGGGGACTGGAACATCTCTGTTACAAGAAAAGGCTGAGAGATCTGAGTCTATTTAGCCTGGAAAAGAGAAGACTGATAGGGAACCTTATCAACGCTTATAAATATCCAAAGGGCAGGTGTCAGAAGGATGGGGCCAGACTCTTTTCAGTGATTTCCAGCTACAGGACTAGCGATAATGGGCAGAAACTGGAGCACAGAAAGTTCCACCTCAACATGAGGAAAAACTTCCATACTGTGAGGGTGACAGAGCACTAGAACAGGCTAACCAGGTGGGCTGTGCAATCTCCTTCTCTGGAGACTGGATGCCTAGATGTGTTACTGTGCAGCCTCCTCTAGGTGAACCTGCTTTAAAAGGGACGTTAGACTAGATGATCTCCAGAGGTCCCTTCCAATCCCTGCTATTCTGTGGTCTGTTCCAAAGAAATTTATCTTTCTTTTTGATGGGTAGAAAAGAAGGAGAATGAAACCTAAATTATCTTTCTGGTCTTGGTGTGATCAGGAACTGACAGTGGCAACAGACAGCTACTGGAGGACTACTTTCCAGCTTTGTCTGATACAGTCACTGCAGTGGCACTTAATCCCTGGAGTGAGATTAATATAGAATACATTCAATAGAGTCATTGAATACTTGGCCAAAATCATCTTATGTACGTAAAGGTTACAAATAGATCTCAAACCATACCTTTGGTAACCTTCACAGTTATTAGGTATGTGTTGTTATTAATCAGACAGGTGTAAATATTCTGCTGTCCAAACATGAATGTCTGGTCTGAAAAAACAAAAAAGAAATTTAAGAAATCCTTCATTAAATCACAAAGTAATTTAATGAAAAAAAGCATGTACTCGTACCGGTAATAATGTTTTCTTTTCGAATTTTTCTTATCTACCTTAGTGAAAACCAATGTCTCACTGAATCAGCCACAGTAAACAGGAAGCTTACAGCTGGAATTGTTCTCTGTAATGCTTTAACAAATCCTGATACTCTTCCACCCTTGGTTTTTTCCAGCTTAATAGTTGATGGATTAGTTGGGATTGACAGGACAAACAGAGTATTGAGTTGCAAATTTTGTCTAATTAGCCCTTCAGTAATTGTTAATAGTTAATATTTTGTCTTGTGTATTCTGCACATGTGGCTGCAACCCCCTAGTAATGTTCAGTGCTATGACAGGGTTTCAGTAGCTACTGCTGCCACTGGGTTTATGCTTTTCTTGAAGAGGTGTCCTTGCACCACTCAAAGAAAAGTGGCAGCAGCCAGTGCAGAAGAGGCATTACTTTATTCTATGGCTTTAGTGCAGTTGTTAAACCAGAAAATCTTGCCAAGGCTGTAGAGGCTGTCAGTGTTTATACTGGCCACATTTCCATTCTGAGTGTTTCTCTCTTTCATTAAGTCTGATATTTTGGAAACAGCTCTGTTGCAGACCAGCAAGGTATAGAAGTGAGGTGAGAAGCTGGGGTTTCAGTTAGATACAGAATGTGAAAGCGCAAAATAAACGTGTGATATCAGAAATGTGTTAATGAGGAGCTACTTGTGAAGAGTGTTAGCATAGCATCCATATCATAACTCAGTGTAGGATTAAAAGAAATGGGCACATATTTTAATTTGCCTATGAAAGCCATAAATGTATGAAAAAGGAAGGAAGGAAAGAGGCAAACATACATATTCCACCTTCATATTGCACTGGGATGCAACATCATATATATGATACTACTGTGTCGTAAAGGGAATCTGCTGGTAAATTTTGTCAGCCTCTTTGGACAAATTAAGCAGCCAATAAAAATAGCAACACTCATAAACTGCATGTATTGCATCAGTTGCATTTCCAGATCTTCAAGATCTGTAAGAGTGTAATGAATTTCCTTGCTGGAGGATGAGGTACTGCGTCAATCCCCTTTCAGTAAGTGTTAAACAAAAGTCATAATTTGGTGTGGTTTGTTATAGTTTATTGCTTCATTTCTGTTTATGACAGCAGGATGACAGGACCTTGAAATAATAATTACAACAAGTTTGCTGTTTCCCTTTACAATTATATTTGCTAATCCTTCTGGTCTCATACCTTCATGTTCTAGAGGATTCTGCAAATTTTGCATTTGCGATCTTTTCTATCTTTTGTCCCCGCTTGATAATTTTTATTTTAGTTTTAGTTGATTTTAAGTCCCCATTTGTTCTTTTTTTATAATACCTTTTGTTCCTGATAATCCTTTATTCCCAAACCTTATTGAATCTGATTAGATCATATAGATGGAGGCAGGGGATCTTTCCTGGTGGAAATACCAAGTGCTAATGCTTTTGTCAATGGAAAAACTTGAAGCAGAACAGTACTGTGTGGAAAACATATAGGGAGACATGTTACCATTGACCTACCTGGGAATTTCTGTTAAGTGGAACATAAAAGCTTGCTGGCGATGGGCTAACAAAAGAACTCTTCCAAAATTTAAATGCTAAATTGCCATAAGGCACAGAAAGTGATTCAGTGACTTGGAGAAGAACCACAATTTCTCTTTTCTTCTGTGTTTCCCTGTACCTGGCATAGGCCTTGGAGCACCACAGCTGTCAGTCCTCAGGGCAGTTTTATCACTGGTACACCCAATAGTTTTACCTCCACCAACAGCACCGTTCCTGTGAGTAATATATCAGTGATAAAATGTGGTGTATGACACATGGAATTTAATAAGCTGTCATTCTCTATGAGGATTTTTAATTTGCCTAACAAATAATATTCCTTCCACTGCAAAATTGAGGGGGAGGATGGAAAAGGGTAAGAGTAGTAATTTATGTCTGCGTGTGACCAAAACAAGTATTTTTACACCTCTTGTAGTGCAAATCAAGTTAAATTAGTCAAGTGGCTGTTTTTATGCCAGCTAAAGCTAGCTGAGTTCTAGCTTTGGAGCGTACATTTTCAACAAATCAAGTGGCTCGCATTATGCAATAAATCTGTAGGTATTTGCTGAAGTCTAATTCCAATGTCCTTGAAATGCTCCAATGAGCTTTTAAGATTTTAATAACTTCTCATTATTAGAAATATTAATGTCTCAGCTTAGATGGTGGACTGTGGAGGGTTAATTTCTATCCAGGTCAAAGATCAAGGGTTCAGTCAACTGTCATGAGACTATGAAATAGAACAGTAGAGACCTCTGTATGACCCCCTTTACAGCAGGAAAAACTTGCAAAAAACGTTTAAGGCTGTAATTTTCTGTCCAAAAATAAAAAAGATAATATAATTTCTGCCTCCAGAAAATGACAGCACCGTTGTCTTTTCTGAGCTACTTTCTCCTTGCTACTTAATGCTCACTAAGTTATGATACAGTTTATCCAAGAAATGGATATACATACAATGTTCTTTGGAAATAAATGCCTTTGTACTTTAGATGTGCATACAATAGTCAGTAAGCTGGCAATTTCATGTATCTTCCAGTCCTCAGGAAAGCACCCAGTTTTCTGAATATCAGGGCTGTGAAAGGCAGAATAATTTCCATAGCAAATAGTTCCAGTGTCATGTACATGACTTGAGGGAGGCTAAAGCCTCACCGCTGACTTCAGTTAAGCTGTATCTCTTTACACAAATAAAGAACTGGCCTGTGACTTCCAATAAAATCAAAGGTACACTAAATATGGTGCTTTTTTTAGGTGTTTGTGAGCATTTTGAGAAGAGAGAGATAAAAATACTGCTGAAGAATTCTATGGAAAATATTTATTTATTTTATTCTTTTTAGAGTGACACAGGACTTCATAGAAAGAGATATCACTTAAATCAAGGGAGACAGGGGACAGTGTTAAGACTCTTTGTGGGAGATAAGTGTTTTCTTATTAAATTGCTTGGATTGGTTTGCTTGTTTGTTTGATTTTGTTATGTAACAACAGTGTTTTCCTATTTACATCATCATAAATAGAAGTACTCTAAGTAAATTTTCTTTTTCTGTTTTTCAAAGAAGTGAAAGCATGTTTTGTTGACTTTTTTTGTTAAAAAGGAAAAGGAAGAATATTAAAACTATTCTTTGAACATCAGCATGTTATCATAGCACCATTTTTTGTAAAGCACCTGAGTATATGCATTGATGAATTGTGGCATACATAGTTTAAAATAGGATAGAAAAGTCCACAGTCCATAAACCAAATAGAAAATAACATTTTCCCATCTCTACTTCAGTGCTATCCCTGAACTGTGAGAATATTAAAGGAAATTCTCTTTTCTTGACCCTTCTGGATAAAGCTGACTTCTCAGCTTCGAGGCTGTATGCTCATATTTGGCATGTTAATAGGCACAGAAACGAAAGCGCATTCCACTTAATAATGCCTTCTGTTTGTGTTTTCCATGTTAGTAAAGGCTGAACTGAACACAAAGAATGCAACAATATGAATACAAAGGCTCTCCCTAGATTTTCCCAATTAAATGAATTGAAGTGGCCTATGTGACGCATCTAAAGAGATTACCATGTGTATGTGTCTGGGCTTAGAGGTCTCTGGGTAGGCTGAGTGTTTGAAATACATAAGCTTCAAAGGAGCTAAAGCACTGTCATGTAAATGGAATCTTCAAGAAGTAAAGTAACTTCTTATCACAGGTGCTGTTTTAAGGTCCATATTTACATGCAGCATAAAATCAGACTGTTCATCTCTCTTTCCAGTGTTTGAGGATTTATATGTTCCTCCAATCTTGTGAATAAATTTTGACTTGTGTGAATGAATAATAACAGTTTATTTAATGGTGACGTTACTATATTTTTAAAATCACTTACTATGGGCAAGAATGACTTAACAGAGTGGGTGCTTTATCTTTCATATATAGGCTTAGCGTGGCTCTGACAAAGTCAGATATTTGCTAAATGCCAGAAGCATTCAAGACTTGGGTTTTCTAGTGGCAGATCTACCATATATAACATCTTTTTAGCATGCTTATCTGTGGTAGAAAATCTAATTTGACAAATTGACAGAGCAGACCCGATCTTGGAACTGATGAGAAATCCAAGTACCAGAACTGATGTAGTCACTATAGCTTCCTATAGTAGCCCAGGAAATGATCTTAAAAATCTTCTCAAGAGGTGTCCTTCCCCGGTTGTGTCCTTTACAGGTTTGGTGTAGAACTAATATGTTTTTATAGGCATAGAAAAGGATAACAGAGATGAAGTTTGTTGCTTGAGATCACTATACCATATTGAGGAGATGGCGTTAAAGGGAAAGGTGCACCAGTATAATTTCTTCTTGGCTTGATTTGAACTCAGTATAAAGTTGCCTTTTGTTTCTTGTATTGAGAGACCATTTCTGTTAGTTCATATTGCTGTGGCTACACTTTACACCAGAGAACAACTTCCCTTTTTTGTAGCTGCACATCATGAATAACAGCTATATTTGTTGCCAAATGAGATACCCTGATTTGTGAGCTTTCCATAAACATATCTGAATTGTTCAATTTCCTTCTCATTGCATAATTTCCATCTTGGCCTTCTGCCTGCTGATATTCAGATAAAGAATGCATTCAAGTAATTTACAAAAATGCTGTGAAACTCTTTGAATGTAGCCTGCTATCAAACTTAACAGGATTGTTCAATTTTTATTTATGTGTGATGTAAGTGCTATTCACTCTTTTCTTTTAACAGCTACTTTAACAACCGTCTTGCTATAATGAATGGTAACAGAAAAAAACTCCAGCATTAGAAGTTACCTGCTTAAACAAATGTATTCCATGTTCAAGGCAGAATGTAACGTTGATTGTTATTTATAGGTTTATTTTAATGCTTTTTTTGTTTGAGGGAACAAGCAAGAGAGCTTACTTTTTGCTTTTTTCTTCCTTTTCTTTCATGTCCTTTCAACATGGTGATGGATTCCTAACACGGATATCTGAACTGCTGTGCAAATGGCTTGGCTTTGATATAACTTCAATAGGTAAGTGAATAATACGAATTTACTACAGTACTTTTCCTGCTACATATTTATTTAAAATTTAGAATATAAAAGATTTAAAATTAATTTCCAAAACAGCAGTGAAAACTTGGTTTGCATTAAGTCCAGCAAACAGCAGAATGGGTTGATAAAGGTGGAGTGAGCCTAATTCTTCCTTTTCCCATGAAAAACATGTCTCCATATTTTGGGCTCAGTATCAGGATAAATTCAGCACTGCTCAACTCTTTGCATTGTAGCATTTATTTAATCTTCATGGTTAAACCTGAAGAGTTACAATGGAAAAGGAATTCTTTCTCTTTGAAAGTACATTCCATACTCAAGGAATGGGAAGAAAACGGGTAAGAAAAGAAACCCTCTCTTCACCCACTAAATTACTGTAGTTTTGCATTATCAATGGTGTCTCTGTATATTGAAACTGGAAGCTCTTGATGATAAACATGATTGAGAAAGGGCAGCAAAGCAAGGCACGTGAATGGTAAAAACTGTTTTCTGAAGTCACTCTGTCCAGTGGGTAAGTGTCCATTGGATGCCATAGTTAACATATGTATTGACTATTACTTTATAGGGGTAAATATGACAATATAGATAGTAGTAGTCTTCCTGGGCACATAGACTCTTACTAAGATTAGTCCATGTCCAAACAGTTGTTGAGGTAGTCTTGCTTGCATGTATAGAAGAATGATGAATATATATATTTTTAAAAAAGGCTGTACTTCATAACACAACCAAACAATGGAAGCATTTAAACCATGGTATTTAGTGTTATATCGCATATTTTTTTTAAATATGGAATTTCTGTGGTTTGTGTAGTTTTATTTAGACTCTTGTAGAAGCAGGGAAAGTGTGTTGGGGCTATCAATGCATTTAAGCTGGCCTTTTAAGCTGAATTTGCACTGACAACCTCACCCTCAGTCCCAGGCTATGTCCTAACCTTGCCATGTAGGAGCTGACTGTGCCCTGGCAAAAGAGATCAGGAAACAATCCTGGCAGATTCTGCAGGTTACCCTTCAGTAAGAGCACGTGATGCTTGATTATAACTGAGAAATGGTTACAACTGTTGTCTTAACGTTTCTTTGCTATTACTGCCACTTCACAACTGAGGTGAACGATTGCAATTCAAATACAGGAACAATAGCTTTGGAGGTTCCCTCATTTGTATGTTGTCCAAACATGGAGCATAGATGTGTCCCCATGATGGCAGTTAGAGCAGCATGACTCTGGGCAATATTTCTGCAGCTGCACACAACCAGCTGCATTATAATGCTGTGTGATACAGAATTTTTATCAATCTCCCGATTTTTTTTTGGCTACAGCCAGGAGAAAGATGGGAAAACCAAGCAATCCTCTTGCTGAGATTGTGATCTCAAAAATATCAGTGTATGTTGTTGTTGTCAAGAGCAAGATTTGGCCTGTGATGTTGCTAGGGTCTCTCAATTAGCATACTTATTGCATAATATTTTCTTTGCCTGTTTTCACTAGGTAGCCAGCATTTGGCAGAACAGATATGTCAGTCTGAATTATTACAATAGACACTCATGAGAGATGGAAGGAAAGGATATACTTCAGACTACTGTGACAGGGAAAGCCGAGAAACTATGTAAAGCATGCAAGCTGTTAAGCAGATAGATTATTTTGCTGGTTTATACCAGTCAGATATACAACTTCTTTTTTTGTATTTGATATATGCAGACAGGAAAAAAGAAGAGTCAAATGTATTGTACTTGTCCAGGTACAGTACAATTACTCAGCCTTTTTTTTCTCAAAAAACTTGACACTACTGTACTTGAGACTGGAATTGCAGGGTTCACCAGGGAAATAACAGCTGGCTTCTTTATTAGATTTTATGTCGTACATAAGGAACCCATGTTTCCCATTTTCAGAGCGTAAAAGAAAATGAAAGCTCTGGGCATCATTAAAATCTTGGAAGTATAGTATATGTCAGTTCCATTCCCACAACACCTGGATCAAAAGCGTAGTGTGAAGCTGTATAGCAAACAAAATCAGACTATTTTGCACACTTCAGTTTTTTTGCATTGTTTCCAGTTACTTTCTATTTAAACTATGTTCAGCAATATTGTCCAGGGCATAGTTGTCCTGCTGGAGGGTACTGAAGAAGGAAAGAAGGCAACTCTAGAATATAACTTTTATATGTATTTCTGAATATCTCTTATTCTGCACACTGTGAGTTAACACTGGCAAAAAAAATGAATTAGAAAAATACATGCTTTGATCTGAAGAACTAATAAAAAGATGTCTCTGAGTCTGTTATTTTGCATTCTTGAATTTCCATATCTTCTAGAATGCAATGCACATTACAAGTTGAGTTACACAGTTTCACCCTCACCATGAGATTTGCTAAATTAGGCAGATTAATAAAAAGAGAGAGAATTGATGTGGTCTTTTTTTTCTTTGGTCTAGTAGTTCTGAAAGATTTAACTTTTAGGGGGATTTGTGCAAGAAAATGACACATGTTGTTATGCCAAGATTGAAAACTGATACATGCCAATATAAGTGTTTCAGGAGAAATCAGTGCCTTCCATCAGTGTTCAAAATGTTTAGTGAGTGTATATTAAATATGTAGTTACCAAAATTAGCTACAGTTCCTATCAACACAACACATTAGCTATGTAGCTAGAGAAAATTTAGCAAGACTAGGAACGTGCTATTATCTTTCCACATCTTAGAATATTATTTAAGATCTGGGGTGCTTTTTGTGGAAAATGTAGGATTGTGAAGAATGGTTAGGTAAAGAAGCATGAGGCTTATACTTCAGAAATGTGCATAAAACAGTGTTGAAATAAGTAATTTGTTCAAAAGGGAAGTTGCAGTGGAACAGATATTTGCAAAAAAGTTTATTGTGGAAATCAGAGGCATCAATAAATAGGAGACAAGAGGAAAAATCAGAAAAAATAGTAAAAATCATAAATGAGGCGAGGTCTGAATAGAATATCTATTCTTGCAATGTCACAAGAGGACTGCTTCTCTTTATCCTGGAAAACTGGTTGAACAGAAAGAGAAAGCAAGTTAGAAATGTTAGGCATGATCATGTTCGGAGAGTATTTGTAAAGCCAGTTGAAGCTTACTGAAATAAGGTGAAGTGTTAAAAATGTTTGATGTTTGTTGATGTGAATCTTTTCAAGCCATTATTTTTAGCTTCTATAGTCCTCCTATCTGTTTCCTTCCATTCAGTATACAACATAAATTAAAGGATTTAATATTATTGTTACTACTTCTTCAACTAAGAGCAGGCTGAGAATTTCTCTTTCTCCTCAAAGTGCATTCTCGCTCATGTCATGGCCCAACAGTTCAATCCTGTAACAACTTTATAGCTGGAGCAGAACTTATGAGCTAATAGTATTCATGTGCTGCTTTTTCATTCCTGGGTCATTAAGCATCAGATGAGATACGATTTCCTTCTACTTATTCCTTTTCTTTCCCATGGCTTAAAGTTCTACTGGATATGATCTTACACACTGGAATTTCTGTACTTCACAACTTTTATTTACATACATGTATAGATGTGTGTGTACACATATATATGTTCGCTTTAGTTGCAAAGTGTGTTATATTTTACATTAGGAACGTGTTGCAGAGAGACACTGAAGCATTAACAATCATGTAGCATTGAATATCAAGAGATCACCTGTTGTTTTTAGCTTACAGTTGAAACGTCTCTCTTTTTTTCCTTTCTGCACACATCATTTTAGTTTGTCTTCCAGGTAGCATTTTAGGTAGGTTACTGTCTAACAGGCTGGCTGCTTGCTGCTTAGTGACTGTAAGAGTAAGAGCACTGAAACCCATTGGCTTCCTGCAGTAGTCTTAAATGCTTTTTCTTTCCAGAGCCACACGTGAGTTAGCATCATGAAAATTTAGTGAGGATCATGTAATAATCCTCTTGAATTAAAAGCATCAGTTTTCCAAAAGTCTGGGCAGTGTTGTACCTTATGAAGACAGTGAAGAACATTCCCTGTCCTCAGGTGAGAAGGTGTGATATGATACTGAGAACGTGTTTAATATGAAGCATTCATCTGAATTGATGCTTCTTATTCATCAGTTTTACCTGGAAAGTTAGAGCAATAGTAGAAGCAGTAGATAATGGATTGATTTCCAGATTTTGATATGTGTGTGCATCTACATAAAGATACTTTCCAAGCATTTCCCTCCAGTCATGACTATATTCACATTTATGTTCATCATAGGAAAGAGCTACTAAACGTGCTGCAGAGACTTCAGTTTTGAATTAAGGAAATATTGGTTTGCAATACCCAATGCTGACATTTGTAGCATAACAACTAATCCGCAATAATATCTACCACTGACTCCCATGCTATTTTGAATACATGACATGTCACAAGAGGAATCTTACTTGCATTCACCAGCCTGAATGTAGTAGCATTGTGTGGTTATGGAGTCAGTATGGAATCGCTAGTGTGTTGTAAATTCACAGCCGAGTCTCCTGGGCTATAACGTCTTCATTTAGAAAAGCCCTTTATCAGATATGGGGAGGCTTTATGCATTATTTTGATCAATCATGGCTTTCTCTGGTCCGTTTCTCAGTAATGGTCTATTACAAGTAATATCAGCATAGTCAGTCTCTGCAAACTCCTGCTACCTGCCATTATTTGTTGTATATTTTATTGACAACTATATTTAAACACTTATTGCTCTTCATTATGCTCTCAGAATCAGTAACAGCAGGCCATCAACATAAAGCAATTCAGTGCCATTAAAACTAGAGCTACTAACTTATGTCAATCTAAAATAGACTTGAAGATGCAGATGTTTTTGCCATTGTTTTACACACTCTGCATTGCTTTTCATTCTATTTCTTTTGAACAGAAGCTCAGAAATTTTATTAGACAGAAGCTGTAAAAGTGGGCTTAAAGGTCTGGTTTAAATTGTCATAAGGAAAGCTGTCTTTTCTGAAAGATTTTCTTTAAAAAGATATGAAATTATTTTCTTGATATTCTGTGAAATGAAATGTAGGAAAATACTGACACATCTACATAGTAAAACAATATTAAATTACAAGCCACACTAGAGTGTCTTAAAATGTATAAAAAGAATTGGAATTCTAGTCTGTTCTATGTTTGAAACTTCCATTCTGTTTAAAGAAAAATAAAGAGGGTACAAAAAGAAAGCTGGAAAGTTTTTACTAACTCAGAATGTGAATTTGAAAGTGAAATGCATTTGCATGTCACTTTTTTGAGAACTAATATATTGTGGTCAAAGTAGTGCATAGATGGACTTAAAGGACAGGGGCTGTATGAGAAAGCCAGGAAACAGAAATAGCAGGAAATGAGTTTGTGCCTGCCTCCTAATAAAAGATGTGTATCTTTCAAACAAACTATTGGACTTGCTTTTGAATTGTACAGTGTGACTATTGCAGCGTGCACTGCATACGTACTTTACAGGTGGTAACTTCTTTAGAAGATGACCTTTTCCTTGAAATATTTTTTTCACTTTTGTAAAATGGGCCTGTAATTAGCAAATGACTATATACACTTGCCTTAGAAAAACAGGAATAAGCTGTCCATACTATTTTTATAGACACTTTGTAGACACCTGAAGAATAAGACATTTGATTACTTTGGTGAAAGTCAGCTTTGTACAGAGGAACCACTGGTTACATAAAACATAAAACATGTATAAGCATACCAAGATATTAGATTTAGACTTAGAAATGTTAAAAATGTTAAAAACCCCCTGTTCAACATTGTTTCAGCTTTGGGTTGTGCAACACGGTTCTGCCTTGCTTGTGTCTGCTATGTGTAATTTAGCAGCTAAATTAATTTTCTTGCCCTGCCCTGAACTATTTAAGAAGGAGGAAAATCTTGGCTTCTGGACTTCCTAATGTGGATTCAGGGGCCTGGTAGCCCTAGCACTATGGGGGACTTCTATGGAATTATTCCATAAAATAATATTTGTAATAGTTATTATTTTTCCTTAAGTAAAATCATTAGCTTTTAGAATTTTTCCGTTCTGTGAGAATCAAACATTTATATTAACATTATTCTTCCATTTTAGCTCAGTATTTTTCCCATTAAAAAATTCTTATCTTTTGCCATCTATAGAAGTTACTGAGAATTTAATCAGTCATTAAAATGCATGTTTTCATCTCACTGATATTTTAGAAGGGGGACTTGACATTTGCGTTCAATTTGATCACACTAAATTAGGTGCATATGTAGGCTCTTGGACTGATGGAATCCTGTGGCATGAACATCTTTCAGCTCCTTCTCCAAACCTTTTTCTGAAAGAAAAGAGTGATGGGCTGATATTACATATAGCAGTGTGTAAAGCAAATAGTTAGAGAATGGAAGCACCATATTTTAAAAGTAATAAACTGGTATGGACTAATAAGTAATAACTGAGACTTTGGCACCTTTCTTAGACGAGCAATAAAAAGAACATTCAACATGAAAAATTAAAGGTGTTATGGAGATGTTGAAAGTGATTTTCTATTTCTTACTGAGGGATTATGAGAGAGATGAAGGATTCTAGTCTTTGAGAACCAGAGATAGTAATTTCTCTAGCTCTATGGGACATACTGTGCTTAGGAACGAAACTGTCTAATAAAATCTGAGGCTGACATATTACCTCTGGCTTCCAGGACTTCATTCCTTTTATCGTCTCAAAGGAATACTACATTCCAGTTAACCATCAGAGTACCAGAATTCACCAGTGCTTGACAGTTATTTGCAATATGTCATCTGTACATTTCTGTATGTGTATGTGTTCTGCAGGATTTTTTCTGAGCAGGGATGGCGAGATGTTTCTTAACTGTAAAGTTGAATGATAATCTAATTAACAACTTGCAACACAGAAAAGCCTTGTATGTGTTAACCATAATATTTCCTTTCCAATATTTTGTTAATGTGACTATTAAATCATTAATGAGTAGTAGCATATTACTTACATGTACACTTGTTAAGAGTCATATGAATGTCAGACAATAATACTCCTGTTGTGAATCTTCTTTGTATACCCAAACTATTTCTAATAAATAGACACAAATGTTAATCTCCGATGTTGACAGAAAAGCAGGAATCCTGCAGGGGTGACATCAAGAACATAGAAAGGATATTAAGGCTGCAGTCTATTTACTAGGCATATGTTCTTCTTGGCTTTGCCTTCTTTGTGTAAAATGTCTTGCAAAGGACATATTCCGACACTGAGCTATCTAAAATGTGAAAAGAATTGTTTGATTTTGAGACAAATATATTTATCCTCAATTCATGCTATTTTGTTTCCTGCAGTATCTTCCCTTCCATACTTTCTAATTTTATTTCTTTTATGAAATGTGGTTAGAAATAATTTGCGAGAGTTTTTAGTGTCATACATTTTTAAGTTGAGGTTACTAGGAGAGTATTTTACAATTGGAGCTCCTTCCTCTTTAAACATTTTAGAAGGTGTGTTGGCTGTGAAATTACTGAAATGTATTATTGCCATGTGTCGAGGATTACAAATACATCTGATTTATGCTCCTTATTTTTTGGAGCCTCATGCAAATCTCGTTAAAATCAACTGAAATGTGTACTTGTAGGTCAGTTTCCCCGAGGCCAGTTGCTTAAGGCAATCTTAGCTAAAGACACACTTGTGAGAACTGCAAAATCATGGTCTCATCATTTAAATGATTCTGATTCTGTTGTTCCAGTGAAGGCTTTTTGCTTAAATTGGTTATGAATGAGTTAAGAGTATAAACTGAAGCAGACCTAAGGAGATAGAAAGAAAAGTAGTATAGGAATCTTTAAAGCAAAATACATAGATTTAAGCAGTTCCTGCTCTGGATTAATCATTATTGTAACGGCAGTAGCCATAATTTGCTTTCCTTGGAGGTACTCAATTCCATTGCTGGAGGTGCTGCTCTAAAATAATTATATCTTTTGCTTGTGTTTGGATATTCTTCTGCTTCAGATTAATTTGTCTCTGTGAAATGCATAACAAAAAAATACTTTTCCCAGCTGAAAATGATTGTCAACCTCACAATGGCAGTAAAGAGCATAGAAATTACTTCTTTTGCAACCAAAATAATAATCATGTGGGCTATCACCATTATGAGTCTTCATAATTCAGTTACTGAACGCTTTGTTAAAGCTATAGCTTAATAGGTATTAAACAGTGGCAGTTACTATTGACAGCTTTAAGAATAAAATTGAAAGGGAATATAAAGAGCGTTCTGCAAATAAATAATATCCTTACTGTTCAACTCCAGCTGGAGAAAGGATGTATCCGAGAGATGTGTATTTTTGATCGAGTAAGGTGCAGAAATTATAGCTTCAAGCAGTGTCACTGCAGGGAAAAATTGACAGCCAGAGAGGAAGCAAAGGTGACCGGGTTCACCTCTGGCCAGCGGAACGCCTTCAGGGCATTAGCGAGGCTCATCTCCTGAAGGGGTCAGTGCATACCAGATAGAGCCGCTGCAGTCAGTGCTGGAAGCAGACAGAGACAGGTCCAGAGCAGCCAAGTGTATTGCCATTTGCAATAACTTCTGCCTGTACAGTGATAATATCCTTTTCAATTTTACAGTGAGGAGAAGGCTTGGTTATGGCTTTCTCACCCACAAGCAGACAGACAGCTGAGGGATGCTTAGATTAAAATGAGCTGTATGTATAAATTCCCAAATAAAGCCAATGGATCCAAGAAAACATCTTAAAGCAAACATATCCTGACTGGCTTACTGAACCCTTCTACACTCCTTTGTCTATGTTGACCAGATCTCAGTTGACTATCAGGGGAGTGCAGACACCACTCTCGCATGCTGACCTCAACTTTTAGCTGTCTATGTTTTGCACTGAATCCCATCAGCTGATTTTAACAGCAGAATTCATTTTCCTCAGCATAGGCAATTATTTATTAGTAGTACTATTTTAGAAGCCATCGCATGTTCACCTTTTTCACAACTTCCACCTACCCAGGAATGGGTTTCCCTTAGATCATATCTGCCAACCCGGTGCAGATGTCTTAGATACCTCCAGGTATCTCGAGTGCTACCAGGCATCCATATTTTAGGGAATTGTGTGCCGTCCTTATTCTTCTACTAGTAGATGCAAAGAAGAAGTAGTAGCAAAGGAAAAGCTAACTTGTAATTTCCATTTTTATAAGTTACAAATGCAAGTCCATAACTGTTCTCTCACTAAAGATATTAGGTCTTTTTTATAAAACAGGTAACCTAAGTTGTAGGTATATGGATTTGAAGGAAGTCTAATGTATAAATACTAAACCAGTCCATATTAATAAAGAAAATATGTGATAGGAAATATTAATTATTTTAACTAGAGATGCTCCAAGACACAGCTATATTTAATCTACCTACTTAGGGAACAAGTAGCTGCGAAACTGGAGCAGCGATGGCCGCCTAGATTGTTCCTCCAATGAAAAGACTAGAATCAGAATTTCTCCTGAACAAAGATTAATGGCATCCTAGATGAAATCATTAAATGTTATGATCAAGACAATAGGAAAAATTATATTAGGTTTCCCTTCCAACTGATGACTGTCCCAAAAGTTATATTAAGCCTGCTTTGGTCTTCATGTGGATAGTTCCATAATTTAAACTAAAGGCAATGCTGGTTCTGTCTCAAAATGAGCAATAGGCAGTGCATCACAATTACATGCAGCCCTGGTCATTGCACATATGCAGTTCTGAACAGCTTTTAGCTATAAAGAAGTACAAATCAGGTAAATGATTGCGGGAAAAGTATAGACATAGTGAATTGATCTATATGAGTATATGCAGGGACTTAGCTCTATGGGAAAGATGAAACTTTAAATCCACAGTATGTTTGAATGAGATGAGACTACAGATGTATTTATTCACAGTGAATGGATATATAAAAAGGGATCTTAAAGCCATTTCTGTCAGCTCTGTTGGAACTAAACAAGAACAAGGATGTGTATGAGCACTGAGTCGGTTACATGGCGGCCTGTTTTCCCCCTCTTCAAAGGGTAACCAGATTCTGGTAGCACTCAGGAAGAAACTACTGTGAGCTGTTTGGGCTCGTAACAAAAATAGAGTTAGATGTCTAGACATTTTTCATAGTTTTTACTTACATTGGGTTAAGTTGATTAAAAAGTACATGACAACTGTATTATTTATTTTTGTTTTTAAGACATGGAGCACCTTTGACCATTTTCTGGAGCACCACACAAGGACATCTTCTGGCATTTCTGTATACCTTTATGGTATTTTTTGAGTACAATGCATAAAGAACCCTCTGTTGTCCTGAAGATCTTTTCAAAAGCCTTCTTTTCAGCTTTAGTGTGACTGTTTCAGAGGTGGAGAGAGATTTAAATAGTCATTCTGATGCTGAATACTCATTTAGCATGTTGCAGCTGATCCTGGTGGAGTGCTGTGTACAACTTAAGTATCAACAGTGGGGTTTCAACAGAGCTCAGAGTTGCTGCAAATTTCAGTTCTTGGCAAGAATGTCAATTCTGTATGTGCCAAGTGTCTGTTATTTAACCAAGCAGAGGATATTGAGTTACTGTAGCAGAAGCAAGATGTATGATTCATGTTTGCATATCCTTCTTCAAAACAGAAACAAAAGAGATTTCACTTTTAACACGTCATGCTCTCACTAACCTTTTCCCATTCATGTTGCCATAATTTGGCAACAAAAATACAGGCATTAAGTATTTACTCACTTATTTAGTGAGATGAGTAACAGACCACGTCAGGTACTAAACCAAACTGGGTAAGAGCAAAAAACTACAGCAGCAAGCATGCTTTTTAAATTGTAGAGTGATACTCTGTGTCATTAAAATTGTATCACTATCAAATACAGTTTGTTTGGAATAGGAATTAATAAAAAAAATCATAATTAGAAAGCAATAATGAATTTAAATCAAGTTTTATTTTAGGTACTTATGATGGTTTTGATGGTGATGAGTTTTGATATACTTAGGCTTGCGGGTTTTTTTGGCGGCATGTGCTTCCATCTGTGTCAGCTCCCTGTGAGACATGCAACAATTCACCTGGCTGCTGCTGCCCACCAGCTCTGCTTGCTTAGGATTGTTGGTCGAATGGTGCTAACAAGCTTCCTAGGATCTGATGAAGTTTTTTACAGAAATGCTAAATAGATTTTCCTGATTCAGCTATCCTAGCTGAGGATGGTTGTTAAGGCCCTTCAAAGTATAATGAAGTGGGTATACGGATAATTAGCTTCAGGAGTAGGATTATTTTTCTATGAGAAAACTCAGCTTAAAAGAAATTTCAGAGTATGTTTCCTTTTCAGTTTCAGATTAATTTTCTGGAGTTGCAACTAACATGAATTCAATATAAGTATCTCTGGATAAAAGGACGGACTGTAAAAGCATGACCTGTCCTGTTAGCTTTATGGCCTTTCCCTGCCTGTGAGGTATGCATGCAGAAATAGCTGTGACCATTGTCTTCATCCCTGGTAGCTTTGTGTCATCAGAGAGTCATGCATCTATGTGCACTGACTCAGTGGGTGCCAGTACGTGTTGTACATGAATAGGTCCTGTACAGGCCATCTGTAAATAAGTGACACTGCCATGGACCACAGAGCATATTAAAAAGTAACGGGTACAGTCTGTTCAGTTGATTTGTAACTATACCACATTCATTTCTAATATTTTGAATTAAGTTTCCCAAGATGTTTGAAGGTTTGTAAGTTGTTCAACAAGGTGAAAAGTGTAGTCATCTTAGGGCTGTGTAATAGCATTTCCAGTAAGTCCACCACACCTTTTTTTTTAAAAAAAAAAAGGAAAACCCTGAATAAATTGAAACTGCTGGGTAATTGTAAAGGTGACTTGACTTTAAATTAGTATCATAGTTGTGAGCAAATAACAGCACTTATTTTGCATTTCATCAAAACTTTGCAGTATTTAATGTAGGATTTTATAGTTCACCTTAGCTTCCTGGTTAGCAGTAGGCTTTGGTTCCAAAAATGTTTGTTGCTGACCTTTGAGTCTAGAAAATAGGACAGGAAACAACAGAAGACAGATTTTTCATATTCTGTTTCAGGTGGGAACGCATGTTAATAAACTGGGAGAGGGGAACTGATGTGGTTAGGTTTGATTTTATCAACCATACTGTGCTCAGGGGAGTCAGGTGTCCAGTTTGGGTAACATGGGCAACATTTTGCTTTTTATGTGATTTCCACATAAGAATGTCATAAAGTTTGCGCAAAAAGTTCATATTAGTTCTTCCATGCCCAAAGATTTAGGCTAAAATAATCTATTCATTGATATTACTCTTACAGACAGAAACAACCAAAATGAATGCTTTCTGAACCAATTGTCAGCCAGTATTCTGTATTTCAAAATCAGAAAAGCAGATGCATAGGTAGAACAGCCACAGACATTCATTTTTCATGAAGCTTCCCAGTCATTGTTTTGACAATTTCCCTTAAAGTGTTGTTGACCTTTTTGGTTTTGTTACTAATATGTAAAAACAAATCAACTTTGATTTTTACCCTCTTTATATTTTTTGAAATAAAAATCATATCTACGTTTATCTTCTGGGATTGTGGGAATCAATTGGCTATATACATGGATGTAAACTGAGTGTGTCATGGAGCAGAAGTGAATAGGAAATTGCATTCTGGTAATACCACAGAAAACGATAGCACGCTTTGTTGTCTAAGATGAAATACGCATGTTCTCTTTTTTGCATTCCTCTTGTGAGAAGTTTTCTTACCACCTTTGCCCTTTTTTTCTCCCTTTTTAGGTGTTTTTTCCAGATTTTGTACCATTTTATCATAATACTCAGGCTCCTAAAATAATTTCTGATGTTAGATTTTCAGTGGGCATGAACTGCCAAAGTCCTGTTTTTAATCTGTGTCCTCGAATCTGTCATGAAATTAAGTCTATAAGACATAATTTTATTTTTCTTCAATAATTCATTCTAGAGGAAAAAAACTATTTATGTATGTCATAGTATTGAACCGTTTGGATTTAGATTCTTTTAGAGGAGGAAGAGGTATTGTTTTGGTGATCAGAGCTGCAGAAGTAAAGAAAGGGAAAATGGTTTCAGTAATGCATAAAACTGAGGAACTAAAAAATAAAGGAACACAAAGGAAACAAGAGTTGAAAGAAAAGATATAAAGAAAAACAGCAGATGGGGATTTTGGGCAAACCAAAGAAGTAACAGAAATAACTGTGCTTTGTTTTCATGTACTGCTTGGCCTTAAAGCTGTGTTAGGCTAAAGTGTCCTTTTTATCAGAGCAGTGGGTGTTGCAGAGATTATTTCAGTGGCGAGTCTGTGCAAAGATGAATGTGCTTCTGTTTCCCTCTGCTGATTAGCGCAGTCCCAAGTGGCAAGTGTGATAAACCCTGGTCTTTTGATGCCCTTTTTTTCCCTTCAACTTAAAGACTTTGAGATCACAGGGTAATTTTTTTTCCATAACAAGACACCGGTGTTTTCTCCTGAATTCTTCATAAATCAGACATTTAAAATACTTAAGACGGTGTCCTTACATTTCCTGTTTCCATGGAATCTACAGGAGATTTAAAGTATTCGAGGATGCCCTGCCAGCCCTTAAAGCTATTATCAGATTTTCAGTCTCTTGTGTCTCACTTAGATCTTCTGAGGTATATTGCAGAGCTGTTTTCAGTTGAGCAACTCTGCATGAGGAGCTATTAAATGATGCCTTCTAAACTTCCTATATTCCTTTGATTTCACACTGGGTCAATTTTTTGCATCTTACTGACATTTGTCATTCCCTTGAGGCAAGTACTACAGCATATACAACAACACCCACAGCTAGATAATCACAAGCTTGGACTTGTGACTACTCAAAGAGAAGTCTTTTTAAAGAAAAAAAATGAAGAAAGTGTTCTTGTAGTTAGTGTACTGAAATAGCATCAGCTGTACAGCTGCTTTACATGAGGACTGTCTTTCCTAAACTCACATTTCCCCATTTTTTTTTTTGATAGCTTGTTTTAAATCCACCTCTCCTAACCTTTTCCTCAACTTATGTGGAGCTGCTGGGAGCTGCAGACTAATGGGACCACTGGTTACCACACCTGACAGCTCTGCTCTCTTGCCATTCATGAAGACAAAACATGGTCCTGTTTAAGGCAAGATTTGTGCCATTTTCTTTGGTGGAACCGGGCTTTGGACCTAAGGGCAGAAAAGTCAGAAATCATGGATGACTAGTTTGGCATAACAAAGTTGCACAGCTCAATAGGATAAACCTTTTTTACAAGGAAAACTTAGTGAACTTCACTTCTTTACTGTAATGCTGATGCTTTTTTCTTTTCTCATGCCATTTTTGAATGTACTTATTGAAAAGATTTTGGTTTTAAGAATCCTTTTCTGTAACATGTATTTCAAGCATTCCCTTGTGAGCTGTAAGTTGAACAGCCAGTAAGTTGCTTGGTTGTTACTTGGTGCTAAAGCATGACTTAGCTTCTGTGCACTAACATAGTAGTTCTATTTATTTCATACAAAATGTTCATTTAAATTTTAAAAGGAGGATAAAGCATCACAAACAAAAGAAAGCAGGAGACCAGAATTTAAGAGAGATTATTAGAGTAACTGCAGGAACAGAGAACAGATATTTGATTCTGGAAAAGTAGGCAAATTACAATTTGGGGCTATGGTACTAGAGAAAGAGCTATGACAAAGGCGGTTTGTCATGAAATATGGAAAGGCCATGCTAGACAACCTGTAATTATGAGCAAGTTTCCATGTTTGGCAGCAGTACCCTCAGAAAATATTTCTGTATCCATCATTTCTTGCCAGGCTATGACACACTGGCTTCCTCAGGTGTGCTGGCAGATGTGTTCATGGCCCCACACTGTGTACCATGGTTCAGTTCCACTGAGCAGTCACTCAGCGTATTTTTTAAGAACACAAGAGGAGATCTGGTAGATTAGGTTGCCTGAGCTGCTTCACGGTGTGTTCCCACAAGCTATTGTGCTGGCACAACTGCAGTAGCAAAATGAAAGCAGAGTAGGAGGGAAGCAGTATTTTTTGCACAAGCTCTGTAGCTGTTGAACTGAAGTGTAGATATTTGGTACTTTCATATCAGGATGGCCTTAAGTGGTTAGAATTGCATATTACGGAGTATTTCCAAAATCCTTTTAAGCTTCAGGTGTGGCAGATTGCCTGGATTACTTTTCACTGCCTTTTGGCGTAAGATCTACAAGAATGAATTTGCAAAGTTCCCACCTCTTACATCTTCTTCTCCCGCCTGCTCACTGTTTTGCTTTTGCCGTTCCACGGTCCACGTTAAGGGCTGGGCTGTTGGGGCGACAGGGTCAGGCTGCCACAGCATCGCTGAGTCTGGCACCTGCAGCCCTGGCCTGGCTGGTGTGGGGTTCCAGGGCCAGTGGGGTGCCTGGCCTCACCAGCAGGTCCTGGCAGCTTCTTCTTGATGTGTTTTGGATGCTTCTCTTGCTGCCTTTGTAGCACACTGCGTCCATATGGTATGTAAGTGATCTGAAATATGATTGTATAATATCTATATATGAAGGGGGGGTTATTTTTTTCCTCCTCAGCCCCCTTTCTGAAAGAATTTTGAGACAACGTTGTTCCATTGTCCCAATATTCCCTGAATTGATTTCCATCATTTCTAAAAGTTAGATTCTTGTTCATGTGAGCCTCAGTGCTGATGTTTCAGCAGGACAATGCTGTTCTTGCTGTTAAAAGCAAGGCGTAAAGGCATTGAATATGATCCAGCATGTGACAGGAAACATCTGAAGAGTGTGCACTCGTAATAATCACAGATTTGTCAGATGAGTCTGCTAAGTAACTCTTTCTGGAAAAAGACAAATAATAATATGAAGGTCCTTTTGCCCTAAATACTATTCAATCAGTAACTGTTACACAAATGCCAACCAAGTATGAAAAAAAAAATCTTCCTGCTCTTCACTAGAATAAATCCTGGTTTGCACTAAAGCGAATGGGAGCAAAACCAGGGCCAGGGTTGTTCAGGTGAATCCATGAACTTAGAGAACAATAAGACACAGAACTCAAAAAGGGTAGCTATAATTAAATAGCATTAAAACATTGTTAAATATTTGTGTTCTTTTTGTCTTACCCTAGATAGACTTCACAGATAAGTCCAGCCCTTTTAAAGATGGAAAGTTAAAGGAGTAAGAAAGAGGGTCAATTATAGTGTTTGCTTACTGTGGATGAAATCCAACCCTGTTGGAGTCAGTTGAAATTCAATTATTTAATTCAGGTCCTAGTGTATGTTTGGACACCCTTTCAATATAAGAATTACTTCCCACTACTTTATATTTTTAAAATTTGTGAGGATCAAGTGCAACCATTCTGCAGCTCTTCATACATGCTGAATGTTAATTTTATTTCCTAAATTTTATTTTCTAGTAGCAAGCTAGCAAAGACAGCAATAGAATAAACCAACTGAAAGCAACAATGTAACAGTCTCCAACACAGGTTTTCTCTATGTTTTATGTTTTATAGCGAAGAAATAGGGCTGTTTTGCAAAACTGCAGGAGGAAAGCTGGTTTATTCCAGTTTTGTAGAAGATAGGTGTCTACGGATAATCTTTCTTACTGTGCTGAACGTAAATGCCAAGTTCCAGTTTGAGCTGGGATGTTATCAGAGCTCTTCAGTTTATGTCCTTTTACAACCAGCCTTTTACAGTAAATTGGCTGTAAATCAGAAAAAAAAAAAAAACCCTCACAGAATACCAGATGAAACTGCAAAAAATCTTTGTGAAGGAGTAAAATTCCTGAAAAGTGACTCTTAAATGGAAAGAGTATTAAGCAATTATAGATCAGCATTAAAACTATGGAATTGCATGTTGAATGATATTGCCATGTTTAGAGTTAGCTGTTGGCAAAATTATACCTTCAGGGTGTGAAGTCCACCACCCAATGATCTCGTCTAGGTTTGTCATTAACTTGAGCTTCCTCACTGTCAGATCCCTCAGTGATGCATTTCATTTCCTTCATACTAATTTTCCAATTTTCCTCTTTTTTTGTCAAGTGAGCAGTTTTGCAACATCTCACATGTAATTTCTGCACATACTTTCTGAATTACCAACTTTAATTTCACTTGACTGTCTCTTTGATAGCATTTCCCTTTTTTTTATAGTTCCAGATGGGTAATTATGAGCTAGATGGTAATACTTAGGGGAAGCAGGAGAAGTAGGTAGTATGCATAGTGAGAAAGGATTTTAAAAATGCTATTGGAATTGGCAAGGAAATGAAGAAAAGCAGGATCTTGTGAGAAGTTATTATGCATTTAATTTAGCTTTAATTCAAATACATAAATCCCTATATGTTGGTTTATAGTGTGATTCAGTATAGCTAAAAATACACCAATGATATGTACAAGAGGAAGAAGAAAAAGCTTAGCTGTTCCTAAGGGATAGAGTGAGTCTTATGACTTCTTGTTTTCCTAGAATCTTGTCATCTGTGCATGCCAAATTAAATCGGAATAATAAATAAAAAATCCAGTGTATAGCAGGACAAAGGTTTTCTTCTGTAGATCTGTCTTGTTAGCAAGTGTTATACTTCTCTGTGGAGATGCTTACTGATTCCTGCTGATTCATTATGGCAGGAGTGGCTCGTTAACTCTTGCCAGAAAGGCGAGTGACAATTGTGGCTTTCTGGTGAAAAAGAGCAGAAGGGCTAAGTCTGACCTCAGTGCAGCGAGTATAGATTTTGTTCAGAGCAATGTGGGACGCTGACATAGGAAGTAGATTTGGATTTTATCAAGCCACAATCATTCGTCTAAAACCTTTTCCTGATCTAATGAGATGCAGGCAGACAGTCTGCCAGTTCAAGCAGCACAGAGATAGAGCTTGAATGCAAAATTTGCAATGCTTCCTGTTTCGTGAAGCGTTTGTCCTCCTTTTGGCAGCTCGTTTGATGAGATCATTTGACTTCATATGTCATGATGGTTTAAATGGGCTAGATCTATGACCTAAAGCTTGCCTGTGAGAGAGCATAATTTGATCTTGTAGAGCAGGTGTACAATTTGTAAGGTAACATTTGTGATAACAGTTCTGGCTTTTGTAGTTTATTTATTTACTTACATAAATGTGCATTTTTATGTATAGTGTATATGTATATATAATTATAATGTATGTATGTATATATAAAGCTCATGCTTCTCACTTTTAGTCTTCTGTTCCTTCCACATATTATATTATATCTGTGCATGTTACACAATGAAAACGTATTCTGAAAGGGTAGAAAGAAACCTCTCAGTGTTGAGCTTGTGTCGTGTTCTCATACTTGGAGTTTGAAAGGAATTTTTCCCACAACAAAAGGGAAGTTTGTGGTTCTCTTGATAGTGTGAACATTGGCTTGCTTTCATAGGCTCATCAGGGTACATTGCCACTAATAGGTTTACTGGCGTTTCAAGTACCCTTGTATATGCTAGACTTCTGCTGTATGTCTGTAGCACACACTTTGAATGCTTCAGTAGCTGAAATATTTTAAGTAACATTTGTAAGTCTGTGCAGTTTAGGAGTTTTTTTATCCCTTGTCCTGTGGTATAAAGAAGGCCAAACCAAATGGAGTAGCAGAAGACCATTTCATAAACGCTACAAAAGGACGATACTGGTAAACTGTGAATGAAATAAAAATTAAATGAAAACAGGATATTTGAACTTCAAAAGTTCTACTTTTGTAGCTTGCTTATTGAGGCAGCAAGTAGAGCAGGTATTTATTTCAGTGATAAAATTTAACGACTTTCTTAAAAGTTCAATATAGCTTTCAGATATCATGGTGCATTCTTCTGTGTTCTGATAGGGTCTGAAAAAGCAAGATTCTTATGGTACAAAAGCATTGGCTATTGCTATGCCTGTGCATAGGGGAGAAAGAATAGTGTAGTTGCTTCAACACTTATCTGATGGCTACTACTATTAAAACATTTCCATTTGTCCAGCAAATTGTAATTTTCCTCTCTTATGCTTTCCTTGGTCTATTTAATAGGTAGAATAGGCTATCAACAGATAGGCTGTTGAGAGAAAGTGATTCAGCTTTCTAACATCACCTAGGAATTAGTTAAGGTTTCCATTAAAGTTCATGTAAAGTAGTTGTTCAGCTACATGTAGATACCTAATTAGCACTATCCTAAATGTAATATATTAGGGATAATAGAATATATGGGTATACTTTTCAGTATACCCTGAAAATGACCCTTTTCCTTTAGTATCTTGTTTGTTTCAGAGCACCTTTTGCACGTGTGCATTTCCAATTACAATAATTCATACATTTTGTACACAGTTTTAATCACTTGAAAGGCTGAATTAGTCTTTTAATTATTAATAAGGTGACATCCATTGATTTTCTCCAGTTGTTCAAACATGAGTCTGGCCTAATCTTGCCTCAGGCTTGAGGGGCACTGAGATGAACAGCAAATCCTTGAGCTAAACATTCATTTCATGGGATTTAAAGTGTGTGTGTGCGCGGGGGAGGCATCTCTCTTTTTTTCTGCTATGACCTTTTCTTTTAGCTTTTTCCATTTTCTCATATGCAAACATATATTTGAAATCTATAATTTTGCAATGGCAAAAATAAGTGAAAACAGAGTAGTTTGAAAAAATTATTCACAAGGTTATTTCTTACTTAAGTCTGCCTAATTTGTGTGACTGAGCAACTGATGAAAGTAGACCTGTGATGCAGAAGGCTTTACTACTGAGGCTAAGAAGTCTTATAGCTAATAAGTGAACCTGTGGGTATTCTAGCACATAAAAATGCATACGATAATGCAGGATTTCTGTGCCGTGTTAATGCAGGTGTGTATGTGTGGTTTATCCTATGATTAGTGTCAGATTTTCCCTTTCTGTGTGAAGGACTCTCTTCACTGAAGCCTCTGGCTCAACTGCAGATCAGTGGTTTGATGCAATTTTGTTACAGTTTATTTCTTCAATTGATCTGATCCTCCTTGTTCTTTACATATGACCCTAAATACTAAAACCTGGCATCCATCCTACAGGAGTAAAATAATATGTTTTTCTTCTTTATATTTTATCAGTTTAGTTTTGCTTCAACTCATACTCGCTCATGTTTTATTACCATAAGAAGTCTGTTCTATGAGATGTGAATCCAGCCTAAAGTAGCTTTAAAAGAAGGGGGACATAAGCAGCCACACAGAATGTGTTTTAAACCGCCTATGATTTATTACTTTAAAAATATGTAATTTGAGGCAGTCCTAGATGCTTTTTGTGGCAATCAGTACCAAACTTCTGAGCTTTACCCCCTTGTTTTCAGAAATTTTAGCCTCTGAATAGATTCTTTTCAAGTGCTGGAGTCCCTCATCCAAGGGACTTAATTCCCAAAATGATATAAGCGTATCAGAAAGCATCCATGAATATAAAAAGTTCAAAGTGGCAAGTATCAGTACCTCAGTTGTGCATGGGAAGACGGTATCCATCTTCTCTGAAGAGAAATAGTGTTTTTCACTGCTGCCACTAAAGGGAAGCCTCCTTTGGGACCTTGTTAGATGCTTTCATGTGAGGACCATTTGACCCACTTCTGACTAGTGAGCAGGCTTAGAAGGCAGTAGTTGTTGGGGGTATGCCTTTGGCTGATCTCCTCCCCCTCTTTGCAATGAGAGAAAACCCTCAGTGGAATATATTAGGGATAATAACGGGGTAAAAATGTCAGCTTAAAGAAGAGTGATGGATGGAGGTCCTAGCCAATAATAATAATAAACAAAAATCTTCAAAAGGTGTCTCTATTTACCACAAGGACAGCATCAGGATAATATCTGATGTCCTTTTTAAAACAAACGAAAAGACAAAGAATACTTGTAGATCTAATTTTTTGGCTTAATAACAAATAGTATTCGTTACTGAGTATCACTTAATCTGGGATTTTAAATTAAACCCAAATTTTCCTTTAAAGTGATTAAATAAATTTAATGAAATGGAAACATTAATTTTTTAGAAGCAAAATGATTATTTGTTGGCTGCCTTGTTACCAAGAAAAAAAGGAGGAGAAGTGCTTACGAACAGTTTAAGCTATCCGAGAACAAGGTGCTGTAAAAAGCAGTTTTATGGTAGGGAAATCATCAGCAAAACTATTCAGAATACATACCTGTAACAGTTCATTTGTATCTGATATCTAAGGAAAAAGAAAAAAACACACAAACAACTTTCATCCATAATGCCATTTCTTAGCCAAAAAAAACCCCTGTCATTTTTCCATCTTGATGGCTGAATACCTTTACCAAATACAGTAATTTTGATGTTTTTCAATGGGATACCTCCATTGTAAGGGAGTCAGTTTGAAATAGGTAATATCTCTTTTCTTTTAAGATATTGAAAATCTCCAAAACTTTTCTAAGTTTTTTGCCTGCTACAACAGGCCTTCATGCAGGTACCAATGAGGGGCACTGATTATGACATTATTGTATTCATGTCCGTGAGAAGCCTGGTTTGGATGTATGATTTCCTCCCCAGTCACTTCTAAATATGCAAGACTGGATGTACAGCAGTGCACCTGGAAGAGATCAGAAATAAGTAATTTTGAAAAAATTATTATGTTAAGCTATATGTCACTACATGAAGTATGAAATATTCTCCTTTCCTGCCACTGGGGTTCTTCATAAATACTCTGCCTGACTCTGTACATAACAAAGTAATAACTGTATCAAGAGAGAAGCCAGAGAAACCAATTAAATTGTTGTGGCAAGCAGACAACAAACAAGAGAAAGAACTCTATAAAAGCAGAAAATTTCTGCTATTGCATTGTACTTTGAAGTCCACTTAAACATTGGATCTTTAGATCATTTTTCAAGGTTTTAGTTGTATCATTGAAAGGAATCTGGAAACCAGCAGATGAATGTCTGTAAGAAAAATTCTTCCCCATCATCTTTTGAATGCCTGTCAGTACCTTTCAAATAAGGGTATGACTGAAAAACCAACCCAAAGGGATAAAACCAGAATCCAGAGGCAGTGTTAGGCCTGAGGAATCCAACAGGATGTAAGATGAAGACATCTGTAGCTGAATAAAGACGCCGCCTTTAGGAGATTATCCTGAAAATGATTGCAGCTGCCACCAGAGAGCAGAAGTGCCAGATGCTGCCATAGCCCCCGGGGAACCAGCTGTGTGTGATGAGTTGTCGGAGACAGGAGGGTTGGAGGAACAAGCATCCTTCTCCAGATCTTACAATGAGAAATAAGCCTGTGGCAGCCCTACCCTTAGCCTTTGTCACCAGTAAGGGAAAATTTGCTATAGGCCTCTTGCCATCAATTATCTTTTCTTTGGTATTTGAGATGTGACTTGTGGGAAATAACTATGATGGTACTTGTATGGATGGTGAAAGCTCTTTGCAGAGATTTTGAATGGAAAATGTGTGTTGCTCTGTAATGTGTTACAATCTTAATTTGTTAATTGAGTATTTCATACCTTTGAAAGCGAAGTAGCAGCATTTTTATAATGGAGGTGGTGTATCATGGCAGGAAAATTGAATATTTTTTCCATTAATTAAGTACAGTACTGTTCAGTTTATATACAGGAAGTTCAGCGTATAAATTCTTCAGTTTACATACATTGACTTCTTGCTGAACTCAAATAACCTCGGTGTTCAAAAATACTTTAATAATAGTTCTTAACTCTGCGTATATATTGCAGTAACTCCAAATCATTGTTTGCCATAAAAATGGTGGTAGTAAAAGCCTAAGCATCTTATTTTTAACTCAGTTATTTGATTAATATAAGGAACCTTTCACACAAAGTGACAGAACATATTCTGTTCCTATATATAAGTTTGTTTTTCCTCTCTGTGAGTTTGTAGATAACTCCATGTATTTTCTCATTGTTATGTAGCTATATTCCCATGTAAATGGCTTCTAAAATGATTCAATCTTCCTTAAACATTTTTAACACCACAGTACTGTTTTTCAGCTATACATAACTGGGGAGCTTAGAACCAATAACTCTGAATTTTGTGCTTTCACATTTATACCAGCAATTCTTTAATTACAGCGCAACTGGAAGGATTTTTTGTGATAATGTCGTTCAGAAATTCCAAAGGATACCCAAATAATTCAGATTCGTCTGTGGCCTGATTTTTAACGTACTTTTTATTAAAGGAGAGCTTTGTAAATACATTAAAAGTTATGTTAGTTCTTAATTTTGTGTTGTTGTCCATTGTCTGCCCTCTTTATTTTTATTGGTATCAAACCTTGATTCTGATGTTACTAATTCCCTCTCTATTACTGTCTTCACCTCAATTATTTTACCTCACAGGCACTTAATTATGTTATAAGTAACTCTTTGCTCACTTGTTAAAACCACTCAGCATGTTGAGCTCCTGATTTTAATATCTCTCTCAGAGTTCACCACATGTCATACGTCTTACAGGCAGAGTTTATAGAAGATAACCCATATGTCAGATAATAACATCACCATCCTATACTGTTGACCTCACCCTTTGACCCCACGATGGATAGATTGCTGTCTTCCACAGTCACAGTTGCTAAAGTGTTCTGTCCACCGCCAATTAGGATGGATGTCCTGAATTTTCCAACATATACAAAATACTTTAGCCTATCAGCAGTTGGCTATTGTGCCATTTGTCTTCATCTTGCCAACTTCATTTATGTTGTGAGGCAACCAAGGAAAATGGAAGTACTTTTCTGGTGAAAGTCATGTTGTAATGCTGTGGGAGCTAAAGCATGAAGGTTTTCTTCTCTGTACTATGACTGATACTTAGTTCAACATAATGATGGCAGACCATTAGGCTTCAAAGTGGTGAGAAGGGGACACAAGTTTGTGCGTCAATCATTTTCACTTAAATGCAGTGTTATTTGCATAGAGTTTGAAAAAGACTCCATGTTTTTAATGTGTTACACTTTTTTTCATAGCATCAATGCTATTCTCGTAGATTGTATTCTGTTCAATGATACATGGATCATATTCTGTTCAGCAATACATAAAGTTGAATTCAGTAATTTCTGGGTTGCTATACATAGCAATTGATAGCTAAAAAGAGAGTATTTGTGTATACTTTCTACAAGTTAATTTTATTAGACATTTTGGAAGAAGAAATATCTTGTTTAATTCCTCAGACAGAAGAGTTGTCTAGTTCCCAAATGAAAATAGCCATGGAAACATTCTATAAATGATGCTGGCCTTGAATTATTTTATAATTATCCTGGCAACCATCCCAGAAGCAAATGAAATGATAATGCAGTTCCCCTGTAGGTGCAGTAGGTCCTCACCAGTTTTTAACAGTTTTTCTCTATAGCCTTGTTCATGATCTGAAGATTTTGAATGAACTTTAAGGACAATTTTGAAAACACTCTACTGCAGCATAGAGTATTTGAGCTGACAGGAATTTGAATTTGCTTTGATTAGACTCTGTCACTGAAGAAAAAATAAAGTTTCTTTGCTAAGAGCAGATGAAGACAGCATTTTAAGCTACAGCAAGCGTAAGTTTCCTGCTGCCATTATCAAACAACATCTGTTCTCTCTTTTCTGGGCTTCAAATTTGTTCCATTCACATTTGTTTCTTAGCTAATTACTGGCAAAGTCTGTCAATACCCTCTTGAGGCAATTCTGGACTCTGGAGTTACATTTCTATGTAGCGTGAAGTCTTTGACTTGCCACCTACTACAGCTTTACAGGACTGTCTATATCAGAGCTGCCAAAAAGGAATGTAGACTTGTTATCTATAAGTTTAATGTGTGTTGTTAATCTAAACTCTTCTCAGCCTTAACTGTCTCTGTTAAGTCTTGGTATGTCTGTTGGGATGCTGTATCAGGAGGCCCTGTGAGAGGCTGGGCAGTTATTTCACAGCTGAATCTGCCCATTCTCTCATATGTGAGTCAGCAATATTTCACGATTATTTGCATCAGAAGCTCATAGCTCTCATAAATTCTTGGACGTCTGACCTATATTGATCTTTAGAAAGAGATCATTGACCAAAAATAAAAATATTGTCTCTGCGGAGAGATGTGCAAGTAAAATCTTGCCACAGATGCAAAACCCAGCTAATCCCTGTGCAGATAAACACTTCAACATAAATGTTATCTTTTTGATATCTCTCCCCAGCCCCCCTCCAGGGTTCCCAAGTAATGATTTAGATCAGTTTCTGGGGACAACACTAAGTGGTATGGAATCAATGGTAGGAAGTAAGGGCAGAAGAAAAAAAAACCTCTGTTGGTTTGCTCCCCATCTCATTACCTGTGAAGGATTGTTCCCTATTGTATATTTTCTAGTGATTTGTCCGTTCTGCTCTTAAAAGTTGCAGGGCCTGGGTTTCTACTATGTCCCTTGAGAGACTGGTCTAATGTATCTTCCTGTCAGGGATTTTGATCGATCTTCTTTCTTCTTAAGAATCTTTTTTCTTTCTTTTTGTTTCTCTGTTATTCTTAGCTATGGTACAATAGTGTAATTACTATTCAAATTATTTTATAATGAGCTTTTCACTTATAGTATATATTTAGAGTTCTATTTGTATTTGCAACTTCTAAATCAGGATTTTAAAAATATTTTTGAACTCTTTTACAGCCTCCAAATAATTTTTACCTTATTTTTCAACTTTATCAGTATGGGTTTTTTCCTAAAAAATCATTCAGAAAATAAGGTAGGTGTCTTAGTGGTACACCAGCACAGCAGTGTGGAGAGAATTTATAGGCATACGGCTTTTCCATTTGACACATCTTAGTGTAACAAAAACTATGTTAGACTTTCTGTAGACATTTCTTCAAAGGTGTATCTAACTTTTTGTTTATTAATGTGGTTGGTGTTTTTTCATCCCTTTACATCTACTTATTTTAGAATATTTCCCCTTTAATATGTTGTTCACTATTAAACTGATTCTTTTTTCCCTTGAATTCTAGGAATCATTCATTGTTTTTACTATTTCTTCTTACCTAAGTGGCCAAGCAAACTTTTCAAAGAGTTTGTGATTTCTGTGGCTTCCCTTTAAATTTATTCTTAAAGAAATCAGGAAAAATAATTTAGGTTTTTATTGGGAAGACATTTAAAATTATTTGTGTAATAATGCAGCTACTAGAAAGAGTGTTTTACAAGGTATTTATAGAAATTGAAGTAACCACAAAATGGTTTTATTAATTCTCAATCCAGTCACCCAATTGAAGTGATTGGTAGGCAAGCCATCTTGCTTAGCAATGTAAAATAAATCCTATTTACTCTTTCCTGGTCTTCAGAAAGTCACACTGTGGGTTTAGCTGTTATTTAAGTTTTGCGTTCTATTTAGATGTTCTCTTGCTTCATCCATTCAAATATGTATGGTGCTAGTGTTACCTTGTCAGTAATATTATGGGATTTCTTCTCCAGAAACCAATTTGAGGTCATAGATTTCCATTTTGCTTATCCAATATACATAACAGTGAAATTTGAATATTGGTTGCATATTGTGTGTTACAAATTCTGTACAATTTTGAAAAAGCCATTACTGCGTACACATTAAAATTGTTGATAATTTCAGCACTGTGGATTTGCATCAGTTAACAACCGGGAAAATACAATTTCAATAAACATAAAGTTATTTGTGAAGTTAAGACATACTTAAATATTACCTTTCCTATCCATAAAAGTAGAAATCCAAGATCTGCCTTTCCTAAACCTAATTTCATGTAAAGAAGGAAGAACTACCCAAAATAATTGAGTCTGGTTATGTTATATTATCTTATATTTAGCATTTTCCCATCATCTATATATTTCCTTGGACCTACTTACTTTTCTGCTCTAACTATTGTGGTAGGAGGGAAGAGCCCTGTGCATGTGCCTGTGGCCAGTGAGGTGATGAAAAGTCTGTGCTTGGATGTCTAGGACCACTCACTGACATAAACGAAATGTTTTTTCAGTAGAGCATCATGAAAACTTAATCTAAGGGAGAAACTCCTACAGGAGTAATTTCTGATTTGAACTGAGATACAAATTCTGCTTTCCTTGCAAACCATGGTACTGGCAAAGTAAGAAAATTTGCAAAGATTGAACACCAAGTAACAATGTGTATAACATCTGTCCCGTCTTGCCAATGGTATTTTCATACAGATCCTCCAGAAGATGTTACACATTTTAGGAAAAAGCTCCAATACAGCATCTTGAGGACCTTTGTCTTCTTGCTATTTCAACTTCCTTTGTTTTTATTTTCTCCTAATTTTCTAACTAGCAAAGTGACATCATTTAAAGTGGGACCAGAATACTGAAAGCTTAAAGGCACAGTAAAGGTTCCTTGTAGAGTTTTGCCATTGACTCCAGTAGAAGTAAAGGAGACCATAAAACCTTAATTTGAATTCACTAGAGGCTTGTAAAAACCTCTCAGATTCAATTTGCTAGTGCAACTTCATATTTTGGCTCTGACCATTTCTTTATGTGTATGCTGGTAAAAGTCAGGTGTTATATTTTTGGGGTCTGTTAATGTACACATCTGTGTCCCTAACTGTACAGTGTAGACCATCTAATTCATTGTGCTAAAGGCATTCCTAGTTTCATACTTAAAGGTGAATTTCTAGCCTTTGGTTAATGAAAATTGCTTTTTTCCTTTGTGAATTTCCTTATTTTGTTTTTTAACTCTGAGCTGATCCTTTCCAAATGTCATTGTGCTGTGTGAAGATCCTGGATTCATTAAAAATGTTCCATTGAGAACTGGTAGATATTTTACAAATGTTCCTCTTGTTTCCAGGTGACCACGAAACCTAGGCAGGCAGCTTATCAGTCTGCTTTTTAAAACAGTCAGGCAGACAGTGTTTAGTAAAACAGCATTTTAAATAGTTGTGGAGGGTTTTTCCTTCCCCTTTGTTACAGTATTTTAAGTTAAATAGCAAAGCTGCATGTTTGGGAAAAGAAGGAAAACTAATGATAAGAAAACCCTATGGTTTATCAGAAAATGTAATTGCATTTCTAAGAGATGATCTGTGACTTGGTATATGTATATGCTGAATTATTGAGTGTTTAATTTTCTTACAAATAGCACTTTTGCAAACAGTAGTTGACTCAAAAAATATACGTCTGTGCTTGTCTTAGAAAAGATTAGAACTGCAAAGACATTTGTGCCAAAGCGGTTACCTCAAATGTCTGGAATAACACAAACAATGAAAGGATTCAATTTAGGAAATACTAAATTTCTCCAAATCCACGTAGTGAGATCATTAGTTTGGCTTTCATCTGTACAAATGACTCTCCAGTGACATATGGGCATCATTGTGGGGCACTGGGTCATGATTACTGCCAAAGCAAAATATTCAGCAACTAAAAGACTGCCTTCCATAGCTGTGGTGCCCTGAGGGTGCTTTGAGAGATTTCACATTGAAGTATTTTCTTAGCCCCTCCCTGCTGAGTGTGTGAGAGCTGATGAGATCACAGCTTGATATCAGATAACTGCAGGCCAAATATTCTCTATGAAGATAAATAACCCGACTATATAGGTCGCTGGAAGAAAGCCCAACTTCTCTAAATCCAGTGAAGCCAAGGTTTCACCTTATAGGTATGTAAATAATCAATTAGCTGTCAAAATCTATTTACAAAAATGGTTGTTTTATATGAAAACATGCTTACATTTCCCTATCTGCTGATGAAAGTTTGCTTTAACATTTTAGAACAAGTTTTTGATGTGTTCAAAGCATGCAGGATTATAATTAATTTTAATAACTAGTTTAGCAATATTCAATATTCAAAGAACAGATAATCATAAAGGCCTGATTAGGCTATGCATAAATATATATAATAAAACTACAGCCCTTCTGCACTGTTTTACAAAATAGAATACCTATACTTAGATAAACAATGCTTTACGTATTTTAAGACAACAATGAACAAACCAAATCACATAAGAAAAATGAAGTATTTTATAGAGATATGTATGGAACTTTAAACATAAAGATTGAAAACAACTTGAGATTATCATTTCATTTTCAATTAAAAAGTAGGACTTTTTTTCTGTTCAGTGTATCTTGCAATATTTTTTTAATTTAAGACAGACTTCTTTATGATTTGATTATAAAATCTTTTACAGCAGGACACCTTGTGTGAGTAGATTCAACTTTTTTTTTTTCCTTGCAGTGCTGTCTATAAGCAGCAAACACAAATATGCACAGTGTCCTGAATATCCCTCACAGCAATTATGGCATAAATATATTTTTCAAACTAACAAGTAAAAGCAACCATTTGCAGCCTTTATCTCAATAGTAGCTTTCTGTAAAGCAAAAGGGTTTGTCAAACAGCCTTTGAAAAACTTTGATTATGTCTTCAATTTTTTATTTAAATGTTTTCCAAAACCTTATCAGGCAAGTAAGCACTTACAAATTTTTGCTCAGAGCGTAAGATGACACCACAAGTAAAGTGAAGCAGTGATCTGAAATAGGCACCAGTCACCAGTGAAATTACGCTGTCCTACCCTGAATGGCAATTTTCATCTGTGTGAACAAAGTGAGATCCAAGGGAAAGTTCTCAGTTCTTCAGCCTCCAATGACTAGCAAGTGGTTGGAGCCTTTTCAGACAGGCAGTGTGTGTTTCCTTGCTGTTGTAAGCCTTAAATGAAGCAGCAAATAGAAAAGTACATTAAGGAATTAGAAAAACTTTCTGGGATGTCTCTTAAGAAGGCAGGGCAACCCTGAATGTTAGTTAAGGATGTAAATTTTGTAATATACTTTGTAGAAAAAAGGCCATGACACAAGAAGTTCCACAGAAACTTCGTTTTTTATTATATGCTTTTACATCCTTAAAGTAAAACTATTACACTAACTACTTTATTTCATAAATTTAATTGACACTTGCAGTACAGATAAAATCTCGGGTCTTGAACTTTAAAGCTGAGTTAAGACCTCGGTGAATGCATTTGATTTAAGATTACAGGGTTTTGACATAAATATTTCCTAATCCTTTATACTGCACTATAATTTGTTGCCAAGTTTTCTTTTGATCAGTTTATGTGTTACATTAAATCAAGGTTACCTTCCTAAGGAAGTATATTCCTAATTTTTCAAATGTGTTTCAGGTCAGAGGAGCTTTGAAAGCTCATATTTTATTTTATTTTTATTAATAAAGCGTGGAACAACTGAAAAGGCATATTTTCAATTGGTTTCTCTGCCAGCGGAGTAGTAGCACATTGCAGAGAGCTTTTTTCTTTGGCTTGACTGTTATGTTTTACACAGATTTTGTATTCAGTTTATACTTGGATTTGTAAAAATCTGACCATCCAGTAATCTTCAAGGCCTGACAAGAGCAGATGAGAACTGGTAAAACAGAAAAAGAAAGCAGAGTCTGAATAATGAAGAGTGTGTGGGATGAGAAACAAGACAACCTTATGATCTATTTTTAAAATATATATTATATTCTGTCTGCTTTATTGCTGCTCCCCGTCTGCTCCCGATTTGCTTGTGGTCTGAGCAGGGATGCATGCGGGAAGGGATTACCTCTCACAATGGAGGGGCACAATGGTGTCTACTAGAACAGAGTGAAGATCCTTTTTTTTTATTATTTTTCTCCCTCCATTCATGTTACCAAAGGCTGGAGGTTTTTTCCTTTTTCCTTCTGATTGATGTGATCATACCCAAAGTTAAATGTTGATCTTTTGACAATTGGCTAATAAAGGATGTGCTTCTAAAACTGTTAGACTGCATGTGTGGAGCACACGTGAAAATTATATAGTATCTAGTTAGCATTGCTAATCAATATGTAATGCATATCCTTCAGCTAATCTTTTTGAGCAATTAAAGCAAATTCAAAAGAGAGATTATCGTGTGTAAACAATGACGGCTTAGATATCTTGCCTACTGGCCTAAGGTCTCGCCACAGATCCTGCAGAGTTTACCTTCTGTATCAGTAGTTAATTAAGGTGAAACATGAGCTAATTAGGGCTAATCCCAGTACTATCCTGCTGGCCTATTGCCTCTCAGGCCATGCCCGATACTGAAGCATTTTCACAGCTTGTGAAATGGTGCCATTTTCAGGGCAGATTTTAAAAATTGATGCCCCTGTTTATTACAGACAGTGCTCCTAATCCTTTAAGGAAGCTACAGTGAATACAGTACAAGTGCAAAGAGGGAAAGGATAGCTTAATTTATTTTTCTATGGGTTTGAAATCTACACTGTTGATACAACTTTAAGCTAGGACATTCCTTGTAGTTGACAGGGGATTAGGGGGATTAAATTTGTACTCTACACTTGTTTCCAACTGCTTGTGTGAAGCTGCCTTGTTTTTTTTTTAATGCTTTACATTTGTCGACACAGGAGAGGGATGCACACTCTTAGAAGATGAGTTCATGAACAAACGTTCCAATGTAATATAATTTCAAAGATGTATGGTGGCACCTGGAAGAGCTGCTTCAGAACAACATAGGATTGTTTTACCTCAGGAGCAGTTTGGCCTTCATGAAGCAGTACAGAGGCTCTACTGAGCTATGTCTGATCTCTGTTCTCAGGATATATATTCTATTTGCATGAGGAATATTTCAGATACTAGAGATGATTTTATTATTGAAAGGATGTTTTAACTGCTCATTAGACATGTTTAACTACACAGAAAATCTCACCCTTTTAATAGAAAATACAGCAGATGTATTTTAAATCAATAATAAAGTAAGTATTCATTCCAGAAGGCTTTTTATTAGGCTTTTAAATTTTCAGCTTAGCTGTGTGATCTTGAATCATGTGTCAGACAAAATTACTTAGGTTTCTAATTAGCTGCAAGTTATTATGAATACACTGTCAACCAATGACCTTCGTTACTTTTGTACTTCCCAAGTGCAGTAACATGATCCAGGGTTTGTGAGTTGTATCTTTCTTATATAAGGGAAATCTTAGGTCCCTTCACTCCTATATTGAAGTCATCTTCACTAGGCTTGGTTCCATGAACTCCCAAAGAAAAGAAATATTAAAAAGAGAATGGGAAGAGGTAGCATTCAAAATTTATGAAAGGGTATTTTTGCTCTCAATTGATGTGTATTTGTCTAATACTAAAACTGACACAGATGTTGATGGTTACACTTTGGTCATTCATCTCTGCTTTTCCAAGAGCAGTATTTTGCTCAACTCTACTATTCAGTTTCAAGTGTCTGATAGTGCCTTTAATCAGTTGAAGGGCAACCCCTCTTTGACTCTATATTAACAACTTCTTTGGTTTATTCTTTAATACTGCCTTCCTCAGTTTTCAGAAGCCAGGGAAAATGAGATTGTCAGTTTTCCGTTTGTTATCACTTCCCTGTCTAGTGAGGTTTTTTAAGTGCTGGAGAGTAGATGGATAAATTCCTTCAATTCCTTGTCATCCATTTTGTTTTTCTAGTTGGAATCTTTATCTTTTGAGTGTTATAATCCTTATAGTTTAGAAGAATAGTTATTAAAGTCACAGGCCTAAGAATAAAAGGCTCTCTCATAGATTTATTGGTTTTTGGACATTTAATACAGTTTTTACTTGATTTCAGCTTCTAAAACTGGAGAAGGGTCTTTTCCTTCCGCATAAATGCAAAGAGGATTTGCAGCATGACATTTAAAAGTATATTGTATGAGGTTTGCTATTGATCCCTCTAGTGGGGATGAGTACTCAGAGGGAATAAATGGGCTGCTTTTATGAGGCTCCCTGTCATCATGGATTTAGCTATTTCATTTGCAGATTCCTGTAAATGTTTGCCTGATTTATGGCCAGTAATTTTCATTGGAGGAGGAATCGACGTATCGTCAGCAAATGACTGTGCATCGTTAATACTTTCAAGTGGTGTCTGAAAATATTCATGCACTTGCATTGTTCCAGACTGCTTCCCACTTTACAACTTTGAATGTTTTAGTGTTTTGTTAATATTATGTACATGAAGCTTGGGAGATGTTTCATTAGTAGGGTGTGGGAAAGTGTTAGAAGAATAAATCATAATTCAGATTCATTGTGTCAAGTGAAGTTTAAACAAAAAAAAAAGGAAGAGACTCAGTTTCAGTATTTAACAGTTTCACTTGGTAGCCTGAAATTAAATTTGTACTATTTCACTGACACAGGCAGCTGCTGGAGCTGTTTTTCTCGTTAAATATGTAACAGCAGCCCAAGCCGTGAAGACTTGGTAAAATTTTTCTAGATTTAAGCATTTTCAACTTGTGTTCTTGGTCACCTTCAAAACCAATTGATTATATTCTAATTTTTTAAATTGTTCTTACAACATTAAATTCTTCGGATCCTTTTATTATTGGCAGTTAATCAGCTGGAGGAACCCATAATTGAAATTAGTGTTTTGGTGCAGGAATTAGCGAGACGATGGTAGTTGAGTTTTTATAACATTCCATGAAAAAAAAATGACAGAGTTTTAAATCTGATACTAATAAAATGTGAATCCTAAAAGCGTATTTTTTTTTTTACTCTGAGTCCTCTGTACATGTGATGTTTAAGTGTGAAAATACTCGCTTTGAGTTTTTGCACTTACAGTGAGATTTGTTGTTCAAAGAGACATTCATGTTAGCATGATGTCAGTATTATTTTTTTTTTAAATCTAATGGGGTTATCTGTTATTTTTACTTGCTGGTAATGCCACAGTAGTTGGTGATTTTGTTATTTAGTTATTGTGTATGTTCCATGCTAGTAAGCTGGTGGTCCCGCTAGTAATACAGTCACTAGCTACACAAAGAACAGTGTACCTTATTTTTTTGGTATAGCCTAGGCCATGTCTGCTTGGTGTAGCTATTCAATCCCAAAAGATCTGAACTCCAGGGCAAATGTACATTACAATGTATGTTTAAAGGTGCCAACTACATAGCTTGCTAGCATAGAGCTCTAACAGTGTTTCCCATTTTGTGTAATCTCTAGAGTCCTGAAACCATTACAGAACTGTGGACTACTTAATTTTAAACGTTGAGTTATTGAGTACAAAAAGGCTTTATGGAAGGCTGTGTGTAAGTGTGAATGGATAGTACTGTAACATAACTAATAACAAAAAAAGGCAAGAGCAAATGTTAGAGAAGGATACATCAGGTGAATCACAGCTTTTTCTTAAGTAAAGTTGCTCCCAAGCTTGACTGCTCTTTTAGTGATTAAAATTATTTTTAATATCAAAAGCACGATAAGGAGAAAGCAGGTTACCCAAGTAGTCTTTCAGTTCCAGGTTTTGTGCTTGTATCCAATTCAGCATCAAGGCAGTTACAAAATGAAGACTTTGACAAGCAGGATCTGTCTTGTTACTGGAACACAAGTATGCACAAACTTTTTCTGAAGACACTAATGTAGACACCACTTTTGTATGAATAAGGAAGAGAGATGGCCAAGGAGGTGCCATAGTATGGATAAGAAGAGATAGGGAGGTAGGCTCTCCTTTCTAGAATTCATCATCCAAGTCAGAGCATCCTTGGGCTTCTTGGAGGGGTCATGTTATCTGAATAATGTGTAGGCATTAATATCATTACTGTGGATGGGTTTTTGTGAGCAGATAGCATGCTTTTTTTTCCAGCTAAACCGACTTTTCTTTCTGCTTTTTATGGCCACTTTAGATTACTCTTTATTTAGTCTCAGAAATAACACTTTCACACGGGTAAATAAAATTATGTCTGGCAGATAAGTGGTAGTTAAGAGGCTTTTTTATTATTGTGAATTTTATACTGTTAGTTCTTCTGTTTGAGTATTCCTCTTGTATAGCCAGTGCTCCTGTGGAGATATCACTTAATTAGTCAGAAATTTGCTGTGTGTTGCCTTTATTATTCCACGCCATGACTGCTCCACCTCTTTCTCACCACTGGCCTTCAGCAAAACAAACCCCCTAGAAAGATTAGCTGTGGGAAGCAAGGGAGAGGGTCATTCATTATTAGCAATTGTTACACAGAGAAAATGGGATCCGTTTCAAGCCAGCCAGCTGCCTTGTACATTAGGGACTCTATTTAACCTGTCTTTAAAAAAGTAAGCAAAAATGTTAAATTTTCAGAATAAAAGTAACAGATGGTTATCATGCAGATAAAATTATGACCAAAGTCTGTATATTTCTCTAAGGTATTCCTTCCATTCATATTATGTGCTGTGTGAGAATATATTCCTTTCCAAACAGTGACTCTCCGAACACTTTTCAATAAGTTATTCTTCTCTTTTTCTGTTTTGGTAATAGAAATCCTGAAGTTCTGGTAAATAAAGATTTTGAGTGCCTAGTCAGCAGGTGAGCTGGCAGAAGCAAGCTAACATCCACAGCTCCAAACTCAGAGTCTACCGCTTTCCTCTTGTAAAGTACGAAAATTTAAAAAATATTGATAATATTTTATCCTAGGTATTGGAGTATCTCAAAGGGCTTTGGTATTGTTAATGAAAAAATGCCTCATGGTGCTTCTGAAAAAAACACCTATGCCAGAATGTGAATCTGGGTAGGCTGTGAAATTGTTTTTCCAGATGCAGCCAGTTATAGTATTTCTTTCATGTTTATTAATATACTAAATGAAACGACAGTAATATCTGAAGCAGTTTATCTTCTTGTTTATTTTTCAATATCTTTTGCGATCTTGACTATCTGAAGATACATAGATACATCATTAATTTTTAGGGCCATAGATGTATCTGTGCTATGACAGGGCTTTTATTAATGCCCAATGAAAATATAAAAAAGGAGCGTAATTAAGCTATGCTGAGTTATTGATATCAGAATCTTATATTTATATTATCTCTAATTAAGGTTTTGACTTCACTGTCACTCATAATTTCTGCTAATATATGAAATAAATCATGTGCTATTGAACCTTAAAAATGGACGACCAAAAAAAGGTAGTTTTATTATATTTATTCTGTTTTTTAATCCTTTTGTGAAGAAGGGAATGTTAACTTGGTGCTTTAAAAAATAATTGGCATGACTGACTTTGAATATACTGGAATCACAGATTTGAGAGGAAAAATAAATCAATGCATGAATGTAGGGCTTTTTTAATTTTAGGTTTCTGAGAAAAGTTTAGATTTGAGCAAGCCTGATCCATTCAAAGAATTAGAAGTCTAAGTTGAGCTAGTAGAAATAGTAGACAGCAGAAGTTTGTGAACCACTCAAAAAACATAGCAGCATAGGCTGTTGGTTCCCTTCCCAGTACTCAGGAATATTCCTTGGCCCTGGTTAGTACAGTAGCACAGGCAGAAGCTGTCAGTGTCACTGTGCTGGAGAAGGATTACTTTGGGGTTTATGCAGCTGAAACGAGCCCAGAATGTTCTTGAACGCTGGAGCAAAGTTCAACTCTAACTTCAGTCCATTATCCCAAACAAAATGCAGTAGTGGTGAAATGATTAAGCTGTACTGCTGACATACATACATGGCGGTAATGCAGCCTGTTCAAATCCTGCTGATCCTGGGCAGTAACAGTCATCATGGACAAGCACTGAAACAGCTTAATATTTCTACCAATATGTCTCAACCATACTACGGAAAGCTTGCATTTTTGCTATACTTCTAATTAATGTCCTCTTTAGTAACTAAGTAGATAATCTTTTTGACGGCAGTTCATGATGATATTTTTTTAATAATAATTTTTGAGTATCTCTTTGGGGTTGCTTCTGGTCCTGAATAGCCTCTTCCAAACATCAGGAATTCCTTTTAGGGGAGAAGGCATTTTTGGAAGCATTGCATAGGGCTAAGCAAAGTTGTTGGAAACTTCATTTGAAGTCGAAGCCTGGGAATAATGTCAAGGCGATCTTTAACTGATGTGTTATCCCAGAACTAATGAGGTTCCTTTCTGGAGAAAGAACCTTGGGCTACTGTAAATCTTCAGTTCTGGATTCTGCTATTCTTCTCATTTTCTCTCTGTTCGTGCCCTTTTCAGTACCTCCTACAGGCTGATTAATGAAACCTCATTGCTGGCAGTAATGAAATATGTTGCATGTAGCATCCTCCTAGCAGGAGGAGATGTTGCTGGTTGATGGTTGGCTGTGCATGAGGGAAGGTAGCTACCCAAGACTGAAACTGTGGACAGTCCCTGCAGATAAAAGCTGGATGCTGAGTACTGGCGAGAAGAAGAATAGACAAAAAAGCACAGCAGATCTCTGCATTTGGCTTTCTGTTGACTCATTTCACTTGAATCGACTAGACAGCTTATATCCAATAAGTTTTCAGTTTTTACACATAAAAGTAAATCCTGTTCCCAAATACACCTATACTGCACCAAATTCATAATTGTAATGGGCAAAATAAATTATTTTACTTTCTCTAGTTAACAAATCCAAACAAATGAATTCCAGCTTTAATCTATTTGTTTAATTTTTATTAGTGTTTACTTTTGGTCAGACAGCAGAACTTTTCAGCACCTTTAACTTTTTTGGGTAGTTTTTAAAATAGTAATAAAATATAAGTTGCTTAAACTATTCTTTGTGCTTTTTGTGCATTATATTTCTTAAGACTGATTATTATGTATGATTTCACTGACTAGTCTCATAACGTTGAAAGATTCTTACAGACTTCTTTTGTAACAGAGACCAAAACATAAAGAAGGAAAATCTAACTTGGAAGGTTTAGGAAGGAAATATTTCTTGACTTTCTAATCTGAAAGGTTTAAAAAGGAAACATTTATTAGCTTTCTCTTTTTATATTGTTTTAAATGTCTTTTTAGACTTTGTTTAAACGAGCAGAGGCTTGAACATTTTCAGAGTTTGATAATATTAGAGGTCACTCCAGTGGGAATAAACGTAATAAAATGAGGACTGGTGAAGACAAAATTGCATGCATACATGTGCTCAGTTACTCCTTTCTTTTATTGAACAACAATTATCTGCTTGTTCCTATTGAGGACAGACGAGATGCAGAATCTGCCCTCAAATACTCTATAAGGCAAACTGGATTATTGTGCTGTGCCATGGCTGGCCAAAACCTTCTTGTGATTATTTATGCAGCTCTGTACCACAGCTGCACCCAACTGCTCTGGACTAAGTGGCGTTAAATACAGAGGAGGAAATACAAAGGACACACAAAGAGAGTCAGGAATATGGAAAGAGCGTGTCAGTTTCTCAGGTGGTCACAGCTCTGCACACTAGCCACCAACACTGTCGTGAGAGAGGTGGCTGAGTGAAGTTGCACTTGTCTCAGACTGTGTTTCTCCTGGAGCTTCTTGCTCTGTGCAGAGCTGCCCCATGGGTGTGGTGTGGTCCCTACCAAATGAACAGGTTGACAGATAAAGGTGGAGAAGAATGAGACCCATATCAGAGAAGAGCTGGCACTGATGTGGCTTTCTAAAATACATGGTGCATTTGACTGGATTAGAGTTAATACTGCTTCACAGGAGAACTGTGCTGTTGAAGCGCGTATATGTAATGCATAAAGTAACATGTAGTTCAGATTTTCTTTCTCTTTAGCTGGATGCTTTGGAGCTTATGTTATAGTTCTGGATGTTGACAAGTTAAGCTGAATGTTGATTAGGCACAGAGAGAAGAGGAGAAAAGATGAGATTACACAGGAAATAAACATTCTTACATTCACAGAGTCATACTTTTTGGATTGAGAATGAAATGAAAAAATTGTTCTACTGTGCTGCCTGCCTTTCTTTAAATCTAGGACTTCACACATACACATGGGTACACATTCCTACATACACTGTCAATTTCACAGAGAAGAATTGAAGCTGAAACACTTTCAAGGGCATCTATTTCAGTGTCTTCCAGGTTCTCTGGCAGCATGAAAAGTAGTACCCAAGTAGTAACTGACACCAAGAGTCTTTCACACATGTCGTATGTTTAAGGATCTTCTTTTGTGTCTATTATTTCCAAATCTAGATTGAAGTAAAAATCAAAATAAAATAATCTTCTGCAATTTGTGACAGAAAGTTATTAGAGGAAAAGGAAGGCAAATGTGTTCCAGAATATTGTGCAAAGAGATGTTTCTGGACACAGATAGAAAATAAAAAATTCAATTTCTCTCTTGAGGACCAGGTTCATTTTTCAAACACAGATTTTTTGAGTCTTCTCTCTCTTATTCTTTTTTTTTTTCCTTCCCACAACCAAAAGATTAGAGATAAAATCAACAGGGTTATTTCCACTGATGCATCAAACTTTCAAAGCATAACACTGAATGATAAAAAGCAGGTTGTCTGTATTTGATCTATTGTTGTGGTGCATGCACTGTCTGTAACCAAAAGAAGATGGAAGACTAATTGTGAGAAATGTGCCATTTTTTGCTAATGCTGTGAAAAATAAGAATTTGTAAAATCCATAGATTTTAATCAAACTGTAGAGGAGATTTTTTAACTAACACTTTTTAAGACATAGAAATAAAAGAGAAATAAAGAACTAAAGCAAAACTCGAATTTATAAGGTTCCAAGTGGAAGGTACTTGGAAGTATAGTTACACTTTTCAGATTTGTTTGTTAGAACAGCATTCTCAACTGAAATGTGCTTTCACTGGTTCTGCTGATCTTTTTCTTATTCTCCCTAAGTATCACCTTTCTTTTACGATCTCATCCCAGAGCTTGCACAGACAAGATTATTTGAAATTGCAGCATGCTTTTGTCCCCCACAAAATCTCACAGAAAAGAACAGTCCAAACCAAAATCCTGCAGCTACTTACAGAGTAATGGACCTCGGGCATCATTCCACCCCAAGGGGTTACGTCTCCAAGGGTCTTGATGAAAGATCATCGGGAGGTCTGAGCAAGAGCTGTTCTCAATAAAGAAGAACAGGTGGATTTGAACAAGTTGCTTTAGATTTTAAAATTGCCGTAGTTGTGATGGTGAGTAATGCCTTGACTCCTTGGGCTGATGACCTGCCTCTCAGGGCCAATGCAGGAGGGCTGTTTCTGATGTGGGAGCTGACTTCTGAGATGTGGGTCTCATTGCAGGCCCTGAGGCCCGTGCAGGGGTGGTGATTTGCAGTGCTGCTGTTCCCGAGGCTGTTGGCCCTCGCAATCTGTGTGGGCCTTTGCTATTCAGAGCTGTGTGCAGCACAGCAGGACCTGCAGCTATGCCGCTACTGACTGCTCACCTTCAGACAGCTGTTACTTCACACCCAGGCCTTAAGCTGGTTTCCCCCAAAGATAGTTAAGAGATGCTCAAGGAGAGGCTAGTTTCCCTCAAAGCTAGTATGACATATTCATGAAGTAAGATGTCATTCAATCTGAGTTTGTGTAGTTGAGTTTAGACAAAAATAGTGCACAACTTCTCTTCAGTTTGTAATGTTTTATTAAAAGAAAAAAGTCAAGTGGAGTTTCTGTTCTTCCTATGATTTTTTTTTTTCTCCAGGACTTTTATTCTCTTTTTTTCAGGTTGTCTTCAAACTCAAGTGGGCACTTCTTTTTAATAACATGAAGCTAATGTTTTCTTTCTTCCTCAGCTGTTATTAAAGAGTTATGCTTTTCAACGTGAGTGGAGAATCTGATGTAATTACATGACTCGCTGATTAGCATTTTACTATATTCCCTGTGCCTCTCATGCAGCCTTTGCTAGACTTGAGCAAACATTGTGGGTTTGGGGCCTGAATTAATGTGATGCTGAAAGACAAGTTCATGATGATGAGTGGTAGGAAAGAACAAAGACAATCCTTTTAAGATATCTTTTGGGTCAGCGGTGCACTCACACTAAACTAGAATATATGTATAAAATTGCTTGTAAATGTCAGTAGTGAGCGGTGAGGGGACACATTTCTTCTTCTGGGGACTGAACACGTGTTTAAGTGTATCTGTTCCTGTGGAGCTGCTGAGCCCGGCCTCGCTCCATGATGCATCTTGAGCCAGGCTCCTCAAACCAATAGTTTCCAGAGAGCAGGCCACAGACTTATGAGAAAGAACCTTAGAAACAAAAGTGTGGAGGAATAACATAAACATGGGTAAGGAAATTCGAGGTTTCAAGTGATGTTTAAAGAACTCTCCTGACTAAGCATTCAACCAGGACACAGGGAAGCAGTCAGCAGGACTGAGGAATAAATGGATAATAATGCCAATGCCAAACAGAAGTCTGTCTCATTGAACCCAAAGCAAGTTTTGCCTGAGTAAAAGTGCTGTGAGAGTTACCTCCATTAACTCACAACAGGTCTAAAGGGTTTGGTGACAATGCTTGTGTCCAAACACAATGCTTGAGAGCTGTTCTACACATGATGAGTGTAGCAAAGGGTTTGTGGTTCTCTGTTCTGTCAAAGAGGAACTTGATCTGAAAAAGTAATAGTCCAGAAAGGAAACATAGATTCTGTACTTTTCTGTTGTCCTTTTTTAAAACTACACAAATTTCAGCAGCTTTTTCATCCATGATCTAGTGATGCTGATAGATTTTAGGAGATTCGCTTTGTTATAGATGATTGGAGTGGTGGATCATCCTAATTTTATTTTTCCAAGTTAGGACCTAGTGTATTGCAATCAATATTTTGCACTGGATAGTGTCAAACACTTCTGATTGATAATTGCTAAGTGATGATGTTTTCAGAAACTTAAGAGGTTTTATACGGTCTTAAACATCTATGTAATCTTATCATAAAAATAATCGTTACTCAAAATTATTATCTTAATCTAAATTAAAGTAGAGGAAGGTTTTAACTGTATTCTTTGGTGACATTCAGGTTCGATGTTTTAAATTTCTTACGTGTTTCATTTTAATCACTGTTTCCTTTCATTATCAATACAAAGTGAAAACTTTATATATAACCATTGGGGGCATGATTTTAATGGAATCTATTGTCGCCTCCATTTCTTTAAAATAGCCACCTGCTCACAGTTGAACAGAGTTTGAAATCTCCAGTTTAACTAAAAAAGTCTGCATAATATTTTAGCAGCTTGTTAAAAGACCTGCAGACAGGTACTAATTACACCCCAATTTATGATACATCAGTTTAGCACTATTGATCTGTTAAAAAAAGTGGAAGTAAACTGAGCAAAAGCCAGTCTTGTTGCCGAAGGAATGATGTATTGATTCCAACTGACAGTGCTTTGTCTACAAATCAATGTAGATGTGCAGTATAGACCAGAAGAATGAGACAGGGTCACAAAAGGTCAGTAACAGAACAGGGTGTCCAGGATTATTTGAGACAATGAAATGAACATATCATAAAGTAGACTTGATTGGTATTTGTAAGGGAATCCACTAGTAACAGGTTTTATCATGTAAGATAGAAATAATATATTTTATTTTACAATTAGCTTGAGATGCTATCCATTTAAGAGGGGTAAGGAGGATTTGGTATCTATTTAGTAACTTCCTGAATGCAAGGAGTCTTACAAAACTGAAATAATAAACTGCTTACAGCTCTACGTGTTTTTAAAAAGTGGAAGCTACTCTTCTGAGAGATGTTATTCTTTGTCTAATATGATAGAACATTTTAAAATTCAAATACTCAGAAATGTTTAATCCCTTAAAAACTTCAGCCTCTTATTTTGATGGATATAATTGCAATGCATGGAGATTCTAGTTCTACTATATTTCAGCATTGCACTTTGAAAAAATAGGTGGGTATGTGCCACTTTAATTCAACAACAGCACTGAAGTGTACTTGTACCTTAGTTTGTTATACATTCACATATTTCTTGTGTCCTTGATGTCCTCTGAGATGGAGCTTTATATTTTAAATAAGGAGGAGCACTACTATAATACAATAAATCCCTTACAGCTTTTATGCCTCCTAAACCCCTCCTCATTCTCCTTTAGAAATTTAACTTTTACAATGAGTGGGATGTCTGCACCACACAAGTATTACAATTTAGGGCTTAATCCCCAAAATTAATGTTTAATCTGCACTGCTGCCTTGTTTTAAGAGCTGCTGAATAGGTGTCATTCAAAAAAAAAATTGCTTCCAGCGCTTTCTAATCCACATTTTTACATAAATGCTATGATTTCCTTAGGTTTTACCATATTTTGTAGCTAAGTGTCTAACACTGGGTGATGAAAGGTTGAGGGTACGTGTTCTTCTAACATAATCACAGAGAAACAATTCACCACAGTGCCACTTTAGCCTCCCCTTTAAGGAATCAGATTTAGCACCAGTTTAGACTTATAGATGCATAGTCACTGTATCTCTTCAAAGCATATATGCTGGTTTGGTTCAGAGTGGCTTTGCAGCACAGTATCTTCACCTTTTATCTCAATCCCCATTTTTTTGTCTTCTGGGACAAGATACTTTTTATGGAAGATTTAGGACAACTGCTTTTGAGAATAAAATTGGTTGTAATATGAATTATTCACAGCAGAATACCTTGGGGACTTCAGGTCTCTAATATGGTCAGATGTGATCTGTCAAGACAAAGTAAAGGGTATGTTTAAGTTTTAACAGAAGGTGTTTTCTAGGACAGAGCTAGATACTAGCAGTGACAATCTAGCTGAATTAAAAATTACTTAATGTAATGCACCTATGTATGGCAAAAATTCCTCTTCCTAGAATGTATCCTATCTCTGCCTTAAAGAAACAGATTCAGAAATAATAGATGATTTCTTCAAAGAACAAAGTTTGTTTTGGTTTGTTGTTTTCAGCCTAGTTGTAATTGGAAAATCAGTTCTCATACTTTCCAAATCCTGCAAGAGTTTTCAAAAAATGTGGTAAAACAGCTGAAATCACTTGCTGGTCAGTTTTGAAGTTCACTGCCTATTCTTTGTTTTACTGATGTACTTTATTTGCCTTTGGAAGAAACAGTGGATTTCAATTTTTTTGGTATGATTAATCCGTTGCCTTTTGTATGCATGATGTTCATCACAATTTGTCCAAGCATATAAGGTAGGCCAGAAATATCTATTCAGTCGTCTCTTTTATGAGCATTACCTTATTAACCATGTTGGAAATATCCCAAATAATGCATTCATTAGAGGTATACACTGTCTGAAATGATCATTTCAAAATCTGTCTCCCCAGGGGTCTGAATTTATACATACTGAGTTAAATGATTATTTAAACTATGGCACATTAAGTGTTCACTATTTCAGTTACTGGGAAGTGTTCATCAACATTAAGATTTTGATTTAAAACATCACAGTCAATTTCTGTGATTTCATTTGTAATTTCCTCTTTCATTTTGTTGCAGTCATGAATGATAATATTAACAAAATTCCATTTTGCAAGGTGCTGACCCTCCTAAAAATCACTGCCTTTCTTTGAAGTTAATGGTTTTACTCATTTCACAGGAAGACATAGTAACTTTCAGGCTTTAATCTGCTGAGACCAATAGCACAAAAATAGGAGTGCATGATTTTGATGTTATTTCTGATGGGAGGACTCATGAAATCTGATCTCCTCTGTATACAATAACAGATATTTTAATACTGCTATCTCTTCCTATGAGGTGAAAGCAGCTATTCTGGAGTTTTTGCCTTTAAGATTCACAGCAAATTTCCAAAACTGTAACAGAAAGAAAGGGGGGAGGGGCAGTGGGTGACTTCACTGCAAATGTGCACTGGAAGTGCTAACAGATATGTACTGGATGAGCGTGGCCTGGCATGAGTGATGTGATGCAGCTTTGAGCCTGATGCCCCACTGCTGTTTCTGTAGGTCTTAGACTTCTGTGTCAGTGAAGGTTTCTGAGAATTTTTGAGAACCCTAATGCAAAATACCAAATTTCCCTACATATATAAAGTGTGAAAGGCATAAAGGCAACTCTCACTCGTGCCAAGGAAACAGAACATCTTTCCAAGTAATTTCATGGTTTCTGCTGGGACGTTTTTCTTATTGATAAATATTAACATTACAGATACATTCAGCTAAGAATTACTAAGTGTGTCTTTTTGTACCTGAAGTTGGTGTCTTTTGCTTATTCAGTATCTTTCCATGGCAGTCCACTGCATTAGAAAAAAAACATGATTTTTTTGATCTTGGTTTCTTATGAAAATGAGGCTCGTATGATCAATGTTAGTCACTGAGTGTGTCTGTCTACTGACCTCTTTGCTCTCTGGTCCTCGTCATTTTAGTTAAATTTGACAAAGGTAGAAAGATTTTCATAGTATTAAGTTTATTTTTTGCGAGTAGATGCACAGATTCAGAAGATAAATTCTACTCTAAAGAGGGAGAAAAGATATACACTGTTCCATAAAGAGGGAGAGAAGGAGTCTAGTCTATGTATAGAAATCTGTAGAATTCGTTGTTGTTTTTAAAGGATGGAAAGTGTGGGAATAGTTAATCCCAAACAATGTTCTGCAGAAACTATGGAGAAAATGTTGAGCAAATTCCCAGGACCTCATATTATTCTGATTAAATTTATCAGTTAGTATGATACATGTTACTGAAAACAGACCATGGCATTACTCTGGCTACTCCTGTTACTCCTTCAGACAATGTGGTTTGGGTAGAAAAAGACATTTGGGAATGTGGTCCCTGTACACCATTCTGTGTAAATGAAGAATACCTTAAACTATTCACAGCTGACTGAGAACCATTTACTTTAATAATGACATATTAGTCAAATCTTGTAAATCATTAACAAGCAATTAACTTTCTTTCTAGAATTTCAGCAGACCAGGCTGTTCTTATCACCATAACTGCCTAGGAACTTTATCTACCTCCCAAAGCAGTTGATTCTGTTAGATGACAATACATGATAAAGGGCTTTGATTTGTCATAGGTGACTTGGAAAAGGAGACTGATGCACAAACTGGCCTTTTCATCTGCTACTGAGATCCTCTTGAACTGTTGTTGCCTGTCTCTCAAAAGTCTTCTTGTACAAATAAATTTGTGCAGCTTCAGTGGGAGCAGTGCAATCTATGCAATGTATTTGTCCAGTGCAGTATATTGCCAGACAGGGAGGACAACTGTACTTTATACTTCATTTTTTCCAGTATAGAAAGCATCTGCAGCAGGCAGGCTACTAATACTATGATATTTTTTCATGCAGACCTGGACTGTGTCATATCTTGCATAAGAGAAAATAGCATTACTGAGAAAGGATTTTCAAAGCTTGTTGCGGAAAAGTACATCTACATCTCCTTTAGTTGTAATGAGTGCAAAAAGTGCTAGTCAGCAGTGAAAAGGATACAGACATTTATTTAGACATGTTGTGAGTAGGGATTAACTTGACGACTTCTAGACTCCTGTTCTCTAAACTCCTGGCTTATATAAATTTATGGATCAAAAAAACTAAGCCTTCTTTTGCAGAAAGTTATCTTTAAAAAAAGCTACTATTTGAAGTTTAGTACAGAGTTGTGAGTAAAATGAATGTCATGTAAAATTAATGTGTTTAGAGAGCTATATATGTCTCTATTTAGCTATATAAAGAAAAAAATATTTTAAAAAAGCAGTAGGTATAGGTTAATCATTTCCAAACTATGCTTTCCAAGATAAAGTTGAAAAAGTTCTCTTTTCTGGAAACCAAGTGGCAGCTAAGCTTATTTCTGCATGGAGAATTACTATAGGCTCTGAGTTGTATTAAAATGTTTATTTTGTTATAATTTTTTAATTAGGTTGCCCCTCCTATGAGAGATTCACTACAGTATTAAGAAAATGTTATCAATCTTGGCATAATTTCTAAATTCTGACACAGTCTTGGGATTCAAAATCCCTACAATGCAAATTGAATTAGGAACGCCTCTCCCAGAGAAGATAGATAACCTTTCGTAAGTGTGAGACAGGCAAACACGCAACATTGTCCTTTGCTTTATCTTATCAGGGTGCTCTAATCCGCCCAGGTCTAAGGAGTCAAGCCTCTACTGCGCCTAACAACCACCTTGGAAAAATTTCTTTGAAGAAAATAAATAGGTTTCTTGTCAAGGCCACTGTAAAAGAAGAGCTAGGGGCATTGATACTGAAGGGGTCATTTTTTTTCCTGTTGTACACTAATTTGAGGGTGACATGTTGTAAATGTTGCAGTTTCATAAGTTGCATGAGACATCACTTTGTCTTTTCCTTTCCAGATATTTTCTAAATGTGTCATCATCAGTCATGTATAAAGCATATAATCTTTTATCATCACTATGCACATTCTGACACTGTGGTGATTTAGTCTTAATACCATCCCTATTACGCTGTAAATGAAAATCCCATATTGTATTAGACACACCGTATCTTGTTTTTCTGCCTAATCATTATCACTGTTTCTCTTCTCCATCATCTAATGTCGCTTGCTTCTGTGTACCAAGCCTTGTTGCTGAGCTATTTCAAGGAGTAATTCAGAATGGAAATTTAACTGAAACCAACATTACATCGGTGAAACTATTATGGGCTAAAGAAAGAGCTAGGCCAATGATTTTCCCACAGAACAGAGTTGTGACTGGTAACTATTTTCTGTAGAAGTCATTGAGAATCAGGGAATCAGTCAGTCTTTACAGAGCCAGATCCTCAGGATATTGCTCAAGCAAAGTAACTACCAAAATATCAGGCCCTCGGGCTGAAGTCTTGTGTGTGCATGTAGCTTTACCCACTGTGAGTATTCCTGTTGACTTCAGTGGGATTACTGAAAATAAGTATACTTAAACATGTATATAAATCTTTGGGGAATACAGATCTTTCCCTACTTATGACTGAGCACTTCAAGGTTTATTTTGTAGAAGCTCAGATAGGCTCATTTATCCTTATTGTTTGAGGTTTCTGGATGAAGCAGAAGCACAGTGCTTTTGTTTCTGATTTCAGCAGTGTTTTTAAATAGTTAAGACAATATTTATTTTGCAAATGTAGCTGTAATAATTAGCATCTGATTTTAGCCTTCAAATGCAGTATATGCAGTTCCCAATGGATTAACTGGCATTTTGAGAGAGAAAAAAAATAATACCTTGTAATTACAAAATGTGGTTTTAAAAATGTACAGATACATTCAGGTACATATTCACACACAGGCATGCATGCAAACATGTACAATATTTAAATAATTTACCTGGGGAGATTGGAGGTTTTTTAACATATTGATTTTTACTTTTACCCACTTTTACTAAATGGACTACGTAAATACAAGTAAAATGTCATTTCTGTGTTCTTTTAAAACTTTAGATGAGACAAGGTCACTGTACAGCCATTTTTAGGGAGAAAAGTTTTTTGAGAATATAAATGTGAATTAGCATAAAAGTGGTTTTGCCTAAATACTAAAGGTGACTTTTAACTGAAAAACTATAAAGTACTTTGCTTCAATACTAAAGATAGCTTTTAATTGAAAAGTATAAGTGAACCTACAAAGCAAGGTTAACGCTTAGTAGTATAATTTTATACATGCACTTTAGCAGTCACATTGGCTTTGATTCAACCTTGACTTCCTACAAGATCGTAAAAAGGCACAGAATAATTTGTTGTAAAAGAAATGAGTAGGAGAGTACAAACATGAGTTGCATAACAAATTCTGTAGATTAAATGGTACCATGCAATGGAAATGCAGCATTTTAAGCCAGTGCCATAATTCTCAGACAATATTACAAAGAAAGAAGTATGGCTTGCAATTTGGCCTTCATTCTCCTCCCCACTGCTGTTTCATAATGGTGTTTAGAACTTTACGGCTAGGTTAAAAAAGAGATTTGACAGAAACATAGTGTCCTGTACCCTTCTACAGGACTCTGAATTCTTATTCACCTTCAGTGCTCTGAATAATCTGTACTTCCTGCCAAGGGACACTGGTGAGCAACTGGTATTTTCATCCTTGCATTCAGAGGAGCACCACACAACTCGCTTTTTGGGTAGTCTTACATGCCAAGCAGCTTAAGATGATTTCCCACACTTTGTCTTTCCCCTTTTCATTTCTACATGCAGCTGATGAAATACTGGGAAGATTTAGTGAGTGCAAATAAGACCCGATACTCCAGTGAACACAGCAGAAGATACTACTCAAATTAATGGCCTGCTGAAGGTCACTGGCTGGGCTTTTGCCTTTCATTCATGGGCTGAAGTAACAGTAACTACTGTTTTATTCTTGCTTGATATTTCACCACCAAAAAAAGAGATAAAATCTACACGATCGGGACATTTTTTGAATAACAAGAAAGGTAGGATGTCCTTTGAAAAGTATAACATCTCTGTAGGTTGTAGAATTACTGTCTAACAGAGTAATCAGGTCTGTAAATCAGTTACCCCAAGATATTGTCTTCTTTGGAGGTGTGACTTGATTTGTCAAGTTGGTGAGATAAAGTAGATCTGAAGGATCTTTGCTTGAACTGAAAGATATCATAGCCTTCCCTTCTGTAGACCAAAAAGAGATCAGTGAATTATTTGCTAATTGTGGAAAAAAATATATTGATTTGTGTGTGTGTGTGAGTCTGGCAGCAGGCCACTAGCTATTTCTCAGTAGCATTTAGTGCTAAGGAATCTCTTGGGAAGACAAAAAAACAGTGGGAGTCAAAGCCAAAAAAGAAAAAAAAACATTATGTGGTGACATACAACTGGCAGACTACATGTTTTGATGGCTTGTGCTTTCTCTAGTAAAAAGTTGTTAGGGAGGAAGTAATATATACTAGCTCACCGTAATAGCCTAAACTGAAGCCAATTCACCTGCACTCCACATGCTTATAATATTTATTGTCATTTCTATTCTTATATCTTAAGGAAGACTTTAACTTATAGACTAGAAATTTAACAATTTTTTGTGTTTCTTTGGAAAAAATCCAAGTGACAGCTTCTCAGAATTTGATGTACACAAAGTATAATGTCTTTCTCTAGCAGTGGGCTATTTACTAATGCATTTAAGAATTTGTCGCTAATATGCCATATTAGTTTCAACTTTTTAAAAGTTTTCAATTTTTGGTTAATTATAGCAATGAGTTCCATCTGTTCGCTGAGCTTTTCTTAATGTTGTTTCAAACGGGAAGTCATATATAAGTATTTAGGAGGAGGTGGGGAAGAGGGGTGTCTGTTTTACTTAAGAAAAAGAAGTGATTGCTGTTGACACATGTCTATGTCCAGAGCTGTGATGGTCATAAAGTTGTGGCGGATTCACTCTTGTAATCTGACTAGTATTGCAACAATGAAGTGCTTTCAGAAAATAATACATGTATTAATAAACAACAGTGGCTTGATAATTGTAAGGAAATTTAGGAGGATATAAATATGGGAAAGAATGGAGACAGTTCCTGCTGAATGACTGCTGCAGACATTTTATACAGGGGAAAATAACTGTTCCTGTATGTCCCCAAATAGGCATCAAAACCAATGTACCTCTTCTTTGACATCTGTTAGAACAGAATGAGTCCATTTGAAATCCCCCAAACACTCACATAGTGACAAAGTGTAGTAAATGAAGCAAAATTGTTTGGGGAAATGGGAATGTGTAAACAAGCCAGTCAGATGTCATTTACTTCCTTGGATCACTTTGGTATGTTTTTCAGGTCTGGCTGTACGAAGTCTTTGTGCACAAAGCTGTATTTACTGCAGCAAATGTAGATTTTTCCACCTGAAAAGACAAGGCTGTTTAAACCATGCCCGTTTTGTAGCGGGTTCTCTCAGTTGTGTTTCATTTGCAATAGGCAGTGCACTCATTTAGCAAAAACAAGTATGTTGGGCTCTTAACTGTTGTCACTAGTGACCAGGCTATTAGTGGGGGCCTCTTTATGTATGCTTTGAAAATATTTGTTGTTCTTTGTTCACACACACCAGTTCACTGCATGTACGTCAGGAGCTCACCCATGCTTTGGATGCTTGGTAATGATGTTTATATCACTTTTTGTTCATATGTCTTGCGACTGCAGTGTAGATGAAGGTGCCAGAAAAATTCAAATAAGAACACACATAATGTTTTTTTGTAAACTCTAACTATTTGCAATAATTGAAGTCCTTCCTTGATATTTAGAGTATTAATTTCTTTATCCAGTCACACTCCACTTTATTTTGAGGCAGATGTGGGGAAAGCAGCTTTAGTCAATGGTAGATGTGTTTTTCTCTCTTTACAGCACATTTTTGCCCACATTCTAGTTTATATTTTGGAGCACATTAGCCAGGATATGAGTCACATATCGTGACATTTACAAACTAATTTGTCCTCAAAATTAATTAAAACTGTCACCCCACAGAAACTGTAACTAGCCTGTAGCTTGCAGCAGAGCTTGAGGGTCAATTGGTATAGCATGATTTGCCTCTGACGTAAGCGAATAAGAGTTGCAACAAATTTTGTGAACTTTTTTCTTTTCTGATCTCTTCGTACTCATAGATTAACACAACATAAATTAGAGTGCATTAGGGAAGGAAACAGCTGGTACTTATTCACATAACTAATCCCCAAAGTTATATCTAATACTTATGGTTTTAAGGAAGGTGTCTTCATATTGGTGATTTCACATATATTTACAGTTGTCATCAATGTTTTCAGCATGAATTGAAGTTTTCTGATAGCACAGCATTTTTTAAATGCACAGACACTTCTGGGAAGGTCTAGATGTGCTTTGTCATTTCTTCTGCACAGCTGTTGCCTTTTTAACGACCAAGGATGTAGGAAGCAGCATCCAAATCCAGTTCTGTCTGATACTATTTTCCTCTGCATTATCCGCTTTGAGCAACTGCTAGTTTTGTTTCCTGCAGTCACTACTAATGAACTGTATGTGTGCATCCAAACTTGAAATCTTTTTTAAAAAACACCCACAACCCCAAACACAGAAACAATATACGTAAAATTTATGTTATAGTTTTGCTTTGCTAAATCTTCCAGCACTCACATTTTAAACTTTCCTTAATCTAACCTGTGGCCCAACAGAGTTACAAGCACAGAAACAAAGGGTGTAAAGTAAAAGGACAAAATTATCATGTAGGTTCCTCAGTAAGGAGTGTTTAAAGTATATCTTTTCTTTAGCATTGTGAACTTTGATTTTAACTTAGGGCTTGATGGAACCTTGTTAAATTGTATTTTACTCATTATTTCCATTGAAATCATGGTCCTGCTTGCAAGGAAAGTATTTCTGAACATGGCTAAAAGCTGAGGATTCTAACTGCTTAATACATTTAAAGCATACTAGAGGAAAACAGTAAGAGTTGATATAATGAGAGGGGGGTCTGAGACTCTAAAAATGAATCTGCCACTGGCACGCTGTGCAACCAGCAACAAGTGATTTAAACTTTCAGTAAGTCTACTTTTCTCATACAGGAAAGCAATAAAAGTGGACTCAGATAAAAGATTCAAAATGGTTTAACTACTTGATCTTCACTGTGGAAGGGGTACTGTTAGTGATATCAATATTAATGTAATTTGCTAATTTTATTAGCCAACAGCAATAGTAACCATTTTTACCTATCCCTATCAAAAAATGGGCTATGTTTTGATTTAATAAGTTTACTTTGGAATATTACTTTAGGGTAGACCTAACAATCCAATATGGAAAGTCTCATCATATGAGTGATTTCCTTTGCACAGACCTATACTAATTTCCACAGGAACTGTGTGAACAGACCACTACTAAGATGGTCTTTTGTGGTTTCAGGATGAATTATAATTATTTAATGTCCCGTTGATATTAAATATCATAACAGTTGGTAACTGTGGAATTTAAAATATTTCAAAATGTAACTCTTGTTAATGTTACTTTAAAAGCACAAAAACTTTGCCAAAAGGGAATTTGATTCTAGAGCATGGGACAATGGGAAGGTGATGGATCCTCATAAACTCTAACCCTTCAGAGTGTTGTAATCCATAAGAACCAACGACAGTAACAGCCTATGTCTGTAGGCTCTTACTAATATGTATTTTAGAGAGAAAAGTTTATTAAGGAATATGTATATGTTGTAATTGCTAAAATGCATATAATAAGAAATATAAATTTACTAGGAAGTTGGTTTATGTAGGATCAGGGTATGGTTTGCAATGGATTTTTAAAAAGTATTTTTACCTCTGGGTTGCGAACTGACCTTTCTACAATTCAGGTTTGGAACAGGAAATTGGGCATTATAGCCATCTGGCAAAGATGCATTGAAAACTCTAAAATATGTATGTACTTTTTTCAGTTTCTTTTTATTGGTAGGTCCATAGCTTTTGTTTAAGTTGTGATTTAATCACTTACCTATCACAGCTCGGTGAGAAGCCTCATAAAACCACCTTGCTGGTACCTTCTAACAATTACAGACTTGTAGTTTTTTGTTGTATTAAATTTTCAGTGCTTATACTCTGTAACTGTGTTTAATACTGAATCCATGTGCTTAGATTGCAACATTTCTATTTATTTATATAAAGTTATTGCTGTGAAAACAATCATGATTATTTGTAGTCCACTGGCTAGCTAGACCCTCAGACAAGAAAAGTAAGACTGCTGGTAATCTAGCCATCTCTTTTAGTATTAAAAGGATGCAGTCAGGTTCATTGAGACAGTGACAACAGTAAGTTGAATTAATGATGCTTTATTTTTCTGTGATCATTTCACTCTTGTATTGAAAATTATTTTAGGAAAATAGGATTGAGACCCACATTCTAGATCAATAAATCTATTCTCCAGCTGTTCTGGACTTGATATTATATCATCTATTTCACAAAGTTATGACCAAGATCCATCTGAAAATCTGTTTCCTTCCTCCGTTATGCTTATTAGAAAGTCATTTCAGGATTTAATAGCTGTAATTGTTAGGGGTTTTCTAATCTCCAACATGAACTTCTTTATGGCCAGCCTATAAGATGGGGTTTGGGTTTTTTGTTTGTTTGTTTGTTTGTTTGTTTTCCCTAATAGAGGTTCTATTTTAAGTAGCTTTTTTCCTCCCTATTTTTTTACAGGCATAGCTATAAATTTTGTATTGTAACAAACACAACATTCCAAATTATGTCTTGAAGACTACCTCATAAAATAAAGCAAGAGCTATAGTTCATTTATGAAGACTTTTAAAAAGAAACGTGGGATATTCTTCTTCCATTTCACTGAAAGGAAGTCCTACTACAGAACATAACATTTCTGCAAGGGCTTGAGCAAAACTCAGGTTGAATCTGCTTCTGGAAAACTTCCATTAGCTTCAGTGTGATAGCATCAAGCCTCGAATTATTAGATAAGCCTATAATGATAAGAGAAGCCAATATTATGGCTATATGCTGTGGTTCATGCAGTGATAGGAGCAGAGGAGGCAACAAATATATGCTTTGTGTAGTGACCCTGCATTTAGCACAAAAGTGACAAACTCATAGGAACAGGTGGTGATGTATACATTTTCTACATTTATAGCTGTTACAGAGGGTCAGAAAGCTGTTTGAGGAGAAAATGGAGAGAAGTACTATGAGATTGAGACATACAAAAGACTTAAGTGCCACTCAATTGCCTTAAGGCATCCCCATTAAACATAATTACCCTACTTACTAAGCACCAATCATAGCTATTAAGTATCATCGGGTTTAAATTAGTTCCCTGGGAGACATCCAGTTTAAACCGACTTCCCAGTTAAGCACAGGAAACTTTTTTACTCAGTCCTTCCTCTTCTCCTCTTCCTCATTTTACCTGTTGTGGAGTTGGCTGTTTCATAACTATTCAAACAAAAGAATTCCCGATGTGTTTATAACATGCACTAAAGCAAGATAAATATAGCGTTTGACTTACACTTCCAAAAGTGAAAAAATAGTGAAGTATCAATTGTTTGGTGTGTTCAGTGAGGTTGCTGTTCTGTTAATGACTGGAAATGCTGAGGTTGGCCTTGTCTCTCTACCTCTGTTTTTCCTAAGTTTGTTCTCTTCTTGTTTTAAACACTCTATTGGATGTCAGTGTCTACCCAGAATGCTTATTCCTTTGAAGCATCCATGGGTTACTATCACACATTTTCTCCTACAAGTTCATCAAACATGGTTATTCAGATTTGTCTGTCCTCATATAACTCAGTTCTTCCAACAGAGAATCACAGCATAACTGAGACTGGACAGGACCTTCAGAGCTTTTTAGTCCAGCCCCCTGCTCAAAGCAGGTCTAAATAGGTCGACCTTCTGAGGGATATGTCTGGCTGAATCAAAGATTCAAGGTAATTCTTATCCCTAGTTTTCTTATATGTGCAGTGATTTTCATAAAATCAGTCTTATTTCCCCCCTTTTCTTACATAATGACTACTATAACTTTTCTGTCTTCTTACTTCTCTTCTGATCAGTGGTTTTTGAAACAATTACATTTAATTTTCTTGGATGCTTTTGGTAGTAGAGGTGGGTGTTTTTTAATTATTTTCTGATTGAAGATCACTCCTTTTTCAATATTTTCAGTATTTTTATTAAGCTTTCTTATGCTGTTTTGGGTTTATTCTTTAACATCATTGTATAAAAGACTTGCAATGATGCTACAGTGTCTGCTAAATCTGTTGGTGTCTTAGAGCAACACAGAATCTGGAGGAAAATTCTAGATTTTCCTTTTCAACTCTTCCTTGTGGATGCAAGTCTCAAAGTTAATTTAAAGAGCTTATCTTCAGTGGAAACTATTTTATATGCCAATTTTTCCCCACTGTAATATTGAAAATTAAGCAAAAACAGCGGTTATTTTATGCCTGTCATGTTGGATATATTACTGATTCAGATATAGATTAAACCCTTATCTGTTTAGTACCTATATTACTTAAATATAAGGTGGAAGTTGAATAGTATGACTCATTAAAGTTATTAGAAGGTAACTGCTTTCTAATTGGGATGTGATTATAGTTTCTGAATGATTCACCATATACATGTGCCCGTACTTCTAGTTTACATCCAGGAATGGATTTCAGGTGCAAGCTAAAAAAGGGATATTAAGGTCAGAGCTGAGGAAAAAAGATCTGAGTTTCAGATCTTGGAAAGCAGACAACCTCTCTGAAACACAGCCATACCCTGGGATATCTGGAGTGTGTTTGGTCAGGCCTCTGCAGCATCTTAGGACAAATGGTATGGTGTGTAGAACAAAATGCAAGATAATCTGACTATCGGTAATATTATTATTGGAACAATCCTGGGGAACAGTGGAATTTGTTTCATCGCAATGATAAGATTAAAAATGAATTGCCTTGAGTTGCATACTAGTTCCAGTGATATTTAACATATATATTAAAGAGCTGGGAAGGAGCATTAGAAATGGAGGAAAGATAATAAACTTTCAAAAGAGTTAGGTGCTTGAAAATGAAAAAGACTGATGAACTTCAGGAAGACATAACTGGATGAAAGACAGTTCTTCAATATTGAAAGAAATTTACAGTAAGTGTTTCCAAATTTTTTTTGTTAGTTTCAAGTCTTTATGAATTTTCCAGAGTAGATTAAGAGCTATACATAGTAAATTTAGGTCTGCTGATGCGTGCTAATGAGCACACACAAAAAGCACAAACTTAACATCCTGTAAATAAACTGAAATCATTGTAATAGTAGGAAATGTGCTACGTAGAGGAAAAAATGAATGATGATACAGCTGTCTTGTTAGCAAGGTAATGCCTTTAGTTAAAAGTAATGTAATTTTTGTGGATAAGAAGGCTGGTTTCTGGCTTAACAGTTGTAGAGGTTCTAATGTACAATTGATATGCCTTTTATCCCACAACAAATAAGTTACAGGTAGTTTGACCTTTCTACAAAAGCAGCCATGCTATTTAGAAAGAGTCAATCTAAAGTGGGCCATGCGGGCCATGCACTTGCTTAGCTGCTGGACTTACCTACCTTTCAATTCTCACCTTCCTCACTCCCTCTTTTGATAATTTGCTGTTCCTGCGTTGTCTTCCTCTTCTGTTGTCTGTATCACAGGGCAACATAATAGCTGTTAAAGTGGGTAGTTAAACACTCCCTAGAAGAGTGTTTCTTGCCTCATTACATGTCTCCAGATCCAGCCAGCTGTTTCCAAGTTAGAAGGTGAAGTGATGAAATGAAGGGAGCATGGCAGCAGCTTGCACACCTCTTCCACCTTACCTCGGATCTGTAGGGTGATCTGAATGGTGAAAAAAAGGGTGAAAGACGGAAAGAAAATAGAAGAAGGAAAATCCATATTTGTTCAATACATGACTTTCTAAAGTTTCTTTTTCTCGAGGCTGAAAGATCTGAATATAAGATGCACAAACACCTACAGGCTCAGTTTATCAGGAGTTGCAGTACGGGGGCAGGGGAGAATCTTTTATACAAATGGAAGAAACTCAAGCATCTCAAATCGCTCAGTGGGGTGGCAGTTGGCAAAGAATAAATTTTTAATTTTTCTCTAGACGTGTTCAATCAACCAGCAATGATTTTTTTCTTCACATTTGTTTTGTGTCTCTAATGTTCTCTTTTTGGGTACACTGATAACTAGAAAAGACAGGTTTTCAAGTTCTCTTATGCAATGGAGGCTACATGTTTTTTTCCGTGAACAACAGAACTTCACTTCACATATGCAGAACGTTCCTGTCTGTGTAGTACTGTAGTAGTACACAAAAGAACAAAGCACACACAGGAAGCTCTGTGCCCTGTTCTCCTTTGTCCTTGTATCCATTTTACAAAGGATTGCTCCTTTGATTTCAATATATTACTATTGTATTTCACTTCAGGAGGAGGAAAAATTTGTCCCTCTTCCAGTAAATAAAGTCTTGTTAGTCTACTATACATTATCTTCATTAGCTGGATGACCCTTTTCAATGATAAACATCAGCATATATATCAATATACATAGAACACAGCTAGGTTTTAGCTCAACACTGCTGTTCTGTGCTGCAAAAAGAGCACAAAAGTGAACAAATCCAATATACATCCTCCTATCTGTTTGTGCTAAAAAGCTTTTCTATACTTCCAACATCTATTTAACAATTTTATAATTATTAGGAACAAAATAGTAATTACACCACTGTTTCCTTTGCCATGGGGAAACAGCCCCAGTTGAAAAGAGTGCTTTGGAGGATAACAGATGTTTTATCTCTTGGCCTCTGACTTCAAAGAAAAACAGTTATCTGGGGGGGGTGGGGAAAAAAAAAGGCAGTAATCAATTGTACTGTCATATTTTGTGGGCATGGCAATTGCTGATTCAGCTACTTAATACAAAGCACCTGAGCCTACCTGTTTGGGCAGGCTTAAAATCTTTCAAGTAATGGCAAGATGCTTGGAATGAAATACTAAAATTAATCAGTTTGTAGATTTTTTTAACAAAATCCTTTCTGCTGTTTATGACTTCTCAATTCCTTTCACTGAATTTCACAATACTGGTTTATCATTCAAAAAGTCTATTTGTTTCCAGCAGAGTGTTTAATTAAATGGGTCATAACAGGTAGATTAAAAAAATCAAAATGTTGATGTAAAGCAGAGCTGAGGGTTCTTTCCTCTATTTCAAGTTTTGATAAGTGGCAAATCACCTGTATCCTATCCCCAAAATCTACAGCAGCTTTTTATCCTTCCATTTACCGTTATTTCTCTTTACCCCAGAGATTTGTTCAAGGGCAAAGTGGCTATTATGATATTTGAATGCTTATACTAAATATGGAGAAAGAATATAACTCTCAGTACAAGAGACAGTCTGTAGTCTATGATCAGATGCCCTTGTGAAATAAGAATAAGACATAAAATGGCAAGGCTTTAGTCTTGAACACTCATCATCTTTCCATGGCAGATACAGGTTATTGGTTTCTAAATACTGAGTTAAAAGAAAGCCTGTTACTCTTTTATATTTTTTTCTACTGAAAGAAAGCTATTGACTCAGTTCTATGTTTCTTTAAAATGATGAAGAAGAATATAAAATTAACAAATAATACCCATAGAGCCATTCATTCGGTTAAAATGGTTAAATAGTCAAAAGAAAAAATATTAATTTCAAGCTCCATTGGAAACCAGGAGTACAGCATTTGCTAAATCATATAGGAAAAAAATCATATTAAAATATTTCATTACAATACTTTTTAAAATGTTAAGAAAAAATACTAAGAAGGTGATATGTTAAGCTAATTAAAAATATTCTGTAAAAACACGCAAGCTGATACATTTCTGTGTAACCGGATCACCCTAGTGCTGCAAATACTATTCATGCTGTATATAGACATGAACCTGGACAAAATCAGGATTGGCTTTCTCTTGCTTATGAAGTCAGCCCGTTAAAAAGTTGAAGGGTGTACCTTGTTAAGGAGTCTGTCTCCTTTGTTTCTCTTTTCACCCTATTACTTCTCTTTTCCTTCCCCTTTCTTACCTACTTCTTTCTCGTACCTGCATGAATAATGTAGCATGCACTTTGAGTTCTTGGGAATGCAGTATAAGAATCAGGTAAGTCCAAACCTGGATCTTTGCCCTGTGGCTGCCTCATCTTCCACATGTCCATCCTTCTCCATAGGCAACAGCAAGTGGAGACGATATAGCACTTCAAGAGTGCAGCCACAGTTTGACCAGCTGGGGAAACTGAGTGAGTTTCCTCCAGGCAAGCAGGTACTGGTCTAGGATGCGAGATGATGGTAGGCTGAAGCTCGGGCTCATTTTTCTGCAATTTGGGGTACATAGATTTTATAGAGAAGAGTTGTAGGGTTAGGCTGCACTTCAAGTTGGAGCATGGAGTTACGTCGTCAGGCATACATGAAAATGGAGCAGTGGAAAGGCAGAATGTGCGTATGTGAGCATTGTGCTACCAGAGGAATTCAAGGTAACCTAAACTGATGGAGAATTGCAGAATTTTTGTTTTCATTGAGACATAGCTGGGTGTTTATTTTCTGGAGGGGAATCTGGGAAAGAACTTGGAAATAAATAATTTTTTGCATAGGGTTTAGACTGAGTCTTACTGCAGTACTCCATGTGAAGGAGGCAGCTGGAAGGCATTGGCAGTCTTCCTTTAGGAAGAGCTCTGCTTTTTTTAGGTAACTTCCTTGGGCCCTTTAAGCAAGCAATTTTCTTTCCACCTTGTGTTATCATGTCTATTCAATGCACCCAGCCTAAGTCCATCCCCATCTCAGTCTTTCCAAACTCTTATTTTAAGATCACTGGATGTGTGTGTCTACTGTCAATATTACTTTTATGACCTTAAAGAAACGCAGTGGAAGAATCCTTCATGTACTATGGTTTAAAGAATAGCAGTACCATTTTTTTCATGACTTACTATTTAATGTGGAAACGTGTATTTTGGTAGAGGGGCAGATAAAAAACCTGATAAGTTTAAGCACAGGTCATCACTCAGAGTAGCCCTAAAATTGAAACATTAATCAAAAAAGTTATTAACATTGCTCGTTGAATGTGTTCTGTGCATTTGCTACTGCACCTTCCTTAACTGTCTACACTAATTTTTAAACAATCAGCCACAGTCCAGCTGTCCTTTTGGTTATGTCTGCATGACGGTGTTTTTAGTTTATAGTAGCAACATGATGTAAACTCTCCCAGGACCCCTGACAAATATTTGAGAGTTGCTACTGAGTACTAAAACTCATGACGTTCTTACTTCAGTTAACTGAGCCAGCAAGATTAGGCTAATGTAAATACATTGGGATGTATTGTGCTTAGTTCTTCTCTGTATCTCTGCCCTATAATTGCAGCTGGTATATGGGAGATTCTTTGTTTATGCTGTGCTTTATTCTTTTTATATTTGAATTCAAGGCAGGAGGCAAAAGGACATGTTTTTGGAATCAAATTTGAAAAGCACTTCTAACAGATGTTGATAATTGTATGGTACTTTTGGCGCTGCTAGAGGAAAGGACGAACACAGCTGGTTGAACTGTAATTAGTGAAAATAAAATGCTGTGAAAAGTTCTGCTTATTTTAATATAGTGATTAGGCTAAGACAATGCTCAAGTATTTGAACAGAAAAACAATTGAAATTTTGGATGTTGATTGTAAAATACTATTTTGGAGTCCAGGAATAATTTAAATTGACTGATGTCATATTGCTTTATTTCTGGAACCTCATTGCTTTTTTCTTTCCTGACTTTTTCACCCTTTTATCTCCAGTTGGACTGTTATTCCAGAACTGTTTGGACCACAGAGATGACTTTCAATAATCCTCCCAAATTTATATACTTTTATCATTATATCAAATGAAATGTTGTCTGCTCTTTCAGTATGAGTATTACAATTTGAATGAGTCTTTGTGGCTTATCTCAGCCATATTTATCCTTTGGAAAGCAGTGTTGTGTTGTTCACTTATTTTCCCTTACTTTCAGTGTATGTCAGCTTTGAACCCATTAATATTATCTCAGAGGTCTTTTCCAACTTTGTGATACTGTGATATATGCATTGAACACCTGTCCTGTTTCAGATCCCTGAGCTACCCAGCTCTTAAGTTCTCTCCACTTGGAGAAGCAGCCATTAATTACCATTCTTTGTTTCCCATCACTTACCTTTTTTTTATAGCACAATAAAATTTACCTCTCTCCCTACAGTTTTTAATTTTCCTTAGCAGTTTCTTTTCGAGGATCGTATCACAGGCTTTTGTCAAACCAAGTAAGTTATATTTAGCAAATCTCCCCCAATTCTACCTGTTTTATTAACAATGTCCAACAATTCAAATAAGGCAGAGGCAGTATTTTCCATTCAGGGAGGTCCAACTTTTTCTATGTGTATTTTATAAATGCTTAATCCTTCGCTATCAGCTACTCTAAAGCTAAATGGAGACGTCCTGCCCACAATGTCTTTACTTTCTTTTCATGAAGATTAACATTATGTTGTGCTTTTTGTAATTGTTTTTGATGTGTTTGGGGTTTTTTTTCCAAATTTATAGATTGATAGATATCTACGACAGCACATCTCCTATCTTTTTATTAGATGCGCTCTTTCACACTCATAAAATACTACCTGCACAGTGATGAAATCACAGGTGGGTTTCTGTTTTTTTCTAATCTTTCTTGAAAATACATTAAAAATGTTGGGTTTCAAAGTATTTTAATTATTAAACATATTTTAGGAATACCTATGGGATAAAAATATGCCTGCCACTTTCTCTAGTGAAAATTAATGCAAAGACATTTCTCTTCTTTGCAGTCAAGATACTCCCTCTGATCAGCACTGCTGCACTAGTACAGAGGCCACACATGCTCATCCTGACTCCCTAATTTTGTTACCACTTACGCATTGTTGCTATAGGCACAGTATGGTAGGAAGGGTGGAATCTACTACAGCAGGAAAGGAGAGGGGTCATGTAGCCCAGCTGCTTTGTAGCACTCCTAAGGCCTACTAGCAGGCTGCACCATCTTCATAGCTGTGTCACTCCCTTGCATGTGGTAACTACATGACCAGCTTGGTCTTTGTTTCCCTAAAAAGCTTCAAATTATGCTTTTTTTTTTTTTTTAACTAACCATCAAATTCTCCACTGTAACATGTATTAGCTTCATTGGATATCTTATTCTAGACTCCCAAGTAATATTCCTACTTGCCTTTAGACGTGTTTTGAACTATTTCATTTTAGGGAGGAATAAAGCAGCACTTACATATTTCATCTTTCTTCCAGGAGTCAGGAGCCTTGTTAAGAGGTTGTGAAGTGTTTCAAAGTCATGAGTATTAAACAGTTTTGATTTCCGAAGTTCAGTTTACCATTGCTAATAAGTTAGTAAAAAATACGATTATGTTCAGGTGTCCTACTGAAGTTATTGGATAAATACTGATAGAAAAAAAAAATTAAAAGCTGCCTCTCTCCACAACTCCCATTGTGTATCTCTCTGTGAAGTATTTCATCACAGATGAAAATTAGAAGCCCACATTTCTAGTTGATGAACTTATTCCTTTAATTATTGAATATCACACTCTGAAATATCACTCTGTTGTGGTAGAAGTTCCATGACAGCAAAGTTACAGGACTCCACGGTTGGGTACCAGCTTTATCTTCCTTTTCCACCTCCCTTCCATCTGGGGAAGAACACTTTCTAATTACTTGTTGTTTTCCAGATCACTCATGGTCTTTGCTCCCATGCTGAGTGGAGATTACACTCTCCTATTAGCCCTTTTAAGGTCCAAGGAATGCCAGCCATGCCATGTGTGAGCAATCTGCAGGCACCATTAGCACTGCTTGAGTAGCTCTTGATAACACTCTCTGTGAAGTCAATTAAAGACGTCAGGGGGTGGACTGGACTGCTTCTCTTTACTAACAACTCTCATTAGGGGGTGGAGGATGGGGAGCTTGCACAGGTGATTTTTGATATTTTAAATAAGAAGTGGCAAAAATACCCAGACTAGCTTTCTTCTTTGTTTGGCATTCCTTCCTTTCTTTTTCCTTCCCTTCCCTATTTCTAAAGAAACAAAGTCAGAGAGAAGCAATAACTCTAAATCTCAGCAAAAGAAATCTAGACAGACAGTAAAGACAACAGAGATTGTATTAGTGTTTCATATGTGAAAGGAAGTCTTGGGCAGTCACTTTTCAGAGCATACTCTGATCACAGCCCCTCTTGTCATGATTTGGGCTGAATCGAGGTCACTGTCACTTTTAGATTTTTAGCACTGTGCAACTTGGTAAACTTGAGAGTTTATAAATATTCATGAATATAAAGTTACTTAAAGATTTAAGTAGAATAGGATGCAATTGTTCCTGTATTTATATATAAGCTTCTACCAGCTGTGAAACAGTATATTGCTGGGGTTCATCAGTGAAGTAGGTGTATGGCCTTGAATATATGTGTTTTCAGTGGCAATGCTTAATGCCACTGGCAGTTAACTCTTACAGTGTAAGAATGGATGGTTCATTAAAGAAATTTCTAGAATAAGATACATATAAGCTGTAGTAACTAAGGAATTTGAAACAAGGTTATTATTTTTGCATAAGTTTTGAAATAACATCTGAGGGTGCATATTGTTGCTTACAAATGAACCTCATTTTACAACTATCACACAGAAGTATTAGGAAAACAAAAGTGTAAAAAATAGTTTTGTTTTTCATAGTAAGTGATCCAGTTTGATTCTGCCCCTAGTTCTGCTTTTTGAGTTTTGGTCTCATGACATTTTAACAGATTTTCCAATGGGATATGGGAGCACATTGTTCAGCTTTTCTCTTTGAGTAAAGACATTGAAAGCCTGAGTCTTAAACTGAATCAGGATATATATTTCCACTCTAGGAACCATTGTTATGATCGACATTAACTCCAAGCAGTCAATGGAAGGACTTCTAATGTTTTTGAACAAATGGAGATTGTATCACTCCAATGTCTTTAGTCTTGACATGAAAACAAAATGACAAAATGAAAACAAAATCCCTATTCAAGTCTTCTGTTTTCCTTATACGCACCACAAGGTATTCAGGTGGTGAATACCTTTCAAGAAATAAATTCATTAGGATAAAATCTGTTATCCATTTGGAAACAGCAACATGCAGGAGGCACTACGTAAGAATGCATTATACAGTGTTTTAATAGGAAAAGTTTTGTTGTGTTTTGAAATGACCATCAGTTCATACTACAAGACGGCACAAAACACCACTTGTATCTGGCAGTTATTTTGTTACAAGTTAAAAAGTAATCTGAAATCGTTAGTTTAAATTCTTCAAGCAGTTTCTGTTCACAGCAGCACATCACTTGCATTAAAGCTCCTATTCTGTCCTGCTGGTGAGCGTATCTCATCTCACTGCAGCTTCTTTCTCCCCACAACAGCAGGGGGATGCAGTGCACCAAATGACTCAGCAAGAAAGCACTATTTCTCTAAGTTTCTGTTTTTGAAATTATTATATCAGCTTTGAATTATTTTTTTTGTTTGCTTATGTGTTCATAAAATTAACATAATAGAAGAGGTTCCACTTTTGAGCTTTGGATATACAAAGCCATGATTTTGCAGATCTTGCATTTGCTTATATATTTTTGCTAAATATTGGATTTAATAGATTAGTTAGCCGACCTGTATATAGCAATTGAAAACTGAGACTATTACCTTTTTTACTTTCTTTACAGCCTTTGTTGCTGGTTGTTCAATGTACACAGTGCTTATGTAGGGAAAACAAGTAAATATAATAGGTAATTATTTTTCTTCTACCCCCCCCAGTGTACCATCTATCTTCTATTTTATATTTATGGTATCTCATTTAATTTTACTTAGTCAATACAAGGAAATACAATGGACAGGATTTCCAACATTAGTACATATTATGCCAGTTACTTGTTTTCAGAATTTTTCATTTCTAGCCATCTTGTCAAGTGTTTGAGAGAAATTACTTAACTTATCTGCTAGTGTGTGCAATAAAGATAAAATAAGAGATTGTTTACTTGGCTAAAATGACATGATATTTGTTTTCTTTTGAAATAGCTGAGAACATGACATGCAAATTAATGTAGAAACCGGAATGTACATTTCCATCAGAAGGGCTTGATTTGTTAAAGGAATATCAAAAGCAAATTTAGAAATATGACCTGACTTATAGTATTAAACAACAATTTTCATCCTCCACACTGATTTCGCACCAAGCAACTGTCCTGGATTTGTGTTTATAAATTTTGTGAAGATATACATTACAGAACTGCAATTTGGACCACTGTGCCTGAAACTGTACAAAGGACATCATAGAGGAAATTGTAAAAAAATCTATGATACTGATTTATTTAAATGATGAGAAAAATGAGCAAAATAAGTCTGGTCATCCATTTAAATCCGGGAACTGAGGTCAGTTGATTGTCTAGACTTACCCAGGAAAACCATGGTAAATCTGGAAACTGCATTTCATTTTGTACCAGCTTGGTAAGAATACTGTCCTATTGCGTATAAGAGAACAGGTTTTGCTAGTCTTGGAAGGCAACAATTGTGGATTCACTCAACAGCTGCTAAAAATGTTAAAATGTTAAAATGTTAGTACTTCGGTTTTTTTCATTAGACTATTGTTGTTCTAGTTTGTTATTCCCTACTAACGGTATAGAGAGGGAAAGAAAGAGACCATTTTTCTCTGTTGTTTTCCTTATACTGACATGTCTAACTTGCTGCATCCATATTTAAGTTTAATTAATCTCTTTGGCCTGCTAATCAACTTTCACAGCAAGTTGGAAAATCCATATTGGGTGCATTGGGATGCATGTATGTTAAAAAGAGTATTTTGTAGAAGTTGAAATAACATTTGTAAACCACAGAAAAGAGCAGTGATTGGTATTAAATTAATACTTAAAGGAATCTTAAATGGTATTACATTAGGCAGTTCCTTGAATGACTCAAACTGAAATTTGGCTTGAATTTTTTCCATCGAAGAGTCTACACTGCATACCCTGGCAAGGTATGCCAGTTTTTCTAGTAACCCTTCTTTGGCAGTTAGAATGAAAGTTAGCAAAATATCTTGCACACTAATGTTACTTTGCAAATGATGGACACTAGAAACTTTTAGTGTTGTCATTACTGAGTAGACATTAATTTTATCTCCAGCTTTTGATTTGGTTTTAATACATTTTTACTCGCTACTGTGAGGAGATATGTTGAAAGTAAGCATGGATCAATAGCTTAATTATAAATTAACAGCAATTTATTCGAGTAGAAATTGTTAAAATACATATGATCAGGCTTAGATGTTAAGTTTAAAATTGTAAGTTGCCTACCTAACCATCTTAGCCACCATTATAATGCAGACAAATCCTACTCCTGATGCACATACCTTGCCAGAATTTCGTTGCTGGTAATCTCACCTTCATGCTGCCAGTGATGCACAATAAGATGGCATGCAGTTAGCAGGCGTGTGCAAGGGAGGTCCTTTTGCCTTAGAGCTAGGATAGTCCCTGTAAAGAAGAAAAGCAGGGGTAAATCTACAACACTGCTGTGTTAGCAGTACTCCAGTTTGCTTGAGGGCTTCTGCCTTGAAACATCAGTTAGGGCAGATTCATAGTTACTTTGTCGTTCTCTAAAGCCATGTCTAGGTCCCAGCTGACCTCTACTCAGCTGTTCTATCATGTGCAAACACATAAATGATGAAAATTATAGTAAGGCTTTGCACTTGAAAGGCCTATGCATAATTCCTGGTTGTCCCTGGTCTTGAAAAAGAATATTGGAGGGATATTATATGACTTTGTTAGAAATTCTGATTTATAAAATTGTGGCAATTTTAACTGATTCTTTTGAAACTTTTACTGTTATATATTTTAATGTCAATACAGGTATTGCTGTTATTCTATTCTGTAAACTGTATCAACGTGAACACTTCTCCCAGTTGAAAAAAAACAACAGGGAGTAAGCAATAACATAAAATTATTTTTAGAAAATGCATTTTTAATTACTGAACTGCTTAATTATTGAGTACTACTGAAAATATCCTGTGAACCTCATCACTATGCAAATGTATTCAGTTTTAGAAACAATTAAATTATAATAAAGCATTCTTTTTTCTTTTACAACATATTACTGTAATGAAGCTGTTACCTCTCAGTGTGCATTTTAATGAGTTTTAAGTAACGTTTTAATGAGCTCTACATTACCATAAACCCAAGGATTAGACAAAATTGAATTTACTGGGAAAAGGGAAAGGTTCATTAAGAGTTAATTATATAGTTTGAGAAGAAATATAATTCATTTTATGATGTCTCATCAACCAATAATTCAGCAGTAGATCTATACTTTTAATAGATGTAGAAATGCCATTATTATATTGACATAAAAACATTGGTTTGCACACTACTGCTCAGGATTCCAGCGAAGGTTTCTGTATTGAAATCCCTGGGTCAACTTATTTCTTATCCAGCTCATTATACCAAGCTTTGTATTACTGGTTTGTAATTCCACCTATGATTTTTATAAACATCATGAACAGTGAAGGCAAAGTTTAATAGATTTACCATTGCCAGTCAGATCTTAGGGCAGGTTATGAATAAATGTCTTGGATTTATTATTTTAAAAAGGACTAGTAGAGATTTGAATCCAAACTGCCAGCACTACTGATGTGCCCACTTTAACGGTGATCTATTGAATGTCTGCAGTCCAGGCTACTGGACATGCAGAAAGTGCAGGTAAATTCCCACACTCTGTGCACAAAACAACTCTGTCAGTTGCACTCTACATTCAGATGTACATTCAGATGCTCAGTGTGGAGTTAAAACTGCTCATGCTTATTAAGTTCAGTTACTCATTGAATTTACTGCTTTACGTTTGCTAGTATTGCCATTTCTGTTTAACCATTTGAAAAAGTGTGGAGCATTCTAGCTCATTGCCCTCAGATGTCTGGTTAGAAAAGAACAATAAATAAATTTAAAAATCTTAAGCAAATTATTAGTTGTGCTGAATTAGTATAGTGCGTTCTTGTTCATACCTTAGCCCTCTGACCTGCTCTTAAAAAAAAATTGCATTTTGTTGATGTCACAGCCTTTTAGTGGAGTGATGAGAGCATCTATGATGTTTAAAGCCTTCATAAGTTTCAGTGAAATGGAGTTATCTTCTGTACCCTGCTGTTGTGGGGGAAAGAACATTATAACAAATGTCTGTTTGAGTGAGGGAAATGATGAGCTGTGGACCCTCGCTCTGCATGTGCCTGACTGAAAGGTGTGCCCTGAGAGTGGCAATACTGATTGCTGAGCTTCAAAATGCTAAAGTAGACCTGCAAACTTACATTGGAAGGATGATTCTTTACGACAGAATTCAGGGTACTGGTAGCATTCGAAAAGGAAGCCTAGTTAGTACCTTGGATTAAACAGGTGCACAAAAGGAAGTGCAAAGAAGAGGTATTAAGCATGTCATAAATTCTGGATGTGACAGGAAGAAAGCAAAGTGCCACTGAATGTGTAACTATGACCCAAATTGCACTAAACTTCCATTTATTCAGCAGCAGAAAAGTTTCCATCTCTTCTGAGTTGTTTCCACTGATCCATCTGTTGCTAAGTAATGAAGGAAGCCCTGATGAACAGAATTAAATTGTAAAAATCAAACGTATACCAATTACTGGCTGAGCATTGTTTAGCACCCTCATGTTTTCTCCCCCAGAAGCTCACCTCTTTGTATGAATGTGGCTTCCACAGCATGTGGAAGTCTTCAGAGAGAAACGGAAAATGTTCCACACCTACATCTGGAATTATTCTGAAAAGGAGGAGCAGAGCTACAGAGGTCCTCCTCAAGGGAGAGTTTAATTCAATTTGCCTTAATTGAAGCTGCACAAGCAAACTACAGAATGTTTCCAGTTCTTCTGGTTCAGAGAAATCCCATAGCATACACTGGTTATGTGAGCTATTGTGTGTTGTATACTCCATATTCTAAATATAGGGAAGTATAATGCATAGTTTAATAGTGCGTTTTCCTTGGTGGAAAATCTGGCTTAAGTAGTCCTGTTCTCTTCTGGCCACTTATTTGCTCTGCTTGTAATAGCTTGTCATTCTCTCAGTTGCTGGTTGATCTGGGCTATGAACTGGACCAGTGGAGTACTCTGGGTTAAAAATCCTCCAATCTGGAGATTTTTCTTTTTTTGTCTCTAATTGGCATGGAAGAAAATGTTTGTACTGCTTGGCCTAAAATCTATCCCAGGTGAATACTGTGGCAGGCTAAAAATTCCCTCCATCCAATACTGTCTAATCTAATAATCTAATCTGCCTATTTCAATGTTACACTTCGTCTGTCATATGGTGCTTGAATGCTTTGTCTTGTCAGTATAGCCTCTTGTTTTCTAATGCAACTGAAAAATGACAGTAACTATATAAACGTACACAAATTAAATATTTTGTGGGAGTTACAGACACAGGTACTATGTTGAGTTAAACACCATGCTAAGGAGGAGTGAAATGGATGACTGAAATGTACCAGGAGGTTCCTGTTTAAAATAGTACCTCTTCCAATATGTAGTTATTAAATGTGCCTGTGCTGGAATTGATTCTTTGTTACACTAGTAGTTTATGTATGAAAAGCCAAAGGAAGAGGAAAAATTGTAAAAATTATTTTGTATTCTAATTGTGAGATTAACAGGGGTCTTTGAGGCACTATGAAGGAACGGTAGCCCTTTTTCCAAAGGACTGCTCTGGCTGTTGAGTAACACACCCATTAAAGGCTGTTTTACAGGCACATCTCAGATTGTTCTTCTCTGTAGTCTGAGGTAAACAATGATTTCAGTTATGTTATTTACAAGTTTTCTCTTATTTTAAAGCCGTCACCACATGTGCAGTTACCCTGATTTTCTCTTGTACTGATCTGCTAGAGAAATATTCAGCAACAAGGGTTTAGAAGGATGTGTGACATGCAGAGGATTTATTTTGTTCTTACAGTTTTATTGTACTGTTCATTTTTCTATTATGCAAAATTTGTTGTACATGAAATAGCACTCTGGGAAAGTGGTATTAGAAAAACAGATTGTTTCACCTTTACTGCAGTTCAAAATGTTATGCTACTACATTTTAAACAGTATGTTTGGAAGCTGGTGTAACCACTCAGCTGAAGGTCATTTTGAGTTGCAGGCACGGCATAGTGTGACTGGAGGATGAAACTGGACACCCAGGTTCTGGTCTTCCTCTGGGTGCTGAAGCTCCTTTTTCAAAATTGTTGCTTCAGGCTATTACGGCTGATCTTTGCTCTTGCGTCTTTAATTTTTTTTCTTTCCTCTTGCACAATGTAGTGAATAATAATAAGGGCAATGTGAACTCATATTCTGATTCTCTTTTGAAAGGAACTGGGAGTTGTATTTCATATTTTATAGAAATAATTCCTTACACTATTTGAGCAGATGAAAACTGCAAAAGCTTTCTCACAAATTATGCTATTCTTTTCTTTGTTTTTACATAAAATCACAAATATGGGACTTCTTTTTCATGTTTAGAACATAAAAAACTACTGGTTTATCTACTTGTTTGTGAATCATTTCCTAGTTGATAGCGTGTTGATGGAACTCAAATGACTCTCTCCTAAGAGCATTTAATACAGGGTATACATATCATATTGCTCCTTTATTTCTTTAGAGCTCTGGAAACTTAAATTAATTTTGCAGCATGATATGCTAATAAGTAACAGATAAATTATTTTGCATTGTTCAAGATAATCCAGGAAAAATGTCATCTAACATTTTTTGGTCAATTGTTACATCTGGAAGGAGCCTTTTAGGAAGGAAGAATTCACTGATGTCGCTTCAAAAAAACCAAAAAGAATATTGATACTCTCCTCAGAGAAGGTGAGGTCGGAGTCTTAGTGAACAATGTCTTTGAAACATGCATTGTTGCTTTTTAATTTATTGTAGAGAGTTAAAATAGTATTTAATTAAAATAATATGCAATTATAATTGGCAGAGGAATTTTTGGAGTGGGCTTTTGCTGTAAATTCTTGCAGAGGGGAAGCCAAATATGACTGGAGCAGTGAGCACCCATACTGGCCACCTGTTGCCTTCTGTCCCACTCCCTGTAGGGAAGACCTTCCTTCGCACAGCTCTTATTTTCCACTAGTTTCAAATGTCTCAGTTATAGCCATGCACTCACATTTTATGCATTTTCAGTTTCCAGTCTGGATTTCCTGGGACAAAGGCTAGAAAAAGTGAAAACAGTTGAGTCCTTCAGAAGGATAACAATTAAAGAAGGCACAGATCCTGCAGGAAATGCCGCTGCTGAGCCTGTGTACAATGTCGTGCCCATTTATAGGACAGAGGACGTGAAGCCAGCAAGGCTTACAGAGCAGATCTGTTTAAATGGCATCTGGCAGGCACCCTAAAAATGGCCTTTTGACATGAGGACAGTTTGCAGGATGGGAAGTGTGGTATTCAAGAAGCAGCAAACGGCTCCCACTGGTTCCACGCACCAGCTGTGGATGCATGTCATGCTCCGTAACTGATGAAGTATAGCTGCACAGTCCCCTTTAATGGAGTTATGAAAGCTTACCGAGAAATATGTGCCATGCTATGTCTGCTCAAATAGCTCCTTTTCAATTCTGACTTCTGAACAACACAAAAGCCCTCACAAAAAAAAATCCTGCTCACAAAAACTGAATAGATGATGTTTTAGCTTATAATTAACAGATAAAGCCTGATAGAGACCAGGGTTAGGGGAGGGGGTCGTGGGACAGAAGGAAGAGAATTCCTGTGTTGGGCAACAACCCATTTTGTTTGATGCTTTCCCTAATGTGGCTAAAGTATAGCAGTAATGTGGCAGTGACCCCCTGCCAAGATGGGAAAGCATCCCAGCTGTTGTGTATGTGTTGTGCATGTGTACACAAGAAGTTTATTAGAGCCTATTCACACTTCAGTGGAGCTCAGAGATTGCAGTCTATATTATATTGGTTAAATGAAGCATATCACATTCTATATTTCTTGTACGAGAAATATTCACTCATTTGTATTTGTTTTCATGATACTCATCTGTTCTTGTTCCTTTGTTTTACTGAGGGCACATGTACATTTTAGGTGTTTTAGCTGGGCCTGAACTGAAGGGACTGAAGCAGCTAAGTGGTTGCAGGAAAACCAACTTTATTCTGGAAACAGAACAAACACAATTGCTCAGTGCTGTGTCAAACTTTAGGTAGCACTCATTACGTTGAGCATAATGCTGCAGATAGCTGGCGGTACTACTTTTGTACTCACGATAGTAAACCTGCATGCTATTATACCATGATTTCTGAACTAATTAAATCTGTACTTTCTGGGGAATGTCTGTGCTGTACTGTGTATGTACAGTGCAGTTTCTGTGTGCTATTATGAAGCACTTGATGAAAATCTCTCACCTGAATTTTGTCCATATATCTCTTGACAGTATCATTTGGGAGGTTTTGGATTTCATTGCTTTTGGAAATTGGTTATATGTTTCTAATTCCTTTAAGTTTGAGGTGGTTTGGTTTTTATGAGGGGTTGGAGTTTTTGGTTTTTTTTGTTGTTGTTTGGTTTGGGGTTTTTTTTAATTTGTTTGAGGCTTTTTTAGTTTTACTTATTACAGCCTGAGAGTGGCTGTACTTCAAGAAAGCAAAGGCTGTCTGGTCTGGTCTATCCTTTTCCTGACAGGAGCCTGTAATGGATTCTGGAGGATTGCATCTTTTACCAGACATGATACTCGCTATTGCATTGCTGGGAGAGAAGCATGGTTGATGTGATTTGAAGAGTCTTCTAGTGCTTTTTGGAGAAACTAGTCCCTTATTCTTGTTGCAAAGAAGACATCCTGGTATACAAGTGGCTGTGGAAGTACACTACTTTGGTTGTGATGTGGTGTTTTTTCAAGCCATGCTTGGATCTACATATGATATTCACATTAGTTGGGAAAAAATAAATTACTTGCCTGTGATTTTCTGAATATGTAGTCCATCAAATGTGAAGAGCATGTAAAAGCTAACGTCAGACTTGAGTTTAAAGGATCGCTAAATAACTATTCTAGTAAAATGCTAAACGTCTGATCCCTTGTTAAATCTTAAGATTTACAACAGACAATACACATTTTTTCAAAATTCGTTGTCCGCAATTGTGGTACCAGTTCTTCTAGAACTTTTAAGCGAGTAATAGGGTTTTTAGTTTCAGTGAAATAAAACTCTTGGTAACATGTCTCTTGTTAGCATTTGCAATCTATGTAGTGCATTCATCAAGAGTAATTATGCTTTAAGAAAAAAGAAATCTGCTCTGTATCCTAGAGAAAATTTTTCAACGTATTATGTTGTATAGCTTTAGATTTCTGGAATTACTTAAATATGGTCTTCAAGATATTTGCATTCATAAAGAATACTTGGTTATGCTTATTGCTTCTCTTTGCCTTTCTTGACTGTCAAAACACAGTGATGCTTTTGAAGATTTATGGCAGATGTGTAATGAGATTGCTGACTGTTAACTGCAGCATTCAGAATTTTTTGGTGGAAGGAGGGCGGGAGTTTAAAAAGACAGAAGGTTATTGGGGCTTCATTGCAATGAAGACAGGTGATAGAACTTTGTTTTCAATCAGGAAGCTTAAACATAAATAAGTTATGTTCAAAATTAGAAAAATCTTCACTCTCCGTGTTCTCCAGTAGTCAAATAAAATCTTTCAGAAAAAATTATGGAGATGTAAGATTGCGTTCAAGTAAACTCAATAAATCACAAGAAAGGCAATGACATTTATACAGGGTCTCAGTAAGTGTATTCAGGCTGTATTGTGTACATTTAATTCAGCAAAAATAGCCTTTAAAAAACCAGAAACAAATCATAAGCTAATATTGCAATAACTATCACTTGTATACCTGTGTAGTGTAAAAGGAAAAATAGGTCAGCAGTGCACTTAACTGGGTTAACTGTTGAAGAAGGATTTCAAAGTCTGACTGTTGCAACGTGCTGTAAATAGAAAGGGAAAAAGCCTTTTTTTTTTCTGACCTTTGTGGAATCAGCTAGTTGGGGTACACTTCAGACTGAAATTTAGAGGAGAGGAAAAAACCCACCTATCTCCTACTGGAATCTGTCTATGTACTTGTCAGTGTTGGTTCATGCACCTGATTTCTAACACTGTAATAGTCTGTTCATTTGGTTTAGTAGATTCTGGTTTTAAAAGCAAGGGTCTCTACTTTCACATTTAAACATCACTGCTCATCACAAAGTCCAAATTCTGTAAGTGTCACACTCAAAGATTTGCGGTCAATGTCTCAGTGTCCAAGTGGACACTGGTGACAAGTGGCTCTGGAGAGACCTTAAAGCAATCTTCCAGTACTTAAAGCAGCCTACAGGAAATCTGGGGAGGAGCTACTTATCAGGGAGTGTGGTGACAAGATGAGGAGTACCAGCTTTAAACTGAAAGAAGGGAGCTTTAGATTAGATATTTAGGAAGAATGTTTTTTTATTGTGAGGGTTGCTGAGAGAGGTAGTAGATGCCCCATCCCTGGAGGTGTTCAAGGCCAGGGTGGATGATCTAGTGAAAGGTGTCCCTGCCCATGGCAGGGGGGTTGGAACAAGATGATTTTAAAGTTTCTTCCAACTCAAACCATTCTATGATTCAATGATCTGTATGTACTAGGTGTTAGGGGTTTTAAAGGATGTGTCAAAGTCGTTTTTTTCAACAATTTTGTCTTTGCTGATGCCTAAGAATAAAGAGCAAGCTACTTTTGACTGTAAGTACTGAGTAGATTACTGAGTTCAGAAGCGCACAAAATTCTTAGCAAGAAAAGGGGATGAAGCCAAAGAAAGCTGCTAAGTCTGTAAAGAAGATTTGCCTTCTTTTTTTCTCTTTATACAGGTATCTCCCTGCAGGTTCCTTCCTCATTTCAATTTCTAGGGACCCTACTAATCAAACATTGTTGAAGCTACTAGACTCTTTGAAAATACCCTAGCACTTCTGAAAATTAATTTTATGGGTTTGGGGCACCATTTTAAAGCCAAGTCTGGACATTTTGAGCATTCATGTCTGCTAGGTAATGTCTGTATCAGGAGTTAGGGGAAGGATGGGGAAAAAAACAGGAGGAAAAAAATATGTCTAGTTCCGTATCATCCATTTTTTTTAAAAAAAAGATGGCAGCTTTCCCCCAGCTGTGCAAATACAGAGGAAGCTCAGGAATTCCCTGGCAGTCTTGCCTAGAGCTATTACCTAAGTTGTGATTTTTTAAAAAGTTGTCTTTACAAAATATGACAGAGGCAGTTACTGAAACAAATCAAATAGGTAGGGCAGCAGCATCCTCAAACAAAGCATATTATTATTCTTCATGGGGAAGGCTGTCTGTGACCCCTTGGTTTTTTTCTTTGTCACCCCATTTCAGCAGGTAGTGCCAGCTTGCTCAGGGACCATTTCAGTAGATGATGCATGTTAGCCGAGTTCTAAAATACCCCCCTGCGCCATACGCTACCTAAAGTATAATAATCCTTTAATCTGCCTGCTGCATGACAGCTGGGCAGTTATTTGACATAATAATTCATGTTGATTGTGTGTATCAGTATGTATCGGAGGAGAGAAGTGCCAAAACAGTGGTGGAGAGATGAGGATTTAGGAAAATGCCTGTGGGGCTGTGTCTCACATCTAGGGAGACCTACCTGCTTGTGGCAGATGACCAACTTGCCACCAACATGGCTGTGTAAAATCTTTATAGAAGAATAATATTATCCTGAAATAAGCTCAAAAGAGAATAGGAGGGGGAAGATAAACTACTAGGACCCAAGTTACAGATGCACATTAATATTTACTCGATATCTCTTTATACCCTCAAGTCAGCATGACAGATGTAGCTGTGTTTTAAGACATTATCATTCATTGAAAGAGGAAAAAAGGATAGTCTTTTCCTCCCATTTCTGGTAATCTCAGATGTTCGCTGTGCGTGTGGTGGGGAGGAGGTGTAGAGCTGAGCGCTGGCAGGAAAAGAGTGCAATTATCCCAAAGCTTCCTGATGGGCATCCACTTCTTCCTCCCGGCTTAGCTGCTCTGACCACAGTCTGGGGACTCAGGGGACGTGGACCAGATTTAAAAAGTGGAAGCAGACAGATGGTTATTTGTAATCATCATGTAAATGTAAATCCTATAAAAACATTTTCTTTCTAAGGGCCTGAAAGCTGTTGTAGTGGAAAGCAGGATTAAAACATGGATATCTAGCCTAGAATAGTTTTGACCCTGCCACCTTCCCTCCTACCCTATAAACACTGTGGCTTTATCTCTGCTTCCTTTACACAAAATGGTGGAGCCTCAGTTGAGGAAATTAATTCAGTTTCCATGTAATTCTCTGAGTTTATGAGCAACAGTTTGACCGAGGTCTGGATTTGGGCCTAAGCTGGCAGGTGCTGGTAAGCAGTTGCCTTGGTAGCAGGGTCTTCTTTTTTCTTCTTTCTCCCTCACTCTGGCAGGTGCAGGGCCTGCAAATGTTTATCTCAGCACTGCTGTTGTTAGATGTGCTTGCTTTCTGTAATTGTGCTTGCAGGTACCTGTAAATGGCCTTACAGGACTTTGCATGCCTTAAAGACCAATGTGACAGCTCAAAGACATATATCTTGTTTGAGCAGTATCAGCTTGTTCAAGTTACAAAGAGACCAATCAAACTTTAATTAACATTTGTCCACAGCACTATTGTAGTCTGTGTTCAATTTAGCTGTCCTTTCCAGCTCTGCAGTCCCCAGTGCCTTTCCAGACAGCGAGGCGTTGCCATTCAGAAGCTGTTTTCCTTCCAAGGCTTTGCCTCTCAAAATGTGAGGATGTTTGTGCTGCCATCAGGCTGTCAGAACAGAGCAGCTCTCCCCATATCACCGTCGTTGTTGGGGCTGAGTAGGAGTCTCCAAAATCCTGCTCTCTGGACGAGCTGCACTGTGGTCCCAGCATGGGCAGGTAGGGCGGGATGCCGACAATCTTTCTCTTTGTCATTGCTTGTCAGATGTAGGGTAAAACCCACAAAAGCACAAAGGGAGCTGTATACCTTGCATTAAAGCTGGGATAAAGTGAAAAAACAACAGAGGATAAAGGAGAAGAGTCTGATGGCAATGTTTGGCCACTTGTGTTGAATTTTTAAAACATTATTATTCATACACTTCCAAGAGAGCCCTGAGGAGAACTGGCTTCTTAAGTGAACAAAAGGCTCTTGCCAGTGTGTGGAGAAGGTGATGTGCTCAGACTTAGTACTAGTTATTTGGAAGTACCCAGCAATTGTGGATAATTGACTGAGAAATATTCTTGCAGCTCTCAACCATTTTTCTGTTTTTACAGATTATTGTGCCATTAGATACAGAATGCACTAAGCTGTGCTTAACTTTTCCATTTACCGTGCTAATAAGTGGGAATTCAACTTCATGTTGATACTCCTTTCTCCTGTGTCTTTCTGTGCTGCTGGAGTGGAACAGCTGAGTTCACCAACCAGTGCTCTGGTCTCCTCCACATACGCCCTTCCTCATCCCTGATCCTTCTCTTTCAGAGTGGTGTTTGGATGCGCTGGGATGACTGTGCTGCTCAGATTAATGTCTATGCTTTGTATCATCGTTATTATATTGCATTAAAAGCCTGTGTCCTCTGCTCTTTACCTTATTATTCTTTCCACTTTTATTCTTACTCTTTTCCTTCCTTTACTTGGCTTTTTGCTTTAGCTCTCCCTAAACTTGCAGTTTTCCTTCTCTTCCTGTCTGAGTTGGTTTCTCTCTTCAACTTATATTCCACACATTTTTCTCTTAACTTTGTCTTTCTGTCCCTTTCGCCTATTTAATTTTTCTCCAAACATTTTTTGTTTTTCTCCAAAACACAGAATGCTTTAGGTGAAAATAGTGAGATATATCTATTCACGATTTGCGTCTGCGCTGAAGCACAGAGCAAGATTAAGTAAACCCTGTAGCATTAGTTCTGTCTTCCTCATGTTCTGAGGCTGATTGTAACCTTATACAGTTGCTGGGATGATTCAGAGAAAGTTAATGTGATTTACTATGTATCACCCTAAGAAACGTATTTGTCAGTTTCATATAACACTGTGAAATGTTCAAGGAAAAAGCTTTCCTTAATATTGGTGCCAGGAGTTAGGAATCAGGAGTATGAAGTCATTATCATAGAATCATAGCATCACTTGGTTGGAAAAGGCCTTTGAGATCATCGAGTGCTGTTTTTCTGGGGAGTTTCCATGAATGAATTACACAGTATCACAGTATCATAAGGTTGCACTGAAGTTCTGTAATTTTACAAGCAATCAAACCGATAAAAATTAGTATTTATTTTGTGTGTAATACTAAGAGAAGAAGTTGATATTTATCCATTTGCCAGTTACACAAAAGAGGGCACGGCATTGTCTAGAAGTAGTTTTCTTCCTGTATATTACAGTGATGACAGAGATATATGAAGATACTTACTGAAATAGATGATTTTTTAAGACTTTTCTTCTAGTTCATTCCCTGAACTTGCTGTGGTATTAGCTTTCTTGGCTTTGCAAAATATTGTAATGACAAAGAGCCAACAGCCCATGATCTGCAATGTACTGTTTCTGTGTTGTGCATTACATAAGTTATCCATTACATTTGATCTTGAAGCTCCAAAAATTCTATTTCTGTCAATTTGATTATTGTGAATTGAAAGTGAGTGATTTGTATTAATCAGAAATACTTTGGGGTTGATTCTTTTGTTAAGTTATTAAGTTGGAAAAAATATATCAAATGGGTGTGTCACCTAAGGGGACTACAGGTTCTTGCCAGAGCTGCATTTGTTGCCAACTGCATCGTGTCACTTTTATTTTATGCTTGAAGAGCAAGACCTAAATAATCATTCTTTTTTGTGTGTGTCAGAAAAGAAATTAACTTCCAATTAATTCCCTCCTTCCTCTGGGATCTACCTGGATATCCCAAAATGGGGAACAATAAAAGTTACTTCACATATCATTTTGAGTGCCACAAAAATACAGCCTGCTCACCTCAGCTCATTCAGAGACCAATTCTTGTATGTATTAATCATATTTTCCTCTGGCTTATTACAGAACAGAAAAATATTCAGTTCCAAATGTTCAAATGGGGCACATTTTATTAACATTGAAAGCAGTAAATTATTTCTGCTCATGAAATGAGACTGAACAATTTCTGCTGAACTCTTCCTGACTTGCCCCTTCACTAGGATACAGTGTTTTCTAATTTCTCAGAGGGCCCTGGTTCCATTAAGAGCGAGAACTGTTTTAAAGCTGTAATGAAAGCCATACATAGCTGAAATTCAAGGAGGGGAAATGCCCTAAATTCTATTTCAGTAGCTTATCTAGAGCTATTTTCAGTTTTATGTTTATAAGAATGTCAATTAACCTAGAGACTAGGACATACATGGAAGAATAACGAGGAAGTGGATATAATTTTAACACACTGAAGCCAACTAGTCGGACCTAATCCTTCTTTATAGAAGCTTAATTTACATAAAAAGCTAGCCTGTGTTGCCTAATTTAGTTCTCAAACAGCTTGGTGTTCTAAATGTTATTTCCTTTCAATGTCAGGGGACAACACTAGTCAAAGTTACAGAAATATTAAAACTAAAAAATGAAAGGAAGAAATAAATATGCTGGAAGCACACTACCATCATCTTGATTTCTCTGACACCTTTCAGAACTGGTGATTACTTCAGCATGTATTTGGTGATAATGATAATAATAGTAGTAATAACAATACCCTTAATCAAAGTGTAACACTGCAATTCGGTATCAGTTGTGTCATTTCTTTATCCAGTTTATGCTGAAAGGCAGAGATCCAGGCAAGCCAGATATTCAGCATTGTTTTCTGTTATGAAAAGAACTCCACATCAGACCTGCAATGCTACTTTTGCAAGGATGAGAGGTGACCCAGCCAAGGTTCAAAAGAGTAATGGGTGCTATAGGTCTTTCTAGTTTAAATGAAGAGCAGTGTTCTTATCTGGAGAAAAAGCAAGGTAAAAACAAAATCTGCCTCCATTGGACAAAGGATCACACCTTACCAACTTCTTTTATGGGATCTTTTATAGTAAATATAACCTGCGAAGTCATCACCTAGTAACGGTTGAGACTTTTTTGTTTGTTTAATATTATATGTATCTGAATGTATTTTTTCCCCCACTTACAATGTCTTCACTTCAACTAATTTTTTTCTGCTTTTCCTCATTTATTGCATTAGTGCTACGGGATGACTTCCGCCAAAACCCTACAGATGTTGTGGTGGCAGCTGGAGAGCCTGCCATATTGGAGTGCCAGCCGCCTCGTGGACACCCTGAGCCCACTATCTACTGGAAGAAAGATAAAGTCCGTATTGATGACAGGGAAGAGCGGATCAGTGTGAGTACAACTCAGGTGGTCATCTATAGACACAGGACCTGCACTGAAGCTCCACAACTTACTGCAGCAGAACTTTACAACTTTCCTGTAGAGGCTTATTGTTACTTTTGGCAGTTTGCCTCTCTGAGCTTTCCCAGAATGGGGTGGGGAATGCGGGGATGGTATGGGTCTCCAATTTGAACTTCTTGAAGCTTGATTTGTATAATGAGAGGTCATACAGAGGTGTAACAGAGGTCCTTTAGAGCTGTAGATGTTGTCATGTAAGGTTCTCTGTTAGATGGAGGACTCAATGGATGTCTTTTACTGGTTTGGCCTTACCTTTCCTAGGTTTCAGTTCAACAAAATGACATCTCAGTTCAGTGAAACAGGAATATCACAACTTATATCAGAAGGTGTTTTAAAGATAAAATCAGTCATATCTATGAGATACAGAAATACTCTGTGGGAGAAAAACAACAGCTTAGGATGATATTGGTAATGTTGTGTTTAGTATGGTGATTGGGATGTATATCCTAAGTGAAGACTGAAGTTATACTCTAAAGAATGATATTTCTTGAATAGTAATGCATATTGAGTAAATGAGTAGTAACACTGGTTGGATTCTATGACAGTTTGTTCCATATACTGAACAGAAAAGGATCCAGCAGAAATATTTTAACTTATCAACTGATTAGAAATATATTATGATATATGCAAGCAAATGGGATAAATTCAGAGTGCAGGAATAATTTTTAAATGCTTAGCTTTTCACTATTAATAGGCATTTAATAAAATTTTATGTTGTATGTCATGGTGTGCAACTCAGTCAGTGCAGACCTTATTCTGTATGGAAGTACTATCGGAAAGTACTTTTTTTTTGTTGCTTTGGATGCAAAGCAAGTACCTGCAAAGGAGGTATTTCAAGCTAAATAATCTAAGGAAATGCTATTTGTGAGTCAAGCTCTTTCTGTTAGGGTCTACTCAAGACTAGAAGAAGGAATAGTGTCAGAGAACTGGTTATCATTCCCTGACTCAGGTTTCTTTGGCTATGTTACTAGTTTATTCTGAAGCACTCTATTGTCTAACTTTTGAAAGTGTCAGTGACTTCATAAGCTGGGAATTTGTTACTTTATTTCTTTCAACTACCCTGCTCTTTCACTCTATGAGCATTCTTTGTAGTCAGGAAAATGTTGTCTTTTGGGAGTCAGGTGAATTCTGTTTGGGCTAAAATTCAGCCTGTTTACATCGAGAACAAGAGAAAATCTGTCTTAATCAGTGAACATGGAAACTGCTCAGAGACTAGTAAAATAAAATGAACTGAGTTTTTTTCTTCTGAGAAATGTCAAGAGTGCTTTACATGCATATCATCATGCAAGAAATACAAATACTCTGCATTGCCAAAGAGGCAGCAAGAATTGTAAAATTTGAAATGTAAACCTAATGAAATGAAACCTAAAACCACCCTGAAATGCAGTTAAAATGAGACAGTAGGATAAAATACGTTCTAGAACAACTTAAAGTTATTTAAGTATATAGAATTTTAACTCTTAAGCTATATATATATGTTTACAAACAAAACTTTTAAATATCTTAGTTGTGGTACTCACTACCTGAGAAGGTAGCTTTTCTTTCTGATATCTTTTCTTTATCTGAAGTTAAAAATCTATTCCTTGTTTTGAAACAGATACGTGGTGGGAAGCTGATGATCTCCAATACAAGAAAAAGTGATGCTGGCATGTATACTTGTGTTGGAACAAACATGGTGGGGGAGCGAGACAGTGATCCTGCAGAACTGACAGTCTTTGGTAAAGCCACTTGAGCTTATGTTTCCTTTTCACTACAAATGTCATAGGCTGATGACCTGGGTAACTCGTCAAAATATGAGACAAAACAAAGTTAAGAAAACGCAATACTACTTAAGCTGCATTTCACAGTTTCTGAAGACCAGGTTTCAAAGGCTGCAATTTTTATAATTCTGGAGCTGTGATGGCTCAATATTTTCCTTCTAAGTGCATAGTTTCAATCTAATTGGAGGTGCTTAGTGATATGCATACACTGAGAAACACTAATGCAGGATGTAATGATCTCTCACAAAATTGCCAAATGTAATTAAGCCACTTCTTATGTAGTTGACAATGCCTGCTTAACAGAGATGTGGAGCAGCATTGCCTGTTTAAATCCTTATTCCTTGAGATTGTGAAATCAAACCTTTGTAGGAGAGCACAGAAGAGCTCAATTGATCAGTAAAAAGTCATCAGAGAAAATCCTGAGATTTTTTTGAATATTTAGAGATACTTTTGTCATTTGTTTCTTAAAGAATGTGAAACAAATTTTCATCCTGTAAGCCAGGACATCGTTTAGGTTTTTGGTATTACTGAGTGAATCAAAAGAGACAGTTCTTTTGTGTGAAAGAGCTTCTAGACCTAATGGGCAAGGAAAGGAGTTGTTAGTAACATTTGCCCTATGATTAGGGTCTAGAGCAAGGATAGAGTAATACTGAACCTACGGCTGGATCCATCCTGGTAAACTGGATAAGAAGCAAAGCCACAAAATCCTACTGTGGTACATCCTGCAGTCATGACATTTCTATTTACCATTAGCTGTGGTTTTGTAGGAGTTAGTCAAGAAGCCTTGAGCAAACAAAAGGAAATCAATAATGAAAAAAAACCCTCGCTGCTGAAGAAAATGCATATATACATATAAAAAAGAGAAATTGTGTTAACGTTCCCTCCTGCTACACTTCTTTGATATCCTTCATATAATATTGAAATTCCTAATGAGACTGCTTGTAATTCTAGTAAGAATTTCACATGAATCCTAAGGTCCATTTTGAAGCAGGCGTTCCTAATTTTTTCACATTCTGCCTAATACGGTGCACTGGAAAACCCAGTCACACATATTGCCATCTGTGTTTACATGTATGCACAACTCAATATTTGCTTGTTCACTTCATAAAACATATTATTAGATTCACAAAATGCATAGAAAGGTTTCTTTTAGACAAGATCTGTAAGTGACTAAGGATTTGCTGCTTTCCAGCATTACAAGACTGTGAAGACTTCCGCTCCACTTAGTTTGGTATGGATTCATGGAAGCACATGACTTTTTAAAGATAGAACTAGTATACCTTGCAAAAAAAATACACAGATAGGATCTCTAGCAAATTATTATGTCATTTTCAGCCAATCTGTTGAAGTTGTGCCTTTATATAGCTGTAAAAGAGACATGGCATATCTTCTTCATCAGTTTAAGTACTGATAATCTCTGGTAATACTTCCTGTGGATAGCAGGCAGATTGCAGTCCTAAACTACAAAGCCTTAAGAAATTCTTAAGAAAATAATTTGTTAAAAACATTGAACTGTAGGAATAAAAACTGAAATATGAATGTAATTTCATATCCTACAGAGTTACAAAAAGTATTACGTTTGTATTGATATGTAAAATATTACGTAGCCAATTACAATATTCTGAATTTTTTCCACAAGTTTTAATCATAGCAATCAACTCATAAAATACAATCTATACAAGTCTATTTTGTGACTACTGAACAAAAATCAGCAATAAATAAAATTAGATATTTTAAATCTTTGTACTTGTGTTAAACTACCAAAAGGAAAATGTATTTAAACTTCCTTTTCTATCTAGGTATCTTCCCATCTAAAGTTCTTCTTCTGTCTAGGTATTCCCTTCCTATCTTCCTTTTTGCTGTACAAGCATAGCATGATGGAATCAGGTGCTTATGTTATGATCTGCTGCTTGACAAGATAATTTGACTGTCCCGTGCCTACTTCCTGGCTGCCACCTGGCCCTGAAGCTCTATGTTAGCATAATGGGCTGTAGATGTGTCCAGGTTAGTCCTAGTATGCTCTGTACAAAAAGGAGGTGGCTTGGCTTTGCCTTTTACCAGCAGAACAGTTGTACTCCATTCCTGGACTCCAGGCACCAGCTTGTGTGTGGGTGGATGCATGCACAGTATACTGGAGAGAATTATCCATGATGTTTCCAGGAAGCAATGTGTCTACTGGGCAGTCCAATCAGTCTAAGCATACACAATAAATCAAATCAATCCAGCCATCCTGGGAAACGTCAGGTTGTGAATGTTCAGATTGACTTTCCTGAACATAGGCAAAACCACAGGTCATCTATTAAGTCCATAGCCTTCCTCTAATATGACTCATAGGTTTGAGGAACATGAGGATAGTGCAGATGTGGAGAAAAATATGCTAAAAATATCATAATGCTTATATATTATTCATGTGTCCAGCTTTGACTGTTCTGAACATATTTCAAAATGACCTTTATAATTAAAATGAAGATATCTTAGCTAAGAGACTCAGAGAATTTAATGAAGTGGCTGGCAGGCCTACAGCTGGTACTGATTCTGGAGAAGTATGTGTATTAATTAGCTGATTATTAATGTCTCTATTTCTTTTCCAAATGGCAAACCCCTAAACTCTTTCCATAGTGTGAAGGGGGCCCTGCTAAACACACTACTCTGCAGGAAAAGGAACTACTACATACTGGTTCTCAAACCTTTCCTGGAATCAGCCACTTGCAGCTTTTGGCTTTCCAAGTCTTTGTGTAATACCTGAAGTTAATTTCTGCATGTGACTCATGACAGATCTCTGGCTCCATGTACAGTAAATTTAGCTGGAGGCATTGCCTTTGGAAAAACTGAGTCATTGTGGTGGTAACTGGTGGCCTGAGGGGAACAGCGTGGAAGCCTAGCCTAAAAGAATTTGCCTTTCCTGAGTTTAAAAAAAGATAATGAAATGAGCAATAAGAACCTTGGAAGAAGTAGAAGGAGAATATGTTTCCTATATGCAGAATGTATCCTTTTGGCTGGATACTCATTCAATAACTTTTGCTGAGAGACAGTTGTGAATAATACATGGAGAACTTTCAGAAAACAAAAATTTTTTTCTTTTCAATCCTGTCTGCATAGGAAACCTAGTTTTCAACATTTAGGCATTTAGCATACTGTTAGTGTCAGTGCAGGCTGCAATTCTTTCGTTTGCAAGTCATGATCCTTCCACTAGAAGAAAATTGCCAAACTTTCACAGTAAAATATCATAAAGCAAGCTGTTTATACAAGTAGTGCTTCCCAAAATTATTCCTATGTTTTGAATATTGGCAATGATGCATTGTTTTGTTAGCCTTCTCTTTCAAGCACTACTGCTAGTTTTTGCCTCTGTGATGCTCCAAGGTGTAATCTTGGAGGTAAAACAAGACAGGGTCTGTCACAAAGTTTAAGTTAGCCTTTAAAAGAAGTTAATAACTAATCCATCAGTCCTTACCATCTCAAAAAGAGTCAGCATGTTAATTTATTATTATGGATGCACTATTCTAAAAGCTGAATTCAGAAGTCTAAGTGATATAAATTAGACTGCTTTGCATGTGTTTGGACTCATAGCCCTTGTCTGAACAGAATTAAACAAGATGCAAAACAGAAACAATTTCATTCCAATTTGTGAGAAAGCTTGGTTTGTAAATACATAATATGGAGCCAGAAATTAAATAAAGTAAGAATTAGTGTTTAAGTTAATCTTTTATCATTTTGTCACACTACTGCACTGTTCTCACATAAGTTTTCAAGTTGTTTTAACTATTTCAGACTGCTTTTTGTTCCTTTGGACTTAAAATGGTATGTTTGAAGAGAATGTACAAAGGTCTATCTTGTATATTGATTCTGAACCACAGTGAAATCAATGAAAGCCTTAATACATCAACTTCAATAGGCTGGCATCAAGCAGTGGAGAAAGTTATATTTAGAAGAGCCTCAAAAGAATATAAAGCATTACTAAGAAGAGTACAAAAGTTTTTTAAAAGATATGTCAATTCAGACATATTGGAGATTATTTTAGATTAATCTTTGATTTTAGATTTGGTACCTGAACCTTTTTTTCAGCTAATAAGGTCCTGTGGGATGAAGAGGTATTTTTGTCTGATGCTTGAAGAAGTATTTGTGTTTGATGTTCTCTAGACATTGTCAGGCTCAAAGTGATACCATAGTTTCAGAGAGTCTACTATGATGACTTGATGTTAGCGGAAAAAATCCAAAACCCCCTTAATGAATATGTTGTGCCCCATTTTGCCTTCTTGTGCTCTGTCATTGTAGAAGGCCTTACCAGACTCTTTTCCCATTGTCTGCTGGAAGTGAGTCCCAGAAGCTTTCCCAGCCACATGGGAAATCTACCAAAACCGGGCATACATTCACAGTTAAAGACAGAGAAATTGACAACGGGTATTTTGTTTTTCAGAGTAAAGCTCCTCCCATTTTTTTTGTATTTCCCACTTGCAGTGTTCTTGTGGCAGTTTAGCTTTGCAATATTGGTTATCCACAGGCACTGACAAGTTGTAATGAGATAACGATGTTGCTGTGAAAAATGGTCTGATTTGGTCTCCAAAGTCCGTACCTAATGCTCAGTAAAAACTGAAATTATCACAATTGTACATATATATAAAAGAAGAAAAACACTAACAATTTCTAAAAGCCATTCTACTTTATTTACATGTGCTTCTTAGCAGTGCTTCGTGCCTTTACTGTGCAAACTCATCAGATCTTGGCTACTGCACAGTGTAGAAGTTTGCAATGTGTACATAAGTGCTTATTTCTCAAATGAAAAATGGAAAAGTACCAAAAGACAGCAGAAGTATGTCTTTAAATATAAAACCTACTTTAAATATAAAATCTACTTCTGTGATTGGATTTTAATTTTTTGGCCAACATAGGTAAATTTAGTGTGATCCTAATATCCTGTCTTTTTCCACAACTTCGTTTTTGGCAGTGCTTTACTTTATCTGGATCATGTGGCAGTTAAGGAAACATCAGTGCCATTGTCAGCATTCTGAAGTGGAACAAACTTCCTTACAACCATCTAATGTTTCTTTCTTTTCCTTTATATCAGAACACTAAGGTGAAAAAAGGTTTTATTTTTAAACTCTTTGCTATTAAATCCCTCCCCAAAGCCTTTTAATTCATGTTTTAGTACTTCTTTCTAGAGCACAGAAACATTTAAAACAAAAGGATGCCTTCTCTCCAGCAAATAGAGAGAAGACAGTTCTAAATCACATGTTACGGGGACCATCAAATCCTTTGCTCTAGCAGTTGACTCAGCAGAGAAAAAAATATTACAGGTAGTTAGGATCATTTTAATTAGATTGAAGTCCCATATATGGTTATCTAACTTTTTGAGGAACAGAGATAGGGCAATAACACACCTGAAGGTCATCTAAGTCTTTCTAATAGACTGTGATACTGAGACCAGTTGTTAAATAGAGGGAAAATTGAGTTCTGAGGTTAACTTGTGTCAGCACCCGAAGTAAGGAAAGGATTTTCTTTTGTTTCTAGTTAGGATTGGTTCTGTAGGTTTCCTTGCAGCACCTGTCTCAAGCACTGCAACATATTGTGTGTGTCCAGATTGCATTAACAATCTCCTTTTATAACTGCAAAGTTTATTCTGAAGTTAAAAAGGTCACCCTAGTAGTAGCACAACTGGTTGACAAGTTGTATAACCATGACCTATTTTATAGTTATTTTCAAAGATTTTTGATATTCATCAAAGAAAATCTGGGAAGTAGATATGTTATTTACTCAGTGAAAGCTTATAAAATTGCTATCTTAAAATTTTTGTATATGTCTGATTTTAATTTATTAGCCTTTCTTGCTGTTTCTCAAATATGTTGTGTTCTGAATGCTGTTGACGGTGTAACAATGTTTAATTATAGCACAATGCTTTACTTATGGGCAAAACATTTCAAAAGAAAAAATAAAAACATGTTTTTTGAAGTTTAGCTCTGAAACTAAATTTGACCTGGCTTTGTGAAGAAACCTTCTTTATTTAGCATGCTTGGTCAGGCAGCGTTCTGTCTTCTGGCACATTAATGTTGTAAGCAAATTATGCAGGTGACTCAAATCCAGTTAATATCACAAAAAGAATGTTAATTGCATTGGCAGTGGTATTCACTCAGATCACTTTATAACTGTATGATTAGCTATTGGACGTATTCAGGGAGCTTTCTGAGTGATACAAATACAGGAAACAGCATTAGAGAAACTTGTTCTTTCCTGATTCACGCTGTGCAAAATGTAGAGATGATGAAAAATATGGAAATAGCAGTTATTGGTACTTGCATGTCCTTGCTAACTGGGATCCATGCTCACCTAGCTATTTATTTTCTAGCAAATTTTTAACTGTTTTGGAAAATACACACTTCGAGAACCTCATCTGAAACAAACATGTATGTATAGTCCTAAATTATCTTAATGTGAGATCAGGTGATTTACCTAATGACCTTTGGGCTATTGTCAGCTGGTTTCTCCTCAAAATGTTATAGGAATTCATTTCCTCATCTCCTGTATAGGAGCATTTACAGCCACAAGTAGCAATTTCATAGATATGCATACATACATTTCTTAGCTGTTTACAGGCAGCTGTTTTAAACATGGTCTAAAACATTATTTATATGCAGACCAGGACAACATGCAGGCATATACAGAGTTATTTAAATTCAATGTGGATGAACCAAGGTCTCTAAATCATCTGTGAGGATGCTGACCTGGATCTAAATTTCTTGGTCTAGTATCATGTCTTGAAAAACGAATACCAAAATGTGGAGTGTATTGTATATGAGCTCAGAGCAGGGATTAGTCTGAGCTCTTCTTAGAAGTTGTCAATAAAAAACATTGCAAACTTATAGAAAGTTTCATTAAGATATTCCCTTCTATAATTATAGACAGGCTAAGTGCATTGCTTAGCATTAAGATTAACAAGCTTTTGTTACTTTGTCCAGTTTCAATAAGTTAGTCAAACTAAAAGGCTTTAGCCAACATTTTCCATGCCTGACTGGAATTTTTTTTTTTTTTTTTAAATTGCCAAAATAGTTCTTTCCACTGTAAGAATGTTGAAATTCCTGCAATTTGGAGGTGAAAGGGGTAATTGAAGGGAAATGGAGAAGGGTTTAAAGGAGAGGAATGGAGGAAGCTTTTTTGTCCTAATAAATGCAAGTCCTTCATATTGAACAACAGGGACCTAAAATTTAATGGGAAATACCCACACTATGCCAGAGATGTAATTTTTTGCTTTTCCGAAAAATTCTCACCAAATTTAGCCAATTATGCACCTCTCAAAAAAATCCCACACCAAACCCAAAAACCCCAAACCAAATCATCAATTCATACACCAGAGACACCACATGGAATGCAGGTCTGAACAGCATTTTCCTGCAACTGTACTGCACTCCTGCTGCTGTCACTCTTGTTTGATGATGCTTGGTTACTTCAATGAATTGTTCTTGTGTTAATATTGTGGATGGGTTGTATTTGGGTGGCACAGAGAAAAAAACTTCCTGTTCAAGTATATTTCAAACACACGGTGTAGAAAAGTCAGTTTGCTGTGAAATATGAAGAAGTAAGAGGCATGGATAACTGGAAGGGAGACTAGACATGAGAACTTTCTGGGTTTCCACTCTGAACAGCGATATTCTGAGTTAGGAGGAGCCAAATTGACTAAAAAAGCAGTCAGCAACTGGAAAGACCTGGCACGGCCAGTGGCTGGAACAGAGAGTGACTTGAGGCACAGTCTGTCAAAGACACATAGGTGAGGGTAGGAGTAAAGCTAAGTGAAGATTGGGAAGGATCAAGAGACTGATCACGTGCACAGGAAAGGAAAAAACTGATGAAGCACACTCAGGACAAGGACCTGTAGTGAAGGTTATATGTGGTTAGTACACAGTCCTGAAACAGTGAATAAAGGCTGAGATTTCAAGGTGCAAGGAGAAACTAGAACTGAATTTACTTGCCCAAATGCTGCTGGTACCTGCAGGACCCGGGCAGGGCTAGGACTATGACAAAAGCAATGGCTTGGGAGTAATGAGGATAAGAGCCTCTGCCCGTTAGACATGTTTTTATCTCTAGCACCTGGAAAAGTACTATAGATTCTTGAGCATGTCTGTTCTTCTTCTGACAAAATATGTTTTTCCCTGCCAATATGTGCCCCTGCTGGTATCATGGAATTCCTTTGTGATGCTGTCACTCATTTACATGATTATTAACAGGTGGTTTTGTGTTCCTTATTTTCTGACTTAATATTCTGATTTGTAAAAGTGAACATTTTATTGACTGCGACTGAATTCAATGGAAGCTGACCTTTGAGCACACAAAATTAATGCAAAATGGTCAAAAAAAAAGAAGATAGTATTGTCTCAGGTTGAGCAGATGTTTTTTACCTTGCTTTCTTTGATCTCCATTGCACCTCAGAGAGAAGCTATGAAAATAAGCGAATTGTTTATGAAGCATTAAGATAGGTCTAATGGAGGTCATGAGGAAATTAATAATTCTGCCTTTGAAGTGAAGTTTGAGTGGTATGACAGGAGGCCACCCACTAAATGGTGCAACTAAAGCAAAATATTAAACACCTGCTCATTAAATTAATATCAACAATCTGGAGATGTTTTGGGGGAAAATAGTATGTGTTCATATAATTGCAACCAGCCCCATAAACAGAAAGGAAGTGATTAAAAGGCACAAAGACAGCCTTAGTTCTGGCACTTCTGGCATTGGGGTGCTGCATGCTTGATTTTCCAACTTTATTAATATTCTTCTAATTTTTTTATTGTTGTTATTTGGTTATGATAAACATGGATACCCAACTCATCAGCTCAGCCCTGCAGTTATCAAGACAGCCTGCTGGAGTCAGAATCTGGTATTGCTTACATCTGTGTGAATTTTGAATATTTTTTTCAGTGACATCATACCATTCAGCCTTCAGAGAATGAAATGTGAAATGTAGTGTGTAGCCAGTTTTAAACATCTTTGTAATAAATCCCTGTCTTGAGTGGAAACACTGTTCCATATAAACCCAGTCTTATAATGGTTTGATTCGAGTTTAAATAACTTATTACAATAAAAGTGTGGTGTGTTAAAGAGAGGACAGAACAAAATGTATGCAAACCAAAGGCAGCTTGGAAACTAACCCCAGTGACATCCATTCAAGTGAAATTACCAGTATTTTCAGTTTGTTCCACTATAACTGAGTTCAGATTGTGGCTCTCCATCTGGATTTTAAGCAGGCCTGTACAACATTATGATGATTAATAATATTTGTAGCTGTAGGGTAAACAGAACTTATTATTCATACCTTAATTTAGTTTTCCATGGTGAAGTTAGCGACTTGGATCAGGGAAGCCCTGAGCTCTATTCAGTAGTCCACAATTGCCTGAGATGCATAACACACAGTTTACATTTCCCTCAGAAGAATCAAGGTATTGATTATTGCCAAAGGCAGACTATCTCCATTAGCAGCTCATATGTTGCTAGATCGGACAGGATTTTTTAGATCACACGCTATGTATGCAGTGGTGCAGAGCCAAAACGGTCACACAGAAAGGCGCAGCCTTGGAGACTTCTCTCCTGGTATGGCAGGTGGGCAGTCAGCACTGGCACAGGCTTTCTTCTGGTGGCTCTCAGCTCTTGTGAGGGCTGGATGCGACAGCAACTGCCTCTCCTGCCTGTCAGTCATCTTCTGGGCTCTTTATGCACATCATCAGTTCCACTTGTCTGAATTTGTGGAGCTCAGCCTCTTTTCTTCATTCTGTGAATCAGCAAACAAAAAAGATGCTGGAAAGTCAAAGTGTTCATTTCAACCCTCTGTCTCACTAAGGAATTTTAATGTCTCTTTCAAGAACGGCCCACGTTTCTCAGGCGACCGATTAACCAAGTGGTGCTGGAGGAGGAAGCTGTGGATTTCCGGTGCCAGGTGCAGGGGGATCCCACACCAACAGTCCGGTGGAAGAAAGATGATGCAGACTTACCAAGAGGAAGGTGAGAGCAACATTCATGTTCCACACATTTGCACATTTCAACTATTAAGCAATGCTTAATAAGCGCTACTACTTATCATTTGTTATTTGACATTATGGGCAAGATTTATCTCCCATATTTCTGGTCTTCAGCACTACAAGACTTGTGTCAGAGCCAGCTAAGCAGGGAAGCCCATTCTGGTTTAAATTGTCCAAAGTAATGAATTTCTGTGGAAGGAAGAAAAGTGATGCGTAGGTGTTGTGAGTACATGGGTATTTTCTAGAGAAAAGTAAAGATGTTTTAGAAATGTGCTAGTGATAGTAGACTTCATAATAATGTGCTGATAATGAAAGAGAGAAAACTTGGCTGGAGAGTTGCAGAGCTGCTCTGTTGCACTAGCAAGATGAATTAAAAGCAGAGCGCTGTGGTGGGCTTTGCTGGCTCCTTGGCTAAAGTTTGTCAAGTCTTAGAGAGTAAACTTCCTGTGGAGGAAACCAAAGAATCAACTAGCAGAAGTGGAAAACAAGGTTGAAATTTAAAGCAGGACACTTGTATTCAAGAAAGATCCATTGAATCTTGTAAAAAATGTGGAGAAAATTCCAGAGTGATCAAGGGATGAGAGTCTGTTGTATACAAGGACATTAAATTACCTTGACTTCTTTCAGCTAAACAGAACAGAGTCTGGTCTTCGCTTTCTGGAACTCTTTCTAGTTTTGCATCTGAATCATTATTAGATTAAAAAGATCTTAACACAGAAATATGTCTGGGAATAGGAAGAAGATAATCCTTTTGTCCCTGTGAGTCCTGATTAATTCTTGCACGGTGCTTTTAAATTCAACAGGAGATGTGAATAGTGCTTTCCCCCGCTCTTCATAGCTGATTGTTCTTTTCCATCAGTGTTGGTTATTCCTGGGATGTTACTAATGGAATTTGAAGAAAGGAAAAAAAAAATCTTTTTCAATTGAGTTCTTTAAGCACTGGACTTACATAGGCTGGCTGCCACTGTTATTTCTGCTCCTCCAATCATGATCTTAAAAAAAGAGCAGTGCAATGGTGTTTGTGGCTAGTTTGTGTCAGTGTGTATTAAGCGCTCTGTGAGCAGACTACTAAACTGGGCTTAAGTAAAACAAGATAGACATTTCTGTCTGCTTTCTTTATCACAACATGTCTTATGTCTTCACCCCAACAAGGTGAAAAATGTGGTAAGACTATTATCTAGCAGTCTTCACCCACTTGCTAAATATGCCGCTTACTGTTGCATGCACTTTCATGAAAAACGATGTCAAAATTCCTCGGAGTCATATAGCATTTAGTCGTGTTTGCGTCTTGGCTTAATAACTTTTGTTTCTCAGTTGCTAAATCTTTAACAAAATCCCCAAACTCAAGTGGGAGAATACTTCTTTTAGTTGCCACATCCTCAACTCTGTAAGATGTCTGATGCGATGTAAGATGCAATTCTTTAGTTAAATGTCATAATGTAATGATACATAATGTAGGAAAAGCATTTCTATATAATTAGAGATATGTTTATGTATACATAGAAATGCAGCATTTTAAAATTCATTTCCTTGCAATTTTAAAAAAAGCTTTTTTTCTAATTATATTGATAGATTTGTATGCATGTAATTAATAAAATATTATTTTGAAGAGTAGACTTTTGGATGCAGGATGAATTTTTCTCTATACTTGCTGTTTAACTATGCATTGTAGAGTAGTCCAGAGTAAATACATTGTGCTTCTCTGATTTGTTCTTACTGTTGTACTGCTTCTGTTTTAAATCACTTCTGCTTCTTGGTTGTAGAAGTAGTAGATGATAAACGAACAGCACCCATGGTTCAGTTGCACTTTCATTAAGATTTCTTTAATTACTATGCTCCTTCTTTTTCTTTTGTATCTTACTGTAAAAACCATAGTAATATGTGCTTTGAGGTATTTTTTTTTTTCATTCATTCATGGTATATTTCTAAGGAAGAGGAAACGAAACAGAAAGCATAGGAAGAGTTTTCACTGAGCTTTAACTGAGAGAAGGCTTGTCAGATACATTCTACTCATAATCAATTTCAAGCTTAGAAACTAGTCAACTTTCCAGTGTTTTTACACTGCTGTTTAAGATTACATTAACTGTGGTTTAGCATCTTAAAAAAAAAAAAAGTGGGAGCATGTCTTCATTTATATCTGCTTCCCAGAATGTCACAGGTATGGATGAGGAAGGGGCAAGGTTGCAGAATCCCATGCTGGAGACGCCTTGGGTAATAGAGAACTACCACTGCTGCTGCCCATGTAGCAGGTTACCACCACCTGAGCCACATGGATTGTAGTCAGTCCAAGATTGTAATAGAGTCCAACATCTACACTTCAAAAGAAAATACTTCTGATGATTAAGATTGTATGTTTTCTTTTCTAAAATGTATCATTTGTATAGCAAGATACACAAGTGGAATCTTCGTTGTCCAAAAAAATGGAAATTTCCAAACTGTGCTGCATGATGTTAATCAAGGAAGATAAACTTGGGATGTCTAATAGAAAAGCTATTGATTTTCTTTTATTTTTTAATGCAAGCAGAGAAATTTGCTCAGGTGTAGTCTGAGTGGATGGATGAGAAAATGATAATATAGCAATTCTATAAATTTAAAAGACAATTTCTAAGTTTTTTCCTCCTTGATGAAGTGGGAGATTTTTTTTTTCTGAGAGTAAAATCAGAATTAGCTTTCAGCTTCTGAGCTTCTGTATTTTAAGAATTTTAACATCCACAGTGAAATATGAAGCCCTCAAGGAATTTCCTTTGTTATTCTTCCTACATGCATGAATCCTCCTTCTAAGCAGATCTGTGCAGCTATTTGTCTTGTAGTTTTCAATATCCATTTCTTGACTGTATAGCTAACGATGCTCTTTGCACATCTGTCTGTTATTGTTTTATCAATAATTTTGTTTTGGTTTTGTCACTAGATTACAAGACAGTTGTACTAGGTACCTGTTTCAACAATTATTGCAAATTTTTTAATATGTCTATCGTTAGTTCAACTTTCAAAAGTCTCAAGTTTAGTGATAGCAAAGTGGGATAAACTGAATTTTTGTAAGCATCTTGTTTCTGTAATTTTCTCCTGCTGAATGCTAAAATCAGTGATACTGGATCCATAATCTTTTAGAAATCCTCTGTTTTTCCATTTTACTTCCTTTCAGCTTTTTTTAGTGACACATGTGATTGCAAAGAAAAGAGTAAAAAAAGTAATTTCTAGTAACAAATATAAGCAGTATTGCTCCACTGATTGGTGTGTTGAGTAATAATTGTAAAATAATTTTAGGCTGTCAAAGTTTTAATTATAAAGGTCTGTGGTGTACTGTAGGCATCTCCAGTTGCAACTGAATTGAATGAGAAAATAAAGCAACTTCTAAAAAAACTATTATGTTTGAAAATAAGACTAAAAAAATTATTTGGCCATTTTGTTGAATTCTCTATGTATATTACCCAGAAATTTATGAATGGCTATTCTTTAAAACTGAAAACAGATGGACATAGGTTTATACTGAGGGTGCAAGACTTCTCTCCAAATTTTAGCTGTATTCAATCAGTGACCTAAGACAGCTATGATAGCCTTTATTTTGAATTTAAAATCTTAAAGTCGTTCTTATAGTGGAAGTTTTTGAAATGCCTAGAAAAAACAGATCTCATTAGCAGTCAAAGGCGTTTATTTGTCCAACATCATGTAGACCTGACTTGAGATTTCAAAGAATGTGGTATATACGCTGAAGCTTTTCTGTGTATTCAATAGGGAGGAATTAAGCAAGCAATAAGAAAGGACCAGAAGGAAACAATGTTGTGACTGATGTATGCCAACTGTTTTCATAGTACTTCTACATTGTTGTGATAATGAATTAGTTAAGTTCTTCAGACTTGAAAATTCTTTTTAGAGCCTAAACCAATCCCAGCAAATGAATAACTTGCTGTTAAAAATGTTGATACTGCACTAACAGAGAGAAACAAAGTACAGTGTGAAGTCTGGGGTGTGTAAAGCATATTTCCAGTAGCTGTTAGTTTTGAATCAATGAACCAAGACTGAAATGCATTGTGAATCACGAGGAGAGGCGTATGGTGTATATATTATTTTAATTGCTCTAAAAATTCAGCATCACACCATAGCTTCCACTGTACACAAAGGCCAGGGAATAGTTAATTAAGTGTGACTCATGTCAAACTACTGGAGGTGAACAGGATATTGTGAGGTCACCAGCCCTATGCCTTTGGCTGAAATGTTCGGTTCAATATTTCATGAATAGTTTCTTTTCATTATAAGTGACACAAGGAAATGACACAAAAATTGTACTAAGGTGACTCAGACAGTTGTGGCCATGCATAATGGCCAGGACCTACTGAAAGTGAAATAAAAATTGTCTTTCTACATCGAAGTCTTTTTCCAGTTGCATGTTCCGGTAGCTTTCTCTTTGATGTCTGCTTGTCAGAAATAGAGGTTATACTTTCATGCTAAGGAGCTGAGGGTCTCCTGTGTGGTAAGGAACTCAGTGTGGCCTGGATCAACTTTTGATTCATCTGCTTTTTAGTCCTCGTAACAGGAAGAAAGCAAAATTATTTGAGAGCCTTCAGTATGAGAGTGGCATATCTATGACTAGCAATTTAATAAAATTTGAATATAGTTCGTACTATGTTTCATATCTTCAGATTTTCTAGCGAAGCCGAAGAGAGCAGCTGCGTAGCCTGTAATTACATAGCAAGTAATACGGAATTTTTTTTGAGGAAGTGAAGAGATTTTCAATTACAAGTTAAAATTTATGACACACTGTAATAACTGTTTAAACCTTTTACACAGAAGAAGCTAGTAGTGCCAGCTTGTTGGGAGGGTGAGGTTAGCTCAGCAAATGTATTTTTCAGTTGCCTTAAAAATGACTAAGTAGCAATCACATGGGCCTTTTTTTTTGCATTCCAGCCCAGAACAGCTGGTTCAGCTCAGTAAATACATCTTTAATGAAATTACAACCTGCTCTTGTAAGTTACATTCACAGGCGCTGTCTGATTAGATGAATATTGTACTAGAGATGAAAAGTGGCAACTGCACCAGCAGGAAGAAGTATTTGTTTTATGTGCCACCCACACAGTGGGAGTGTAGGCAGAAAAATCGAGAGATGCTTCAGAACAAAAATGGTGTGTACTTTACAAAAAATGTATTGCTAAGTGTTAAGAGATTGTAGGTTATTAAAAGAAACAGAGCAGTGACACACAGCAGTGAAAATCATAAACAGCACAGTAATCTTTCTCATTTACCAAAGATTAGGAATAGTCATTAAAAATCATTTTGAGAAATGCATTCTTAATACATAGACTTAAGTTTTTCTAAGGTATCTGTTAGCTCCAACAACAAGTCAGTGTAGATGTTGGTCTTGCTGTGTTTTTAAAACTGGTTGCTTTGTGTCTGAAAGGTAATTGCGTATGTGTAGTCTGGGAAGGAATACTGTCTGTCACCCTTCTGATAGGTGTGCATTTTCAGTAAGTACTATAATTTCTGTGCTTTCCTCCACGGCATCTTGTGAGCTCAAAACTAAGGGTAAAAGATGAAATTTTAAAAACATGTTAATGTCTTCCTGATGCAAATCTTTGAAATGGATTTAAATGCAATTAACAGCAAACTTTGTCTCAATAAACACAGAAAAGTTAGGCTTTTTTAAGAGGAGAACTATAAAGGACCTGATCGCCAGAGATTTTCTGCATTTGTCTTTCTTCATGGTCACAGGATAAGGTCCTGTAAGTCAGAGGGACAGTAATTTTTAAGAATAAACACAGTGCTACATAGTTCTATTTATATTCTGTGGATGGGATAGTGAGGTATTTAGCCTCCTTTAGATACAACCAAGGGGAGAGTGACCTTTCAATGAAATATGAGTTAATAACACTACAGTGCTGTGTGCTTTGGTTGAGTTAATCTCTGTGCAGATTGTAACAAAATGCAGTCTAATGTGTATTGAAAATTAATTGAAGTAAAGAGTGTGTTTTAGTAGTGTAATGGATAAAATATTTGGTTGCATCAGCAAATTTCTGTTGCAATTAATAACAATAAATGGCAGAGAAAAGGATGCTCGTCGTATTGGCTGTATCTCGTGTACTATTCATATTGTCTGGTTAGGTGCAGTATGATTTGCATGCCCATCTTTTGTTTCGTGAGCTAAAGTATGAAGGAGAGATGTAAGTCCCTTTATGGGGAGCATAGGGAGAAGATTGGATGTTCTTAATAGCTTGTCAAAAGGAGACGGCAAAAGAAAGAGGTTTAATATACTATATGTATTCTTACGTACATCTGGAGGGAGAAGAGACAGTTTGCAGAGGATGTTGTTATCTTGGGTTTAAAACAGCACGCGACAAGCTGCAGTGCAACTTGCCTGGAGTCTGTGTAGCCTAAATGAACTCAAGTAGATTTCAGCGGGGTGCAATGTAAGCATCTTTTTAGCTGTTATGTTGAGTCATTTGAGGAAAATTCTCTTGTTAAACCCATTTAGAGATAGAGAGGGAATGGAGGTAAAGGAAGCCAGGGGTTGGTTTATTTTTGTGTTTATAGCATTAAGATGATGTACCCCAGTGCTGATGAGGTACCTCCTCCTGTTGGTTCTTCTGGTTGTGAATGCCTCTTCTCGGATTGGTATTTTGCCTGTCAGTGCATCCTTTTCTGTTCTGTAAGTGGAAAAGTATTTATCTTACAGTTTTGAGGAATACATGGCTAAGTGAAAGTGTAAATTAAAGTATTTTTTGACATTTAAAATCCTTCAAGGCATGACGTTGTATCATGTCCTGTAAAGACATCATCCCACAGTTTCTCCAGAGGTCTATGGTCTAACCCAGTAGTTACCTGCCATTCAATTTGTGCAAAATATTAAATACTGTGAGTAAAAGTGTTACACTTGTGCCTCTGCTAGACTCATCAGCAGAGAATCGGATAATAACATTGACATTTAAATTGGCTTCATGTTAAGTCAGTTCTAACCACGGAGCTGAAGAAGAGCTATTGTTTTGGGCAGTCAGTTTGTAAATGCATGAAAATCCTCTTCATTTGCTTACATAAGGATCAAGGTTAGGAAAATAGCTTTACAACTCCACAGACAGCAACCCTAAAGGCATTGTGCCAACTAGTAGTCCTGCCTACACGTTTTCTCTTTATGCTATGTGAGCCATTGGTGATCGATAAAGTGATCACTGGCAGTGCACTTGAAATAGGATTGTCACGAGAATGTGGGTTTTTTGTTGTTTTCTCTTATTTAACATCCTAAAATTGTTGAATTTTGGAGAAGTCACTAACAGAGTTCTTAAACAAAACATTATGTCAGTAGCAGTAACATCAAACGTATTTTTCTGAATTTTCCAGTCACAGGAGACTGCAGAAAATAAATGCTCTTGCAGGAAGGAAACCCCAGAAAACTTGATTTAGAATCTCATTTAAACTACCTATTTTAGTGCTTGAATATTCTTTAGTATGATTCAAGCAGAGGATACTAAGTAAAATTTAGTAATCACATAGTTTATATATTGTATTTATAAGTTTCAGAATATTGAGCTGCCAACTTTCTTGAAAGGCAGAAGGATATGGAACAGTTCAGGTTTACTATTATCAGTTTATTGACTACTAAAATTCTAGAATGAAAGACTAAATATAGTTAACCATGCAATTTTTCTATAAAACTGTCAGAACAGGAGAGGGAAGCTGGTAGTTATATTCAAGTGGAAGCAAGATTCAAAAAATCTGGCACTGAAGCAACTAGAACTGCTGTCCTGCCAAGATTTCTTCTGCTTTAAGTACATTTCATCCCTGTACAGGATACAAAAGTTTTCATCTCAGTTAAAATCAACCAATCAACCAAATAAAAACTATCAGTGAAAACACTGCAAGGTTAGAGTTTTAACTCTAAGAACTTTTTTCTGTTCCTGTTGGTAAGCCCTGTGTTGAGAATTATTTAACGTTAGCAAAACATACTTTTTAATAATATAATTTCTGGTTCAACTGTAATGTTGAAGGTGCTGTTGTTAAAACATTAATATGACTTCATCTTTAATTACCTCTTACAATCATTCATTGTGCTTAAGGCAAATAGTAATAGACAGGCCAACACAAATTCTGGCGATTTCAAGCTACTCATAATCTGTGTCTTCATATTAATGAAAGTGCACCATGCCTTATTTAGTGAGTGCAAGATGCCAATCTGGGCTCAGATCTTCTTACTGTGTTCCAGTCCTTGAAGTATCGTTTAATTTAAAAAAAAAGAAAACACAGCCAGAAATGGAGAAAACCAGTATCTTGCTTTTCCTTGAAATTAATTTCAGTGGCATGTGCTAAGCAGGTAACTCTAAGAATTAAGAGTGCTTTTCTGACAGATGGATTTATGACATAGGCATTAATAATACAGATCTCCCCAAGTGCCTGACAAATGTGTCTCATCTGTGAGGGAAAGGACTACTTCTGCTGACAAGAGGATAGGTCTCCTTGCCAAGTCATTACATGGTCTCTTAGCTCATACTTCCACTGATGTTCCAGTTTTTGAAATGTGGAGCTCTGTCTGGAACTGAAATCAAATCAGAAGCCCATTTTGACTAATTACCATGTGATAATTCCCTGTGAGTACTTCTGTGTGCAAACAGAGATGTAGAGGTAAAAGGTGGAGCCTGCATTAGTTTATGTAGAGGTTACTAAGTTACTGATTCCCAACCATAAGTTTTGTTCTTAACTTCTATGTGTTTTGAAAAATATTTCAATGGGAATAAAAGAGCAGTCTCATTTTTCTTTCTTGAGTCTCTTCTGAGAACTTGACTACTAATTTTGTAAGGCACTAGTTACGTGGATTTACATATGTGTATTTGTATGTAAGAGTAATACTGCATAATGTAATTCTTCCAGAAAAATTGGAAAACACCATTTCCTTGCATGTAGGTAGGGTTTAAAAATGTTGGCCCAGTAACTGTAACTGTTAGATAAGTCTTTTATGAGATCTAGGCCATTATATTGAATGCCTTGGTTTAAGACACAATGCAGTACGGGTTTGTGTTTTGTATTATTGCAAATAAGAAATTACTAATAATCTGCTGATAACAACCTATAAAAGATTTTGGACTAAAGCCAAACCTGCTGACAGTATATTATAAATGAATGTTGTGAATAGTAACCTGTATTACTTAGTTCTTTTTCTGGTTTGTTGCTACTATTATAGTGAACTATTGTAGTGAACTATTTTATATGACTGCTTGCACATACGCCTCACAAAAAGAAAGGATAGCACATTGTCTTACACCTTTCTCTGGCTTGAATTGAATAGCCAAAGAATAAATGGGAATCTGGACATGTAGATGTGAGTGGCAGCCGTCCTGCGAGCACCCTGGGGACAGCTCCCTGGTAACTCCATTTATCATAGCTGTAAACAGTGTCTTAGAACCCCACAGCAACAAGCAGCCTTGATTTCAGGGCTGCAGCAGAGTAATTTGAGACCAGTGCACACAAATATATACGTTCAGGCACTCTCTGTCGCTGATTCAGGTTTTGCTAGGGAGAGCGAACCAGAGACTCCTTTATGTTTCCCGCAGAAAACCATCACTCACATAGGTTTGTGCTTCATTTTTTCTTCAACTAATCAATGCATGGGATGGAAGTGAAAAAAAATATTGTAAGGGAGCTGGCAGTAGGGGTGGCTGCATCACTGATGAGAATGGAGACTCTTCGTTCTGCATCTGGATCATACAAGGCTGAAGCAGTAAATGAGCTCATGCTTCCTATCTTACGGCAGATTCTCTCTGGCTCCCTCCATCTGGCACAGAGTCTAGGAGCCAGGGAAAAGCTGTGGCACTATGCTAGGAGCTGAAGTGCCAGCACCACAAAAGAGAAGTGGAGACTGAAGCTTAAGCCTCCTTAACTACCTCCTGTTTACTCTGATTTTGGCCAGTAGCATCTCTCTATTTGGGCTTCCTAATCATTGATGTTGTGAGTAATCTTGAAGCTTTGTGTGTGTTTTGCAAAACAGCCTGGCAAACAGACAAAAGAAAATACAGCAAAGTAATTTTTGTGCCATCTCTAAAAAAAAAGGAAAGCATCCAAAGCCTACGTGCAAAGATTTTTTTATTTATTTACAGTAATGTTTTAGAAGAAGGTAGGTACATGGTATAAATTGATGTAAATTTTTTAAGTTCAATGGCAGCAGTTCACAACAGTTAAGATGCAACTTTTTATCTTATAAGCGCCCTTTAGCAAGAAGTATGGCTTTTTGAGTTGGATTTGTTTAATTCAATCTTACAACTTAAAAATGTACTGCTGAAGCAATTGCATCCTTGTATTACCTGTTAGGCCTAACTGGGTATCTGGGACTGTAATGACTCCTTCTGCAGACACAGTTTTGCTACCTGTGCATGTGGAAGACAAAGAGGTGCATATATTTTCATGCATAGCTGGATGCGTATCTTTGAAAATCTGGAAATGTAGGGGTTCTCGTGAAGTACTCAGCGTATTGCTAAATTTCCCTAAGTTCATTAAGTTCTCTCTCTCTCTTTTTTTATTTGATAACCATGGAATATTGGTGGCTTGATGTGGACAGATACACTTTTGAATGTGGGGGGAAAATTATAACTGTGACAAAACTAGTTTAATTAAAGATGATTCTTATATGCATGAGTCAGTACTTGAATCCAACCTCAGTACATTAATTTGTGATACTTAAAAACAGTTAATGTGTTTTATTTTATTTGTTGTTTGGATGAGCAGATGGTAATGGTTTTGACACAATTCATTTTTTTTTATTTTTCTTCTTTTCTTGAAAAAGACAAGGCTCTTTTTCCCACTTTGTCACAGCTGGTTACCAATCAATCTCAATTCACGGTACAGTGATGATAGCACATGTTGTTCAGGGGCCAAATCTGATTGGGTTGCATTTTCAGCAGTGTTTCATATAAAAAAAAAGTGTCTGTATGGCAGTGACTGTCAGCACACTATTGTACAACTGTCATTAATCAAAACTAGCAACAATGAATGCATTCATATGTGCCAGAGACTGCCAGATTTCACTCAAAATCACCCAATTTCTATTAGAGTTTCCTCACCAGCAGTGTTTTCTCATCTGCTTGTTGTTTCTGTTTCTTTCTTCCTTTCCAGTTCCCTGCTCCCCTTCTTCCTTCTTGATTAATTAAAGGCAGACTTGCTCTAACTATTACTTGTAGAACAGAAATTATGTAATGTAGTACCTAAAAGTGGTTGGGTTATATCTAGGCATAGACACCTGTGTCTGTTTAAAAGACCCCCCCCCCCCCGCCCAGCTCAGTCTGATGGCTGAAGTCCAAGCTGGACTGAAAGGTTAAGCACCTCCAAATGTTGAACAAAGGGAGGTACTTAAAATCAATGAGATGGCCATAAACATATGAAACTGATGTCTGACACCCTATGTTTTTACCTGAATGTTGACATTAATTTGTTAGGAGTCAGCAATATTTGGGCAATGTGTCAGAAGGTGTTTCTCGACACCACATATACTTTGACGGCATTGCGCTTTTAGTGCACCAGCAACATTAAGGACCAACTTAACCAGTATGCTCTGGTTTTCAGCCATCCCATCATCAATCCAGGAGTCCAGTAACCTATCCCTGGGATTGGAATTAGCAGTCAGAAAGGCCCTGATCCTTATTCCCAAGTGTTCAGTAGCGCTAGTCCAGATGAGAGTGAACTTCTCCAGAAACTCAGGTGAAAACATCTTGCTATGCGAATATGAGGCTCTGGGACAGAGAGAACATGAGACGCTGTTCAAGACTGGGCTGGTGGGTGCTTGAGAAACTGAAAATGTATTCAGCCTTCATTCTTTGTAACTTCACGGTCACTTTCTAAAACAGCCAGTTTTCTTCTTTTCTCCTTCTGGCATGTTTCATCTGTCAAAGCTCTTCACTGAACTGTGGTGACTTCTGGGGACAATATGTGTGGAACAGATGACTGAGGGGGCAGTGTATCAATACTTCAGGACAGCAGATGGTTATAGTATCCCATAGGTTCATCTATGTATGAATCTAATAGCTGGGTGGCACATTCTGTCAGGGTGGTCCAAAAACCAAGTATGGCCTTGTTGAGGAAGCAGTCTGGGGGGAAATGGACCTCTTCTTGAAGTAATTGATAACTGGGCCATTATAGTGACATGTTTACACCACCCTACATTTCAAGACCCAAGTGGGAGATGATGGCTGTGCCCTCACTTTGCATGCTGTCATGCCATGCAGCTGGCTTGTTCCCCCAGCAGCCTTTGCACAATTTGCATGATTGGCAGGTGCAAGCATAAAGACTGCTGAGGCCTCCAAGGCAGCTGGCTGGCATGCCGGCACCAACACATTGGTGAGTTGAGGAAAAGTGAGTCAGCTGCAGTCCACAACAGACTGGAGGGCCCTGTCCCAGGCTACCTGCATCCCAGTTCAAGCAGCCACTCAGTCAGATACAGTCCTGCTGCCTGTCTGTTTTTATCTTAACAGCAGTGAGTGAGCCACAGGCATGTTATTTGTTCTAAGGAAAAAAGCAACTGAATAATGGCTAATTGTTGTCCAGCTTTGTAGTGTGACTCCTATATCTAACATATTTATATTACAACTGATCTTAGTGTTCTCATCTTATAGGAGCTGAATACAACTTTACATTTTTCAGTCCCTTAGGGCTGGCCTCATGTCAAGAAAATACGCATTTTCTCTTGTCTGCAACTCTGTGGTTGCCAAAGACAAATAACTGCTCCATCATTGTGGGATACTGTTGTCATGTTCTTGAGATTTTTAAGGGAGACGGTTTGCCTTGTCTGTTTTATAAAAACAGTGATTTCTGTTTGCCATTGGCCAGTGCAGCACAGCATGCAAAATGACGTAATTTGTGAGCAGTTGAGAAGAAATGTTCCTCAACTGCATATGGCATTTGAATGTAGCTGTACTGCTCTAGAAACTGCATATTAAGTTCTTCAGCATCATCACTTCCCCCCAGTCAAATGGTACTACACTAGCAAAAGCACTGTCCCTGAAAGTTTCTGAAATTTTCCATGACATCTACTTGTTCTTCCCCTTGGCATATCTGTTGTTCATTGGTCAAACCTGAAGTACTGCATAGATATATAATAAAAGAGGTATTATATGCACTTATGTTTATATCTGAGACAATGGTTAGCCTAAATTTGGTGGGTTTTAATGTATTTTTTGCTAATGAGTAGAATGGACTTACTGAATATAGAATGAAGCTGTATTGTATTGTGGTGAGTATGAAAAGATGACTCTTCTTGGAATTGCTAGTAATGCTCTAGGTGATGTTGTGAGCTTTATTTAGATGTAACAGAAGTTTAGATGTTTAAACATATAGGAACTGTGGAGTTAATATGCTTTAAGGTATGTTAGCACACATTGCTCTTTCCTCTTTCTGCAAATCTGTTCTAAGGGAACCAATGGCACACTGAAATTAATTTTTAAAAAATACTACAAACATTCCTGTAACTAATTGCATTACATTCTCATTCATCAAAACATTTAAGGGTGCTCTTTCATATGATTTCAATGTGTCTACAAGGTCTTTACTGTGTAACAGAGAAGGTAAATTATTTGTTCTGAAGTGATGTCATGAACATGTAGACAGAAAACATTGACATCTCCTGAAGTCTCGATCTTTCTTGAGTTTTGTGTTCCTATTTCGCTGTTAGATACATGAGAATCTGAAGCTAACTTTGGATTCAAGGTGACTTAAAGTATAATGGGTTTATTATGTCTGGAAGAAATTTAGTTGAAAATAATTTTACAGGAGAGTATTTCATGAGTAAAATATCCATACTGAAAACTAGGGTTTTCCTGATTTAGGAGACAAAGAAATTTCGTACAAGGTAAACTCTTCTGTTCACTTTAATGACCTGTGAATCAAAGTCTAAGATAGTTGGTTAAGCATGACTTCTGCAGGATAATAACAATTTAACTGAAAATTTTTTTTTTCTAGGTGTAAGCACTCTAAGTGTCTTGAGAATGAATGTTCACTTCGTGCTGAAGTACTTTCTATTATTTTAAGTTTTATAAATCTTTATAGTTTTAGAATTACTACAACAATAAAAACGAATGGGCAAAGCATAATTGAATTGTTTCTAATTTATTTTAAGAGAGAGAAAATGTTGTAGTCCACCCTTAATGAATCATTTTGTGGAATTTCCATGAAATTTATAAATCTCCTTTAATGTGTCTCTTCAATAAATGTCACCTTCCAGAACTTAAATATATTTTTAATTGTTTGTGATTGTGTAGTGTTAGATTCTATCAACATGCTTACAGTTTTCTTAAGGGTTTCTGCTGTAGAGAAAAATTACATGAAAAGGGAGATTTCCAAATCAGCAAAAGGTAAAAATGTGTAGCTCACACAGTTAAAGGCATGATAAACCTGAGCTGTCATGTATTGATAACTGATGTCTGATAGCTTAATTTTATCTTATTGCTCTAGATCAAGGACAAAGTGAATGATATTATTAATAAAGCCTTAATACTGAATGAACATAGCAATACTAATTTTATGTAAAGTTTTTAACTAATGCAGAGTGCAATAAAAATGTCATGAAGATTAATGCTTGTGGAATTATCTAATACTAGACAATAATTTATCTTCTAAAGTTGGCTCCAAGGTAGGTTCAGACTGGCATATTCCAGTTGAGAGTTTTCATTAATTTCTGTTATCTACAGAGAGTTTTCATTATTCTTCTGTGACGCAGATACGACATCAAAGACGACTACACTTTGCGCATTAAGAAGGCCATGAGCACAGATGAAGGAACCTACACATGCATTGCTGAGAATCGAGTTGGAAAAGTGGAAGCCTCTGCTACCCTCACTGTGCGAGGTGAGTGTTTCCACGGAGGGAGAGCCTGTGCCCTATATGGATAAATTGCTTTCTGATTAAATGGGACACACCCTTACCTGGCATTGTTTGTGTTTCACATGGTCTTTGCAATTGTGAGTGCTGCACTGATTTACAACAGAGGTGAAATTCTGGTTCTATTGATATCTCAGGCAAAATTTTAATTGACCTTAGTAGGATAGGATCTTCCTGCAGTTAAAGAGCTCTTCCAATGTTTTTCATTGAATAACAGAGGATTTTATATGCACAAACAAGCACTACATAACCGTGGACATAGACTTTCATATGTGAGCCATCAGTATGGGCTATTATTCATGTTCCTTTCTCTGATAAGTATAAGGAGTGTATTAAGTAATTATGTTTATTAATGCCAAACACAATGCAGATAGTATTATTGTGTGATTAGTTCTGCCATAATTAGGCTCTCTACCATTATTCTTTATCTGAAAGATAAACCCTAGCCAAAGGAAAAATAAAATCCGAATTAAATTCTTAAATATTACAATGTAAAAACTAACGTATTCTCTCTCAAAATATTCTTGGTCTCTAGTATCTACTCCATGTTTATGTGCTGCTGTTTGATGTAGTAAGGAGGTTTTAGGACCGGTAGAATAATGAGTTGCTAAAATGTCTTTTGTGACAGTAGATATAAACATGCTAAAGATTATGGGGAGAAAAAGTTTTTAGGCTAATATTTCCATACAAGTAAATAGAATATAATAATTATTACTTCATTCCAAAAGATAAACAGCAATTTGGCACGATGTATATCATGCAGACACTATTTCACAGTTTAGTGGTGCATGCTGATGATTTTCAGTAGAGCTGTGAAAGGTTAATAAAAACATTTTTGGCTTTATCTGTTCTCCTCTTTTCATACACATTAAATCAAATGTTCAAAGTCTCAGTGGATTGCTTTATTAGAACTGGGGTCAACTGACCCAAGAGGCCAGCTTCCATTTCCATCCATTTAATGCATGGACACAGTTCAGTTTAATTTGCTGAATTCAAAGGGAATAAAAAGCACCAAGTGGCTTTGTAGGGGTAAAGATGTTAGTACACAACAAAGAAAAAAGAGTATTGAGATAATCCATCTGCTGAAATATTACCTGTGTTCGCTTTAGACAATAAGTGATAACGCAGCTCTTCCTGTTCAAGCTGAAGAAATAGATTTACCTGCTTCATGCTTGTGTGAGAGATTGTTCTTCCATTTTGTAACATGAGAAAAATAGTCACTATGGCAAACTCCCAGAAATACTGTCACTCCTTTCTTTATTGGATACTAAGATTCTTCTTAGTATCCAATAAATCTGTTAACCAATTTGGTATTCTTTAAGCATTCCTAGAACTGTGTCCACTGTATGCATTACTGGAGCAAGCCTTTCAGATTTTCTACCCAGACTTGTGATACAACAATAGCTAGAATCAAGCAAAAAATACTCTGAAATCGCTGAAGCTTGAACTTGTTGAAATTAAGGCAAAGGAAACAGAGGAAATATATAATTTAATCGATTTTCCTACAGTAAAAGCAGGTTTTCATTATCTTGGGTATTTTTCCCCCCTGGGTTTGTCATTTATAGTCAAATTCGTAATGTTTATCCAACACAAAAGAAGCCATGGTATTATAAACATATTAAATGTGCAGGGTATGGCAGAAAATGAGAAAAGCCAAGAAATTTGGTGGAGGAGGTTATTACTCTGAATTTTCTGAAAACAAAGAACAGGAAAAACATCCATTGACCTTAAAAAAACAATAACAATGTTTGTTTTAATTAAAGGAAGCTTTAATTCTGAATTCTTAAACTTTTGCTAGTTTTGCTAGAAGTGCTTTTACCATAGCCACTCATCATGTGGAGAAGCAAAACCACATGGCACTTAAATTTTACTTTGAGGGTGCCTTGGTCCTTGAAGGTATTGTGTATTTACAGCTGCAAACCTGCCAACAGCATTATCCTTAGCTCCCTCATTCATGGCTCCCTCTTCTCAAAGCAGGAGATGAGGATGCCATCAGGGAATTTGTGTTCCATTCTTATGAACAATAACAAAATTTGAATTCTGTAGCTCAGCCTTCATGCCCTCTCTTGGAAAGGTGTGCTTCACTCTTATTCCTTATCTCTCTGCAGAAGAAGCAATATGTCTGTAATAGTAGAAGCCAGAAAGTCTTCAAATAGATGATGGATGAGAAAGGGCAGCAGGCTTGAAATAATTAAATGAAATGGGTATGTCAAAGTAAAGATAAGGCCATAGAAAGGTTGAGAACTAAGAAGGTCCTTCCATGCTGTTTTACTGCTGAATCTTCATATCTTACATTTGACCCTAGCCTATACATAAGCGTAAAGACCTGGTTGAAGTCTTAAAAGGAAAGAAGAAAAAAACAAGAAAAAATTGTGCTTTTGCTCAGAAATGTGTAACTGCTCCTGCTTTAAAATAAGGGAATTTACTCCGTATGCAACCAGGAGTCAATTTTATGTCCAACTTTCCAGCTCTTCTGAAAGAGGATGACTGTATTTTATTAACACAGGGACCGACACAGCCTCTTCGCTAGCACGAGTATAATGAAGGGCTGTTCCTGTAATCAAGAGATCACTTGTTGCAGCAGCAGTTTTCAATCTTGATATCAACCTGAAACAGTTTTAACCTGTCGATCATTCAGCAGCAATTTTTTTTAGGATGTAGAAGTTATCTAAGCAGTAATTTGGGAGATTCTGGGTTGAAATCCCTGTGGCTATTTCAGTCTATCTGTTTTATATTCATCAGGACTGTAAGTGAGGAAAAAGCAGTGTGCTGTAAGCTTTCATGCCCATTATTGAATGAGGAAAACTGTCCTGGGCTTTCTGTAGCCTTTACTGTTTTACTGACTGGCCATGCTTAAAATTCATTTGGTGTGACTCAGAAAGCAAATGCCTAGCATCTACTGGCATGACATTTGACAGTCTGTGGCTTAAATTTATGTGTTCATTGAGATATAAAAGTTTGTGCTAATACAATGTAATTTTTCTTTTATCAGGCATTAACAATGATACTTGATGATGGCATGTGAAGATATTAAAAATGTTTCTCAGAGAATGGTTCCAGGCAGCTTGTTCAGATGCTATGTTCGAGTAAATGGCATAATAGTGGCAACGTGACTAAACAGTAACAACAGTAAACATTTTACTTAGGCTGTCACTTGAGGGGTTAGCAATCATCGTAGTATCCATAGTGGATGGTAACATTACATGTCATGCATTCTGACAGATATTCTTTTCTTTTTTTAATTTCTTTTTTATGTTCTCACTACACCATTGTAATGTCAACAGCTCGCCCCGTTGGTAAGTAACCATCCTTCTATCCATTTTCGCATGGCTTCATGCAATGCTTCATCTTTCATTTGCAACAGCATTTAACTGGCCGAAACTAGCAGCCAGTGCTTAATAGTTTTGACTGTCTAACACCAGGCAAGTGATTTTGACTGATAAATTGCTATTTCTGAACTTTGCATTTTCTGTTGCGTCATGCATAAATACATTTGCCAAACCACCAACAAATACCAATCAGCAAAACGGGGGGTGTGTGGTAATGCTAAGCCAAAATCACTCGTTCAGATGTTTTTAATGGTCTACTTAAGGGCCTGGTATCAAAGCCATTGAAATCAACAGAAAGGATCGTATTGACTTCGGTGAGCTTCTATCAGGCCCTAAACAATCAGCTCATTATGCTTTTATTGCATAGCAGTAAAAGCACAGGCTTTGCATGTCCCGTCTTTCTTGTATCTTTCCAAGAGTTTTGAAATTATGTAGCCCTGAAATTGATGAGAAAATGGAGTAGATTTCCATGCTTGTTAAGAAAGTTCATCATTGATTTTTGTCCTAGGGTCATCTTGGAGTGCATTTTGGAATGCGCTATGTAAAATGCAGGCTGTTTTGGATAACAAGTCCGGAGGATGACAGCCTCTGGATTGTGAATTCCCACACTGAAAATATGATTCCTTCCTATACCTTTGAAATCGCTTCTGAAATTTTATAAAAATCTAACTAGGTGTAATGGAAAAATCGCAGCTGACAGTAGCTGAAATTCAGTTTTGGTGTTCAGAAATATCCTGAACGTATTATGTGGTTTTCATTCACGGATGTTTACTCTGTGCCCATATGGATTTTCTAAATAAGTTAACCAGTTGCACTGCTCCTCTGATTTTTATAGTTTGTGTTCAGATGTATCTTTCAGAATAATAATGTGGTTACTCTGATTTTTTTTCGGATTAGCATCAAATGTATGTACTGGTCTTTCTGTAGATTGCTGAGGTGTTTGGTCTATCTTTATGTAGTCAAAATTTAGATTAGATATGCATTTGACTGAAGTTTGTGAGTTTGAACTTCTCTCAGTTCTTCACTGTTACAAGGCAGAGGAAGAGAGTTTGGAGTAATTTAAAGATAAAATCCAGGTTAGACTTCTGTTTCCAGAACTAGGGTGATCCCATGTTTATTATCTTGCTTGAACTAGCATATGTGGAGCCCAGCCAAGTACCTCTGCAGTCACAGCATGGCTTTTCCGTATCTGGAGGATTTCCTGTGCAGAATGGAAATTCGTTGTTCTCCGTTTGGGATTTTGATAATAACCTTTAAACACCAGTCACTACTGTATTACTGTTGTGTTGTGCTCGTTCTCAAGAAATTAATTCCCAGGAGCTGTAATAGTGTAAAACTGGAGTAAACTCATAAGAAAAGTTTCTTTTACATAGGAAATATAGTCTGAATTTAGTAGGCTTTTAATGTAAATCTCTCAAGGTGGGTGTGTTATGACTAGTAATGACATTTCTTTCATTCACTAAGAAAATGCTACAAGATTAGAAGTATTTTGCTTCTAGATATTTTTCTGACTTTACTCACTCTTAAAAGAAAGACAAGGAAAAGAAAACCCCAAAGTAGAGATTGTTTCAGGCTCTGTGAAAGCCGCATAAAATAAGTGACTGGAGATTCCCAAGAAAATGATAGGTTTCAGCAGTTTTGGTGGTGTCTCATTTCAGCAGACCGATTCTTTTTTAAGACTTCTCAGGCCATTGAGTCATCCATGATTCCATCTCCAAAGCTTATACAGCTTGGTCTCAAGTTACTTTACATTCAGGTATATGATCCACTTGTGTGACCATGCTGTGGTCTATTTGTCATATTTCCTGCCTAAAATGCTTTACTTTGTCTACAAGTGAACAGCTGATACAAAGAAAATTCTTCTTTTACATGATTTATTCAGGAAACATAAATTAGAATGGTTGACTTTAGAATAGTTATTATATGGTCACACGGTCTTTATCATTATTTAATTTAGTGATTATTTTTGTGAATTGTGCCAAGACTATTAAGTCCACTCTCTTTTAGCTCTCTTTGATTTGATCACTTACCTGTAGAAAAGGCAATGCTGTCCTTATGGTAGTGTATGCCTTTATTGTTTTTTGCTTAAAGACCTGAAGTGAAACTGATTTCTGCGGTTTGTATCTCTGTTTCAGTCCCCTTTTAAAATTGTCATTTTACCAGAACGGTGAATGAAATCTTGTAGCATTTTCTATTCAGGAAGATAAATGGAATGCAGAGCATAAAATACCTCTCCTAACAGAAAGGAAACTAAAGCAAACACTGCTTAATTATGTTAAGCTCACAATTCTCTAGAGGATGACATTTTAATGGAAGTATATTTATTTATTTATGTACATATTAAACTGCAGGGAAACAATTTAAAAGTTTATATTATTACGTGGCACCTGAGAGTTATCTGTGTACCTCTACTTTTCATCACTACCTCCAATTCAAAGCAGACATGTTTTGTCTTTATTGTGTTCTATACAAGACCAATTGTTTTCTTTCAATGCCTTGTCACTGAAGAACTGTGGAATGTTTTTTTAGTATTTTGGGATTGCAGATCTTGTTCCAAACTGAATAGTTTTCATTTTCTATACAATTTTTACCTGTTTCAGATATTATATTCTGTTAGTTGTGACATTCCTATTTAAATTTCAGTTTGAGTGAAAAATTCAGGATTGAGATTACCAATGACCATGTTTGGTTCACGCAGTTATTAACATGTGGTATATACTATATAGACAAAATGAGGTATGGTTATGCCCGAGGTGGATGGCAGCTGTTGAATTTAACAGCTCTGTGCCAGATTACTCGTTGTGTTTGGATTTGCTGCTAGGAACAAATGTGTTACCCCTTTCTAAAATAGGTCTCTTATTTATAACCTTATGAAAAGATTTCCAACAGGATTTACAACAGATGGATTTAGGAAATGATATTTATCCCTGTTTAGACCATTTCTGTTGTTAGTTTGCTCATTAGATGGATTTTCCAGATGACCAAGTTAGTATTTTCTACTTTCACATTCTACTTTACTTTGTATGGTAGTTGTGAAGAGAATACCTGTTAAAAGAAGCACAAGAGTTGGATGGAGCCCAACACTCTTTTCAAAAGCAATTGCTAATCTACTTCAAGATGGAGGATTGAAAGTTTAAATAGAAGATCTATGAAGATCTATCTGATGTTTCAGTTATCTTTTCAATATTCATCCAAAAGCTCACTCAGATGACAGAGTACTCAGTTTTGAAATAAATTTCGACTATGTCCAAGTGAAAATACAATTTTTTGCATTTTAGTTACCTTGCAGTAAGTCAAGTTTGCTTAATTTGTTGTCATATGCTACAACCTATCTTCCCTGAAAGATGCAACATGCAGCAAATAGCTAGATACTTCTTCTATCTGAGTAGGAATTAAGCATTTGGAATTAACTAAGGAAACAGGGGGAGACCAACCAAGTTACAAAATCTTCACTTCCCTACCATGTTGTAGAAGAGAGAAACAGATAAGACACCTGGCATGAATTTTCAAAATTTCTTGTTAATGGAATACAGTCTTTTCACATCTAAGTGCAATGTGACTGTATGATGCATTTCACTCTGCTCTGGGAAGTTTTCATGACATAAATCAGCCTGGCTTGACTTAATGGTCTATTAAGAGTGATACAGCATGAAACATAAAATAGAAAGGACTGTGTTTTAAACAAAGTTGTATTAGGTGTTGTGGCTAGAAATTATCTTGTTCTCAGATCGGCTCAGATCAGCAAGTGAGAAAGTATGAAATTATGAAAATATCACCTTCCCCTGAGACGCTGAAGATTTATAAAATATCAATAATGGCCACTAGTGTGTGACAGAAGAGATGAGATCATGCTTGGCACTGCAGTGCCATCTTTCAGTGGCAAAAATCTCGAATCGATATCAAAGTTTGGTATATTCCCTGTCTATCTGGTGCTACCACCTACAGAAAATTTCAGAAGAGGGTAAGGGGAACAGCGGACATGAGGCTTTTGGAATACATTTCTTCCTTAACTGAAAAAATAAAACATGATTGTTGTTTAAAAATAGGCAGATTCTTCAGATTATAGAGGAAAGATTGACATAGAATGAAATTCAGATTTCTATTTATAACAATAAGAAATTAAAATGTGTAGGTGGCGTGTTCTGACCATCTCTTAGCCTGTTAAAGACCAGTCTAAAATTCCTATAGTACTTAGATTTTCTACTTTGGCCAAACTCCACTAGCTGAACTTAAAGTTGAATCGTATAATGACTTCAGATACCATAGAAATACAACATTTTCAATATATGGGGCAGAAGGAGCACATTAATCACCAAGCATTTAAGTGCTGGTTGACGAAACTTGGTTTCGTTTCCAACTGTTCTGAGTCTTTTTAGGTATGCCAAATAGTGGTCAGAACTGAATCAGAGAAGACCTGATAGAAGATTCTTCTTCAATGATAAGTGTAAAAGATGACAGCGTATGTACTGGAAGTTTTAGCGTGACATACTGTGATATCCTGACTCATTCCACTCTGGTATCAAGTATGTGGCAGTACTCACACTTTTTCTCTTAGAGAAAGCTCAGTTACAGTTATAGCAAGTGCAGAAGTGATCAAGGACCCCCTTTTTTTTTCTTTTATTGCTGAACTCTACATTAGGTAATTTTTAAGAAGTTCATTGTGTAAATCTTTTTTTAACTTTCCTAAAGTATGCTCAGATCAGTGGGAATAATTTTTTTACTTCAGTGGATTCTGAGTCCCTCCATAAGTCTTTGAAGATTAGTATATGGAAAAGTTTTTTGATGTGTTGCTCCCTCCCCCTTCCTTTTTCTGAAAGGAGAAATCATTTGCTTTTCCTTCAAGAGTAGTGTGGAATCAATACATTAATCCATTCACTTTTCCCTTTACCTTCTTTTCTCACTTGCTGCTAGCCGTATTACAGTTTGAGTATGATCTCAGAATTATTTAACAACAAATCTAATAATGTACTCCCCATTCCTTGATTGCTAGCGTTGTCATCCAGCATAAATAGTCGTCTTTCTTCTTCACTCATTTTCCTCTCTTTACTTTGCAGTGGCCCAAATTGAGCAGACTATCTCCTCTCGGTTTACCCTTTATTCTCAAGGGTAAACAAAGCAGGAACTTGTCATCTTTCTCTCTATAGATGTAGCCTATTAGTCTATCTAGGCTCTTTACTCTTCTCATCATCTCCTTAGCTCTTCTCTTCAGCCTGAGATTCATAGGGTTTTTTGAAGGAGATAACCAGATTACGCTCATTATTTTGATGAAATCTTACTATATCAGCAAGGGGTATGCTTTTCCTTTTTAAACACATTACCAGCAAACCCTCCTGCTCTCTCCCATGACAAAAGGAATCATGGCAGATTACATGTCTTTTTGTTGACATAATTTGTTTTATTGGCTAAACTCACAGAAGGTATGGGAGCAAAAGCCATCCCCTAATGGTACAATTTACATTAGCAAATGGTACAAAGTATTAAGATTTTAGGAAAGCACAGCTTTTCTATCTGATCTGAGTAGAAGGTACATCCTGATTCTGAGACATTTGAGAATAAAAGGAAAAAAAAAATAAAAAGCATTTTCTAGAGTAGCAAAAGTCCTGAGTAAAGTAAGTAATTGGGCAGATACAATCAGTGTTTGATCTCTTTATAAGCGTCAAAACTAAGTGAAGGACTTTCTAGAAGGGATTTTCCAGGAGCATCTGTAATGTGCAGAAGCCACTTCAAAAAGATAATTAGACAAGATATAGTAAAGTAGAGATGTATGATTAAATGACAGCAAGCTACAGTCTCCTGTTGAGGTGAAATTCAGAACAGATATTTAAACTTCATGTTTAAATGTACTGTAAGACAAAGAAGAAGAGATCAGGAAAGATGCTGCTGATGAATTCAGAGTTCTGGAAATGAGGCAGAGGTAGGATGTTGGAAAGTAGATACACTCTTTTCTGCTATGTAGGAGACAGACTTGGATTCTTTTATAATTATTCTCATAGTTTTGTTTTGTTGACATTAGTACTAGCTAAGAAGGAAGAACAAGTCCTTGGTAGTATTTTAAATTTTTTTTTGTGCTTCAACTTTTGTTATAAAAATGATAAATTCAGATTTGGCAGTTATATTAATTGAAATTGGCAGTGAAACTGAATATAAACCAAACCTGTTTTTCTTTATTCTTTATCTCACATCTCTTTTCTTCACCATGCAGATTTATCTTTCTTTCTTTTAAATCATCCAGGGATAAAAGAAAGATTTTATGTGTCAAAACATATAGGACAGTTAGCAGGTTTTATTTATTGATTTTGTAGACTTCTTTCACCTCTTGCAAACAAAGAAAAAAAGGCTTATACTTCCATGCTCTAAGGTTGTCTGCTTCAGTGTTTCAGAACAACTGAAAGATAAAGATATTGTTATATGTGGAATTCAGACCCTGGATTTAAGTTTAAGATTAGAGCAATTAGTTCAGGTATGAGGGAAGGTTTAGCATTCTCAGATGATTGATGTATGATCTTTTCACAAAGTTTTATGACTCATCTGAAAACAGCAAACAAAACAAAACAAAAAAAGGGAATTTCCCACTTTCCATGAAAGAGGACCAGCCTGAAGAACACTTACATTAGAACTAGTCCTGTAATAATCTTGCTGAGACCTTACTTCCCCCTGCTCTCTACCTCTGCCCAACTGTAGCATGATTCCTCTCCACCAGTGCTTCCTTTGATTCAACCTGCTAAGAGTTTTCCCCCCTTACCCCCTATTCTAGTTATGGGTATTTTGTATTTGGTACAGGACATACAAGAATCAATTTTGAAGCAATGTCAGTGTTAAAGTGACATCTGAGCTATGGGGTACAAGTACTTCTCTAGGTTACAGGGAACTGCTTTTCAGAAGAACGCAAACCAGGTACCTGCTTAGCCATCTCCAGCTGTGTCATTTTGAAATAACATCATGAGTCTAGTGAGCAGCTTCACGAATCACTTGTTATCTCCACAATGTAGCCATTCCTCATTTTTACTGACAGAACCATCCACCTAAAGAAGAAATCATGGAAGAAAGAGAACCCTCTAAATGAACAAGGAAGAGACCGTAGTTAAAGGAAAAAGAAAGTGTCCACAACATGATATCCTATGCACTTGTTTCAAAGTCCAGCTGCACTCCATATAGCCTGGGGAATAGTTATAGATTCCTATGCTAACATGATACTCGTGGCAGAGAAAAAAAGGAAACTCATTTCCCAGGCAACTCAGTCACAACTAACATGCAAAAAACTTCCTTCCCTTCTTCTGTGAACATGCCTGATCACTGGAGCACGTCATAAGATTGACAAGTCTTTTCGCTTTGAATAAAATGACCATTCTAGACTGCCATTAGCTTATCCTTGACAAGAAATATCTAATTTAATAAAAGACCTAAGTTATCGTCTTCTCAGGCTTTTGTTTCAGAGTCTACACCCTTGATTTATCATTAGTCATAGCTAATAGTGCACTAATAATTTTGTGTAGTAAGGGTCACTTACTACACTTCGTATCCACGAAGATCTGAACTTCTGAGGAAGGAACTGCTGACTCAGCCCCAGGTTTCTGGTGGTTGAGACTTGAAACATTTTCTGGTTTTCTCTGTTTATTCCATCAGCAATAGTAGCCTTGCAAACAATCTTTCAAAACTCCTAGACTTTCATATCTACACTTTTTGGCAGCTCATGCCATACAAAAGGCAAATGTTGCTACAGCAGGGTGTGTTACAGTTCTCTTTTACATTTGTATCATAAAAGTGTCCAAAAGTGCAATATCTACCAGACCTTCTAGACAAATTTAACCAACAACACACAAAGGTGGAGAATCTTTTTTTTCTTTTAAGAATTCTTGTACTACCTCCAACTGTCATGTAAACCAATATCTGGAACCAGCTAAGCAATCCAACAAATAAGTAGTGTTCATCCATAGATGATGTCCAGGGTTACCTCCCTTTTCAATATGCTTCAGCTGAAGCTCTAGGGGCTTCTGCTATCCTCTGTGTGAACATTTTGGAAGCAAGTCTTGATCTGTACTTCGTAAGACTGGAACTGAGTTTGATCTCTTGTATTATCAACATATATCAAGGATCAGCCAAAGTGACAGTATCCATATTGTGGTAAGGTTTTCAGATGAGCTTTGAGGTATCAAGTTTTAAGTCTTTGAGGGATTTTCAAAAGAAGATTGTGAAGTTGATGGGGTTCCAGAAATCAGAAAACAGTCTGGGGAAGGCGCCATTATCTTATCACCCTTGTTGACTCTTTTTCTTCCAGGCAGAGCCACTGATTATTGTACCAGATGTAACTTTGATTGTTCAAAGGATTGTTATGAAATTAATCTATTGCTGCTGAAATATAAAATGCTAAAAAATACTGTAGATGGGCATATTAGATTGATTTGCTGTCTCTTCCCTGCTGGAGCAGAGCTGAGTCTTAAAGAATCTTGGTGCTTCATCAGCCATTGTGTTTCTGCTTGTTCCTCAAAGCTTTCTCCCCTGTCAGTGAGCGTTATCTGAGTTTTGTTTAGAACATTTAAAAGTCAGCATTTTTGCTTTTGCGCTTTTTGAACCAGTCACAGAGGTACATCTATGGATAATAAACAATTCCAGTTGAAAATTAAACACTCATCTTTATCATTTGCAGTTCACTATCAGCTGAAATTAGTTGCAATTAAAGGTTTTGAAATCTGTAATTTAAGCCCTTTAATATTTGCTGCTGTCATTCTTTTCCTGTAATATATTATTTTTTCAGTGGGTTTGATCCAAAGACCGTATAAACTAACAAGAGTATTTCTACCAATGTCAATGAGCTTTGAATAAAGCCTCATATGTGAGGATGTTTTATCTAAGTACATGCAATTAAAAGATTGCTAAAGTTTCCCTTATCTGAAAAGTGTTTGAATTATGTAAAATGAGTTTGTTCTCGTTGTGGCAGCCTTATGTAACTGAGGATGTTTGGAAAAAATCCAACAACAACAAAAATCCCACTGATATTAGTTTCTGTGATTGCAAGTCCATTTCTGTTTGCCATAGCAATTCTGGACTAAAACTTGCTGCAATATCTACTTTTAATTAAAATCACAGCAGTATGTATTCACCCAGGGCACATGGGCTGAGGGAGGTGCTGTAAGCGAGTCATGATAATAAAATTCCCTTAGGATCATTGAATTCAATGTGAACAACAAATCACAAGATCAGCTTAAAAAACTGTATCACTAGAAGAAAATGTTGTTAGTACTTAATAGAGAATCAGTGGACTTTTTGCTACAAATTTGATTTTTCCTGTGGTAAGTTTTCCCCTCCCCTTCTGAGTCCTCTGCTGTGTTTCTTAAGAAGCGACCAGAGTTCACCTAGGAGAGATGATTTCACTGTCTCAGTCAAGCTTTTGTACATCAGCAGCTCTATCAGCTCCTGGTTACTCAGTGTAACCTTTAGTATTCAGTTACACTACTGGAAAAGAAATGAATGCAATCTATCCCATAAGATTAGAAATTCTGCTAATTATTAAGGTTGGAGAAGAGTTGAGAAATCCCTTTGAAATAATTTGCAGTATTCCTTTTTTTTCCTAAAGCTCTTTAACACTTCAGGAGAGGCTACCTTCATATGCATCCATTAATGGAATAAAAGATCCATTCAGTCATGCATAAAATGACATCTAGAAAGATGCAACAGAATGCACTCTTCCTATTTTGAACAACGTAACTAATGCTCACTATGGCTCGTGCTTTTCTCTCTCCATTTTAATTCTCACAGTAGAATACTGTTCTGTGCTGTAAAAACAGTTCTGAACATGATGTGATTAACCTTAGGGTCCCCCCATCCCCTCATCTCAAAGCCCCCTTGTACGTGGCCTATGCTTTCTATTCATGTTCAACCATCTGATTTCCATATCATCCCGCTCAGCCTCACAAGCTGCTATTAGCATAACATAGCTTTAGTGTGACAGTGATTGAAGCCAGCGCTTGCTGAATGCAGTATCAAAGCATAATTTGCCAGAAATCAAATCTAATTTACTGTGTGCTATTTAAATTTCTCAAAAAAAAGTAGTTTCAATAGAAGTGTATTAGGTCTGTAGTCTTAATTGTTCTTTTTTCATGTTTTTGTCTAGTCTCGAATCCAAGCAATATATTTCATTTTAGAGCCATTGTCTTTGACTTTCAAATGTCAGTTAAGCAAGAGTTTTTCCACTTTGTTTATTCCAGTCCAATTAATGGTACATCTGAAACAGTGAAGGATAACAGTTTCATACGGACAATACTCAGTTCGCTGCTTAATAGTTTTTTTCAACAGATTCTTTTTATAACCTTAATGTTTAGCTTGAATTAAACATTAAGTTAAACATAACTTTAACAACTGAAGGATATCAAGCCTGCTGTTATTTCTCTAACTGTACCTTTTCAGAACATTTTAAAAATTCACCTACTTTGAGAGAAGCAATAGTAGCTTGAATTAAGATTTGTCCAACATTCCACTGAAGCTGAGCTTTGAGGAAGTCACGGTCTCATTTAACCTTTCTGCAAAATAGGAGTAATAATATTTATCTATCCTTATAAATAGCATTTATCTATGAAGATAGTGAGCTCCTTTTTTAGGAAAATCAAAGATCCCAAGTGCTTATTCTGTCAAAGAAGCCTTACTGTCTCTGAGCAGGGAGGGTTGTGTTGCATTCTCTGAGGATAATGGCAGTCTTACTGCTTTGGTAGTTATACTTGACCATGAATTACTCCTGCAATTATTAATTATTACTTTCAGTTGTCAACTTGCATTATGCAACTGGAAATTGATAGATAAAACTGATATGGTGAAAACATTGCTTATATGCTATAAACAAGGTCATTTTTATGAGAGACTGTCTATAAACAGAGTGAGAACCGAATATAACAACAAACTGGAACAGAACGGAAGGTTCCTTCATTATAAAACCTCATCTGTGAGTAACTTAAAAAGCACATACAGTGTTACCTTTCCAAAATGTTTTTTTTTTATCTTCTTTAAAATTATGATATAGAGTAGTTTGGCTAAAGCAATTGATTTTGTGCTCTAATTAACGTATTGACCAATGAAAGCCACTCCTTGTGAGATCAAGAGATTATATTTAAATATAAGCTCTAATCCATTTGTTTATTTTTATAGTGAATTTCTAATAATTATGGCTGCAGAGAAACGCTAGGAAAGATATCCTTGCATAACCATGCATCATTGTTTAATGGAGTGTTTAGAAAGTCTAAACTAGTAGCTGTGGTGCCATAAATCTTCTGTTCAACTGGTATGGCAAATGCTGGAGAGGACTTAGTGAGTGACAGGGAGAGAAGAGAACAACAGGGTCAATCCACGTCATTTGGATTACCTGGACTGACCTTAATAGATGCTTCTTTTCCTTATCTCCTTTTGCAAAAGAAAGGATCAATTTTCTACTCTTAGGAAATTGAGAGATGGTCAAAGTTAAGAGTAGGTAAAAAACTAGAAAGTAGAAACTAGGACTTTTATCTCTCGTTGTTTGATTGCCAAATTACCTTAATTTGGTCCATGGAAAGTCTGCTACAGCAACAAGTTCAGTGCTATTACATCTGCTCAGAGCTTTGAATTATTGACTTACAGTGTAGCCTTGTGTGTAAGAGACTATATCAGATGAGCTCTTAAACATATCTACGTTAGGTTTATTCGGTTACATGATCTGAAAGATAGGCTCATGGAAATGCCACACTGTTCTTCCTTCCATTGAGTCATCTCAAGCACTTGTCTGCATAATATACTCCTGGTGCACCAAACATGCCTACCAAGTGATCTGGGGTATCAGTTATGCTTAGGTATGATCTGAGATTGTGTCCTGGCACGAGGTTTTTAAGTGTCATGACAAAAAAAAACATGGTCTTGAGGCCACTCATAATGCAGCATAGTCATAGGACTCATGCATAGTTCCTATCAAATGTAAATATAACACCTGAAAACATTACAGGTTTTCTGCTCTCCATTCTGCCTGAGCTTGCTATTGATTCTATATTAGTATCCTGAGCAATGAACATCTACGGGTGAGCAGCAAACACCGAACTAATTCAGTGACCTTTATTAAGTGGATGGTGAGAACTGTAGAGATACCTTAGGCTAAGGTATGCCTATAGGAATGGAAGTTTCTAATTCATGGGCTGAAAGGTTTTTCTCTCTTTCCCTTCCCATATGATTGAATGAATAAACACATGTACTAGTTACCACAGCATTGCTTTGTGACATCTGTAGGGATTGTAAGTCAGGAAAAAAAATAGTTTGCTGAAGTCCATCCCACACTTTAGGAATAGTACAGGATGAGTTCAAATCTTAATGTATGTGTAGCAACATTTGTGGTCTTACAGAAACCTCAAAACATATGGGTATAAATGGGCAGCAGCAAGGCACCTAGCCCTACATCCCTGCCCTTTCAGAAGACTAACATCTGCTGAGGCTGAGGAAAAAGGTTGACACTTCTCTCTCCAGAGAGGCCAAAATCTGTGCTTAGAAATTGTGAGGCAGAAGGAAAACTCCTCATGTTGTACTCACCTTCTGCCTTCCAAACTGATAGTGATTCATGTTTATTAAGTGCTTAGCAGTTCTTGTTCTAAGAATGCATTTAACCAGGGCTAGTCAACGGGTGCTCTTTAGACTCCTGCTGATCTGTAAAGTCTTGGGAAGTACCTCATGAGATAATTGTAAAGTATATTTAAAAAAAAAATCAGACCTTCATACATTTCTATTCAGTTAACGTATTTGTGTCTGTGCTGTCAGCAGGTGTAATCGGAAGCTGTGTCTTGATTGCTCTTCAAGCCTAATTAAATAGTTTGTAATTATAATGGTAAAAATATGGTTTTCTAAAACACTTAAATTCTGTTTACCTAGAAGCTTAGTGTTTCTAAACCAACCCTCTCCACAACCACCAAACCAATAATGGAATAGAAGAAAACAAATGTAGGAGTTTTTATTATTGATATTATTTTGTCTCCTTCTTCAGCCTGCCCCAAAAGTTTGATCGTCTTTTTATGAGACGCTTTTTACATTTTAAAGATAAGCCAAACAATACAAATCCAATTCTGGTAAATTCCAGTGTTAAGCTAAGACTGAAAGGTTTGCATGTAATGCATAAAAAAGTCATTTGCTTCATCATATCATGCTCAAGATAGTCACTGATGTCAAGTTCTTTTCTCTCAAATTCTCCAACTCTGCTTCTTCCCCACTTTCCTTCTGTACATTAACACCTTTTCTCTCCTTTCTTATTCCCACTAAACATTGACTCTCTGTTCTCCATCAGTACCCCTAGACAAGTAAAACTACACTTCTCTCTTAGAAATTGTTCACTTCTGACTCTGCTTCTTGGTCCCCTATGTCTGAATACCGTGAATGCCATTTACTTGAATACCTACCAGTCCTGGTTCTTCTTTCTTGTTTCAACTCCACTTTCTCCTTTTTTATTTTCCTTTTCTCTTCCTGATCTCCTGGAGTACCTATTCCTTCTTACTCACTACTCGCTGCTGCCCACTGACTCTTCAGCTACTGCTTTCTTCTTGTCTTTACGCAAATTCAAATCTGGATCTCTCCAGATTTGTGTTGTTTTAGCAACCGTACTTTTTACAGCAAGTCCTCCATCCCATTTCATTATTGACCACACTATCCCTAAGAGAAGAGAGGGAGCTCTTGAGCTTCTATCCTTCCTGTCATCCAGGCCTCCTTCTCCTTCCTTAAACGTTTTTAAAAGTCTAGAGGAGCAGACTGAAAAAGTCAGTCTGTATATCCTAATTCATACCTTGCAATACACAATAGGTCCAGACAACAACAACTTCTGTAAAGCATAGAGGGTATAAGAGTGCTGATATATGCCCAGATGAAGGGTAGAATACATCCAGAACTGGCATCATAAACATCTGACTGCTGCTCCTTAGCATTTATTGTCATCAGAATTTACTCTAGCATGTATGGTTGTAATGTTTCTGTTTCTTTCCATTTTTTGTTTGTTTGTTTTTTTACAACTGGGGATATCACATACTGATATTGCTGCTCTTTTTGTTGCCGTTGTTGCTTTTGTTTATATATTCATTCTGTCTATACTAATTAACGTTTCTGGTCTTATGTCCTCCAGCATAAAACAAATCTCCATAATGTTGTCTCTTTCCTTCAATGTGCCTCATTTCCCCCTTGCAAAATATCCTAGATTTACACCATGTTTTTTCTTATTGTAGCTCCCCCACAGTTTGTGGTGAGACCACGAGACCAGATTGTAGCCCAGGGTCGAACAGTGACTTTTCCTTGTGAAACTAAAGGAAATCCCCAGCCAGCTGTTTTCTGGCAAAAAGAAGGAAGCCAGGTAAGTTATAAGTACCCTATGAATTGTTCAATGAATTGTAACATTGTTAAATTTTTAGGAATTGTATTTATATTACCATTCACAGATTTTTCTAATCTTTCACAGACAGTTGTCTTTTAAGCTATCATTATTCTCTACTGACATTTTTGTTGCTGTTTTTTAAATATCAATATTGTGAAGAGCTCAAAGGCCATTTAGAGTTGGTGAAACTTGTGCTAGGTGCTGCTTAGGTGTATAGAAAGCAATAGTAGATCTGTTAAAAGACTTTCCGGTCTGAAACCCCCAACAAACAGGTGGATGAGACAGACATAGTAGATAAAAAAGGTATGACTAAATTTTTAACTAATCAGAATCAGTAATTACAATTCACAGCCTGTCTAGACATGATCAAGCAGATATATATCTAGCAAGCTGATTTGCATTGGCATATCCTCATAATGGATAGAGGTACAGGTTTTGAACCTACAGCTGCTTTCTTCGGTAACGTTGTCTCAGGAAACTTCCAAATCTGTTTTTGGAAATATTTTGCTGATCCTTAGTGTCATTTTTTGAAAGCAAAGTATCTGATGTGGCAATTTATGCTACTGTCAGCCAATACTAACCTCTATAGCTTAATACTTGAGTGTCATGCCATAATCTTGTTTATACCTGCTGTTGCTATATCGGCACTGTTTTACAGTGGAAGCGAGACCTTCTCACTTTCAACCTGCAATTCACGTGAGGAAGTTAAATTTGAACACCATAAACTATGTATGGTATTCTCTTTTGCACTTGAGAAAAGATTAAAAGGGGCAAATGGATGCTCAAGGACAGTGCCTTGATGAAGCCTGTCATGGCTACATCTGCCTGCGTATCTATATTGCATACCCTTCTACATTGGCTAAATTAGTCTTTTCAGAGCCCTGTGTACTTTGTCCTCTATGGCTGTGCAGTGCATATGTGCCTTTTATCTAACCTAGAGGCATTGTGGGTACCAGCTCAGTTAGAAAGTGAAATAAGAACTGAACCACAATTCTCCCATTCTACTCCACCTGCTTCCATTTCACCTTCTCACGAAGTCAGGTAACTGGTCTGAAATGACAGGGCCAAGGCTGGCAGCATTTTGTGCCTTGGTGCATTTGTGACTTACAAAGGTGCAACACTAGTACTTTATGAGTCTAAGCTTAACCTTCAGTGTGTTTCTTTCAGTGTATTATTTGGAGAACTCTAGATCTAACCCCCATGGATCACATCCTGGAAAAGCATAGTATTGTGAGTTTTCATTAAGGTGAAAATAGTTCCAGGCAAAGCAGAATAGTCTATTGAAATTAAAGTAGGAAATGCTGATGTTCTAGCAAACATTTGAAAACCCTTCCTTGTAGAGCATTTTAATAGCATGGTAATGTTTATGTAAAGTGAGCTTATAGTGTCACACTTGAATCTAATAGAGTGGACATCTATCATGCCGTAATAAAGAGAAGAGCTTCTAATTAAAGCAGGACATCATTTGCAGGATTAAAGTCATTTAACTTAATTGAAAAGTGTTAACACTCTATTTTATGCTTTTCCATTGGTATCACTTCAAGGGTAAAAACATTTTAAGGTGAAAATGCATCTTGCGTCTTTAATTGAATGTTATTATCTACTGATTGTACCATGTAGAAGCTGTTTAATTACAAACCTGGAAAATTATTTACCATATTGAGAACTAGATCCCTGAGGGTTAGAGTGGTCTTTTTTGGCGAATAAATGCAACATAAAAATGGATACCTATGTGGTTTATAATCAAACCTTGAAATGTAGCTGAAACATGATTCGCTACACCGTCGTGTTAATCTTAATTTAGTATCAGTGAAGTAATACAGGTTAGTGTTACTTGCCGGATTTTGTAATGAGATGCCATAAATAGGTAGATTTCCACATACCGAATGTCATCATACAGGCCAAATTACATGACTTTTCACCTTTACGTGCCTGGCTATAAGATGTTGCTTGGCTCTACATCACTTGCTTCTGCTTTTACTTGAGAAACTGTTTACTGTTTAGAGTAATGTTATGTAGTCGTGTTAGCCCACTCCAGTAATTGCAGCTCATTTTTCATTATGAATCCGTTTCTCAGCCCTGTGTTTCTGAGGACAAACAGCTGGAAGGGAGGGGAGTTGTTCCCTCCTGAGTAATTTTTTGTGCCAGTTTGTGCATAAACAGGTGGTCCTTTGTACTCGGTAGCCTTTTCTCCAGAGCGTAACGGCTGCCCACCAATGCAATGCACCAGAACAGGGTATGTGTAACCTTTAGACTTTCTGTATTAAATTCTTCCTTGAGAGAAATTCAGTGGTATTATATCAGAGATGACTCTGGTTCTCCTATTTGCAAGCCAGCATGTCACCATTGTGCCCAGATGAGCAACCTGACAGGTTGAAAGCAACTAATTTGTAAGAACACTTAAAAATAGTTTGTTCTGTAATTTAGGACAAATTATAATTCGAAGGGTGGAGTCGTGAGACTGATGAACTCCTCCTGATGTGTGAAATATTCACTGAGGCTTGATACCTCTCCAGAACAGATAAGCCCATGATGAAGACAAAAAGAAGGGCAGCCTTCTCTTTCTAATGCAGTGATAAAGAGAACTCTGGATCCTTTTTCTCTTAAGAAATATGAGTTGATCCTTGCACTATCTTCTACATCATGTTTCTTTTTACATTTTGCATAGTCAGTGATAAATGGAGTCGAGCTCAGCTATAGCAAAATTCTCCACTTTAGTGGAGTTTTTGTAATGCCCTGATTTGGTAAGTACTGGTGCCAGGCAGAGGTTATTGTGAAAGTTTCAAGGCAATTCAGAAAACAGAGCAATTTTTTGAGACCCACTTAGCTCTCTAGCCTGAAATTATTTCAGAATCTTCACACTTTTTTCTGATTGGATCTGACATGTTTACTGGCTGCATATTGATTTTTGAGGAAAAATTTGCTGTGAAAAATTTCTTGAACATTAATATTGAAAGAGGGTAAGGGAAAAGACTCACCATAGGGCAACAAGTAGCCTAGTAGGTTAATAAAATATAAGGATACTGGGAGTATTGAATCTTATTTAGAGCATATCTCTCTCTCCTTTTATTACCAAAATCAGAGAGATAAATGTGGGAGTTTCACTTCAAAGTAGAATTTTTTGACATAAAAGTTTGTTGCTTGTCAATTCTAGAGTGATATTTTTGGAAACTATTAAGTTCTACTGTAGAAGAAGCATATCTACAGAAAAATAATACCCTACTCTATACTTTCAGATTTTCTTTTTAGCCCTTAAAAAAAGGCTTAGAAATTAGTAAGGAGTCATCATTAGAAAGCACAGTAGAGCTATCCAGAGTTGCAGTAATGACTGAAAGCTTGTCACAACACGGTAACAGTGTTTTGGGATATTTCTGATACAAATAATCCTAATTTTCATAGAGGCTTGTTGAGTTGACATAAAAAACAGACCCTATTTTCCTGGAATTACTGTTGTTTGATTATCATTTAATCTGTTCCCCTTTCTGTTTGATTGGGCCCTGCTGCGAACCTTTCTGTTCACAATGCATCCTTTTTCCTGTTCTTTTTTAGTAACATCAAGATCTATGCCAAGAGATATAACTTTTTCCTGGAAAACACAGCCCTCAGCACTCAAACTTCTTCAGTCCTTTTCTGTATTATTGATTCATTCAGTCCTCCTTCTTACGCAATGACTACTACATACATTCCAGTTATTCATATTGGCATCTCTCTTTTCTCCAATCAAGCCTAAAGGCTAAAGATAATCTCTCTGCTTTGTGCTAACTGATGTCTTATCCTACATGAAATTATTTTTTCTTTCTGAGATTTGCACATCAGATTTATACCCTTTCTCTTCACCCTCAAGGCTCCATGCTGCTTTTCTCCTTTGCTATATCTCAGTTTTAATTTCCTTTTACTTCCCCACTAAGCTGTCATGCTCTGCCAGCTTCTCCTGCTTTATAACCTGTTTGTATCTTCCTCCCAGCTTTCCTTCTGTGCCTTGCTCTTACTTTCTCCTTTACCCAGAGGGTATTCACAGCCAAACAATAGTGCTATGCTATCTCACGTCTCCAGGATTCAGTTCTTTCTGCTAGTTTTCTAATGTTTACTGTAGTACTGTGTCCTCCTGGTTTGATAGCCAGCTAAATGTATTATTACAATTATATTGAGAATGAAGATGAATGTGTCACAAATACAAATCATTCAAGAGTGATTGTTGGAAAATTTCTTCTCCCCTATACCCCTAGCCAGAATACAACACTGTGTGCTGTCAAAAGGCTGTTTCTAATTTAAACTGCAAGTTGCCTGAGGCAGGGAAAGCTAGCTCTATGTGTTCATAAAGTCATAACCACAGTTACTTTTTCTTCTAGTTTATATATAATACTTTTAAGGAAAAGTCATTGTCTCTCTAGTTGAGGGAAAAGTAGTGCTTTTGTGTTTTGAGTTGACAGGAGTTTAATTGTCTTTGCAGAATCTACTCTTCCCAAATCAACCTCTCCAACCCAACAGCAGATATTCAGTGTCACCAACCGGAGACCTCACTATTACCAACATTCAGCGGTCTGATGCAGGCTACTACATCTGTCAAGCACTGACGGTTGCTGGAAGCATTTTAGCAAAAGCTCAGCTGGAGGTTACTGATGGTGAGCTATAGAAATTCCTATTGTTTTTTTTCCTGCCAAAATTATTTTAAAAGCAGTGTAAATAAAGCCATAGGAGATCACAGAATTCACACAAGTGAACAGACAAGTTTCTACAGAAAATACAATGAAAAAGTGTCTCTGTGCAATTCTCTATGGTATCGAAAATGCATCAAAGTCTAGTTTGCCTTTTACCTGCTTTCTGGAGGTTCCTTAACAATGCAAACAAGGATCAAACCAGCTTAGAATGGGGCTGATGAGAAAGGAAGCTTCTCGGTTCACTAAAGCCAATAAAGGACTGTAAAAAACATTATGAAGAATAAATAGGTTTTTGATTAAAGCAATGATTTGAGGTGCAGAAAATTGAGGTTCACTTTCACACCAGCCTTCAGTATTATCTTAGGCTGCTGTTTGAGGATATCTCCTTAGCTCAATTAAATCAACACAGCTGCCTTGAGCTTACTGCAGTACAGTTCATTTAGAACAGCTACAATATGTAGCCCTTTAGTCCCTCTGTGAATAAGGCACCTACCTCAGAACTATGTTCCTAGAATTTCTCAGTATGGATAGTTGTGAAAGGAGCCATGAAAATATGTAGGTAAAGAAGACTTTTCAGGAAAGGAAAAGCATTACATGATCTGACTTGTTGCTTTCTGTTTCAAAATTTTGAGTTTGAAATTTATCCTGCCTTGAAGTTTACCTTGCTCCATTGACAAACATGAATCTTTTTCATATGTCAGGAATTCTCTTGATATTCCTCTTCATCCCATTGTGGATAGAAGCCAGTTTGCATCCTTTAATGTTAGTGAAGACAACAGAATTCCTCTTATACTAGGAGATTGTGGCATTCCCTGGTGTCATTATTCCTTGTCGTAACTGACTCATTAAATATCTCTTGACAGACTTTGATGAATTTTTGCCATTAAAATTGTTGTTATATGCAGAGGTCTACTTTTACTGTTCCCTTAGAGACCTGCCGGCACCATGAAAGTTTGAAAAGATGTCTAATTCTGAATAATCTGGCTTTTCACAAAAGCATATTCATCACAAGTGACAGGTAGAGAGGTTCAGGCTCATGTTATGGAGGTTTGAGCATTAATTTGATGCCTTTTCTTTGTTTTCCAAAAGCTGTCTATGTTTTTATGACAAGGAAAGATAATTTCTGCCTTATCCTTGCATCTTTACAAGCACATTGCTTTTCTGTAAAGTAGTTTCTGAAGAGTAAAGACTACCTTTGCTCTGCAAGCTCTTTAAGTCCTTTCTCTCATGGTCTATGACAAAATGATGCATTTTCATTCAATTCAAATTTAAATGTAAATTAAAAGGTCATTTAAAATTAATGGAAAGAAAGTATTTTTTAATATCTCTCCATAGCACTGCCTGATTCAGTGCCATGACTGTGACTGGAATAAATAGAACACACAAACGTTGGCTTAGAGTACATTGAGCTGTTAATGGTTGCACCTGCTGATGCTGTAGAGATTTACTGCAACAGGGGCTGTGAGGATCAAATCAGGTTCAAGGATATTAGTGATGAGAAATTCTTCCTTTTGATAGACAAGGCCTGTGTTTCATCTTTATCTATTTCTTCTGTGGAGAAAAAAAAAATAATAAATCCTAGTGACCTCTGGAATTTTCGTTAGTTCATTTAACATGTCAACAGAAAGCTTACAAAGGTGTCCTTGTTAAATGGAAACTCAGATACTGTTAATTCTGATTAAAGGTGGTGTGCATTCCATTGCTAGAGAAAGCATTAGCTGGTGGCTCCGCTGCTCAAGGAATGCAAGGCCTGCATTCTTCAAACGTTTTCGGAACCCATTGTCAACATGACCATTATGAAATAATACAAGGTAGCTTTAAGGAAATACCATTTCATCCTCAAGTCAAAGGGCAGGTGAGATCAGGAGAAAAGTGCCAGAACAATATTGTGGTGTTGAGATTGTATAAATAAATGCACCATTAGATCACAGATATTTTTTAATTGCTTTCAGTTAGGAAGTTAACCGTAAATGTCTAAATAATCTGTTTTAGTTGATGCTGAGCAGGAGTTGTGGAAGCTAATGATTTTTATCAGTAAGGAAATCTAATTTAATGGATTTTAAAATATGGTAAAAAATACACATTGTGCATGCTAGCTATATACTTAAGCATTAGCATTCTACTTTTTGGCTGGTGATTTCAGTTTTACTTCATAGCCCAGTATTTTTCTGTTTGGTTAATGATTTAATAATAGTGGCGAGCCATCTTTTTCATTTTGAACACATTTTTGTTTGATCCAGAGTAATTTAGATCCAATTGAAGTTCCAATACAGAATGAAAACACATGTCATGTGCAGAAAAACAAGTGCTTAATTATACCATATATAGCAGTATTTCAGTTGTTACATTTTTGCACTTACAAGTCTTTACTGGAAGTATTTTTAACTCAAGTGTTCACATGAGAAAAGATTACTAGCTGTGATGAAATGTGCTGAGTTGAGTGATAATTTTGCTGATTATGGACTGTGCTAAGAGCCTTCGGTGTATTTGAAATTCAAATCTTGTATTTTCTTGAAAAGCTATCATATAACCCACTGTCTAATGCACATCTGGAAAGGCAAAATAATTTTTAGAATTGAGACAATCTTAGTAATCCTTTCAAATTCAAGAAGCAAATATGCAGCTCACAGTCTTAAAATGACAGATCATGCGAATAAGCCAAATGCTTCCATCTAAATATGTCTCTGCTCTAGAGAAAAAGACTAGTTTACAATTACTAATTTATTGCATAAATTTATCTGTCATGCAGAGTATTTTGGAGAAGAACTCAGTTTCTCCTAATCTAGTCATTATTTATATTAATGAATAAAACGCATACTCAACTGTGGGATCATCCTACCAGTGCTAGTTTACCCAGCAGCTGCGGTTTAGGATGAGCATTGGAATGGAGGAGCAAGCTTAACCTCCCCCAGTGGATGGCAACATAGGAATAAAATGGTTTAGGATATTCAGTTAATGAAAATTATCACTTTTCTGGTTGAATAAAGCTGAAGTATAGACCTGGAAGGAAAATTCAGAACAGATGTCAAAAAAAAAAAAAAGAGAGAGAGAGAGAAGGAGCTGGCAAAATACTTCAACAGCTCCCTTTCCGCTGATTTGAAGTAGACAAAGCATTTTTCCCAAACTTCTCTGCAATTTTTTGACTGTGGGTCTATTGAATATTCTGGGATATATCTTTCTCAAATCCTTGTGGAAGAACTTAATATCACTCATAGTTTACTCACCTGTAAATCTGGCCACTATAATTCCTGTCCCTGATCAAATGTATATTACATAGCTTATACCAAATGTGACAGTTCGAAACAGGAGAGATTCAGAGCAGCTTTACAGCCTCCTGTGAAGCTCTTCTCCAAAAAACACAGAGGAAAGATTGGTTTCTGCTTTTCCTTTTCTCCAGAGAGCAACCTGCCATATTATACTACTGTTTATCATAAGAATTTCATGACTTGTGTCTGATTTTCCCCATTAATTCACCAGGAAAATTTTTGAAATGTTGATTTTGGAAGTGCCAATGTAAAGACTTCATTTTGTCATTTTCTTACTTTAGCTTCCTCTTGTAATTTGACCAAATTCCACCCAAATTTAAACATGGTTTTAAGTCATCCAAATTGCATTTTAGTGAATAAATTGTTCAGTAACAAATATAATTTGTACTTTTCTGACACCTTGCTCAAAAGTTGAATTTTATCACTAAGTAATTAGATAATTTTTCAGTTACCAGAATATGTGAATATATAGTTGCCGACAAATAGTTTCAAACCTGTTTTTATAAATTAAATTAGTTTTGAAATCAACTTCTTTTTTACTATGTGAATATATTTTAGCCAAATAAAATGTTTCTGTAGAATGAATATAGAAGTTTCCTGCTAGGAGAAAACAATGTAAAATTTAAGTAAAAAATTAAAATTATGTAAAAGAAACTCACAAAACCCCCAACCTTTTTGTGGATATTTTTCATTATCTCTCTGTTCTTCAGAATGCTTATGATTTATCTTTTGAAACCTCTAGCTGAGTTTTGAATCCTTGTACAGGAGACCTGTGTGGAAGGAATACAAGTACCTACACACATTTTAGAGAAGATTTACAAGCCATAGTTGTGAAGACAATACAGTCGTTCACAGATCAGTGGAAACCCTAAGTGTTCATTTAACCTTTAACCTTAGTGTCATGGAAACCTGTAGTGGTCTTTCACCCATAACACCCTTGAAAATGAAGATTCCTTCTGGCTAGGAGACTTTCAATTACACTATTGATGAGAGCTATTTAAAGGATTATGAGCTCCTTATTTGGGCTGTAAAAAAAATAATTACAAGCCAAAGAACAATATCTGTAATGCAGTAGGTTTTGAAAATACCTGCGTTTGGAAACTTATGAAAGGTAATTAGATGCAGCAAATAACTGCAATGGAATAGTTAGCAACTTAAGTAATTCCTTTTTATGAAAACTTCCACAGCTAAGTTTTCATTTGAATATAATTGTGCTGCAAGTATGCTGATAGTACATGTGTGCTGAGATCGATTTTTATTTCACTAAATGGCTGAACTGTGTAGTCATAGGGAACCTTAATGAGATCAAAAGCTTCATATCAAGGTGAAAATGCATTGTTTTCTATTTTCTTGCAATATACTGTTTCCTGTCCTATGTCTGCTTTCAATGGGTGATACTTCAGAATTACCAAAATAGCTTTCACATTCTAGTGTTAATAAATAATCTGTATTGTTGTTCTATTTTCACTTTCATAAATGTGGTGAACTCGCACTCCAAGGTTCTACTAATACTAATGGTTCTACGTATTGTGAATTTTGTTAGCAAAAGAAGTTGGTTAGTATTTTTGCAATGTTGCAATTTCAGAAACAATTATTTTAGGTATAAAACATACCACTAACATTTCCCTAATATTTTTTGTTAAAGAGTGTAATAAAACACTTTGGATCTGTTGAAGGTTCCAGAGGTTTACATCTCAAACAAAGAGCTTGAATACAATGGAAACCATATTGCTTCACAATAATTTATTTTCACTTCATTGTTATTCTCAGGCATTGTGTATGGACTGTAATGAACCAGATTCTCAGCTAGAACAAACAATTCAAACTCAATTGACATTAGTGGAGACAGGGTAACTTACACTGGTTTAAGAGCTAATCCTGTCTCTTACAATATTTAATACCAATTGTATAATTTTTCAGTTGGTGAAAGATTTAAAACAGCAGTGGTGTGGCAGGTAAATATATAAACATGAAGTCTCTGTTCTGTTGCACTGATTTGATGCAGGAGTTATAGCTTCATTTATGTTCAAGTATTTCACATTCATTTTTTATAAACAACATTTATAAACAAAGAGATATTTTGCTGCTTAACTGGTGGCTCAGAGAATAGGTGCAATAGCAAAATTAGTTATGAAAAATTTGTCTTTCAAGAAAAGTGAACATAAACATTTTACCTTATCTACAAAATAACCCACTGGTCCTCAAATGAGGTTTCAACACAACTCTGCACTTGCTCACAGATTGCGGAGTCCTTTAAGGAGTATTTCAATGCAAATGTTAATTAACGGGGGGAAAATTAAAACTGTTCATGGCTTTAAAAGATATTGAAATAATTTCATAAGTAAACTATTAAATGGCTTGATTGAGTTTGAACTTATCTCCACTGGAAAGAGTGGTACAGTCATTTAGATCACTCAGATTATGAAAATGTTTTATATTCTTGTTAGATATTTTTGCTTATGAAAACTTGCGAGTTGAGCATGAATAGTACCCATGGTACCCATGCTAGAATGGCTAAAGTGTTTCACTTTGAACTTTAAAAGATTTTCTTTTTTAGTTCCTAAATCAGGTAAGTAATTAAAGACATTTTGATGTGACATTGAAGTGTTTTAAGTGTTCTTCTAAATTGTAAGAAATAAGAGATGTACTTCAGTTCTTTTCTGGATCAAGGTCTTCATTTTCATCCTGTCTTAATCAAATGAGTCTGATGATCCTTGCTAACAGAATTTTATATCTCTACATTTAATCTCTTTTCAAATATACCAGTTAATTATCAACATGTATATGTGGATTTTCCAAAAATATGGTTTTTAGCCTTTTAGAAGCTAACCTAAACCACTCTGTAAAAAATGGTACTATGTCAAAGAAGGGAATAACTGTAGCAGAGGATCATTAGAGGTGTGGATGCCAATGCATGTGTCACTGTTCAGTCTTGACAGATAGGCCTCCACCCATCATCCTCCAGGGGCCGGTCAATCAGACACTGGCAGTGGATGGGACAGCTTTGCTGAAGTGCAAGGCAACTGGTGACCCCCTTCCTGTTATCAGCTGGTTAAAAGAAGGATTCACCTTCCTGGGCAGAGATCCTCGAACATCCATACAGGATCAGGGGACGCTTCAGATTAAAAATCTGCGGGTGAGTTGCAGTAACAAAACAAGTGATACAAAAGGACATGGCTAGTCATGAGCTGTTGGTGTGTGTCTTTTACTATGAAATTCTCACCAAGTCCATGTTCTACTTTATTCTTTGACATTACATAGGGAAAGGGTGCAGGGAGGGGCCAAAATGAGCATCAAATTTTTCTATTAGAAATCCTTAAAAGCAGAATTGATATTTAAAATGTTACGTCTGTTGTAGTAAAAAAACACGAGGTGGGGATGGATAGACGTGTAAAAGGACAAGCCTTTCTTCTCTTTTCGATCAGTCTTAATGTGAAGCCATTGGGCTGTTGTCTCTGTTAAAACTTAGAGGAGTTCATTTTCAACACCTGATCATAATTTTCCAAGGAGCTATTGTGTTAGCAAGTGATTCTGGAGTTCATCAGGGTTTGGCTCTGGACTTTCTCCATGAATGAGTCTTGGCAGTCTTGAGCTGGCTGATTTATTCCAGCGTCACGCTTGCTGGAGATGTTCCATCAGGCTGTGGATGGGAGAAAACAACGAATGCTGTAACATACATGCGGTCATGTGCAGAGTGGTATCTGTTCAAAATGAAATGTGTGTACTAATATTTACATTTTAACATATGAGATAATATGGTGTCTTTAAAACTACAAAGAAATCGTATAATATTCCAAATAGCAAAATGTCAGATTATGTTGATAAACATTGCATCACTAATCTTTGCTTGGACTCTTTAATTTTCCCTATTCAAAGATAAAAATGTATAGTTTGTGTTTATGTGGGCAAGCATGTATATGGAAAAATAGTAAGGTAAATCTAATTATTTGACAAGAACTTTAAGACAATTTCAGAAACCACTTAATTTCATCAGCTGTAGTTTCTGCATTTAATTTTGCCATCCAAAAAAAAAAGAGTAAACATAGATACCAGGGACAAGACACAAAGCACAGTTTTGTTTTCTGATACCATCTCATCAGCGATCAGAGATAAATTGTTAACTTCTTTGGAACAAAATGGAATTTTTTAAAAAATTTATGCTGGCTTTCCTTGAGTAAACACTTTATCCTTCCTCCCTGGGCTGAAGGCAGGTTTAGGCCATGAAGGTTAATGCATTTTTCCTGTAGAGCTGGATTAAAGAGTGCGCTTGAATAGTCAAGATACCCCAGTAGTGTTAGAAAGCAGCAATTAAAGGTGGAAGCTTGGTGATTTCAAATAAACTTTCAGGCACTGATGATGGGCTTCTGTGGAGTGTCCATGATGCAGAAGCTCCTGGGATACCTGTCTGCATGCAGCTATGCAAACAATGAAATTGGTTCTGAATCGTGCCAGCGCGTTAATCTCGCTGTTAGAGGCACAAGGTCTGTAAACAAAAGGGGAAAAAAAATTGCTTGCAAGGAGAGAAGAAAACAGTATTAGTAGTGAGCGTGATTTTGAAAGACATGAAGCTTTTATTGATCCTTAAGTGGCTTATTCACTAGTAACCAATTTTCCTTAAAGGCTCAGAAAGACATTTGTTATACGCCCCTCGATGGCAGTAATGTGCACTGTTTGACTCATGCTTAAGAACAAAAAACACACACAACCATAAAACTAGATTTCTCCTGTACCTTGCAATTTTTATGAATTAAATGTGGATTTAAATGTGGAGTGTTTAACTTTCTCTCAAGTCTACTTGAGCAAGCACTAGCAACACTTCCTAAGCAAAAAAATGGGCACAAAATATGTCCAAGTGCACTTACATACCCAAGTTCAAAACAAATTAAGATTTATCACACACATGTCCTCAGCCTTCTCCTCTCACAAACAATCATCACTGTTGCAATCGTAATAGATTTCAAGATATGGGTAAGGATGAGCCACTACTATTTCAACCATTGAGACCATCCTCTTCTGCTATATAACTGTGTGTGCGTAAACCAAATTACTTGGGAGTCTGCAGCAGTCACAGTGAAGCACGGGCCACAGTCATAAACATGAACCTAGAGATTTTTCTGATGAGGCAATCTTCCTAGTTGCTCTGAGGAAGACAACTAAAACCTCACGTAGTTCACCCACTCACTACCCTTTCAGACACATCAACATTAACAGAAATCTCTCTTCTGCTCCTCAGAAGTGTACCACACCAGATTTAAGCACCTGCATTAACCTAAAGAAGACTGTTTATTTTACTGAAGAGCAGATATTCCATTCACCTCCCCTGTTGTTTCTTTTCATAGCACAAGAAAAGTATAAATAATTGAATTATCAATACAATATGTCTGTATCTAATCCGTCCACAGTCTTTACATTAGATAATTCACCATAACTTGCAGGAGACAACATATCTGCAGCTTGTTTCATATGTTGAGTTTGCCTTCTGTAAGTTACTGTGTTGTGTATGCCACATACTTCATTGAGTAAGCTGTACACCATCTGTCATGGTAATACATAAATGAAATTGAGAACCATAGCCTTGAGAAATGTTCTCCATTATAATTGTAACATAATGAAGAATCATATCTTTAATAAAAGCTCAGAATAAGCAAAATACAACACTATTTCAGACTGCTATAAGGTGCTCTCCTCTGGAAAACCTGTCTCCTTTCAAGAGCCTGTCTCATTTCCTTAGCAGTACCTCTATATTTTGAGACTCTGAGGCATTGTCAGAGTGGTTTAATTATTGCTTGTATTTCATGGAAAAAGCATCTCCTAAAATGCAAGTTATGCTCATTCAGACAATTGAACTAGCATTAATCAGTTGCTTCCTGCCCTTAAGGAGGGTGCACTGCAGACCCAGTGTATCTGAAGAAAATACAAACATGGTAAAGTTAAAAATCAATTATATAACAACAAGTAATCGAAAGACCTCTTATTTGCCTTGATGTTGTTCTTGAAAATTGAGGTATAAGCACACTTGCCTTAGTGCCAATCCGTATTTAGCTGAAAGCCATTACAAGTTCTTAAAGTCCTGTAAAGCTTCTTGGATGCAGTCCTTTTCCATCAAGTCATCTGATGATGAATATAATTATTCTCCTTTATCACTGGAGACAGCACTCTCCCTCTTCTGCTTCCCTCTCTGGATTACCATGCTTTATGCATAGTGGTAGTAGGTCTCTGTATGCTTTGCGCTTTGTAAAGTTACCATTTTCCATCCATCTCTGTAGTCTTATCTACATACTGTCTTAAAAATCTTTACTTCAAATGTAAGTAGGGAATAGCAAAACACTTAGCAAATTTTCCAGTAAAACCATGTATACAGCAATCAGATTTAGTATCGACAACATCATTGAAAACGGTTTCCCCAAATGAATTTGAAATATGTGAACCAACAAGGGAGTCACAATAGTTTTATATAAATGCTTTTTTTTTTTTGCTACCGAAGTGCCTTGCAAGTTTGAAATAAATTCTCATGTAAAATGGAAGAAAGGTAAGCATGGTGTAGGATCTTATTTAATTTTATCATTTGAAAATTGCTTGGAAGACTGCCTGTGTAGAGAGAACCACTGTTAAGTCTCAGCAACAATATTTGTATGTTTAGTGGCCTGTATAGAAATGGCTTCATCTGTCATATGAGTGTAAGATGGTATAACAGTCTTCCTGGCACTGGAAACTGCATCTCTGGGTCATCATAGGATAATGAATGGTGAGATTTTACTGTCTAAGGAGTTAATTGCTGTTGTATCGTTACCTGATTTCACCTGTGTTTTTTGTAACCAATAACCACTAAACATTCATTCTGTAGCACTTACATGCTGTGCTCAGACCATTAACAATATGAGAATTAGAACTAACAAAGTATTAGAAGCAAGTGATCTTAAAGTTCTCTAAAAGTAAGCCACCATTAAAGGATATTTTGAAAATATATGATGCCCTCTAGCCTGGTGTAAATGTTAGGCTAAGTCCTTCTTACCAAGAAACATTTAGAAAAAAAAAGATAGATTAAACTCAGTCAGCTTATTCTAAAAGATTATTAAAACTGCCCTTAACTATGTTTTATGTCTAGCTGTCCGATACTGGGACTTACACTTGTGTTGCTACAAGTTCCAGTGGGGAGACATCTTGGAGTGCTGTGCTGGAGGTGGCAGGTAAGCAGTGTCCAGGGTAAGGTTTTAGTTGGCACAAAATGAAAGTGTAAACTATATTAGAGCAGTCTGAGTTGAATCATCTGTTCTAGAAATTCTGGGACTGAGATGGAGAAGTTTCTGCTGGGAAGGCTGGGTTCCTTCACATGCCTTGCATTTCGTTGCTGTTATCTTTAAATGCCCATTGATGACTTGTGTTTGTCTCCAGTGACACAGACAGTGTGCTATAGCTGTTCCAAACAGCAGTATTAAGAAACTGTGGGTTCGCCTGGTAATTGGCTTGGGCAAGAAAGCTTTTATGGCTACACAGAGACCTGTCAGAGTACAATGTGTTCTCTGTGAGTACCAGAGTGGATCTGGATATAGGAACTTTCTTAACCTCCTCGTAACTGAGCTTTTGGTATTTTATGTAAATTTCAGCAAAAGCTGGGCTTTTTTTCTTGTTTCTTTTTCTTTTCTTTTCTTCTATATTTATACATATAACCTTTTGATTTTTGTGTTCTTTTTCTATCAGTATAGTTTCTCATCCCCAAATATATACGATAATGCAATTGTTGACTTAGTTCTTTACAGATTAAGAACATTGGTTATGCTGATTTTGCAGATGTTTGGCGTGTTTTTCCTTCTAATCTTCTAATTTGATCAAATTTATAAAATCAAGGATACAAAGTAATTGTTTTGTATTTGCCTCTCCCAGAATCGGGTGGAGCAACACTCAGTAAAAATTACGATATAAATGACCTCCCTGGGCCACCATCCAAACCTCAAGTCACTGATGTTACTAAGAGCAGTGTCACCCTGTCCTGGCAACCAGGGACCCCTGGAAGCCTACCAGCTAGTGCATATATCATTGAGGCGTTTAGGTAAGTGAATTATTCCACTTTTAGTCTCCTTCCTTTCTGATTTTGCTTAAACCCTTGTACCTGCTGTTCTCCTAGTATTTTTGTGGGGTTTTGGACTCTACATGTATCATTAGAAGTTCATTAAAAGCGTCAACTTCTATGGAAAGCATTGATTCTTATTATTCAAATTGGGGTTTTTTTTAATTTGTCATTTTTTTCTAAGTGATTAATTAAAGGAGCATCTAACTATTTCCTCAGGTCAACAGGAATATGACAGGACAGTGCTGTCATTATCTGTTTCTTTTCCCTTAGAATTGATGATCAGTGAGTCTCCTATGGGAATGCTTCAGGTCAAATCGTTTGAGCCAATGTTATCTTGACTATCATAGTACAAATAATCTGAAAATAAATGGGTAAACCTGAAGCCTCTCTGCATACTTTATTTCCTGTTCTTGTTAAAGCAGCACCTAATAAAGAGTCAAAGCACTTTTAATATCTGGTTTTTACTGGTTTAGATTAAAACTTCTAACTGAAAAGGTTAGTGTTGATAATTCAGGATTTCATCCTGAAGCCTGAGACTGAAGAAAATCCACCTACTCCCTTCCACACAACAGCGAATAATATGTGGTAAAAAAAGAACTTCTGGACTTCAGCACGTGCCTTTAAGCATGAGACATACCTCTCACATATATCAGTAATATATGCTTTGGCTTAAAAGTGTGCATTCTTAAATTGTTTCTAAGCAAGATGATCAACAAATTACACATAATTTAGTCCACCTTTTAATCAAAATTCATACAAGAATTTGTCAAAATTGTATACATGCAAATTTAACAAGTTATAGTGATAATGCTTCATGTTTCTATGCTAATGTGCAAAGAATATTACTGTATGTGCAGATAAAGTTGATTTTGTTTTGGAACTTATCCTTTATGCATTACATGAATGAAACAATTGAAACAACGTGAAACCCATAACTTTCCATTTTCTTTTTCCTTTTCATATATTTAAAGATTTTTTTTATCAATGCTATACAACGAAACACAATAAAATAAAATTTTCACTTTAAACTTCTGTGTATTTCAGCCAGATAAGATTTAATGGCACCCCATCAATAACTTTAACAAAAGCCAGGCATTTTCATTGAAAGCTGTTTTAACAATTATACTTGAAATCTCTTCATACATTGCATTGTAATCTAATTATAATAATGTCCACTGGAAAATGTGGTGACAGAAAAAATATGCATTTGCCTTCCTTCACTTACAAGCATGTTTTCAGACAGGTTTTTTTTGTAACTTTTAATATGAATTTAGTTCAAGGAGAATATTTTTCTTCCAATGACAATTTATTGATATAATTTACTTAGCAGTATAGAAAATTATTCTTTTAACAGGATTTTCTTTTCTAAGATTTATATTCAAGAATGGCCTATTTATCATTCAAATTTACTTTACAGCTTTGCACACTTCCCTTTTGCAGATATTTATTTTAGAGAGATAGCAAAAGCTTTTGCTTCTATCAGAATGAGAACTACTTTTAACAACTGTGAGGGGTTTTTAAATCCTATTTTGATGAAATAGCAGAAGCATTTTTATTTTTACCTTGCTTTTACTACTATTTCCTGAATTAGGCTTGATATAGGGTTACAAAAGCAGTTCTTTTACTTCTTTATTTTTGTCTTGCATTACTCTGTAATCTTCAATCTTCTTCTCACTGCAGTCAATCTGTGAGCAATAGCTGGCAAACAGTGGCTAACCATGTGAAGACCACTCTCTACACTGTGAGAGGACTGCGCCCCAATACAATCTACTTGTTTATGGTGAGAGCGATCAACTCACAAGGCCTGAGTGATCCCAGCCCAATGTCGGATCCTGTCCGAACACAAGGTAATAGTAATTATTAAGGCTTATGTGCTTGAGCTAATATAGAAAGAAGGAAAAGAAAGTTGACCAATAGATCAGTCTGGCTGTTTGGCTTTAGCCCTCTGAAGGAATCATGAATTGAGCTTAACTAGCAAAGACAAAAAACAGTCCAATGTTTGCTGTATCAACCTGGATCTTAGGAGGGAGAGATTAGCTCTTTAATCCAATGTATAATACATTGTAGACCTTTTGGTTTGCAGTTCACTTAGACTTGGTGTGCTCCTTGATGACTGGTTTCTACTGAAAGTAATGTGAGTCAACCAAGCTTTTCTGAAAAGTGTTCTTTATGCCGTACTCTCCTCAGTGTCTTTTCTCTCCATGTTCTTACTTCTCCATAATTACAATACAAATATACTGTAATAACAAGTGCTTGTGACAGGCAGACACTATGTTTACCATTAGTTTTAATCAAAAGAATTGCACAAAATAGCTCTGGTGAACTGATCAATCCAGTTGGACATTTAGGCAGAGAATTCTTGTAAATTAAGGCATTTGCATGCTAAGAGTATTTTGAAGTCATCCTGAGAAAAATATGGATCTTTTATTTATATACCTAGGTTTTTGAATTCTTTGTATTAACCCACTGTATAACCCAGGGGGAAGACTGAAGTGAAATCCCTCATTTATAGGGTGATATTATATTGATAACTGTGATCCTCCACTGCTGTTCAGTTGGCTGTTGAATTGTGTTCATGTTACATCAGGCTCTAACTGTGCATTAATGTCACAAACAAATTTCTCTTTATAGCATGAATTTTTTTGGCTTTGACAACATAATTGCTTGAATACTTCATTCAAGAGTGTAGTTATGTGTTAAACAGGCTGGAATACAGGAATTAATAATTTTTTGGTATCATAATTTTTTGAGTGCTAAGTAATAGTTCCTCTCACAGTTAATTTAGAATGAGAGCCTCTGTTTCTGTTTGTAGAAGCTATAAAAGTATGCATGAAGAGTGCATCCTGTGTCAGCCTCCAGCATGGGTAAATGGTTTGGGTCCTTTGCTGGTCCTAGATGGAAAGAAAGAAATGAGCACGGTGGTATTTCTTTATCCCATAACTGTCACATCCAGTCTTTCTCATCCTAGTCAATTCCTGAATAAATCTCTCCTTTATAACTATCCCTTCAAATAGTAATTATTATTGTAAAAGAGGAAACAGATGTTTTCTGCAAAGCTGAAGAACTGAATTGGACAGGGATTTCATGGCTTGCCTGTCTGTGGAGTATCACAAGTTTTCTTCTGTTTCTTAGTCTCCCTTTATTATAGGGTGACTCATACTTTTCATTGCACCAGCCTTTTAGTCTGCATAACTTAGCACCTAGTTAAAAAAAAGCAACTTTGTTTGGCATTTAAGTGTCAAGTATAGACTTTTTATCTGACATACTGACAAGCAATTTGATTTCAGTAAAAACATGTCTTTTAATTAGCTGCAGCATGTGTTGCAGCTTCCATTTTCAGAAGCTGTTTAGCAGTCAAGCACTATAGCTTCTTTGCAAGCCTGCAGTTTAATAGAATTAAATCATAAAATCAATTGAAAATTAACATAATGTTTTGATGTGATTTCTAATTATGTCTGAATTCAATTCAGGCTTACAGAAGAAGCTGACACACAGTAGAAAGACTATTCACAGTGGCCATGGAGGAATAAAAAAGCAGCTATAACAGTGCTATGTAATATTAATTTGCAACAAGTGTCTGTGGTATCTTTAATAGCTGAGCATTTAATTTCCTGGTATTAAGTATAGCAAATACAAGTAATAGGATTTTACGCATATTTTCACCAGTGGAATACAAGTAGACAATCAGGGACTTTCAAAGGGTTTACCTTATATTGCTTACATCAAATAAGGACAGAGAAATCAGTAGTTACTCTAAGATACGAGCTGCTTTCTTGTTTGGATTATTACGAGATCAAACCATATATAAAAATCACTTTAAAGAAACTATATATATATATAATCCTTTCCTTGGAATTTAAATTAATAACAACAGATAGTAAGTTCATTGGAAGCTGTTAAAAGAGAGGTAAGAGAAAATATACAACCAATTTAATTTTAGAGACCTCTTAATTGTCATCAGAATATAGCTTCTTAAGCCAATTTTTCTTGAGTCATGATTTTATTATTCCAGTATTTGATGATATCCTCATAGATAGATAAACGGCTTTTCCAACAAGAGTCTTCTAGTAATGTGAAAATGACGTTAAAAGACATTACACTGTAAGTGTCATATATACATATGTTTCCAAGAATATGTACCAGAAAACAGAATTCCACATGTACACCTTCATACTAATTTCTTACTGTTATTAGCCCATGTTAGTGGCTTATTTCTGGACATATGCCATTAAAATTATGAAATGCAGTTCATACAAACGTACTATGTAGAAAGGTCTTTTCTCCTGAGGGAATATAGATACTTTGGTGGTTATATGCCACAGGGTAGCTTAATCTAAAAGGTAGCCATGGGTAACTGTAGGTATTTTGTACCAAGGATCATAGCTTTTTGTGGATAGTAGCATAAATTATCATCCTGTAAACCAGTCTGAGTTGTTGTTTTACAGATTTATTTTATTATATCTCTCTGTTTCTTAGTCACTTTGGTTGGCATAATTTTCTGCACAAGCTCCTTCACTGACATCCTTCTTTGGATTAATTCACTTTGAAGATCCATGGAACTGTTTTCATTTGAATATCAGTAGATGCCTGTGGCAATATTGTTTATCGGTGGCTCAGAACCCATAAAAATCCAGAATTATGAAGCTGAAATATTGATGATCAAAACCTACTTTCTTTCAAAATCCGGAGGCATGGGGGATTCAAACTCAGCTGTTATATTTAAGTGTTTCAGTTTTATTTCTATTTTATTTTTATTTCTTCTCAATAATATTTAGAAGATAAAAAGAAATCACATGCTGCATACTCCCATATCTAAGACTATCAATCAGAGGGGGAAAAAAACCTTTTGTGTATGTATTTTCTTCACTGGGATGTGAAGTAGAATTCATAGATGCCTAGACAGACATGACCATAATGTATCAGGCCTTTTTGAATGTAGTCTGTGCTTGTGTTCCAAAACCCTTCCTCTAGAAAAATTACAAGTAAATTTCAGCAGAAATATTGAGTATGCATATTTCTAACAGGCAGTATATAATCCACATAGAGAACTGATGTAGTGAGGGCATCTGCAACTGTTGACCAAGAACAGTGTTGTAAGATCCTTGAAGGATCCTTGAGGGATACAGACTTCACTGGCTCCTATAATTTATCTTCATTTCTGTTAAGGAGGAGGGAAGAGACATGCTATGGTGACATATTGCCTAGGTGACAGCCATAGCCCAGCATTCTCCTTTTGGTGCAATGTAACAGAAAATGATGATTTCCAGGAACTATCACTAAAAAGACACATTGCACATTTCTTTTTTCATTTTCTGATACATATTTTGTATTTGCAGTTCCTATTTAACAAAGTTATTACGACTTAATTCCATGTAACACAATGGCATAGCCCGAATGTTCCTAAGGACTAAGTACTAGGGCCACATGTAGTGCCTGAGTCACAGCTTTCCATAGATGTATATTAAGTGATCAAATTCTTGCAGATTTTGTCTAGGAAAAATGATTTCCACAAACACAAAAGGGCTTTTGACCTTTTATTAGATCAGAGTCAGTTTGGCTTCATAATTTTTACTTTCATATTTGGGCTAGATTTCATTATGTGTAAAGGGAAAATACAGTTTGCAGGAAAAATGCTGGTTTTAGTATTTGATTCTTGTGTACGTGGTATGTGTGGAGGGGAAGCTTAGTAAAAGTTTGGAAACATGTAATGACAATGTTGTGTATGCCCTAAGGAAAAAAAGAGAAAAAACAAACAACTGTTCATTTTCCTCAATTATACTGACCAGTTTGGTTCCAGACATCATTATTATCTTGGAACTAGTGAATATTGCATCTCTCTCATCACTTACCAGATCTAAGAAAATATTGCCATCGAATCTGAATACTCATTTAATTGTATTTTCTTATTTCCTAAACAGCTAAAGGTGAGTGGTTGGTTTGCATTACTTGATGTGCTTTGGAATTTGTATTTAAACCTTGATGATATTAAGGGTGTTTAAATCAGGTTGTTGAGCTTTTCAGTAATTCTTATTGATGCCATGCATAACATTCCTCATTAAAATTATGCTTTCATGTGCTTTTTTTGGTCTGGCAGATATCAGCCCACCAGCACAAGGCGTGGATCACAGGCAAGTCCAGAAAGAACTGGGAGATGTCATTGTACGACTGCATAATCCTGTTGTGCTGACACCCACAACGGTTCAAGTCACCTGGACGGTAAGGCTTCAGCTATTATTACCTTAACAGTAGTTTAACTTTGCCTATTTATCTGTGCATTTTTTTACTACCCTGAAAAACTCCAGCTCTGACCCAGTGTGAGTTCTGTGATCATAAACTAACATTATACAGGCATATGTATGTAGTAATGAAATGGTCTTCTTATTTTCTGTTCTAAGTCAGGCAAGTTTAAAACCTTCAATGTTCAGCTAAAAATAAGCTAGCTGTTTGACTAGAAAAATACTATAAACATGAATATGCTTCACACCGTAATCTAAAAGGGTAATTGATCTATGGACTCATTACCATGCATGTCAAAAAAATAGTCAAAGTTAAGTATCAACATGAAATTGCTGGATGAAAAAGCACTTTTCACTTCAAGACACAGGGACTTCTGACGACACCCTATTATTTGGTGACCCTAAAATGCAAAAATAGCTTTCCTATAGGGCACTTGTAGGGAAGTCAGAAACACATGGTGCTGATGCCTGATCCACTGCATAGCATCTAGTTTTCTAGCATAAGTCATGCCCACAATCAGTGGATATCCTTTCATTATAGAAGACCAGAATCTTTTTGGCAGTACTTAACAGCATTTCTATTTGAGGGGTCAAACTACCGGGTAGGATTTCTGATATAGTGTTTGGCTTTCCAAATGCTATGTTTCCCTTCACGAGGCTTCAAAGAAAGGATTTGTAACCATAGAAGGAGAGAGTTTCTAGGGAGCTGCACAACAGAAGGGGGTGCTTTGCTCCTGGAGCATTTGCCCCAGAGGAAAGAGAGCCACGAGTTGAAGAGTGAAATAAATGGTACTGCACTGCATGTCACTGAAACAGTTGTATTATATAGGATGAATTCTGCTAAAGAGATATTCACAATACTCAGGGTTTTTATTCTACATATAGTATTGCTAAGAGGTTAATATGAAGAGGGGATTACACAACAGGAGATAAGATGTTTGGTGCTAGACTGTATTATAAGGATTATTCTTGGTTTTGCACAACTCAGGCATATTTATGGGGGCTTATGCACCATCCTTGTTCTGACATATTTCAATGGTCAAGGGGGCAGATTAGAATAAATAGAGAAACCTAAAAATTTGTCTTTCTCAGAAGATTATTTGGAAAATGTGTCATTGCATTTTGCTATTGATGATGTCAACACACAGCTTGCCATTCTGAAAATGCTGTCTGTTTCATCTACATAATTCATCTACATAAACCTTTGTAGAGCAAACCATTTTGCTGAAGCAGACATCTACCTAAGCAAACAGGGCAGTAGTTTAGAAACTTTGGATGTGAGCAGCCAGTAATTGTAAACCTGGATCACATCTGTGTGGTGCTCCTTCAAGTGCTTTCTTGGGTGTGACAACTATCAGAAATACAGCTTCATCAGCTTGCCCTTGCTTTAGCGTATACTACAAAAGGAAGCCTCGATATAAGCACAATTTAGTTTTATGCCATGTAACTAATGTTATTGAATTAGAATCATAGAATCTTCTGGTTGGAAAAGACCTTTGAGATCATCGAGTCCAACCGCATCCATCTTCTGCTAAACCGTGTGCCTTAAAATCTCATCTGCCTATTTTTTGAAAACCTCCAGGGAATGGTGATTCAACCACCTCCCTGGGCAGCCTGTTCCAGTGCCTGACCACCCTTTCGGTAAAGAAATTCTTCCTAATATCAAGTCTGAACGTCCCCTGGCGCAACTGATGGCCATTTCCTCTTGTCCTATCACCTGTCACTTGAGGGAAGAGATCAACACTCGCTCCCAAGCCTGTAACGCTGAATGGGGTTGTTGTGCCCCAAGTGCAGGATTTGGCATTTGGTCTTGTTAAACCTCATCCTGTTGGTCTCAGCTCATTGATCCAGCCTGTCCAGATCTCTTTGCAGCGCCTCCCTTCCTTCAAGCAGATCAACACTGCCACCCAGCTTGGTGTCATCTGCAAACTTGTTAAGGGTGCACTCAATCCCTTCGTCGAGATCATTAATAAAGATATTGAACAGGACTGGACCCAGCACTGTACCGTGGGGAACACTGCTTGTGACTGGTCTCCAACTGGATTGAACTCCATTTACCACCCCTCTTTGGGCCCGGCCATCCAGCCAGTTTTTGACCCAGCAGAGGGTGTGCCTGTCCAGGCCAATGGCAGCCAGTTTCTCAAGCAGAATACTATGAGAAACGGTGTCAAAGGCTTTACAGAGGTCCAGGTATAATACATCCACAGCCTTTCCCTTGTCCATTAACCGGGTAACCTTGTCATAGAAGGAGATCAGATCGGTCTGGCAGGATCTGCCTTTCATAAACCCATGTTGACTGGGCCTGATCACCCGATTGTCCTGCGCGTACTGTGTGACAGCACTCAATACGATCTACTCCATGACCTTCCCTGGTACCGAGGTCAAGCTGACAGGCCTGTAATTCCCCGGATCCTCCTTACGCCCCTTCTTGTAAATTGGAGTTACATTTGCCAGCTTCCAGTCGAGCAGCACTTCCCCAGTCAGCTAGGACTGTTGATAGATGAGAAAATATATGATAAATGAGAAAATAGATAATGAAATATGTATGTATGTATTTGTGTGTGCATGTGTATTTTATATATGGGAGAGTGTGTGTGTGTGTACCTCCAGCTAAAAAAGTCTCTTGGTGCCCCTACTGAACAAGTAATGAGTGAAGAAAACATGGTAAGGTAAAGTTAAATTGTTAGGGGTTCTATGGATATCAACTTATTGTGGAGATCCCTCAAAGGAGTGACCCTGTGCCACCTGAGAAGCATACAGGCCTCTATAGATATGCTTCAGAATTGCCCAGGGAAAGAAGGGTACAAGAAAAGATCTCTGAAATAGCTAATTAGAAGCTTTCTGGCAACCAGAAAAAAACCAAACAAACAAACAAACCAAAAAAACCCAACAAACCCCAATTAATTAACTATAACCTCTAGGGGAAAAAAAGCCACTCTATCCAGATAATAAAGGCCACACCATTAATTTAAAATGGTTAAATAGTGTAGCTATCATACAAAAGGACTGAAGTGCCATGAGATTCATGAGACTCTGTGTTGACTTTCTGCAATTCAAGGAGTCGATGCCAAGGAACGTCCTCGATCACTGAGTTTCTGACATCCTGACTCCAAGCAAAGTAACACAAATTTCTCTCTTATTTCTGATGTTGTTTTGGTTTTATATTCTCCTTTTTTCAAATTCGAGTTTACATATCAGAAATAGTTCTCTGCTACTGTGTTGCAGTTTTAAAATATACTCATACATATTTTGTCTCTTTTAAAAGGTCAGGCTTACAAAGTCAGTATTTAAAAAAAAAAAGAGCAATGACAGAAGTTAGGTTTTCACTGCCATTTAAATTTATTCCTCTTGTACAAAAGTATTAAAATGTAGCTGTACTTATCAGGTCACATACAGGATCTCTTCTTTATGGAGCTATTCAACATTTCTTTTTATCTTTTTTATCTTCACTGTTTGGTACCAGGTCTTATTAAATTCATACCATTGAAACCTTGCACTGAATAAAAAAATTATTAGTTTGTCTCACATGTTTGCTTATCTATCATGTTCTCAACCATAACATTTGGGTCACAAATAATACTGAATTTAACATCGCAATGATAAAAATGTCTCATTATCCTAACTTTACACATAGAGAGGTGAGGTGCAGAGATATTTATTGCTGATGAGACTTAGGGTATTATATATACCCACTGTTATCAAGTGGCTGGTTTTAAACCTCAGGCCTCATTTATTTTTACTTTTATCCCAACATTTTGCATTGTAGCAGTATATGATGTACTCCAAGCACTTTTTCAGCTGACCTCAACTATAGTTCAGCACTTCTGGCCTCACTGGGCATTAAACTGAGAGTGGCCAACTGTGAAAAGTTTCCTAGCATTGTAAAGGAGCCCTGTGACACAAGCAGGAATAAAAATCAGTTCTTCAATGTGGCAAAAGAATTGTTGTTTTGAAATCCTGACTGCCTTCTAGGAGGCTACCAGGCAGAAGGACAATTTATTTACCTCTACCTTTAAATTTGACATTGATTTTAAATAAATGTACTTCACTGGATGCTTCAAGAGTCAAGTCCTTTAGACAATCTTCCTCTGTGTTGTCACCTTTTGTCTCGTTCCTGTAGGAGAGATAAATGTTAGCACTCTTTGATTTTCCTGATATTACTGTGAGTCTGTACTAATGAGCTCAACAGAGTGTGCAAGGTATTCTGCCCAGACAGAGAATTGCTGTGGGGGCGCAGTATTTCTTAGGATATTTTGCCCTAGAAATTTACATACTACAGAGCTTATTGCAAAATATCTTTAGAGTGCAGATTATCACGTTTGCCTGAAAGGAGCAGCGTATATTTGCAGCATAAGCAGCATTATGAGTTTCTTGCCATCTTTTTAACAACCTAATAGCCTAACAAAATGATCTAATAGCCATTGAACCTGTCTCCTGTTCAGCTGCAATGTGTGCAGATTTGAACATGCAGGGAAAAGGACTTTCCTGTTCTGCAAGAATGGAGAGCTGTCCTCAGTTTTGTAGGTACCTCCCACACTACATATTCATTGAAAGAGTGAGAAGGAGCATCCAATTGTGCTTATAGGTTGCCTTAAAGAATTAGATCAATGCTGAGCAGAACCTACCCAGTAATTGCTCTCTTCTGTCTTTTCAAGGAGCATCTGCATTTTCTACCATCTGCCTTTTGAGAGATAAGGTGTATCTTTAGATCAGCAGTTTTTGCAGTTCTTTTGAGTAGATGACACTACTGCTTTACAAATTCAAGAGTAGTTAAGAGTGTCACAGGAGGACTAGAAAGACTCCAATTTCAGTATTCAGAGCAGAGAGCTTATGCAATCTCTGTAGTAATGCTAAGTATTTTGTATGAGGAAGTGGCAGCCATTTACAAAAAAATAGAAAAGAGACTACCTAGAAATAATTACCTTCCTTCATCGGATCAAGGTGTGTGTTTCTGCAACTCTGAAATGTACCAAACCTATAGAGCTGTTAGGTGCTTGGCACAGCTGAATGCGGTTCTTTAATGCTAAGCATATTTTTAGTGGCCTGCTGTTAGCGTGGCACATAATTACCACATAACAAATGGAAGAAATTATGAAGTCACAGGCTTTGTATTATGTATGACTGTGTGCACATATATATATACATATGTGTGCATATGTGTATACATACAGCTACACATACACACATAGATGTGTGTAGATATATATGTGAATATATATATATATGAAATACACCTATCCTATACCTCACAAATAATCTCTGGTTAATCAGTGTAATTATCCAGGAGTAATTTTTTTACTAACTAGAAAACTCCCCCCAAAAAAACCAAAAAACTTTCTCAGTAAGTGAAGTTCTCTCTGATCAGTTTCCCAACATTCTGACCATATGAAAGGCCTACCTCTAAGTGGGCATGGGAGATAGCTTTGTACCTCCTTGGTACTGAATGCAACTGAATGATTATAGACAACATTAAGAATGCATAATATTTTCTTTCGTAAGTACCTGTCTAGACCCTGAACAATGGAATCACCATCAATAATCTGAAACTCAGTCAAAACAGACTTGTGATCAAACTTCCAATTGAATACTGTGAAACTTATGTGAGTCCCAAATCAAACTTGTTTATAGCAACCTTATACATGACAACCTCATTTAACTATTGCATTCTGTTTTCATATTCCTTGTATTGTTTAGTCTTTTTGGTTAGAAGTTTACAGGCCGAGGAGGAAAAGAAATGTATGAGTAATTTTTATATTACTTATATGTAAGTAGATACAAAACTGTGATGAACTTAAAACTAGTATACTATAAGTTTATTATAGGGGTACAGTTCTTCTCAGTAAGTTGGTGTGTGCATTTGTGTTTGTACCGTACCATAGAAAACAGCTTCCATGCTGTTCTGTAGCAACACACCATCACTGTTCAGCCAAGTCAATTCTGAATTTTCAGATGTTCTCCACTAGGCAGCAGTCAGTAGAGCTTAAAAGCACAGCAAAAGCATAATGGAAACAAAGTTATGCCATCTTTCAACTTAGCTTCTAACTCAGAAGTTCGGCAGGAATCAAACTCAGTGTTTGATTATTAAACGTCATAGCCTTATATTATAATCTAGGTTGAAAATCTGTATTATAAAATGCTTGAAAGCATTATTCTTGCTGAATTTTGTAGTAAACATGAGGTTCATGAAGTCTTTGTGTCCGTAAAACATTTAGTTAATGAAAGTCAAACATGGATAAAAACAATTTACTCTGATTAACAGACTCCCTTCATCTGGAAACAGCTGCTTAATGTTCTTCTTAAAAACACAGCTTGATTCTTTCGGTATTAACAAGCTATTATTGTGAGTTATATCCCTCTTTCAGTGCATAAATTCACTTAAAGTGAACGTAGAGAAGTTTATAAAATGCAAGCTTAATGTTGTTGTAACATATGTTGCAAGGTTTTTAACAGTGACAGTTTTGATGAAAGACATTTCTGCTTTGCTCTCATAAATAAAGCTTTCTTCTTGCTTGCCCTGCGTTTTTAATGTCTAAGAATCTGTGTCCCCTCAGAATGCCTCAGTAAACTGTAACAAAATTATAAGATAAATGTAATAGACTCTGGTTTGTGTTTTCAGTCTTAATTTATTCTCAAAAGAAGTCAAATATGCCTCTCATTCTGAAATACCTTTGAGCTAGCAAATTGTCAAGAACAGAAAAGAAATCCTACTTGTTGAATCCCAGAGATTTACGAAACATCTTGTTGTATAATCTCATTATTTGTGCTGCACTTTCTTTGGCTCTTTATTTGATGCCTACAGAAGCAGCTGGGTTTGGTTTATCCATCAATTTGTTTTGACTGTTTTTGCAGGCAAAATTCATGCAAACATCGTAATAGCTCGAATCGTTGTCTTGTGCCTTTTTTTTCCTCAATACAAAAAAATGCATGGAGGCTTTCCAAGATAAAACACATTTTAAATTTTTCCTTCAAATAAGATTCCTGTTTATAGCTAGGCTTGGTTATAATTGTTAAACTTCTACGTGTGGTCCAATCTTGAATTGTGCTTGCCTAGCAACATAACATATAAAATGTAAACCAAACCAAACACTCCATCTCCATCTGATAGCCTGAGAACCTCACAACCGCAGGATGCGAAAAGACTGCTTAGACTGTGAGCGCAAGAAACAGCACATGTCCTTGGAAGTTGTTTTCTCTGCATCTGTCTTATGTTTATTTTACTTTCCTGAGCATCTAATGAAAAGATGAGCTGTAAGCCAAGAAATGGACTAACTAAAAGCATGTAGGGTATCTTCAAAGACTCATCCTCTTCTGAAAAGAATGTCTTTTTCTTTCTTCTCTTGTTTCAGCACATCAGTAGCCAAGATGTGCATAATAATTTACATGCAGTAAGCAGTATGCCAAGTTCTCTTTTCATGATTTGTTGCAGGGGTGGGGCCTTGTTTTATGATTTAAGGTAGTATTTGTCATGATATATAGAGCTTGAGAAAGAAAAATAGAAATATTCTGTAGCAAGTAATGTGAGAAAAAATATTCTTTATAGACAATTAATCAACAATTACTTCCAAGAACGCAGTTTGGTTTTCAAATTCAGCATCCTAACTGTTATTTTTCCTTTTTTCATGAGGACAAAAGTATTTGAAGCAAATTTTTTTTTACAGTTCTGTTACTTTAATATGTTTATTGACGTATTATTTAATGCCATTTCTAGGTTGATCGCCAATCACAGTTTATTCAGGGCTACCGAGTACTGTATCGCCAAACGTCTGGCCTACCTTCTCCAGCTGTATGGCAGAATTTGGAGGTCAAAGTCCCAACTGAGCGCACTGCTGTCCTTGTCAGCTTGAAGAAGGGGGTCACTTATGAAATTAAAGTTCGGCCTTATTTCAATGAATTCCAAGGAATGGACAGTGAATCGAAGTCTGCTCGTACCACAGAGGAAGGTTAGTAGAATGGTCAGAAAAGCAATAGGTTTCCATATCTAGCACTGGCGGTAAAACCAAGAGTAACCATTGTGGCTACTGTGTGTATGTGTATGCTTAGCTCTATTTCTTCCACATGATTTCTGTTGGATAAAGGTTTGGCATTAGAATTTGATATAATACTCAATTTTGTTCTATAAATATTCCATGAGAAAGCACTGTACCAGTCCTGTGTTATTCTAGCTGATACGACCCTCTAATGTACAGGTGGCTTTAGGTCTTCCAAAAAAGTAGTGTGCACTGAAGCAGTTCTTCTATAACCAGTATTGCTGAAATAAATGACTTTGGTGTGCACTTTGAAAATAAAGTTAATAAATGGAACCTTTTTACAGATGAGCGTTTGGTATTAAGAGCATCTTTCTGGATGGGTAATAATGTAGATGAACAGTTTGGTTGGGAAATGGACACTGATGAGGGACAGATATTTAACTAGTCTGAAGGAACTACAGACTCAAGGGCATGTCATGTTTTTGTTAACACACCGTTCATGAAATGCCCTATTTAGTCATTTGCAGGATTTCCTTAAGTACTGTTCAAGCCTCTGTGAAACATGCAGGATGCAAACATAGTAAACAGTTTACACTACTGAAATGCACAGGCATTTCTGTCTATAGCATGTGGGGTGGTATATAGTTTTGCTAAACATATGCACTCTAGGACTACTTTTTTATTAAAAAGTAAAGGGAGTGAGGTGAAGTTTAAGTATAATAATTTTTATATTTCTCTCTTAGAAATGTACAAGAAACATATTGTTATAACTATCTAAATTCAACTTGTGCCTGGAGAATCGCTGCTGTAAAAGTAGAAGGATGATCATAACAAGGAGGGTTCATCTTCTCTCTATTTCATTGATTTCTTTCAAAGCAAGGGCAAGAAGTACTGATGCAATTTAAAAATGCTTATATGGTTTTGATGGGTTTGGAGTGCATTTTTTCTTTCCTATTGAAGATGCATCTTAATCATTTACAGTAGTCTCCCAAGGTTTAATTTAATGCTGATTGTCAAGCACTTTTTAATTCTAGAGTGGACTCACTTATTACTCGCTTTTCTCTTTGATTTGTATAATGTCAAACAAGCAAAGTAATCCTGAAGACCCTTGGGTTGTCATTTGTACTTTATAGATAAGAAAATTCAGTGTCCTGCAACATGTACAGGAACCTGTAGGAAGGCATTATTCAAGTCTGATTTAGAATTTAGGACTTTATTGTTCCTGTTTCTTTGTTCAGACTATAAAACCTAAACCAGTCAGTAAAGAATATCTTTGCAACAGTCTGAAGAAAGCTTTGTTTAAAATAAGAAAATTGAAAAAAACTTTATACAGGTGTCATTACTTTTCTATGGTTAAAAGTAGGATTTTGTCCTCTCACTAGCAGATTTTCTTCTTGTCCAATTTCAATTGATTTTTGTTATTTATTTAGTTTATCTAACTGACTCTTGCTAAAGGTAAATTAAGAACTACTGCAAAAGAGTGAAGATTTTGTATCTCCTGTCTATCTCTATAAAATTCTTGAGGAATGACATTTTCTTTTATACACCTTAGCTACCAGCAGATCCTGTCAACTAATTTCTTACCTCAAAGGCCACTTTGTTCATGTTGAATAACTTTCCACATGGTGAAAATTTAAAAAACTTTTCTTGCCTACAGATGTGTATAACTCACAGCCTAGGATCCACTTTCTATATTAATGTAGTCTTCAAGGAGTCTGTTTACAATATGTCTCTCAAAAAACATCTCCCTCTAACATATAGTATTATCACCAGACAAATGTCAGACCCTGCAAATATTTTTTCTCTTGCTTGGGTAAAAAGATTAAGTAGTTCCATGAGAAAATTAAGATGTTCAGTAGATGCAGTTCTACTGGTATTTCCTTTAAGTCCTAACATTATCTTTGTAATTATAATGGTATTCATATATTTCAAAAATAACATCAACTAAATGTTTAATGACAATAGTTTGCTTCTCATCCAGTGAAGAGAGATGGTAGTCCATTTAAAACTATCCCACGTGCTCTGTTGCCTGTGATTCCATTTGAAATGAGTTTTTTAGACTTGACTTTTAAAAAATATCAGTTATGCTATTTTTAGAAAATAATTTGGAAGAGTGATATGTGTTTTGAAAGTTTTTTTATAACGTCATAAAAAATAGCCTTGGTAAAGGCAAAAGGTAGTGGCAGCATTCTGCTGGATTGAATTTTACATGCAATGTTACTTCTGAGGCCTGCCTCCAAAAATCAATTTTGCTGCAGTTAGACTTTTCCTCTAGATCAGACATTTGTCACACTTCAGTATCCATCCATCTCCTGCCTCTTTGGCCTTGTGAAGGTAACAAATGGAATTCTGTTTGGCTACGTCTGGAAAAGATGAGCAGCAATTTGGGTTCTTTCCTATCTGTAAGAAGAAGCTGAGCACTGGAATAATTGACCTGTCAAGAATCAGGCAAGGTGTTCTCCACAAGCCAGCAGCAAGGGAAATGAGAAAGCAGTTTTAAAAATGTTATTTTTCAGTGTGGTCTGTTTAATAACTGCAGCAGTGTCAGACTAGTGGCTTAATTTATATCACAATGCCAGCTTACAGAGTGATATTATCAGAGAGAGGAAGCAGAACTGTTATATACATATGTGTGTGTGCACATACGAAAAGGAGTTAAATAAAATATTTTATTTTATACTTTTCACTGTTTCTTTCACACTTTTTCTAAAGGTAGTTAATTTTTTTTCAATTACATCCACTGTTTTAAATCTCTTTTGGAATTACTTTGTGGAATAGTACTTTTTCTGCGTATCGTTTGTCACCACAAAAATATGACAGTCCGTAATGGAAGAAGTCTCCTTAGTTTTTATCAGCTGCTGTCTGTCAATGCCTTTCTGCCTTAGTGCAGCTCTTAAAATGATACTTTCACCTGCATGCATCAGCTGCAATTTTAATTTTGCTTCCAACTTACCATTTATCCTCAAAAAACAATAACAAAAAAGCATGCACTTGTAGAATAGTAACTAGAATATTTACACAGTTTAAAAGCAAGACCAAATGAATAAAGTAAGTTTTTTATTAAATGTTGGACTACAGTATTCTTTTTACATTTCTTTAGCATTTACACCCTTCTCACTTGCTCTTTCTGTGTTTCCAGGTTTGTGCATATAAGAAACTATATTTCTGAGTGCTTATTTTGTTTGAGGATGAAAGTAAATGTATTTCAACAAGTTAATCCATTGTACTTACAACCAAAAATTAGTTATACAGTGTTAAGCTTTGCCATTCCTATTATTAGTATTTTCATGCATTATAAAATGTTGTTCTAAATATCACGCACATATATATTTATCCATGGGTTTGTTGTTATTGAATAACTGAAGACTTTTATAATGCTAATTTTTTTACCATGTGGCAAATTATTTCATTTGCCATAAAATACACCGTGCAGCTATTAAGTTCACCAATTTTATGCTTTGCACGACTGCAAGGAGTAGCCTAAGGCCACCTTTCCATGCTTCACTTGCCCTGGCTAAGAGTCAAATTGTCCGCAATACAGCTCCATGTCTCCCCTCCAGTACACTCTTTCTCTGTGTCGTTGAAGGTCACGAGGACTTACCTAGCACTATTTATGTTGTGGGTGAACCAACATCTGAAAATGTAGTTGTCACAATGTTCACCCTCACAGGACAGTAATAAGTATCTAATTCTTTTTCTTGTGATGTCTTGTATGGTACCTGTTCATGCAGTCAGAAGTATCTGTTAAAGACAAGACTAAGAGTCCTGTTCCCTTAGAGCTTAGCACTGACGTCTTCTCTGCATAGAAATAGTCTAGACCAGGAGACTGGAGTCACAGAGCTGTGACACACAATGTGAGATACCCAAAACCAGAGGACTATCTAGATTTGGGCAGGGTAGAGCGATAAATATTTTAGGTTCCAGTATAAATCTTCAAAACAAGGTTCCATGTTTCATATTAAATGTTTTGAGATAATATTAAAGACAATGATAAAAATTGTGAAAGAAAAATTCTGCAAAGAGTTATTAAACACAAAGACAATTGGAACAGAAATTCTCTAAGAAACAGGCTTCTGTGAATTGGAAGATTGTCCTGGAGAGTTATCACTATATGCTTGCTTTATTATTTCAGACTTTCCTGGCCTCTTTCTATTAGTTTTGCTGAAGACTAGATCGATGGATTGGAATGAATGGACTAGACCAATCCAAGGACCTGTTCAGTGCAGCTGTTATCAATACTTTTTTTTCCCCAGAGCCAATACCTTAATATAATACAGTCAACTTTGATGACTTAGCTTGCCACTGCGGTGGAGTTTCAATACTTGCCTAGACCTAAGGGAGGGAAAAGGGAGAGCTGCAAGAAATTTAGAGTGGGTGCAGAGGGACATATGCCACGGCCCTCTGCTGTGGCAGCTATAGCTATGGTGGGAGAGCCCCCGCGTGGAGACGCAGCAGATGCTCACAGAGGGGACATTTCCATAGCAGAGCTGCTGCACCACTTCCCAGACAATATGTTCTGAGCCAACATAAGCACCCTGCTGCTGTTGTGGCTACAAGAGGGTCTTTGCCAGCGTAAATCATAGCTATTAGTAATTAAGAGTTGTTTGGTTTGGGGTTTTTTTTCACACTTCTAGCCAACTTAGCAGAGCTGGCAAGTAATTTTCTTGTAGATATGGCCTTGATATGCAGTGACCAGCCCAGCAGCTGTGAATGGTTGAACTGAACAGGACTTTGAAGAGAAAGCAATTTGCCTAGGAAAAGGAGGATATAAATATATACCTGACCCAACTTAGCATTTCCTCTATTCACGTGCATTTGTTGAAAAGCCCTGAACGCTTTAACCATTTTCCACCTGGGAGGAGCTGCAATGTTTATGTTTAAACCTGTTTAAACCTGTTAAGCTACTGTCTTCCTGGAGAATAAATAGGAAATAAAAAAAAGATCCTTAATCATCTGCTGCTCACATTATTATTAGAACATGTGGGGAAAGAAGAATCAAAACACTTTTTAGGTCAGGTGAAGCAGCCTCACATTATGACTTAGTTGATATATCTATAGCTGTCCATGCATATTGTGGGAAAAGAATGCAAGCATGAGAATAGTTGCAATGCAAACTTAAGAAATACTAAATATAAATAAATGAAGAATGAGTTGTGTTGATACTTCATTGCCAAAAATTCCACATTGTAATTCAGCACTATGCTTCTCTTCAGAAAGGCATTTTTCAAAACTGTCAGTGCCTAACAAAATGTGCATACCTAGGCCTGCAGGGAGTGTGAACTTTGTATACTGCCTGCTTGCTCTTACGATGTTTCAGCAAAATCCGTGCTCTAGCAAATGAATTAATGTCTTGCTTCTGTTTCTTTCCTCTTCTTGATGTAGCTCCAAGTGCCCCTCCTCAATCTGTTACTGTACTGACAGTTGGAAACCACAACAGCACAAGCATCAGCATCTCCTGGGATCCTCCCCCTCCAGATCACCAAAATGGAGTCATCCAGGAATACAAGGTAGAAATGATGTGCAATGGGAGAGTTGTGTGTTTAACTAAACACCTGCTTGAATTACAGAACAACAGCGCTGTTTATGAATTTAGATTCCGACAGCATTTACAGCCACCCATGTAATTATATGGAGAAAGAGGACTGACTGCTTATGAATCTTTTTTTTTAAGTGGTACTACTGTTATATTAAAAGCAAAAATACCATGAGACAGATCTAGAAGAGAACTGTAAATGCCACCTACTTTACAGTGCTTCTTGTTACTGCTTTTTCCTGCTGTAGAACAAGAGGATCATGGAACAAATTATTTGTTAAACAACTTTGCTGTGGCTGGCTTGTATACCAAGAGTGAAGCTTTTAGTTGAAATAGAGCAGGGCAGCTTTCTTGACAGTCCCACAAAGGGTGGAAGTGGTGGATGCAGGTTATTTCACAAAAAGATATACACTTTTTTCCCTTCTGTATCTTGAGGGAACACGGCATAAAGAAAGGAGAAAGCGTTTCACTTTCAAATCAGCTAATGGTTCAACCTCTTTCAGCTTGTCACTTGGTCAGAGAGATGCAGCAAATGCTTACAATATTTATGTTTAGCATAGCACTTTTGTTTTCTTTTAGTCAATATCAAGATATATTAATCCCAGTATTTTATTGATCTCATTTTCATATCAATTAATAATTATCTTTTGGCTTAATTAATCTTGATACTGACTCCAGTATAAGTCAATATTAACCATCAAGGGCTTATAAGCAAATAAGTAAAGCATACTGCTAAGCCACAAAGTATATAGATATGAAACAAAGCAGGATGATGATTAATAAAAGCTGTGTTCCAGGTGAGTGCTCAGACCTCTAGGATGTTTATAAAAATAGCTGGAGTCACTACCTATTACATCCCTTCTATGTTAGGCTAGGTGGCTGCCTGATTAGTGAGCTGGATAAAGTGAATACATTGTGAACACTCTTGTACTTCCTTGAGCATAAAATGACTGCTGCAGTTTCACAGTACATTTTCTAGCAAATTGAATGTAGATCTTTTGACTCTGTTTCAAGCATCAGAATGCCTGTTTATTCATTTATGAAATAAATGTCTTTAATTAACTAGGGGCATCTCATAGCTGCCGTAACTTAAGACCAGTACAGACAAGGAGTGAAAGAATGAATGCAGTAGTTTCTCACCCTAATGCATTCTGGCCTGCAAATAAGATCTACTTGAGCTTTGGAGAGCAAGGATTTCTTTTGCCCTCCAAATTTTCCCTAGTGTTTCACAGAAAAATGTAAGGTGTGATAAAACACTGAGCAGGGTCAAAAATAAGGGTAAAGAGAGCATTACTGTTTCTTAGACACGTCAGTTAATGGCTGATAATGGTTCCACCAATAGTGCTTTCTTCTGCTATTGTAATTATGTAGCATGCATGTAATATCTTTAGGCATTGATTTTCTTGAGTAGTAGTAAATGCTTTCTTTAATAATACAGAAACAGTAATTGTGGATAACATTAGCTGAAGAAGAATCCCTAAAAGATCTTAGTTTTGAAACTTCTTGGGAAAAACTTGTAGAAAAATGTGAGAGAGAAATAATATTCAGAACTCATAGACCATTCTCATCACAAATGCCAGTTGAGATTAGAGCATTTTTTCTGTTTGATTAGAGACTAATTGAGTCACGAACTGATATCTGGATTCCTGAACAATGTGACTTTCATGAAAGAAAGTTGAAAACCATTTTTAAAATTGTTTCTACTTTAGTACTTTAAGAAGTGTTTCAACATGTGCTTGTATATTATTTGGTATCCTTTTGCTCTTCAGTGGGAATCTAAAAATGAAAAAATGTGGAGTTTGGGGGGGAAAGTTTTGGTGGTAATCATATTACTAAACAAGATTTCAATTCATGTATAGTGCCTCTTTGTCATTTGAATGATTATGGTCTGTGTGTCTAAGAAGTGTAACCAGAGAATTTGTACTCCATGGAGAGACATGAGTCCAGAGAGGTATTTGCAAGCCATCTTTGGAGCTAGCTTGCTGAGCTTAATCAAACCAATTCCAGCTACTCCTGGACAGTAACATTGTTAAGTCCAAAATAAGTGATTGTCTTGCAATACCTTGATTTGTCATATCTATGCGCAATTGTTTATGAGTATGACGAATTTCATATTTTTTAACACATTAACTTTTGTCCCAGATCTGGTGCTTAGGTAATGAGACTCGATTTCATGTCAACAAAACAGTAGATGCAGCCATTCGGTCCGTAGTAATAGGTGGCCTATATCCAGGTATTCAATACCGTGTGGAAGTTGCTGCAAGCACCAGTGCAGGTGTGGGAGTAAAAAGTGAGCCACAACCCATTATAATTGGTAAGTGATTGTCCGTTCCATTGTTCTGTTTTGCCTGTTTCAACTTTCAGAAATACTTTCATAAATCACTTCTGGAAGCATAACAATTCGTGGACCAAAAGACAAGGTCTGAATAAAACTAGTTAGTTAGCTGTTAACGTCCCACTACCTGCTGACGTTACATTTTCTCTTTGTGTAGAGTTCTCACAGTCAATGGAGAGAGATATGTTCCTGAGACATATGGGATAATGCAGATTATCTAGTGAAACTGATTTAATATTTTCTATGAATTTACCGCTTCTGCAGGTTGACGAATTAATAGAACTAAGAGCCCAAGCTCCCTTTTCCTGTTCAGTTGACTGTAATATTGCCTTATTCATACTGTTGGCGCCTAAGGCACTATTTACAGTTGGTTTTCTGAACATTTGAAGTCAGTGTTTCTCAGGTATCCCAAGCAAATGAGCTTTCTCTGTCAAAGAAGTGGCCTCTAGTCCAAATAGAGAGCAATGACTCTATTGAAATGACTCTTTCTTTGTAGTGGTTTCCATTCTGAATTAATTTTCTGACCCGAGGGAGGTATAGATTCTGTTTCTTCTGAAATTCCTGTCAAGTATAAAATATAAAGGCAGGAACAATATGAGAAGGGTAAGAATAGAAGTAACCACATTTCGCAAAACTGAATTGAGCTGTTCAAAGCAGCACCTCTTTGAGTGTGTAATATGGGAATTTTGTTGCTTTTATCTGTATAGTCTATTTTACTTTTTACTTAAATGGTCTTTTGTTTATTTGTGGATCTTTTGTTGTTAAATATTTTCTTTCTAGAAAATCTTGTCAATACAATATCCCAAATGTGGACTATTCTGTTAGAAAAGGCCATCCCCTAAAAACTGCTGAAATGTTTAGTGATATTCAGGTTCCCTATGCATATAATCAGAAATTGAGGTATGTCAGCTTTGAACATATTGTCACTGGAGAAGGTAATCTAGGAATGGAAGTGAAGGCAGCACTGGTTTTCGAAAAAGGCAAGCACAAAGAAAAGTTTTCTAGGACTGAAATAAAAAAAATATTTTTGACAATATAAGAAACCCATCATCTGATAGGCCTGAATTCTGTACCTCTGTGTAAATAACTGATGTTGTGAGACTAGCCTGTCATTGCATTCACTTTGAGTAGGGCTTATTCTTGTTTCACTAGAGTGTCCATTTAGGTAGGCACTAAAGACACTGGGCTTAAAATGCAACACACTTAAGTGTGTTGCATTTTAAGCAGGTGAGTAGCCTTTTGTCACTTAACATGTTGTGAGTTAAAGTTGCATAAAGTGCTTTGCTGGATGATTCCCAGAATGCTCAGCCTTGTGTTTGGGTACAGCCCTTCATCTTGACTTTTTCCTTACAAAAAAATTGCTGGTATAATCAAGAGCTAAATGTGGAGCGATCTGTGTTGTTACAGGAAGGAGGAAAGGAATTCTAGGATGCAAATAAAATATAAAGAAAAAAGAAAGTTACTTGACCTTTAGAGACAATTTATCATTCTTAAACTTACAGCAATATTTATTTGTTCCCAAAATGATCCCAGAATGTCTGCCTCAACAAGTCAGTTTAGTGACATCTTCACACATTTATGAATCCTTTACATGAAAAGTGAAGGATAGTCTTTTCTGTTTGGGTTGTGTTTCTTTTCTCATTTCTGTTTTCTCTTTTGGGACACAAAGCTGGATGTGGTTGTTCATTGTATGGTCTATATCTCACTTTTCTTTAGGTCCCTTTTTTCTATTAATTAGGAATTGCTGGCAGTTATTTCTTAGACTATAAGTTTGCTTGATAAAAGTAACACTGTTAAAGTGGTACCAGTTCTGGAAAATTTGAGTTGGTGCCACTTAACGTTTCACTGAGAATCAAGAACCATGGAATAACAAAAGTATTTTTTAGGTAAATGAAAAAAAATAACTACATTGATTAAAAATGAACTAATGAATAAACCTCAAAACATCATCATGAATGGAAAAACATTATTAAGTGATTGTATTCTAATGGGGTCTTATGTGGTCTGGTGCTTAGCTATACTATTTAAGAGCTTGCAAACAAAATGAAGAGCTACAGAAATGCTGAATTATGGAGAGAGCAGGTCAGTGATGCAGAAGTCAAGCCATGTTGCTAAACAGTATGACTTTTATTGTAATGAAATACAGAAATTATGTTCTTAAGTACAGGAGATGTTCTCCTAAGGAGAAGGTTTTTTTCTGAAAATAACTGATTTTCATGATGGCTAATCAACTACTAACTTTCAGACCAATTCTACATAACAGACCTTTGACAATCCAGAAAGTAAAACTAGGAGAATATGGAGCAGTAGGAAGTATATTACTCCTTTAGAATTTTGTGGAAGACTCAAAGAGAATCAAGAATAAAATGTTTATGATCACTATTGATATGCTAAAAAATTTCACTTCGAAAACCAGAGATGAAATTGGAGAGAACGGCAACATTGGTTAATGGTATAGCTATAATTTCTCTTCATCAGTTGGCCTGTTCACTCTTACATTCCATCACTGGCATGATAATATGACAAACAGCTGCAAACTTTCACAGTAATAGGTACAATCGAATCTGATGTGTCTAATTAATTTTTGGTCCGATAAATTAGTTTTGTTCTTCATTACTCTCCAATGGGAGGAAGACATTATATTTCATTATGTTTTTGTCTTCAGGAACAATGGAGCGTTACAGGTCACACACTTCCCTTGTCTATGTTCTAATTAGTTGAACTGACAGCATTGTTACAGAAACACCTGCAGTATATGAAACAGTACACTGGTACCTTGGATGACGTATTTATTACTTCTGCTTAAATAGTATATAAAGAAATATAAAATTAATGTTGTTTGTTTCCCCAATGCCAAACAACTATATAAATTTTATCAAACATCAGTGAGTAACATTCACCCATATCCATTTACTTTTCAGTCATCAAATTCACAAAGTGTATGCTATTTTGACATTTACATGAATTATTACTTTTGCAGATGTGATTAATTGCTAGGCACTGAAGGGTAAGAGCAAACAGCCAGAGTGCCAACTTTAGAAGGTAATCTAGAGACAGACTGCACCTTTCCCTAGAAGAGATGGAGAACATGAAGTTTGCTTCAAGCTCCTGCTCCCCAGGCACTCTGCATTTTGCTCTCACATGCTCCGTTCTCAACAGTTTGGTTTCTGACCTTACAGAAGAAAACGGGATGTTCAGAATTTTTGGAGGCTTTGGCAGGAAGTTATTCTTTTCTTAAGTCTAGGAGTTTCCACTCCCAAAGCCAGTGTCTCTGAAGCACTTCTCTGCCCATTCACCTCCATGGCAGCATGACTGCCTCCAAAGCAGTCCCACTGCTTTTACCTCACCTCCAAAAGGCATAGAAATTAACTGAAAGTTAATTGCAATTAGAGCAACATCAACTCCCATGCTGATTTCTAGTAGAAAATCACTTGTGTGCTTGAAAGAGTGTGCGGTAGAGTACCTCTTTCTATTAGTTTTCATCTCAGTACTTCCTCTTCCAAAACTGGGGTTCACCTATGGATTCATTCCGTGGGTTAAACAAAATGAAAAATCTGATAAAGAAGCCACTGCTGCCTCCCTTCTTTACCTTCTCACTGACACTCACTGAGTTTTATTCTTGCTCACTGCATCAGGACTGAAAACCTTTGGACCTTTGGCAGCAGCAAGACAAAATAGGAAAGTAAAGGAAAGGACAGCTGCAGCTACCAGGCCCTGACCGTTGTAAAGCTTACCAGCATGGCCATCATAAACTGGTACATGATACCAGTACTGGAGTACTGCCTTTTGTACATTAGCGGGATAGTCTGTCAGCATCCTTCTGTGGGACCTATTTTGTTTGTGGGCGGCCTGGTTTGTTTCTTGCATCGAACTACTGAAAGTGAGCAAAGCCCTAGCATAGTTTCAACAGTCTGCTTGCAAAAGCAGACAATCATCATTACTAAATATTGACGAGGTGCTGAAAGAGGGAAAGCTTAATAAAATCACCGAGATCATTAACAGTGTGGTAGCGACATAATTCAGTGCCTCTCATTTCTTCCTGATTGATTCAGTCCAGCTCTGAACACAGCGGAGGGCTTGAACTAAAGTTGTGTATTGGCTGGGGCATCAGTTGGGCAGCGCTGGTCCCGTAGCAAGGAGGCAGGCTGAAGGCTGGGGCAGGGGAGGCGCGCTCAGCCCAACAGGCTCCTTGGGATGGATCCTTATTCGCTACTTGGCTGGTGTCAGTGTTAGATCTCCTGCATACAGATGTCCGTGGAAATAAAGCTGAAACTGTCAGACTTCTTGCATCTGCTTTAGCCAATGACCTTGTTTGCTTGCTTTAGTCTGACGCCAGCATTCTGACAAGGGGGACTGTTCTGTTGAAAGAAGCAAATGGTAAATTAACCGTTGCTGAATTATAGAAGAGGAATGATTGTTTTCACAGCAAGGCATAATGCTACAATTCTTTTAATAATTTCCTCTGAGTGACCATTTCACTGTTTTATTGCTGTGTTCTACTACCTTTACATGTGTGCGATGGACTCCTATAACTGAGAATCATGCTATTTGTGTCTTTTTTTTCTCTCAGTAGAGTTGCTAATCTTGCAGCTCTTCAGCATGCATACAGGCATCTGATAATACTGCATAGACATTTCAAGGATTGAGCTACATACATGCTTTTAGCAGAAATGATGGATAATTCACCAATTTCAAAACTGCAAATGTGAGCAGTTTATATCAAATGTACATATAATCAATATTCATATTTTTCACAGCAAAGTGTGTTCCGCATTTCCTAATTTTAAAACTAACCATTTTTGACAAGGGAAGATTTGAAGTAGAAAAGTGCTAGCAGTAGAACTATACGCCTTAGCATTTCCTGAATTTCCATTCACGTTTTTTATGAGCATTTGTTTTCAAGCCACACACCAAGCTTTTCCTTTTAGAGAAGTTACCTTTTAGAGAAAGAGGGAGGAAAAAACAATGAAAGCATCTACGGAAATTTGCAGTTTTCTAATGTAATATACACAGTTTAAGATCCTACATAGTAATTTTTGACACGTCACTTTAATTGGTATTCCATGTCTTAATTATTTCTTACAGGTTGATGTTAAGAATTTTTTATGCCTATACTAGGTAAAAAAGAATAGCATCTGTGGCTGTGATTGTTTAGAGCTTACAGTTACCTATGCAATTTTCTCCTTCGTGGCAAGGCTGGTGCACTTAGAATTTGTATGAATTATTTTCCACATGAAATAATTGCTGGAAAATGTGTCTTTGCCCCAGCTGAAAATACATATACTCTATTTTTTTTTATTTTAAATTCAGAAATTCTAACGTGCAGAAATAAAAAAGGAGATAAGTAAGAAATTTTTGTGTGCTGACAACGATGAGAGAAGAAACAGTCTTTTGATTATTTGGAATTCTTATTTGCATTTCTTATTTGGAAAAAACTATTCATGGATTTACCTTTTTTGATTGCTTTTCCATGATCCATTTCCTCCTCATTGTATTCTGTCTATAGTTATGTAAAAACAAAGCAAGAAATATGTATATTGTTATAAAAAAGGTTCTGGACTGTCATATGTTAGATTACTTGGGATAGTGCAATAGAGCTATATTTTCAAATATATGTTTGCAAAGCAGCAATTGATTATGAATTTTCTTTCAAGTAGCATTTGTTTTCAGGTGTGCCTTCAAACTTATGAAAGCTATCCTACTGCGGAAAATTATTTTGAGGTTCATTACTGTTTTTTTACATTTTCATTGGCAGTACTTGGTTCCTTTTTCTTTTGCAGAATCTATAACAATGTTCTGTCATATTGCTTTTGTGCAGGAGGTCGTAATGAAGTTGTCATCACTGAAAATAACAACAGCATAACTGAGCAAATCACTGATGTTGTCAAACAACCTGCCTTTATAGCTGGCATCGGTGGTGCCTGTTGGGTAATTCTGATGGGTTTTAGCATCTGGCTGTACTGGCGCAGAAAGAAGAGGAAGGGGCTCAGCAATTATGCAGGTAAGAACAGTAACTATTATTACCGTCTCATGAAGATCAAGAGAAAAGGTGCTGTTAAACCTACTTAAAAAATGTGTTGAACTTACAGCAAGGCTGGCTGGGGTGAATTCTGTATGCTTATTTTAAACATATTCTGTGAAAATACTGGGGCTTTAAATGCTTTAAATGCATTGCCCAGTACCACATTTCATCATTATCATAAGACAGTCTTTAAGTTTACATCTCCAGCACATCTAGCAGAAAAAAAGTACAGAGGATTAACTGTACCTCTTGCTCGTTGCTCAGAAGGCACTCTTTTAGTAGTCTGGCTGCATTTATATGCTTGTATATGAGTTAAACTAGACCCTTATAAGGAAGGTTAAAAAGAGTATTTGGTCTTTTCCTTCTCCATTCCCCTGTCTTTAAAGTCATATGCATGGGAAATGAATGGAGATACCTAATCAGTGACTGAATACCTACAGCTGGAAGAGAAGAGAATGATGTATTAGAGAAGTGTGGTTAAAATTTGCCTATGGCAGAAGCCATACAAAGTTTTGTGTTGGAAGTAAAACACCTTGGAATGCCTTCACAGTGTGATCCCTCTTGCACCAACCGTGTTGCTCCAGTTACAAATTAGTTTTTGAAACCTACATTTGGACAAGTAAATACATTTGCCAGATGAAAATATTTTCTTCCTCTCCCAAACTATTTGTTTTGTGTATTATACTGTGCTTCAGGATTCTGATGGATTTTTAGGAAGTCAGGTTAATTAAAATAAAATGGGTCACTCTGAAGCCTAATATAGCACAAAAAAGCTGTTCTTCAAATATTGGGGTAGGTTCTTTGGTAGTGCTTACTATATAATACATTTAAAAAGAGAAAACATTTCCTTGAGAAAGATTTGCGCAGTTGAGGACACAGCATATTGAGTGTTAATATTACATCCCACTAAAATTCCACTAGTACTCTTCTACTTAAGAGTCATCACATGCGAATCCAAGGACACAGGTTCCCCAAGTGACTGCATGTCTTTAACAACTTCTGAAAACCCAGTGTTCATTCCCTGCTCCCAGCTAAACAGTCCTATGCCTCCTCACCTAGGCATTAGCCATTGTCAGACTCCTCAATGTCCTCACTGGAGTCACTAAACCAGAAGAAAGCTATTCTATGTTGGTTTCCAGTCCCTCCTGCTGGATTAGTTTTCTACTGGCTTAGCGAAACAAAGCAGCCCATGAAGAAATCAGATGAGCACCACAGCCAGCACAGTGGTGGCAGAAGGAGGAGAGACCCTTTCAGTGGCTCTTGGACTAAACTGGTTTCTGTGGAACCTCACCTCACATCGTCACGTGGCCTGTATCATTCATAGATTGTTCTTTTTGAGGTGATTTTTTCTGCCCATTAGTAGCAATGACTTTTACACACTGAGAGTTGGAGTGGTATTAATTGACAAAGATGTATCACACACACCTACACATGCGTTTATGAAATATCAGTCTAAATCCCAAGATTTTTCATATTAAGAGACAACTGTACTGTTATTCCTCTTAGGAAACAATCTTGAGTCCAGGATGCAAGCTAAGACTGCTCTTTTTAAAAAAGCAGAATTATTAGCCCCATATCAGAGTTGGCATGTTGTGGGATTGCAAGGGCGGGGGAAGGGGCAGAGAGATTGAGAACAAAGTGTTTTATACCTTAAAATGCATAGCTGTAAATAATTATAATAGTCCTTATAAACATTGTGTCTCCTGCAACTCATTCCTTCTTATGATGTTTGCTGCATCTGAGTGTGATGTAAACATTTCATCATGACACAGAATTCTCATTATCAGAATTGTTGAATAGCATATGCTTTCAGCAACTTCAAAATTCATCCAAATGTTTTCAGTTTGGAAAAGCAGCATGTCCACATAAAAAGTCTTCAAATGTGACTCTCAATGTTCACTCCTCGCCTTTCCAACCATCATTTCTCATTGGCTGCTGGCTGATTAGTGCTTTAAGTTTAGCTGCTATGTCCTGCTTATGATATCCAACCACAACTGAGTAAATTCCAGAGGAAACTCGTGCCCTGCAGTTAGCATTTGTTGTCAGGGTGTGTAACTCACAATGTGTTTGCTTTCTTGTTTTGCAGTTCAGTCCTTCACCTTCACCCCTGCAGGTACTGTCCATTAGTCTGTCTCTTACCTCACCAACACATCATTGCGAACATTACCTATCTAAGTGTCTATAAACATGTGAGGTATGCAGAATTAAAGCCAAACACAAGGAGAAATACTTCTGCTGCCTATCTGGGATACAAATGTAGCATTCATTCTCCTAGTGATTGCAGGGGAACCTAAAATCTGCTAGCATTTATGTCTCTGCCATTATAGTTCTGCATACTTCCTACTCATCTCACTCCTCAAAATAATGCAATATTGAAAGTAATTTGCAAGACAAGATGCTTGAACTAACATAACATAAACGAGCGTAAGTCATATATAATTGAATTTTTATTTTAAAGCTCAAAAAGTATCTCAAACATTTTTGAAGATCTAACTGGAGATCTAACTTCCAGTTTAGCTGCCGTACCATGAGGTGTTCAGATCTGCAGGCAATCTAATGATTAACTTATGCATGCATTGCCTTTACAGTGTTTTTGGAATTGAGGCATTTGCTTCGTTTCTGCCTACCCAATTCAAAGCTGATATCCTAGTTTTCATATCTTTGATACACATAGCATACGGTAGACCATTATCGTAAGCATGATTAAAGACGTGTGAAGAACAAACGAAGTGTGGCTGAAACAGCAGGTTGAAAACAGCTTAGTCAACATATGGAAAGCCAGGAAAAATAGAGTATACAATTAATAGTAATGATTAATACAAATAATTAGCCTCTAATCTCATACCTAAGATTGAGATTCAAAAATTAAAAAATAATTATACCTCAGTATTACAGTGTAAAGGACTGATAAATCTCAGCATTTTACAGCAGAACTGTGTAAGATTTTTTGTGTGCAGCTTGGCCCCTCAGTTGCAGTTGCCAAAGCTGTCTCTTCTTCTGTCCCCTCTGCTGTCCATGGGATAAGACTCCAGTCTTCCTGCTGCACTGCTGAACTAATCCTCAGGCTTGGCTGGCTCCTTTCTCGCTCTTGCTTACCTTCAGCCAGAGCTTGAGTGTTTAGCTTAGCAAGAAAGAAATGACCGTCAAGGCAAGTGATTGAAGGTAGTGGTGTCTGCCTCAAGTGTCTGTGGCATAGCTAGGGGGAGTTGTTCTCATGGAGAAGCTTGAGAGGCTCAGGAATTGCTCTTCCTGGCTTCTGTGCAGGTTTGTTCAAGTCCCAATAAGTTGTGGCACAACACAACCTACCCTAAATGCTTTACCTGCTTTTCTTTGAGGTACAACATAGGATTTTTTTTCCAAAATTAAATAGGATGTCTTTGCATTTGGATCCTGTGATTATGCCACTGTCAGCTGTCTGAAACTGTGGTGATTTTTTTTCCATTGTGTTTGTAGCATACATTGGCATGACACATCATTGTGCTGGAGTCACAGTGACTGTGTGTGATTCAGTGCAGTTGATCCACGTGTACTGAAATACTAGGATATGTCAAAGACACTGCCAAAAATTTTCTTTTTTAAATAGTTTTGACTTCTCATGGACCTTATAGAACTATAATAGCGCATAGTTTTATTTCCTGGCCAGTAATTATTTCTAGAGGCACTGAGAACCTGAGTCATCCAGTAGTCAAGTCCAAACAAAAATCATTATTTAAAAAAAAAATGTTGTTCTTATGAAGGGATGTAGTCCATGTTTTTTATCTTTATATCCGGAGTTCCCTAAGAAACATCTTCAGTTCTGTAATATTTGAATTTTCCATTGGAAATATAATTCAGACGGATGTCTCTAAGCTTGTGGAGGTTTAATGACCCAACTGTATGTTGTTCCCTTTAAAGTAATGATTCATCGACAGTTTGGTTTTAGACCTAAATATTTAGACAGTGGTATGTAGCTTTCATAATCTCATCAGAGACAGCTGTCAATAAAGTTATCCTAATATACCCAGATTTTAGACTATTGTAGAGGGTGCAGATTTGGTTGTGTAATAAAGAGAACTGATTGTATTAGTGGAACATTCATATACTTTAGGTGCAAAACAAAACCCTATTTTTTCAGTTATTTCTGATGTAAATGGTTTTGGTTTGTTTTTCTTTGTTGTATTTGCATATGTATAGGCCTTAAAACACTATAGAGAGTTCTTTAAAAGTCTGGATTCTGCAATTATGTAATTACTTGCTAAAAATGTTCTTTTGACTCATTTTCATACTATGGGTCATTCGCTGGGACTGTTTGTTGTTTGTATTCTCTTATTAGGCTCTTAAGAGGTCTAATTCCTGCTGTGTGACTGAACTACTGTAACATTCTCTGTAGAAGAGCAAACAGGAAATGTCATGCTATTGGTAAAGATTTGTGCCAAAGAAGAATAACTGATTGAGTTAAATTCATTAAGCGTTCTGTCTTTGTGAACATTTTCATATGCACTGATTGTTTGCTCAGATGGTCACAAATAAAGTGACTTTGAAACTCATAGCTAAATCTTTTTACTTATTTTCAACTGAACTGACTTCAGTAGTTACCAAGCCACTTTTCTGTACGCCACTATTCCTCCACTTCCTTTTCCCCCATCATGATTCACCAGGCATTGATCTCGGTAATATTAGTACTACAAAACTTTTTTTGCCTATGTTTGTTAGATTACCACTGGTAATTAGTAGTGTCATAATCTGCAGCTGTACAAGAAGTATACATTTTTGGGACCATGACACACTATCAGCAAGCCCAAATCTGGAAGAGACACTAAATAGCTGATCACTTCTCCTGTAACAGATGAATTGTTTAATTCCTGTATTACAACGACAGAACAAAATTTGTTTATTTTAAATAGGAAGTTGTAATTCTCTTTTCACATTTTGGTATAAGGACATAAAACAAAATTATGAGATCCATTTGTGGAAATAAGACAAATTTTGTTAATCTGCTTATCTTTCCTGTGCCCTCAAACTCTTTGTTGTGCCAGCACCCACTTACTTGAATGCTCAGGTGTTTTCAAGTGTCTAGGCCTTCAGTCATGCAAATAAAGTAAACATGCATTTATTTTCACTTATAAGTAGGTAAGCTTATTTAGTGACTAGTGCTTCTCAGGATTAAAGATTTCAGGAAACTGAATAAACAAAACCAAATTAAAAATAGATAGAGAATTATGGATTGCTACATATTTTATGTGTAACTCCCAAAACTGTTAAATGAGGGTGAATTATTCGACGGAGTCATCCAAAGGTAGACAGAAGATTTGATGGAATTTTTGTATGCTGATTATCTGTTCTGTGTTAATGCTTATTAAAAGAGGATTAATCTACATTCATATTTGAGGAACAGCTTATCAGAAAAAGGAATGAGACTTGGCTGGCAACATTAAAGTTTTCATTTGCAGAAGGAAAATGTGGCCTACTAGAGATAGGCATACAGAAAGCCTTCTAAAGCTTTCTTGCCTCAGAATGTCAACTTACTATACATTCGCATTTTTCCAATTCTAGCAGTCATGAAGATTAAGTTTAACCTTGTCAGATGGTATTAGTAAATGATTTGGGTACCTCCTTATATGTTTAATAAAAAGCATGTGAGAAGCTCCTTAACGTATGCTGTTCTTTATACAAATGTATACAATGTAATTTTCTTAAATATTTATGCATTTAAAATGCACTTTGGATTACATTTCTGCATTTTTACAGTCCTTGATGTATGAGCTGGTGGGGATTCCTTCAAAATCTCTCTATGCAGAGGTTATTTTTTCATCTTCTTTTGAAAACCAATGTCATCCCTGCAGGCCTTCAGCCTTTCTAAGAACTTATATCAGATGCAAAGAGTGATGAAAGAGCTTTTTTGCTTCCTCAGTGATAAAAAGCAAGGGAGATGGGTGGGTCAGTGATAGGGGCATCCTTCCCTTCCTCCTCTTGCATTGCCCCTTGAAATTGCTCTGCCTCTTTTTGAAGTGGAGACAGGATGAATAAAGCAGCTGTCTGTGTGTTTTATTTTTACAGTGACATCTACAAGCCTGCATTGCATTAAGTATGCTCCTATTGAGGCGTTTAGACTTGTTTTGTAATTGCAGAAATCAAACTGCAGGCAAAAATGCTGACAAAACGTACAGCAGGAATGATAAACATAGTGCTTGTGTTGGCAGCCTGACCATATCTTCTGTTGTTAGCTGTCTTTTCTTTCACAATGTTGATGCTAAAAGAAAGGCATCTTCTCTATCCAGCCTCAGGTAGCCCATTTATGGATGGCATCAGGAATATGATTTTTTTCGGTAACAATCCAGATGCCATGTCCACATTTCAAGGGGAATTTTGGCTAGCTTAGTTCATATTCCAAAGCTTTTTCCAGCAAGAATAGCAATAAAATGCTTTCCTGTCTATTTTCTCATAATTATAACCATTCATGCATTGGTATACAGGGTGGAGGGTAAACAAAACAACCTGTATTTTTTCTCAGTTCCGTACGCATCACATAAGCAATCTTCCCCAGGAAAAACAATGTCACTGCAAGACAAGTTCTTTTTTTAATAAACTGAGCTCCACCTTTCTTCTAAAAACGGGGTTTGTACTGCGATGGTGAGAGATTATTTAATGTAGAATAAAACAAACAGGGAACAGGATAGAACGATACCAACCAGGATAGAAGAAAAAAAATGCTGTGATACCTGTCTCTTCTCAGCAAGTTCATATGCTACAACCAATCTCCAGCAATTATGGCCCTAGAGAAGAGGTTTCGATGCCATGTCTTCTTGATATGTTTCTCACAGCATGCCTTGGAGTTTTTTCTGTGTCTCACTACACAGCAAATAAAATATGTCTGGCAAACATTGCTGCAATCTCCTACTAGCTCCCTCATTTTAGCTTTGCTTTATAAAAGTACATAAGGGATATAAATATTTTCAAGACTAGAAGTGTTGATTTATTTTTTTTCCATGTGACATGCATAGTTAAAATCTCACACACCCATACGTGCTATACAAGTGGTGACAAAATTACTTTAAAATTATTTCTGGTAGATTAAAATCCAAAATGAATATTAATCCCAGGAAGTTTTCAGAAAATATGTTTTACTGAAATTCTGCAATACTGTTTACTGAATACTGTAAACTTTGTTTGTAAGGGTTGTTACCAAAAGCATCTTTGTTTCTCATTTTCCTTATTTGTCATCTCTTTGACAAGTGCACAAAGTTGGAGAAATGGAATATTAAATTCGAAGGGGAGGAGGAGAAAGTAACCAGCATTTAATGTACTTTTGACCAACACACTTTGAGACATAGCCAGGGAGTACCCACATCTTTGCATATTCGCGTGATGTCCATGGCACTTTAAATTATTCACTTTTAAACCACGAGTGATACAGTCATTTGACAGCCTGTTAGAAACAAGGTGAATAAAAGTAGCATCAGGTCTAAAATTAATTAGCTGCAATGTTTTACCGTGTCTTGGTTTTCAAAGCAGGATTTTATTTAATACGCCCTTTACTTGCATTTTGATTTTCTTTTCATTAATTGGTTTGATTACATCCTTTCAAAATTCAGCTGTTAACCACTTTGATATGACATGTGACTGCAGTGATTTTCTGATATTGATATTAGTTCGTTCTGCAGTGAAGGGTAATTAATCACCTTACCCAAGCACTCTTCTAGCAGGGCTTCCATAGGGGCCATTTTTGTCCCCTTTGCTGAATGTAGACTATGGAGGAGTTAATAAAGTTGTAAGGATTCTATACGGTATCAGAAGTATTTTCCCAGGGGATTTATGTCATTGCTAATTTTTTTAGTCATCATATAATTTCTGTTATGTGTAGTGATTTTGCCTGATTAGAATGCTGTATAATAGAAAACCTATTCTTGAATTAGTGTAGTTTGGACTAATATCTAGGAGCTATAGTTTACTGATGGGAATGTCTATCTTGCAAGGTAAATAATATTTCCAAACCAAGGCCTATTTTAAATTTAGCTGGCCACAGAATCTTGTGTTCGTCTGTGAAATTTGAACCCTTCTCTTGTCAGGGGCCTGTAAGGATGCAGATGTCCAGGGCGTTGATAATATTTAATAGTCTGGCTTATCTATGCCTGACAATAAATAATGGGATATTGCCACTGAGAACCAGAGTAGACTGTTGGCCTTGATTCAAAATATTTACCAGTGCTTCAAAAAGGAACATTAAACGTTGTCAATTAGCATCTCGCCAGTCATGTGGGTTTATCTATATTGCCCTGAAATGTAATCCTGTTAATAAGATAGATAAGGGATAGGCTGTTTTATTGTTTTGGGGGTTTTTTTTTCCTCCAACACCCGTGAATGGAGCCACAAGAATAATTGTCTCCCCCTGAATATGTCCTTGGCATCCCTCACAGCAAGCCAGGAAATCCTTTCTTCCCAGTGATACTGGCGTGTATACATTTATGTGTGATTGCTGGTTCTTATACTGTACTTCTAATGGAAACGGTGCAGCCGAATGCTTTTATTCACCCCTTCAGCTCTAATAGAGCTGCCACCTCTTCGTATTTGTCCTGGGAAATGGCATATTTGTGTGGTGACATTATATTACTGCATTACGACATGATGTTATTAACTCACTGGTGCAATGCCATTATGTACTGAAGCAAAAGCATGCCAAGAAAACAATTTCATCACATGGCACAGTCTTGCAACACAAAGTCATATGAAGGGGCCTGTGGTAAATTCAGGCCTTTTGCCCAGGCGGCTGGTTTGCCTTGCAAGCTACAGAGCAAATTGATGTTAATCGATAACGTGCAGTGAAATCCTGAACAAATTGTAAGCCTAATGTGTTTGATCCTTTTCTTATCATTTCTGTGCTTTATTATGTGATCATGTCAAGAGGCCTTCAATCTTGGACACTCAGCAGTTTCAATTGTTACTTTTAATTATTACTAATTGATTTTTCCCTGTCTTATATGTGTGTGTGTGCGTGTGTGTGTATGTTCGTTTGTTTTGTTTTTTTCCAACCAAAATACAGTCACTTTCCAAAGAGGAGATGGAGGACTAATGAGCAATGGAAGGTATGTTTCTTTGTATAAAGGTTTTTCCATAATATTTTTTTTTAAATTAGGGATCTTAAAAATGCTATAGGTGGTGCCTTTAGCTAATAACCAGTCATTAGGAAGAATGGCAACACTAGGAGGAGTTAAGTAGCTTACCACAAGGTTTAATGACCTATCTGTTGTGCTCTTCAGAGGAATCAAGCCCAGATGTTTCATATCTCCCAGATGCCTTAGAAGAAATGAGTAGTAAATATCACAAGGAACGTGTTCATTTGTTACCAGGATGTTTATTGCATTAATTAGACATTAGCAAATGAAGTTGCTGTTGTTTAAGACTTCTTATTGGCTCCTCCTAAATTGCTGTGAGTGAACAATTACACTTAATCGATCACAAAATAAATGATTCATGGATGATGAATAGGCTGTAGATTGATAGTACTGGATTCCACAACTTTGGCTACTCAATTGAAATTGATAAAAGCTGATAACGGGCCCATATATCCGCATCTATTTTCCTTTTGCCAATATGGAGATTGTAATTAGGCCCTGGTAATAACTTCCAATCTCCCATTTAATCAATATTTTAGCAAAAAAGAGATTAGGCCTAATGAGAGCAACTAGATGTGGGAGAAGGCGGCTGGGTCTTCTTATTGCTGTTTCCATAGAAACCAATGTTTCTCTTAGGGATTGTACCAGGCAGGGGTCTATAACATACAATGATCAGAGATGTTGCTCCAACTTCATGACTGCATTTAATAACCTAGCAAAGCCACAAAACTGTGGATGTTTTCTTGTTTTGGTTTGGGGGAAGAGTGTGTCTGCAGGAAATTATTTGTTTTCCCTGAAAAATAGAAAAAATCCACTTGCCTTGCTGAATTTCTGGATGTTTATCCTGGATTGAGAAAGACCTATGGCCCATGTGTACCTTACATATTCAACATATTCAACTGTTTAATACTGCTCTCAAAGCTGTGAATTACAGGGATATAAAAGTCGTGCAGTAGCGGCAGATAAAGATAGTAGCTGTGGACTTTCCATTAATCCTACTCAAATGTGTTTGCCTCTAAACTATCCAAGAGTGCTCAAAGAAAGACTTACCAGTCTGTAGATGACAGGCGTGCATTTGGGATGCAAGGGAAAGAAGAAATAGTGGCCCAAAGTCCTGGAAATGGCTGATATGGAGCAATCAGTTTGAGTGATGGCTCCCTTGAGGTGGTAATTTATCATGCAGCCCCGGTGTAGGATTCCGTGATGGTGCTGCCTAGTCCCTGCTTCACACAGACAACGGAGTTCATTTGGATTCTGGCAGAGTCACAACAGATGCCTAGTCCCACTTCTACTGACAAAGTTGATTTGTATATATCCTTAATTAACTGCTCAAGGTCTTTAAATCATCAAAGGCTACACAATTTTAATTTGGAATAAATTAAAGTTTCCTAAACTGTTTGTTACCTACAGTGTTAGGAGAACAGTGATATGGTCTCTTCATTCTCTAGTTGTCTCACAAATATTTTGATTTTGTAAATATATATATGTATATATCTTTGTATATATATTTTTTTTCTTATTCTGCTTCAGTCGACCAGGTCTGTTGAATGCAAGTGACCCCAGTTATCCTTGGCTTGCAGACTCTTGGCCTGCCACAAGTCTGCCAGTAAACAACAGCACTAGTGGACCCAATGATCTTGGCAATTTTGGACGTGGAGGTAGATTTCATTTTATTAAGTCTCCATATAGTATACAATAGGCTTCTGTTAGTTTACATCTGTGATAAACACAATGAAATATTTTTATCATTATAGTTCTTTCTATGTTTGACTCAAAATTTTATTTAAAATTGACTTTAAAATGTTCATTTTACTTTGTCTCTTTCTGCTTCTTTAAAATATAGGTCTAGTTTGTAATTTACCCTACAGTGGTGAGGCAGGATCTGCTTATCATCTCAACACAAACGTATTTGTTACTCAAACACATTCCCTTTTGTGTGGAAATGAACAATCTGCAATGTAGCTGGGAATAGAGGATGTCCATAAGAGCAGAGAAGAACTCAGGGGACATAGGAAGCATGTTCCTTCAGCAGAGGAAGAATAAAAGAACACTGTTACTTCACCTTACCCATCCCCTTCTGGTTGAGGATCTGCTCTCAGTCTAAACTATGATCCATGAAGAAGACCTCAAAGGTCTTCAGAAACTTTTGTTCTTATTAATGGAAAGAATACATAAAAAGGAACTATTTAGATTTTTAGGGAGTTTTATTTCCATTTTGAATTCAGGGATGCCCTTTGTGGAGATGAGATGATGTTTTCTAATTATAGTGATGTATCTTTACAGGGATTATTTTCTTTCAAACCTTTTACTCAAATGGGAATTTCAGGATGCGTGATTGGGACTTTTAAAAGTCATAGTAATAGTGAAAGCTTTCTGTTACTTCCTTGGTTTCTGTGATGGCATAATACAGCTAGTTCTGCATAGTGGTGTTCAGAGCAAGAATTCCTAACATAAATGAGTATATAAATATTTTTAAGACATAAACAAGTAAACAAAAATCAAGACCATTTTATATATCAAATATACACTAAAATGCAAAAAATCTATAAACCCATCAAAATGATAAATGTGAAAATAATTCAGTTTTGAATTGTACCGGAATCTGCTTCTCAAAACCATCCCTCACATTGATTATATGTTCCCATGCAGAACTTGCCTGTGGTTTGGCTACTGTGACTTCAAATCACAACAAAACTCTAGATTTATTTTCCATATAAAAATGTTGTAAAGCTCTTGCCTTAGAAAAATATTATGAAGTAAGCACAAGTTTTGATAATATTTATAAAGGCAACTGAATATCTGCCAGCTTCTTTGTTGTGAATATCTTGAAAATAAAACCCTTCAGTACTTTTCCATCTTTCCATAAGCTCACCTAATGCAGAAATATCACTATTTTCTTTTAGCATTTGGCTTTATAAGGCTGAAATTGGAAGCATGTTTTAAAGCTTTTGGCTTCAATGTGGATGAGACATAGGTCCAAATCTGTCCAAGAGATGCAGCAGTTATATTTGGAATTTCAGCATGTTCCTTACAGTTGAGCTCTTTTATTCTGGCTGGTTTGAGACCACTTTATCCCTATCTATTTCAGCAGCTGAGTTTGGATGATTCTGCATTAAAGATGGACTAGAAGTTACATGTCTTCTAACATGAATTAACTGTATAGATAGAACTTGGGCCTCTTTTACTTGTTAAAAGGTCTGTGGTAATATAAAAGGTATGTAAGGATTTTGAAATCAGTAAGGTGGAAATCACTCTGAAAACTCAGAAGCTGAGGCAGGCATTGCCTCTAAGAGTGAAACCCACGTTGTGTCCTAGATAGGCATTTGAGAACAAGGCTGTGTTTTGGGAAGATCAGGTTAGGTTTGGAGTCACGTAAAGCCACAAAATGGTACTGTGCCTCCTGAGGCAGCAAGAGAGAGCTTCCCTCAGGAAGTACTTTAGCATTATTTCTCAGGAGTTATAAAGAAAGTTTGATTTTTGAGAGTTTTGGGGAAAGCATCCAGTGGGAAATGTGTGTTCATCTTTGGTCTGAAATCTATGGTGTGAGTATTTTTGCTATGACAGCTTGGTGGGTATATCACGCTTGATTTCTACTAGGTGATTATGACACTTTTTAAAATGGCACTTTAATAGCTCTTTGAGTGTTTAGTGTATACTAAGTAATCTGTGGTTGTAATGAAAATTCCCGGAATGTCTGGAGAACCTAAGCTTATTGGTAAGAATGAGTGAAAAATTTTTGCTGGTAGGACGCTATACAAATTTTCTTTCAAGTGTGTGCAAATGTATAGTTCTCCATTTTAAAACTACTTTATAGAGATGATACCTCTTCAGTTGCCAGAAATGTGCTCTAAATGATAGATGGATGTCTGAGTAGTTGAGAGATGGGCATTTTGCTAGTTTTGGTTCCATGAGTCTGCAAATCCAACACAGACAAGTTGAGCTGGCGTTACTTCATTTTATACATCAATCACAGAATTTGTTTACTAAACTTCAGTCCATTATGCTTTGATGAAACCAATTGTGGAAAGAAAAACTCATCATATTGTGGATGAAATGCAAGAATGATACAATTCTGCTTCTGTCAGATCTCGTACTGTATTTGCACACAGACAATTTTATGATTGTATACTGCCCCTAGAAAGCACATTGGAAAGTATGACCTGTAGTTTTCCTTAATTGTAATTTTTTTGCACTTGCAATTTATCTACAGATGTAAGTTAATACAATTAAGGCATTTTAAATACTTGATTGTGCCCATTTCCCTGTTGTTGCTCTCTGCAAAACCAGATCATACTGATAGACTGAAATTTAATCTCTTTTTCTGCAGTCTCTCTATTGAGCACTTGTTATTGCCATATTTATTGTTAATATGATGGTTTTGCCCTGAGACTGCAGATGTCATTAGCATCCATATTAAAATATTCACTATAGCACACATCAATACAGTAGAAAATAGTTCTGTAGTCTAAGTGTTCATCTCAGGAAAAAAAAAACAAAATGGAACGAACAAAACCCAAACCAGTTTGCTGTCATATCGCATTACTGGAAAATTCTTGAGATAGCGAGATAACAACTGTGTTCCTTGAGGTTGCATAAACCTCATGTCCGAGTTTGGAACTAAGCCTAAACCCTTACCTAGGTGCAAAAATCATCTTTTCTCTTTGGAGCATGATGTGATACCTAGAATAGGATTAGAACATCCTCACTATAGGAATGTGCATTGTCTCAAGTACAATCTATCAGTTGGAATCCATATCTGCTGTATGGCTATATAAAGCCAATCACATATAAAGGATGCATTTTGCCAATAAGTGAATTCTGGAATGGATTAAACTTTTCAGAGACTAAATAAATTGTAAAAATAGTACCATTTGATATATTGACCTCTGAGAGAGAAGGTAGAAGATTATCTTTTGAACCATGGTTCTCCTTGGGATATCATGCCAATCATCACTGGGTTCTTTACACTTCAGTAGTCCCAGTTTCTAAATCTAGTATTCCACCGGCAAAGGTCACTACGGTGTTTAGTAAGGAGAAAGATTGCCAATCTAACTGATTAAAGATACAAATTGCTGTGTGTGATAGGATTCAAAAGATGTAGAAAATTCAACAGATATTTAGTTAAATATGCTGTACTGTTTTACAGGTAAACATACTTGAACAAATTGTTCTCCATTATCAATACTGCTTTGCCATTTTAAGAGACTGATCACACAAATTCCTTCAGAATACCATATTTTCTTTCACATATCAGGAGCAACTTGGTTTTGTCAGGTTTTTCCTTTGTTGAAAAGGAGAAATGTACTAGCTAATGTCAAAAAGAAAATTAGATAAGCTGATGCAGTAAACTCAAGGAAGTCAAGGTAATGCCCTTTAAAAAATACTTTCAGAGCTTTGGTGTCCTTTAAAAATTTTGCTACATATTGGCTGAGGAAGTTTCCACTGTGATTTGTAGATTCACTCCTTTCATCATTTTCCTGAAGCCCAGACAGATTCATTGGTTCTGACATAGAGTGAACAACTGAAAACATTCTTCAGTGGAAAAATGTTCTAAACTTCAGTTTCACAGTTGAAGGTATGGAGAAAAAAAAAAAGATGGTTTTAGGCAGTGAGATGTGAAGGACAAGTGGTAGGCCTGTCACAGATGCTGATAGCTTGACGATGGTTGTACATCATCTTCCCTTCATTGGCTCATGGACCTCTCTCAGCTGAAATGCAAACGTGCAAAATGACACATTTATTTTTCATCTTAAACCTTGATATTTTCAGGCTTCCTGTGCATCGATGATTTGTTTCATTCCCCTATGTTCACCACAGATGTGCTGCCTCCAGTGCCAGGGCAAGGAGATAAAACTGCTACTATGCTTTCTGATGGAGCCATTTACAGCAGCATTGACTTCACAACGAAAACTAGTTACAACAGTTCCAGCCAAATAACGCAAGCCACGCCATATGCCACCACCCAGATACTGCATTCCAACAGCATCCATGAGCTGGCTGTCGATTTACCGGATCCTCAGTGGAAAAGTTCAATTCAGCAAAAAAATGACCTGATGGGATTCGGTTACTCTCTCCCAGACCAAGGCAAAGGCAATAATGGTAATTACAGCTCTTATTTTCCGGAGCCTTTGGCTTTGTACTGTATCGTCTCTGCATGAATTAGAAAAATCTCTTTAGTATGTGAGACACTGTTCACCATAACTAATGCTTATGTACCTTGCATGTGTGCTGCACCTCACACAATTGAAAAACATACTTTTCTGTGTTTTTAGTCCTCTGCCCTGTGCTAGTCACCAAGCCATGCACCTTCCATTAGACTAGGATAGGTATACGTTTTAAAAAAAGAAACTAAAACTTGCTGCTCTGCCACATCTGCTGTTGACTTGCTAATTGCATGTTTTGCATGTGCTTGTGCTGTCAACTAATCACACAAAGCCACTGTGACCTTTGCCCTTTAACCCTTAGCCTTGCTTTACATCCCTGACTACCGCGTGGCTGAGGGATTGGCTAATAGATTGCCACACAACCAGTCACAGGATTTCAGCACCACCAGCTCCCACAACAGCTCTGAAAGGAGTGGCAGCCTCTCAGGTTGGTTCCATCGCCGTGGCTGGGTGAGGGACGGAGGGATGTTGGTGATCAGCTTGTCAGGGAGGCAGAAAATCTCCCAGGTGCACTTTGCGGATAGGTGTGAGGGTACTTGCCCACTGGAACAAAAGCAGATAGTGTCATGTTGGTTTCTACTCAAAAAAACCCAAATGCCTTTTGCAAAATCTCTTTGGAGATAACTGGAGAATATTCCCAACCAGCACTTGTTAGCACAGTTGCAGACCTTGCCTTGTCACATCACTTCCCTGACAGCACAGTTGATAGAGCAAATATATTTCCGCATCAATCCTCAGTTTATAGGTCTCCCCACACTAAACTTTATGAGGAGATTAATATTTTTGTTGAGTTGTTAACAGATTCCCCACTCCCACAAGCTGTTTCTAAATGCTGTTTATCAGTGAAGCAACTCAGAAATAAATGTAGGGCCCTGCAAGATGCCTGAAGTTACAAAATTTGTGCCAAGTCTGCCTACAAACAGAATGTAAATTTTATGTGTGCTGCATGTTATACTGGAAACATGACACATTTTCACTGGATCGAAATTGTTGTAGTACGTGTGGTTGTGTATTATATTTAAACACGCTTTTTTCTTGATTTCTTTAGTTTTGCTTACTTGTTGCATATGTTATGTGTAACTATGTAATTTTTTTTCAGTACAAAAACTGAAAAGCCTGCAATTAATAATGAAAGTTTTCTATTTCACTTAACCAATGGATGAGAGAGCTGAAGGGACTTCAATATCGAATTCATACTATATCCGTAGCCTTTTGAATTTCTACTATAAGTTGGAGCAATTGTAACTGACAGATCAACCCTAAAAACGGCTTCTTTAAGTCAGTTTAAATGACTGTTCAAAATGAATGTTGAGATTAGAAGCCTATAATCATTGACTCATAACTCAAATATGAAATGTGTTTGCAAGTCTGTGTTTTCATGGGGAGTATTAGATGATTTGAGTGAGATGATAGAAAAATAAGTTTATGGCATTGACAGAGGGGTACCTGGGAGCTGAGTTCATACGATTCTTCAAGAAAGGTTCTTGTTCGTTGTGTGTGAGTTGTATTGGTAAGTAGCTTAGGAAATCATCTTGCTCTTCTGGCTGCATAAAAATGCAGAAATTTATATGCTGAGATACATATGTGCCATTTATCAGAGGGCAGTATCACGCTTTAGATGTGTTGACAGCTACAGCTGCCTTTCTCAGAAAATAAAAAGTTTCTTTGGAAAACAGCAGTTGATCCAAAGTTTTACTTTGAACAAATATTTAAAGTGAAGCATATTTTGGGTAGTGTTTCTCAGTTTGAAGTACAATTTCTGACGACACACAGAAACTTCAGGTTAGGCAGTCTTTCCATGGCCAGGACACTCCTGTTGTTATCAAAGCAGCTCACACCTGGATTCCCCAATGCTCAGATGAGTGTCAGACTACTGGATTGCAGAGTCAGTATTTTTCTCTCCCTTGCCTGCTAATTATGTCTTTAATACAGGCTAATTATATCTGTAATACATGAAAAACTGGGGGAGACCTTCAAATAGTCCAATAATTAAAGCATGACCAGAGACCAGCTTTGATTACCTAGCCCCTATTATGGTGAGCAGGGACTTGTTCTCTCACTTCCTTGGTTAGTACTTTATATACTACTTATTATTCTGACTAAGTTTCTGTGCCTCTCAAATGAGTATCATGAGAAATCCTATCCCATTGTGGAATGGAAAATAGCTAAAAACTCAACTGCTTTGTGAGGCAGGGAAATTTTATAGCTGTTCTTTGCACAGCTCTCAGCTTATGCCAGTGCTATGATTATCAGCCCACTGGCAGATTCTTTTTCCAGGACCTAATTCATCTAGAGATTTAAACAACTTAATTGAATTTCAGTGCGAGGAGACATTGAAACACCAAGCATCATTGCTATGTGGACACAAGGCTTCTGTGCAAGTTTTCAAACGCACATCAGGCGTTATGTATTAGAGTTTTGTTCCACTCGTCTGACAGTGGAGTAACTCTGCTCATGGGGACAGAAGAGAAATCTCCGGTCTAACTCTACAATGTAGACTGCTTTCCCTACCAGTAATGACCTTGGAGTTCTTTTATTTTACTTCTTCATCCAAACAGTTCCTCAGCTCTCTGCTTCCCTCTTTCTAATATCTTTGAACTTTTTCTCCAAAACTCCCAAATCCAACTGACTCCATACTAGCATCCCATACAGTTAACCTCCATTTTACCAGTCTCCTAAGATTACCAAGATGATACACTTCCAAATTATCCTCTCCACCTCAACTAATCTCTAAGATGAAGTTCTTCTCTGCATTTCTGTTCTCTGAGTACTCCTAGTTTAAGTTCCCCTGCAACACACATCGCACACACACTGTTATGCATGAGCTTTCTTCCCATAGCAGCCCCTCCTGCCTTAGCTCTTGTTGACTCATATTCCTGCTGACTTTTCAACAATTCCCCCATGTCCCACAAATTAAAATACTTCCTTTGTACTGTTCTGTGACCCTATTTCTAACTCTGCTTTCTGCCATACCTATGCTTTGAAAGTTTCATTTTCCTTCCAGAAATTTCATGTGTTTGTTCCTCCATTGCTGCCATTACTGGGATTTCTTTTCTGTTGATCAAAACATTCTTTCCCTTTCCAAGAAAGCCTTCCTCTCTGCTAGGGTACAAAAGGAGCCTGTCTTGCTTCCTAGTAGATGGAATATCGGCTCAGTTTGCACACAGTGAATGACAAGATCTTGGCTTGACTTACTATAAATGCTCCAAGACAAGGAAGGTATTGAGTAGTGGAAAGCAAAGTCTCGTTTGCAACATGCTGCTAGCCAGACTGATTAGAAACCTTGCTGGACCTGTGGCTTGTCTCTAGCAGCCAAAACAGGAGGTGAAAAGAGAAGTCTTGGCTACTTCTGAGTCACGGATTCAACTTGTTTCTTCCCTCTCTATTCGTTCCTATTTTGGTCCAGCTGACATTTGAAAAAAACAGAAGAAAGCCACTGGTTCTCAGTCCTGTGACATGTGTTTGTGACTATTGCTAGAATTGCACCTCCTTTTGGATGTCTGTATGTCTAAAGCTAGAGCTATGCTAAAGAGAGTGGTGCCTGCTGGTGCAGGATGGATTAGACTGTGCTTTCTGCAACAGGCAAGGGATGAGTGACTGCCAGTTGGGTACCCCACTGAAAAAGCATCTGACAAACCGTTCTTCTACCCGACACTCCATAGAGTTTGAAAGCCACAACATAATGTCAATAAATAGATGGGTCTCCAAGCCGTCAAGGGATTCAAAGGCTTGGGCAAAATAAAAGAAGCTAAACAAGTGGGATGAGAACCTTTTTGTGTAATATAATTTCCCCACAAATGGAAGTGTCTCAGTTGGAAAGGAGGGTATGAGGACGATGAGATGAGAGCTTAAACAAACTGCATTGCTTGCTTCATTTCTACCAGCATCCTCTATTAGAGTACATCAGAAATAGAACGTCATCTCTGTAGTGGCACAAGATATTTGAATCCTGGGAAGCAGACAGTCCTAAAACATTGCAGATGACTTTCTGGTGCTTTAAAAAATGGAACTTGCTAAATTACTATCGGCAAACCTCTGTTTCTTTTTGTTTCGACAACTTATATTTGTCATTCTGACTGAAAGATACTGAGTCTAATGACAGGTTTTTTTAGATTGTGTCCTTAACCTCTGTGTTTTCACAGAAAGAGGTTATGTAAAACAGTGTTATAAACATGTTTGATTCTGACATTTGAAATAATTTTCTATAGTCTATTATATTTTTATCTAATAGTGATTTCAAGAAGCCATAAAGCAGATGTGAATAAACCAGTAAATATATTTTTGATACAGCAAAACATATCTTTCATTGGTTGTGCACTACTGTGGTGCAAGTGTATGGAGTTTTAAAAAGAAGCGATTTTCAGCAATTACTCAGAATATTTCTCCATTCCATTCCATTCTATTATTATTTTTAACCTTGTAACAGATTAGCACGGTTGATGCTGATTGTGCTGAGATATAAATACATCTTCTTTTTTGGGGCATGCCATCTGGAATCAGAATTATTTCAAAGAAATGTAAATAGCTAGCTTTTTTGCCTACATTATCTCTCTAACATTTGATTTTTCTTTTTTGATTTGTAGGTGGCAAAGGAGGGAAAAAGAAGAAAAACAAAAATACTGCCAAGCCCCAGAAAAATAATGGTTCAAACTGGGCCAATGTCCCCCTCCCACCCCCTCCCGTGCAGCCACTTCCAGGCACAGAGCTGGAACACTATGGGGTGGATCAGCAAGAAGCAGGGTAATTTTTTTTCATTTTTCTTTTGAAGAAAAATCTGTGGTTTGCAGAGATGAGGCTTTTTGAAAAAAAAAAAGAAAAATTGCTAAGTGACAATATTATTCTGTTTTGTTTTTTTAAAAAAAAGGAGAATGCTTTATCCTATAGACATATTCAAAGCTATGGAAGAGGAATGTTTGAATAGCTTCTCTTGATAGTGACTGAAGATGAAAATAAAAGTGACCTTGCTTCATCATCCTGTAGAGTTTCTCTGCATACTCATGCTGAGAAGTATCTCACTTTACATGTAGCTTAATTGAATTCTATTGGGACTGCTTGCAGATGATGGGACTCAGAGTGAGTAATGATGACATAATCTGACTCCTTGTATTTTTTCACTGCTTTGATGTTTAAAAATATTAGAGGGAAAGGAACAAAAAACCCCACACTAAATAGGATTAATTTTAGAAGATCAACCAGTGGATAATAATCTTCTCATCGGCTTTTAGAAGAAATTTCACAGTTGAAGAAGGCATGCTACCTTTAGGCCTTTTTTATTATTTAAACAGCTCTTGAGTTTCTGGAACCTTACAGTTATTTTTGAATAGCTTAAAGGACAAGGACACAAAATCACACAAAAAGCACTAAATGAGAGGAAGGATATTATTCCTGCACAGAGAACAGTTATGGAACGCTTTTTATAAAATGAAATTATGTGAAATACCAGGTTATCAAACTCTGGAGGAAATCTGGAGTATATATAAAAATAGTTTACTGTGGTTAACTCTTTTGCAGCCTTTGAGAATCATTGTTCTGTCAGGGACAAATTTCTGCCTGTTTAAATACATGGGTTAATCAATATTTCCTAAGGATGAAACATATGTTTTAAGAATCATTGTAATAGCTTTATTGAATAAAAATATTTCAAGTGTTGTCTCTATTGTAAGCATGAATTGATCATCACTACTTTTATAATGGAAATCAGAAGAATTAAATATTAATATTTGAGTTTATACCAAGTCCTTCAATTCTTAAAATTATTAATAACTAACTGTGTAAGACAGTGGAGTTCCTTTTAAAATGAAGGTCTATTCAGGCTGTATTAGAGTTAGAATTTTAAAGCAAATGTAAGGAAAAATTAATAACCTTACTGATTGCAAGTGTTTAAATCTCAAGGTAAAAAGTGCATATAATTGTTATGTTCTGTATTCTGTTCTAAAAAGCTAAAATAAATTTAAGATAGTTTCACCATAAAATATTTGTCTATATCCATTTATGTCCTGAAAATACATGTGCAGCAAGCTGTCTAAAATAATTATGCTGTAGAAGGCAAACAACTTGGATTTTCTTCAGGACAATGAAATAACATGAAAGGTAAATGGAAATTCCTTCAAAGAAATCCCTTGTGACACAGGGCTTGACTCCTCAGTTGCATAAAATATCTGTTATTTAGCTGGAAAGAATTATGTTGGTCATGAAGACACCACCGGTTATTTAAAGATAAGGCAATTACCAGTCTTCCAGGTTCCCAACAATTCTGACTTCATTTTTCCTCTGATTATCTTTTGCATTACTCTTCTCTGGCTTTTGTAATATCTCACTAATTGTGGTTGTAACAAGACCTTCTAATGTGCATTTACCAAAGCCAAAAATTTTGAAGATTAGACTTAAAGTATTAGTATTGAGCTACAGTAATTTGCCACCAACTTTGCTGAACCCAATGAATCTGCAATGCCCATACTTCCTGAGGATGTATATAATACTAATGGGGTTTCAGAAGTTGATCCTGTTTCCATGGTTTTCAACACGCTAAAATTAAATTAATCATAGACTGCATTCCTTATGTTGCGTTTAATATTGACATAATGGGTAAAAAAAATTTGGTTTTCTTGACTTGCTTTGATATGTACTATGTGTGACAAGTTCAATGTGTTTTAATTTTAGAAATAATTGCATGCAGATATAATTATATTGTGATTTACAGTTGAAAAATGAACTTCCAGTCAGAAAAAACTGAAGACGTTATTAAAGTTCTCACAAAGTGATATGAAAGGTGAATATTTAGAGTTGGCAAAGAAGTTGGCATCTGAGTAGTAATGTATTTTTCAGTGCATGTCTTCCTATAACTCTTTAATTCAAGTGTTAGTGTCATTAGCATGAGTGTCCCAAAAAAACTAAAGAATTTTGACACTTTTTTTTTTGGTTATGAGACATTAACACTAGTCATCTATTGGCTTGTAAATTGTAAAACAAAATACACAATGGCAGCAAGTGAAAAAAAAAGTCACTTAATAATTATACATAAGGAAGAAAGATAAAAAGACACTCTTAGTTCTGTCTACCATCTTCTCCTCAGAAGCACTGCGGTTTGTATTCGCCTCTTTTTCCATGTACTGCAACACACAGAAGAAAAGGTGTACATGTTAATCCAAGCAGTCATTTTATATAATGTGGTAGCTTTTGGAATGTCTTGAGTTCCTATTTAACCTGGGCAGAATGTCTTGTTTAAACCCTTTTTCCTAGCAAGCTCTTTCTTGTGAAACTTTCCCCTTTCTTTGTGGTCTTCTACAAACTCTGTTCTTGTTTCCTGTTTTCTTCCTTAATTTTCTGTTAAGTATACCACAGAGTCTTTGAAGTTTATGTTTTCCTGTTGTAGTTCCCAATCAAGCATATTCCCTTTCCCACTCTTTTCAGAGAAAATTGTTTTGCTTGGTTTTATCTAATAAATTTAACAGTAAGGAACTGCTTATTACTTATTTTTATCTACCTGTATTTTTTCACCAATAATGTGCATAATCTTCAGATAAACCCCAGTAAAGGCAGTCTTCATATTGTTAACATTAAGTATTTTAATTTCATACTATTTATTACACCTTAAATGGAATATGCTACTGCATGTCAATATAGTTCATAGTCATTTTCCATCCATAGAAAAAGCAGAGAAGATAATACCTTTTACATAAAAAAATCCTTTCTGGCAAGGCCTAGAGAGGGAAGCTTTCTTTGTTGCAAAAATGTGTAATGAAACAGAATTGTTATAGAATGTGCCCCTTATCTATCAACTTATTTTTGTGAAGAAAAAATCTATCACTGTAATGAACCAAGCATTTTAGCAGCAAATATTCCTATAGAATAAAAGTTCTTAGTATAGAATAAAAATTGTTAAAGTTGTGTGTGTTAACCAGAACTTATTAGGGACTTTTAATTATCATGAAATTACAATTAGAGGACCCTAGTGAAGTTAAGGTGCTTCAATTTTAACAAGAAGTATTTGAAAAATGTTGCATTTTCACCAAGTTGTATTTACCTACAAAATAAAAAGAACATGGGTGTGACATTCACTGGTTCCGTAAGTTTCAGTAACTGGATCTTTTATGAGCGGTGTAGTTGCCATGTAGTCTATTAGCTTTGCTAGCTTTTTCTTGCAGATTTTTTTTTAAATGCAGGTTAGAACTGGTGGCTTTTCAGACATTTTACGTTATGAAAACAAAGATTCTTGTACCTGATAACCTGAATCTCGATGTTCTGAACTTTAGCCTTAGGCTTGTTTCCATTTCAAACAAAATCTACGTAAAGTTATGGTACTTGTGCAGATTCCTTTTACTAAGACATCTTTTTTATTAAGAAACCTTTCTACTATCAAGCTGAACATTAGGAGATTTGAAGCAAGTATGGTCAAAAGGCGAGCACATCCAGAGCTCATTTACACATTACTGAAAAGTCACTAGGGAGTGTCTTTCTTCTCTGTCCTTTTTAAAAAAGAAGCCATTATACCAAAATTATGAAACTAAGAGAGGAAAAGTAAGTGGCAGAGCTGTTGCACTGTATATTTTTAGCAGCATGAGTTAGGATTGTCCCTTCAACCTTGGGTGGCAATGTTATAAGTGAATATTGTGAGGAAAGACAAATTAGAGCTTGTCATAGCTTAATTGTTTCCTAAGGAACTGAATATGTATCATCTAAGATTTTCTTAAATATCTGTGTTATGAAAATGGTAGTGATCAGTCACTCAGAAGCACCTAAATGCAAAGTGTTAAGATGCAGCATTTATTTGCACCTCTGTACGCATACATATATTTGTGTATATATATATGGTTGTATCTAGATATAGATTTAAAGTGATACCAGACTTAATCACAAGATATGTCTTTCACAGGCTTTTGGATGATTAGGTCAGATTATTTTAGCTGTCTGGCATATGTACTTTTAAATACAGTCTACAGACTTTTAATTAAGGAAAAGGTAGCCTAGTTAATTTTAGAAATCTTTAGGTTTTGCTTAAAGTAAATGTTCTCTTCATAGTACAGATTTTGAAACTTCTCTGTCTCAGTCTTCCCAGCCTTTTTGTAAACCAGCTTCCCAGCTGAGAAAACTGGCAGTGATTCATTTTTCTATGGGAAATTGGTAATTCCTTCCTTACAAAATCAGAAGCCTTAAAGGATTATTTTAAAACTAGTTTGAGAAATTAACTGTATAACACAATGCATTACCTGCCTGCATTGCAGAAAAAAAAGGGGTGTACCTTGTCAGCAGCAGTACTTGAGGGTGGAAGGAAGATAAAGTGACTTAGATGATGCTTGGGGAATGGCCTTAAGAGTGTGAGACGGTTTGACAGTGAAGGAGCTGTTAGAGCTTTTGGTTGTCTGGTTACCTTTTGAAAAGAGCTGTCTATTCTGAGGGGTTTTGAAATACAGTGGGAGTTAAGAAGAAATGTGTGCAGATGCTCAAGGGACGGCAGACTGACTGGATGTTTTGAAGATGGGAAGTGTTGAGATTTGAATGATGTGATGGCCAGCAGAGATGTGCACAACTAAAGTTGAGTTCAGATTAGGGAATTACTCTGGGGAGGTAATGCACAGTCACTAGGGCGTATATGTCTTGAGTGATGCTGCTGTCTCTAAAGAACAGGGTCCTGCAATGGTGCTGTGATACAATACTGATTGAAAGGTCCAGTGATGAAGACAGACAGAAAAGAACTGAATTGCTGGCAAAGTTTGCATAAGAAGTGGTAATAGAATATAAAGCTTCTATTTCTAATCCTGATCCGATATAGCGTCGTCACCTTTTATGTCTTGGGTATAAGACTATAAATTGAACCACAAAACCCTCTCTGAAAATCTCTTATATGTGAAGACAGAAGAATTTGGTATTGAAGAATATTGGTGGTTGTTAATCTTTTCATTCACTTTGGGCAGGTATGTTGAAAATGTTCAGAAATTTAGCGCTGTCTAGGTAAGTCCCAGTAACAATTGGTTAGGAGATGAGGTGCTGGCAGAGTTGTCAACATGTGTCCTAATATATCTTATCAGCTGGTGCTGTGACATAGCATATGCTTAGGGTTAGTGCTGCCGCAACATGAATGTATTACACGTCATAGATGATACCTATATGCAGTGTGGAAAGACCAGAATTTATGTGGAGGGTGTAGCTTTTAATTTAAGCTACGAAATAAAAACAAATAGTAAATATATAGACAAATAAAGGAGAGTATGGAAGTAAGGAAGTGCGTAAGTGCAACTATGTAAAGCTCACTCTGCCTTTTGGGAGTGCTACTGTTTTCATGTCTAGGTCAATCCTCATGTGTTCTCCCGGAAGTGAGTTCATTCATTTTTGTTGTTGGCTGTAGTGTAACATTATCTAATCACCATTCAAAAGGAGATAATGGATTGGTAATTTTTTTGGTAATTATGTCCCTATTTTCAATAAATGTTAAAGCTCACACAATGTGCAAGGATTCAAACTGAAGCAGAAATCCTGTATAGGATTTCTGAAAGGCAGGTCCTGCCAAACCAACCTGATCTCCTTCTATGACAAGGTTACCTGGTTAATGGACGAGGGAAAGGCTGTGGATGTGGTGTACTTGGACTTTTATAAAACATTTGACACCGTTTCTCACGGTATTCTGCTTGAGAAACTGGTTGCCATTGGCCTAGATGGGCACACCCTCTGCTGGGTGAAAAACTGGCTGGATGGTCAGGCCCAGAGGGTGGTGGTAAATGGAGTTCAATCCAGTTGGAGGCCGGTCACAAGTGGTGTTCCCCACGGTACAGTGCTGGGTCCAGTCCTGTTCAATATCTTTATTAATGACCTGGACGAAGGGATCAAATGCACCCTTAGCAAGTTTGCAGGTGACACCAAGCTGGGTGGCAGTGTTGATCTGCTTGAAGGAAGGGAGGTGCTGCAAAGAGATCTGGACAGGCTGGATCGATGGGCTGAGACCAACGGGATGAGGTTTAACAAGACCAGATGCTGAACCCTGCACTCGGGGCACAACAACCCCATGCAGCATTATAGGCTTGGGGAAGAATGGCTGGAGAGCTGCCTGGGGGAGAAGGACCTGGGGGTGTTGGTTGACAGCCGGCTGAATATGAGCCAACAGTGTGCCCAGGTAGCCAAGAAGGCCAATGGCATCTTGACCTGTATCAAAAACAGTGTAGACAGCAGGACAAGGGAGGTGATTGTACCCCTGTATTCGGCACTGGTGAGGCCACACCTCGAGTTCAGTTCTGGGCCTCTCAGTATAAGAAGGACATTGAGGTGCTGGAGTGCGTCCAGAGAAGAGCAATGAGGCTGGTGATGGAGCTGGAAAACAAGTCCTATGAGGAGCGACTGAGGTAACTGGGGTTGTTTAGTTTGGAGGAGAGGAGACTGAGGGGAGACCTCATCACTGTCTATGGCTGCCTGAAAGGGGGCTGTGGCAGAGTAAGTGTTGATCTCTTCTCTCAAGTGACAGGTGACAGGACAAGGAGAAATGGCCATAAGTTGCGCCAGAGGAGGTTCAGACTTGATATTAGGAAGAATTTCTTTACCAAAAGAGTGGTCAGGCCCTGGAACAGCTGCCCAGGGAGGTGGTTGAGTCACCATCCCTGGAGGTATTTAAAAAAAGGATAGATGAGTTTTTGAGGGACATGATTTAATGGATGAGGGGTGCGGTTGGACTCTATCTCAGAGGTCTTTTCCAATCGGAAGATTCTATGATTGATTCTGTGATTGATTCTGTACCTTCTACTGCTCATCAGAGATGAGATTTGATATATACTAACTTTACTTGATTTTTATTTTAGGTATGATAGTGATGGTTGGTGTCCACCTTTGCCAGTTCAGACCTACCTACATCAGGGCATGGAGGATGAGCTTGAAGAAGATGATGATCGTGTTCCCACACCTCCTGTTCGAGGAGTAGCATCATCACCTGCAATCTCCTTTGGGCAACAGTCAACTGCAACCCTCACACCTTCTCCACGAGAGGAGATGCAACCAATGCTTCAGGCCCACCTTGATGAACTAACTAGGGCTTACCAGTTTGATATAGCAAAGCAGACATGGTAAATGTTGGAAGGGGGCACCTGCGGTTTGGGAAATGAAAACATAATAATAATTTGTTCTTTGATGACATAAATATTGATTGTGTTCAACAACATTTCAGTAAAATGGAAAAAAAAATAGCAAAACTGTATCTACAATGTGAAGGCCTTAAGCATTAGTAGGTGCTTTTTAAACCATAGTGCTTGGTAATATGTTAAATCTTGTTTAAAAAAACACATAAAATAAATGTTCTTCTGAAGTTTTACATGTATTAAACTAAGTACTTAACAGCTACCTACTGACAGCTTTTATACAGTTCAAAATATTCTCTTTTGAGTCTAGAAAAAGGGTGAATATTTTTAGGATTTTCCACAATATTGAGGTTCTAAATTCCTGATTAAAATTAATGCTAGTCACTTGAAATAGTCTTGTAACTATTGTAGTAGTATGTGTCACGTGAGAATCAAGCATTTGCATCTCTGACTGTAGTTTGAAATACCATGACAATTTCTGATTCATAGGGAAAACCTCAGAAATAGCAGGAAGGAAGTTGTTCGTATTTACAAATTGGATCTGGTGTTTTAGAATTCCTTATGCCTATTTAAAGGAAGAACAAGCAAATACCACAGTAACATTTCCCCTTCAAAACAAACAGAAGCAATCTCTTCAGGGACTGAGAAAGAACTTGTCAACTGCAGCAGGCTGGGGATATGGTGAAGGTCAGTTGCTTTCTGGATGTTCCCTAAGCGGCAGTTGTCCTTTTACAACTTTTCTATCCAGACAAAGCCCATGAATCTCAGAGGAGAAGAGCAGAACTAGTTACTCAATGGCATGCTGCCAGCAGAGGAGCAGCCTTTCTTCACTGGTAAATAAAGCCACAAAGTTATTCAGCTTGAGCTACCATAAATAGATCAGGCAGGTAGACAGGCTGTGCCAAATAAAAGCCAGCTGTTTTCCCTGGACACCATTGAAGCCCCGAGGCTTGTCTGCAATCTGCACTCCATCAACAGGGTACTGTGGTGCTGCTGCAGTTTCACGCTGCCAGGCACAAACCCCAGCCTGCCTGTGGGACAGACCCAAATCCCAGGCAGCTAGACTTGGCCTATTGAAGGTAGCTGACTTCTGAGCCAGCACACAGATGCATTCCCTGTCTGTGCAGTCAGTCGCTGCTGTATTTTGCAGCTGTTACCCTTTCTGTGTCCTACAAACCATGGGTGCCAGTCTGGGAATGGATAACTTAGTAGGACACTATAGCAAAGCCTCTTGAAGCTGACAGGAAAGGTCTTGCTCCCTTTTCGGGGAATAGAAATTGATTGGGAACTTTCATAATATGCTTAGGAAAATATAGATTTTAAAGTCATTCATGTGTAAGGTCACAGTCATGAAGCCTGTAACTCTGAAAAAAATATTGAGGAGTTTGGTTTGGTTTTTTTTTTTTTTCATACTTGGACCTTATAGAAGGTATTGGTGTAAATATTGAGGCTTGCAAATATAAGTGTTTCTTGCAGTAGTTGTGACAAGGAATTGTTTAATATTTTGATATAGTTTGGCTGGACACATCGTGCTGTTCAGCAAATGCTGTTCAAAGTCAGTGGAAAGTCCTCCATTGTTTAAAGTGGGAAGGAAGATTTCTTAGTTTTCTAAGAAAGTTAACTTGTCTGGTATAGAGAGGGGAAAACAAAACAAGATGAGACCTGTCAGAGAGGTTACTGTAGGAGTAACAAAAGATAAATACAGAGACCAGCCAACTAGAAATTTAAGAAAAAGTACATTAGAGATTACTGGAAAAGTACATAATCATTATGGCCTTGATCCAGCAAATCACTTAAATAAATATATGCTTAACTACAAGTACATGAGAAATTGACTTCAATTGTTCCATCACATGCTTAACATTAAGCATATACTTAAGTATTTGGCTTGATTGGGAGCTAATCATGCTGTTTATTGAGGGTTAGTTAGATAGTAGTGCCCTTTACTCCAGGGTTTTGAACACTGCATAGCTAAGAACCTGGTGTCCAAGCCGAAAAATATTCAAGACCTATTAGTCAGAAGAAGGGTGTATATCAGAAGGGAAGCATTTGCTCTGCAAACAAGCTTCAGAATAAGCGATAATTCAAAACCTACACCAAGGTGCAGAGAGATTCCAGTGGTACATAACATTTACCATGACATTCTCAGATCCCATATATTTACATTATGAAAAGAAAAAGCTCTTTGAATAAAGAGGATTACTGCACTTATCAAGTTTAAGCAATAATACAGCATAAAATTTTCATCAAAAGTATATTAAAGCTAGGTAAGCAAACAGGCAGTTGTGATTTTTTTCTGTTGTGCTGGTGTCCAGCAAGAGACTGGTAGAATCCTGGATCCCATCCAGAGCGCTGCCTATTCGAATCAAGTCACGGGACCTCATGAACTGCCACCCAAGGATTCACACATGCCTAAGTTAGCAATTTCAAGGCCAGTCATGCCTGGGCTGCCTGGCACAGCTTGCTGTGTACCCGTAGTGAGGTGTTGAAATCTGATGGTTGTTCTTTTCCTCTCTAGCCTCTCGGATACTACAGAAATACAAGTCCTGCATTTTCTTTTGGCCATTTAGCTGTCCTATGAGGGGGTTTAATCTTTGTTTTTCTTTTTTTAATTGTGATTGCTACATGCAGTAATTTCACACATGCATGCCCTAATATTCCTGCAATTAAATCACTTAAAGTACTTGGAATAAAGCAAAATAAAAAGACCTTGCTGATAATGGGTTCATTGGACTTGAAATTTTCTTCTGTCCTACTGGTCATTTCATCCTCTTTAGGGTGAGTTCTTCTTAAGAGCACTGAGTCTGTTTATGCAGAAGGACAGAAGTTTAATTTTGGCTCAACATGCGCTTTGCAAAGTGGAATAGTGGGTGAGACACTTATAAACTAGATTGGGATTCAGAATTATGCTTTTCCACAGACTTCCTACCTGATTGATATAGCCTCCATGTACATTGTTCCTCATCTGTTAAAGGACAATCTTGACCTTCCGCATCTTACAGGAATGGAAAATGCATTTAAGACTGGGAAGCACGTGGGTGCTCTGATATTGGGAGGTATGGTGAATAACCGAATTTACTTTTCTGGATTCTGACCTAACAAGCAGGTTTTGTAAATCTACTTCGGGACTTATTAAAAGACTTATTTTCTATTTGAACATGGGGTACAAAGTCTGATCCATTCTCACGACGTTTTCTTGTTTCTTTGTGTAGGCACATCCAAAGCAATACACAACCTCCTCAGGCTCCAGTTCCACCCCTAGGATATGTGTCTGGAAACCTTATTTCAGATTTGGAAACAGATGTTCCAGATGATGATGATGAGGATGATGAGGATGATATTGAAGAAGAAACTGTAGAAATCAGTAGGCCACTAAGAGGTCTAGAGCATACTCCAGGCTCCAGTATGGACAATCTAGACAGCTCTGTGACAGGTAACCGTACACATTTAATGGTGACACCAGCTTGTTCCTAACAGTAAAATACATCATCAGTCCAACACTTTCTAAGTGAAAATTTATTCCACTCTATTTCTGTAGCATTTAAAGTGTGTTAATATTAGACACTAAAGTTAAAGAAGGATTTGAAAATACTTTGCTTTGCTGCAGAATGATAAGAAAATTCATGAATTTTAAAAAGCTTTAAAGACTTGAAAGAAAACTCAATTATATATCCTGGCTTTCATGGAAAGTTCGCTCCACTGGAGAAGCAAGTCAGTTACATAAAAAGGAGGGGGAAGACCTCAGCTTAGGAATATATATTTCATAAATCAGGAGCAGCATAAAAATGTTATCTTAAAGCACTTTTAGATATTCTGCTAGTTAAATGCTCTCACAGATGAAAATTTTAAGACTTCAGAATAGGTGTAGTTAGATGAGTATAACATATATTTTTAAAGTAAATACAACACTTGGGTAGGAAAATGAGTATTTTGAACCTACTTTGTAGTAGCTGAATTTAGTAATTGTTTCCTTTCAGTGAAGATATTTAGTTATTGTGACAATCCTTTCTTCACTGCTTCTCGCCCTTTGCATGCCTTGGAAAGGCAGGGATCACCAAAGGGAACATAGAAAAGTTTGCTAAACTAATGCACAGAATCTGAATGAATAAAATTGCTGTTGATGAAATGTAGGCAGTGAAAGACATTTTTTTGAAAAATGCAGCTTCTATATGTATGTCATGTACTTTTTGTAAGTATCAGTATATTTTCCTTTGGCTTCAACTTGGAGCTTTATATAATATACTGAATCAATAAAGCACAGCTGTATTCAAGACCTAAATTTACACAGTGTTCACAGCTCATAAAAACTAGTGGGTACCTCTCCAGTCTTTGATCTCGGCAGAAGAACACTGATTGTTATTTTTACCTTAAGGAACATTTGCTTAGTGCAGCTGACTACCATAGCACTGCTGCATTTTATCTCATTGTTCTGGAGCTTTGAATTTCCAAGGATTTTGCACCCTTACTTAAACATTGCTATTCTGAAAACACTGCAGCAATAGGACAGCGATGGAACATCAATAACTGTAATTTTCTTCCTTTTCCCTTGTTGAATTTAATTGTGTGTAGCTTAAATCCACTTTCTAGATTTTTCTTCACCCTACAACCAGACTGCTTGCCTATCTAATTAAGATTTAAGAATTGTATCTCTGCTGCTATGATTTAAAATCCAGTTTCAACTGAAGGCCACAGAGTTAAAGTTTAAATCCCTGTATTGAGACGGTTAACTTATTAGTGCATGAGTATGTTAAGTCACCTCACTTGAATTTCTAGTGTAATCTCCTTCAGGCTGTAATTCTGCATATTTTGCATATCTCACTAATGGCTCAGAAGCCTTTCCATTAGGAATGCAGGAAGGGGCTTGCACTGGTAATACAGAAATAAATAAATAAACAAACAGGTTGGTATATATTTTTTCATTTGGTATCTATTAATATGTCAATGTTGATATATCTGTAAATCAGAAAATGAATGTTTTTTACATTTGCATTTTCACCTAATATTTTGGACCACCCTACCTAGTGCATACTAAGGAATAACTGCCTTTTTGCTCTGATTCATAGATTTCTGTGCTTATTACATTTTTTTCGTTTTAGGAATAACTTTCAAGCTTGTCATAATATTTATAAATCTTGTTTAATTATTGGAGAATTGGGTGTTTAATTATTGGTGTGTTAAAAACTTCCTGGGTATTTTTTTGGAAGACATTGGGCAGAACCCGGTAGTGTAGACTGGGAATGTACTTAAGGTGATCTGAGTGCACTCCCACTCATTTCTACCACTAACTTGATATGGCCTCATCCAGCCAAAAATTAAAGTGTTTGCTTTTTTTTTTTTTTTTTTTGCTTTTTTAGTTACTAGCTGAATCTAGGCCTTGGTTTGGGAAGCAAAATGACAGACTGCCTCTATAGCTTACAGCCAACACTTAGATTGACTTAAAACAATTAGGGAACTACCACTTTACAAAAATAGATGGAGAGTGTTATTCTAAATGATCTGTGAAACAGCAAACTCCTCAAATAACAAAACTACTTCTGTTTTCCTTGGTTGCTATATAAGCAAACCCTCAATTTTCTGAGGGCTTATTTTGGGCTTGTTTTTTTTCTGTGGGTGGAAGAAAATTGCTTATTATACTTGGGGGAATTGTTTCAAAAGAGAATTTTAATTTTTTTGTATCTCTTTGTTAACTCCTCCATCTTGCATTTTCTGGTCTTAAGGAGGATACATAACAAATTGCATTCATTGTTTCTCAGCTGTTTCTCATTCTTTAACTGGATTGCTTTTAGAATATTGTAAAACAACTAAATTGTTCTTTGTCGCACTGAGAAAATATAAGCTAAATCTTTTCATAGGGCTATTAGTGACTTAAATCAGCAGTTTCCTAGGAATTTATATTCTACATTTTCACTTATTTCACTATTCTATTAAAAAATGAGAACAGCTGACCTGGATGAAGGAATATTTCTGTACATTTTGAACTGTGTCCTTGTGAGTTCAGTGTTTGTGAGAAATCTAAACTGACATCCCTCAGTCCAGACTTTCTCAGAATAGAGGTGCTGTACAGTGAGCAGGGCAAGTTTCCTCACCCTGTACTGCTAGCATGCCTCAGCAGTGACTTGAAGATGCCCACTCCTGGAGTGAAATGGTAGTTTGTTATTCATGGCTGAACTGAGACTGAAATTTTCATCCAGCACCAAGTGTGGGACTCTGAGGGGAAACACCGGCACTGTGTGAGTCAAGCTCAAACTCCTAAATTCCTCTGAAACAGTGTTGCTCCATTAAACTGTATAAAAGCCAGGTTATCTTCCAGGCTCTTGAGTTTTAGTTACAGCTAACTGAAGATTCAGACAAGGATTTAATCTGTGCTATTAAGCTTTTCTCTTTACAGGTGGCAGAGACATAATGTTGACATATATAATAAATTGAAAAGAAAGAAGTGCACAGTAGCCGTATCTTAACATTTTCCAGATATTGCAAAGGATACTCAAGGAGGGAGGTTTAGATTTGAACATTTGTGGAATTGAATATGAAATTAAAGGCAAAGTTTTGTTTCATTCCCGGCACAGTTTGTTAGGATACTGAGTTACTGGTTCTGATTTAAAGAAAAAAAAAGAAAAAGAAAAAACTGAAAAACAGCTGTAAAACTTACGCTCACTTGACTTTCAATTCACAGTCATTTAGGGTTATTTTTGCTTTCACAGGTACATTGAAATATGTTTTCTCCTTTACTTGTGTTTAATGTTTGCTTTTATAATGAATTGTACAGAATTATGGCATGAATGGTCAGAAAGAGCCTGCTGTGTAAATCTGCTTTAACAGACGAATTGTGTATGGTGACTGTGTAAGAAATTAATTTGCTTCTCACTGAAATCACTAAGAACATCATTAGATTTTGTCATATCCAAATATTATTTGGGAGTTTTCTTTGCTCTCTCTTTAGCTTCCCTCAGCACTACCAGTGAAGATGGTGGTAAGAACTGTTGTATTTGCAGTCCTAGTGCATTTTGACTGAGATGGAATACACCCATTAACTAGCAGGGAAGTTAGAATAAGGCATTTTTCTCTCTGACTAATAAAAACTGATAGAAGCAGAGAGAGATTTTTGTAAACGTTACCACTGCAAATGGATAACAAAGTTGGGGTTTTTTGAAGTAGAATTATAGGTCTGAAATTTTAAAGATCTCCATGGGTTGTATAGCTTAGCAAGGAAGAAAAGCCCTTATTTGGCATGGTTTAGTCTTGATTAAAAGAATCGCTGATCACTGTCTGTGTGTAGAAGTTGTTCGTTTATTGTGTCTGAGCACAAATGGAATAATTCTTAAAATTACACAAAATCATTTTCATGAGCCATATGTTTCCATGGCACAGTTCAATATTTATATTGATTTGCTTAGGGATACCTATTGCAAAAAATTCTATTTTATAAGCAGTTAGACAGATTGCATTTAATAGGAAGAATGTGTTTCATGAACTAAATATGTGCTCAGAAAATAGAAAACTGCTACTTTTTCTATCTCATAAAAATGGTAATGCAACAATTAGCAGGGTCATATTATAAAGCACAGGCTTTACTCTAGCTTAATGGATCTAGGGATATGCATTCATCAGCAAGGATGGATTTAGCATAAAACGACATGTAAATGAATTGATGACTGATCATAAATTAATTTTAGTGCTGAAGAAGTAATAGAGACACAGCAAGATGCCACTTTATCATAGTATTTTACTGCTCAGCAACATTTGAGCAACTACTTAATGTTCTGTGTGCATTTCTTTTCTAACAGCTTGAATAAATTTGAGAATTCTTTCTGCCTTTCAGCAATTTGGAAACCAAAAAATCTAGAAAGACTGAAAATGCAAACACAAATAAATTTGGCTAAGTGGCATAAATTTATTTTTTATTAAAGGTTTTTCAAGGTCATTAATTATGGTTGGGCCTGTGAAGTGCCAAGTACTTATGCATGGGTTTTATCTCCTTTTTTTAGTGCTTCCTGCCCCAATATAAACAATTTAAAACTTAGGAGTTTCAGGTGTGTACATTTACATATTTGGGGTATTTATGGATAAGTGTAAACCCGGCTCTAATTCTTGAAGTGTGGTCATACCTACAGTCTGTGTTCAGTGCCTTCCATTATTTTTTCTTATTTTAATGGTATAATGACTATTGTCCCTTTTATTCCTTCAATTCCACCAAAATTAGTGGACATTCTTTCTTTGTAATCATGACAGTAGTCAGATATCCCCAAAAGTGGATAACATCTTTCTTCTGTACAAGGACTAAAGGAATTCTTTAAGTGATTTCAGCTGAAGTAGCATCAGTCCCCAAGGACTTCATCCATACTTCACAAACCTAAGCAGTCTAGCTCTGTTCCATCAGGGACTTAATTTTAGGATATGCTTAAGGGTTTTGTGAAGGAAAGCACATAAGCATACACATACAAATCCCAGTGACATTTAAGCATGTATAAAGAGTTTGGTTAGTATAGAAATAGCTAATGTTTTTTTTCAGAAGTGTTAGGTTTGTTGTGAGCAACTTTTACTTCACAAGTGCATTAGATTTTTTTTTAAAGTAAAGCGAGGGTATACTTTACAAAAAAACCCAGCAATTTTATTGCCTGCAAAATGCCACTAAAAGCAGTAACATGCAGCCTACAAGAAGGTAGCACCTCTATTCCCTTCACCTTTCCCTGAGAGCAAAAGAAGCTTTCTGTTTGCATTAGCACCAAGAGATATTTTATGGTGCAAGAAAACAGAGTTCAACTTTTCACAGGGTTTATTTTGTTCTGCATAAAGCATTTACTGCTGCTGTCAGCAAGAGCAAAATTTACAGTTGCCAGAAAGCGTAAAAACTCAAATGTGCTCTTGGAAAACGCATAGTGAGTTGCATGTAAAGGAGGCACTAAAAGCCTGTTTCATTCAATTTCAAAATGCACAGTTGATCTGAAAGGGACGTCAGCATCTCTTATTCTGCCTTTATTCAGAAAAAAACAAATGTGCATCTGATTTGGAAAGAAGAGGCCCGTGGATGCCTTTAAACAGGCAGTTACCATGTGTGCTGTGTTAACACAGCTGCATAGTAGCCTGAGGTGCCTGGGCTGGGCTCCAGGACTCCCATGCCTTCTGGGCAATATCTGCACCTCTGAAGGGCAAAGCAAACCAGGGTTTTACTGCTGCAAGTTTTAGCGGGAAGAAAGTTGTTTATGCAGGGAAACTGAATAGCTCAGGAGCCAGTAGAAATAACGTAGAGATTTCACCATTGGCACCTGGTCACATAAAGCTGTGGGTGCTGTATGTGTCTCATGGTATCTTACTGACCTCAGCAGTTTTGCTTCCACTTCCAGTCACCAGTTGTGTCATGGAATCATTGAATCATAGAGTGTTTTCAATTGAAAGGGAGCTTTAAAGATCATCTAATCCACTCCTTCTGTCACGGATAGGGACATCTTTCAGTAGATGAGATTGCTCAAAGCCCTGTCCAACCTCACTTTGAACACTTCCAATGACAGAGAATGCACTGTGTCTCTGGACAACCTGTTCCAGTGCCTCACCACTCTCATTGTGAAAAATTTCTTTCCTCTATCCAATCTAAACCTACCCTCTTTCAGTTTAAAATATTTTCCCCTAGTCCTGTCACTTCTAGGCCTTGGTAAGAAGTCTTTTTTGAAAGGACACAATAAGGTCTTCTTGGACTCTTCTCCAGGCTGAACAATCCCAACTTATTCAGCCTTTCTTCACAGGAGAAGTATTCCAGCCCTCAATCATTTTCACGGACCTCCTCTGGACTCTCTGTAACAGGTCTATGTTTGTCTTATGGGAGCCCCAGAACCAGATGCAATACTCCAGATGGGGTCATAGATTCTTTTTGTTGTCAGCTGTGTTGATGTCCCAGTAAAGCTCACATCCCTCCAAAGCTGATCTATTCTTCCAGCTGGGCAGGCAGGCCCTCCTAACACAACTGCTGGCGGAGAAGAAAAGGGAAGTGATCCTTGGGCAGAGTCCACTATTCCTGGCCTTGCTATTGTGTGCTCTGTATGGGAAAGGAATTCAGGAACAGGACTTTCTTGTAGGGTTAACCTGATAAACTTACAGTCTGATAAGAGCTAATTATAGTAGCTAATTAAGATTTAGCTACTGATAATTAAGATTTAGCTGTTGTTAGGAAAACCTGTCGTGTATGAGTGTGTAGAATGATAGGCATATGCACACACATTGAAGAGAGTATTATGGGCCTTTGCAGATTTTTAGTATGTTTCATATTTAAAACATGGGGGTTTATTTTTGGACTGGATGAACTTCAGACCAGCCCTTCAAAGAGCAGATGAAAAATAGCATCTGTTCTTTGACATACCCTGAAAGCATCCCATCTACATTATCACGTGTATTATGACTGGTTAGCAAATAGACAGAGCAATGTAAGGAACTGGAAATTCAAACCTAAGTTTCTTTAAAACATCCATAGTCTTGTGCCTATGATACTGAAGACCATACCTATTCTGTGCGGTGTGTTTTTATATGTCTCTATGTAGAGAGTAGGTTGTATTATATAAAACCCTTGGGACCTGAAACTAACAAGATACATGTTAAATTTTTAGCACCCAAGTATCATCCTTTGATATCTGTAGGTCAAGTCATATTTTTACGATTTAGCTTGTGCTTACATATTTTGCAGAATATGTCGATAAGCAATTGTTTGAAAATGTCCTCAGCTGTAGCATTTCATTTTTTTACATCTTCATGAAGTGTTTTATCTGTGGTATCTCTTTTCATATCTCATCAATAACTGTTTCTAAGCCTTTTTACTCTGTTTTCTGTGATGTTCTGTTGCACTTTGATTGTTAATTCAGAAACTGTCCTCTCAGAGGAAATTCAGTTTTAGCCTTCCCTTGCTGTTATCTAGGCTTTCTCACATCTGTCTGCATCAGGTCAAGTCTGTTTGGAAAATAACAATTTTATGTGTGCTCTTGGCAAGCAGAATCAAACTCTGTCACTCTCTGTTGCACTTAACACACTTTCTGCCTGTCAGACCTCCATCGACCTCCTCAGTTTCTTTTCTTGTATCTTAGAAGTGCATGGACTTCTGTTATTATAGCCTGCCACTTTGCTGACATTAAAAGGTTTGGTCACTGCAGCATCACAAAATAATCTATTGTTCTTGGGTTTCGTGGCACAATGTGCTACTGACTAAATTCCGGTATACATTTACTGTACTCAGGACTTATTTTTGCAGGATAATTTTAATATTTGACTCGACTATTAGTTACTTAGCCTATCAATTTGGTACTAATAAGCAGGTCATTATTGATTTACTAGTTAACAGTTTTGAACACAATAATAATTTCTTGGATATGGGTTAAAAATCCTTTTAATAACATGACTTATGCTGCTGCACATCTTATCTACATTTACATAAACTCATCTTTGCTGAGTAATTAAGTCAGAGCCGTGATGTACCACTCCACATGTGTCTTCGTGTCTTTGAAAACCAGTTCTCTGCAGATTCTTAAGGGTTCACTGGGTGCTTTTTTTTTTTACCATATGCATGCCACTGTTTTTAAAAAGTCAATTTCAGGTGTTTCAGGATAGATATCTGTGTTATCTCAGAACAGTAAAGTATGTCTACACAGCAGTATGGAATGCTGTGTAGCAGCTCAGGTCTCAAAAGCAGTCTGGTAGGATTCTGAACTTTAGCTGGACTTGATAACTAATTAGCATGGCTACCGTGTTCCTGATGCAAAGCTAAGTACTAGGTGCTAGCTAAGTTTCCTTTGCCTCCTGCTCCACTTCATGGTACAGAATTACCCTGTGACATTTCCCCATGATTTTTAGAACACCACCATTAAATCTATTTGAAACCACAAAAGAAACAGAATTTCAGTACTTAAAAAAAAAAAAACCTCAGCTAAGTGATATCTTTTGAAAATATGTTGTGCTGTCTTGTTGGGTAGCTGATTGATGCTTTATGCATTGGAAAAAATAGAAGAGAATATGAATGAAGAGCAAGTAAGATGAAGCCTTCATTCACTATTTGACTTTTTACATTTTAGTTATGTTGATATTTCTATATTTCCTTCACTTTTTTTTGGATATCTCGTTTTCTGACTGCATTTTAATGATATCACTTTCCTCTCCTGCAATGGTGAAAGGTACTATGGGGCCAGCATTGGCTTAGTGATTGACTTAGTATTAAATTCGAGAATGTATTTGCTCTGCTCTTGAATGTTATTTCTAACCTTTTTAAAAAAGTGACTTTAATCCACTAGAATGAACTACTTGAGGTCAGCTTTCTTCAGGCCATTAAGATTGCTCATCCATTTTAAGGTTTTGACTGGGAAAATGACATAATGCCAGTCTTGTTCAGGGCGTCTCTTGGAGCCCATGTGTGATTTCAGCCATATCTAGCAAGGTTTACGCTTGTGCTGTCCTAAATTAAGACTTTGTTTTGCAAATATCCAACTAGATACTAATTTATAATAACTCGAGTAAAAAAAAAATCACATTCAATCATTTCAATCTCAGGGAAAATCTATTAACTTTCAAAAGAATTTTTTGTGGAGCCTTCACATTTGTAGAGAATACGTATCAGTTTGTATACAGGATGAAAGCAACACAAAGCAGGCTATGAATGAGATCCCATTTTGCTCTCATAGTGCTCGCTTATACTAAGCTCTGCCAGATAAGCTTTGGGTTTCCTGTTGTGAAACAGCATATTAAGTGGGTCTTTAAGCATTAGATTAATTTCGCATTTTTTACTATGCTTTGTCAAATGGATTTTTTGGTTTCCTGTTGAGAAAGGACAGAGTGGGTCTTTACGGTTTGGATGATCAAAGAATTTCAAATGTGCACAACTCACTGGACCCCTACATTTGTTTTTAGGTTCAATGGTAAATGGATGGGGTTCTGCGTCTGATGAGGACCGTAACTTTTCTAGTCATAGATCTAGTGTAGGTAGCTCCTCAGATGACTCGATCTTTACCAGCGGCAGTTTTGCACAAGCACTGGTTGCAGCAGCAGATAAAGCTGGTTTTAGGCTGGATGGAACCAGCCTGGCGAGAACAGGTTTGTAGATTCAAAGTTGATGCTTTCTGCATGAAGAGTGTCTCTGCCTATTCTTCTCTTCTTTTCAGTGAACTCGCATTTCACACTTGTCTAACATGCATGGGGTAAGGTGGATGGAAATACTTTTTTTGGTAAATTTTAAATGAAACCTTGCATTATGTGTCATTTTTAGTGATTTGAAGTAGTGAATAGCACAAGCTTTTAATCTGCACCTTCAGTCTGCTGAAGTTCCCTCTGTGCTGACTCTTCTATGGATTTACTGACATGTGCTGTTTAATACTTTAGTGAAGAGATCACTAATCCTGCCATGCAGTCTTTGATGATGTCATTTTATGCAAAATTTCCTCACAATCATTCACATTTCCAGTGATGAACCTCATGCTTAAACTATATTATCTCCATCCCTGCTCTTCTGTTGCATCTCTTCTTGCAAAAGTATATTTTTCTGTGAAGTTTGTCTAAGCATGAGTGAATTGGTGTGCTTTTATTGTTAACAATACAAACTATTTAAAAGCCTTATGAATAGCTGATTAAAAAACAAATTCAATAAGTTAATATATCTTGATAAAATTTAGTTTTAATTATGTCAACCGAATCTGCCAAGTTCAATCTAAAAAAGGTAAAGTGACTATTGCTTTTGAAAACAACTAATCGTCTAAAATGAATTAATGAAATGTAAACATAAATTGGTTCACATTTTTAAAGTTCCATATGTTTTATTTCTAGCAAGAAATAGAAGTAAAAAGTATTTTTTAATATTCTGGAAAAAAAGAATGTATTTGCATGTGCTTAGTCTTATCAAAATAGCAAAAAATTCTAATTATTTCAATCCACAAATCCAATACAAACTATGAACTTGGGTCATATTTTTGTTATACTTTCCCAGTCTATTCCTGCCCACAGGTCCCATAATGTTCCTATAATTTAAAATTTTTTACTATTGGTCTGGTATTGTGTGCATTTATAAGAAAAGTCTCCATATGTTAGGGCTGAAAACGGCATGCAATGACTTCATGGCAAACACTGGATGAACGAATGTTAGGAATGAAGAAAAGAATTACTGGCAAAGTTCTGCGTCACCAACAAACTACAGGGTGAACAAATACGGCTTTTCTCAAATCACTGTGATTTTTGCCATTGACTTTGGTCAGACGTAATCATCCTTAAAAGTTATTTCACCATTAAAGTAGTTAAAACCCTCATTTGATTCTGACACTATTTGAACATTGAGTTCTTCAAGAAAAACCCCAAAGCATAAAAAAAGAAAACCTGATGTAGACCTTTGATCATCTACTATGAGCAAATTTGGTCAAACTATAATTTAAAATATACTGTTTCACTTGAAGAGTATCCTAACAGTCTTGAATAAAAGGTACAAATCTTTCACAATCTTTTTTTTGGTGTTGTTCTTGGGCTCAGTAAAGGCTGATGCAAAGATTCACAGTACTGTTTCCACCACAAACACGCACATAACGAAAGGAAATGGATATATAAACACACAAACACTTTTAATGAAATGTTATTTCTTATTGTATCTATGTAAATGGAAAGTATAAGGAAGGAATGAGAGCCCTCTTGTCAGTTGTATTTTCCTAGTTTAATTAGGTCACAAGTGCACTTAAACTGAGTACTGACATGGAATTGCTTGGGCAGACTATTAGACTTCAGGGTAAAACATAGTATCTGACAATTGTGGTAGAAATTTCATGATTATTATTCTTTTGCTCTCTCAATGATCTAGCAGGTAAAACTGAAACAAAGTAAAACCTGCATGTAAACAAACAGCCCTTTTCCTCACAAAAACCTTAGCAAATGGAAATAAACACCCAATGCTTACTGCAGTTTCATTATGATACTTTCCTGGGCAAAGTGGATTAATCAGACATGCCTGTTATGGACCTGCTGCAATACAGCAACTCCTCATAGTGAAAAATGGTGTTTTTGCAGTGGAGAAGTAGGAGTATTTTTTCTGTTCATGCCTCTGGAGGAAGCCTGAAGGTTGTGACTCTACTCCTTTGCAGTCTGGACAGTTATTATCACCCCATCAGAACAGCTGTGAAATGTTCTCACTGATGTAAAAGGAGAGGTCCAACTTGATAGCCTCACGTGGGTGTGTTTGATTGCCAAACGTAAGAGGCACTGGTAAATCCAGGCCCAAGGTGTCTTTCCTGCCAGACACTTTGATTCCGATTTCTAGAAGCCATCATGAATCATGTGATTTGCCATGTAGTTCAGACAGTTTTCCATTTTAAAGCCCTTGGGAAATTAAATCAAGAATTAGTGGATTCATCCTTGTCTCCACTTACACACAGTAAATCTACTACAGAGTCTGACACTGCTCAGTAGTTCTTACTGGAAGGGCTGCATACAAATACAAGTTGCTGTAATCAGATATTAGGTGCATTGAAAAATGAGTTTTGGGAGCCTGCACATCATTTGTGTTTGCCCCATGTCTGATTTAGATCAGTGCTATTTATTTTCCCTTATTAACGTGGAGGGATAAAAGAGGGAATGTTTGGTGGTTTTTTTTTTTGCAACTAGCATTTTGAAGGAGTAATCACATTGCTTTAGTCAAGAGAATGTGTGAAGGCTCTTCATCTTGCTCTCACTGGTTGCACTTGTATGTTTCGAGTTTATTTTTGCAAAACATCTGTGCAGTGTCCTGTGAGCTAGGATGGAATTTCAGACTTATATCTGAATTTCTTTGCATTAGTTTTTTTTAATTTTTTTAAATGAAATTTTAGTATTTTGTCCATGTTCATGTGCTGTTTTAACTTTGTCTATGAAACAAGGGCTCGATCACTTGTCTTTGTCTGGCTGCAGCTGTGCCAGCTATAGAGGTTAATGTTTCCAGTCTCCCACCAAATGCTTATTACTGTTTTCTCCCATCTCCAGAATTAGCTGCTTGGGTGGGCATTCTGCAACCCGTTTCAGTTAAAATTAGCCAGGTTAGCAAAGGCATATTTTGATACCGTTTTTAATTCAATAGGTCTTATTTTGGTAGAAGATTGTCAAGGAATGTTCACATGAGAGTTTCAAACGTGATAACTTCTGATAGATGGTAGTGACATGAGAGACAAGCCTGCCTAAGCAGTGTCCTCCTCAGGGTGCGCATCAGTCAGAAGGTAGAATACCAAGCCTGAGACAGTCAGGAAATCTCTACATTTAAATACAGAGATGCTAGCATAATATTAATAGGAAACAGCATGTTAGAGATATTGTGGCTACTTTTTAACTTTGCCTTCTTTTGTCACTGAATTTCAAATAGCATAGTGAGTAGCATATTACTCCTGATTGGGCTCATCTAGATCAGTTCCTTTGTGACAGCATGTAGGAAGTAAGTGGATCTGTTGAAAGGTTTTACTAGAAAACACAACTTACACCAGGGTACAGCCTAGTCTAAGGTAACCAGAGGATTGAAAAAAGCTCCTTATTAGTTTGGGTTCAGTTGACCAGAAAAATAACAGATATTTTGCCACTTTCCATCAACTCTTACACAATTGAGACCTACCACAGCACCAAAAGAGCAGAAGATCTCTACATTTAAATACAGAGATGCTAGCATAATATTAATAGGAAACAGCATGTTAGAGATATTGTGGCTACTTTTTAACTTTGCCTTCTTTTGTCACTGAATTTCAAATAGCATAGTGAGTAGCATGTTACTCCTGATTGAGCTTATCTAGATCAGTTCCTTTGTGACAGCATGTAGGAAGTAAGTGGATCTGTTGAAAGGTTTTACTAGAAAACACAACTTACACCAGGGTACAGCCTAGTCTAAGGTAACCAGAGGATTGAAAAAAGCTCCTTATTAGTTTGGGTTCAGTTGACCAGAAAAATAACAGATATTTTGCCACTTTCCATCAACTCTTACACAATTGCGACCTACCACAGCACCAAAAGAGCAGAAGATCTGATTGGCTTATACATTTTCCACTTCAGGTAGGATTAAAAGAAGTAAGAATTTTAAGTATCTGTTCTAAATGAATTAAAATGTTATCATCCCCAATATACTAGGTAAGAATGACATATTAAGGAAAAAAAAGAAAGTAGGAGACAATGGTCATCTTTAATTTTCATCAGTTATCATTAAACAATAAACCTAGTTAACAGAATGAAAATATCAAAATAAGGGAAGTAAATGTTCTAAATAAACTGTGCTGCTACAATTTCTGCCATGATGCTTTTAATGATCTGCTCCGTAGAACAGCATGAAAGGTTTTTTTAAAGCGCAATCATGTAACTTGATTAGTCTCTCTCTATATATACACAAATCCGAGGAATAAATTCAGTCAGAATACATTATTTTTAACATATTAAAAATACTGAAAATTAACAAGAAAATTTTAGTGTTTAAATATAACCCCCATTTATATTTCATGAGAAAAGAGAGCCCTTAAGCATACAAACCTACACCGCTACATAGCTTGCAAAATCAGTTAAGTTTATCTCACTGGAGTTACTCCAGATATACAGTGCATTTGGGAGCCCCTAAAATGAGAATCTGACTCGGCAAACATGAAGTGGAAGGCAGGAGGAGATAAATTTGATATGATTGCAGAACTGTTTTCCTTCCCTGCTCAAGGCTGAAGAGTTGTTATGACACATCTGTTCAGCACAGAGCAGGTAGGAGTTAAATGGCATACAGTAGTTTTATCACAACAGATGGAATGATTTTAATTATAAAAGTTAAAGACAAAAGAATGCCAAGTTTCTCACTTCGCTTGTTGTGGTGTATCTTAAAGCAGTTGTCATCAGTGGGTACCTCAAGGGGATACTTGCTTGCCTCTGAGAATTAGACCAGATTTAATGTTTTGGAACAGATATTAATAGAACAGCCCATTTCAAGGCAGTAACATTTTTTCATCTGCTTTCTCTTTTTTTTTTAGGCAAAGCATATCCTTCCTCTCAGAGACCTCGGCCGAGCAGTCCTTTCTCTACTGACAGCAACACCAGTGCAGCTGTCAATCAGAGCCAGAGGCCGAGGCCCACTAAAAAACACAAGGGAGGACGGTTGGACCAACCCCCTTTGCCTCATCGTAGGGAGGGAATAACAGACGGTAAGTGTTGTGGTGAAGTGTCTGATGATAACCTACAATAAGCAGGTGTGCAGAGTGGGAGAACATGCAGCAAACCTTAAAAGAGTAGAAGTTGCTGTTTGTTGGTGTCCCCAGGTCACTATGTGAGCAATATTGCAATGCTGGAGGTGTGGGGCTTGCTTAAGTGGGTCTTTAAGGAGCCTTTCTTCTTTTCAGCTCAGAATATATTAGCGTCTCTTAGGTTTTCTCAGTTCACAATATAAATCTTACCCAAAAATGACTGCATTGCACGTGACAATGTTAGAAAATGCCCTGTGGGTAATTTTACATTAAATGAAAGCAACCACCACCCACAGTAGCAGTATGCCATGAATTGCTAAGGAGAGGCGTAGGACCAAGTCCTACAACAGCCTATTTGGTTTGTGCTGTTTTTAACAGCCACTCAACTGCTACAGCAATACCTGCCATGCTTTTCTTATGTTTCTGCCCCACGTCTTGTCCTTGCTGCTTCATTCCATACATGCACTGACTTCAGTGACTTTGTTTCCCTCTTTGACATCTTCACTTCTCTCTGACCATCACTTCCCATGTGGAAATTTCAGGCATGTCTGTTTTGTTCTTCTAAATGACTAAGATCAGCTCCGACTTCCATTATCTTTATCTGTCCCCTTAAGTTTGGCAAAAGATGCAATTGCTGCCTGTTACTCTTTGAGAAGGACTGGATAGGAAGGTGGCCAGCTGGCTACATCACCCTCATTTCTTCTGATCTCTGGCTTGGCCCCTGTAGGTGTTGACATTGTCAGAAGGGAGAAGCAGGCAAATGGAAAAACAGGAATTGCTAAGAATAACTGTAGTACAGTGTGGACGGGGACATGATCATTTTCGTCATTATGACCTCTCTTCTAGTGAACAAAGCAAGGCAATTCTGAGAGTTAGGCTGTTCCACCTGCCTCAGTGGCTCTTATAACACTGTCTGGACCACAGGAGCAGAAAGCCTGTCTCCTAATCTTAAGTGCAACTTGACAAATCAAGTGTATTTTGAAAGTTTAAAAGTAAAAAATAAAAAAAATTGATTTTAGATTTTAGTATAAACATCCTCCTTATTCTAGTAAAAATTACTTGAGAATGCATTCATTATCTTCTTTGAACAGGTAACATGTAATAAACAGATTCGGTAGAGAGTACATTTAGTTTGGTTTATTCATAATGTGCTATTTATTACTCTAGGTACATGTATAAAATACTTTAACAGCTTACAAGCTGGGCTGTGGCCATTGAAAACACCAAAGGTCTGCTCTCGGTTAGGTGTACATACACAATTTTGCAGTATGCTTTGACAGATCTCTTGTTTGACAGACCACAAAGGTGGAGAGTAGATCCAAGAAGTGAAAATCTTTACCAAAAGAGTCATGATTATATCTAACATTCTGTGGCTTACTCTCCCTAACACTTCATTTGTGGAAACAGCTTAAAATAGCTTAGACTACAGTCATATGGATCTGAGTTAATTTTAATATGAACGCCCTCCCCTTCTGGATATATTTCAGAGGCCTCTCTGCTACCCAGATCTATTAAATAGTTTTGTCTATGAGAATACTAACCAGAAATTGTGGGTGTTGCTTATAGTGCTGGCAGTACTCTTTCAGTGCATATATCAAATCAACCCTTCCATATTGCACATTCTGTAACCCTGAACTATGAGCCTTTTGGGACACAAATTCTGTGTACATGTCAGTTTGTGCTGTACTCAGTATGGTGGGACCTTAATACTTTTGCTTTTGAGTACTATTGCTATAAAAATGTTTAACAATAATGTAGGTACCGGAAAATTAATGAGAGTCCAGTTCAGGTCATGAGACAGATGGAAGCGTAACTTCTCAGGGTGTAGCTCCATCATAAAATCTGCTATTGTTAGTGAAAGAGTTCAAATTTTAAGATTTATTTAAAAACAGGAATCTCCTATTGTCTTTTATTTATTCTTTATAAAATACTAATCTTATTGGAGTTTCTTTCATGTATTTGAGTCAGAATACCAATAAAATAGCATTTCCTTCAACAGTCCACCTGTCAGACACAGGCAGTTATGATAACAGCTTTTGGACACTGTTAGCTTAACATTTGTTATAAGCCTAGTTAAAGTTCTTAACTATATGTTCCAAAAATTTATAAAGTCCTGGAGTAACGGAAGGTCTTTTCCCATCTCCTCTTACCACAGGAACGAACAAACACAAATTGTGCAGTTTTTCCACTTCAACTCTTATTGAATATGAGTCATTAAAGTGTAACGGCAAGTCTGACTCATAGCTTAATTTGCGAAAGAACATTTTTCAATTAAGAAAGGTGAAGATTGCTGCCGCCGCCTGTGTGTATGTAAACAAACTGAATTTAGGAACCTCTGGTATACAGAAATGAAAATGGTAACTGGATGCTTTGTGTGTAATATTGCAATGAAGTTTACAGAGGCATCACTACTGTGTTTAAGCTACAGTTAGAAAAAGCAAGCAGGAGAACCCGGGGTAGATCTAATGAATCTGAGCCCTAATCCAGGCCAGTCTGTTCAGCCCTGGACTGTTCTGACTTTAGTCAGAAGCCTCACTATGCGTTTTCTCTTGCTTTTGAGATGTTTCCAATCCATTCTCTCCCAGCTTCCTCTTGGATTTGTCATATGAGAACACGCTTGGTTTGTCAGTCATCTTCATATTCCTAAGCTGATGGATTCCTAGCATCCTGTGTTTAAGTCTTATGACATACTGGGTATCTGTCATGGCTCCAGCCATGTCCTTTCTCTGCCCTTTCCCCTACACTTCCTGAGCACTTCCCCCTTGCTAACTGTGAGACAGTGCAAAGACCTAAGAAATGGTAATGTTTAACACACAGCACACACATCCCAGACTATGTAAGCATATGAGGATACAAATTCACGCTTATTTTTGACAGCAATCCACATAAATCCTTCTTCATTTTCTTCAGTCACAGGTCAGAATCCTCTGGAGATTGACTCTAGATTGAATTTTCAAATTTATCTTCCTGTACGACTTGTTTTTTAAATTCCCCATTCTAAAAGACCATGAACACAACAGCAGACATACAGAGGAAGAATACTTTATGAATCCCTTAAATGATAAAATATCTTCTTTCTGCGATCACAGTCCACCATAAAAAGAAAAAAAATAGGAGGGTTTTAGTTTTAGTGCTCAAGGAATAATTTTTTTTCTTGGAAACAATGTATTCATGAATTGCAAAATAGTGGAATCTGTCATATAGGTGGTGATATGGTAACTGCATGACTGAAGTTAAAAGCTTTTCCTTAGCTGAGCAAGATGTTTAAAAAAAATCAAAGAGAAGGCAAGAGAAGGGAAATATCGTTAGGTGTTAAAAAGGAGAACTAGAACTCCAGTTTTCTATTGGCTTTGCTACTGACTTGTTATCAGGTATTAGAAATCAATTTTTACTGAGGTAGATCACTGTAGTCAAGATGCTTACCTTAATTCTAGGAAGTGATTCAGAAGCTTATTAAATGCTACAGTAATTATCGCCCCTAGGAAAACAAATCACTGGCACAAGTAGAAAGGGATGTCCTTATACTTCTTGGTTCTGTAGCTTGCTGCTTTTTCCAGTTAATAATGAGAGGCTGTGCCAAAGCTTGACTGGTACTGGAAACATTTGGCCAATGCTCTGTCTTCTAAAGGAGGGTTGGAGTAATCCCAGGCCAAACATCCATCTGCCTCTTATTAGGCACTCTGATGTCCTAAAGCTTCTCAATCACAATCCTTCCATTACTAAATCAATAAGATTTTCACCTCCCCACTTATAAATTGCCTTGCAGTCTTGATAATCCTGCCATTAGAGCCTGCAAATGATAGTCTGGATGACATCCCACTGGTCTAGCAAGTTACTACTCAATGTGAAAGTTTTACCTGGCACCTGAAAGACAAATGTTATTTACATGGAAGCACAGTGACTATCAGCGATACCACTCTGGGCATCTTCACTGAAAATCCTGCTGAAGTCCCTAAATTTCTAGATTCAAAACTTCTCTGAAATGATTGATACGTTGGAATGAGTTGGCTTGCCTCTATGTGCTAATAGAGGCACATAGGTACAGAGACTACTAACTCATCTGATCTCTGTTACCCCTTTACTAGCAGCCAAAATGCCAGCCTTTAATCATCATCTATGTGCATACTCACAATTGTGTGTGTAGACGCAGCGTGGACATGTTTCATTGGGAAAAGAGAGGAGAGGAAAGGCAAGACTGTTCTATGTGGCACTGGAGGAGGAAACTCATGACTCCAGATTCATGGGGTCTTTACATATGCCCAGGCAAGACAGCAGAGCATATTTATCTAAGGCAGAAATTCCACTACAGGATTTGTAAGACAAATAAAAGCCACATTTCCAAATGAAGGTCTCTTCCAGCTTTTTGTATTAAAAAGGAAAAGGACAATCAATCTGAATAACAAGATGAAAAAGAGATCCTTTTAGTCAGGTGACAGTTGTTCTCAGACACGTCTAACACAGTTCAGCAAGTCTATAGTCAGGCTGGAGCCAACTTGCTTTAATTCTGTAGTACTTACTGTTCTTCTATAATTATGTGAAGCTTCATGAGAAGATAAATTTTATTTTTCATTTCAACTCATCCACAGGTCTAAAATACCCAAAGAACTTTACAAACATGGTTTTTAATTTCACTTCTATGCATCAGGCAATCGTTATGCCCATTTTGTAAATGGATAAAAGCAAGAATCAGGTTAGCAGAAGATCAGCAGCGTAAGTCTACAGTAATTCAAGGAGCTGCAGCTAGCTCTAGAACATGCAGTATGACTTAAGTACAAACCTTCTTTCCCTCTCAGTATCTAATCAATAACAACTATCAGACAGCTGTTTCTGAGAAAGGGTAATGTATGTTAAGAAGTTTAACACTGCAATAATTTTTACTTTTCTTTTTTTTTTTGCAGTGATACTTCTTAAAAATTTTGTTTATATTGTACGGTAAATATTTTATCTTGGAAAATTGCTTTGTCAGATGTCATGTTATGACTGTGTTTATTGGATTCAGTGCATCTCCATAAAGTGCTTATAAATCACATCTTCAGTAATCTCTATTTCAGATTGCATAAGCAGATGCCAGTGTTGTGGTTCTGTACATTAACTGGTTATGATCGCAATAAAATCAATTATAAAAAATGCCATTTTGGAAGCCAACACTATAAAGCAATTTTAACATTGGCAAGCTCCCATACCCTCCCGCTTCCACCTACAGTAACTCAAGTATAGTCATTGTCATGAAAGGTCACATCTATATTCATAACTAAAAATTTCTCAAATAAATTAGTGCTGAACATAAAGCGTATACCAAGTTCACTGACTTATTATTATAAGTCTGTTCTAGCCAGAAGAGAGATCTCTTAATTTGGGCTGTAGCACTTCAGCTGTGAACAGAGGTACAGAAGCAACATCAGATACAACTTCTTTCCCTTGTAGACACAAATAGCCCATGTGTCCTCATTTATTTGTATGAAAAAAACGTTGACTGGAATTACATCTCAGCATCACCTTTAACAGCAAGGATGTCAAATAAAAGTCTATGTAGCATTACATAAAGCTTGATTACAGACAAATTCACACCAAAGGCCTCCTCACCAATTCATAAAATGAATTTCAATTCCGCTAGGGTTATAAACATCAAACTTCCCTGCAGAGGCTAACTCTTTCATGCCTTTTCTCGTGTCAAGTTCAAGAAAAACCTTCACAACTCTGTAAGGCATAAAAGACTAGAAAGCAGGACAGACCCATATCTAGCATAAACAGACATAGGTTTATGGGGCTGGTTGATGGGGCTGCCCAGATTCATTTGGGCTATTCATTGCCCAAAACCAGAATTATCAACAGGTGTGCTACATATAAAACAGGTGTCTGATATGAGAGAGTTTTCATTACAATACTAAAGGTGCTTCCCTTTTCTAATTTTTTTTTTAATTTGAGGCTTTTCTAGACTATTATAAGTCTATCATATAGTTTACATGAAAATCATACATTTAAATAATATAATTATCCAGATTCTAAAATTACCTTGTGTCAAGGACTAATAAACAAAATGTACTTTTGCCTCTACAAAAGTGATTAGAATCTTATTTTTCAATTCTACAGGCCTCTTAGTAGTTCAAGTGATAAACTTGAAAAGTACAAGAGTTGTTAGAGACCAGGCAAATGTCTTTCAGTGTTCAGCAGAAATTATATTTTAATTGGTTGCATTTGCAAGACTGCTAAACTTAAGAGTGGCTGTTCTCTTGCCTGTGAAGACAATAGATTTTGGCTGAACTTTCAAATAGTGCTTGAATAAAATGCTCACCTGTTGTTTGGTGGTTCTATTTAAACATGCTTTTTTCACAGATGTATTGATGCTTTTTCAATGACAGTAAATTTTTGAATAATTTTTCCCCATTTTTTGTGGAATTTTATTCATTTTGATAAAGCTGTATATTTAGATTCTGAGCTCAGGCCCCAAGTTGAAAGTGAAATCCAGAAATAGGGATGATGAAACAAGGCCACATACAACGGGGGAAATTACTCTGTCAACTGGCACAGATCAGTATTTTATAGCCTTTTGTAATTGCTTGCTGTTACTGAAGGAGCCAGATGGAGTGTACCCACAGAAAAGAAATCCCATGCTTAGAAATGTAAGGCAGGGCTCAGAGTCTATTGATTTTTATGGAGGCTGGAAAGAGTTAGCAACATAGTAGCCTGAGTAAAAAACTAGTGGAAGGTAAAAACACATTTCTGATTATCATTAAATTTCCTCCTTTTAAAATAAGTAAGTGAAGTGATTCATGCCATTTGCAGGGGAGTTTTCAGCATCAAATAGACCTTCTGTTTCAATTAAAATATTAGTTCATCTAAATCTTATTCACGTTTTTTAGATCTTCCACCACCACCCGACCCGCCCCCTGGTCAGGGTTTAAGGCAGCAAATAGTCCCCGGCCAGCGCGGAGGCTCAGCAGAGAGGAAAGGAAGCTCTCTTGAGAGGCAGCATGCACCGAACATAGATGAAACAAAGAGCTCCCTGGACCGTCAAGCTAGGACGTCACTAGAGTGGCAGCGGCAGACCCAGGAGTGGATAAGCTCTACAGAACGCCAAGAGGATTTCAGGAAAGCCCAACACAAACAAGCCTTCGGATCAGGTGTGTGTGCGCTGCACCAACCGAGGCAATGCAGATGGCTTCTTGACACTTCTCAGCTGAGGATTTCTGTATCTGGCAGGAGTCTGAGATTTTCCCACACCCCTCTGTGCCAGCACTGGTGAGGCTGAGGTTAGAAAATAAGAAAAGGCAAAGTGAAACGAGAGCTTATGATCCAAGTACTTTCCCTCCTGCAACAATGAAATCTCATTAGCACCCAGCTCAGCGCATTCTTTACAGTATTTTGACAATTAATAAGGTTCTCAAGCATAGGGGTGGAAAAAGCAGGAGCAGTTTCAAACAGACAGGGAAGGAAAAAAATTTAAGAGTATTTTCTGTTAGATGTATATATTTATACATATAGGGACATATTTTCTAGTTCTTTCAACCTGCTTCTAAATTGGCAGCAGGTGTTTTTGCAAGTCTGTAAGAAGGCTGATCCTTCTGAGTTACTGACATTCTTTCCAGTTGTATTTATAACACTGTCTTCTCCTTATTCAAGAATATGACAAAATACCATTCATCTCTTAGGCCTAGCAAGATGACAGTGCAGGTTTTCACCTCTATACAGGACTTGCTCGTTGCCGAGTGCTGACTTTGTCTTTTAAATGGATTTCAAATTGGTAAAAACGTCTGCAGGAGGTGATGCTGAACTGGAGTTGTAGTTCTACAACATTCGCAGATTTCTTCTCTCAGTAAAAGCTACTGTTTCAGGTCCCTTTACTAGGGTATTTTCTTCAACCCACTAATCATAGATTGTCTCACTGCTGATGAGAGTGATACAAGAGGACAATTAAAAAAAATCGATGACACTATACATGGAGCTTTTTCTAGGGCAATACTGTTTCTTCAAGTATGCGTGTAGTTACCACAGTGACACTACTCATATTATCTGCAGTTTTCTTGATTTTGTTCTAATATTAATGCTCCTTGTTAATTTAGCACGTTGATAGAGATGATATTCTAAAAAAATAGTACTCTGCAGGCAAACCTGTCAGGGGGAGCAGGATTTGCTGAACAAAGTCCTCCTAGGAAATATTGCTGCCCTGGTTTAAAATGTAAATATTTTAAATATAATCCATATTTTAAAATATAGTAGTAATGGTACTGTTAAATCCCATAATCTTTCAGCTGCATAAAAATGTGTGAAATGATGATGTGAAGTCGCAGTTTAAAAATAGTGTGTGAAATTCATGCTATTTGGTGAAATGGCAACTTTAATTACAATGTACTGCATGTACAAACACGTAGACAATAGCCTAAATATACTTTATGCATCTCATTTCTTAGTAATTTGTTATTAAAGATGCTTCTCTGACCTGGTTAGCAAAACTTCCTCTCCTTTTTTATGCTTCATAAGTGTACAAATAGAAGTTGTCAGTTATTCTGTGATACGGAGTATACTGTAGTAAATCCCCGTACTGCAGGACCTGCATTTATCTATCTTTAAATAAAAAGAACTTGATCCTGATGCTTCCAGTGCCCTACCCAAGCACTGAAATTAGGGCTAGAGTGATTACAGGTAGCTCATTCTTGTCAAATTTAGGATGACCAGAGCAATTGTCTATCCTTTGTGCATGGCAGAGGCTTGCTTTAGAAGTTATTATGGTTTTACCTTGGTACAAGGAGTTTACAGGGTCTGTGTACAAGGTGGACCAGAGCTTCATGTCTGTCTGTCTGTCTTCTCATCCCACCTTCTTGCTCTACAGCTTTCTTACTCTGGTAGATTTAAAAATAATTGGTTTCATATGTGATGCTTGGTTTTATTACTAAATTTTGAGGGGTTAAATAATATGAATTGTACTTCTTCCCTTTTCCTTTGCTAATCTAGTCTATCTTAGTTTTGATAAGGAGTTATTATTAGCTATCAGATTCCAGACAAAAACTATTTTGCAGTTTAGGAGGCTTCATTCAGACATTGCCAAGCTGTGAGTGAAATTCTGAAAGCAAGGTCTTTGGTTTGAAGTTTGATAGAATAAAAGTACCTGATTCTGGGAACTCTTTCCTCTGGTTGCTTTCAGTGTAATCAAGATCACCAGGTTCCTGCCAATGGCTTCATTGTGGAACAGCAATTGCAGCATGTCAAACATAACATTCTCGGCTACCCTTTTGAAGAAAGTATTGCTACATCAAATTACAATGGTTTTGATAAATATTAAAAACCTTTTGGCTATCTTATGGGATATAGAAACTTCATTGCACGTATATATCCTGATTTCACAGGGGCTAGAATTATATATTCAATTAAATGCTCAGTCTTTCAAAGAGAAAGGCATCAACAAAGCCTCTCCATATTCTTTGCAGGCTTAGGGTGTGGGGAAATGTTTTGAGTGTTTAATAAATGTAGCGGTATTCTAAGGACTTGAGAAAACTGCCTTTCATGTGCTAGGATGTTGTGGAAAACTTAGCCTTTATTATATGTCACAATTGTTATTTTATGGATTGCATTTATTTCTGAGGGCACAACAGATAATTTAACACACCATATGCTCTATAATGATAATGCACTTTATATTTATTCATGGTTGTTTTTTCTCAATATTTCATTGAACCCGAAGGAGGCCTTATTCTGAGTCCACAAACTAGAAAAACAAATCACTTGACCATATATGTCATTTTCAAACTCTTTTGCAATGCTAGTGTCTTTTCTTTCCATCCGTTAAAAATGTATCCAGCTTTCTGCTAAACTGATTTATGCTGCTTGCTTTATTGCTGCCTTAATGCAAGCTGTTTCATATTTTAGCTAGCCTTTGGAAACTAGGTTTGTATCTGATTCTATTGTTCGGGCTTGATATATAAAGAACAGGTAACATAATTTAGGAGGCTATGGCTGTTACATGCCATTTAACTATGTCTTTCTTTATATTTAAGCAAGGACAGCATACAGTCATAGCATCAAAAAATGATAATGCCCCTAGGACCTGCAGCACAAATATTCTGGTCCCTTGGGCAGGGCCAGAGCGAGATACTTCGGCAGAGAAAGAGGTCAGCTGCCTACCCTCTTCTGCTTTACCTTTTTACCTTGCAGATGGGTTCTGTTCAATAGCAGATCACATGGGGAGTTCCTGTGTCCTACTCACTTGTGGCAGTAGGCACAAAGAACAAAATCTTGTGTTTCTTCCTCAAACTTGTTCTCAATTAACACTTCTCCAAGTTACCTGTACTATGGATGCAGCATTTGCAAAGGCTTCAAGGTTGTGAATAAAAGCATTTTTATCTCCTCTTTCTTTCCAACCATCTCCACCTACTTTCCTTCTGTATTCCTCCCCTCTTTCAAAGAAAGCATGTTTCTCCTCCTCAGATTGTTTAAAAGTGAAGACAATCAGAAGAGAAAAATGAAAAAGCCCTTTCAGCCCAGATTAATTTAAAAAAATATAAGATTCAAGCAGGAGATATCCCACTGATTTCAGAAGGGAAAATTTCCGTGTTTGATGTTAAGCATTCTTGAATCAAAATATATCTTTGCAAGGTCTATTTCCTCAGCTTCTGAGATAGCAAAAGTGGATCATGCATGGCAAAGAAATAAAATAGTGCTTCTATTTCAGTGTTGGATCAGTGCTGCTATTTTATTTCTTAGGTTAGGATTATTATAACAATATGTCCTGGAAACTCTAATCAGCTGTGATGTCTTGTTTTAAATCATGCTATATGAAAAAATACAGTTATTAATTCTACTCTTGCAAGCAGTACATTATTACAGGTCTTCACAGAGGAAGAGACCAAGTGAGCAAAAGTAAGCCTTTTGTTCATAATAGAACATGAAACAACCTGCAGGAAGATTTACTCACCCCAAATATTACAACTAGTAATATTATGTATAATATAATGTTTTTCAATATAATTCACAACCAGTTTCAAAAATCTTCAAAGTACTTTGAATCATTAGAAATTACTGGCTGCTGGAAGCTAATTAAATTAGCTGATATTGTAGTTCTTTATCTAAATTGGTTGGGTAATGTTACCATAATTTAAGTTGAAGAAAAGGAAAAAGCACATTCATGGAGGCTTGAAGCAAAAATCTAATCATAGCTGCATTGTTTTGGAAATTGTATATGCATCTATTTTTATTAAATATCTGTGATTCATGATCTATTACTTCATAATGAATATAGACTTTTTATAATTGATATAAACTAACTTAAGAGTTTACATGAAAGAAAGATTAAATTCACACTGGTTTCTTTGTCTGAGGGATATAATACCGAGTTGTGTATTTTCTAAGGTAAAATTTCCATGCTATAAAGCAAGACCCAAAACAGATATCTGAGGGCAATAATTAATATCCGTATAAGCATAGCTTGTTTATTCCTATTTATAGGAATTTATTTGGTATTTGTTTTGTTTTGTTTTGCTTTTCTAGAAGAGGCACTCGTACCGTATAGTAAACCCAACTTCCCATCCCCTGGCGGCCACAGCTCTTCAGGAACAGCTTCTTCTAAAGGATCAACTGGACCTAGAAAAGGTGAAGTCTTGCGAGGAGGTCACCAACGCAATGCCAGTGACCTTCTCGATTTAGGCTATGTGGGATCAAACAGTCAAGGACAGTTTACTGGTGAATTATGTAAGTTTATCTTTAGCTACAGTTCAAACTTTCAAATAGACAAAAAGAGAAAAATTAGAAATCTGTTGTGAAGGGAGAAGGAAGTTTCATGTGATAAACAGATTAAATTTTACCCAGATCTTTTTGCCTTCTGAGATGTTAGGCCTGTGATGACAAACAGACAGAGGTGCTCTTTTTTCAACTGTGTAGCCCATATTTTCAGTTGTATATCCCAACTCTTTCCTCAACTTCCCAGGACAAGACAATTATTTTCCAAACTTTTTTTTCTATTATGACCCAACATCTGTTAAACATTGTATAACCATGCTAATGCTGACTGTTGTTTCACGTAGTGCATCAAAATCCCAGCTAGTTCAGGCATACTAGTATATTTGCTAGTAAAAGCCATATAGATATTGGCATGTCTGCCTCCTATTTGCTGCAGTCAAACCCTCAGCACCTCCTGACAGTGGCCAGTAAGAGAGCTAATGGTTATCCACAAACCCTGAAATGCACTATCTCAGATATGGTGTCTGTAAATGCTGGATTTTAGCCTCCATCACTTTTCAACTTAGAAGCCATTAACTCTCCCAACCTATGAAATATTCATCTTGTGCTGCAGTAATACTACTATAGGCTTTTTTGGGTGGTTTTTTCCCTCCTTATTACAACTTCTTTTTTTTCTCTGTTTCTCTCTATAGAGTAGTTGAGAAGACACATTGCAAGCTGCTCTGATGGACCATCAGGTCTGAACTCATGGAAGTGATGACACTAAACAGTGCAATGAACATTTTCTTTATTTATGTACTATTAAAAGAACTGTAAATGCAATGTAAAGACACACAGCCACACATATCCCACAGATACTTAACTTGTGTTCTTCTCTTTAATACACCATCCACCTTAAACTATTCCTTGTCAGGAGTATATAAAAAAAAAAAAGAAAGAAAAAAAACCACCCTCCAGAATGAAAAGGATTTCCTTCTGTATATAATTTCTTTTGTTGCATTGCTATGCAAGCTCACCTTCTTTTTAGCTATGTTCATATTCATGTCTGTTTTTATTGGTCTGTTGTACTATATGTGAATTAATAGGCTGTGGTGCCATATATTAACTTTTAATCGTGTAACTTTTATGTTTAAAGTTTGCACTGCAATTTTATTTAGTGATAAGCACAAAACTCTACTCCTCATAACATGAAGAAAAAAAGAGACTGAATGTGTGAAGGTTTACGTACTGTAAGCTACTGGATAATGCTGGATGTAAAGGACTGTGTTAAGTGGTTTTCCATTGGGGTGTAGAAATGAGAAAGTGACAGGCGAACTGATGTCAGTGAAGACATGAGAGACAGACTTAAATCTTTTAAAAGCAAGCAACATAGTTGCTTGTACTATTTAAGAAGGGGTCAGAAGCTGGAAGTGTGAGATTAAAGATACAATATGAAAATAAAAGTAGCATGAGATGGCCTAGACCCTTTCACTAGAATGATGCCCTTAGTATCTGTTTTTAGCCATCCTATGCCACTAAGTAAAAGGGAAGAAAACCAAACCTTGCTACAAACAAAAGAACTTAAGGTGTTTCACTAAAGCTGGTTTTATATTGCAGTTTTAAAAGAATTATTACCATTGATTTCTCCAACGCAAAATGTAAGACAGAGATTTCCCCATGAGAAACAAACAATGTAATCTTAAGGAATACCTAGTAAGTAGTTAAGGATGCAATTTATTATTAAGACATATTCAGGCTGCTTCCAAAAATTGAAATATCAGAATATCCTATTTCATCTTCTTATACATACAATAGAGGATAGAGCTGCACCACTGAAATTCATGACTTTAATTGTTTTGATGCAGTCTAAACAAACCTTTTTGTTTTGTTACCTGAAGTCTGCTAGAGCTGAAGCTGGTTCCACTAAATTTGTAGTAAAATATTCAGTGTTTGGAAGGAAAGCAATGGACAAATTATTCTTAGCTTGCATTAAGTACATTTCTGGCAATACAATATATGCAAAAAGCTGGATATAAGCAAGGAAAATCTTTGACCTGTGTTTTAGTGAGTGGCTTCAAACCCTCCTATGATGAGGAAATAACGCATGTTTATACACTTTTTGAATAAACCAAACTCTGTAAGTGGACATTAATGACAGCATCCTGTCTCTTCATTAGTTTTCATAGCTTTGTCCAAATCTTCTGTACCTCTCAAATTTCAATGAGTAAATTGTCAGACTTTTCTTAGAATATTATATGTGAATAACCCACTCATTTGATGCTTATTTTAAATATTGCATCCTACAGCTTATTTCCATTAGTTATATGACCATGAACATGAGTTTCCATTTGAATACCCTCTTCGTATAACCAGTCTATGTTGTTTTATATATTGCCTTGGAGCTCACCAGTATTAAAATCACTTCTGGTAATGGTGGAATTTTAGAAAAGTAAATTACAATGCTAGATACGTGTTGCTTTTCATTTCATTAACTTGTTCCATGATAAGATAAAACACTACAGACATCAAATATAACTCAGCACTACTGAATCTTAAAAAATGCCAGTTAACTTCCTTAAGGTCAAGACTGTTATTTAGCAGATTACAAACCAAAAAACATTGAGAAAAAAGTGTGCATTTATTTATATATGTGACCAATAAATATATGTAATTTTCCTGCTTGTCAACCATTATAGTTAAAACCATTACTTAAAAATGTGCAAAAATGTTCAAGCAAGGTAAAGAAGGCATCTTATTTATATATATATGTTTTTTATTTGATATTATCATATGAAGAGAAAACTGTTCAGCGTACAATTCAAATTTAATTTCTGGAAAATGTTTAACTCAGTCACTGGTAGCTTTTTTTGTCTTTTAATTCAAAAACTTGTGCTGAGCTTTGGTGGAACACCTTACTCACTATGTTCTATTCAAAATTCAATATCATTAGACTTTTATAAAGCCATCCCAATTACTTTCAAATATGTGTTTTATCTCTTCTACTGGAAAGTAAATGCGTGTCAGTATTAAAGCTGTGCAGTACCATGATATTCACTAACTTGTCCATCTGCTTCTGTACATTTTTGTTCATTAATAATTTGCTTACAATATTACATAAGGTGTTGCTGTGTATCGCAAATTGTCTCCATTATCTTATAGATGATGTCTCTTCTTTTTTTTCCTCTCTCTCTTTTCTATACAGTGTACTTCCAATGAACCACAGTACATATTTTTTAAAATACCATTTAATTTACTATTTTAAAAGAAGTATTCTTCTTTTTTTAAAAAAATTGAAAACATTTATTGTGAATAATGTGTTTAAAGGAAAGGGATGTTGTGGCAGCACTTAGAATTGTTTTTTAATTTCTTTTTTTAAAAAAAACCCTGTTTATTGGCTACAGTTTGTTCACGAAAAGGTATGACCTCTTAATGTGTTTCATTGGTATTGTTAGTGCAGCAAAGTTTAATTGGCATAAAAAGTTGGTTAATAGTACTGTTGAAGTGTGTATTGTATAATTACTGGGGAAAAAATAAAACATATTCACATTTCAAATCTATGTTAAAAGACTTTGAGTAAGGACTCAATATGTGAAAACCCAAACTGGGAAAATCAGGCAATAATAACATAGACTGAGCTATAATCATCACTGTCCACTTACAGTAACAAGGAACATTTTATACGCTGATTTGTGAACTAAACTAACAGCTGTCTTATAAATAGGTCAGTGATAAACATTGCCTGTCACAGGGATTTCTGTTTAAGGTCCTGTCTGTTTTAGGAATAGTTGTACCAATGTAATTACTCTGATACAGCTATTCTAATGAAACATCCTCCATTTGTAGACATACTGTCTCAACGTAGAGTGAGGACTGCAAGCGCACAGCTTACTTTTCTTAAAGCCCATAAAGTAGTGGATGTGTAAAACCTCTGTTCAATGGGTCTGAACCCTTGGACTTGGGGTTTTGTACTGGTGGAGCTACTGCCAACCCACTACAGTATATCTCCAGATAGATGTTAGGTCAATTCTTCTCAATCTTTACATTGACTATATGCTCAATTTTAAATACAAGAGGGCTAAAGGACCAAATAATAAACTGTTACATGTGCTTCAGTGGTGTATTGCTGTATGGGCAGCCATTTCAGTGATGCAAACAACGGGTATTTCTTTTTTGTTATTTATCATTTCTTAACTCCTTATCCAAGGCAGTAAACCTTTTGAGTAACCTTTGGTTGTCACTTGAAATACAAAGGAAACACAGTTTCTTGGCAAAAGTACAAAAAGAAAAGGAGCACACTGTTTTAAGTATATGGATTTAACTATACACCAATGCAAATGGAAGATATGACCGTTTGAAATAATAATATAGTGTATATTGCCAGACAGGAGAAAAGGTGTGTATGAAGGTGGAGAAAGAGCCCTCACAAGTGACACAGGAAAGGTATTCAGGTTGGGGGAGATTCTGGCAGGAAATATTTCATTTTTAAAAAATAATGTAAGCAGATCCTTTGGCTTTTCTACAGTTTATGCATTTTGGGTTTTTTATGATTAATAGACTTATGGAAATTTAGTAGGGGAACTAGAAGGAAACAAGTTGGCCTTCTTTTATAGAGATTGGGGGGAAATTGTTTACTGAGGGGAGGATTTTTTTAATTTGTTTTTTATTTTTTTAACACGTTTTGTTCTGTCTATTGGAAACATGTTAGCTAAAAATAAATTATACTTGAAAATCATGTGGGCAATGGACAGTTCATTTAGGAGGTATATTGAAACAGCAGGAAAGATGGCAAAAAATAATACAAAAAACCCCACATATTTTGCCTTTAGAATCAGCCAAGTCCGCTACATTTTCACATGTAATTCTGAACTGTTGATGGTACATATAAACTTCATTACTTTTGGTTTCCATTCCAAAATAAATTATCCAAAGTCCACATGAGGCCTAGATCCTCAGGACACTAAACCTGGTACTGTAAATGTGTGGTTAATCCAAACCAGTGAGAGTGCAGCATGCTCCAGGTGTAGGAGTCTCCAGCCCTGGCTGCTCACCCCCTAGCAGTCTCCACCTGAGAAGTACAGGTGGCTTCAGGCTCAGTCGATTTCAGTGAATCCTTCACTACGCACCTCGTAAAGCATCACATACATAAAGGCAGGGTAGTTTACCAAGAATGGAGTTTTTCAAGGCAGGGAAGGTGTTTGTTGAGTCAGACATTGTGGTGGTTCACATTGGGACCACTTAATCAGGCAAGTCTGCCATTTTTGGATCATATTCCCTAGTCCTTGTCTCAGTGCTGTCCTGCTATGGTCTGTGTACTCAGTGGTGCTGCTTTCTCCTGGATCTGGGGTGCCTGGCATGGGAGATGTAAGAGAAGAAGGGGCGCAGTTATGCAGGGTCATGCAATGCTCTACATGCATTGAGTGGTTGGTTATAGGCCCTGTTTTTTAAGAGGGGCCAGGGAACACAGTACAGCAGTGGTCCCAAACATTTGCTCTGCTGTTTCTGTCTGGTTCCCTGCTTCCATTTCAAACTGACTTCTGTGCCAACCACTCCTCTGCCCAAAATAACAGGTATGACTTAGAGACATCGAAGAGATGTAGGGCCATGCCTGTGTGCTGTGAATGTGGACAGGGGATCTGAGGAGAGATAGCTCTGACCTCTAGTGTTGGTGTGAGGACTAGACTGCTCTCTACCCTGTCTGTATTTAACTGTATAGCTACATTCAGGAAGACTCAAGCAGAAAACAAGTTCTTAGAGTGCACCTCAGTGTTGCAGCATCTCTTCTGGCATGTGACTGCTCATTCAGTCTGTCTCAGACCACCCTGAGTCTAATGCTGGCTTCTCATCGCATTCTGAGGACTGAAATGGTTTACACACATATAGGCAAGTGAGGTCATTCCTCTCTCTGCAGCAAAATGGGGGAGACTGGGCAGAGGGACAACCACAAAATCACACCCCCTCCCCAAACCTGTGACTTAACCACAAACCTTTTGAAACAATCTTCAAAATTCCTAGATTTGTTGGGTTTTTTTTTTCATTTTCTTGGCATTTTTTCTTAGCTGCCATTGAAATGATCTATTTATTTTTCGGAACACTCTCTCCCTTTCCATTCTCCAGTACTTATCTTTCAGCTGTAAAGAAGTTATGGTAGAAAATAATTACATTTGTGTCTTTTCCGTATTACAACTTTCAACAACAAGGTGCACAGTTGCATTCAGTTCTATTGATCAAAGCTAGATGGGGGTGAAATATTTGTATTTTTTTTCTAAAAAAGACCTGCTAGTATTTGTGCTGGTATTTCTTCTCCATTTATGCTGATCAGTGCATCTTTTGCCTTCAAGGATGCCATTAGTAATTCTCATTTGTGTTCAAAAGCAGGAATCCATTGTGCAGCACTTGGAGAGCCACTCGGATGCAGGTAAAGACTATAACAGCTTGAGCAAGTGCTAATTAGAACCAATTAAACTTAATTGACCTCCTTTGGCAGTAAAATGCATAATAGAACTTGCTCTGTCCTTGCAAAATGGAGATCTAGCCTCTAAGCATGAGTGAAGCATGATTTCATGTATTAGCTTGTAGTAATTATGTGGGTATAACAACCAGGAAGCGGCTTGCTCCAATTTGTTCTAATAACTGAGCTGTACTGTATCAGGGCAATGCAATAAAAGAGAGATTTCTGGTTCAGTCCATTTAAAAGCCTAATTTTTACAGAGTATATCAACATCCCAAGGTACCAATACTAATATCTAGGAAGGAATTAGCTGAAAAATACAGAGTCCCCTTTATAGGTAAGTAATGGTGTGAGCATAAAAAAAAAAAACAGTTATTTACCTGCAAGTTGGAAATGGCTCTGATGCACAGAGGCTTTGTCTATCCTGAGTAATAGATGTGAGCTTCAGTGTGCCTGGATGGGTGCCTTGTCTGGGCAAATGTCTGCCTACAGTTTAGCATGGGTTCCCACTGCCCCTTCCAATGAGGGTAGCCTTCTGCAGACTTCTGCTCTGGAAGGGGCACTGGTATTTGTCTGTCTTGAGTGTGTGGTGCCATGGGACTGGAGCACAGAGAGGGTGTGTGCACCACTATCATGGGCACCAATGTGCGTGTAGTTATAGGTACCCAAATAAAAGTAGAGAGAGAAAGAGTAGGAGAGAAAATGAAGGGTAATAAATGTAAAATTGTATGAATTCAAAAGGATCAGTGATGAGTGCTAAACCGCATAGACCTATGAAAAGCTGAAAAGTTATTCTCATTAGTAAAACAGAGTCAATCCAGTTTCAATAACCATGCTTTTCTGACTTTTTCCTTAGCAGGAACTGAATGCGACTGATTTTGCTACTAACTTGGCCTTACTATTAACAGCAATAAAGGTGTTAGTCAGGTGGGAACTTTGGTGTGACCAATAACATCATTCTTCCTTCAGGGAATGTTCATGTGCTGGCTTGTTAATGAATTTCTTTTCTAATGAGAATCATTAAAAACCCTTTGATTAGCTATTTGTGTGAATGCCCTTCCTTCTTCCTCTAAGCTGCTACTTGCACGAGTGGCAGCATGATTTTGCCCTAGGCGGAAAGCATGCAGCTGTATTTCTTACCTCATGAATAAAAATCTGAGGCAAACTGCAATAGGAATGGGAGAAAAAAAGACCTCACAGATGAGTTGAAGTTGTTTTCTACGTATGTGCAACCTGAGCAGGCCACTAGCATTTAGATGAAAATGTCATTAGGGGAAATAAAGAGCAATAGGTAGTAATGGTGAAGCATGTAAAAGTAATTTACGTACACCTCGAGTGCCAACAGGCAAAGTATCAAATAAAGCTATAACCTGGGAAAAGCGGATGCCAGAAAATAAATGGACCACAACAAGCAAACCAAAAATGCCATGTCATAAAATGTAGCAAAAAGTCTGGAAAACAAAATTAAAAACAAAACAAGGTATTTCACATCCCAGGCCCCTTAATGAGGTGTTGATGGCATAGAAATGGCTTACTCCTATACAAGACAAAAGGAAGACTGAGAAACACAAAAACAATTAGGAAACAGATCTGACTATCTAAGGTTTAATAGAAAGAGATGTGGCATAGCAGAGCGCAATTAATCACCAATTGCCTGAAACACCTTCTTCTCCTGAGCTACTGCAGACCTGTCTCCCCCCTCCCAATCTTAAAACGACAGGCACCAAATCCAGTTTGTATTTAAAATAAATCTCTCTCTGCCATTCCTTCCTCAGCCCCTCAGTTCTCCTGGTTAATTGCAGCTACTGATAAACAAACCTTTTGCATTCACTCTGGTGTCACAAACTTCAAACTCGCTTCAGCCTACCCACCCCCTTCTTCCTGCTCTTCTTTTTCCCTATCAGGCATATGCTTCATCTACATATTTTCTACCTTGTTGTTAGGCATACAACAAGGCCTTTCTATTTTTGTCCTCCTTTACCCAGAAAGCTGTCTTAGACGCGTCACACAGAGATGTATACAAGTTCCCTTTTATGTTTGATCTATGTTGAAGATGAGGTTTAAGGTCATTGAATATGAGGTTTAACTATGTCATTGGGTGACTTTAGAGCTTTTGTAAGAAAGGGAGAATCATTGATGAGTCTCGATTTGAGTGTTTCAGCCCTGTACACAAAGCCTGAGAAACTCAGGGTGAATGCTCGCAGTTGCAGAAGGATTAAGGTTGTGTGTTACAGTCCATGTCTACTGTGCCATGAGTCAATGTCTGTGTATTAATAGCAGCAGAGTAATGTAACTTAAAACATCCGTAATGTAAGTACCTCTAAACAATGACAACCTGAGACTAAATCTTGGGTCTGGTGAAAGCTGTGGTAAAGATTTGTAAAGATTTAGCCTTTTCTTTAATCAGGATCAAGTATTAGAGTTTCCAGGGTAATCTCTGCAGTGTGGTAGCAGGTTTATGCCCATCAAAGGAGTCTCTTTTTATGTTGTGTACCTTACAACGTTCAAACACATTCTGTTTTTCTCTATGTGAATGTTTATGTGCATAAAAACCTGTTTCCAAGGGCTTAGAATTTCCTTCTGTCATAGTCCATATGTACCTTTGGATCTTTTGCGAGTTACCCAAGTCCCAAGGGTTTTTACAAGCACTTATCATTAACTAAGGATATTCAAAGATGAATCCCCTTCTGTGTTTTCATATTCTTTACTGTCTTGTGCAGGCCCATGAAAGAGAACAGATACCAATTTCAGGTTTTCATTGCTGTTATGTTACACTTTTGATTTCACTGAGGGATTTAGGAGGCATGATTTTCATAGAAAAAAATATTTTCATAGACAATCATGTCCATTCGTCAATTAGAAATTAACAATGAAAGTACCAGACATCTCAGGTCCAGTAAGGACACTCATACTTTAGCTAACAGTAAAATCTTTCAGTACTTGTGCAGCTACTTCTTTTTTTAATTATGTGAATCATAGAGTTACAGCATTTTGTAATATTCCCAGTAGAGCTGTCTGGGTGAAGAAACTTCACTTTGGAACTGGGTTACTCTAACCAGAAACTCCTACTTGGACCAATATATGGACTTCTGTGGGACAAGGAAATCTTATATGAGTTTATAGCTGTAGCAGCGCCATTGCAAAAATAATGCTAGCAAAAGCCAGGTAAGTTCAGTGCCTTTTAAGTGAGCAATTGAGGTTTCCTCTGCTTTAGTCTCTGACATAACTCAGGAAATGCTTGGCACAGGGTTGTCTTTGTGCCTGCTTACATCCTTGGCGCCTCTCGCCTCACTGGTCACACTCGTAGCTGGACCAGCCATGGGAGTGTAGGGCAAGGAAAAGAAAAGGAAAGAGAGAGGAGAATAAGAAGACATACCCTATTTCAACATCAGGTTTCAGGAAAAAAATGAATTTTTTTTTTTTTCCAGCCAGTTCTGTAGTACATTGTGGGTCAGGTACACAAGGATACTCCTTTTTCTTACTGTCCACTTTTTTATTTTAGATTTGGATAAATGTAAATAGCTGTCTCAGAAAAGGAAATTTCAGAAACAAACATTAACTCCCAGAACACTGTGGGCCTATCCTCAGTGCAGGCCTATGAACATCAATACTATGACATGTCAGTAAATAATTGATTAATATTTGTACACTATTCCTAGTGCTGGCAATAGTAATGACAGAATGATCTTAATTGGTCTCAGGGAACAAAAACGAGACACAAAATTCTCCCCCTTTTTTGTTACATTTCATTTTTTTCTTGTCAAGCACTCAATATTGTCATGGTAGTCTTAAGGGCATTCTGAAGCATCTTATGCTCTTCACTTTCTTTAATCCATTTATTAAATTGAATGTTGTTGAGCATGATGCTGACATTTGGTGATTCACACACGGTTTCTAATAGCTGCAGGGTGCTCATTTTTGGAAGCAGTTTTATGATGTTACGAAATGTCTTCTCTGCTTTTGTTGGCACATATCACAACATATAGCTGAAGCGGAGTTGTTAGGACAGCATGGCTCTATTTAGCAAACCATTGTTTGTCATCGAACTGATATTCTTGGAGTTTTTTCAACTGTAGTATTGTTGCCAATGGTTAAAATTTCAAAGCTTCATAAATGACTGTGCACAGGAAGATTAATCCAGCTGGCAAACTTCCTACTTTTAAGATTTTTGTAAGAGTCATTAACAAGGGAACAAATAATTTTCACTCTCTTAGGAAGTCTTCATTATGGAGCACCTGAAACCTTGTTATAATGTGGATGATTTTAGCGTTATATCTGTAGCTGTTTGCAGTTCTAACAGCACTCATACAAAGGGAACTGAGTACCACAAAGAGCTTCTGAAAGCAGCATAACTTAATTTTCCTCTACATTCATACAGTATATAGGTGTACTAAGGGTCTCTCATGTTATTTACAATGTCTTTGTTTGTCACAACCTTCTTATTTTAATTCCCTGTTATATAAAGCCAGGTGAATGTCAGTGTTTGTTACTATCAGCTCTCAATAAACAATCTACAGGGATGTGAGCTGTGTAGGGCATGAAAAGAGCAGGTCATTCTATAATGAGCAACTGCAAAGGGAGGACAAGTTAGCTCAAAACACTTTCTGTGTTTGTCAGATTTAATTTGAGGTTTAAACTGTGCGCAGATTCGAAAACATGCATCACAGGTGATTGAGACCTACCAAGAATAACTACAGTGAATCATAAAACTGTTGTGCTATAATGGTATCATAACACCTGAAGCAGCCATGGTAGCTTTTCTTTCCATCATTCTTCAGCATTGATTTTATTATTCTGAAATGAAACTTTGACTTGCTAGTGGATTCTGTGATACTGAGGAAAAGCTAATAACGTGGGTTTTGTCTGTGTTCCTCTTCTTTTTTTTGTCTTCTACACACCCAACCCTCCCCCCCATCCTCTCCGCAATAGTCTCAAGTTCTTACTTGAGGCATAAACAGTTATCAGCATAGCCCTGCTGTTGAAGCACTCCTGGATGGCTGCGCTGAAAAAAAAAAAAAAAAACACAAACAAAACCAAGGACAAAATAAGCCCCAAAACCTCCAAACCTAAACAACAAACAAACAACAAACCCCCCAAAATATTGGCCAATGTTGCCCAAAAAAGAGGCTATTTTTTTCTTTTACTCTTTAGAGAACTTTTATCAATCTTCAAAGCTCTCCAGAAAGAAATCTTTTATTCAGAAAAACAAAATAAAGTTCCTTCAATAAAACAGTTTGATAGAGGCATTCACTGTCTGCCAGACAGGACCTGATCTTTGTCCATTTATACGCATTAAGCACCATCTTACCTACAACAGTCCCAAACAAGTAGTGTTACTCAGAGTACAACGTCTAGCCTGCGCTGCTCATATGAGACCTTTCAACCTTCCTTATTCATGTCATTCATTTTTTAAAGAGCTACTTTTAAATTTCTGATGTACTACAGTCTGGACTCTAACATTTGTGATGCGTCCTTCAATTTTCCTTTTTTTTTTTATTCTTAAATACATGATTTGGGGCTTTGAGCCCCTTCTACAGATTTTATGTGGATTCTTTGCTATTTGGATAAGAGAAATCAGAACCTAAGAGTTCACCCTGTGTGAGCAGAATCATTTACAGGTTGTCCACGCTTAGGAACATGTTAACAAAATTCTTGTCACTTTTACAGACATATCTTGTGTATGTGTTCAGATGTTTCTTCCTTTGGTAGCTTGTGTGACATGAAAAAAAACCTGGAACAGCATCAGTTCAACACAGCTACTTAGGGAGAGACAGAACGTAGCCAGCATCTTCACTTAGCTATAGTCATAAATCATCATAGAACCTGACATTTACAAATTGGTCTTGGCCTAGAGCATCCGGGAGCTTTGTGAGAAATCTGGCCAGGGTAGGGCTAAAATATGAACAACAGGTATCTTGGGATACACTTTCAAACTTCTGGTTGGAGGTAGATATGTAAACAGTATGCTTTTTTTGGCAAATTTCCAGGAAAGCTATTGAAATTTTTAATTTGTCTTCAATTATTTTTCCTGGAATTTTCTTTCAGTTCAGTATCTATCTTTTTTGTCCAAAGGAACGTGGCAAGATGGATCTAGGATGATAATCTGGCTCATCTGTCAGCACTGATATGAGAAAAATAGCAGTTGAATTGTGATTTAGTGCACAAAGTGTTACTGTTAAAGGGCAACCAGTTTATAAAACTTTGCTGAAAATTGTGAAGCTTTCCAGTGGTTATTTAGACTAGTAGTTGGAAAACAGTTCTAATTGGACTCCAAGGCTGAGTTGCTGTCACGTACGGTAGATCTCCACAGACACTGAAAAGAGGCTGATCTTCTAATTTCAAGATTCATGTCTCTTGAAAATGTCTCCTTTTTTCCCAGAGATCTTCCCCTTATCCCTCCTCTCCCCTTCCCCAGTCTTTCCCTTTCCTTTGTACAAATTCCTTATCTCATAAGCAATCATTGAAGCACTTTTCTGTGCATGTTCCTGTGTGTATGATAGAGCTTATACTAGACGTTATAAACAGGCATTTTGGTATCTTTATCTACCAGCAGGTGATTGGCACAACTCTGAGGGAGTACAATGGCTCCAGTAAGTTATTGTGTGTGAAAAATAGCATCAACTTCGTACACAATAACACACTTGTAAATTAGCGTCAGTGGAATACTGTTATCTGAACATTTTGTGATTTCTATTAGCTGCTAATCTTTGTGTCTTCACTTCAGCTTTTCCTCAGATTCTTTACTCCATCCTAAGCCTTTCTGCTTTTCCCATTCTGCCACTTCTCTAATACCTTTTTTCTCTGCTTTGTCTAGGACTTCCAACTCATGCTGCTTTCCAAAACAAGTCTTTCCACCCTCTAATTTTCCAAGATCATCCTTTCCTCCATCTGCATTGCTAATGTAAAAATCGTTGTTATTATAAATATGTCATTCTAATAAGTGAGTAGCTAAATCTCTGAGCATGCATATGGCAAACTCGCTGTCTCCAGAAGAATGAGTAGAATCAAATTCACTTAACTACCAAAGTGACTGATAGCCCTGTTTTATTATGTACCTGATTTCTACTTGTTACAAAGTGTGAAAGGATTTTCTACATCTGTATTTGGGTGTATAAGCATTGCAGAGGAGTTAATTATTTGGCATTCATGTACTTGCTCTTTAAGAAGATCTTGCAGGAAATCATCAATCCTTTTGAGGGGTGCAAGGCAGAGGGAGCTGGCAATGCCCATTTCTTTTTTGTAATCTCCATGGTGCTGTTACAGAAAGATTTAGAATTGCTTACAGGCCTATTGGCTAGTTAGTATAAGATGTGAGTATAGTAAAATATTGTTCTTTTTCCTCATTAAAGTATTACGAGTCCACTTTGACTTAAAATCCATAAAACATATGGATTTGGGTAACTCTGAACCATTAATAACACAATGGTTTGTTTGTGGAATAAGTATATGAACTGGAAATTAAACATATTTGAAAAGGAAGTGAATTTTAGAAAGATAGTGTAACTTATCAGTATGGTTCACTGTAAGTAAAGGAGAACATACTAGGATCATATTTTAATCCATCTGATTTCAAGCGCAGCTGAAATTGGTGTTCTCACCTCCTGACATGCTTTTGACAATCATCAGGAAAATCATCCTCATTCTGGGGCATGGCTTTTATTTTGGCTGGTGCCTACATGACAGCGAGATCCCCGAGAGTACCATGACTATGAGCAGGGGCACCCGGGGGGCGGAGTTGTTATGGGGGCAGCCTACAGGGCTCTGGCTGTTTTCTTGTATACTGACTACTCATTTGCTTCTTTTGGAGAGGGAGGAAGCCAGTCCAACCTTCTCTGTGTCCTGTGTGACACTGAGACAGCAAATGTCAAGTTTTGGGATGGTTTTGTTTTAATTCTACACCCTGCTGAGCTTTACCTGAAAAAAAAAAAAGCAGCTTCTGCAGGTCCCTATGAACTTCTCTGGTGTCTTTTGCCTCTGTAAGACTGAATACGGTGGAAATACCTCAAAGCATCTTCTCCCTTCCCTCATTACTTACTTGCAGAGAGGCAGCTGGGGTAAGCTTGTAGATCAAGGAGGGGAAGAAAGTACTGATTTTTTTTGGGGGGGTGGGGGGGGTGGGTGGACGGTTCTGGGAGACATCCAGGGATTTGAAAACAAGGAAACTTTTTAGTATCCTTCTCTTTGTCCCACATGTTAGATCTTCCTCCCCACCACTGCCTCCCCTTCCTGATTTTGAAGTTTATATTTCTGTAAGTTATGGAAATGTTTCATCTTCTGATTTTCATTTGTTGGATGCTGAAATGTAAACCTCCTTCCTGGTGCAAAGATTAACAAAATAAATCTCAGTATAGAGTTATCATACTCTTATTTTTCCCTTTTCCAGCATGAGATTATGTGTAGACAGAAAAATTGCACTGTCTCTGAAGTGCTTTTTTTCCTCTGGCAGTGCTAACTAGAAGGCAGAGATTTCACAACGAAATCTCCTTTTCCATGAAGTATTTAAATAATCTTCTCAAATTTTATATATATGTAAGTAGAGGGATTCTTTATCCGTTTGTTATCTGGAGAGTTGCACAAGCTGAAGACCAGGAGGATTTGTTGTTCATAGGAGTTTCTGTACCAATTTTCTCATTCCAACTCTTCTAAAAAGCCCAAACAACTCTTCTTATGTGTGTAATACAAATTTCTTGACAAGTATTTTCTGTTGACATCAGACTAGTGAAATGACAAGTGAATTGTTTTATAGTGTAGGTTATGGACTGACAGCAATGTATACAAGTCCAGCAAAGTTACAGGAGTAGCCAGCGGATACCACGTTCCAATAATAGAACATTAATCATCAAAATGGAAATATTAGGATTTTTTTATAATGTGTAAAAAGATGTTTGGCATCTGTGCTTGCTTGGTTTAGAGCATCTCATGACCAATCACAGATAATTACACCAAATTATACTAGTGTTGAGAACAAGGATTGCACTGGTTCTCTTAAACAGATTTTAGTGATGGTTATGGCATAAATTTATTCCAAATCATAAAGATAAAGAAAAACGTGACATTACCTTACTTTACTGAAATAGTTACATTAATCATTAAAAAAATATAGTTCTGTCTAAAACATATCAAGTCTGAATAATATATGAATACATTAGCATTTTACAAAGATTCACAGGCAGATGGATAAAGTTAGCAATAAACACCACTTCTCCTTGTTACTGTGGCATCAAGACTATAACTAATGAAAGAATGTTGAAAAGAGTCCTCACAATCTGGGTAGGATTTATATTTTTTCAAAGGAGTCCTCACAGAAGCAGGTTTTATGAACCAATAAAGAAATTCCATGGGTGTGTGAATTATAGAATTATTTATTAAATGAAAAAAATAAATACCACAACTTTTGGGGATATTGTGCTTGGTATCACTGTCTGATAAATTTGTTTTAAAGTATAAAAGGATTAAAAATGATCATTACTTAGGCTAGGATTAGTAATAAATAAGCAAAAGCTTTTTTGCTAAAGCCCTAGGTGAACAATGGTACTTGAAAATGAAACACTGGCAAAATGCCCATCTCCTGTGGGAAAAGCCAGCGGTTTTTCTTTGTAAGCAAACAGCCTACGGAATGCAAAGCTTCTTCCCGGTCCATTAGGAGCATCTCAACGGGGCACACTTTCTGTGTGTTTTTGTGATCACTTGTTTAATCGTAAGTAATGGTTACATTCACAGAGGCAAACACAAGGATGGTATGCTTTTCCTGTCTCATCTTTGAGGGTCATATGTTTACATCTAAACTAATTTTCCCCTCATCTGTGTATACATGGTTTTGGTTTTTTAATTTCCTTTCCAAATGTGTCTTGCAAGAGTGGAAAGACCAAAATGTGACCATAGACTTTAAGAACTGATTTTCCTCACACACGCTTTTGATTTTTTTTAATATATGTCTTATTGGAAGCAGACACATTCCAGCACATATTCACACAGAGCACAATTTTCCTACTGTGGTATGCTAGCAAGAGATATATGCACAGTTCCTCATAATGATCTACCTGTGCGAATGGGGAGGGTTCACATGTCAAAATACATACAATGCCAAATTCAGCATTTCACGTGTAAAATGGGAAAAAGTTTATCATTCCATGTTGTTTGGCAAAACATGGCTTGGATTGTGACTTGTGTCCATAGTTCCAGGTTATTTTTTTTGTTCAGAGGTAAGTTTTAGAAAATCATGTATTTCATTCTATGAAAATGGTTAAAAGACGATTTCATCTCCCCTTTCTAGAAGATTGGTGCTACCATAACATGTACAAACTTGGCAACAACTTACTAGAGTGCTCCCATGTGTCAATATGAAGACCATCATTTCACCAGTATTTTTCACTGGCATTTAAAAGCATAATTAAAGGCATCAATTGCACTCATTGTCTTTTATACCTGGTACTGTTTTAAGAAAAACATATTTGAGAGTTAAAGACCAGGTCCAAGCTCCCTTTGTGAGTTGAAGACCGGAGGAAAGAGCCACCTTACCCCACAGCTCCCATTGCCCATCCCACGCCACAAGGCCCCGGAGGACCCAGGGTTTCTGAGACACTTTTGGCAACCATGGGTAGCATGACATGCTAGACCGTTGGGTCAGGCAGAACTAGAAACAGCAGTAGGAGGAGCTTCACTGTCTCTAAGGGATGTAAGGCAGGAGGAGCTGGCTTAGTGTTGCAGAGCTAAGCCATCATTCTGCCACACGAACTAGTGGGTTGCTGTGCTCAGGCTGGGAGTGAATCTTCGGGGGTAAAGACCCCCACGACCATAGCAACATGTGGCAACACTGCCACAAAGGACACGTTGGCAGAGACCTGTGTTTCTTCACTGAGCAGGTACTGGAATGTAGAAATAAGCTACCTGGTTTATGTGGAAATGTCAGCTAGAGTTTTCAAACTTGTTTGATTTCCCACCCCCTCCCCCCACCCCCCCAAACAAGGCGGGTTTGTTTCCACCTTCTGCAGAATGCTGAGCAGCTGCTAATGGCTGAAGAATCACCTATGAAAGTAACCAAAGTGGTCCTGCTTTAATGCTTAGGATCTGGTTTGAGGAAAGGCCCTATTTATTTCTAAACAAAAAAAAGTGCTCTTGGGAGGCAGGTGCTTGTGACTTGCACACAAAAGACGGGATATACTTACCTTGGTATGCAAAATGTGCTTTGAGGCTTTTACTAGGGATGAGGGATGGGGATTCAGCACCTCAGCACTGGTAACTGCACCCAGGACTAGGGATTCCCTGTCCTTAGGGTCAAGTGATGCAGAGTGGTTGTGCCCGTGCCTCTCAGTGCCAACATCCTGCAGAGCCTACTGACTGCCCAGTGCCAGGGGTCATTCAGGTCTCGTTGCTGTGTGGCTTTCTGCAGTATCCATGCAGTGCTGAAACCTAATTATTTTCTGCAGGCTGCTTCTTGAGTTTAAAAATGTCTGAAACAAAGTGAGAACAGTGCTGCAACATGAACATCTTTATAGTGCCAAACTGAGGTACGTTGTGTGAGCCATAGGATGTATGGAATTTTGTTTATATTATTTAATGTTGAAATGGAATATCGTAGCAATATATTTAGATGATTCCTACAGCAAAAATAAAAATGTAAAACTTCTCTGAAGTCCAAATATATCTTTTTCTAAACCTGAGTTGGCAGACAGGAGGTTGTGTTAACCTTCTGGCTGTGAGTGGACCTCAAAAAGGTGACCAGCAGCTCTGCAATAATAGTTTGGATGCAACAACTCTTCAGTCACAGCTGCTCCTGCTTCCCAAAATTGCTCCTATTTTAAGATATCAATTTAAAGATCTAAAACATGATAACATTTCAATGGACACAGGTACTCCTCAAACAGATAGTGTTTTCAGATAGGAGAGCTCAGAAAGTTTCTCAGTGCTATACACCTGGGCAACTTTGACCAGCCAACACACGACAATAGAATTTGGATTAGATTTAAATCTGGATTTTACCCAGGAACAGCTTGTTTGTAACTAGATGCTTAAGCTAACTCAAACCAAGGGACAAGCATAATTATTTTTGCATTCCAGGAAAATGGGTGAATGTTTGGGGTTTTTTTGTGACACGTTTGTAGTTTCCAAGGAACAACTCAGTGGGATGCTGCTATTATGTTCAAAGACACAAATTTGAATTTTCCAAATGCCCATGGTCCTATGGATTAAGAGATTTTAATACATTTCTTATATTTTCTTTTCCATTCAAAGAGTTAGGGTTTTTTGGTATCAGGGTTTTTTTAATGGAAAGAGTAGTTTCAATCTTTATATTCTATATTTTATATCTAATGCTTTTTGTGCTAAATACGCATTTTTTGTATATTTTAAAATGCCTGTGCCCAATACACACACACTTTGCATATGTTTTCTCTCCTGATTTGAATAGAAATCTAACATTGCAAATGAAGAATGCTGAACTACTGTTTCACAAGATGTCATTTAAGCGATAGATGGTAATTGGAATTTTGCCATGCAAATTAGTTAATGCTTAGATGAAGACAGTGTTTAACTATTCAAATAAGATCTCATTCTTGATCTGCTGTTTCAGCTTATATCTCCAGTGAAGCAGACAACTAGCTTTCAACTGGAGCAGACAACTAGAACTCCACAAAACCATTAACTGTATTCACTTAGTACCATCTCAATAGATCAAATGATGTTCAAACAGCACTGATCTGTAGCTATCAGCTGGAAACAGCCATGGATGCTGATCCTTCAGGCAAAAAAAATTGAGAGTTGGTAGTATTTTGAAAGAAGAATTTACATCTCTGGATTCCACTACATCCAGAAATGTAAAAATCCAACAAACTCACAGTATGACATTTCTTTTAACAAAAACATATGTAAAATCCACACACAAAGTATGACATATTTAGAATCTTAGTGGGACCATGAATAACTCCTATAGCAAAGTTTCCTAAGCTACACTTTAAATGCATGTAACCTTTCTTCATGCAGCTTGCTACTACTTTTGTTCACAGGAGACCTTTGAAATCTGGGAGAAAAAATGTCCCTTGGCTATACAAAATGCCTTGTCTTTACCTCATAAAACTCTATGCCATTATAAATTTACAGCACTTCATTTCAACTTATTTTGCTTGGATTCCTTAGGGAAACTTTGGCAACCTGTCAAATAACTGAGAAGAAAGCATCTATAGAACTGGCCCTACTCCCTCACCAGGAGACCTGCAACAAGCTCGCTTATCCCTGGGAGGTACCAAAGTCACAACATGGGCAATGAGGAAGGAAAGCATCTTTCCCACTGCAGGGATTCCCCACTGCCCCTTGTCAGAGTCTCCCTAAGAGATGAATTGCCACAGTCTTTTTAAGGTGAGGAATAATTGCAACTAAACTTAACCAAATCTGGGTCTTCACAGTTATTCCCAGTGGTTCATGTAAGCCTTTCTTATGGGTGAGAGGAGCGCCTGCTTTGCCAACTAAGGCAGTTAATAGTGTAGTACATGTGTGTGCTGCGAGTTCATAGTAAAAAGCCAGTGATGATGGGTAATGGGGAGTATAGCAAAATAGTTGTGTTGTTTCAGAAAAAGAGGGCACTGAATAAAAGGTTGCTCTCCAATACAAAAAAAAAAAAAACCTCTGGCTACCAATACCTTAAGCAGTGTGAGTGCCAATTGAGGGTGACATTTTGTCACCAAGGCTTCTTTTTTTTCAGCCTGCCACAAAAATGTCCAATTTTTTCTTGAAAGTTTCACCTGCATACATCTTCTAAAAATGTTCAAAATACTGCCAACAGTAGACACAGATGGCAGAGTGTGCTGACTGCCTCAGCTGCTGCCAGAAGGGACAAGCTAAACGTGTCTCTGAAGAAATACTCAATGTTGATTTTTCCACAAGGACGAACAGGTGGAGGAACCAGGACAAAAGAAAGGAACGTAGAACTCAGATGACCACAAGTGAGCACATAGGTGGGAGAAGAAGTGCAAAGAGTAGGGTGAGCACCAAAAGAAAAGACTTTTGGAAACTGTGGTTGTGTAGCAAATACTGGCATCAGCTCTAGGTTTTGCAGTCCACCAGGGAGACATGGAAGACTAAGCTGATGATGCACTGGAGATGTCTGGAAAGGGACACTGAACTCAAAGAGGAGGGCTGTCAGTTTAGTGATACAGTTAGCAGTACTAGTAATGTCTTTTTAACATATCATCTTTATGTAGTTTTATGTGTATATTTATGGAGTGGGCCATTTTCCTGTTTACTAAATTGTATTCTAATCATGTGTCATTCTTTACATGCATCTTAGCAGCATCTACACTGTTAAGACATCTTCTAGAAGTCATTTAGATTACTTAAACAAGTTTGGGCTAGCCTGGTATTTCTCCCAGGGTTCTGACTCAAAGCTGAAATCTGTTGCTATCTTTTGCAAGATGACCACAAAGCAACTCTTTAAAAAGGAGGCTGTGCAATGTCAAATCTCTTTATAGTATTTTTCCATGAAAACCCCAAAACTTGGCAGTTACCTTTTACTGTTTTTTGTTTTGCAGCCAACCAGTTATATTTGTTAGAATGCACTTGATTAGCAAGGATGCAAGTTCAAGGCACAGTTGTCTGCCTTTGTGTAGTTCTAGTTGTGCCTTAGGAGACACTTACGTTTGTCTTCCCTTCTGTATGTTTATCTGATTCACTGGGGTTTTTTTACTCCACATTACAGACAGTAGTTTCCTTGCAAATATTGTTCTAGCAGTGATCTCGCAGTGTTCTGATTGCCTTCTGAAAGGTCAGATATTAAAAGAATCCAATTGCCTCGATCTTCTAGTGTGACCTTAAGTCAAGAGAATAGATCTGACGGTTTCAGCGGAAAGATCAGTAAGAGTGAAATTGCTCCAGTGAATCAGGGCTTAGAAAACCAGATTCTATTTTTGTGGCTTTTCAGATGGAAGAGTTACTGTAAGGTCTATGATCAGAAAGGCAGGCATGCTAGCTACAATGGAGATGAGAACAATATGATGGCCTTCAGCATGGGCTAACTATCCAAGCATGACTGAATGACCCCGTTGAATGTTTGCAGTACATACTGAGGCCTGTGGGAGAAGCCTGGCTCCTTTTCCTCCAAAAGCATAATTGCCTTATCCTCTGGGGCAGTATGTCACCCTGTATAGTAGTAAATACACCATGACTCACTGAAGAGGAAGATCATTGTCATTTGAATAGCTCTCCTTCACCAACATAAACACAAATACAACTCACACCCAACAAACACACCACACACTGCCACACACCGTGGTCCGTGGTTGTCACTATTGCATCTCACGAGCTATCTCCAAATCATGATGTATTAGAAATGATGTCTGATATAGTTAGTCATAACATTTAGGGAAGTTAGGCTTCAGTTCAAAATTTTGATACAAACTTTGTGGCTTCAGTGCAGCTTCAGATGAAGGACTTACCTGTTCTGAAGTATTCTCCCTTGGTGAAATCTTAATAATGATAGATTACTTACAGCACAGATGTTCTTATACTTTACAGAGTGAATACCATGAAGTACAAGATTGGAATTTCATTTTCCTGGAATCTCAGTAAAAGTGAGATTATTGATTCTGAAGAATAAACCACAAATACATGTAATGAATGTAAAAAAAAATAGAAAAACATTGGAAGGGTTTCATGAAAATACTTTTCTTTTCAGAAAATAATTTTAAATGTGCATTTTTCTGCTCTGTTGACTTGTGGTGTGACAGTCTTGTCACATGAGGAGATTTCAATTTTGCAGTGGCAACTCTCCATTTTTAACTTTGCTTGAGTATGTGCAAGACTTTTTGGTTGAAATCTAATTCTTCTGCCTCTAAATAAGATTTAAGTATTAAATAGTCTTAATCAAACTTATATTTTCAACAAAAGGTCCCTGGCTAACTTCTCCTTTACGCCTATTCAGATTATACCACAATGGCCCCAGCCTGGTGACTACCATAAGAAAATATGATGGCAATAATTCATGTCATTTAATCCTCTTTAAACCTTCTGCTAGTCTCTATCCCTGCTGTAGCACTACAACAGTAATAAAAGGGCTAGAGCTGCTAGAAGGAGTAGGAACTAAAGTCTTTGCAACAGCCAGAGAAGCGCAGCAGTGTGGTGAGCTATAGCTGGGGTAAGCGATATAGGTGGCTGGACGCAGTGCTGTCTCCATGGGGTTTGGTTGCCATTGAAATGTGGTTTTCCTTTACTCCTAACTGGAGATCTATTTTTGACACACTGTAATCCACATATTTGTGTTCTTCCTCCCTTCCCCCCAGCCCAGCTATAGTGCCTCTATACCAATGCACACAGCATGGGCAAGAAACAGGAGGAGCTGGAAGCCATTGTGCAGCAGGAAAACTATGATATAGTCGCCGTTATTGAAATATGGTGGGATGACTTGCTCAACTGCAGCGCTGCAATAGATGGCTACAAACTCTTCTGAAGGAACTGGCAAGGAAGGAGAGGCAGTAGCACAGCTCTGTATGTTAAGGAGTGTTAGGACTGTATAGAGCTTAACGATGATGGTGACAGAGTTGGGTGTTTATGGGTAAGAATCAAGCGGAAGGCCAGCAAGACAGATATCATGTTGTGAATCTAACAAACCACTCAACCAGGATGAAGAGGCAGACAAATCATTCTTCACTATTAGTAGCTCTCATGGGAGGCTTCAATCTACCACATATCTGCTGGATATGATATAATACAGTGGAGAAGAAACAGTCTAGGACCTTTCTAGAGTGTGTGCAAAATAACTTCCTGACACAGATCATGAGTCAGGAACTCAGGAAAAAAAAGAGAGTTTACAACCTTTGGAAGAAGGGGCAGAAAACTCAGGAGGACTGCAAAGATGTCCTGACGTTATACAGGGAGAAAATTAGAAGGACAAAAGCCCAATTAGAACTTTTTCTGTCTACTGTGGTAAAGGACAATGTAAAGTATTTTTATAAATATATCAGCAGCAGCAGGAGGGCTAAGAATCTCCAGACTTTATTGGATGTGGAAGGAGATGTAGTGACAAAGGATTAGCAAAAGGCTGAGGTAGTTAGTGCCTTCTTCACCTCAGTTTTCAGTATTAAGATCGGTGTTCTCTAGGTACCCAACCCCCTGAGCTAGAAGACAGGAACCAGGAGAAGAATGGAGCCTGCATAATCCAAGAGGAAATGGTTAGCATCCTGCTGCTCCCCTAGATACACACAAGTTGGATGAGATTCACCCAAGAGTACTGAAGAAACTGGCAGAAGGTCTCCCTAAGTCACTTTTCATCATTTGTCAACAGTTCTGGCTAACTTGGGATGTCCCACTTGACGAGATTAGCAAATGTGATACCCATTTACAAGAAGGTCCGGAAGAGCTTCCGCAGCTATATAAACTGAAAAGAGAGGTCAAAGAGAGTGTACCTGCCCTGATGAGTGGGACTTCCAAGAAGTATTCAACAACTTTGTTGCCTCAGTCTTCACTAGCAACTTCTTTTCCAACACCTCTTCAGGAGATGGGCTGCAAGATGTGGACTGGGAGATCAATGAGAGAGGATCAGTTTCGCGACAACATGAGGAACCTGGCTGAGATGCATGTGAGAGTTCTGAGGGAATTGGTTGATGTAGATGCCAGGCCACTCTCCGTGATATCTAAAAAGTCATGACAGTCAGGCCAAGTCCCTAGTGACTGAAAAAAATTGTATCATGCACCCATTTTTAAAAAAGGTAAACGGGATGACCCTGGTAACGACCAACCTGTCAGCCTCAACTCTGCCTGGGTAGATCATGGAACAGATCCTCCTGAAAGCTATGCTTAGGCACATGGAGAACAGGGAGGTGATTTGAGACAGCCAGCATAACTTCACCAAGGGCAAAGGCTGCCTCACCAACCTAGTGGCCTTCTATGAGGGAGTGTCTATATCAGTGGATAAGGTAAGACCCATGGATGTCATCTATCTGGACTTCTCTAAGGTCTTTGGCACAGTCCCCCACAACATCCTTCTCTCTAAATTAGAGAGATATGGATTTGATAGATTCAGTGAATAAGAAATTGGTTGGATTGCTGCACCCAGAGGGTAGTGATCAATGGCTCAATGTCCGGATGAAGATCACTGATGAGCGGTGTCCGTCAGGGGTCTGTTCTGGGACCGATATTGTTACGTGTCTTCATCAATGGCAATGGGATTGAATACACCCTCAGCAAGTTCGCAGATGACACCAACCTGACTGGTGAGGTTGACACCCCTGAGATACAGGATGCCATCCAGAGAGATTTTGACAAGCTGGAGGAAGTGGGCTTATGAAAACATAATGATGTTCAACAAGACCAAGAGCTAGGTCCTGTTCTTGGGCCACAACAACTCCACTCAACACCACAGGCTTCAGGAAGAGTGACTGGAGAGCTGCCTGGGGGAAAATGACCTGGGGGTGTTGGTTGACAGCTGGCTGAATATGAGCCAACAGTGTGCCCTTAAAGGTCTTTTCCAAGCTAAACAATTATGTGATTCTCTAACAGCAAGTACAATGCTCAGTAATCTCTACAGCACAACCAGGGTGGAATTTAGCTCTAGTTCAGAGGTTTTTGTAAGTATTTCTGCCCATTCCTTTCTCTGCCTACTTTGTTGTCCTATCCTATCCTATCCTATCCTATCCTATCCTATCCTATCCTATCCTATCCTATCCTATCCTATCCTATCCTATCCTATCCTATCCTATCCTATCCTATCCTATCCTATCCTATCCTATCCTATCCTATCCTATCCTCAATGTGATGTAAATATTAAATAATGGTATCCATATACAATGAAGTTACATGACATGAACTTGAAGCATAAACCTGAACAATCTGTGTATGCTTACCACACGTGCACTTAATCCTTTCCCATGATCAATTCACGATCAAAGCTACTTCTGCCTGTTTCATTGCTCTGACATCCTGCCAGTAGAGCATGGTCTGATGCTACCTGATCCAGTCACAAGTAACCTCATTCAGGAAGGAAGAAAGTAGCGCTGTTTGATATCAGGCAGGCATTTTGTCTCTATACTAATTTTTCTTCAGTGGTAAGAATTAGTGGAACAAAGCCGTTCAGTGCTGCTTCCTTTCATGCTGCTCATCTTTCTCAATTGCTGTTCTTTAGGAAGAAGCAGTGCAAGTCTGAGAATCTTATTTAAAGAGTGATGTTAACAGCAGTATTACAGACACCACAGGGCTTTCAGATGAAAAGTCCATGCTGCATGCACAGTATAAGCAGAAAATAATTTAGCTGTTGATTCCTTTCTTTATTCATGACACCTTTCTTTTTTCTTCAGCAGCAAGAAAACTGTGGAGTGCAAAGTTCATCTTCTGTTTGTGGCTGCCTTCTATCATTTTTCTTTCATGTTGGCATATCCAAGCAGAACAAATATGTTTGTAAGCAAAGGGGAATAGACTGGATGTTTTGGATTTTAAGCCAGATGTTTTCAGAAGTCACAAATAACACAAACAATCTATTTTTAAGACCAAATTTGACTTTTGTCCACCCCATTAAAAAGCTCAGTCAGTTTATTTAGAGTGTCTTCTGCTATACTTGCTTTCAGAGGAGTTTTCTCTGCTAATAGACATGACACACTTTTCCATTTTACCTCATGTTTCTCATGAAGACTGTAGTAGTATGATCAATTGTCACTATGAATAGCTTTGGATTTTCTCATTACCACAAGACATTAAGTTGCCAGGGTATGATTTACTTTAGCAAGTGTCTTTTATGTCATCTATATTTCAGAAATTCTGTGGCTTGTTTAAGTTTCCATTTCCTTGGCAATGTATCTGTGTATGGTGAAACAAAGAAAGAATTGACTAACATATTGAAAGCATTAGCATTTGAAGCTACCCTATTAGACAAACACAACAGCAGCAGGGCTGCACCACATGAAACTGAAGCAACTACCTGGAAGAGAAGGAGAGAAGAGTTTAGGCTATTAGCACAGGCTTTGAAATGCTTTTGTCAACAAAATACTCTTCTTTAGTTTGAATGCAGAGATAAAGAATGACTTGAAAGTGAAAGAAAATAATAGAATATGCAACTATCCTAAAAGTCTGAGAATATGCAATGTATTTCTTCTGGTCTCCTGCATCTGATCTAATTTTTGTTGACTTACTGGCAACTGGAATTTCTCCTTATTACAGCTTAATTAGTATAAGTGCAATGAGTGGCTGTGTAAGAGAGTCCAAACATACCCATGGTTTAGCATATACCATATGTTCCCTTCTAGTGGCTGCACTGTAGAGTCCTCATGCTGCTACCTGCTGGATGAGGGCACTGCAACATGAAGCTGGTGGCCACTGGTGTGCCTGTCACATCACGTGCATAATATTTAACTGTGCTCACACAGAGGTAAAACGCAGTTGTATAGCGGGATGCAGATGGGATAGGTGTTATTCATATCAGCAAATGACTCTGAGAGAATAAAAGTTTGAGTGAGTGGCTGACTTCTTATACTAAACTCAGATCTGAATATCTACTGAATATCCCTGCAAAACCTATTGCTGATGGTCAGATCTGTCTGTTGCTATACAGTCAGGTACATTTTCTTGAGCATCTTCTTGAGCATCACAGCAAGAAGTAGGCCTGCTTGGCTGCCTAAAGGAGGCACCCATCCAAGCTGGGCACATGTGAAGCACCGCTCTGCCAGGGACACAAAAGTATTTTTATCGGATATTCACATTTAAGAAATAGGTGAACAGTGCCAAGTGGTAGCTGGGGCACAACACCTGTAGAGTGCCTCAGGTCTAGGAAGGCATGAACCCCTGTTGGCCTGCTGAAAGGTCCTGGCCAGGAGTGGACCAGAGAGATGAGCAGAGACAGCAATTCTGCTGGTGCGTGGTGGGACACGGTGCCTGTCTGAAGAACAGATAAATGGAATAAAAGACTTTGTCTTCAGACTCATTTTCAGAGAGAGGAGCTCAAATGCTGTCAGGTTTCTGTGACTAATTAACAATTAACTTGGTAATGAATTTTCCTATCTACCTCTGCTATACTTGCATATCTTCTTTACTTTACTAGCCAAAATATTTAAGTCCAAAATCAAAGGCAGCATCCTTTACCATCTGAGCAAGGCACAATTTAAAAACATTTACAGTTCCTTTATAGGTATTTTTGAAATAGTCTTTAGGATTATTAGGCAAGAAAATTTTGTCAACAACATACAGAGTAATTGTAATACAGACTTCCAGAAACCTCCTGGAGCACTTAATAACCTATTCCCATTGAGTTTCAGGTATACCTCAAAGACTAATAATGGACTGCTTTGGGTGCTACTTGCATGCTATGTGAGCAAATAGACATATAACCCTAAATGAAATAATTAACTGAATGATGAAAAGATACTCAGTGGTGCTGTATGTGCAGAATAAAGAGCAAGTTTGAGCTATGCCTTTGTCCTGGTTTTCTGACAAATGGGTCATGACAGCTATAAGAACAAATAAATCTTTCCTTCTGAAACAAACCTGGACAGGAAGCTGCATTTGCATGTTTCTTTCTGACATGCAACTAGGATCTGCCCATCAGATCCTCATCCAGAAATGTAGGCTGCAGGGTTTACCATGGAGAAACACCTACTGCAGAGTGTGGACAAAGATCATTCGTGCTTTTCTTGGAGTTGCACAAACTGACCTGCCAAAAGAGCACCTGGGATAGTGAATATCTTAATATGTTTCACTTGTTGAATCTATCTGCTTTTTATTTTCTCTCTGACTCTTAACATTTTCACATAAATACCACTTAGAAAACAAAAGCTCTTTCTATGCATGATAATTTTGGTGTTAATATGGCCCCAAGCAATTATTTTGTAATGTACATTTTAAAATATTTAAACAGCCTGAAACATTGTGATACTTTGATGACTCTCTGGACATATTTAGTTCTCCTGAAATGTGGCCAAAGGAACAATCTGAAATAAATATTTTGGGAAAAATTCAGCTATACAAAGAAGATTAGAGTGTTATCGCAGTTAAATATGAAAGAGCCTTTCAGAATATCAAAGTAGTGCACAGGGTCCATATATTGTTCGTGAGGAGCTTTGGATGCTGTAAAAATGCAAGGCTTACAGAAGTTAATAGAAAATACTGCTCTGGATAGGACATAAATACACAGCCTTTTCTTCCCCTTCTTGCCTTTGAAACGTCCCCCACACTCTGGGTGAAAGACTCTTCTTTTTGAAACCTATGATGGATTAGGACTATATTGTGAAGCACTGGCGTGGGTGCTCTTCTTCTGCATTCACTGCCTGATAAGGACACTCAGGATGCTGTTTAGCATCCCTTATCTGAGAGGATTTGAACCAAAACCTCCCAGGAGAGTGCCCTAATTAGCACTCTGCAGGGCAGCCAGCCTAGGCTGAGGTTTCACACGCTCATTACCATTTGATGGAGCTGCTCTGGTGTCTGTCAGATTTCACGTTTACAGAATTTATGTTTAAGTGTGCGCACATGTCCTGACCATCAGGCCAAATGGTTAAGATGGCAGACTGCTTTCTCATGTTACAGCACTTAGGAAAGACACTGTTGGAAAGTTTGGGTTGCATGGTTTTGAAGTGCTATTAGAGCTAGGTGTGGTTTTGAGGGGGTCTAAATTAGGCATCTAATTGATACTTTAGGTGCCTAAATCTCTTTTAATTCCCCATGGGACCTAGTCTTTAGTACATATTCTTGAGATTTCCCCAAGAAATATCTTCTTTAGCTGAGAAAGAAATTTGTGCAGAGAAACATTGCCTACAGGCTTATTATAAAATCCTGACTGTGCAGTAAAGATGCAGCTGCTTGCAATTCGTCACCTAACTTTCTGCAAATTCTATTGGTGGGTGGCTTTAGTAACCACATTTCTGCCAGCAGATGTAACATTGCTTGCATTTATATGCAATATGTAAAAATGTATATATAACTGCTTAAAGCATACAGTTTTTATATCTGTTGTGCTCGGTTGTTTTTTTCTTTGTTTTCTAAAAGCTGCATAAAACTGCGCATTTTTGTCCACCTACTAAATGGAACTCTAATTTTGCAGATTATTTATAAAACACCTCACTGATATCAGTGAGATTTCGTGCTTACCAGCCTGCCTGTGCAGATCGAAATGTCTGCACCCTAATTCAGTAAGGCAATTTAAGTGCATGCTTAAGTACATCTCCCCTCACAAATATCCATAAGCATGAAGTATGCTGTGTTGACTCTAGCTGAGTTGAGCAAAGCCTTCAAATCACTCATATGTTGAAGTGCTTTGTTGACTAGAATGGAACAAATCAGACAATAACAATTAAATCTAATGACACATCCTTGTGAATCAGTGCTTGGTTTTCAAACACAGGTTTTGAAATCTGAAAAAGAAAAAAAGAATTAATTAATTATTCCATCATTTTAGTAATAATTTGCTAATACATTTTCTACTGAATGGCAGCATCTAAAAAAATGAAACAGAATAATTCTTTTTACCTTTGCCTCTGACTTACATTGTTTGTGAAAACTTCCATGCAGTGTTTCAAAATGATTTCTCTCTACATGTGCTGATCCAAAAGATTCTGCTTCTCAGTCAGTTGAAAGTAATGCTTGCAGTAGGTCTGAATCTCTGACTATTGTAGTAGAGTCTACAAATGATGAGCTACATCTTTATTTTTGTTGGTTATGAACAAGGTGCTAGTAGAAGCAAATTTGTATGTATTTTTGCTTTAAGCAATAAGTTATGTTCCTCTTGCAGCCACACCTACAAAATAAAGCTAAAATGCTCGTCAGAGGGTAGTGAAAAATACAGTTACATGTGCAACCTTTCGCTTTCATTTTAGTGTGCAGACAGATACAAACTGGAGCTTTGGAGAGCTTGACTGATAAAGGTCTTCATCTTGAGTAGAAAAGAACAATTTGGTTATGAAGCTAGAGAATATTCTTATTGTCATGATCATTCAGTTTCTCACTTAATTAAAAAAAATTGCCAATTATCTTTGAATAAAGCATTTTCAGTATAGATTATGATTTACTCAGAAATCAACCCCAAACTTAATTTCTCTGATTAATCCTTTATGGATTTTCTTTTGTTATTCAATACAACAGACTAATGATTATAAATACCACCTGGGAGAAGGACATTATGCAACGCTAGAGCTGCATGATGTCCATACACTAGACGTGTGTTAATTCAACATGCAGCTGTCAAAAAAAAGAAACTTAACCCCAGAAACAGGGCATATGTGTATCTATAGAGAAGGGAAGAGGAAAATAATGCTAATTCTTTGAACAAGAACTGATGTAAGCCTTTTGACATCTATGTCTCTTTCTGCTGGGTAGGTAACTACAATACAATCATAGATAATCAGTGGTTTCTTGGTATGGAGCATTTGCACTCTTCAACTATCTGTAACATTTGGATTTACACTGACAGGGTATCAAGTCTCTTGCCCCATATTTTTTGTACAAAATAAAAATGCAACTCAACTGCAACATCTACAGTAGTGAAGCACAAGAAGCAATGAGTGTCGTATAGCATTTCTATTGTAAGAAGAAACAATTATTGTCATGCAGTCTTAGTTTTAAAATCTCAGAACAGATGGTCGTACTTTGAAATCATGAGTATTCTCCACAGACAAAGGGCTTTTGTCCAAATGGATTTGATTGCAGAATCAGGGCCTATATAAATGGAAATACAAACTTATACAATATTATATAACAGGTCTGTTCGTACATAAGGAGTGTAAAAACAGAGAGTTGCCACAATCTATGTGATAATGTGAGTAACATGAAGATTGTGCAAACTTGGTTTTGTTCCAATATAAAGTCTCTGGAACCAGGGAAAAGTCTAACTGTGAGCTAAAAATTAGGGGAAATCTTGTTGAGGAATTTTCTCCACTGAAAACCATCTCAATTATGTCAGCTTTTTACTTTCAAAATTAAGGTTGTATCCACTATGAAGAATATAGATTTATTTTGAGATTATAAATATGAAGGAGTTATGCAAAAATGAATAACACTGTTTTTCAAACTCATACATTCTGGACTTCAGTCTCTTTAGTGGAAATGATATAAAGCCATAAGGTTTTTTTTGTTACCACTTTTTCATTTTGATCAAAGATTAAATTATTCATTATTGACAGATAAAATCAGTTTTGTTGCTTATGGTTTCCCAGCTTTATTAGGTAATTAAAAATTACCTAGATTTTTAAATCTATACAGAACTCCATCCAGTTTGGTGGTGTTTTTCTGTTTGTTTGTTTTCCTTCTATAAAATAAGGATCAAGAAGGAAAAGAGGTGAAATATTTGGAGATTAGAGGAACTGATGAAAAACAAGGGAGGAAACTTAACTGATCGACTTGGGCCTAGTTGGCTGAGGCAATTGCATAGTTAATATTGCTATTACAGTTGTACTCCTTTTGTTCTCCTTGTTTACTATTAAACACATCATAAATCAGTGACATTTTGGGAGAACAGTTCCTACCGCTCTCTGTCTTTTCACAAGTGGCCACCATAATACAATACCAATCCTGATTTAAAAGCTCTGAGTAAAACACATAAGAAATAACTTGATTTATGTTTCTAGTTAAGTTAGTAACCAACTAAGAAAGCAAGAAAGTGTGAATAAAAAAAAAGAAGATATTATAGAGCAAACTTCTTCAGATAGATGAAGAAATGAGCTTTTTTTTTGTCAGGGTACTAAGTTGTAGAGCTGCAAGAAAAATATTATGTGCCAGTTTAAAGATTTAGACAAGTTCACAAAGTGTTTCCAAATAGCAGGCTACATGCTAATGTCTGTTTTTACTCAGAGAAGCACATAAATACCTGGTAAAATTTTTGCCATGTTCATAATTTTGTGAACTTTGATACTTCAAATACTTGCCACTAGTGATATGGATTTCAGATGAACTTCTAATATGGGATGAACCTCTGATTTGGGACTCAGCTAAAGAAAAAAGGTGAGCCATAAATCATGATTCATTTATCTCCACTTTTGTGATTCTTCATCATCAACAGTCTAATACCATCAACATAATTTCTCATGTCTTACCTCTGGTCTTCTGTAGTCTGCGTAGTCAGACTTGCCCAAACTTGCAAACATTTCCAAGTGATACTGTAAAGCTTAGAAACATTTTACAAAAAGGAAAGACAGTGAATTTTTACATTTATTTCTCATAGCACAGAGAACAATTTACATACTTCTGGGAAATGAGTAGTATGATCTTCCAATAGGACAGCACCTTGTAGACTTTTAATACTCTGTCAAAATAATGTAAGTCCTTTCTTGTCCTGTAATAAACATCTGAGAATTTACTATTTTTTTAGTGATGATGGTCTAAATAAGATTTGTTAACCTTACATCAGGAACACAGCCTTTAAAGTGTCAATGCACCAGGGGTCCTACTGTAAAAATAGAATAAAAATCAACATGGGATCCAAGGAAGTGGATATTCAGCATCATGCAGTTAATTTGGTTGAAAGCTATTAATATTATCTCATTAGAAACATTAGAAGAAACAACTTTCATTATTAGATCTCTAGTTTTTCAAAAGGGCTATGGCTAGCTAAGGGACACTTTTTCCACTCCTACATTTATTAAAATCTTCACTGAATACTTATTTCTATATTTAGGTGACGGTATCACAGCTCATTACCAGTGAACAAATTAGTTTGAATCAGAATCCATTCTACCTGGCATTCAAGGGAATAAGGGTGCATAGGAAGTGTTCTTGGTGTTCTGTAAGGGGGTCACCTGCCTTCTTACTCACTAGAACAAGTCAGTAAATGTTAGGAGAGTATTAATGATGTACTGTTTTGTCTGCTGACCTGTGATGTGAACATTTTGAAGAGAGACACTTCTGTTTTTTTCCCATGGATGTGAACTTCTTCTCTTCCTCAATGTTTTCTGAATCAATCAAAATGTTTCTGTTGACTCTGAGCAAATATTTTGGTCCTATTTTAGGAATCTCTAATAATGTTAACCAGCAGATGTAAAGAGATGGATATAAACCCTGTGACAAAGCTGTAGGAAGCTTTGTCATTCTGGAGTTGAGGTAGTTAAGAAGTGGGACCCAAGGTCATTGACTCCAGGCTTGGGGAACTGACATTTCAGCAACTCCATCACTGAGGTCTCTCATTGCTGAGAGGGTAATTTTCATTCCACTGTGGCAAAATAGTAATGTTATTACCTTACACCACGTGGGACAGTTGTAACAGGAGGTATTGTAAGGTGGTCTGAGCCTGTCAGAATCAGCAGATATGGGTCCAAGCAGAAGAGCAAAATGGACTTCTGTCCCTCCCATTTTCTCCTTGACTGTACCAACCACAGCAGAAACAAAAGGTGAATCCAAGGCTTTCTGATTTTTACAGGCAATGTGTGTGTGTGTGTGTGTGTGAGAGAGAGAGAGAGAAAGAGAAATGCAACAGAAACCTTTTGATGGATTTGACCTGGTTTTGCAACTATTTTTCAGGGCAGCTGAACCTGTTCTTTTTTGATGAATAAATCATTTGTCTATATTCTTCTGCTCTGCTCTAATGGGGTGAACAATTGATGGTGGTGAGGTGATGTATCACATTCATCCGTCTTACTAGATGATCACAATAACTGAGCTGAGCAGTTAATTAAGGTAGGTGTACACCAGCAGTGCATCTACTGCAACCACTAAAGCTTCACCCCTGGGCAAAGTGAAAAGGAGGGATAGTTGAGGACTGCTGGATATTTAGGAGCCTGCAGAGGTTACTCAATTTGAGTGAGTTTCTTCACTAGGATTTTCACAGTCTAAGCCAGCTGTCGGATGCTATACCATAGAAAATCATCAGAGACCAAACTTTTCCTGAACTATTACTTATTTGGATAAGGAATCAAAGGAAATAGGATTTCTGTTTGCTTTTCTCTTAATCGATAAAAAAACCCACAATTCAGTCTTGCATTGAATAAGGCATTTGCAAAATGTTGACAAATAGTTAATCATTCTGGTCTTAAACAAGTCACTGTGCATTGGCAGATCATCTCAACTGATTTCCTGTTCTGAGTTCTTACATTTCTTTGATGCTGAAATTTTGAGATTCCAAAAAATCCCGGGAGAAAAAATACTGGAAAATGATGATTTTTTTTCACTTAGTTTCAACTAACTGTAACTGGAATAGGGATTTAGTAAATAATCTGAGGGGATAAAAAACAACCAAATAAACAAAGGAAAAATAGGAAAGCAGGCACAATCAATGTTTGTTGGTTTCCTAAATGCATGTTATTATTTAATCTGAATGTGTGATGTAATTGACAATTGCATCTTACATATCCACAAACTTGAAATTGTTATGAAGATATTTAGGTCTTATCACACCTTAATTTTCCTTTTTACAGTCACAGTGTAATGATGCATATAATGCAGTGATGCACAGTGCAGATGGATTAATCTTAAAATGGATGGAGTATTATTACGATAACACTGCTTTTTATGCCAAGCAAGATGTGAAACCACTATGTTAAAGATGATTTATAAATTTATTATTTTTTCGCTAGTGCTGCCTGTCAGGTAATGCCTTGTCAAAACAGGCTTGTAAAATAAAAAGAAAAACAACTACAATCTTGGTAATAAGAATTTTGTTAGAAGGCTAAAGGCATTTTGCTTACTAAACCAAAATAACTATCCATATAGTATTTGATTGCCTGTTGATTCATGTCTCTTGTTTGCTCAGGAAGGATTAACTACTCAAAACAGAAGAAATATCTATTTGAATCTTGATTTTCATAAATCTTTCAGTTTGATTAATCTATTCTTGTAGTAAAAAGGGTTGATTCTTTCATGCTGTCCTCTCACAAAAGCGTGGAGAGATTTCATGCCCAAATCTTAATGTAGGATATCTTCAGGCCATGCAGAAAGAGAAAATTATGATAAACTATGATAACATTATCACTGATGTTGCATTTCATCATCTTTTTTATTTATATTTCAATAACATCCAGAGATCTGATTTGAGAAGAGCACTGTGGAATGCGTTGTGTGAACACATAGTGTAAAACAGACCTTGACCAAAAAGAGCTTACAGTCTAAATAAAAATGTCTGTAAAAAGAGACTTGACTAGCCATAGGCCAAGCTCCAGGTTTTTTGGTTTCCATTTCTGTCTTCTGACTCATATCACCTTTTGCAGCACACACCTCATATCTGCTCTGACTAATTTCACTTGGGGAGGTGGGGCAACATGAAATCATCCATGCATTAGATAAGTGATTCAACCATGGCTTATTTCTCTGATTTCCTTCAAAATAATTCCAATGTGATTACCCAAGCATGTAAAATTGTCAATAAGTAGAACTTTGAAGATGTACAAAATTCAGTTGTTCCAGTAATTATGAATAAGCTTTAACAGTGAAATGAAATTATTTAGATTTCTCTCAAGAACAGAGGCAAAATGAAACAATTAACAGCATTCCAGAGAACGCAGAATTTGGAACACATGGATAGTTGTTGATGTTCCAGGAGCAATTGCTCTCAGGGACTTCATATCTCTTAAATTGTCTAGAAGACCATCTGCTCCAAAGAATTTATCAATTACTATATTCCTGCTTAAAGGAGTTTTAGGTATTCAGTTATACTTTCCTCTGCCACTTTTTGTTGAAAAGGTTTCAAATGTGTCTATTACTCCATGAAAAACTTCCACAGTGAAGCTCACATTGAAAATCACTGTGGCTTTCTGTGTCATTACCCAACAAATACGGACTTCATTTATGATCCCCAAATCTGTTGTATGTGAAACGTAAAATACATAAAACCCAAAACCTGTTGTGAACTGAAAAGTTACCACATTCTGTTTGCCTTTTATCTTCCGTTAGTCACAGGTACAAGGAAAACAGAGCTTGATTGGGTGCCTGGCTTATAATTCTTGAAAACACAGGGAAGTCTATGTTTTCAAGCATCTGCTATTATAATAATGTTAGAAACTTTTCTTCCAGACTCCTCCTTCCCCAAAACGTTTTAGCCCACAATTACCAGATTCTACATTCTTAAAATCTTAACTGAAGCTGAACTCCTGGCCTCTGGTCAATATGGAATATTTATAGGTCATATAACTGAGTTGTAAAAATCATCTATAACTCTTACCATGAGATATCAGGGAACAAAGTGTATGGATCAGTGATAAAAGCACAGTCTTAAAAATATTTATGATATAACACGTATTTTTTATATATGTTGTTTCTGCATGGAATTCTTACATCAAAAATTTTGCTATAAACACATTAGCTTTAGGATATTTCACTTTCATTGGAGTTTTTGTACTTGATCATGTTCCCGTGCTTTTTTTAGCGGAACAGTGAAGGCGTGTATCCCTCTATGGTCCTCAGGGCCAGGCTCACTGCAGCAGATCGCTGGAGCTCTGGTCTCCACTAGGAAATTCAGAGCCATCTGGGTCTGTCCTTACAGCTGGATGATTTCATCCTAGACCACGCTGCTAGTTGTTTGTTTTCTGCTAAAAAAAAACATTTCTATTTATTACAAAGTGCATGTTAGACAGTTTGACACTAGAATTTGGCACATGTCTTTGGGTTAACTTGGCCAAAGTGATTTATATCTGTTTGTTCATGACCAGCATCCATTAGTGGAAAATGCTGTCCAAGTAAAATTCCATGAGAGAGGAGCACAATGGGGAATTGTTAGGAGCTATCTGCACAGCCAGTGCCTCAGCCATCACTGAATGCAGGGACAATAACCTGGTGACTTTCCTCTGGCCACGCAACTGTACAGTACAGGACCTCTGTTCCTTTTCTTATTTTGCCTTTCTGAATTTTCAGAGGACAGAATTCAGTCATCACCATTGATGAGCTGCTTTGTAGAAAGGATGAGCCAGATTATGGACTGCAATCTGATGCTGTTCTGACGATTAGCACCTGATCCTCATGTAGGCCTATTGAAATTTCCTAATGTAGTAAGCATGAGTAAGCATATCATTATTTGATCCTGGTTGAGCATGAAGACTTCACAACTGATGGCATCTCTCATTTAGTGGAAATTAATGTTTTGTCGTGTACATTAAATATTAGAAAAAATAGAAAGGGAAAGGAGCAGTGAATACTCTTCCCAATGGTAAGCTGAAGAGAACAGTTGGATCACAGCCTCTTTATCCTGTGATAAAACACTCTGTAAATAATATAGGAGCTAAACTATATTACCAGAACATGGTAAGAATTAAGAATACTTAATTAAGAATAATTAAGAATAAAAATGGATCATCTGAATAGATGTACATTACAAGAAGTACTGATTGCTAACTTTGAGACAGGCTGGGTCATAATTGTCTTCATGTTTGCCCTTTTTCATGACTACTGTCAAAATTCCTGAAACAGTGGAGTTCATTCATGAAGTTTTCTCCTGCACAATTTTAAACCCAAGTAGCCTGATGCCTTCCCTACCTCAATCGGGAAAGAGCCTGATGTGATAAGACACTTTTCATCAAGGCTTATAAGCTTATTGGGATAGCTATCAGGCTTTAGAAATAAATAGGCACAAGATAAATGCTAGCACTACTGTTGTCAGTTCTATGCCAAGTTATTAGTCTGAAAACATGGGCTCTATAAAATCTGGTAATTTATGAGATCTGTGGGCTTGGGGTTTTTTTTGTTTGATTGGTGTTGGGTTTTTTTTTTGATTTGTGTTTTTTTATTGTCTTTGGTTTTAGTTTTGTTTTTTTTTCTTGTTTGGGGATTTCTTAGTAAAATAATTGATTCCAACCACTTTGACCCTCTTCCCTGTTCAACTGCCTTACTAATCAATATGGACTAGTTTCTAATTGTCTTTCTGGAGCTGCATAGGTATTTTTCGACCATGGTAGCTGCAGTTTTGCCCCAAAGACACAGAATTTAAAACCAGACTTAAAAGATTTAACAAAACTGGTGTATTACACAAGAAACAAAAATGTTAACTTGATATTCCCCTTCTTTCCTGGGCAAATATTTTATGCCATAACACTGGCCAACTTTCCCTCTATTCAGACATTTCTATTAGTATCAAAATATATTTATGTGTAATAATTTTAATACAGGAATATTTTAATAAGGAAAATAATTTAGAAATGTAGCAAAAAGAACTACTGAAATATGTATATTTTAATTTTTTCTACAGTCCTTTATGTTTAATAAAGCATGCTATACTTGAAAAAAGTATATTTTAATGTCTTTAGCCTCAGTTCAGGGAAACAGATACCTATGTATATGTTCTAAACTGTAGGTAGTATTCTAACTGGTAAACTGTCTGTTGCCTGTTGTAGTGGGTTGGCTTTTGGATTTTTTTTCAGATCTTCCTTAAAAATGGCCTTTACAGGTCTTCCTTAACAATGGAGGTCAGGATCCACGGAAGTATTCTGTATCTTCCTTTAACGTAACACAACATATAAATAAGGTGTAGATAAGGGGGTACGCTCTCTTCTTCTTCTTCTCCCGGGAGGCTGGAGAGCAGGAGCTTCGTTGCTGCTGGTCCTATCTGGAGCTGAGGCCTGAGGTGGCTGCTGTTGTCTGCCCATGCATGGGGGGAGAGTTCTGGGTCAGATTTTGCTGTCCTTTCCTCAAGGGAAGTGGTGAGATTTTGCTAGTTCTTTACTTTGTTAGTTACCGGGTTTTACAATTGTGCATGCCTGTTTTGTTTTAGTTCCTTTTTGTCCTTTTTTCCCATTTTCCCTTCCCCTCTTCCCTTTCTTGGGAGTTTGGCATGATATCCTTGCTGTATATAGTTGTTTATATTTAGAAAATACATATATATTTAGTGTGATTTCAGTTTTTCTGTAGTTTTTTTTCTTTAAAAGGGGGAAAGTTGGGCAAGGGGCTTAAACTGAGCGTTAGAGAGCTTGGGGAAGCTAGCTCAAACCAGCTCACCTGTGTTCTAATACAATGAGAGAAACATACATACAGATACTAAAAAATAACATGGTGGGATTTTTTTCCTACACTGTGGTGAAAGAAGTGCTCTGTATATCATAATATGTATTTCTAGAATCTGATTTTGATGTCTGAAAATGTGTTCGTCTTTCTCCAATGTCTCTCTCTTCTCCTTCTCTCTCCCTGTGTATGAAAACAAGCATTGACAATAATTCATCTTGGTGTTCATCTTAAAAAGCAAGATTTTGTTGTTTTTTTTTCTTCATAGAACAAAGTTTAATTACAGTGAGAAAATAACTAGTTCTGAAACTGCACAGTCAATATTCAATGGAAACAGTAAATTCTTTACATGTCTACATGAAAAAAAGGAGAGAACAACTAGAATGATGTCAAAAAGGCCAGCACAGGAATAAAGGTGTCATCAAGAAACAGCAAATCACTTTGAGTACATTACGAGAATATTTCAACATTCTCAGAAACACTAAGTATAGGCCATTTTCAAGAAACTCACCAGAACTCGTTTTTAATCTTAATTATATTCCTTAGCCTACATGCTAGGAAGATGGATTCTTCAGAAATGTTTGCAACTGATGGCAACCACAAAACATGAATACTTTGGACGTGAATGCTTTGTAGCCTTTTAGTGTGATAGGCTCTTATACTTTCAGTGGCAGATCAGTCTTTATTTTCAAATAAATTCAAGAAAGCTGTTAGCGCCATTATGTACTGGTACTTGGTGTCCATGTAGCAGCATAAAAATTGCATGTGAGTTTTATGGTATGTTGGGGCAGATAACATAATTTCAAACACAGCGGATGAACAGTGGGTGTACCCTATTACTTCGGTATGCAGTTAATAGAATACCTTGTGCTATGTGTTTGATTTAGTGAGTTGTAATGCTTTGTAGTAGATAACTGGCTAGCAAAGCCTTCCTCATGAAGTTCTTCTAGGAGTAGGTGTAGTGGTAAATCTCATTTTTTGTCAATGAAATTTATTTAGGAGGAAAGATTTATGTTAAATTGGTTTGTGCTTGTAGCTCTGGTCAAAGCTCTAAACAGGTTTCTCTCTACCTATTTTTCACATTAGAGTAGCTGTTGCTATCATAACCCCCATCCCTGCCCCCTCCCCTTTACTTTCTATTGTCTGTTTTCACTCTCCACCTTGCTTTATAATCACTCACTCACACTCATTTATCACTGGCTTACTCTATCCTGCCTACACTATCTCCCATTTTTGTCATGGTGCATTGGTACATTACAAATACAATTAAACCTTTTACGATACCGCAGCTTTTGGCTAATGCATCCCAGCTTCAAGGTTGAAAGATTTCTGATATTACCACTGATATCAGTTCTTTCCCATTTATCGACAGTGTCCGGACTAATGCAGAATTTGTTGCATTAATTAAAGGAAGCATCCAGTAATGCTGCTGGTTTTGCCAGTATGACACTGAATTGGAGCTTGATGCCTGCTCATGTTTTAAGAGCCATTCATCACACATGTCATCCCAAAGCAGCCAGCTGTCTGAGAAAAGCCTCATTTGCATTTCATCAGCTACACTCTCCCTCTTCTCCCTACCTTTTGTATGGAGCTTTGGCTTTTTTCTGAAAGAGCAAAGTCTTCAAAAGCAGCTTAGCTAAAATTAGTATTCTATTTAGAAAGATGATTTTCTTTAGTTCAGAGGTCTTAGAATTGATCTTAGTGGAAAAAAAGTGTCATACAAATATAGCCATGCAATCTGTCTGTATAAAGAAATTAATGCGTTATGGAATAAGACAAAGATTTTTATGATGGATGGACTACACCTCTATTAGTTCTGTACATTAAGCTGTTAGAATTAATAAAACATTTCATTTATTTTGAAAGTTCCTTAAAGGGCATGGGATTTTAAAATCCCAGCAGCTCTGAGTGATTTTGGATTATATGCTTGGTTTTCTTTTATTGTTAGACTGAAATTGTCTGTGTCAGGTCATATTGAAACCATTTTGGGAGGCCAAAGAACATGTAAAACCACCTCAGTGTTCTGATACCACCTTGAGAAAAGAGGAAAAAATGAAATTATAAACTCCTACTTTCATTCAGTGTCTGGCTTGACTTGATGAACTAAATTTTGCTTCTTTTGCTTTACTGATTAGTGCAAAATCTATAAGCAAACATATCTACCATATAGCAAAATGACTGAGATGTAAATCTGTCTGAATAAATCTTTACGTATTACTTACAAAATGTTGTACATACATGCATCTGGTTATCTGTCTTAACTTCAATTTTTGCAGTGTCAGTATTATTTAGCAAAAAAAACACAACAACCTAATTTGCCTTCCATGTCCTTTCATCTAAACAACAATAACATAGCGATACTGTAGTTCAACACGATTGTTTCCAACTTTAAAATAAGAGTATACGTATTTCTGAACTTTATATGAAGATTTCCAAATCTTTTCTTCCTTAAACCAGCACTAAAAAACTATTCTTCCACACAGTGAACAAAATGCATCTTACATTAACCATTGCGATGCAAACTGTTATCTGTCACCAATGGAGAGAGACATGTATATACAATAGGCGTCTACAGCCAAATCTAATTTGAGGGGCAGATGCTCTAGGGTGTGCTGGGCTATGAAATGTGCCTGCAGTTTTGCTGTCCTGATACAGGATGCATCTGCTCTCTCCAGTGTGCATAACTAACCTCCAGTTGAAACTATTGCAGTGTGCAGGGGGGTATTGATGTGCATATGGATCTTACTCTGACAGCTTCTGGAAACAACTGGTGCATTCGTCTAGAAAGATCCCACAGTTTTAACATAAATGAAATAACTTAGACTAGATGTTTAATAGAACTCATGATTAGTTTTGTCCATGCATATGTTATATGCTGAGCTACTGGGCAAAATCCAGTATTTATCAGAACCTAGGTAAATATTAACCAACAGATACCCAACTTTAGGCGTATCTAATTAAGTACTGTTCATTTCAGCAAAGTTTAAGAAGTCAGTGGTTTGCTGAATAAGCTGTATGATTGAACTCTTAAAAAGAAAATGTGTATTTGCGTTGGCAGTATAAATGTTCATTTTTGTCTAGTCTGATTTTTCATATTTTAGCTGTCCCATTTGACACTGAATTTGAAATAGAAGTATTTCATTTAAATCTAGCAAGTTACTTTAAGTCAATTTCTAATACAGGCAGAAGTAAAAGAGAAGGAAACATCTCAAAAGTCTGACTTGGTGTACCGGTAAATGCAGAAGGACAGCTTTGTGATGGTGTTCTCTGTGCTTACTTGGTCACTTTATAAAAGTAAATATAGGATACAAGATTTTGCTTCTCTCTTCCCCATAAACGTGACTTGTTTAATTCTGTCCCCATACTGGCCAGTGAAGCACTGGGACTACTATTAGGCTATTCTGGCTACCTTTGAGAAGCCAAAGAAGAGACTGGCAATGAATGATTAGTAGAGGTTTGAAGGTATGGAAACAGCCAAGGAGCATGCACCATTTGTCCTTACTATTGCTGGAGTCAGAAGGTCATGATCATAGTTGGTGTCTCCTTTTTGGAGCTATATTTATACTGCATTTGAGCAGACCATTGCAACTGAGACATAATTTTGTGTTTAGGTTATTTACCTCTGTGCTTTGTCAGCCATGGAAAAGGGTGTCCACCTTAGCATCAGGTGACCACTGGGCATTGTTTCTGTTCTAAGATATAGCAGGTTGTTGTTTGTGAAGCATAGGAGCCTTCTTCCTGTAATTCTAGGGTTAATTTCAACAATTTTTTTCTCCGAAAGCAAGAAACAAGCACAACTGATCTTCAATTTACTCTATGTGTCTATGTACTTCTACAAGATTTTATCTATTTATATTTCAAAGCAAACAAAACTGAAAGAAATTTAAGTTTTCTATAGATTTATTATGGATTATTACTCTTTAAAAGAATAAATTTTTTAGTCAATAGGAAAAGAGAGTCTCAGAGGTAGCATTTTTCTATTATACATGTGGTTGCAGCCACTCCCTGTCTCATTCTTTCTTCTGGTACACGCGCCACAGCTGTTCTTTGTGTGACACCGTATCTGCTCCCATTACTTCCACTGTAGAGCTGGGAAATCAGCAATAGTTTAACCTTTTTTAGTTGGTTAAAACTCAATATGCTTGTATCTGTTATTCTTTATATAGCTCCTCCACAGAGCTATTTAATACCACATTTGGGAGTGTGCAGGGTAAAAGAATTGTAATGCTTTAATTTTTCTTATAAGTTTTCACATGGATGGATTTTAAATTTTATAGACAAAAAGATTTTAAAATAAGATTTATTTCAATGTCTTGGTTTTAGGATATTATGGACTATGTCATCAATACCTTTAAACCAACCATGTGTGTATCTGTATTTTAAAATATTAAAAAGGATCATCTTTGGATTTTAAAACCTGCTATGAATTTAGAGCTTTTTCTGATTTTTTTTTTAACCCAGTCATCTCACTGAGTTAATCACTTATCTATCCAGCAAATTATAAAACTCCTTCCTTCCTCTGACATGCACTTGGTTCACTTTACTCTTTATAGACTATTTTCTGCTAATGACATTAGTGCTTTTAAATGGGGATTATTACCAGAATCAGATCTGCTTTTAAATTCCTTAAAAGTTGTCATTTCTCTTTTGTCCAATTTATCAGATTATTAAACCTTTTATTTTCAATCTCAGAGCAAAATATATGTACACACAACCTTATCTCTATTTCCAGCTGGAAAATAGGAATTATTTGTAAAAGTAATTAGGAAGGATTGATTCCTAATCAAATTAAAATTCTTGGAAGCCATATTCTGTGAACCCAATTGTCATTTAAATAGCATCTGAATTAGTACCTGAATAGACCAATAGTTCTAAAGGCAAAGCAATGATTTTGGTCTTTTCTAAAGCAATGACATATAGAACTGAGCAAATATGTGACAGCAACATCATCGCATATGAAAAATTTACAGTGTATGCCCAGACAAAGCATAGGGGCTTAGACTTTGTCTGAGAGACAGAGTGGAGACAGTCTGTTAGGGGCAAGAATGAGGGCAGAAGCTTAGAGCACATCCTGTGGGAAGATGGTTTGCATACAAAATACAGTCCAGAGAGGGAAGAGAGGTTCTAGAGGAAGGGTGCCTCGCACAGAAACCTGTGCCTGCAGGGACAGAGATGGTACCTGGCCTGGGAGGAGAGTCTGACATAGGGTCGTGTTGAGAAGGGAAAGATCCAGGAATGCCAGGGTGCCCAGTGTGGACGTACCTTGTACTGCAGGTTTCAGTATGATGTGAATTTCATTGGCAATGTGTTGCCACTGCCTGAAAAGATGACAGTTACTCCCAAAGAACATGATACAAAGGCAGGAAGATGAAACTCTGAGCAGTCCCTGAAATGAGGAGGAATTGGATCTTGGTCAGAACAACTCATGTGTTTACAGTCCTACAGAAATATGACGTGTTCGTATCCAAGACATTTGTGGTGAGATTTGTGATGATCAGAACTTGCGTGAGCATTGGAGACAGGGAAAATTTCTCTCTTTAAGTGAATGATGGCACTAGAAGAGTCAAAAAATGTTGAAACAGCAGTGGAAGTTACAACAACCTAGAACAAGCATAAGCCATAGGCACTGTGGTGTAGCAGAGAGGCCTGTGAGAAAGCACAGGGGAAGAAAGGGTCTGTGTCTACCTGAAGGAGAGCATCAGGCATTTGAGGAAAGAACATGGCTTGCTGTGAGAGCAGGCCTGGATACAAAGGCCTCTCAATACATTGCAGCAACAGTTACTCCCTGCCTTCATGCAGGTTTATTTCTTTTTCCTCTACAGCTTTGCCTGTCCTCCATCTTGTTCACTGTCAAAGAATGAAAGTACCCTGGGAGGTCAGATGACACACAGAGAAAGCGTGAAAGAGGAATCTGAACAGAGGTAAGGAGAGTAGCTACACTGTGATAAGAAGAACTAGAAAAGTGCAGTTGACAGGAAACCTGCCTCTGAGGATCCTGTTTGGCCAAAATCTGCAAGTTCTCCCTATATTTCTGTGTTTTCCATCTTTCTTCTGAGAAAGTTAAATCATACAGTCTATTCAGCAAAACACTCATTGCCTAAACCTTGCTGAAATTCACAGGACTTAAGCACGTATGCCTAAAATTAGGTACGTGTCGGCTAAAATACCTAGGTTCAGGTAAGTGTTGGGTTTTGCCGCATCCTTTTACCCTTCTTCTGCCATCTGTCTCTCCTTGGATTTCCATTATTATGTTTTTCTGCTTCTCCTTGGCATTTATTCTTTTATTTTCTTCGAGACAATGACCATATGAGGCAGAAATAAGTAGAAACTTAGAAATACACAGAAAAATCTTGCTGATTTAGGCCAAGTTCAATTACCTTTGGGTGTATCCTCTTGTAAATTTTCTTTCAAAAGAAAGCATTTTGAATTTCAGATTCCTATTGTGCAACGTGAAAAATGTGAAAAAAAGCTGTTGACAAAGGGGACTGAAAAGAATTATTTTTTTGTGAACAGAACTTTTGTGAATTAAATTGTCTTAAAAACTTCTATTTCTGTTTACATTTAAATTTCACTCAATAAATTTTAGAAATTAAACCTTTTATTAAACCATTAGGAAGTTAACAACAGCCCCAGATGATTGTCATGGAAATTTATTTTCTTCATAGTTAGATTTGTTTCAGGAAGAGGAAAAAAACCCAGAAATTGAAAAAAACCTCATTTTTTAAAAAAAATCCAAAACAGTTTCTGTGACTGTTATAGGATTGTTGTCCAGACTGCTTACAGCTCTGGAGTAGTGAGATAATTTGCAAAGCAAAACGCATATGCAAATTCGTTGATCAAATCACTGTATTATTTTTCCTGGTGTTTTAAGTGAAAGACGGAAAAGGCAAAAACAACAGTAGCAGGACGTCAGAATATATGTTGTTGTTGTTATTATTATTATGTAATACTGAGCACAAGGAAAATGACGTTTTCAGCACTCATGATACTATGGACAGCAGTAATTTCAGTGAGAGTGCAATATAACTGAGGTTACATCTGATGCACAAGAGAACAGAGATGGCATTTATTCCATCTGACTTACAGTATCTATAGTGTTGTCTGGACTTCTCTTACGGACAACAGAAAGAGAACAACTCTTACAGGACAATAATTCAGGCTGCAGATGGTATGTTGGATCTTACAGCCCTTGCTGATTCTCAGAAGAATAGTAGTTACTACATGATTTCCAACAACCTGAAAGATGCTAGGTGTTTATTATTATTTGTTAGACTTTCACACCTTCATATGTCATGTTCTGGAGTTTTTTCAGGTTCTTATTACGAGGAAAACTTTTAACAAGCAGAAGGCCTATGCTCATGCAAAATTTCTTATTTGCAGTGAGCAAGTCACTAATGAAGTTAAGTCCTGTTGCCTGTCATTTTGAAGCAAATATTCATATTATGTATAAGAGAGTTAACAGACACGTTCATTTTTTGTTCAATGCTTGTTTTCTTCTTCAGAAGTGGAATATGGCCAGGGAATTTCTGTCGTCTATTTGAAAACTTAAACAGAAAACAGGACATAAATAAATAAATAGTAATGACACTGTTAATTTAAAAAAATAGTAGACTTCCATATCTCCATAAATGAAAAATATGTAGCTGTTGCTCTTTGTGGTTTCTTCTAAAGACAATCCTTCTGCTCCACTGTTTATTTAACACATAGTATCAGCTCCTTAGAAAAATCTTTTTTGAGCTGGACTTTAAATCTCTGTAAAGCATTGTATCTGTATGCAATTTTATAAACAGGATAAGATAATTTCACATGCTGTAAACATGCCAAATGAATTAGCATTACTGACCGAAAAATTCTAATGGCACAAAAGGATGAGGTTCAGTTCTCCAGAGAAAACCCAGGAAAGGAAGTGGCCATCAAGCCAGACTTCATCACTGAACAACTCGCATTAATTTTAAAAAACATGCTGACATTTTGGAATGGTTACAGCAAATGACTTATGAAATGAAAAATTCTTTCCCAACCCAGTGAGCTTTTCAATCAATGTTCTCCATGATGTGTTGTTTGCTAGCTGTCTCAATTCAGCAACCCTAAAAATATTTAGCAATATAAATGTACATTTTAATAGCTTACTGTGATCTCTCTTTTGATATCTGGTTTTTATGATCTGTCTTCATCCATCCACAATCTCTGGTGCCATCAGCTGAAAAGTCAGTTCCTCTCAAGGGTTCACCTGAAGGCGCTGGCAGTACTGAGCTCCCCTCCTTAGCCCCCACCTCTGCATTGCCACACATTCCTATCAGTCTCACCAAAAATTTTTCTTTTTTTTCTCTCTCATGAAAAATATAACAATTTCTTCCTCTGCATATTCCATGCCCTGAGGACAAGATTAAATTAAATTAAAACTTAAAAGACAATTGGATGATAGCTTAGATTTCTAGTTAAGACTCCTGAGGTACAAATAAGTTTTATGCAGGTTATTGTTCTTTGGCAAATACATCATTACCACAAGCCTGCTAACGTGTAGACTAATCGTTGCTGTTGGAGAGAGGGCTTTGTTATAGCTTTAATTTTCTCTGGGATTTTTTTTATCTTTCAATATTTTTTATGCCCAGTTGGAGAAAGATACTGTGGAGGATTATATACCTTCAATATGCAAAAACTGTTGTAATAAGTTATTGTTGTGTAGCATACAGAAGACTTTCTGATGCTAGATGTGTCTGAGAAGTGTGCACTTCGCCAGTGTGTATGAAAACTTCTGTCAGTCTCCTTGACTCTGGATAATATTTGAAGACCATTACCCTCCTAATCTCACAAACTTCAAAGATATTTTTCTAATGATAAAAAAATGAATGCATATAGAGTTAGGCTACTGAGTAATCAATAGTAAATAAATAATAAAAATTAGTAGCATTTGTGTATGTAATAAATATTACCTTTCATCACTAGGCAAATGAAATCAACCCAAAATGATTTTTTGCAATGACTGACATCCTAGGCCATAATAAACCAACAAGTTTCACCCTCTGAGGTAAGTATGAGCTAGAAAAGTCTGCAACAATAGGGATTTTCTGAGAACTTTCCTCAAAGTGAACAAGCAAGATGATTTTTAAAACTTGCCCTACTGTCTCAGTTATTTAGAGTATAAATGATAACATTTTGAACAATAGCTACTTGATTGCATGTACCTATAAGAAGGGCAAAAAGAGGCATGGAAAAATCAGGAATAAGAGTGTAGAGAAGTTGTGCCTTTACAATTTGCTGGCGTAAAATGGAAGCAAAGTCCTCAAAGTCTGCACTTGTTTGACAGTAAGAGTTGTCTATTTGGAAGTATCACTTGTAATAACATAATCATTGCTATTAGTATAGCATGAATGATGTTTGGCTGTGGATTAAAGGGAAAAGAATAGATACAGCAGATTTTCAGAGTTCCTAGCCATGGCACCACCAATTACCCATCTTTCTTAGGTCCTGGGAGGTTTGGTAGTTTCCCAGCTGTAACTACATTTAGGCAGCTTTTCTGTGTCAGAGCTGAGAAGAATCACTGTGCTACGTAAGAACCCTGCTGTGCAGGGAAGTCCTTGTACAACAAGTTAAGCTCAGTATAAAATAATATTGAAGGCAGCACAAGAGGCAGCACAAAATGATCTTAATGAATCTGGACCTTTGCTTTTTTTTTTGTGACAACACTGGCTAGAGATTTTATCAGCTAATCAAAAAATGACATCCAATAGACTGAGTCAGTATTTAGGTGTAAGCTCTACAGAATGTTTTGAGATTGAGAGACACAAACAGCTGATCTCTTTTTTTTTTTGTACATGAGCATACACAAGAGCAAAGTCACCTTGAACTGCAGTTATAACCTTGTTGAAAAACACAAAACATAATCCTGCTTGCTTTTCCTTTGTTCCACAAGGGTGTTCTCTTAAAAATGTCAAAACTGTAAAGCAAGAAAAAAGAACACCCGTTGTGATTTGAAATTGTATCATCACATTTTAAAAGTGTTTTGAAGGATATCATGTGCTAGGAAAAGAGATGTGAATCTGTCCCCTGGCTTTAGATGGCAGATCTCTGTCTAAGCTAAGTGTCAGAGTCTATGCCAGAAAAATACACAGACAGGTATCAGGTGTCTTCTATCAAGGATTTCTAGGCATACACTTCTTTTAACATAAGTGAATCATGGCAGCAGAAAGGTTAAACAAAGCCTTTTTTGAGTCTTCCTTTACAAATACCATGCAGTGCCAGTGCCCTTTAGAAACAATATTTATTTACATTACCTCTTGCCAGAAATCCCCACTTGGTAATATTTTTGGCTAACATTTTTTACACCTTTGCATTCTCTTTCACAAACCCCAAACTCCATGTTTCAGTCCTACCAGTCTCACATTATGCTCATAGCTGTGTTACAATAAACACAGGCACTGCTTTGTCCAAAGTCTTCCAAATCCTTGCAGTCTCAGGAGAGGAACGCAAAGATGGCTTCAGGAAAGAAATCATAAATAGGTGCATACTTTGCGCTTATGGCTGTATACTTTAATCTAATTGAGCATTCATGGAAAAAAAACTCAGCTTTATTACTTACCATAAATCCAAGATAATTCTATTTAATGTTCCTTTAACTGACAAAAAAAGATAAACATAGCTAACCATAAACATGACATAAATAAAATCTAGCTTTCCTCCCATTCCCCACCCACTGTCCCAGTTGGCTATTTTATCATATCACTCGATATAAAATTTAACAGTAAGGTATATAAATGATCCTTTTTTTATTCTTTTGCATAATAATTGCCTGGTTTCCAGTAATAAAGAATAGTAAAGTTACAATTTATTTCAAATCATAAACATCTTTACTTTTATTGTGGAGAAAACCATACAGTGGCCAACAGAGAGCTGCATCAGCAGATTGCAATAGTTGTTTGAAAGAACTAGAGCCACTTGAATTCAGTCTGAATTTAGCTGACTTGGTGTCCTGCTTCTTGGCTCAGGGAAGGAGAAGAGCCGCTAAAATAGTGACACAAATTGATGTTAATAAATTAGTACACTCATAAAAGGTGACTCCCAATTTTTGTGCTAACAGCACACCATTATATGCAGCATAGTGTAGTTTAAAAAGGCAGACTGATAAGTGGCTATATTCAAATCTGTTTCTGTGCCCTTTTGTATTCTTATCTACTCTAGCCCAGCAGACAATCCAGCTTTTCACTAACCTTTGGCACTCCACCATCAGCAATAACCAACATTTGCCTTTATATGTCCACAGCTTCTGTAATGAGCATCACCTGTGGTATGCTCCATTTGGAGCTGCAGCATCAGCAAAACGCACCTGCTCTGGTGCCTGCTAGTGGCAAAAACTCCATGGCTCAGGGCCTGTGGGAACCCGTTTGCATGCCCTAAAGCAATGCCAGAGAAATGGCTAAATAGCTATCATCTCCAGTGTGCTGAGCCTTAGCCTCTAATTCTTGTAATTGTTGCCTTAGTAAAAAGAAGTAGCCATACAGGGTCCTGAACTGACACAGAGCGCCTGGGTAACTTCTAGAAAAGCTACAAGGCTGCTTGCATTTGTGATAAATTCTTTATTTGAATCAAATAGATTACTGTGGCAGCAGTTTTAAAATAATTCATGTCCTTGAAATATTAATATTTAATTAATACTTGCATATTTTGAAATGTATTTATACCGAAATTGGAGGCATTTTCTCTTTAGGAGTGTATATATATTTATCAATAGATATGAATACATATATTCATATGTATGTAAATAACTTTGAATTATAGACACTTTGCAAGGGAATAAGTAGGCCTATTATAATTTTAAAATAATAGCTGCAACAGTTAATAATGAGTAGTGCTTTGAAAGGTTTTGCAGAGCTATGGGCAGAATACCAAAAATAGAAATAGTTACAAAATATCATTCCAGTTATCCAAACTGACTGATCCTCAGTCCTCCTTTCATTTTTTTTTCCAGAAGACAAATCTTAAAGAGCAATTAAATAAATATATTTTCTTAAAACAAATCTCTGCTTAGTACAAAGACTGTTATAGTCATTTGTAAACTGAGGGAAACGGTGTCAGGGATTCCAACATGAAGGCAAACATTCTTCTGAAAACAGAGAAATCTCCCAAAATAAAATACAATTTATTATACAATAAAACAATACAATATTATTTTCTCTGTGAGAACTTCACTGAGACAAACAACTAAGAAAGAATATATTTTGAACTGTTGGATATGCTTATCATATTTTAGCATCTCATTTATCCACGTAGGACATCTGATTTTGCTGTTCACTTTTCCAAAGAAATATATGTATAGATTCAAAATACTACCTTTTAAAAAGGAAAAGACATTCAGTTATGTGCTGAATCAGCAGACAACATAAGCAGAATATTCTGACTCTTGAAACTGAGTGACTGATAATACTCCATAAATTTCAGCCCTGCTCTGCATGTCCTTTATTTTTATTGGAGGAACGGAACAAACAGGCATGTTACAAGTATCACAGTAACTGCAGTCTATTGATTGTATTTATTTTTATTCATAGAAAATATTCATGTATTTTGAGGAAATAAATATGCCAAAAGGAAATCTGTGAATATGAGAATCTAAAATCTTTTACTAACTAAAAGAACTTGCTACCTTATAACTCAGAGTCCTGAACGTTACTTAGCTAAGAACATAAACATTAATACCAGGATTAATATGCCACCCACCATTGTTGAGGATTAATATGCCAAAGGTCTGGTTCCCTCATACTGGCACAAACTAATTCTGCCTAGCAGGAAAATAAACCTCTTTTAGATAATGTGCTCATCAGTGAAACAAGTCACATCGTTTCAGACTTTGCCCCCTCTTGTGAGTACAGGAGTGGGGGCTTTTAATTATTTTACAGACTTTAAAAAAAAAAAGACCTTGATTTAGATCACTTTATTTTCTTATCTTTTAAAATCACCTGACAGTTTCTGAAAACATGCAGAAGGGATATAAAAACACCCATAAAACACAGCATTGCCATAGTGCTGTAGCCCAGGGAGATATCCATCTCAGAAAAATTTGCTGGAGCGTGGGGAAAATATGGGTTGTCTAGAAAAGAAAGGTAATGACAAAGAAAATATGTAGACACAAGTCTATAGTCTAGCCCTGATATAAATTAATCTGGCTGTCCTATAGTTAAGTGTCTCAGCCCAACCAAGTATTTTGCCCAAAATAAGTTGAATGCTTTAGATTTAGTTGGTCATAGAACTCGATCCAGATTGTAATCAATTGCTGCAATATAATTGTTATGATTTGGCTCCTTCTCTGTCAGGTGGGATCTTGTGGACATTGGAGGTAATCACACGTGGGCAAATGCAGCCTCAGAGAAGCCATGACAGGATGAGAACTGAAGTGAGATTCAGAACCATTCATTTCAAATGCTTTCCTTTTCTTGGTTAAAATTCAGGATTACAGTTCTTTGGATCAGATTCTTTATGCTTCAGAAATACAAGAATTAGAGCTGTTGACACACACTGCATATGTAGTCAGTCAGTGGCCAAATGCTGGCTGCAGCAGGCCAAGAGCATCAGATCTGGGTGAAGCTGGGTGTCCACTGATCTCCCTGGAGAAGGGTGTGGGTGCTTGTGATAAACAGGGCAGGAAGCAGATTCATAAGCTACTATGGGAGTTTTCTTCTCTTGTTGGTTAACAAAACAGAAATTTGTTGCTTTCACAAAGATCTGCTTCCTCAGGCCTTAGTGATTAATTAGGAGCCTCTTATGCATGAGATTTTTTTCTGTGGGAGAAGAGTACAAGAGTAGATGGAACAGGAAAGTGTTGTATAAGCTGGGGGTGTGCAAAAATTGCAGGGTTCCAGTGTTGTTGTTATTTTAATTATTCAAATAAACAGGAGACATAAATTATCTTGACAGTGCCTGCTGGCCACCTGCCTAGCCAAATGTTGGAGAAAATATGTATGATGTACAAGGAAGAATTATGGTTGAAAATGGCGTTATACTCTTCTAGTAAATCTTAATTGTTATTAGTGTTCAATTAGTAACTGTTAAGAGATTTCTTCGTAAATTATTCAGTAGGATTTTGAAATAAGGACCATACTGTCTAAGGTTAGTTAAGGGACTATTCTGAATATAATCTTGACCTAATTAAAAGCAGTTAGAATATTACTTCTCTTTTCTCACTTGTTTTTTTTTTGAGAGAAGAAAACAAAAATAAATTATTCTTATGCTTAATAAGTTCAATGTTGCTTCACTGGAAGTACTTCTATCCTTAGTTAAATAAGTAATCCTAAGTATCCTTAGTAAAATAAGTTCATTAGTGAAAGAAAGTAATTCAGTCAAAAGTGATGAATAGATTTAAAACTAATAATTGTGCATTTGTTGAATATTTATTTCTTTTCCCCAGTTAGCTATATATGACGGCTCGAGATAATGAGCGGCTTTGTTAATTCTAAGAAGCCTTCACCACCTGGTTTCTTGATCTCTTCTTTCTTGCTTGCATCAGCCTTTTACTCTCACTGGTATCAGTCACCCAGTGCGCTTTCACTGACCCAGGAACAGGCTCCTTGTCAAAGTGCTTCTTCCTACTATCTTATCCTCTCTCAGCTCACAAAACTTCCTGCTCATGCTGGAAAAATGGTATCTGTGATATAGCTTAAACAGCACAATCTTCAGCCACAATAGGTTTCTTTTGAGTTGAACAGCCTGACACATGGTGATGGTTTTCAGCCAGCTAAGGAGCAGCACGTATTCTGAAAAGGTGAAAATCCTATATTTTTCTGATGAATATCAGTAGAGGACTTTGCCTGTCTGTCCATCTTAGCAATTCTGGATTGAAAACAAAAATGAGGCCAGGGTGGAGGAGAGGGGAGAAGCTTTAAGGGGAAATGCTTTAAAGACTTAAACTAATTCCATATTCATTAAATAGCAAAAAATTCTAGAGTTAACTGTGAGCTTATATTTACTTATTGGAGATGCACAGGAGCAAAAATAAGCTGAGGTGGTGTTAGAATAAGCTGCCCAGAAGTAAATAGCTTTTTAAACCTCTCTTTTTAAATATTAAAATTGCTCTCAGTTGCATTTGAAATGTTTAATGAGAGAGAAAAGAATGTAGTCTATTCCAATCTTTTCCCCAGCTGAGCTACAAATTTGCTTACAACCTCATTGTTACCATGAAGTTAATAATCATAATGATAGTGGAGAATATTTGCAGTGTGAGTTTTGTTTCTACTACATTCAGAATCCTGCTAATGACTTTGAACAGCTCTTTACTTCTACCCACTTTTTTTCTGGAGCCATGTCAGATACATGCCGCATATCACAGTGCATTAAGCCTAACATGGGATCCAAGGGCACGTAGACTGCTGCCAATGTCAAAGCTCTTTAGAAGAGGAGTTGATCAAATTAAACTCTTAAATTATTTGTTTGGTGGAATAAAAATAAAACCTAGAAAAACAGAGTAAGAATCTGACCATTTTCTGCACAAGGGCTTTACCTGTTAGGTGCCTGCATGCAGTGATCAGATACGGCAGCTGACTGAGAACATCATGAGCAGGAGTAGGGACTTCTAATTCTGAGCACACTTTAGAGGACTCACTGAACCCACTTGACTCCAAAACACATTTGATCAAAAATATTTCATGGAAACCCATTACAAAGTTAGAAAATGAAAGAAAGACAGGCTGGAACCAAGCTGATCTCCTCCAGTTTCCTAGTAAAGCATACATGACTTATGTTCAAAAGGTTTTAGTCCTTACCCCTGTGACTGCTGATGCTTTCATAACAGAAGGAAAGTGATATTTTTGGCAATGAAGAAAGTTCTATAGTCTTTCATGTATGAAATGGAAATACTGCATATTGAAAGAAAATCAACCAATCAACTAACTAAAACAACCTGATATGTTCATGAATATGGGGGGGGGGGTTCAGTTGGGAGAAATATTGTTATAACATTGAAGTGGATGTGTTCTTTCTCTCATTCAGAAGCGAGCTCAGCTGAGAGCATGTCAAAATTAAAAAGTTTTTCCAGGATTATGACATAGTAATCACAGCAGTTAGGAGCAGACCAAAGGTAGTTCCAGCCCAGTATCTGGCCTCTGATGGGGCAAATCATGAGTGCTTTAGGGAAAAAGAGCTTAAGAAACAGGGAAAATATGGAGTAGTCTTTCTCCAGTGTAGTCTCCAAGTCTTGTAATCTGTCATCAGTCTGCTAGTAAACCATAGTTTGATTTCATGAACTAGAAGTTTCAATTACATCACTGTGTTTCATAGATAGTCACGGACCCTTACTTTATGATGCTACTGCAGTGAGGTTCATCATTTAATTATGGCATGAGTATTACTTTCTTTAACTGAGTACCTTATACGTCTCCCATCACAAACAGTGAATATTTACTTTCTCCATGCTATTCATAATTTTAAAGCTAATATTTGATTAGATTTTATTATTGTATTATATTTATTTTACATTGTATATTATTTTATTATGCATGCTCTATTATTTCTAAACTGTAGACTTATAGTTGATTTAAATTCTCCCAAAGAAAGCATGATGATCACCCTTTCTATCTCTTCCCTGAACCTTGTCTCATAACAAAATGTGAGTTTTGAAATGGTATGACCAAGCTTGTACATGGCAGTTAAAACCTGGTCATGGTCTTTGCTGGAAGATACATAGTCTTAGAGGGAGTCCAAACCATTGCAAAGGATGATTCACTAGGCTGTCATCCTAGTTTGAGTGTGGTAAATAGATGGTAGAGTAAGGAGATGAAGCATCAGCTGAAGGCATTTCCTTAAAATTTTTGGTTTGAATGCTTCGTTTTACAACCCTAGTAATATTTTTCTAACATATATTTTCATATTTACCAGTGGTGATAGTGACTTTTTTTACAAGCAATATGCTAATTCACTTGAAGAGAAGGGCTAAAAAAGGTTTTAAAATCAGATTTTAAGAGCACTGTTTCAGATCAATTCAACAAAATCAAATATTCTGATTTGGATGTTAAAGAAAATGTGGGATGAGTGCAATTCAACTGGAAGGCAGATTTCAGTTTTACAGAAAATTAATTTAATTGGAATCTTGAATATCCAGGTTGAATGAACATTTATCGTGAACATATAAAGAAGAAGAATATCAGTAAACTATCAATAAAATCCTGTATTCAGAAATCAGGAAACATAAAAATCATGATTGTGTCTTGTTCACTCCTCTATGTATTTAGTAATATACTAATCTTCAATTATGTGAGCATGTAAAGTGTGTCCATAGGAAATTTTCTTTATTCAGCGTACAGAATTAACAGCACTTCCTTACTGACTCAATTTTGTGTTTCATCTTCTACAGTCAATATGAGGTCACAGGCTTTGCTTAACTGCAGTGTGCTAAGATTCTGCTCCAAACTAAAGATTATTAATTTCTGGTGGGCTTCTCTTTCAAACCACCATTCTAGTACATTAGCGCTTTAGAGACATTAATGAATAGATCATCCCTGTGTTGTGACTTGGGGTAAAGTTTAAAGTGTACACTCACCTTGGGGCTCAACTTCAGACGTATGGCTGGCTTTTCAGACTGCTTACTGATGGTTTGGGTGTTAAAGCAAGAAATCATTGATTCAGTTGCAACTGTAGGGCTCACCTGTTTTGTCAATCAGCCCCTCCAAGAATAAACATTCAGCTAATTGCAATCAACTGTTTGCCTAGTGCAGGGGAACTGAGAGTCATGCGCAGGCAGGGCATGTCTCCCCTGTAAAGGATTTACAGAAGGCTTTGATTAATTCCTAGAACAGGTGAGGTCCTTTAGTTTGAGAGCTTCATCCTTGCTCTACAAGACTTAATTGAATTGTGTTTGCATTTACTAAATGTTTTTATTTTTGTAAATTGTTGAACTGTAGAAGAAAAGCAAAAGAGAAATCCTGTAGTCAGTGCCCTCCCCCTTCCTGATTTCATAAAACTGCTCTAAAAATATGCAGGTGTCATTACTATTCAAAGAGCGATAACTGAGTTTTTCAGATGGGTCAAATATTATCTATTATTTGCTTTGTTGTAGAAATGGCAGAGTTGTTCTCTAAAAGAATTGAGGTAGAATAGAAAAAAACCCTCTCAGCTTCATTGCTTAAAGTTCAGAAAATTACAGGCTACTCAAATAAGTTTTACAATGGAAAGTGAAAGGAAGCTTGAGTAAATAGTAAGCAGTATTAACATGCTTAAAAATTACAAATAATCAGAGCTTCATTTGACTTCCTCTGGATGATGAACCCATTTTCCTGTAAAAGTGGAAAACCTGCCCTGTTGTAACATTTAATTAAAAAAAAGAGAGTAAAAATTTTCTAATTGCTGTTCACATTAAAAAGTGCTCTTGAACTTTTGTGATGCAAATTGCATAAATTTATTTGCTTGTTGTTACATTTTTCTCCTTATGTTCTGACTAAATCACCTAAATTACAACTTGTAATTAATATACTGTTACTGCATTATGAGCTGAAAGCATACATAGATAATACATTTTGGGTGTGTCTTGTTTGCTTTAAGTATTTCTGCTCAACCTTCAGAATTTCCTTAGACCATCACTTGTCTTTGCCAAGGAACAGTGCTTTTGATTCCTGTTTAAAAGAGCGTAATATTTAATAGTAGTACTCCTTTTTTTTACTACATTTGTTGCTGATTTTATGATAGGAACTATGATAGGTTCAGCAATTGCTGATTTATTGGATTTGAGTTTGAACACTGGCTTACATTAAAATGCAAATGTTTAAAATGATTGCAGTAGAATGATTTAGACAATAGCAATATTCACAGGTAAACTGCAAAGTCAACCAGCTTTCACAGAGGTTAACCATGAACAGATCCAACTCTCTTTCAAATGTTTATAATTAAGTTATCAGAAATAAGGGTATGGCACATCTGGTCCTGTAAAAACACCAGTAGTCAAGCAGAAAATATCTTCCCCCTTCTTCAGTTGTTGGGCACCCCCTCGTTATAAAGTTCACATAAGCCTGGCCACAATGAGTGCAAAACCAACACACTGTGTTTTACACAACTCCAGGGTAGGGCTGTCTATTTTTCCACCAGCAGAGAATTCCCCTGGCTCTTCTGCCCACTTCATTGTCCTGCTGCTTTGTTTGCTCTATTGTTTTTTCCTGCGGAGTGATACATTGCTGTATTTTCTTTGCTGCCGCTGAAGTAGAGCCATCCATCATCCCAATCACTGGAACTAAGGACCTTATGGACAGGGAGTAAATTATGTAGCTTTAAGGGGTGAGAGAGGAAAACAGCAAAGGGTTTTTGTGTTTGAGTTGTAGGTTTGTTTAATTTTTCTCCCTGAACCTGCTATTTCACGTTACAGTTTCCTTTTACATAATATTTCTGCCTTGTTTGTGTTCATGATGAAGTAAATGCAGCAGAAGTAGTTTCATTTTTTCCAGAATGTAAAGTTAATCAGTACAAAAGTCGTTACTAACTTCATAGCTGACTCGGCTGTTGCTTCAATCTGAATTTAAGTTTCATTTGTGGCTTTCCTTTCAACTTTAATATAATGCAGATGCAGACTTCATTAAAATAAATGCCCAGTAAACCATAAAATAATGCTTTGTAAGTGTGGAGTGCAATTTACTGTTACAGACAAGCTTCTCTTCCTATTCAGTTAAAGTAAGATCCCAGTAAGTCTCCTGATTTTAATTTTAAAGACTATAAATTATTATATTCAAATCTGAAACTTTCCTCTCAAACTAACTTGTATTTTGGCACCTAAATTTAAGTGTTAAATGTAACTTAAAAACTAAACCAGAGGCCAAAATCTCAGCAGTGTATCCTGTCCAACTAGACAACGGCGAACAAAGGAGGTGATCAGGCCTAGTTTTCACACCTTAGTATTGTTGAGTATCTCTTCCTTCCCCACCCTTACCATACCTCTGGTCTTTTACTCTAAACTTCTGGCCGCCCGTGGTAGGGTATGGGAGGGCTAAAAGTGGCCCTTTACCTGAAGCTTATCCCAGGGGCCTTTACAAGCGTATCAAGTGCTTATGTTTACACCTGTCTTCTGCCGAACCCATGACACAACCTAATTCTGTAGGCTGAGATAAGGACTCGTGCTGCCTTTCCAGGTTTCACTCCTCCCTTCCCACCTTGTCATCTCTCTGATGGTGGAACTGAAAACTACTTTTTACCCTTCAAAATTTTTCAAGGCCTTAAAAGCATTTTTCCAATTTAAATTGAGCTTCAAGTTCGTATCAGTTAGGTTGCTTATAAAGATCCCAGAGCTAAGCTACAAAAAGTGCTGAAAAATTTAGGTATTATGGTAGACTTTTACTTCCAGCAAGACCACACTAGGCTTGATAACCAAGTTACGCTTTAGGTTGCCTCTTGATGTTCAGGGCATATCTGAAGTAATTGAACAAAGAAATAATGAAACTGCAGTTTAAAGACAGAAGAGCCTTGTTTTTCATAATCTTGTCATGGAAATTGTGTGTAAAAATAAATTTGAACAAGCTTTTTTCTTATAGTTAATGAAACAATCAAAGATGCTCGTATAATCTCTTTGGTAATGAACTGACAAGTTTTGATGCCACCATTGAATCAGAGAACAATGAAATATCCTTTCTAGTCTTTGAAAGGCAAATGAATTTAGTGTGTGTTTGGTAAGTGTACCTGGAATATAAATTTCAAAATATGTTCACAGCACTGTTTTGTAAGACGATCAACTTCCAGTTGCCCATTTTGGGAGAGAAACTACAAGGAGCTGGCCTGGCATCAGAAGTGATTTAAGCTTAGATCCATCTGGGGAAGGATTGGCCAAAAATCACCTTATAGTCTGTTTTGTTGTGGGATGAAGCTGAAGAACTGGGCCCTGGTGGGCTATGAGGAAATCACACCTTGGTACTGAGTCTTTCGTGTAACATACAAGGAATCACCCGTTCATCTTGTTAACACTAAGTGCTAAGTGCCGACACATGTACCTGAAAATTTACTTTCTTCTTTTTCAAAGGAAGTGCTGTTCTCTGGGGCTCTGTACAGCTTATCAAATCAACAGTAAAAGGAAACTAGCATTAATTAATTTTTTTGCTAGCATATGCATAAAAAATATATGTACAAATGTGATTTTTTTGAAATTCCAGAATCTTTAGGTGGGTAAATCCCTTTTTATGAATTGTGATGCGTTACAACTTTTTTTCAAATTTGCCCTAGTTGTCGGGCCATAATAAGCCATACATACTCAGATCCACAGAATAAGACTTAGTGCCTCTCTAATGTTTGTAGCTCCAAGGCCACCTATAAGGATAGAGTATTGACCTGTTTAATAAAACTAAGTACATCTAATTTTGTGATGAATGTTATATCTGTTGCTGATTGATGGTAAAAAACTGGTAAAATGAGATAGGAAATGCACTTACTCCGTGTAAGTTTTAGGCTAGGTGCTGTGTGGTGTCTATGATCAGAGAGATGGCAAGTATGTTTGGCATTAAAATGTAAGGTGACCAAGAATTTCACAATGGCCATCGATATTTGTTTATTATATATCTGCATATAGTAAACCAAACTATAAGTCATCAATTCATTTTTAGCCAATGGCTTTGAGCCAAAAATATTTACTCTAAAATGAATTTTTTTTTAATTCATTTTTGGTAACAATGAATTCATGGGTTCCAGACAGAAACCCCTAAAGCCATTTCACACATCTCATGAGCGGTCATCAGACTGGTTTGCTGCTATTCTGAACTGGACATGGGGAGCGTAAGCTGCCATGAAACACAGTTTATGTCATTCACTGGATTCACTATGTGTCATATTTCCCCTTCATTTGTCAAACGTAGATATTTCCAATTCCTCACTCTGTTCCTTGAGGTCAAAAATGACACTTGTTGTTTTACAAAGATTACTGGCTCTTTATTTCCTTTCCTTCCCTAGTAAGGATGGTTTTTTTTTTCCCTGACAATGTGTTTGTTTTGAATATTCATTTCTTTGCAGTATCTTGCAAATATCCTTTGTACTTGAAAACAGAATAATTATGTCTATTTCTGTTCTAGCTCTGTTGTTCTTGGACTCATTCTGTTGCGGAGTTGACCTGACATATCCTAAGCTAAGTAAGGCATGTTATTAGGAATTCTAAATTCTAATGTGCTTCATTAGAAATCCATATGCAGAAAGAAGAAGTTTTAAAAATATAAGATCATCATAGTCAGTCTTTTTTTCACTTTGCTTGGGAGAATAAAAGGACTGGGAGAAACAAGAGATAGCCAGTTTTACGTGGCTGTTTTCGTGCTTATTTTTAATTATTGTTACCTTAATGTTCCAGTTTCATACTCAGTACTCAATTATTGCTCATTCTGGACTGGATTTTTTCTCTCTGTGTTCTTACGATCTTTATCGTGAATTGTGCTGTGATGCTCATTTTCCACTTAAAATCTCAGCTTCTGGAGTTGGGTTATTGCATGAAACACTCAAAAACCTTTTTTCTTTTTCTTTTTTAGCAGCTTTACAGCTCTCCCACATGGTTCTAAAAAGCTTTGAGATTGTAACATTTTATACTCCCAGTACTAGAATTCAACATTGTCAGGTTTTAAAATATGATTTTAAACCCAAATCATAATTTGGGGGGCCAAATTCTGACTCCATAACCCTTAAAACTTCTTTGATATTTATTATCTTTCAAAGTGATGCTATGAATATCTTATTTTTTAAAAAAAACATGGCATCTCTGCCACGTGTCTCTTTCCACCATGAATAGCTGAACCATAGAAACTGTCACAATCACCAGCAGCAAAGTTATTATGCCACTTCTGCTTATAGGTGTGGTCATAAGCACAGAGGAGGACTGGGGACCTTGAGGGACGCCTTTGCATGAATTTCTTTTGTCCCATATAAAAGTTCCTACAAGCATTCAGGAAAATATTTTTATTCACATCTAAAAAGAGAATTTTGTGGGTGAGTAAATTTACTCTATCTTCACATCTCATGTCTGAAATATGGGCAACAGGACACGAAGTAAAAAGACAATATTGCCAATGCGTGGAAAAATTAAAAAAAAAAAAGAACACTTTATTTTTCCAAATCTTCTAAATTAGGCAAAATATTCTAATTCTTTTAGTTCTGCTACTGATTCAAAATTGCGTATTTTGGTTAGTGAAATTCTGACAAGACTCCTTTGTGACAGAAGTGTTTAGATATTGACTGAATTTTTGTTTGCATCCCTTTTCTGAAGAATCCAAGATATAAAATCAATGAAGTAGGAAAGCATCCTCTGATAATATTCAGCTAGAAGTGAGTGAGTGGTACTGTTTTCATGAGGAAGTGTTTAGGTAAATAAACGCATTGTGTTTCTCTGTATTTAATGTCAGGACAAGGAAAATATAACAGTAGATTTTTTTTGCCATTTTTTTCTCTCAAAACCTATAGGTGTGTAATGTAAATCTTACTTTTGATCTCTGCTGCTTACAGGAACCCCACAGATATAGCTTCTGGTGCTTCATAATCTTTAATGTTTCCATCTTGAAATGGCTCCATTTCACTTCTCCTTCCCCCATCAAGGTAGGCACTTATTTTTCCATTTTAAAAAAGGGGAGCTGAGGTTAGATTTTACATACCTGATTCCCAGGAACACAAAAGAACAACGTGGATCACAGGTTACATATTATTTTTGTTTAAATGCAAACAGAAAAAATGAACAGCATGGTACTGGAACCTATCTTTGCTTTGCCTCTTTCCATCCAGTAAGTGTCTTCAATATGTAAACCACAATTCAGTACTAGCTTAAAGCTCCTAAAAATTCTCGAGTGAGCTGAAACTGATTTTTCTTATAGGCCAAAGATAGGCAGAAGAAAACCGCAGAAAAAGCTAAACTGAGACAACACATCAGACTCTGTCAGCAGCCAATTCACAGCATGCCAGGGAATGGAAACCTCAGCTGTGTGACACCTTTTGTTTCACACACCCACCTCATAGATTTGGTGAGCTTTGCCTGGCTCAACCCCTCTCAACCTCTGGATAGTACCACACCCTCTACTTCCCCAACTGAAGAGGCCAACAGGACTCAGGAGTACTGGCTGGTGCCTCTGGAACAGTATGCTGTTACAGCTGAGCTCATACCACAGGTTTCCAGGTTTACAAGCCCGTGTCTTAATGTCCTCAAAGGGAAAGTGTAAGTATTCATATTGGCCTCATGTAGTTAAAGCATGTTGTGCAATTTAGAGAGAGTAATTTCCGTTTGTTTTTGATTGGTATGTCCAGCACTGTCTGACTGTTCTTTTCCCTACAATGGCAGATCTGGGGAGGGCTCAAGAGCCAGATACTCAGCTGGGACAGATCAGCATTGATGTGTTTACATCAGTTACTGTTTTACCATAGCTACAACATATCTCTTTCTGAAAATATTTGCTATTGTTAGCACCCATGTTGATGATAACAGGATAACTGTGCATTTTATACTCACAAATTCTTGTTTGCATTTATTATAGCCTTTCTGCTTCCCACACCCTGCTCCTGCTGTTTGGCTGCCATTATTTATACAGCTCAGTTTTTCAAGAAATCTGTCTTTTCAAAACATTAATTTAGGTTTTCCTGAATTTTATGAGACTATCTTGGAAATGTGAAACAAAATTTTGACTTGCAACACTATCTAGACCCTTCTAAACCTCCAGGGCACTGTGGATTACAAGTGACAGCTTTTAAGATTCAATTTTCCCAAAGATGAAGGTGTTTAATTCCCCTAAGGAAACCATTTTGAACCCGAAAAGGTAATGTATTTCCTTAAACTCTTTGATATAGAAGCTTTTCCAGGTTTCTGCTCTCTGCAGGAAAGGTTTTGCCTCATGTGTATATATTTTTTCTTTTTTTTTTTGCTCATGTTTTCTTGCATATTGACTGTAATAGCTTTGAAATATGTGAAGATAACTAACTGCTCAGAGGTCTAACTACATACTCAGAGGCTAAAGTACATGTTATTTTAAAGTTTGCTTGTTTGCTGGAGATGAGTGCTTTTTCCCCCTGACTTAATTAATTCTTCCAAGAAGCAGTGCAGGCAGAGTAGTAAGGCTTTTCCACTGGCTGAAGTGCAGTTTAGGCTGTTAATAATTGCAGCGTGAGAATGTGTGAGGTGTAAATGCCCCCTCAGTTTGACTGCTCTGTCTGCTATTTTATCCCCAAAATATTTTATCCAATGTAATGTTTCTATAAACAATGAATAGGCTATTTTGTAATATCTTGTGCTGTAAAAAGCAAGTACAGTTGGACGAATTCAGGCTCAGTGTTCCAGCAACATAGTGCAGATCAGCTCAAGCTGCCCTGCTCTGCAATGCCTGGAAAATTTCTCAGGGGAGTCCCTGCTTGCCTTGGTGCTACCTGAGTGTGAGGCAGAGGCTGCCCAGAAGAAACAGCAGGATGCTGATATTCAAAACAAAACCGTAGCAGCATGGTGTGCTATTGCACAAAGGGCACTCACCTGAGCAATGAAGAACGCTACGCTGATTTGTACTTGCTGGTGGATGATATAACCCCGCAGTTGTTCTATGTTAACACTGCTCAGCTCTCCTTCTGAATGAGGCTCAGAAAAAAACAATGCTTTATTCCTCCCTGCTCTTTCCCCCCCAAAAAATGATTTTTTTAAAAAGTTAGGGCTCCCTATGCCATGCAGCAATAAATACTGTGCTATGTCCAAGTTGCCTACTCTGTGTATACCTAGCAAGGTCATACTGGACTTCAGCTGGCAAAAATCTGTCAGGATTGGTTTTCCATTGTGAATCCTTGAGAGTCTCACAGCTAATAGATTTTTCCAGGAAGAAATAAATGCAAACCAAAAGCATGCATGCACTATGAATCTAATATGTTCAGCATATGTCAAAAATTCTGCTCAAATTGCACAGGTGACAAAAATGTGTGTAGCAAGTCAGATACATTCTGGATGTACTGTACATACACAAATTGTCTTCACAGTGCAAGCAAAACCTGTATGATCTGTCACAGATGAAACATAGTCACGACATATGGACTGCGACATTGAGGTCTAGCTAGCTGCCAGCTCCCTCTGAGCTTGTGATTCTGGTAACCACTGGTCTAAATGAATGGATGGATGGATGGTGCCTTCAAGGGAGCAGAGGCTCAGAGTGTGGGCTCAGAAGATTACCAGAGACACAGTAGGGACTAACAAAAATTTTCAACTTCCTGATTTCTGGTTAAATACCTTACTATCTTTTCAGGATACATACTTTCAGAATCTTTTGTTATGTATTCTACGATATTCAGTTGAAAAGTAAATTAATGTATACTGGGCAAAAATGTCACCATACTAAAGCTGTCATAAGAGAAATCAAGAGTCAGTAGGTCCTGGGATCTGTATGATGGGGATGATTAATTAGAACGGGTGCCTTCACAAAGAATGCAAGGGACTCTATTATGCTGAGCATGAAGGGAAAAACCCAAGCATCAAGTATGCCTTTTAAAGAAAGGTTTGCTATGCATTTTTCTTATGCTACTCTTAGAAAATTTAATAAGGAATTACCAGAAATTTCTGTTTATGGTATTCATGTTCTGCAATTATGATACTGACTGCAGGATATGACCGACTTGCAAACACAGTCAAGACACACCCTGCCACTATAGGACCTAGATAGTTATGTTCTTCTCTGTATCTTTTGTACTTTCAACCACCCTATGGTGATACAATAATGAATCCATAAGTCTGTATCTCTGTTTTTGTGGTCTCTGCTCCTTCTTATTCAGACACTTCTAGTCAAGGGCTATAAATTTGGATAAACTGTTCTTTCATTGGCATGTTCTTCATGCTGTTTCAAGTCTACGCTTGCAACTGCATGGAAATGAAAGCAGAACAGTCACATCAGTTTAACATATTCTAATACCAAAATTAATACTGTGATTAAAACTCCATTTCTACATGGAGTTTGCATGGAGGCACATATGGTGAAGAGTGAGCTATCCAGTGTTCACTGATTTTCCAGAAAGGAGATTAGAGACTCTGCATGCCACTACAAACAAAAGGAATTGATAGATCAACTTCTGCTTAAATTACTTTTAAAATATAATTGTTGAGGGGATAAGGTGCAGATGGAAACAGGCTCCTGCCTCAGAAACAACCGACCCATCAGAATGCAGAATACTGAAAAGGTCATCCTGAAATGGCATAGGACTGTATTTCATAAAATATAGGCATTACATTTCTAGAACCTCATTTGTGTGACAAAAACAGCGTCAAGAACAGAGGTTGGCACAAAATCAATATACTCGGGCAAGGACCGTAATAAATAATAAAAATGAAGAACAGCATAAATTTTAACCAGTTTTCATTACAAGTTAAAGCCAGCCTGATTTCCTCTGTGATCTCTTGAAGCTGCATAATTTCCAAAGAAATATCAGCAAAGGTATATTTTTCATTTTGGATGAAAGGCACTAAGACAAATATCACAGAGAGAGAGAAAGAGGGATGCTAATCAGCTTCACTTGCACTTGGGTGTTACCAACAGCAGTGGAGGTGTGGAGGAAGGGGAAAGAGGCGGGTGGGGACCTGCTGAGCTCCATCACAGGCACAGTCCTCTGAGGGCCAAGTATCCTTGGCTTTTTAGGTGTTCTTCAGTCCCGAGTCATCTGTTTTATATAGCGTGAGCAACTTCTCACCCATGAGCAACAGCACAACCCCCTCCCCCCCCAGTTTCAACCATCTCTTTACAGAGACACTTCAACATCCATACCTTGACACCTTCATTTTCCACTCAAATGTACTGGTAATATCAATTATCAAGCATAATCCTCTTGTGTTAATCTGTTGCTATCTAAAATTTCAGCAGTGCTGCTGCTGTGAAACAATAAACCCATTAGTTTCGATTTTATCAACCTCAATGGACACAAGCTCAGCCTGTGTTGTCAGTTGTCTTGCTGAGACCTCCTTGGGCAAAATGAGTGACTCAGCTTCCTTAGTTTCCCTCCCCAAGGGAGTGAGGGAAAGTCGAGCCTGGTTCTCCACAATACAGCTCCATTTAGATTGACAACTTCCCGTTACTGTGAGGTTAACCTTGTTGTGACAGCACAGCTGCAGTTGCCATTTGTCCCCATCACACATGAGAGTACAGCCTTCCCAAAGTAACAGCAGCTCTTGGAATCACAAATTACAGTGAGTGTTTCATCTCTTGTGAACTTATTTAGCCCCAAGTGACTCAGACATCAGTTTCTATGGCACAAACGTGCTTTTTTTCCTTTTTCTCCTGAATGAAAGGTTAGCAGGGGTCAACGGCTGTTATACTGGTTCTATTTTGTTATTTTATAGTGAAAAATACAAATTGATGTCCGCTATCATGTTCCTATTTGGCAAGTTCTTTATTACTTAAACATCATTTCCATCTTCCCATTAAGAGTAGTAGTGCTCAGGTGCATCTGTAGTTCATGGTATATTGCATATATTTCTGCCTGGAAAAACTGTGTCTTTAATACAAATTATATTTTGAAGCTGTAGTTTGGTTTGGCTTGTATGACTTTTTTTATTTTCAGGGGATTTGGTTATATTTTTTTTGTAGAAAGATAACAGCATGGTAGACTGATGGCACTTGTGGACAGTGTAGTTTTTATTATTGTCAAAATGTTTCAGATAGAGAACACATTCAATTAGGTCCTCATTTCTCAAGTTTCCCTTTAATATTTTCCTTCTATCACATTGCAACTCCTGTCAAATAGAGCTCACAGTAGCAAGACTGGGTCTCTTACCACTGATCATTTTTTTCTGAGTGTTAGCAGACCACAGTATTCCCTTTTACCTTCTGGATAAGTCCCTAGATAAATACAATTTCTGGTCAAACATCACTCTACCTTCTGGATAACTATTATGTGATGTTCATGAGTACCCAAATGTCTACACTACCATTTTATGCAGAAAAATCTGATAATATTTGGGTGCCTTAGAACTGGCTATTATTAGACAGAAATAAACTTTGTGAGTGGATATTTTTAGTGTTGACAAATGTAGAGTGCAGCATTATTGAATTTCTTCATTTGCCCTCTGTGTCTCAGGAATGTGCCAAACCCAGTACAGCTTTTAATTGCTTCATTCTCTACTCAGTAATTTTCCTGCTGTTATTAGCGCGGGCTGCTCAGCAATCACTCTGAGCCAAGGCATTTGTCAGAGATTTCCTTTGTGTAATTTTTGTACTGTGTCTCTCAGTGCTCTGCAACACAGTTTTGCACATGAATTTCTGCTCTACAATGTAACTGGCTCCAACTGGCGCTTGCAAGAACTTAGGAAAAATATATCTTTTCATTAAACAGGTCTTTTATCTGTAACTGGATCATATTTCTTAGATGGCTATGCAGAAAGAGCTCAAAAGATTTTGAAGATCTGTTAACACATTGCAGACATATGATTTTCAATTCCATTGGTAGGGAAGAAAGCAGGAAGGGGAATACCTGCATCATGGACCTGCATGCACTGCCCCCACTTGGAGAATCCTGGCCTGTACGATATTATCCATTCTACAGGTATCTATCTTTCCATCTATCTACCTACCTCATATCGAGTGGTAATTTTTGTAGTTGTATAAAATGCAGAGAGACATAAAACACCCAAATAAGGGCAAATAATGAACTAGACTATTTTTGTACAATATATCTTGGTATCATGAAATTTCGATTAGCATCCTATTTATTGGAAGCTGCAAATCTCTACACTCTGCTGACATGAAACCGTGTAAGAACATGATTAAGACCAATTTACAACCATATCCAAGCAATGGATGCACAGTGATTGGACCAAATATAGATTTTATTACAAAGTTTGAAGTTAGAAAAATGGGGCCAGTGCTACATACCAAAAGGGTACTAACATAGCTTGTCACTGTTCCGGAGATGGCATTGAATTCAGTCTTTGAGTTGTGATACAAGATGATTTAAGCACTGAAGGGACAACCAGCTGTGGAAGGGCGTGGTTGGGTATCTCTGAAGGCAGTTGCAAAGTAAGTGGCTTGCAAGTTAACAGATTAATACTGAAGGGAAGAAGTTTTGTTTTCTTTCCTTAAGGCAGCTAATACAAGCCAAAATGGAAATAAAAGAGCTTAAGCATTTTAGAGAGGTCCTTCAGAAATGCAAATCATAATAACAATATCTTCTTTAATTGATTATGCAGTCTGAGTCTTTGGCATTAAGTGCTTGGCAAAAATATTATGCTCTAGCTCTCCCTACTGGATTATTGTTACAGAATTTCTGTGTTTAGGAGGTGCAATATATCTTTGTGTTAAACAATTAAACAGATAATCCAAGCATCTCACTATATTGTACACATGCTTCTTACTTTGTGTGTATTGCAACAGATGTGACTATGGCTTGTTTCTTTATTTTGCTTATACATCTAGCTTTGCAATGTATGAAAAAAAATGAGCTGTTTCTCTTGCTGTGGTTTATGAAGGATCATTCTAGAATATGGGAATATTTCTTTTGGATGTAATTTCAAAGAATTTCTTTGATAATTCATAGGAATTTGAAGTAATTTTTCAAACATGAGTTATAATCTTAGAAGCTTGAATCTAAATGGCTTTCACTGAGACCTCATTGTCTGGCTGCAAAAAACTTACAGTTGTGTTTAACTACGTACTATTCTAATTTAATTGATTTTTGAAAGCTAATGGAGAGACTAGTCTATCGAGTTTTCGTGTTTCTGCCATAGCCAGTTGTAGTTAACCACTTCTTCCAAGATAAAAATAAACAGAGATACTTTAGGTAAGTTAAAATATGCATAGGTCACATTTTGTCTGTATCTCCCAGTATGACATCTGACATACCAAGTCTTAGCTAAGAGAAGTCAGGATCTTCGCTGATAAAAATTTAATTAAAATATGTTTACCCACGTATTGCAATAAACCAGTCTTTGCCGGCAGCAAGATGACCTTTTTGATTCATTATGCCAAAGAGAAAATGTGTTTATACTTTTACCCATATGATAAGTTAAGGATGAGCTTGTAACATAGTTTCATGTTTCTTCTGAGACATGAGATCCACTAAGAAATTTCACAAAGAATATAGTCATATACTGTGGCTACAAATACAATAATTTGCTTTATCAAATAATTTAAGAGAACAAGTTTATTGTTTATTCATTAATTGCTACTTCACTGCAAAAATATGTCCAACAAAAGAAAATGAAATGTTTTCGTGTACTTACGTTCCATCCTAAATATCACTGTAAGAACTTTCAATACCCCTATACATACTCTTTTATGCACCTGATATTATAAGGAGATGATTAGCTGAAAATTGCTACGGATTGTTGTTTTGGAACAGCAAAAATTTACACATCCATCAAAACTTAAGCTTCCTATCTTGACAGATATTTTATTATCGCTATAAAATTCATGATCTTGAATTCACCCACCTATACACCTATCCCACTAAATTTGAAAATGGACCAGAGGCCAATCCCTATGCCTGAATGCAAAAGGCACTGAAAGCCTAAAGTCCTCTAGAGCGTGGTAGGCTTGATCTGGGCAGTTTGTTAGTGAGGGCCAAAGCAAACTATGAGATAATGATCCTGCATGTGGAGTTCAGCGAATCAGTGATCTTTAACACTTTATTTTTTCTTTTTTGAAAGCACAATAGATATTCCCTAGTATACTTAGAAGATTAATCCTTTAAATCTGCCCCATCAGATAACTTAGACTCTGATTCAGTCCTTGATAGTCATCTCCTTATTCTGCGTAATCTAAGTCAGTTAACTGCTGAGCTGTCTTTCACAGCAAATGAGCTAATTCCTTTTGAGAAGTAAAAGTGATGTAGCTCTGAAAAATGGTCTTATAACTGCCCCTGTACTGTATGGATGCAATCACAGCAGGTTGGACTCCCTGAGATACCTGCACACCTCCACGATTCCTGCAGTCTTTGAATCCTTACCTACTCCTTTATATCCTCATGCAGCACCCAACTATTTTAATTAAACCCTACCAGAACTAATAACCCTATTCAGTGTGGATATGGACATTTTACCTGAGACAGACATGGTCAATAGTGGAGTAGGCATGGGTCTGTCTCTACCGCTGTGTAAGAAGACCAAGAATTTGGCAGTGGAGTGGATGCTTTCAATGCCACTCCTAATTTAGGCACTTCAGTTTACTAATAGATGATATATTTTCTGAATCTGGGCTAGTGTAAAATCCAGCTCCTACTTAATTAATTAATTAAAAGTAATTTTTTATCCAGTATATTTCAATTTCCACCTAAAAACATTTCAGTGCTGACATTACTGACAAATATTTGGGCTGTACAAGGAACTACAATAATGGGAAAGGGCTGAGTGTTCCCTTCATAGCGGAAGAATATTAGTTTGACTTTATCTACCACAAGTTTAGTCTAACAGGAGCAAGATATTAAAAAGCTAAAGAAGACACAGAGAAAGGAGAGAAAATAAAGCTTAACACTTGGTAAAAAGTGACACGTATTTTAAGAGAGATTTATAGAAAACAACTTGTTTAATTTGTGGAAAAAGTGAGTTGAAAGATTACTTTCATTATATTGATATTCTCTCCCAGTGGAAAAAATGTCAACGTACTAACTACTCTATAATATAATAGAAAAAAAAAGCAGAGCCAGTATGTGCAAACCATAACTTCATGAATCTTCACGAGAAAGAACAGAGTTTTAATGCAAAGGTGATTAACAAGTATAATAAACCACGTGCATAAGTGATAGATTTTCTGTTTCTCATATCCCTATGTTACTCCCTGATAAAATAACTACTTGGCTTAAAGACATTCACCTTAGCAGAGCTCTGCATTAGCATAGCTATACTGCTTCTGTGACAGTTTCATAATTGTGTTAGGCACTATAAAATGGATCCAACCAATTAACGCAACTGGTTGTGAGTCGTAGTCATATGTTTGAGAGAGAATCCATCTTGAAGACAGAGGAGATGAAAAAATGTATAAAGCCATCTGTCAAGATAGGAAGCTGAAGTTTAAATGGGTGTGTAAATTTTTGCTGTTCCAAAACAACAATCCATAGCAATTTGCAGCTAATCATCACCTTATAATATCAGATGCATATAAGAATAAGTACATGTACAAGGATATTACAAAAAAATAGTACTTGATGCTGAGCTCACACCTTCTTTTAGAAGAATTTTAAGGTTATTTCTAAACTGGCTTTTCTCAAATTGGCCAAGTCCCTTAGGATCCAGGAAAACTCCATCTGGTCTCTATTCTGCCTATCTTCCTCTTTCTGTTTCTTTTCTTCTTTCCTCAAAAATGCTTTCCTCTCTGGCAATCACAGGGGAATATGACATTAACTCTGACCCAATTAGGATAAAGAGACAGAAAGTAAGTTGAGCACAAAGACTGCAACCTTAACTAGGGATTACACATTGTGCATGTGTAGAGTTGGAGAGAAAGATACAAATTTTATTGCCAAGAAAAAAGCCTTCTCTTCTGCATCTGCTTCTGCTTTTTTTCCCCTTTTTTTCTTTTTATGTCCATGATCTCCTAGATGAATGTGAAAAAGATAAAGTAATATGTTGAGTGAATAAAACAAAGACACCCTAACTTTATAGTAATATCAAGAGCCACTTACAGAACTTATGGCTTATTGAATCGGTCCCCTAAACATATATACTTCTTACCTGACATAGAACTATAGTGTTTAAAAAACAACACTATATACCTGTAAGAAGTTGATGAATGGAAAGACAGATCCATGGAGCATTTTATTAACCGTCTGCCACTTTCAGTATAGCAACCAGTAAAATCTCACTCATTCTGAGAAGGAAAGAATCATTGAAAACATGTACATCTCGTGGAGAAATTGGGCTAAAGATGTACTACTAATAGCATCATACAGCAGTATGTGACCTAGTGTAGAAAAAGAAAAACTTGGAGAAATCACCCCTTTAAGAATATTTGTAGGAACTAAAAGAACTTCATTATATCATCGAACATGCCATAAACGTGCTTAAAAGCATTTTAGATAGCTTCTAAAAGGGAAACAGAATTTTTGATAGTATAGTATAAAAGGAAACTGTTCATCTGGACATTAATTAAAACAATATTCCACAAAATAAGCCTTATAACAACTGGACAATCACCTTGGTGCAAAATTTGTTGTCACACTTCTATGATTAATATATCCTGCTGTTTGATTGAACCTATTATATGATCCTTATATGTATTTCACGTAAAACCCACTTGCATGATGCTTACACGTATTTCATGTAAAACCTGCTGGGTGAAAAATTTTTTGTCTTCTTCCACAGGCAAGGCTTGGAAGTAAAATATCTGCTACTTGCTGGCTGATCTTTGATCCATGATCCTCACTTGCAGAGCAGATTTAGACTGCAGTAAATAGAAATAGCATTCTGTGTGGGCTGTGACTAAACTCATTTCAGCACATTTGGAGGGTGCTAAACAAGTCAGCCCTCATTTGCTGAGTTTCTGACTAGAGTCAGGAAAAGTAAGACAATGAGAAGCAAGAACAAAATGTCCCTAAAACACATGCATGAAGCAATCTTTTTTTCCTTTTCTCCCATGACTTACTGACAGAAGTGATATATCAAATTTATTTCATTATATGGTTTATTAATAATTGTAAGTCAAGTAGGTTCAAAAAATATGTTTTTCACACAATGAAACACTGATAATACATAAATATGTGAGTGTACAACTATTCTAAGCACAGACACAAAATATAAATATACAATGAAATATTAATCCAAATCAATTGTCTTCTAGAAGAAAAATGTGCTGTCAACCAAGGACCATGTGCATGCTAGAGAGCTGTTTCACAGGGGGATCCTTCTAACACATCAGTACAAGAGAATGGGACTTATTTGACCCGTTTCTTCAAGCTGTGCTTTTCTGTTGTGGTTGTTTCCCTTTTTTTATTGTCTCACTTTTAACACATTGTAAATGGATAGGAGAAACAGTTGTGCTGTACTATGCTGTACTCACTTTATTTTACCAAGAGTTTTGCAAAAGTTTTGTTTCTCTTGAATTTCTCATGAGTGGAAGGCCTATGACTTCTATGAAATTTCAACATTTATTTTAAAGAGAGAAAAAAATTCTAAGTCTTTTGGCTGCAGAAAGCCCTTCCACATAAGATTTGTCTGACTTTAAAGTGGATCAGAGTTAAGAAAATGTAGTTCAGAAATTGTTACAAAATCTTGAGCATACACCAGTCAGATGAATTTTAGAGGGGAAAAGAGAATAAAGAGGAATTTGATTTATTGATTTAAAACATAAATGTATTTTAAGTCTCCAGAAAGAGGAGGAAAAGAAAAGCCAAAATAAAAAAAAATCATAAAAGATGCTAAAGAAGATATGATGATATGAAAAAAATAAATGGTGGCCGTAGGCTGATAATGAGTATGTCCCCGTTCATTACTCTGGTCATATTTCTAGACTTTACTAACCTTAAAATAGTAAAAAAGATTTACTAACTTCCCAAATAAAACCTTGAAAGAAATGGTGAAGTAGTATCAGGGAAATTAAGACATAATAATTGAGAAGCTTTTCGTCAAGTATGTAGTCTGCCACAGGAAAATAACATTAAAAATTTAATTGTTCTGGAAGAATTGCAAGGTATCTTTACTATGTGCATTTTCTCCTTTAATACTTTAAGAGAAGACAGGCTGAGAGGAGGAATCACATTCTTATGCCTGTCTGTGCAATATTAGACTGAGGCAAAATTCTCTTTCTTTTACAGGCTTTCAAATGCCTTTCTTACTGATCTGAAATGTAAACTTGTATATATCCACCTAGAGCAAGATGTGCAGCTCTTCTGGCTCCCACTGATAAATCAAGGCAAACGAGCTATACTATGAGACTACTTGCTCTTCAAACCGTTCATGTGGCTCAGAGGATAACGCAGAAGGGCAGCTGTCGAGGTGAGTTTGAGAAACCTCTGGGAAGAGAGAATGCTGGCTTTCAGATAAACACTATTATATGGCTGTACAAATGTCTGACCTGCTGAATACTACAGGATTGCCAAAAAGATGAGAAAAGGTATATTCTCACATTAATTTAGCTGGTGTTCTTTATTCATTGCCTGTTGCTGAGCTACATAGCTGAGCACACAGACATTGTAGATAAATTTCATTGATATATAGATTTAAAATAGCATATTATAGTATATTACAATTCAGCTTGGGGAACGGAGTAACCTCTGTAACAAACTTGGGGCTATTCTATTGCCCCGGTTTCAGCTTACTATCTTGATTTTGGCTGGAATAGAGCTGAGAGCTCTGCCTCTTACTGTCTTGATTTCAGCTGAGATGGAGTTAAATTTCTACCCAGTAGCTGGTATAGTTTTGGATTTAGTATGATAAGGCTGATAACATGCTGGTGTTTTTAGTTGTTGCTAAGTAGGGCTTATACTAAGTCAAAGGCTTTTCAACTTCACATGCTCTGCCAGTGGAGAGGTACACTTGAAGCTGGGAGAGGACACAGCCAGGACAACTGACACAAACTGACCAAAGGGGTACTTCATACTATGTGATGTTGTGTGCAGTATATAAACTGGGTGGAGTTGGCTGCAATTACTGCTTGGGGATGGGCTAAGCATCAGTCAACAGGTGGTGACCAATTGCATTACACATGATTTGTGTATTCTTTTATTATCATTATTATTATCACTCTTTTGTTAAACTCTCTTTACCTTAACCCACAAGTTTTACTTTTTTCCCATTCTCCTCCCCATCCCATAGTGAGGGGATGGGGGAAGGGCAAGGGGTGAGTGAGCAGCTGTGTGGGGGTAAGCTGTTGACTGGGGTTAAACCACCACATCTATATATGCTCTTACAATTATTTTTAGGATAACCATCTATTTCTAGTAAAGTCCTGCAGTGCAGCTGGGCATGTTACTTGAAACTAGACCATAAGCCTGGGAAGTGCTCTTCTCCAGATATTAATTTCTCATCTGTGAATCCTGAAGTTTCAAGTCATCCTCAGACAGGGAGAAGTCTAGCTGGTATTTGGCAGAAAAAGGATATACATTTTCTATGAATGACGAGAAGAAATGTCTGATTTTAGTACTTATTTTTCATTATACATAGTTTAAGGTGCATTAATCTTGGTCAAATTATTGTCGTATAGTGAAGTTTTAAAGAAACAGAGATTTCTGGCCTATCATATATAAGGGAAGCAGTGAAGCAGTAAGGAAATTCTCTCACTGACAGGCAAGTATTAAGAACATACTCATGATGTTCTTTGATACTTATAGAACTGTAAATCTCTTAAATTTAGAGAAATAATGTGAAAAATTAACTTCATGGCCATGGTGTTCCCTCTGAGTCACACAATGAAGTGTAGATCAGACAGGGATAATTCGCTTTCCAAATTTTTAGCCTGATTTTCTGAAAAAACAAGGTTGTATTTGCATGCTGTCCCCTATGTCTGCTCTCTTTCTCTTTTCTGTTAACCTTCGAACCCATGGATCAGATCTATCTAAATGGTATGGAAAGACAGAGATTTTACAAGACTATTTCCATTCTATAAGTTTCGTGACAACTGTCGACTGTTGGAAAATAGATACTCAAAAGAGTACCTCTTGCTTAGGAAAACTATGAATAATTTGGCTGGCTGTCCATAGGTATGTATGAACAAGTAACCTGCATCAAGTTGTACCGTGTTCGCTCAGTTCATCCTACCAAGAATATGAGGAAAAGCAGTAGGGCAATGAGCTACATGGCAGAGAGAGGGGAAGGAGCAAAAGCAATTTTGATGACAGAGTGAAAATACGAAGGAAATCAGTCTCCAACACTGCTGCAGCTTGCTGGTATTTTTATTCAGTTTTATCTTCCTTTATTATGCTTACAGCAGTGAATCTACTACAGAGACTGCAGTTATTAGAGTCTTGGAAGAGAGTAAACTCCGCTTCGGAAGCCCAAAATCTTTGCCCTGTTGGATCTGGAAAGGTTGTTAGATGATATTCTGGGAGAAAGACAAGGCTGATCATCCTGTTCTTTATTAAAACTAAAAAAACAACTTTAAAATCTTGATCTTAAATCCATTCATGGAAGGACATTGGGATGTGTATACTTTTTCCTTTATACAGAATTCAGAAGAAAACATTTTTTCATGCATGTTCTCTTTTAAACTTTTATCTAAGCTTGCAACTAAATGGTGTGAGACAAATACATGACTTTTTATAGAAAACAAAAAGTAGATATTGTATTGGAAGACAGCATTAATAATTCTGTTGCATTGTATTGGAACACAGCATTAATAATTCTGTTGCAACAACTTTGTAGAGTTATTGGGTGAGCAAGTTAAACAACTTTTTCTGAAGTACTTAACATGATTGGCTACAGGTTGATTATTGAGATTCCTAGACACTACAGATAACAACACACTGGCACACAAAGTCTGTACAGTGTCTCAATAGTCTTTCTATTGACAGTGATTATAAGACTTTCTTTTTATTTCATTAATACTATTTACAAAACTTTGGGTAAATACTTTCAGTTCCTACCACAGCAGTGTGTGGTGTCTGTGATTAGATCTGGAGGGCACGCTCTGCATCAGAAAATTTGGTAAGGGAACATAGGAGAAGGTGTTACTGTGAGTTAATAACTTTTCAACTCATGATGAGAATTATTAAAAATGAAAGGGAATGTGGAAATATGGAGTCAGTTCAAATTGAAGATTGAGGGGAAAGGAAATAGTGTTTACCACCTGTGGTTCAGGGTAGGGAGGCACACTCAGAGATAGCTGAGAGCATTAGATTAGTGACTGTAGTGATATCTAGGGAATTTTAATTTGTATAATTTATTCAGTCATTAATAAGGAGGACTAGAGTTTTATGTAGAACTCATTTTTATATCAGTATGTGTTACAGGCAACTCAGCAAGGAAAAACTTCAGACTGAATTTTATTAAGCAAAATGGATATGGTAAGTACCACACTCATTAGGGATGGATTTTGGATACAAATACAGGTGTATTAACATGTAAATGGTCCAATTTAATACAATCAGAAATGTATTAAGTAAAATAGATTGACAGTGTTTATGAGCAGAGAACTCTGAGGATTAAAGAAGAAGAAGAATTTGCAAAATAGATTGGTAGGATATACTGCAAAGTAAATCCTGAAATATAAATTATTGCTAAGTTAATTGCAAGTAACAATGGAGAAGTCAAAAATTTTATGGAGTCAAAGACTTTGGCACAGGTATAATGCCATTGGAAGAAATAGAGGAAATGTAGAAAAGAGCATTTGAAGAATAAAATAGAATAAATGAGTCACTGTTGCCTGTCTTAGAGAGAATGAGGGAAGAAATACCCCTGTGATGGAGATACCCCCTGTGGTCAGAGGATGAGGTATGAAAACTAGGTAAAACAAATCAGAAACTAACAAATGCAAGGGAAATATAAGTTTTTTCTTTTCAAGAACTTATTCCTGGTAACCTCTTCATTACGACATTACTTGTGACTTACTGTCTTCCTTAAAATACTACAAACTACCAAAGGGAAGGAATGACTCTTTAAAGTGTCATTACTCATGGAGTAGCACTGAACTGTGTCTATCCCAGTGAGGGGAAACACACCTCACTGTACCTATTTGCATAGAGGTGCTTAGAAGCCTGGAGATAAAAAACACAAAACAATGATTTGCATAGTAAAGATAGATTTCTCCCCAAACAACCAGGAAGAGAAGTTGATCCAATTATTTGTGGTAACAAACACAAGAGATAAAACATTAGAAGTATCAGACAACAGTAGAGAGTATATGTGTTTTCCAATAACTTCTTTTAAAAAAATATCCAACTCAGCAGCTGCAATGCACTTAGGGAAATACTGAACCTCAAATGACTAGAAGGATGTCAGACATAATCTGTTTACTAGTAGATAACTGTCTCTGTGTCTAAAGGACATCTTCACATTTCAGTGGGTGACAAAGTTTTGCAGAAGTGATTTTTTGCCCTATGATGACAAGCAAAAAAGATGTTTAAACATTTTCTAGGGTTCTTAGACAATAAATAGTGTTGTCAAATTATTGCAGAGAACACGGGTGCTTCTCATTTCTTTGCCACGTTTAAACTGTTTATTTAGTGCTGAGCAGAAAGTGGCACGCAGTAGAAAATTTTTAGAAGTCAGGCTCCTTTTTGCTTTTTTATTTTCTTGATTGAAGCAGCACATAATATAATAAGATAAAGTGTCCAGAGACAGAACTTAAGATATGAATGAATTGGAACAATCCCTAATTATTTCCAAAATAGGGTAAACCGTTGCGTTAAGGGCTGTTTGTGACAGGAGCACACACTCTTCCTCTTTCTTCTGTAGCTGCTGTGGGCAGAGTTGTATTGCTTGGGAAAAGGATGAAACTTGAGGTTAGCAATGCTTTTTTTCTTTGCCAATTTCTTGGACACCACCTTATGGTTGCTGCAAACGAGGTATTAGTTACCGCAACACTGTTTATGTTGAAAAGAAATAGTACAAAATAATGTGTTTCAGCGGGTTGTTTGTGAACTGCTAGGTTCATTATAGGCAATAGGTAAGGGAATTTGTATGACATAGCTAAAGCAAAAAAACAAAACCAAACAGAACAAAACAAAGCAAAACCAGTCCACCCATTTCAGGACGATGAAACCCCTCAGCATTTGTGAGATTAGCTAGAATAGTATCATAAGTCTAATAATCAGCTTATTAACAATAGCCTTAGAGGAAGGAACCTTTTAGTGAACATAAAGAGGTTGTGAAAGGTCTTTACACTGGAAAGCGATCAATCAAAATGTCAAGAAAATGCTATTACTAAGTACTATCTGCTTCATCCAAAATCAGTAATAAATTAGAAGAGTGTGCACTGTATTGAAAAGTGTGAAAGTATCTTGGCAGATAGATCTTATTAACGCTCAAATAAAAGCATACCTACCACATATTTTCCTTTAATCTTAGGAGAAGCACATCAGCTGAAGCCTTGTGAGAAAAAAGTGAGCTGTTTCTGTTCTGGCAGTAAGCACAATTGTATTCTGTACACAGGTGTTAGGAGCAAAAAAATGTAATTTTAGGAGGAAATAAACCCAATGAGTAAAGTCTGCATGATTTGAAGTGAATACGGGAAAGTGAGGGAAAGATGTCATTTGAAGGAGAGCAAGGGAGGTGGTTTATCATGCAGTTTAATTCTGAAAATCCAGATGAAAATTCTGGAAACTCAGTTTGGCTTTTGTAATCTAAGTTTTGGCTATATAATAGATTACCATCTTATGACCCAGAAATGAGGAGGGGGGGAATCTGCATTCCTTGAATGTGGATTTTTTGAGGCTTTAGTACCCCAATGACAAACCTGTGCTGTTCAGAGTGTTATTCAAGTCACTCCTACAGCATCTTTTATCACATTTGTTTGCTTCACTAATGCTTTTGCTCACTATGTCATTCAGCTCATAGCTGCACTTCACCTGATCAGCAGGCAGTGACCCGAGGCTGTGCCATGGATCCATCTCCCTCCCACACAGCTGTTCCCTGAAGCTCAGCCTGCAGCCAGTAAGGCCATGACCATGAGGGATGGACAGTGACCTCCTTCAGAAACCTGGGAGCCTGATGTTGTATACGCTCAAAGGAGAAGTCACTGCAACAGGCATGCTGTGCCGGGCTTCACAGACACTAGTAAATGGTTTCCTGAGGCAAAAAAAAAAATATTGTTAAAGTGGCTTGGAGCACCTAAAATAAATTATTGTGACAGTCTTCAGTGCCTCAGGTCAGAAATGACGATGTGCTTCTCCTCTGAATTTGGGATGCCAGCTAGGTACACTGTCCCTTTGGCCTCCTTCATGCCTGCAAATGCGGATGGATGACCAAGGAGCTCCTGACTAAACTCAAATATGAAAAGTGCACAAGGCATAGAAACAGGGACAAATGACCTGGGATGAGTATAGAGACAACTTCCATGTGTGCAAAGATGGGGTTGGGAAAGCCAAATCCTGCTGGGAGTTGGACCTAGCAAAGGATGTGAAGGGCAACAAAAAGGGCATCTACAGATATTTCAACAGCAAAAGAAAGACCAGGGAAAATATGGACTTGCTGCTAAAACGGAGCAGGGAACCTTCTGACAGGAAACACAGAAAATACTGAGGTGCTCAGTGCCTTCTTCACTTGGATATTTACTGGAAGACTTGCCCTAGAGAATCGCAGGGCCCTGACATTCAAGTAGAAATCTGGAGCAATGTAGACTGATCCTTAGTGGAAGGAAACCTGGTGAGCTAACGTTTAAACCGCCCAAATGTATGCAAGTCCCTGGGATCTAATGGGATGCAGTTGTGAGGTGCTAAGGAAGCTTGCCCATGTCACGGAGAGGCCTCTCTCCATTATTTGTGAAAAGTTGTAGTGATCAAAGGGAGCAAATGTCACCTCTGCCTTCCAGAAGGAGGATCCAGGGAACTACAGGCCATTTAGCCTCACTTCAGTCTTTGGGAAACCGTCTCCAAACATGAAGTAAAGGAAAGTGACTGGGAATAGTCAGCATGGATTTATGAAGGGGTAATCATGCCTGACGGACCTGAGAGACTTTTATGATTAAATGATCGAGTCAGTGTGAACAAGTGGTATCTGTGGTTGCTGTTTATCTTGACTTCAGCAAGGCTTTTGATACTTGTCAATATATATAAATACCTGTTGGAGAAGTAAAGAAGACAGAGTCAGACTCTTCTCAGTGGTGCACAGTGACAAGTTGAGGCAATGGAAACAAACTGGAATACAGAAAATCCCACTTAACCATAAGGAAATACTTTATTACTGGGTGTGGTAGAACTCTGTCACAGGTTGCCTATAGCAATTGTGAAGTCTCCGTCCTTGGAGGTATTAAGAAAATAACTGGACACAATCTTGAGCAGTCTCCTGTAGTTCTGAGCAGAGGGTTGGAGATGTCTTCGAGTCCTTGTGACTCTGTGCTTCTGTAACTTTGTTTCTGCCTTTGTGAGACTCATAAACTCTTAAAAGAAATGTCTGAAAAACAGCTGAATGTATTTTTTTCCATATAAAATTGAATTGAATTTTTTTTTGGAAATACTTTTGTGTAAATTAAATAAGCTGTCTGATGTAAAAAGAATTCGTCTCTGTTTTTAAGAGCTAGAAACAATGCTAAGAATTCCTGTGTTTAAAAGTTTCCATGTTGTCAATAAAACAAATTAAGTTTCTAATTAAACGCATATAACACACTCTTGGATGGGAATGCTATGCTTGATCAACATCCCTAGGCTATCTAGTAGCAGGCAGAATTATAGCAAATGGAACTGGATGAGTGGGTTTACTTAACAACCACAATATGATTTATTTCATTGATGGGTAAGAGGGGAGGAAGACATCAAATCGCTAAAAATACTACCTGAGTAAATTAAGATATGATCTTACAGGAGACACATTCACAAGAGGTCCTGTGTAAATATAGCAGCTCAGAGCTCACATCACTCTTAAAGAAGAGTACTCCATGAAATCGTGTTGGCTAATATGCATTCAACTTGTTTTCCATTTACAATTAAGAAGGCTTTTTTATTGTCTTTTTTTTGATGTAGATACCTTAACCATGGACAATTACTGACTTAAATCAGCACATTTACACAGTGTAATGATTTTAGCAGCTGGACGAGTCTTAGTACAACACACAAAACCAATGCAGATAATTTTGCATATAGATAAACAGATAAAAAAATACATCTGTGAATGAAGTTTCATGAAATTTAATTTTCTTATTCTGGACCACTTATTATTTAAAATATCATTCCTTGCAAGACCTGCTAATGCAGCAATGTGGTTGTATCTGCTGGTGGTGAATCTGGGACTGGCAGCCATATACTTCGTTCTGTGACTTGGGACATGTCACTGACCCTTCTGTTCAGTTACTTACATTGTCAGCGAAGAGAATAGTGCCAACCAGAGCTGCCAACCAACAGTGAGAAAGAGAGATGAGACAGCTTTTCTGTAAAGAAAATGGTATATTATAAGACCTGTGGGTCAAAATCAAAAGAACTGCCAAAATTTAAATGAGTGGCAGGAGAAGAAATCTTCTCCAGCCTCCCAAAATACCCATGCACATAATTTTAGCTCATATACTAATTTTAGTTCTGGTTATTGGAAATGTTCCTTCTGTTTCTGTTTCTTCCTACTTATTTATCTGTGAAAAATGCAGAAACTGAACATAAATCAGGTTTTGACTTTTTCTATAAATGTGCTTTTCAAAGGAGATAATTAAATTTCTGCCTTTTGGGGAAAAGGTCAGCAAGTTGGGGTAACAGATATTCATATCTTTAGGGCATTTGCCCTTATTAGCCATGAATCACTGTTTCATAAGCTTGGAACCTTGGCTAGAATCCATCTAGCCTAAAATACTTTGAAAACCTATGAATTAACTGAGATCCACTTTAATAGTTCAACTTCATTACAAATTCACCTACATATGCCCCTGTTTGTTATGCAGTAATTCAGAAACTAACACTATTGCTGTTGTCTAGACATATATTAATTGTATGGTGCTACTTCTGCATTACTTTAGGAATTGGTTGCTATGCAGATCGCTTGTTTTGTACACAAGTTAGGGCTGTACACAGGCTAAGGAGGTTAGTGAAAAAGCCATTGAAAGGCTGATGGCTGACATAATCTTCTTCTCCACACCAATTAACTCAAATCAAGAAAATAGTCCACATTTGGTTGATGACGGAGAGCTTACTCACAAGTTGACTGACATAATAGAAGGTACTTTGTGGAGAAGCAGACAAGCTAACTGGAAGACAGCACATGGATTTTTTTTTTAATTTTATTGTGCTCTGAACTCGTAATTCATAGAACAGATTCATAGAATCATAGAATGAATTGAGTTGGAAGGGGTTTTAAAGATCATCCAGATCCAATTACTCTGTCATGGGCAGGGACATCTCCTACTAGACCAGGCTGCTCAAGACCAACCTGGATGTGAACACTTCCAGGGAGAGAGCATTCACTAGTTCCCGGGGCAATCTGCTCCAGTGCCTCACCACCTTCATCGAGAAGAATTTCTTCCTAATGTCTAACCTAGATCTTCCCCCTTCCAATTTAAAACCATTGCTCCTCGTCCTATAACTATATGTCCTTGTAAAAAAATCACCAGCTTTTTTGTAGGCCCCCTTCAGGCACTGGAATGCCGCTATGAGGTCCCCCCAAGAGCCTTTCTCCAGACTGAACAAGCCCAACTCTCTCAGCCCGTCCCATAGTGGAAGGGATCCAGTCCTCTGATCATCTTTGTGGCCCTCTTCTGAACCTGCTCCAATAGTTTCATATCCTTCTTATGTTGGGGATTCCAGAACTGGACACAGTACTCCAGATGAGGTCTCATGATAGTGGAGAAGAGAGGGGAGAATCACCTCCCTCAACCTACTGGCCATGCTTCTTCTGATGCAGCCCAGGACATTGTTGCCCTTCTGGGCTGCGAGCACACATTGCCAGCTCACATAAAGCTTCTCATCAATGAGCACCCCTAAGTCCTTCTTCACAGGGCTGCTCTTAATCACGTTGTCTCCCATCTTCTATCGAAACTGTGAATTGCCTCAACGCAGGTGTAGGACCTTGCATGTGGCCTTGTTGAACCTCACGAGGTTCCCACAGGCCCACTTCTCCAGCTTGTCCAGGTCCCTCTGGATGACATCCCATCCTTCTGGTGTTACCACTACCCCACTCACCTTGCTGTCATCTGCAAACTTGCTGAGGATACACTCAATCTCACTGTCTAGATCATCAATCAAAATATTAAACAACACTGGTCCCAGTATGGACTCCCCAAGGGACATCACTTGTCACAGGTCTCCATCTGGGCACTGAGCCATTGACCACTACTCTCTGAATGTGACCATCCAACCAATTCCTTAGTCATCAAACAGTCCACCCATGAAATCCATATCCCTCCAATTTAGAGAGAAGGATGTTGTGGAAGACTGTGTCAAAGGCTTTACAGAAGTCCAGATAGATTACATCCGTTGCTTTTTCTGTGTCCACTGATGAGGTCACCCCATCACAGAATTATTGGTTCTATTCAGATTTTCAAATGCTTTTAATCTTTTGTGGTTGCAGAGTTGATCAGAGCTGCTTTTTATCCCACTTGTAGTTTCTGGATGAAATATCATTACCAAGTTCTTGTCACTTGGGTAGATACACAAAATCTCTCCAGTTCTTTGGATGTTTGCTGTGATGGAGCCAGAGCTGATACCAATCTGGGAGCAGTGTAACTATGTCACTGCAACACAGCTGGTGTAAACGTACCCTCTGGGCAACAGGGCTGGGAGCCTGAGGCAGTGATGCACCTGTGAGTCCAGAGCATCATAGAATCATAAGATGGTTTTGGTTGGAAGGGACCATGAAGGTCATCTAGTCCACCTCCCCTTACCTGCAGTGAGCAGGGGCATCTTTAACTAGATCAGGTTGCTCAGAGCCCCATCCAACCTGACCTTGAATATTTCCAAGGATGGGGCATCCACCACCTCTCTGGTCAACCTGTTCCATCTGTTCCATTGCTTCACCAGTCTTAGCAAAAAAAAATTCTTCCTAATATCTAATCTAAACTTCCCTTTTAGTTTAAAACCATTCCCCCTTGTCCTATTGTTACAGACCGTGCTAAAATGTTTTACCCCATCTTTCTTACAAGCCCCCTATTAAGTATTGAAAAGCTGCAATAAGGTTTCCTCTCGTCTCTGCTCTTCTCCAAGTTTAACAACCCCAACTCTCTCAACCTCCGCTCACAGGAGAAGTGTTCCAGACCTTTGGTTATTTTTATGGCTCTCTTCTGGACCCACTCAGGGTCACAGGTCTTCTCTCTCCTGTGATGAGGGCTCCAAAGCTGAATACAGTATTCCAGGTGTGTTCTCACCAGAGGAGAACACAGGGGCAGTATAACCCCCCTTGACCTGCTGGCAATGCTTGCAGCCAGGGATACGATTTGACTTCTGGACAGTAAGCGCACTTTGCTAGCTTGTGTCCAGTTTCTCATCCACTAGGATTCGCAGGTCCTTCTCCACAGGGCTGCTCTCAATCTCTTCATCTCCCAGCCTGTACTGATAGTGAAAGTTGCCCTGACCCAGATGCAGGATCTTGCACTTCGCCTTGTTGAACATCATGATATTTTCACAAGTCCTCTTCTCCAGCTTGCCAAGATCCCTCTGGATGATATCCTGTCCCTCAGGGGTTTCAACCTCACCACCCAGCTTGGTGTCATCCCCAAATTGCTGAGAGTGTATTTATGCCCATTGTCTATGTCATCGTTGAAGATACAAAACAAAACCAGTCCCAGAACAGACCCCTGCAGGGCACCGCTCGTCACTGATCTGGGCATTAAGCCATTGACCACTACCCTCTGGGTGCAACCATGCAACCAATTTCTTATCCACTAAATAGTCCATCTATCAAATCCATACCGCTCCAATTTAAAAAAAAGGATGTTGTAGGGGACCAGGTCAAAGACCTTAGAGAAGTCCAGATAGATGACATCCATGGGCCTTCCTTTGCCCACTGATGTAGTCCTTCCCTCATAGAAGGCAGATAGGTTGGTGAGGCAGGATTTGCCCTTGGTGATACCATGCTTGTTGTCTTGAATCACCCCCCTGTCGTGGCCCAGCTTGAAACGTGGCATTATATGTCTTTGTCAGCACGCTCTTGCTCATCTTAATGATCAGACTTACCCTTAGCTTCCCTAATGTAAAGTTTAGATAGTCAAATATCCATAACACAGCTGCATTGTTAATCTCTAAAGGTCACTAAGTCTCTTAGGTTTCTAGTAATAAGGACTGTAAGACTCTTAACTCTGTGACTACAGTGCTTAATTTAAAGCCTGCTGAAACTGAGACACTGAGCAATTCTCACTTTTGTTGCCTATTGTGACTCATCCTTGGAAGATGCTTCTAGATCGTGTTTGTGCAAAGCAAGAAAAAAGAAATACACTCATCACCACTTCCTTTGTCAATTAGCTTTCAGCTTCCCATTCCCATTTGAGTATCTCCCTTCTTCTGGGTGGTTCTAAGGATCTTTTTAAGTAATTCCTCCACTTCATACTCTAACTCTTGGTCTTCACAACACTTTTCAGTTTTCATCCTTCCTGTTGAAACAGTTCCATATTGTGTGAACCAGAGAGGGAGGCCTGTAAGCGTATTTCCCATACTTTGTTAAGACTGTATGACTAAGAGGTCTAAGTTTTTCTTGAAATGCCGGTAAAAATGTAAACATTTTAAAGCATTTTAAATTTCAGTAGGCATTGTAGAGGGGAAAATAACAGAATGTTAGTGCTTTTTCTAGGTAAGCACCCTAACAGCTGACTTATATTTTCATGTTTCTGTTTGTTCACCCTCTCTTTCTGGTCTACTGAATATAGAGTAATAATAATATGGTATTTAATATTTAAGTGGAACAATCACAATAGAAGGGCATGAGAGCACCTGCTCTCACACAAGCCTGTACTATGCTGATTCAAACCTTCACCTGAAAAGTGAGAGAAGTGGGTTCATAGCCCTTTAGACAAAGGAACTGAAGATACAAAGCATTAAACTTACAGGTGTGAGACATGTTTTATGCAGCATTTCTTTATTGAATGCGACAGTAAGACACAGTTCATATGAAGGACTGAAAATTTTGGTAACAAAGAACAAAAAATCCCATGAGTGTTCCTAGTCATGCAAAGAAAGCATACGTAAAGAAAGTAATACATTAATTCACAACTCTAGCACAAGCATATTCTACATCTCTTTTTATTTGCCATTGATCTTCAGACTACATAAAGCAAAAGCTTTCTCATAGTAATTTAATATTTTTTCAAGTTCTGCCGAAAAGCTGACAAAATATATTGAGACTCTGATAATAGCTAAGTGTGACTTTATCTGAACACTTTAAATCATCTTGAGGTATTATATTAATTGTTTCATAGGAGTCACCTGAAAAAATCTAGATCTGCTTGGGGGAGCAGAGAAACAGTGAGGTATATTTAGGAAAAAAGTTTGTATGTGTAATTTCATAGAAACAAACCTTGCATCAACTAGTTTAGAGCAGATCAACAGAAAAGCAAAAGCTGGTGAAAACAAACTGGTTTCCAGAGCTTGATGTCCTGTATGGAAACGTGGTTAGAACCAAGCACTTCAGAGAATAAGGCAGGAAAATTGCAGTAAGGAGCTGTGTAGGGAAAGATCTAGTCAACTCTTCTAACCATAAGGATAATTTCACTATTTCAATTCAATTTCATTTTCACTAGCTGCCTTTTCTCTGTGTCTAAGGAAGAAAGGTGAAAAGAAGTTCTTTATGTATACTCTATGTCATTTGCTATTTTGTTTGGTTTTATTACTTCTCCTATAATTTGTCTCTGCTTAAAGATTAATGCTTTCCAGTCATCCTTCCCAGGAGGAAAATAGAAATGGATTTTTCAGTTTAAGGAATCAAACAAATCCAAAATCTTCCTCTGCAAAGACAGCATTGGAAATATACATAACTGAGACCAAGTAAATGGAGTTAAAAAAATAATGTTCTTGCCTACACTTCTATGACTGGAAAGCCTGTAGTGTACTCAAATATATATATTTATATACTTCTAATGGTAAAAGTTTTTTATTATTATTTGGACTACTTACTGAAGATCCCATCAAAACTTTTTATATTTGAATATTGTATAGCAATGTTTGGTAGAATTTCTCCTAATGGAAGAAATTTTACTTTACAGGTGAATAAGAAAGGATCAGAAAAGGGTCTTTCTCTTGAAAAACATCCCTAGCATTGCATAGTTTCTTTCAGTGGTGCTAATTTAATATTTAGAGCCATTGTCCAGCTGCGTGATGCTTTCATTCAAAGGTGTAACAACTCACTGAACTTGGTGCCTGCTAGCCATTTCCCTCACATTCACTCATGACTGGACTTCTTATTACACTCCTCAAAAACAGGGGGAATAATGGCATCTGCCACAGTTTTTTTGGTTGGATTTGAGGAAATGAATAAAGAAAAGACAATTGCCTTCCACAGAGTGAAAGACCTCTTTTCATGTATTCTCATGGGCTTCATATCTGTGTAGACTAAGGCAGACTCAGAAATGTGTTGCATTAGAAGTTAATGATCTACTAAAAGAAAAAAACAATAAACATCAGCAGTGATAAATCCAAAGATTTTTTTTCTACTCTTTGAGTGTTATTTACTTATTTAAATAAAGCTACATTATTTTGGCATTTAACTACTAGAAACAATACTATAACAGTAACAGTTTTACACTCACATTTTTATATATTTTTGTTTTAAATATTTACATATATATTTTAAACTTGACTTTTATGGTTTCCACTGTCCACCTACACATATTGCTGTCAACACTAGGCTTGTTAAATCACTTTGTTAAGGTAAAAGCCATAATTTTCCCTTTTGACTTTTCAAGTAACCGTCTGACTGGTACCTTGAAGATATTATGGAATCTAGGATATTTTTTTCTGAATTCATATCTGCTTTTTGGATTATGCTTCAGGGCTCCATTGTGTTAAAGTAACCAATGTTCTTTAATGACATTCTTCAATACCTCCATGGAAATGAAATTGTTTTTTTCATGTCTGAGCTCGAAAGAACCAGTTCCTTGTCCTACTGCACTTATCGTAAGACAAGGCTTTTATAAGGCCCATTAAATCAACATTGTCTATGGTATCAGAAACCGTAGTGTAAAAACTGTCAGATTTTTGATCCTGTTATTTATGGATATTTGTATTATTTTTGGGGGTGTATTTTTTTCAGCATAACCTTCATCTTTATGGAGTGTGATAGTTTATGAATGCCAGCTCTCCATTCATTACTGCATAGACTTCTTTTTCCTCTTTGTCCATTAATAATATACTTGTGATAGCAGCAGAAACTCTTTACATAAGAAAATAATTGGAAAATATTCATGATTTTGTAGGTGCTTAGAGTAGTAAGTCCTCTTATTTGTAGGATGCAATAATATTACCCTTTCAGTTGTAAGTATTCATACTTCTGCCATCTTGTAAAAGGTTAGCAAGCTAATGATTTTTGTGTGCTGCATGCTTCCATCAGTTGTCTTGTCTGTGGCATAGGGCTGAAGTGACACAAAAGTTTAGGCTGCTCAACAATCTCAGTGTTGAGTAGTTCTGTTAATACAGGGAATTCACAGTTCTGACTTTTGTTCCTAGACTACCTGTGCAGTCCTGAAGCACATGTGTGGCAAATCAGGTGTCAAAAGATGTGATTGATGTCAGACATCCTAATAAGTCTGAAAACAGGAAGTGCATCAGAGAACATTATGTACTGGCTTCTTCTATGTTCTGTACTTGCTCCTTCTCTGAGGTTTTGGACCTTCATTGCAGGGTCAGGCATCTGCTTTGTAATCCATCTACTGGAAATATATGCCTAAATCCAGCCCTTCCTGATAAAACACAGAGGGAAGACGTGGTTTTCTCTGTCAGTCTAACAATAAAACTTAACTTCCTAACAAAACTGGTGAGTGAACCGACTAGAGAAGGTGCCCCACTGGGTCTGCTGTTTGTGAACAGAGAAGACCTTGCAGGGGAGGTGACTGTTGGAGGGCGCATGGGGCTTGGTGATCATGAGATGATAGAATTCTCAGTTCCTAGAGGAGTAAGGAAAGGGGTCAGCAGAACTGCTACCTTGGACTTCCAGAGGGCAGACTTTGAACTGTTTAGAAGGTTGCTTGATAAAGTTCAGTGGGAGATGGTTCTAAATGACAAAGAAGCCCAAGAGGGCTGGATGCTCCTCAAGAAGGAAATTCTGGCGGTGCAAGAGCAGACCACCCCTGTAAAATGCATCGGTGGGGAAGAATACCGGCTTGGCTTAACAGAGAGTTCTGTGTTGGTTTAAGGAAAAAGAAGAAAATATATGAGCTTTGGAAGAGGGGGCAGGCATCTCAGGAGGACTACAAGAAGCAGGTGAGGTCATTTAGGCAAAAAATTAGAAGGGCTAAAGTCCAACTGGAACTTCAACTGACCAGTTCAGTGAAAGACAATAAGAAAAGTTTCTACAAGTATATTAAAAACAGCAGGAGGACCCAGGAGAATCTCCCTCCCCTACTGAATGCAAGGGGAATGGTAGTAATAAAGGATGAAGACAAGGCAGAGGTACTTAATGCCTTCTTTGCTTCGGTCTTTAATAGGAAGGTAAGATGTTCTCTGGACTCCAGGCCTCCTGAGCCAGAAGACTGTGAGGACCAACCCCCAATGTTCCAAGACAACTTGGTTAAAGACCTGCTTGGCCAATTAGACATCCACAAGTCTATGGGGCCAGATAGGATACACCCAAGGATATTAAGGGTGCTGCAAGAGGTCCTTGCCAAACCTCTATCCCTGGTCTATCAACAGTCCTGGCTGACTGGGGAAGTGCCGCTCAACTGGAGACTGGCAAACGTAACTCCCATTTACACGAAGTGTCGGAGGGGGGATCCAGGAATTATAGGCCTGTCAGCTTGACCTCAGTACCGGGGCAGATCATACTGAATGCTGTCACACAGTACATGCAGGATAGGTGGGTGATCAGACCCAGTCAACAAGGGTTTATGAAAGGCAGGTCCTGTCAGACCAATCTCATCTCCTTCTATGACAAGATTACCTGTCTCATGGATGAGGAAAAGGCTGTGGATGTGGTGTACTTGGACTTTTGTAAAACCTTTGACACTGTTTCTCACAGTATTCTACTTGAGAAACTGGCTGCCATTGGCATGGACAGGCACACCCTCTGCAGGGTGAAAAACTGGCTGGATGGTCAAGCCCAGAGAGTGGTGGCAAATGGAGTTCAATCCAGTTGGAGGCCGGTCACGAGTGGTGTTCCCCACGGTACAGTGCTGGGTCCAGTCCTGTTCAATATGTTTATCAATGATCTGGACGAAGGGATCGAGTGCACCTTTAGTAAGTTTGCAGATGACACCAAGCTGGGTGGAAGTGTTGATCTGCTTGAAGGAAGGGAGGCTCTGCAGAGGGTTCTGGACAGGCTGGATCAATGGGCTGAAACCAACGTAATGAGGTTTAACAACACCAAACGCCAAGTCCTGCACCTGGGACACAACAACCCCATGCAGAGTTACAGGCTTGGGGAAGAATGGCTGGAGAGCTGCCTGGTGGAGAAGGACTTGGGAGTGTTGGTTAACAACTGACTAAATATGAGCCAGCAGTGTGCCCAGGTGGCCAAAAAGGCCAATGGCATCTTGGCCTGTATCACAAACAGTGTAGACAGCAGGACAAGGGAGGTGATTGTGTCGCTGTATTCAGCACTGGTGAGGCCACACTTCGAGTACTGTGTTCAGTTCTGGGCCTCTCAGTATAAGAAGGACATTGAGGTGCTGGAGTGCGTCCAGACAAGAGCAATGAGGCTGGTGATGGAGCTGGAAAACAAGTCCTACGAGGAACGTCTGAGGGAACTGCGGTTGTTTAGTTTGGAGAAGAGGAGACTGAGGGGAGACCTCATTGCTGTCTACAGCTGCCTGAAAGGGGGCTGTGGGAGAGTGAGTGTTGATCTCTTCTCTCAAGTGACAGGTGATAGGACAAGGGGAAATGGCCATAAGTTGCACCAGGGGAGGTTCACACTTGATATTAGGAAGAATTTCTTTACTGAAAGGGTGGTCAGGCACTGGAACACGCTGCCCAGGGAGGTGGTTGAATCACCATCCCTGGAGGTGTTTAAAAAAAGGATAGATGAGTTTTTGAGGGACATGGTTTAACGAATGATGGGTGCGGTTGGACTCAAAGGTCTCAAAGGATCTCAAAGGTCTTTTCCAACCGGAAGATTCTATGATTCTATGATTCTCTAAACTGGAGGGCTGTGGATTTCATGGGTGGACTGTTTGGTGACTAAGGAATTGGTTGGATGGTCACATTCAGAGAGTAGTGGTCAACGGCTCAGTGACCAGATGGAGACTGGTAACAAGTGATGTCTCTGGGGAGTCTGTACTGGAACCATTGCTATTTAATATTTTCATTGGTATAGACAGCAGGTTTAAGTGCACCCTTAGCGAGTTTGCAGATGACAGCAAGGTGAGTGGGGCAGTGGTTACACCAGAAGGACAGGATGTCATCCAGAGGAACCTGGACAAGCTGGAAAAGTAGGCCTGTGGGAACCTCATGAGGTTCAACAAGGCCAAGTGCAAGGTCCTATAGCTGGGTCGAGGCAATTTACAGTTTCAATACAGGATCAGGGACTATGTGATCAAGAGCAGCCCTGCGGAGAAAGACTTGCAGTTGATGAGAAGCTTGATATGAACTGGCAATGTGTGCTGTGAGCCCAGAAGGCCAACCATGTCCTGGGCTCCATCAAAAGAAGTGTGGCCAGGAGGCTGAGGGAGGTGAGTCTCTACCCTCTACTCCACTCTCATGAGACCCCACCTGGAGTATTGTGTCCAGGTCTGGAATCCCGAACATCAGAAAGATATGGAACTGTTTGAGCAGGTCCACAGGAGGGCCACAAAGATGTTCAAAGGGCTTCATCCCTTCTGCTATGAGGATGTGCACCCTTAGCAAGTTGAAGAGAGTTGAAGTTGTTTAGCCTGGAGAAGAGAAGGCTCCAGGGGGACCTCATAGCAGCATTTCAGTACCTGAAGGGGGCTACAGGAAAGCTGGGGAGGAACTTTATACAAAGTCTTGTAGTGATAGGATGAGGAGGAATGGCTTTAAATAGAAAGGGGGAAGATTTAGGTTGGACATTAGGAAGAAATTCTTCATTATGAGGGTGGTGAGACACTGGCACAGGTTGCCCAGGGAAGTTGTGGATGCCTCCTCCCTGGAAGTGTTCAAAGCCAGGTTGACCTTGAGCAGCCTGGTCTAGTGGGAGGTATCCCTGTCCATGGCAGGGGGGTTGGAACTGGATTATCTTTAACATCCTTTCCAACTCAAACCATTCTACGGTTCTATGTCTTCGATCATGAATAAAAGCTCTGTGGCTATGCTCATGGGCAAAATTGTGTGGAGAAAGACACTAGATCTTTTATGGCATCTGATCCTGAAGGTAGAATTGGTTTACTGAATTGGTCTCTGCAGGCAGTACTGGCAAAGAAATTCCATATTTATGGATCCTAGAAGACCTTCACTGACTGATGCTTTAAAAGACAGAATATCTTTAGAGGAGAGTACAGTATATTGCAGTCCATTTTAAAGAGAGAGATTATGAAAGGCAATTCCAGCATTCAGTGCCACATATCACCAAACCTTATTATGCTGGGGTGCAAGCAGTTTACGTAGTTTTGCTTTTAGTCTCTTTTGGATTATTAATAATTCAGGAATTGACATTAGGAATTTTTGGAATCCCAGCTTTGAGCTTAGTCAGCTTTTCTGGGTTTTTGCCCCCCAAAACACTATTGTGGATTTACACATTACTGAACAATAGCAGTGTACCACAGTCCTACTGAATCAAAAGACATGAGTCTGTATTTAGAGGAATGCTTTCTTGGCTTTGCTATCGCATTCTGCATATCAGGTTAGCCAAATCAGTGTCTTTAAATTGATTTGTCACAGACCAAAGAACAGAATAAAAGTCAGAATCTGCTACTTCAAATCCATTCCCCTTTTGTATTCTTCAGACATTTTAATTGATATTCCTAAACACTCACAGACAAATGAAAGAAATAATGTCTTTTTAAGTAAATAAATATATGCAGTATGAGGATTTCCACTTGTCTACTTTAAGAGCAAGCAGATGGCTCATTGTAGTGCGTTGTTTTGTTATTTACAGAATAGCTAGCTTGTACTACAGTATCTCTTCATCTCCAGAATTTCTCTTCCAATATTATGTATAGGCTCTGTCTTAGTCGTAATATTTTAATTCATCACCACATATTTAGCAAACTCCTTCTTTTATCACATGATGAGGGAAGGTATTTTTTTCTCTGACATTTATTGCTTTTTAAACTGTATTTCTGGCCTGGTGCCAGATTTCTCCCAAAATATTGTAAATAAATGTGAGTAATACAGATTTGGATTTATGAAGCATAATGGTTGGATGCTGTGAAGAGATACTTTATCATATTGTCCACTGTTATGTGGGGAAACTTTAAGACTTGCTTCTCTGCTTTGTTTTTCTACATTCCTTAAAGGTTTTAAACCAAGTTGCTTTGAGATTTTTAACACAATTATAGTAACCACTCTGACATACACACAATGTGAATAAAATGCTCTTTATTATACAGGCATTTTAACACTGATGCATTCTACACATATAAAATGAAGGCACCTTGAAATAAAACTCTTATCTCCCTCACCTCACTTATCTACTAATTACATATAAACTCACACAATACAAAAAAAAAAGATCCCCTGTATGTATATCATTAAGGTACATAAAAGAAAGGCTTGTTATCTTCTTGCATGCTTATCTATAAGACTCAGTAATGTTCCTATTTGTAAAAATGTATACGCTCTCTATATGTGTATATTCATATGTAATTTATATATAAAAATATATCTCCCTTCAGACTTTGAGGGATTAAAACACCGTCTGGGGAGCTATTTTTGTATTCATGCTTCCTGAAGTCAGACATTCTTTAAATGGAAGACCCGCATTTCTTCCTTCATGAGTGCAGCTTCATGAGACCATGAAATCAATCCTGCCACCCTTTTGGCTAAATTTGGATTCAAAATGAAAAATTGCCTCTTCTCTAATATTCTTATTCTTTTTCAATCATTATTTCAGAACCTGGATCATTTTTTTGTATGGTAGGTTAAATGTGCTTGTAACAAAGTTTGAAAACATGGTGGCTAAAGAAAACCATCATTCCTTTGCACCCTGTTCCTTACATTTTTTGCATAGTGATACATTGTGCAGTTTACCTTGAAAAGCACGAATGTAATTTAGGCCTGAAAATAAAACAAGTGCCTGGGAAAAAAATGGATATTTCTAATCAGTAGGAAATAAATTTTCACCCTAATATGTAGCATTCTCCTCCCAGTCATTATGTGGGGCTAGCTAACCTCAGAGCTTGATGTACTGAAATTGAAGATGAATACTATCGACTTCGACTGTGACGGGTTCGATTTTCCCCACTCCTCTCCCAGGGAAGAATAAAAGACTGCTTGTGCTCGCAGTTGTAGCAACAGGATCTGACATCACTTTTCATACAGTTAGAGGGTATGCGCCACGTTTCAGAAATGATGTGGAAATGCAGGCTTCCCAGGTTTCTTTTATGCTTCCATTCTGATGTTTTTGAATAATTTCCCATCGGATCCAAATATTGCATAAGAATTCCAAGGAAAGGAATGACCCAATTCAGAGAGGGAGAGCATTTCAGGACACATTTCCCAAATGTTTGTTTCATGGGGATAGGAAAGGAAGCAGATGTTTTCCATCATCAACTAATGCTGAAGAGCTACTATTACTCCCTCCCTAACCACAGGCTCTAGGTCATAATCATATACTCCCCTCTTCTGCTTCTATATATGTAAGAGCAGCATGTAATAATTCAAATTCTGTCTTGTTGACACAGCTTGCTTCAGCTGGACTGAGAGCAAGCTATTTGTTCACTGAATCTGTGGACACATCAGCACTTTGCAGAGAGTCTGAAAGGAATTGCTGCTTTTTTGACAGCAGTTTCAATTGGCTGCTGCCATCTGAATGTCCTAGAAACCTGTGGCATTATGCTGAAATAGCCACACATAGTAAATTTCTGTAACTACGGCACAATTATTTTTGTTAGAAAGAACCATAATTTTCCCCTCAAAAGTTCCCTTTTGAATAAACCTTTCCTTTGGTAAGTTGATTTCAAAAACCTCTTGTTTGTTTGTCTGGAGTAATTATGCCATTTTAGGGCAAGTCTAGAAATTGCTGCAGTTAGACCTTTGTCATTGATGGGGAATAACATGTGATGTACACTTGGCTTTTTGAGAATAACAGATATTCTGATGTAACAAGTTGAGTGAATATGAGGTACAATGGATAAAACTGGCCTTAAAATACAGATGTGTGCAAGAATTTCCCAGAGAAAATATTCAAACCGAAAAGGATGAAAAAGTAAAACTGAAATGGTTAAATGGCATTAGTATAATAAAAAAGGATTAAGTGCTAACCTGTTGAATCAAAACAAGTTAGTTGAGTGACTAAACAGTTTTGTTTGTTTGTTTTTATAATAGAAACACGGTCAAGACATTTATTCTGTGAGAATGAGCTTCGCAACATTCTGGTTGGCCAATATGTGTAGTATAATAGCTATTATATAATTCATTTAGTGCACAGTTGTAGATGTACCAAACTGGAAAATGAAACCATTAACTCCTCTCCCTTTGGAACCGCATAAAGACCTGTTATTGTTAGAATCATAGAGCCATAGAGCAGCCCAAATTGTAAGGGACCTGGAAAGATACCTCCTCTGGTCCAACCTTTCATGGAAAAGGAAGCCTAATGAGATTATGTAGCACTCTATACAATTACATGTTGAAAATCTCTGGTAATGGGGACTCCACCACATCCCTGGGGAGGTTGTTCCAGTGACTGACTGTAAAAAAATTCTTATATCAAAATGAATACTTATTTAAGACCGATGAGCCAAAGTTGATCCTAATTCATAGGAAACTCTGTTCATAGTAGGCAAATCAGGACAATCCTGAGGCCATTTACATAGGAAATTATCCTATTCCTTCTAAAGTAAGAGTTCTGAAAACACAAAACAGTAGGAAGATCATTTATACTATGAAGAATGTGAAACAGGAATGCCATGTAAACCCTAAACAGAGATGAAGGCACCCATTCACTGCATGGGGCATTATGTGTTTTTTATACCAATCCTGAAGAACAAGGAAGATCATTAGTAACTGGCACATTTAATATAAATCTAATACCTGCATTTCATGAAAAGGCAAAGAAAATTATGAAATGAAAAGAAAGATAGGAAGGGAAGACTCACCAAAACAAAAGGAAAAAACATATGCAGATGCTCCCTGAGGCAATACAGACGAGGTGAATAGGGCTATGCTGCCAGCTTTCCACATTAGTTTTAGATGTCAGTTCTAAAAGGTAGGAGTCAGGCGTGGAGGACTTTTTTCGCTGCCAAGACATACTGTTGAGAAATCTTAAGAAAGGTGATCAATTCCTGTGTTTGCTTTGTGGGGGTTTCTTCCTGCTGTTTTTGGGTTTGTAACAATTTTCCCCTAAATTTATCAATTTCTTTTGCCAGCATAAAGCTTCTTTTTAATTTCTAACTTTCAGCTTTACTCATGGCTGACAAATCAGTAGTGTTCTTTTTTTCCTGGAGGTAACTTCAATTTTAGCGGTTTCGCAGAAAATAATTGCAAGACCACTGCTCGTGGAGGAATCTTTCCCCCAAACTATGAAAGTCTGGGGACCTACATGATCAAATGCCAAGACTCAGGACCAATTCTTCACAGGCATACACTAACCAGCACCTTCCTTGCAAATATAGGAAAGAGGAGGCAGCCTATACGGTGATGATTCCCAAACTGCTACAACTGATCCATGCAAATTTCCTTTGGTGAAAAGATATGACAAGTGACAAGCAGGAGTGGAATGTTGCTTTGTTACTCTGATTTTTCACTGACAAATGCAGATTAGCAGTATGTGTGAAAGGAACCTCAGACTCTATGGAACATGAGAGAGAGCTCAGGATATGATGTATAGACTTTTTTTTCTTGCTTCATGGGACTGCTGGGATACAAATACGCCATTTTGGGGGAAGCTAATTGCCTGTTCAGCAACTAAAAGCAAGATACCTTTGTTCTGTGAGTTACTATTCCCTAAAGTACACTGCAGTAGCAAAGCAGTAATTGCAATGCAGCATGTCTTAAAAGAGCACCATTATACATTTCACGAAGAAAAGGATAACTTAGGCATTGCTGTTAAAGCAATGGATAAAACAAAAGCTTTAAAATGTCTTGCACTTGGTCATGTATGTTTTATGAATGTAAATTTATGTTCATGCAGATTTCTTATTTTAAAGCTGTGTTTGAAGCCTACAGTTAACAGATTGCTACTAGACCAGGTTATAACCTATTTTGTGCTGCTGGCAACAGTCCATAACCTAAACTAGATTTTTAAGTATTCTTTTTCTTTCTCCCCCCACCCCTCCTCACCAGTCACCAGTAAAGAGATATTGTCTCACCGGAATAGAACAATTTGTAGATGCGGTGGCAAGTAAAAACTGAAGCAGGATCCTTGGCAGAAGTGAAGCACAATGAATGTTCAGAAAAGGATGGTGAAAAACAGAAGTGTGAGCAGACGGAGGAAGCTGGGCAGTAAATGCAAAAGAATACGAGTTTAATGTATTTCTGATAGTCAAAATAGAGTGAGTATAGTTGCAGTATTCTGGAAATCATAAACACCTTAGAGAGTTAAGATTACCTCGTAAATGGGAATAGGTAATTTCTTGGGGATTATTTATAAATCAAATTTTAATTAAAAGGTCAAGGAAATATGACTATATGTTTTAATAAAGAGTTAATTATCATGGAATCCAAACATCAATAAGTTGTTAATAAACATATATTGATAACTAGAAGGATGCTATAATTATTTATTAAGCTTTAGTTATTTATTAACGGCTGATAAATGGAATCATTTCTATGGAGTATAAAAATGCAGAGGGAAGCTGAAAAGAAATGATATACAAATTAGAATTTTGACAGAAATCAAAATAAGGTAAGGGAAGGTAACTTGCACAGAAGCTATGCGATGTGTTGCATTATAGGTTCCATATAGTCTCCTAATAACTATGTAATTTTTTTCATGTCTCCACGGCACATATTTTGTGACTCTTTCATTAAAAAATCCAGTAGAAACCCAATAATCTCTTGCCACATAATACATTATTAGAAGAATCATAAGGAGGTAGGATAAAGGAGTAAGCTTAATAAATGCTGCAAAGCATAATACCGCTACTGAATGTTTGTCTTGGATTTCACATGATGTATGAGAAGCTGACATGTCTTGTGGGGGTTAGTTTACATTTTTTTATGAAAGGTTACAGTACTCTAGACCTATCATTTATTTAGTTTTGCACTAGTGATGTAAATATTTATTAAGGATTTGTCTCATTACATTTTGCGCAATCCTTGCACTCAGATGTGTAAGAGTCACAGTATAATGAAAACAGAAATAATACCCCTAAATCACACCTGTCTGTGAAGAAAAATATCTGTCAGCTCTTTCACTCCCAACTCTTTACCTTGTATCAGGAAAAAAAAACCCCAGAAAGCAAGCTGTATGGTATTTAGAAATGAATTCACTGGGAAAATGTTCCTTAGTTAAGAAGTACTTGGCTGGGATGTCTAGGCAAAAACAAAATTTGGAAGAGTCAACATGTTCTTTGTTTTTAGGTCACCTAGCCCTGATTTGGAAAAAAATCTGTACAATGTACAAGCTCTCTGTGTTTTAAGTTTTTGTCGTGTTGTTTTTTTTTTTGGGGGGGGGCGTTGGGGCTTATTTGTTTGTTTACTTGCTTTTGTAAATCATTCATTGAAGATCAGTGTTATCAAGAAAAGGTACATCACAGCAGTAGTGTGATATATTCAGAATATACATCCAGTATTGAGATATTGTACGTACAATTTAGATATCTTACATTGACTGAGAATTTATTCCATGAGACGTTAGTGACAACAGAACATACCCCAGCCAATAGGTTATTTTTGAGACAGACCCTCTTGCTGCTGGATTTAGAAAGTGCTAGACAGGGTAAAGGACACTGATCTTTCAGTATTCCATGAATAACTGGATGTTACTAGGACTAGCAAAAGGCTCTTGATCCCTGAAGATTACAGGATTTTTCTCCTAATGACCTTTAAGTAACCTTGCTATACTTATGGGAAGCACTCAAAAACTTTGTGGTTTGTGCAGAGACCTACACAGTTTTCAGATGTGACATTTCTGTGAGATAAACCAGAAGCTACAGACTTGTGATGACTTTTGCTTGTTTGCTCTCTGAATGGCTTTGTCTTGAATTCTTTCTGGCACAGTAGCATGATGGTAAAATACATGAAAATATAAGTAGCTGGTAACCTGGTGGTAAGTGCAATATTTTGAGAGAGATGAATCTGAATTGCCGTATGCCAGGCAGATGTAAATCATGGTGTTTTATCTCCTACTACATCCAACGTTTAAACAAGTGTGTCTGCCACCTCATTTTGTGATGAGCTTGACGTTATCATAGTCTAAAAATGCTTTCATGACTCTCTTGGTAAATAAAAAAACATTTAATCATTGCGGAGTTCAAGTAGTCTCAAGGTTTTGCAGTGTTGATCAGTTTTGTGGTTCTTAATTCTGTTTTCAAATTTGGCCATAGTAGTCTTTCCATCCACTTTTGTGGCACTTGATTGATCTTTTTATTAACATTACAAGTCATGGGAACAGATAGCAGTATGTCAAACTGGCGTACACCAACAAAAGTAGATTGAAATTTATATTGATTTGTATCAGTGTTTTTATCCTATAAAGGTGTTTTAATATTGGACTTACAATGTCTCTCTATGTATATAACAGATGAATACATTGCCAACATCTATATAAAGGCAATATATAAATATATGTATATTTAAATATATTTTATATATATAAAATATATATACCTTTTTGATAAATTACATCTACTTATAGATCTGCACTGTTATCTTGTGTCTCCAGATAAAAATTGTAAAACCAACTTTTCCTGAGTACAGGAAAATCTATCTTAAAACATTAATTAAAGAAGAATCTATCAATGACGAACTACCAGAAGGTGGATATGTCACTCACAGTGTTGGCATGTCATTTCAAAGAACACAACTGAATTCACAGAAGAATAACAGATCTGGGTATGTGTTTGCACTTAACAGACAAGGGGAACATAACAGATAGGAAGCAATTTCTAGATAATCTCTCTAGTAAGAGATTAGTTGGAAATTTTTTCACTCTGGAAGAAAAAGTCAGCACCACTTGGAATGTCTGTAAAAATTCTACTAAAACAAGTAAGCACTTGACATGTTTAAAACTACCAGTGTTGGGGCTTTCTTAATTGTATTTGGGTTCATGAGATCTCCACACTGGATGAAATCCTGACCAGCTTTTTATTTGGCTTCATGGAAACAATTCTTATAACCCTATATCAACTTCTCTTTCAAAACAGTGAGAGCAGAGGCATCCATGGCAATAAGAGAAGAGCTTTTCTCCCTTAGTTCTGTAATTCAAATAAATTAATTTGTACACACAGTAACTGGTCAGCTGCATGTGCCTTTCTGTGCATAGAACTATTTACAAAACAGAGGCCCTGTGTACACTTTCAATGTAACCAAATAGGCTAAAAATTCTTTGTGTATTCTGTAACAAAAAATGCACTGGCAAATATAGTTTAATTACCTGTTGCAATTTTTTTTCACTCATTTGAGTAATAAAACTCTTTAAAAAACCTGAATTATTACAATTTTTTCAGTTTCCTGGGATTTGTTGCCCATAAGTTATCATTATACTGTCTGTAACTGTTTTCTCCTGTTTTTAGTAAGACATCTGGCCTCATATGAAAAACCTTACTGTTAGCTTCTCCTGCTTAAAAAAAAACACCAGCATAGTAAAAGTCATAGTAAGCAATTGTAGAATCATAATGATTTGGGTTGGAAGGGACACCTCCCTCTAGATTAGGCTGCTCAGTTCTTTATTCCTACTCCACAGAGCATAGTTTTACCTTTTCTTATCCAGGAGTACCTTGTAAATCAGGTGGAGCAAAAATTACAGCAGAATCATATGAAAATTCCATTTAATCTGAAAGTAACTTGCTGGCAGACAGAAAATTATTATCCTGGTCTATGTACACTTCCCTGATCACCTTATGCAGGAGACAGATACATACTTTAACTATAATCCTGTACGCTTTCTGGTCACTGTTATTTATTTTTAACTTTCTGTTGGGTTTTTTTGGCTTCTGTTTTTGATTATCTGCTACCAACTTTTTGCTTATTTTTGACTCCTGAAACATGTCCAACATGTTCTACTTGAAAGAATGTTAAGTCTTCAATAAAAGCTTAGAAATTCACGTCTAAAGGTCACAGCTACAATTCTATGTCTAGACTCAATCGGACTACATTTCTTTCAGGAACTACTTTGAAGTCTTAACTCAAAGGAATACATTTGATCTCTATTATGTCCTTTGGCATGAGTGCAGTTGTATTATGTCTCTCTCCATATATTCATGTTTTCTATAGGAAGAGGGTATTGGAATAATGATCTGGAAGATGAGAAATCTAATTAACTTAATTTTTTTAGCCAACATCAGTATCAAATATGTTGTTGATTAAAGTGCTATGGACTAGAATGTCGCAGTCAAGGAGTTAAGCTGTTAGCCTAAACACTAGCTCTGATTGTACAAGTTGTCCAATAGTTTGGTGTCAAGCCCACTCTAAACTGCCCTTTCTGTTAGGATATGGTCATTCACAATTCATATGGAAAATTTGTGAGATCAAACAGTACAAAGGTACAACACTGGAGGCTGGCAAAGTTGACTGTATTCTGATGATCACCTCCCTTTTTATGTGGTTTACTATACATTTTGGTAATTTTTATACAGTTTTAAAGAAATAATAGGCAAATTTATGGGTTTCCTCAAAGAGAAATTTCTTCTTTTGTCAGAGAGAACATGTACTATGGGCATTATTATGGAACTACCGATTCTTCAAACTAACAGTCTTTTTGTAATGTCTGAGTGTGCTTCCTTGTGGTTTTGAATGACCTTTATAATCTTGAGATTTCAATAAAGAGGACATTTAACATCTTGTAAAAAATACTCATTATGTTGTAGACACCTGAGCAGACACCGACTCAGCTTTATAAATTTTTCTATGACTAGAAATTAGTTGATTTATTTGTAAGTGTTTACATTCTTGCCCAGTTGATTTGTCTTTCCTGACTTTTTTCTTTATGTTAGATTTCATTACCTGGAGAGAAACCTATAAGTCCATCTCAATAAGACAGTGTTTGGGGGAATTAACCAAACCTGAGTAACTCTCAATGGATTTTTATTGTTCAAGGCTAACCTTTAATTTACTAAGTCCTCTTAAATGATTAGTTTCAGTACAAGAGTTACTTTTAAATTAAACTATGTTAATAATAGCCTGTTTCTGTAATGCATGACACTGTAAAAGGTGTTCAATAATGATCTGATGGTACTTAATTAATTAATTCTCCGGGAAAGAGCTCGCCAATGATGGCACTTTTGCGCTACATGATGAACATACATAATAGATCATCATTCTAGCAGACTGTGCAACTATTAATAGTAAGGGTTATAATGCTCACTGGTTTTCTACTATTAAGAATTTTAATTTAACTATAAATTATATTGTCAACACATATATTAGAATTTTACACCAAAATAAAAGCCTCAGGTCAGTTATGAAACAGCATCTTGTATAATTATTAAGCAGGAACTGAAGTGGTCACATTATTGTTTCATGATTAGAAATATCTTAATAGGATGTAATTATAATATTAAGGAATATAGAAACACTTTATATGTGCAAGTCAAACCAAAACAGGCAGACAATACTGATAATGGTCCTTTGCTATGTACAAATGGTAGGCCACTATTTTCAGTAAACAACATTCTCACAGGTTATTACGAGTGACAGTGTCAGATTTGGTTACTCTTTATTAATAAAATGGAACGCATAATGATGCCACTTTTTGGAATCAAGATCAGAGTTTTAGTCTTAGTGATTTTCAGAGATTTTTTGTTCTGAGGCAGATATTTTAAGTTCATCCATGCATTCAGAGATTTCTTTCTTCATTTAAAAAACATGAGGGGGATAAAAGGAAAGGGAAAAAAAGCCATGGAAATACCATATTAACTTTAGTAGTGCACACCACTCATCATGAACAGCTAGCTTATAGATGTATATCTTTCTACACTTAGTTCTATCTATGAGATGACTTAGACTCATACCCTAGGCCAGGCACGTCAAACTCACAACTGCCTCTGTTCTCCTGCTCCTGCAGCATAAAGCACGTCACACACTGTACACGTGACCAGTGCTGGCAGGAGTGCAGGGGCAGGAGCTCAGTGCTGCCGCCGGGGAGAAACAAGGTGCAGGGCCAAAGAAAACAAGGTGGAGGGCTGGATTTGGTCCACGGCTATGAGTTTGACACCGCTGCACTAGACTAACCAGCTTTCTATTGTCTATCTTGAAGCTGGTATCTGAAAAGGGAACAGTGGTGAAGTTTTGCTTCTGTAGTTGTTTCTGTGCAGCATAAACATGTGGTTTTAATTAAACTAGAGGCTTTGTCCTTCTTCAGGGGCAAAGCTGTATTTTTCTCCATATGAACTGTTTGCTTTCCTCTGGAACTCTTTCCAAAGAGAATCACTTCAAACAAGTTATAGACAAATATTAACTCTTGAGTCTACCCAATTCCTTCAGGTGAGCAACTCCATGTTTGCTGACAAAGTGAACACTTTTGTAGGGTCTCATATCTATCCATCTGCACAATCCTTGACCAACACAGATCTCGGGGAAGTTTGAGCTACTCTTTACTCATATGCCCAGTTTCCTCTTGTTTATTTTCTGTAACAAAGGGACAGAATCAATATAAAATATGTAACTGGATGGTTTGAGCATCTGAGCAAAAGATTCTTTGTCCTGTCTTGTTCTTCCTGTCTTGTTCTTCAACAATTCATTTTCACAACTAAGATGCTCTACCAAAAACTTCAAGTATTTATGGCCTGATTTTAAACCATACCAAATATTTACTTTTCCTTCCTGTTTCTGTGAGGGTCTAAGAAATTTTGAAAATCCAAACTGTAGGTAGCCTAAGCTGGACAGAAAAAAATTAATGCATGGGGGTTTTCTTTAGGATTGGGGGTTGTTGGGATTTTCTTTTTGCCACTACTGACTTGCCCAAAGTTACACAGGGAGATGATGTTAGAGACAGTCAGTATTGGAATATTGTCTTAATAAAGATGTCATAGTTTGAGATCCAAACATCTGGTCATCATTAACCATCATTCTTCACACACGATATTTTACTTAGGCTGAACCATGAGGCAGACAGTAATTTATATCTTGTATTCAGTGTGAAAAAGTCTGGTAAAATGTATAAGTGATCGTGAATGGAAGTCTCTAGTAGGTTATGCCTTGGGTTAAGGCCAGTGAGGAGACATTTAAAAAAGGAAATCACACCTTGGTGATTTTCCTGGCTTACAGTAAGGAGTCTCCACCTAAGATCATCAGATGAAAAGCCTGTTTAAGAAGACACCTTTTCCACAGAATGTCAGGCTATACATAAAGAGATTTTGCAATGTAAATGTTAAGCTTCTTTGTGGTGTTATTTGCTGTTATGTGTTTGGTCTGGCTTTATACCATTTTCTGAAGGAAAAAGAATTACTTCATTCAGTTTCAAGTTGGCATTGTGAAATATAAGACTAATAGCTGTCAGGAAACCAAATATCACAAAAGTTTTCCTGTGTACCTTTCTAAATTTTACCAAAGATTAAAATGTCATCACTACCATTAGGGACGTTGGGAATGTACTGAATTACTCTGTGGATTATACCTCGAAAATATTCAGGGGTATATTTCAAGCATTCACCTCTTGTACTCAATATTTCAAATCTTTATGTATTTACTTCATGGACTCATGTTAGGAACTCTGGGAAGACCAGTAATTTAGCAGACGTCCAATTTGCTTACTTTATTTTAAGCTTTAGCTCAAGAGATAACAGAGAGAAGAGCTAAAGCCCAAATAGAAATTTAACAGGCCAGTTCAGTGAAAGACAATAAAAGATGTTTCTTCGAGTATATTAAGAACAACACGAAGACCAAGGAGTATCTCACTCCTTTACTGGATGCAGGAGGGACAGTAACAATGAGGGATGAGGACAAGGCAGAGGTACTGAAGCATGTCCAGAGAAGAGCAACAAGGCTAGTGAAAGGGCTGGAGTCCTATGAGGAACGGCTGAGGGGACTGGGGTTCTTTAGCCTGGAGAAGAGGAGGCTGAGGAGAGACCTCATCACTGTCTGCAACTACCTGAAAGGAGGTTGTGGCCAGGTGGGTGCTGGTCTCTTCTCACAAATGACAAGCAATAGGGTGAGAGGAAATGGCTGCAAGTTGCAACAGGGGAAGTTCAGGCTAGACATCAGGAAAAATTTCTTCACTGAAAGGGTGGTCAGGCATTGGCACAGGCTGTCCAGGGAGGTGGTTGAGTCACCATCCCTGGAGGTGTTTAAAAGGTGGTTAGATGAGTTTCTTAGGGAAGTTTAGTAAGGGGACAGGTATGGTTGGACTTGATGATCTCAGAGATATTTTCCAACCAGATGATTCTATCATTCTATGATCAGCAATTTTACTTTAAGCACAAGTTTTGTTCCCGAAATGGAAGGGATAAATGTGAGTTATTCAAAATGAAAGGAAAAAATATTCAAAAAATCAAAGATGATGAAAGTGTAGTTTTTATAGGAACGAACAAGCAAGATCTCCAAACCAGCTTGGGGATGTGCTGAGAAAACTAATGTTGTAATGTTTTTGTTTATTTTTAGTTTTCATTTTGAAACAGTTTTCTTCTGACCTAGAATCAAACTCTCTACTTGACTGCCAAAGCTCTTCATGTGCCTTCATCCTGTTTTTCAACTCCTCAGCTGAGCACAAATTCTCACAACATTATCTTCAGCATAAAGAACATGCAAAAGCACTTTTTCAAGTAGCAGTGAAATACAGGTAAGACATAGTACTCCATCAGAAACTATTAACTTTCAACACCCTTAACACTGATTAGCTTTGAGGTACTTGAGATCAGTTAATGTCTCACTGGGAAAAGAACCTTATTTTTTTCAAAGTCTATCATCATCAAAACTTCTATCTGCAGTGAGAACTGTAGGAATTGGATTCCATCTCATTTCCTGCAGACTGTTGAACATATTCTTTATAATTTTAAATTTAAAACTCTCTGGGATAGTCGTGTGAAAACAGAACATTTCATTGGCTGCATAAGGGAGTAACAAAGCTGTTCGTTCCTTTTTGGTCAATTGCATCGACTGTGATTCTGACTTTTTCAAATGTATTTCTCCACTTACTCCAATTATACTAAGCATGATTGCTAAGATGATTGTCTCAGACTTTGAAAGACCTGCAATGAGCCAGCTCACTTGTAGTTGTGTCAAAATTAATTAATTTTTCTAAACCTAAAATGATTAGGGATGCATTCCGCTTTCTGTTTTGAATTAAAATCACTTTTTCACTGTTGTGTTATTCCTGGTTTGTATTGATTTTGGATTCAAAGAGTATTAACTTCAATTCTAAATTTTCTTTTAACCTGTGGAGAACATGAAGGGATCACAAGCTCTGCTTAGAAATTTCCCCAGGGGGCTCACCCAAAGCTTAACAAAACATTCTCACTGACTCAATTTCCCTTGCTGACTTTGAAGAAGCTACTCTTTTTCCATCAGGTTGAATTTTTTTGGGAATGCTTTTATTCAAATGCAAAGTATCCCGTATTATGAATGGTCTTCTTGCAGCTGGAACTATTTGAATTTTTGCAAATGCCCAAAGGTAAAAACAACAATAAAAAAAAAAGAAAAATATGTATTCATTTTAAAAAACAGCCAGTGGTGGGTTAGCCTTAGCTAACAGCCAAAATCCCACCCAACTGCTCACTTACTTCCCTCTCTCACATGGGATGAGGGGGAGAAAATAGAACAAGTATGAAAAAGCTCCCATGTTGAGGTAAGGACAGGGAGAACACTTACCAGCTACGTTTGTGGACAGAACAAACTCAATTAAAATAAATATTTAGTTACTAATTCAGGTATTTGTAAGCGAAAAGACAAATATTAAAACAACATTTCTTCTCTACTTTCCCCAAGGTCAACTTCTCTCCTCCTGTCCAGGTTCCATTCTACAACACGTGCAGTGCTGGGGATACCTAGGGTGTCACAGTCAGCATGCAGCAGTTTCTCTGTGCTGCTCCCTCCTTCTCACACCTTGTCTCTGCTCCAGCATGGGCTCTCCATTGTGGCAGTTCTTTTGGAAAGAGCCATGTGCTGCAGCGTGGGGTCCTCTATGGACTACAATGGATGCTTGGCCCGGTGCTGTGAGGTATGTTCTCCTCTTCTGCCATTGGTGTTGTCTCTTCTATTTCTCACACTTTTTCATCTCTCCTCTCTCTTTCTGACACTTTCTGTCTTTCCTTACACAGACTCAACAAGGTGTCATCACCGTGGCTGCAGGCTCCTCAGTGCTCAGTGATGGACTTGTTGGAGTCGACTGGAAGTGGCTGTGCCCAGCGTGGGGCAGCCCTAGTTACTCCTCGCAGAGGCCACCCCATGATACTTGAATCCAACACAAATTCAAACAATGTTTAAATCAAAGCTTACTTCTGGGCCAGTTCTTCCAAATTTGGCTTCTATTTTTTTGCACCTGTAGTTAATTTTAGTCAATAAAACCTCCTCCAATGGAGGAGCCATTGCAGTCAGCCTTCTAACTTGAAACAGGAGGGTGCTTTATTGGAAACAAATTTACTGATTGCTCCAATTTACCATGACACAGTTCATACTGTGGCACAGCCTCACAGTGTACAAACCAGGTTTGTCATGGCATCGCCTCACCTTCAAGAGAGGCATGACTACATGCCTAGACAAAGCTGGCCCCAGGCACAGCTTTGGAGAAGGGCTGAGCTGGTATGAGCACCAGCATACATTGGCAGAGCATGGGCAGGGCATGGGCATGGGCAAGGACATGGGCAAGTGCAAGGACACGGCTGTCAACATCAACTGTTTTGCTGCCTGCTGTGTTGGACATCTCACTAGAGCACAAACAGATGCACTCACAGAGAGACAAACAGAGTGGTATTTGGTCAAGGGTCTGCCAAACGCCTCAAAGAATTGTCACCAGGGTACTGGACTATATGCAATGAGCTTAACAGTGTCAATCTAAAACCTAGTGAGTCGGAAGCCGTGTGACCAAAAAAAAAGTAAAAAAATACAAGTTGGTTTGACACAGTAATTACCTTTTCTATAGCTCTTTCTAGGTAAGGTAAATTGGTGATGACAATGTAGGGAAATTCGCCTCTTTAGCGCTGTTTTCTGAATAAAATTTCCCACAGCCGTCAATCAGGCCATTTTACCCTCACACTAAATGAACACCATTTATTTTAGCATTGTCTTTTGTACTGTGCTGAAAGGTAAACTATCTTTTAATTCAACCTTGAGAATATTCTGTTGCTTTAAAGGTTCCTGTTTTTGTGTAGTCTTTTCTATTTCTTACACATATGAGCTTTATTTTCTTAGCCTCTTCCTGATCTGTAGACAATAGCCTGAGAAGTCTATTTTACTCTTCTTAATTCATAATTAGAAGTGAATTATAATTTTTCTTTGGTCATAGTCATGTATACTTCCTTTTCATTTCACTGGATTGCTGTAAGATGTAATTTGCTTCATATAAAACTTATCATACTTGGATATTTTATTAGAACAGCAAATGCCTTTTAAAATGATTCTTTGCATCCCCTGCACTGTCAATAAAATGTTGTAAGGGTAAGTGATGCATGGGACCTTGCATAGGCTTGTTAATGCTACAGGTAATTTTACAGAGTCTATTGCAACTTAAATCTGATAAAACAAGCTGAACCATCATTATGAGACTTGTACACAGTACGTTTAATCAAGTGCTTATTTCTTCTGTGTCTGCCAGTTTCTTCCAGAGCCATCCAAATGCATAGATGGTGGTGTTTATAAACTTGAAACTCTACCAGTGTCTGAGATTTCATCATCTTCATGCACAGATGCAGAGCATTTTGACTCACTTGAGCTACCTGTTGAGCCTAGATCTCCTTTCAGAGACAGAATCTAGCTGTGCCATTTGTGTTTCCTGATGAGTAAATGCCAGGTTGACATCTGGAGCCTGCTCAATGCACTACAACTGAAACACACCTAGGGTTTGAAATGGTGGTGGTGTCACCCACTTACCTGCTCGTGAAGAACAAGGAAAAACACCTACAGGTCAAAAGTGCTCCACAAGTTTCTCCACCTGGCCACTGTCTTCTCTGAGACAAGAAGAAGAATTGGTGCAGAGCTCTCCTTGTGCTACCCTAGTACATGCAGATTGGCTGCATGCTGGGTACAGCTGGGAGGCATGAGCATCTGCTGGCACAGTGACAAGCAAACCAGATAGCGGCTGATGAAAAAGAGGAGTGAAGCAGGTTGCTACCACTGTGCAGGGAGGCAGGTCACCCACTTGGGCAGATGTTGGAGGTCATGCAGATGGCCAAGAGAAGCTGTTTGCACCACAAAGGCAGGAAACTGTAGATTTCAGCGTACCAGGGAAAGATGAGGTATCCTTCTAAGAAAGGAGGGGAGAAGAGACACAGTGAGGTGAGGCAAGGGCTGCTCTCGAGTTAGCAGGAGGAAGGGTTTCCATATGTGCATTTGGTACTAGCTGTAATTTGGGTCACCGTGGACCCTACAACCTATTGGTCACTGTACTGTGTAATCTCTATTTCCTGGTGTGTCTGAGCTCTTCATTAAATCTCACTTTAACCACTTTGTCTTCAGATAAGCTTTGCATAACTGCATTAGGAGATAGACTTGTAAGATTTTAAAAAAATGATACAGGCTCAAAGGTACCAAATAAACCGTAAACGACTTTAAATTTGTAACTGAGGAAGGCTCCTCTTTCTGGTCTCCTGAATATTAAAATAGATAGATAGGGAAAATTTCTTTTAGGGCTTTTTGTGAGCACTCAGATTTCATTCCATAGTCATTTATCCACTCTTTACTAAAACTTTTAATCAGACATACAAATTGGATAATGTGAGGCCTCTCTTTAAAAAGTGAAAGAAACAAGTGAGTCTTTTCTAGTGAGCAAACCTATTCAATCAGCTTCTGTGTAGAATTAGTTTTCAACATTAGCAACTGGATACCACCCATTAGCATGACTTAGTGCAGCTGTGAAACGCTGTCAAACTTTTGTATTACAGTTATTATGTGATGGCATCGCATAAAATAAACCAGGGCTGCCATTGTAGTTTTTCATTTGTAACAATTCTGTTTTTAAAAGCTGATGAAGAACATCAGGCAGTTCCGTGGCACAAGGTAAAACTGGGAAAGTTCAGTGAGTCCCATGAGCATAAATAAATAATTTGCAGTATGAGACCTCTTACCAAATTAAAAGCCTGTTGCATTTCTGTGTTGGTGTTTGTTTTCCTAGAGAAATATGCCAAAAAATTCTTTTCCCTGCAGTTAAGTAAGTATTGATTCCCAATATTAGCATGTCACAAATCAGATTGCAGAAACTTATTGTAGTGTCTTTCCAACCATTCAGAAAAAAATGGTTTACGGAAGTCAAGATCAAGATCCACTTCTGTGGTTAGGTTTGTTATTTGTTGATTTAAATAAGATAAACTTTCTTTTTCCTTCTTTATTACTTTCCAAACATTTATTCACAAAGCATGCTTCTGGTCATAGAAATTTCCACTGGGTTTGTGCCCATCAAAATAAAATGATTCGAGCTATGTGGCATCTGTATTGCAGTTCAAGTAAAATCAAAATTTTAACTGACTACTGAGAATTTGAACCCTCAGAACAACTTACTAGCAGAATTTTGAAAAAAAGACCTCTATGTAGTCTGCACATATTCTGCTTTCTGTGTAGAATTAACATTCAGTTACAGAAAATATAACAGTGTAAATGCATTTTAGCTATAGGGAGACATCTATAAAAATTTAAATTAAAAAAATTAAATATTCTTTCGGCAAGCAACAGAGTAAATGGTTCAGGTTGCAAACTGTTCACTCCAAACTGACAATTTAGGGAACGTTCTTTATCCCAGCAATGTCTTTCTCTGCATCCATAGGCAAAATGTACTTTTAAAAATTCAGAGAATGATCTGCCATGTATCTTCAATAGACCATGCCATAGACCAGGCTACACTTTTGTTTTTTGCATTTGCTCTCAGGTTGTTTATTTATCTAAGTAGACTTTAAATTAGAAAATGTACCTGATTTCTCTTATTGCCTTGTCTAGCATTTCTTAAATGGTTATTTTAACATACATTTAGTACTTGGGGGACTTCCTAAACTCTAAAGATTTATAGATTACTGTAGACTCAGCCTTGAGAAACTTTATTTCAAACTACAAGCATGGTGTAATGATCACATAGGCAAATACAAATAGTTGGTAGAAATCAATAGGCCAAACAATCTTATCTCTTGTAAGTCTGCCAGCTCAGAATACAAATTTTGAGATCAATATATTTATTCTGGATTAACTGCTATTTCCGTGGCTAACTTAATGCAATGACCTAGACTTGGGATTTCTTAGAGTTTATCTGTTATGTCACCTACCATACAATGAAGTTTAGGTGTCACCTCATGAAGATTCAGAGCAAATATCTCAACAGGTAAATCAACCCTCTAAATATTTTAAAAGAAAGCTATCAATATATACTCTGAATAGACTGAGAGGGAAAAAATATAATAACTGCAGAGTGAATGGCATCTGCAACTAATTATTTCATACTGATTTATATTAGAGATTTTGTTTATAGTTAGGACAATTTAAGAGAAGAAAGTGAAAATTTATCTATACAACAAAATAAATATCAGAGTTGATAACACACCCTTTCATAATACATACTAAAATTAATTTGAACAGATGTTCATACAATAATACAAGAAAGAAAATTAAGAAATATTAAATTCTAGATCAATATATATAATTTTTGAGAAGATATGATTTAATAGATGAGAATGCAGTTAAAACATAGTTAGAGATCAGTGATAAATTAAAAAAACCAAAAAGGATCTCCTTTAAATGGGGAAGTGCCACATGATATAGGTAAAGATTTTCAAGTTAAAATCATGTCTCAAAAAATAAACAGTCCTTGGAGCTGTCAATGCTTGAGTAGAACTCTAAGAAAAGCCTGCAGGAAGTTTTTTAAGTCAGTGACTCTCTGAGTTAATACTGGAACATTACTGCACCGTTGGGTTAGGGAGGGTGCCATGGAGCCACGATTTGTCAGCATTCAGAGACGTTATTGAAAATACCATTGATTCGTACATTGGAGTTCTTTTCCTCAGCAGCCAAGTGTGTTAATTTGGGTTCCCTGGATATTTTCAAATAGCTAGTTATATTGATGATTGTATAGAGTAGATGATGTGACTCATTTTATCTTGAAATTATAGCTTTTTTTCCTTTCTTGTTTCAAAATTGTTATCGCAAAATCAGACAGTCAGGCAAATTGATTTTCACACTCTATTAAGAAAATTATTCTTACGTTTTTGTCATAAACTAAACCAACGATTTTCTAAAGACTATTTTTTTTTCAAAAGAGAATATTATTTGTGAACACATAGCATTCTCATGATTCCGAACAGGAATTTGAAATTAGATACATAAGGTAGCATTTGTCAGAGATCTGCCTTTCGCCACCCCTGTAAAAATCAACTCAAACTTGTTACACCTCTGGGAAATCACTGTTTGCACATGCATGATAGTGGTGTGTTAAATTTTTTAACAGTTAAATATTCCTAAAGGATACCATCTGCACTGGCAACGCTCCAGCCAGAGTTGAGAATGACTTTCCCTGCAATAATCTTCTAAGTATTTGTAGGTCATGCCTGGCCCAGCAGCTGAAACAAAAACTGAGAGTCTATCTCTGTAGTGCTCTCGGTGACATCCTAGAAAGAACTCAAGTGGAATGTAGTAAGAAACGTCTCCAAATTGAAGACAGGTGAGATAAAGTCTAGAAGCCATATGAGAGGAAAACTCCCAGGGTAACGCATGGTGAGACAGAGATGGGAATAGCAGCCTCCAGTGGAAAGTATTGTGATTCTTAGGGTGTAATGGGAGAAGAGTGTGAGCCTGTAAGGTTAGTGATGGTGGGACAAGAAGTCTGAAGAAAGTCTGAAGAAAAAGCTTAGGACTGGAGGCTACAAAATGAGTGTGGAAAGGGAGAGCATGAGAGAAGCTGGATAAGGAAGCAGAAATGGAAACTGCGTATGACTTATGAAACAAACTTACTGTGTGACCTTGAGCTCATGTAACTTCCACACACTCAATCAGTTCCTGCAGTTTTAGACAGGAGGGGGAAGCTATAAGCATCAAATCCAATCTTAGCCTCTTTGTTTCTGAGCCTGGCATTCTTATTCCACTGGGATATCTGCTCCATCATTTAGAGAATTTTGCCTTTCTTCCCCTGGCATGTTTCCTCAGAGGCTAACCTACCTCTTTCCTGGCCTTGAATGATTCATCCTCCCCAAGCATTTTTCTCATTTTTGTCCATAACTTTCCCAGCAGACCTGGCTCCAAGTCAGATGATTCTTTCTTCTCACAACCTTTACACTCCTCTTTATCTGCAAAGAAATCACTGACACTGGCACAGTTGAACATTCACCTGCATCCCTGTAGCCTTATATTCAAGCATATCTATTCTACTGTTGACCACAGAACTCAAATGCACAAAAATCCACGAGTATCAGAAAGCAACAACTAGTAAACACACTCAAATTATTCTTAAAGGCAACAAAAAGAAAATATTATTTAAGGTCAGAAGAAGACACTACAGTTACTTAATTAGACAGTCTACTTAAAGTAGCTTATAGAATCTCAGCATGCAACTCCCATCTCCTGTTGACCTGCTTCAGCCAGCGTACTCCCCTTATAAAAACAACCAGATGAACAAACCAATGGCAATTTTTTGTCTTGTTCCTTTTTTCTCTTTTTTTCTTTTTTGTTTCTTTGCTCTCTCTTTTTTTTGTTGTTGTTTTCTGACGAGAAGGGAAAATACATGGAGAAAGAAGCAAAAATTCTAGACAGTCTATGACTGACTAGGCAAGAAGTACAAAGGAAAAAACCTAGAAATGGGAATCCCATTCCTCACATTTGAACATGACTCTGAGCAAGCTCATTGATTTTTCTATGCCCCTTTTCCTCCAACAGTACTGTTCTGTCTTTATTTATCTGTGTGGAAAGCAGTGATATATTTGAGGTGTGTGTTTGGAGACATTTGTAAGATGATGCCTTGCTTATATCTGAAACAAAGCCCAATCCCAGCCTGTGGTGCCAACCCGTCCCTGCTTGTATTGCCTGGGATGCGTGGAAGCGAATATAAAATAACTCCTGATAAGATTGCAGAAGAGATCGGGAACTGATGGCATGGAAGTAAAAAAGATTGCAGGAGCTACTTTACTTGACAGATGGGTGCCCTTCAATCAAAATGTATTTTGTTCCGTTTCACCAAATGCCAGATAACAGACTAAGAAATAAGGAATACAAGTTAAGCCTGCAGAATGGAGTAGTTTACCTTGGAAAACAGTGACTCTGAAAGGAATTTAGGGGTCACAGTAGATATATGACTCCAAAATCGTTAATGCGGTGCTGTGGGAAAAGAGTTAATGCCATCCATAGGTATATAAACACAGAAATAGAGGGAGGTGAGCTTGCCTCTCTGTGATTGTTATTGCAATACTTTCTGCTGTTCTGATCTCCATATTTTTAAAGGATGTTGGTGAGGGTGCTAAAAAAAGTCATAAAAATGATTTAATGTCTGGAGAGTTAATGACTTACAGTGAGAAATTTAAAGCACTCGTTTTGTTAAGCTTATAAAAAGGAAGATTGAAAGGTGATTTGATAATGGTTTATAACCACATGCATACAGAAAAAAAAAACCACCAGGGAACAAAGGATTCTTTAATCTACTGGGGAAAAAAAGTGATGACTAAAAGCTTAAACTGAAAATTAAAAACACAGTACATATTTTTATATGAAAAGGTAAACCCAGATGAAAATTATCAGGGGAAACGAGGACCCTCCACCTTTTGCTGACTTTAGGTCAAGACTGGAGTCCCTTTCAGATTGCTGGTTGTAATTGAAGAAAATATTTTTAATCATGTTAATATAAGGGCAAAATGAGGAAAAAAATATTGTCTCCATCAACTTCCAGCATAGGTCACCCGTGAATGGGACAATGCAGAAAGTATAGTGCTGACATCCAAATGAACTGGCTAGAGACACAAACATGAAAAAGTGGGTAAGGCAATTATTTGTATTAGAATTAATTATTGAATATTAGAAAAAAATTACCATCACATTTATAGGACTTGCCTGAAGATATACAGCAACAATCATCTCATTTCCCAACATTTATTTTTAAGGAAATTGGCTCCGGTTGTCTAAAAATTATGACCGTATTTTGTATTTAGACCATATTCAGGCTCAGTATTCTCTTCTGGAGCTCACGAAATGAAAGAATGCTGAGCTAAAATGTCAGGGAAAAATATTCTTGATGGAAAACTCCTTAATCTTTGAAAATAAGTCTAGGGGGGTTAGTCCGAGTTTGCATTATATTTGTTTATTTGCTTGTTTCCAACTTTCCCTTTTTGCTTTCTTCCTCCTTTATTTTTCTTGGTATTTCTGTGTCCCACATAATGAAGCCAGGCTGGAATATCTCTCTGACAGGGGTCTGCTCTTGTTACAACTCCTGTCCTCCAGGCTGTCTGCACTGATTGACTGCACCTTACTGTTGAGACAGGAGGAAACTCTAGTCCTTGTTATTCTTTAAAAGTAAGCAAATAATTCATAATGAATTGCTGATTTGGTTAATTTCACTCCCTCCTTCCTGTTTGCGAGTTATTTATGATTCTCATAAATACACTTGCTGAATAATTCCTATTAACAGTTCTCGTCTGCATCTCATTTCAGAGCACTGCAAGTCTTCAATGTGTGACATTTGAGCTGAGTTATCTTGTTTAAAGTAAAGATTTCCGGTATACTTTTCCATCAGATGATTGAATTCTTGGGATTCGCTCTTCTTAAGAGCTTGTGATAGTCTATCAAAGAAAAGCAAGACTCCTTCTTCTTTCACATACACTCTGTGATCTCTGACAACTATCACCACCTTTCTCTGCCCTATGTGTGTATTGGAGACAACACTTCCCTACTCACCTTTCAAGCATGTATTTCTGTAGCAAAGAAGCGTCCTGCTTATAAGGAGTATGTTAAATAAAGATTTTTTTTAGCCTGAAAAATAATTCCAACCCTCTTTTTTTTTTTTTTTTGCCTTTCTGAGTTCCTCCATATTTCTAATGTTTCCTTGCATCTTCAGGTCTCTTCTCATCTGGTATTAGAGGAGGTACTACCTCTCTACCTCTTTCCCCATTCTTTTACTGTAGTCATCATTCCTTTGGTTGCAGTCATGAGTGCAATGAAACTACTAGAGCAACAAACAGGGGCAGAGCCTAAACAAATTACATTAAATCCTGTCTGTAACATATTCCTTCAACAAGGAAAACAAAGTCTCAGTGGTTTCTGAACTTTGGGACAGATTTTACTGTGTGAGGGGCTCTTTGTGGTGCATTTATAGTGGTCATAGTGTCACTAATCTCATAGCACTGACAGACAGAGCAACTGTGAGCCTAAGAACTTCTAATAGCTTCTTTCATGAACCTGGCAAATAGACAACCACCTTATTTCTTTGCTGTTCTTCAGCCTACAGGGAAAACGCGGGCCTGGAAAGTGAGCACAGCAAGAGGATTTTTTCTCATAGGTATGTCCTTCAGATTCAGTCAAGTAATCATATGGTCTATTTTTTCCATAATTTATGCTTTGCTAAGCGCAATTTGTACTTGATAGTTTCTCTCTTACAGTTCTTGTTTTTCTTCTTAAACATCACCTGCTAATAATGTCGAAGGGAGGGAAAACAAAAAGGTGTCAGACTCAAAGAAATACACGTGATTTGTATCGAGGTGAAAAAGAGCAAGAAAATTAATTGCTTATTCATTGGTGTTAAACACCCAGGTAATAAGCAGGAGGAACTGGAAATTATCCTCATACAGAGGTAATCTGGTCTAATTTACTATGCTGAAAGCCAGTGAGAATGGCTGTACGGTCAGAATGCAAAAACAAAAATAAAAAACACTGGTCATAATATGTTTAGGAAAAAGAAGGCAAGGAGAATGGTGTTTGCTAATGAACATGATTATCTCATTCAGAACTGGAGAATCATGAACATATGCAAATCAGTACACAGTCTAGCAAGGTGAGTGGTGGCTATTTGTTACAGATGGAATCTGTAATCAAGTTGAGCATTGTTTCACTGTGGAAGGTTAGAACATGTTCTATAACAATCTCTTTGTCTCTCCCCTCCCACTCTTGGTTCCTGAGCTATAGGGTTAGACTCAAGTTTTTTTGTGTTGGACTTTGTATAGCTATTTCATTCAATTAAACAAACACTCTTTTATGTATAGTGTGTACATTAGGGTTTCAGAAGTAGACGTCATAATCATGGTCCTTATGCTAGTTAATCACTGACAAACCGGACACAGCATTATAAAGGCTTCTTACAAAGTATATTTTAGTTTTAGTAGTTTCTCTGCGAGGATATGGACCTATCCTAAAGGACACTCGTATTCAAATGAAAATTTAATTATTTGCCACTCTTCTCATATTTATTAAAGGTAGTATTTGAAGCATGAGCTATTAGTAAATTTTAAGTACCTTCTTGTTATTAAAATGATTTAGATTCTATTACTTTTAAAACAACTTTTATCTTTCTCACAACACACATAATCTATATATTATTGTATCAATATATAACATGTTATTATATTATTATTGCAGTCCTGTCTGGCTAAAATGAATAATACTTCTAAATGGACAGTTTGAACACACTCAGTATTATGACGCATGAGATTTTAGCTGCTAAAATACCCTAGACCTAGTGTAAATGCTCTGAATTGTCTTTTGGTTATCTCTTTTGTTATCTCTGTCCCTCTGTGGACTACAGGAGGAAGCCTTGTCAAACTGACATAAAACTAGATATCTGAAACATGGTTTTGCCAGATAGGTTTTCTTTTTTCCTTAAACCATGGAAAAGTTGCAATAAAATCAATTTAAAAACATTATTACAGAAAAGGATGAAATATTTAAAAGTTATAAAATAATAATATTAAAACTTGTGGTAAAATGTCAGGAATTTTGCCATAAATTATATGACACAGTCCTATTTTCACATTTTTTTCCCCCATGAGTACTGTTTGTTAAAGTTTCTACATAGTGAGCAACTGTTCAAGATCTCTTTTATCATTAGAACTAATACATGTCTCCAGGATTTATTTACTACACTCTGTCCTATCCTTCTCCGAAATCAGAAATATTAATTTCTCTCTTGATTTTTCTGATTTGATCATTACCATACTTCATAATCCATACCATAACACCTCTTTACTGCTGGAAAAAAAATCAGCATTCAGAGATTAGTACTAAAAGTATTCCTTGATTTTAGAATCCTCAAATTATGCCTTATTCTTTGGAAAGTGTTGTATTATATGCAAAACCAGTTACACCACACAGAGATATGCCTGAGTCTTCTCAGTGCTTGCATACCTCTGCTTTGTCACCTCCCAGAGTTAATCTCTCCATGTCAGATGCAGGTCAGTTTAATGGTACTGAGAAATAGTTAACTCCTACACTGCTCAGAAAATGAAGTTATATGCAAATGAATGAGAATCAGATTGCAGTGAAACTGTTCAGACAAAATTTATTAGTCTCTGGCACATCAATCAATGGCTATACATAAAAGATCCGTATCAGACTAATCCTGCATCTTTCATAAAGCATAAAATTTACAGTACCTATAATATCCTTATGCATAAACTTAAATGTGAATTGCCAATGTTAGTAATTATCTAGCAAATGGCCTGCTCTTATAATTATTAAAGCAAATGTATAAACCCTGGATGACAGAAAACACAATTTTACCGCTATTAGGAGATAATTTAATGTATGAAATCGCATTAGCATGCTCAAAAGATGGCTTTCCATCATTCATATGAATATTACAAATCTGTTCTATGGAACTTCAAAAAAGAATGGGTGATTTTTTTTTCAGAGATAAACCTTTATGAGTAGATTACTTGCATATTGCAAGTAGAGAAGGACTACAGCTATCAGCTGTCCTGAGAAATCAACAACTATACAAACTTCATTCATATACCAAGTAGTGAAACTACAGATATAAATCTGATGCAAAAATTTTGTTTGGGACTAAAACCAATTTCCATATCTCTTTACTTACTATTAATTAGGTGGTTTTCATTTCAGGGTCTAGAAGACAGGGAGGAGAGGTATGTGAACGAGTAATGTTCATGAGGTCCCTCACGTGTTCTGTGATGGAATGAGAGAAGGCTTAAGCCTCTGGTTTCCTTTGCCTGGGCTAGCTCAAACAAGTGAACAGGCTGATATCCTAACACCCAAAATTAGGATAGCTGGAGGAGAGAGTGCAGAAACATTGAGTATAGACCTGTCTCAAAACCTCTGAGTTTATATACCTGAAATTTCCCTTGTAGACCTGTCTTTCTTATGATGCTTCTCCCTCAGCAGCAGCCATCTCCCCCAGACTTTCTCAAGAAGGTTTTATCCTCTCTTTGAGTGTATGGACATTTCTTTGATCCTGAAAGAGAAATTTAGGAAACTTCCCTGACTTATTCTCTCTTTCCTTTTACCTTCCTACCATAAAATTCCATGACAATCTAGACTATTCCAGTTGGTACAATAGCTACAGTTTTTAGCATAAATCCAAGGCTGATATCTGCTCTTTGGAGATGTGCTTCTAAGCCTAGAAATAATAATAGCAGGAAAATTTAGTTCCAATACCACAGACCTGATCCTGAATTTTGAGGGTTACTTGGCTATATTATATTTTTACTAGAATGTTGTTTCTGTAGAAATGCCACCTTTTCTTGGTACAGGCGAATCTGCATCAGCTTCATAGGAAAGTATCCAAAATGTGAAGGTGAAAAGTCTTCTATATTATAAACATATTTTACAGTGCCTTTTGTGGAAATAGTTTGCTTTTTTCATTATGGATTATTGTATGTCTGTCAAAAGTCAAGAGTCATTTGTGCTGTAGCTATATTTCTGACTACCTGATAAATATGAAATCCAGTTTAATTTATGAGAGGACAGGTAAGCGCAAGACCTTGATATAGAAGATACATGAATGAAGAAGGTCAAAAACCATAATAAACTTCTGTGTTTAGAGCTTAAATAATAACTTATGATCAGTAGAAATAGGAGAGAAAATGGGGGTCAAGTGCTAGAAGAAAGATTGAAGCAGCAAGTGAAAATGTTATTCAAAATGACGAAGTAAATATTATTTCAGTGACTGGTGCCTTCACTTTTTTTGTTGTTTTGACTCCCATTTCTGATACGCAATAAAACATTACCAGCCTGAACTAGAACTGCTTATCTGATAAGTTAAGTGAGGGAACAGTAGGACTCATGCACACACAGACTAGAAGGGAAATCTCATTTGTGTAGACAGGCATGTATGTATATATATATTCTTGTATTGGAAAAGAACACTCAAGCTCAGTTTTACCTTTCCATAGACATGGCTGAATTTCAGCTTTTATTTTCTACTTGTATTATCTGTATCTCCACCCATGAAAAAACAAAATTATTTCCAAATAATTAAAACCAACCTCTGTCTTTTAGTGCTAGGGTTTTCCACAGTTCCATACTCTCTGAGCTTTGATTAATAAGTCTTCGGTTGAAAGAAATTTTTACTATGAGGGGACTCCGGAGACTCCAGGGACTCTGAAATTTTAGTGATGTAAGATGGTATAATTTAGAACTCAATCATTTATATGAAAGAAAAGATGCATTTCTTAACAAAAAAAGTAGAATTGAGTACTTCTTACAATTCTTTATAATTTGTTTTCTTGAACTATACTTTAAATAAAATGATTTAAATCTGTAGAAAGCCTTTCTCAACCAGGAGCTACGGTCCATATCAAGATTGATGTTTATGACGCGTGGCACAAAGCAAGATCTCAGAAGAAAGACAAAGCCTCAAGCTGGAGTCTAAGTGAAATAGGCTATGAAAAGAGCAACATGAAGCAACATAAAGCAAAATCTATGTTCCTTCAGAAAAAAATATGGAAAGATAAATGATTTCAGAAGTGCTGTCTAAGTTTCAGACAGTTATGCACAGGGATTAAGCGGTGCAGGAAAGAAATAGACACCAAGACACAGTCTCTTGAATGAAGAATTTATTTGTAAACCCATTAACTAGTGTTCAAAATAGGGTGCTGGACAATCAGTGAATATGAACAGAAATATAACTACTGGAACCACGTGGCCACATTTCATAGGGATTGACAATATTGGATGATTATTTAAATTTTATTTTAAAATTTAAAACAATTGCAACTTCAGCGGATAGTAGGGAATAAGGTAATAGCTCTAACTAACCATTTGTATGTCATCCACCTCTGTGACTGATAGTCCCATACAGAATATGCTCAACAAACTATTTGTAAAATGAACCTGGTTATTTATGCTTAAATAGAATAAGAAAATACAAAGTTTTACAACAGCTGTAATGTCATAAATTACTGCCCTTTATTGGTATGTTACCTTATACATTCTGTTTAAGATCTAGCACAAACATTAATTCCAGACACATAAATTGTATGTGACAAGTTTCAACAATACAAAGCAAGTTGTGCTACCTTTTGAATGGCAGTCTAGTCTCATCAAATTCTTGGTCACATAACACAGAAAAAAAGCCAATATATTAAATATATTACAGATCTGAATTATAAAACAAGTAATCTCTTTACTGTGCAAGTCCATCTCCATGAACCAAAGGATCTCTTAACCAAAGATCAGAATAAGGATATCAATCAAACAAATATTAGATGAAGGAAGGACATGAATTATTTTACATGTCCTCAGTGCTTTAAACAGCAGATACAATTCATATATGCTCATCGTACAAGACTGATATAATTGGGTTCAACACTCTTCTATCCAATAAGCTAGAAAGCTAAGACAAAAATCTGCTCCAAATTTATTAGTGTTAGTAAGTTGATATACATCTTTGAGCTTAAGTATGGAGTGCATTATGGACCAGTATGACTTCTGGGATCGCTGTACTATTGGTACTTTTCCAATTAAGGAAAGCTGGAGAATACTAAAACTTGGGCAAAAAGGAGCCCAGTTTAGACAAGCACAGAGCACTGTGATCCAACAAGCTGTGGTGGGACAACTGACATAAAAATGAACCAAAACATTTTGAAACTATTGGATCATCAACTCTTCAAACAGTCCTGAGGCTTATGAAATACTGCTTGTTTATTCAGTCAATATATACCGATTAAAAATGGATTCAAATGTACAGAAATGTACAGGTCACCAAAATACCAATAAAAGTTAATGATAAGACATAGAGAAGTGTGCAAAATTATTTTGGTGATGAGTTGTATGGAGAGGGGAATCATGATGATATCTGAAATGCACATGTAGTTTCTTTTGGCTGCTCTCCAACTTATTCAATACATCTTCAGCATACTTGCCAGATGAAAACTAATATGTTATTTCTGACTAGCATATTTAAACAATAATTTTCTCTCCTATATGGTGTAAATATATAAGGCTAAGTTATAATGCAAAAATGTCCTTCTTAACAGAAGAGAGATTATTATGCATAAGAACATCTTATCCCATACTTTCAGTGAAGTTAGATCTAAACAGAATGATAGAATAGTTCAAGTGACAAGGTGCAGATTCAGGAGTCACGGGATCCTACTCCACTGCCTGAGGCAATGTTGTCTTCAATAACTAACTAATTACAGTTTTGGAGACCAGATCTCCCTGACAGCAATGGCAAGAGAAAGAGACTGAGAGTGAAAGAGAGAGAGAGGATTGTCATTTGAGTTAAAATAGGGCTTACTTTTATGTATTCTAACCTGTCCCTAGAATGTCTTTTGCAAATTAGTTTAGCTTCTTAAAGACTAAAACTAATCTTTATGAACATACCCTCATGTTAATAGTCCATCCAGTACTTCAGAAAAGAATAGTTTCCAAACTATTCATTATTCTTCCCTCTGTAGAAAAAGTTTGTTTTTCTCTTTCTGAAATAAATCATGGGGTTTTTTAATAAAGATTGCGGTCATACAGCTAATTTCCTTAAGTTCCAACTTGGAAAATGTTCTAACATTCAAATAAAAACAATGAAAATAAGTCTATGGTCTCTCTTACTCTTGTAAGACTGCACCTGTATTGTGGTGTTATGTACCAGGAATGACAGGGAGAGTAGGTCAAGTGGGAAAAGAAACTAGTACAGATATTACAGGCTAGGATGTTGATGACAGGTGTGTTTACAGTATTTCCAGTGGGATTTACGATAGCGGTAATCCAGAAGCTGTAAAAATACCTATAGAAACAACACACTAGTTCCTTCAAAACAGAGAAATTCAGCAAACATAACCTGAAGAACAGTTCTAGCAACTATTTTGAAGGTATCTCATATTGCTGTGTATTTTTTTACATCTCTGGACAATGATACTAATGCTTTTCCTCCTGAGTCACGCTTTGTAGTGTGCAGTTAACTTTCATCTATCCTACAAATTTGACACCTTGCTTGCTGGTGGAGTGCAGAGCACACACACGTACATGCACACACAGACATGCACACATGTTCTGATACAAGACTGTTCTTACAATATTGGCAAAGGTTAAAATTAAGTTTTAACACAGGCATACGTTGTACTGAAATGGTAGTCGACAGATCTGGTATTACTATCAAGTACACAAACCACATTTATAAATCTTTGATATTCAAATTAATTTCAGGCTGCACTGCATGCTCTGTACCTACCAGTCTCTTATGTACCTGGGTTTTAATTGTTTCTCTCTTTGACATATTGAATGCCGGAAAGTAACCCTGAAGCACTCATTTTGCATCATAAATCACGGTATCTTTTTAAAAGGGAAGGATAATTACAACAAAATAACAGTTCGAAACTGCTTGGAATTTTCTTCGTAACCTTGACAAATAGCGGAGAAAATAATTGCCTAAAGACAATGTACAACATTGATTTAGATAACTTGTTATGCACACATAGTGTATTCTGTGAAAACAACATTCTTTCAAAACAACCCACCAAACACAAGACCTAGTCAAGCTCCTGACAAATTAATTTGTTTAGGGCAAAACACTGCTGATTTTTAATTCCTTGTCTGTTTCTCAAAAGTCTGTTCATCGCATCCCTTCTTCTCTCTGTATATATGTGTAGTTTATTTTAGACAATGCTTCATTTTATCAACCTGCTTTCTATTGCTCCTCTTGTTTTTCATAACAGTTGTTTTTCCTTGGCTTTTTTCCATTTTAGCTCTTTTAGTTTTGATGGAAATATGATAAGATGCCATGGTTACATGAACCACTATGTTCTGGCACTGTTCTGTTTGTTTACCCTTTTTCTGGTGTCAGGTCTATCTTTACAACTCTGCTGCTTTTGCTGAAAGCTGCTTGAGGTCAAAGTTATACTTGGAGATATGATGATCTCTTATAATTGCTGTCCCAGACAAATAACTGTTATTTGAATAATGTGATAGCCATCAGATTGTACTAGAATTCTTTTTACGAAAAGCCAAAGAGAGTTGATTAGTCCTTTTTTTAAAGGAATGTGAGGGAAACAGAGGCAAAATTACCTCTGTCCAAGCTTACTATCCTAAAAATAATTCAGGCATGTCTATACGAGTTGCTGTCACTTTCGCATTTACTTGTGTTGTTATTTTTAAATGGCAAAGAAGACATAGCCTGCATGATATAGGCAACCTGTTTTATCTCCTTTTTGCTGTTCTTCATTTCCAGCTCTTTCTCTCCCCTTTTTAGATACATATGCAATGCCTGAGGCCTGTTTCACTAGGCTAGCAGCTCCATTAAAAATCACTAAGGTTTGTATCTCCAGCCACTTTGAGAAAACACTGCTTTGTAGGGTCAGGATTTACAAACAAAAGCTGTTCAGCAGCTCATCTGTAGTTACCAGAATGAGGCAGCAGTTTAATCTTAAGATATACAGACACTACTGATGCAGAAACAACACAAAGAATGGAAAAGGCGTCAAAAAAGCAAGACCATCAACTACTTCCCCAAAGAGGGATACGGTCTGAGGATCTGCATATAACATTATTCTCTTCCAAATACTCTCTTTGCTTTCTTCCCCATTACAAACATCTCTTTAAACATTTTTTTGTGAATATGATCCTTAGCCACAAACAACTCCCTCCTGTACATGCCATGGGAAGCATCTATGGTCACTCGTAAAAACTCTCTAAAATATCTAATGTTGTCTCACAAAGTATTCTGGCCTTACTCTCTTCAGAATGACATGTTTCAACAGGTATTTTGATCAGTATAAATGTGTCACTCATCTACTAATTATATGTTTCTGTGGAAACAATTTATCAAAGGCAAGTTAGGTAGCATATGGGAATTAGAAGTTGGTGTCTTAAGAACTGGACATTAACTTAAAAAAAAAAGGTCCACACACAGCAAGTACAGCTGAACTGCAGAGAGAGTTTACTTTCTTTACTCAGATCCGAGCACTAACTTCTTTTCTGTAAAGGACTGAAGAAGGATTCAGACTGAACATAATCATACTTTGGAGTTAAACTTTGAAATTCATGGATATAGGATGTGGGTCCTGCAAGGTAAAATCCAGATATTGCAAGTCAGGAAACTTTACTTTGTTGAACATTGCTGCCGTGATTTCAGTAACAGTAACAAAGAGAATATTCATGTAGGGCTGAAAACATTTTAAGATTGACGAGTGATGTAACAAAATGACTGAGAGGAGAAATAGTTAAAAGAAACATATCTAAATACTCATCATCTGAGAACAACCAGACGCCTTTGGATTATGCCTGAATAATAATGAAAGGAATATACTGTAGCAGATCTTCCTCTTTTCATATTACAGGGCATCCTTTAGCATTCTAGACATTATAGACTGTTACCATTAACATTTCAGCCTCAAATAAGTTAGACAGCAACTTTTAATTTGCTTTTAAGGATATATACATGCATAGGATTACAGAAGTAGACAAGTTATGCACAATACAGGTCGTACCTTGTTATAGATTTGGTTAAGTAGTGCTGGTAGGAAATAAAACAGCAGTAAAACCATCAGAAATGGCAACGTACAGCTTTCCAGAAGAACAAATAGTAAAATGAGCTAATCTACAGGCAGCAAAGCAGATATATATTTTTGTCTTGTTTAGATTCACTTGCAGACTACCCTAAACACCAGGATCTCAACTTTATGCTGATTCTTTTCAGTTGGTGTACCATCCCCATGCAAAACCAAAAAAACCTTATATCTCCATAAGTTTATGTACCATAGCCAACAAATTGCTGTTCAGCCAATGTCAGTTATTTCTTCCCAATTATGAAATGCTGAATAAAACTGTTAGTCTCCCCCATAAGAATTTCTGCTAGTCCAAACTCCAAATTCACTAACTAAAGGACCCTTAGCAAAACCTCTTCTCCTTTTCTTAATCAGTTGGTTTCAAAATAAATTTCTATTTTCCTTTCCAGACAATTCATTCCGACTTCAATTAAAATGCTCATTTTTGTCTCCTGCATTCTGTTCTCAGCCAGTTGAGTGTGTCAGTTCTCTAGATGTCCATTCCTCCTCACACAATTGCACCAACAGCTGCCAGTTCGCAAAGGATTCAGTCTCTGAAAATCTTTTCCATGAAAAATTTCCTCATATAAGTAGTTCTATGCAAGAAGATAAAACTCATATACCGGATGTCAAGAAGTAGAAACTCTAATCACCTTTAAATATATATATATATATATATACTGTCAAGCTACATAGGAACTCAGTAGCATTTAGAATCTTGAAAGCACAGAGAAATTAATCAACTAGAAGTAGCAAGTCTCTGTTAAAATATCAGACAGCATAAAAGAAACTTTTCAGGCCTACACAGAAATGATAGAAAAGCTAGTATCTTGAAGAAATAAACCACAAATTTCCTACTGTTTAAGAACAAAGTATGACAAGCATGAGCAGCAGAGAAAATGTCATTAAAACTCTATGTTGGAGAAGATCTAAGTGTGTATCAATCAAGATAATACCACTGGAAAAATGGCTTCAAATAACCAGTGGCTAAAAGAGGTAGGTATACTTAGAGACATATGCTCACCTTGAGAAGTTAATGCAGGAAGGAAAAGATTTAAATAATCAGTTTGCATGCTTAGTGATTCCCAGAAAGCTTTTCAGCCCATCCTGTGTGAAAGTGTATGCTGGGGCATAGCTATGGCTCTTGCTGTCAGAGTATATTCTCATGGAAATTTCTAACTGAATCACTCAGTGGGCACATTTACATGGTAAAAAGCTGTAGAAAAATCTCCCAAAGCCAGAGGAAAGTTATACTGCCAAAACTGTTAAGCCCTAAGTGGTTTTCCAAATAAAATTCAGTTGCTCTATTGGGTGTCACTTGAATGAGTTGACAATAAACTAAGTGGCTAGTTAAAAAAGGCTTTTTTAATATGGAAAAGTATCTTTCAGTTTCTGAAACAGCAATCCCCTTGAGAATAAACTGAAAGGTGAGACTTGTGAAAGGCTTTGTCCAGTTTCAGCCCAGTGCCTTTCATATGTTTAGAGATGCATTCTACTGTTGCTGCATATCAAGTTGTGGCTTTAGTGTGGTTTTCATCAGTTGAAAAGAGCAAAAGAAACATTTCTTTGGACTCTAGACAGCTTTTTAACATTTTACTTATTGTGACTAACCTGCTAACATACAGAGTCATTCAAGGACCATTTTCATTCCCTCTCTCCTTAACCTAATCTCACTCTTTTCCATCAGATATTTGTCTCTTTGAGTGCATGAAAAATTCACAGAAGGTAAGATTGAAATGAACTTCCTTTAGTGAAGGCTTTTTGTGAATGTTGTAATTAATTTAACAGAGCAACGTGGTTTTGGAGACTCACTGTTACTTCGTAATGATCTTCATAATTTGTTTTAATATGTAGCTTTCTCCAAGTACTCTTTATATCACTGAGGTAGAAAAGAAATATCTGGAATGTATGGTTGACATATTGAGAGTAACTTCAGGAAACAAAAAATAATTCTGGTAATAATAAGTATGTAAACCTCATTATTTTTGATGAATGCTGCAAACCCTGGGGTTGTAAATATTTGCTGGAAAAAAATGTTCTTCTCTAAAAATACCAGTGAAATACTAGACGTGAATCTTTACTTTTAAGGAATTCACTTACTTAATTTCACCAAAATATTCCAAAATGTGATCCCAGCATTACACATCAGCTGTAAAAGGGTTGGGCTTCCTGCTCTTTAACTCTAACAGATATTTTATGTAAGAAAATTTTCTCTTTCATTGTTTGAAAAGAAAGAATATTTAATATCTTAACAAGAACTACCAGCTGATAAAATCTAACTCCCTTAGTCTGCTGAGCTTCACTCTTAAATCCACAACCAGAGTTCCACTGAGCTTTTGCCTATGCGATACTATCTTTCTCTAAATACTGTGATGCTCCATGTGCACTGTGATGATATTTAAAATGTGTTAACCAGACTGCATTTTTGTCATATTTTATCCAATTAACAAGATTGTATTTAGAGGGATGGCTCCCAAAATGTGCAAGACATGGCAGCAGTTGAAAACAAGTCTGATGTTTGAGAAGGGAACAATATCTGTGACAAATGCACATTTCAACTTCCCACGTCCTGAAAAATGCCAAACCCTCTAATTTCCTAGGAAATCATCCTCTTTTCTACTTAAAACTATATATTTAAATGCTTATTCACAAGATTTTCCTTCCACATGTAAAAGGTTAGTTTCCACGTTGTACCAAAGCTTTGCAGCTTAGACCAGCCCTATCGTGGAGATTCAGAAGGCAGAATTGTTTTCATTAATTCATGTCTTAAAAAACCCACATCAGAGTGGTGTTCAGGGGCTCCCATTATGCTGGTGGAGTCTTTGTCTTTTTGGTGAGACACAGAGCAAAAATTCATTTGCAGTCACTTTGGCCTTAAGTTCTGCCCAGTATTCAATTGATTACAACTCAGTTCTTTATATCTCTTTGTTTTCAGTTGAGATGTTTCATTGCTATTAAATTTTGCATTTACAGAATATAAAGTCCAACAAACAAAAGTAAGAATTAACATATACTGAGTATATGAAATGAGCCATATACATCATCCCTACGATACAAACAAAATCCACTGCTGCCGGACCTTCTTGATATGCAGTGAAAGGAATTTCTATGTTCATCCTTTTGCAGTCAAACAGGGTGGGTGGATAATTGAAAATGCGGAGCGAAAAGGGGGCTAAATTTTAAATAGCATAAAAGATAGCAGCATATAGACAAGCTTCCTTTAATCAGTCAACCAGCATTAGACAATTTAAAAAAACGGCAGTTAATAGTGGTTTTCTTAGCTTGTGGTTTTTGAAGGACATTGATATACACATCAAACAGAATTCAGGGCACTCATTGTGGAAGTGCCAGCTGAAGCTTCATATTTAAGTTAAAGCTGGAATTCAATCCCTTTATCATACACAAGACATACAGACTCTCTGCTACCAGATTTCCACTCTTTTTGAATGAAGAATTAATTTTCTGAGGATTTACAGGTGAATGTGTTCACTAAAATCTAGTCTCTAAAATAAAACTGTAACACCCTCTACACCAATGATTTAGAGTAGGTCAAATGAAATTGTGATCTTGCAATGCTGTGTTTTTTATTATCATAGTATTTAACAGGGAGACACTTAATGTATCTGTTCAGGTGGCTTTTTTGACGTGTTTTCACACACTTGTGATGAAATAAAGAATTTCTCCTTGCACAGGAATTGCAGGATACCTTCCTCCAAATATTTGCTCAGCAGTGATACCTGATAATGAGAAACAAATGGAAGTCATTGAGAATGAAGAAAGGCTCTTTAGCCCAAGCAGCTAGTTACCAAATCTGCCAACTGTATTACGAAATCATCATATGTAGTTTTTATAGAAAAGGTGTGATATATTAAAATTATAAACTAAAACCCGTTGTTTCAGCTGCCATAAAAGGCAACAAGAAACCTCTAACAAACGTGTTCGGGAAGATGTGATGAAGCAAAAGAATTTGCTTCTAGGAATAATTTCAGGATGTTGCAGTACTTTAAAGATAAGAAATCCCAACACAGCTGCAGGTACAGTTAATCCCTGGAGGGGGAATCGTAGTCCAGGATGCGGAGGTGGAATAGGGTCTCCCGCTAAAGTGGAGGATGGTTTTGCGGGTACCAGGCTCTGTGGAGCAATTCACAGACTGACATCCCTCCCGCAAAGGCAACTGACAGCCAACATCCATTTCTAGGTAAATGTGCTACAAACCAGCCTAGTAAGAGTCTTTTTCTCAATATATTTAATGAGACTTTTGTGATTCTTTCAAGTAGCCACAGGGTTTTAGTCAGGACTGGAGAGCACTCCTTTCCCAAGGATGCTCCCCATGCCAGCCAACAAGAGCCACATATGCTTAGACAACAGATAGAAAGCTGTAGTCTTTCACAAAGGAGGTATAAATCTCTGAGTTTATTTCTGTCCTTTACCTTAGGCATCTGGTTTTGTAATGTTTGTACCACAATGCAGTATATAACCTGCAAAAAACTAAGGAATCATTTGGATGGAAAACATGATACAATTTTAAGAAATTATTATCTTTGTTCCCCAAATGTCATATAATCAATGGGAGGAAAAATTGTTTCTGTGAGAAATATTACTGCTTCTAAAAGATTAACGCTGATGAAAGAGGGTATCTAAACAACACCCTACCCGTTCTAAACAATTTTTAACTTCCTGAGACAATGATTTTTGAACCAGTACCGTGAATACGCTTTTCTTATACATCTCAGCTGTACATTCCTAGAGACAATAAGATCTATTTGTTCCTTGTATCAAAACATACCATTTTACACTGACTTCAGTACCTGGAAAACCAACTAGTCTTAAAATAAAAACCATTTTTTTCTGAGAAGTGAGTGGTTTATGATCGTCATTGACTGGATGTGGCACTGAGTGCCATGGTTTAGATGATGGTTGGTGTTAGTGTTGGTGTTAGTGTTGGGTTATAGGTTGGACTCGATGATCTCAGAGGTCCTTTCCAACCTTATGATACTGTGATGAGTGGTACTTAAGGTGTTAAGCTCAGTTTAAAGCTACAGATATCTTTTATTGTGCAGTAAGCTAGACTAAAGGTTCACAGTGTGTTAGCTATTCCATTGAAATTTCAATTTACAAAAGTTTACAGTACAGCAAATGTGAGGAGGGTTATCTTATTTGTTTTGGATAGTAGCATGCACACAGTTATTTTGAAGTAACTGAACCTGTAACTTGCTTGTCCTGCAGTCACTTGTTCAGGTAGCAACATCTGTAACACTTATTTTGGAGAAGTTTTACTAGATTTGCTCGATATGTCTTGTCATGGTCACTGAAAAAGATTTATCTAAAGAAATAAAATACATTTAGTCTGGCTTTGTTAAATCACATTAAACTTAAAGTATTCATTGAGTACTTAAAATAATCACTTAAACTGAAGCTGAGCTTCATTTAGTTTACTTCACTTCTAAGGTAAGACCAGATTCAACACTGTATAGAAATAGTTCACTTACTTAAAGTAAGACAAATATCTGATGAAGAGGTAACTCAGAGACAAAATACTACAAGTAGGTCATTTTCTCTTCAAGGCTTACCTTTTAATTCTTATTTAATCTCAGAAATCTTTAAGGTTTATTCTTTTTCCATTTTTCAAAGGAGTGTCTTACTCTTGAAGAGCCAAACTTACAATCACCAACAACACAATCAATATTTGAAACTTTGCCAGTCTTTTAATATTAGATTTGCTTAGGGCAAAATGGAAGCATCCAAATTATGTGGCAGAAATATGTTAAGTGTCCTCTAGCCTTTAAGAAACATGGTAAATACCTTAAGTCATCTGGTGATCAATTAACTGATGGTAGAAATGTCTCATGAAAAAAATCTTCCTCATGATACATTTTGAATCTATTTGCTGCTAGAACAGTTTTCTCTGCAAAATGCATAGGTTTACGTCTCACCAAAGCATAGAAAATGTTAAAGAATTACTTTGAAACACAGCTAAATCATATTGTGGAAGGCAGGTGAAAAGACATTTGTGGAGATTACTGGTATTTTACTGTAAGCTGCTGTTACCCAGCACAGGCAGCTGCAGAGAGAGAGCTCAGTTTTTGGAAAACATGTACAGACATATGCACACACGTGTGCTAACACACATAGTCATAGACACACATAGTCATGTATGCAGGCACACGCACCTGTGCCTATATATGCATGACCAAAAATGGGCAGAAACTTGTGCACACACGCACACACACAGATCCAGTCCAGGAAGGTCACAGACTTTCTGGACCTACCACAGAAAAATCCTGAACAGCATCCAATTGGTTTTAAATGTCAGGACAGCAGAAAACTCTGTTTTCTTTTGTCTCAAGAAATACAAAAAAAATTACAGAATAAGTGAAACACTTGGTCTTCCCATTCCTATACTATTTGTAGTCACTGTCCCAAGGGATTTTTTAAGGAACTCAGCATGTGCATCAACCTCTACAGTTTCTCCCTTTGGTATTCTTCCTTTTAGTATCAAAAAAAAAAGTATTTGTTTTTTCTTGGGCCTTGGTTTCTCTTCTCAGTGGAAAACCAAATCTCATGCCAAACCTACTGCCCAGCACATCAATCAATAAATGTGAAGTCATACTGTCAGTGACACTGATACAGAGGGTCTGATCAAGGCCTTCTGCTGTGTAGCTTGACCCATGAACCCAGAGGTACAGAAATGGCAGAAATGGGGAAACTGTGGCAAAAGTGGGGAAACTGTGGCAGAAATTATAAAATGTGGCAGGATCCAGTAGGCACCACAGAAGGAGTTTCAGTGCTTGGGTAGATGTCACTTCCCTGCTAACAGTCCTGATCTTTTGTAGGATAAAGGCAGAGTACTAGAGGGAAGCAGCTCCTGAGTGTAACCCACGACATCACCTTGACCTACACTGTCCAGATTTCACAGCAACAACATGCAAGATTAAATACTAGGGAAAATTAATAGAATCCCTAGTTTAATTGGCAGTTGCCACCAATATTAAATAGATCCTTTTAAAGAATTGTGCTTCTGAATCACTAAGGTTCATTTTCAATTATATTTATTGAAAATGTGCTCATGCGAAACATTTTTTGAAAAGCCTGTGAAACTGTGAGTATTAGGTTGAAGTATCCAATGTGATCAATATATTGCAATCGCGTTAAGGCCTTAGGGAACAGGGGCCCTCATTCCTTTCCATTTCCAATTTTCTGTTTTCTGTTTCTAAGCACCAGCATAGGCAATCAGACATGAACAGAAAATGAATTTGGTACAAGCTAGTAGCATAGTAAGTGGCTTTGATATAAGTGGAACAAGGGTCGGTAACTTCTAAGCTCCAGTAGCCTGATAAGAATATTAAGTCTACCATTTATCCCCAATGAGTGCTTGATTAGCCATACAGTGCTCTGCTGACAGAGTTCACTAAATATACATTATGCTAATAATACTTGAGTGCCAGAAATACCGGGAAAGCCCAACTCTTAACACAAAGAATGAGTCATTATGGTATTTACCTGGCAGATATAGTTATAAGTAAAAACATGACTTCCTAGTCCTGTTTGCAAAGATACAAGTAGAAATAGAGGTGACACCTCAAAGCATGTAAGGATTAGAAAAAATAAAAAGTAATACTCCGTGTTGGCATATTGGCATGAGGGAAATAAAAACACATTTAGTTTTTTAGAGCAGAAAACTGTTAGTTGGGACAATTCATATGTATTTATCTTTGTCTAAAGTACGTCATTTGGTTTTTCACTAGTGTCTCTTTCTACCTGTTTTAATATCAAAGATGTTCCTCCTTGCTGTGTACTTGGACTCCCGCTGCAGTTCCATGGCTCGTGCTTGTTCTCCAGCTCATTATCATTGCCCCACTACTTATGCTACTGTTAACACAGTATTCCTCTAAGGGAAGGATTTATATTCTGTCTCTCTTTCTTAACACCAGCCACAGGTGCTACATAACCAAACATCAATCCAAATCATACTTCAATGTATAGAAGACAGTTGGATGGAGAGGTTCCTTGCAACTTCAAATTAATGCACTGAATCTTACAGCTTCTTCCAAACATTGAACAGTCCTGACCTCTTCGCGGTTCTCCTGCCAATGTGCAATTAGCAAGCAGCCTAGCAAGCCTCTGGACTTTGTACAGAAGACAGACAGATTCTGCAGACTACTGCCTGGCTGCCAGCTATTACATAGGCAAATTGGGCACAGTACTTGGCACAACTTATACACAGCAAAGGCAAAAATTCATGTCGCAGACACACAACTGAGAGTTTTTCAGAAAAGGATCAAGCTTGGCAAAAAAAATACAATTAATCTAGCCATTAGAGTTGGACAAATATGGGATTTTTTTCAAATATTTTACTAGCAAAAAATTCTTTTTAAGCCTTGCCAAAATTAGGTCAAATTTTCCACATAATTTCAAAGAACAAAGATAACATTTCACAAGGCAATGGAACGTCTCTTTGATTTCAAAAAGATTTGATTTTTCTATGTTTTAGAGGTGCCATAAGAATGCATTTAAGAACTGATAAAAAACCACACCCAAAAGATTTGCTTTAGAATGTGTAAAACATTTTGGTGTACCTGAAACATATCTTTGTTTTTAGTGTTTCATTTTGCTTAGAAAATGGAAGAACAAAAAGTAACTTGGGACTCTGGCAGTTATAAGGAATACTGACAGTGAGCCAAACCCCTAAGCTAGTCAGAGTCACCTATTACAAACCACCAGACTTTATAAATGCAAAGGTACAAAAGAGCCAAGTAATCTCATCTATTGTAGCTGCTTGTACATGAAGTAGTAATGTGAGAAAGGTCCAGGCCACAGAGAAAAGCAATGACACAATTTGTCTCATACTAATGTAAAAGCCTAAAATAGGTCAGATGAATCATGCCTTAAAAACGCCTATTTCTCCTCACTCGCTAGAGGGGAAACACAGGTGACTAGTGCTGGTGCAGCAGTCTACCTTATTAATACCAACAGTGGGGTGAGACAAATGTCTCCATTTTAATAATTCACGGAAAAAAGTGAAAAATACGAAACACGAGGTCAGAAATTGAAAGGAATGGACAATGGACAAGAAATGAATTGTTGTTGGTGACTGGCAGTCAGCATTTCATGTCCTACTTGTTCTGCGTTTATCCTTTTTTCTCACCTTTTCTTCCATTTAACCTTCTCATCTTCCTTTTTTTTCCACTCATCTTCTGTTTTTCTTTCTTCAACCCACACAGCTTCATAACTGTTTTACTGAATCTACTGTTGACAGTGTCCACCTGCTTCTGTCATCTGCTTGCTACCTTTCATCACCATTGGAAAACACTTTAAAGCTATGAGCACTTATGCATGGTGGGGGGTGTGAATACTCCCAAACTGGCAAACTGTACTATTGTAAGCAGGAAATGACATTAGATGTGAATGCAAGCAAGGATTGCTCTGTTTTTCTGACTTTAACCCTGAAATGGACTTTCATTACCCTCCATTTTTTCAATGTATGTATTGTCTGGGCCCAGGCCTTCCATTGAAATTTTGTTATGAATCCTATTGTTCCAGGAACCCTAACCTATTTTTTTTTCTCTCCCTTCAAGGACCTACTGTGAATTCCATGTATGATATTACAAGTTTCATTCATCTAGTTTAATTGTAAATAGGACGACAAGGTTCTTAGTGGGTCCTTAGGAGATTTTTCAGTTGGTCCAACTCTGGCCAGTGGTTTCACTATTGGCTTCCATGTTAACAGACCAATGAGCAAATTTGGAAAAATATTCCCCATACCTAAACAGAAGAGAGCTGTGTGTAGAGTTGCTAACAATACATTAGTGTGCGTTCTTCATGATATATTCATATGTGTATGTACATGTACATGCATACATATACAAACAGTGCATCCATCTCTTAAATTTAATTTCATTTTTAGCTAGAACTTTCTGATGATGTCTACCGTACCCTACAAAAATAAAGTAAGGATCACAACAAAAATTAAGGGCAATCTGTATTACTCTTAGCTGTAAAAAATCATGTATTTGAATAAACCTCGGAAGAAAGAGAACGGTGTTTGTATCACCCACCTCCATGAAAGCATTTTACAGACACCAGGCAACTAATCAGAAACTATAATTCTGAAGGATCCCGCCATTCTCCTGGATGACTGAACTGCAGATCATTTTATCTGGCTGTACGGAAAGTTAAAGCAAGCTAAAAGTTTTCAATTTATAGTGATTAGTGTACTTAAACAGCAGAAAATTTTATACTTACTCTTCCATTCCGACTGTGTGTGATGTATGAAGTACAATGAGCTCCAGTAAAAAAATAAATGAAACCAGGTGGTAAAGAACAAAACTATGCTCTTCATTAGCCTTGGTATTTATTCTACCATTTTGCAAGCAATAAGAAGCCACACATAGTGTTAGTGCCTTTTTATTTCCTTCTGTCTTTTATGTTTTGCCATTTATATTAACAATATTTCCCTTTTGCTTTTTCATAATTGTTCGTTTTTCCTCCCCATTCTGGAAATCTTATATTCTTATTCAACAAAATTACTATCTCTAGCTAATAATCTGAAATTCTATCCTGTTATCCATCCTCTCTTTCCTCATAAATTCTTAGTTAAATCTAGGAATATATAGGACAGGACAGAAATTTTTCCTGAGAGTTTAAGAACCCGATTTTTCACAGTGGAAGGATACACTTGGACACATGCAAACTACATCTGAGGAAAAATAGTTATGATCTTGTAAAATCCTACCACAGATTTCTAAGAATTTCATCAAAATAACTGTACAGAGACTTCAGAAGATACTGAATGTGAAGCAACTCAAAGGCACTGAAGAACGAGGTTTTATGAAAACAAAATCATCATTTTACCTTCAGCTAAATACATAAAATTGCTTTTCTGGAAATTGGGGACTTTAGCCCCTTTTTTTTCCCGATTATTTCAAATCTCTTATCATTTGTCTTTTTCATAACTCTTTTCTGTAAACTTGGCAACAATAGTGAGCATGTCAGACTCAGAAATAGTAATTAGTAACTGTTCATACAAATGTTGTGGCCTGTTTTTTCTCATTACTCAAACTCCATACACTAGACAGGCTTAGAAGCATAAATTGTTTTCCTACTGCGCTTCTAATTAACACTTCCATTAAGACCCAGGCAGAGAGCATGAAACATACTGAAGGAAACTGCTGTTTACAGAAACGGTGATAAAATGTATACAAATATGTCCTGCAAAGTGCAATCAAGCCAGCTTGCATGACATGTGGATGTGTTTCTCTGTGTATGTAGGCACAAACAGATGTGGTACACTCACATGCAAAATTAATTTGTTCATTAATGTTAAAAAACCCTAGACGAATAGCAGCCCATTAATTTTTATAATTACTTCTTGCCTACCCATATCACTACTCAATTTAGTTTCTGAAGCCCTTTATAGCTTCAGATTGGCTCCTTGGCATGATCATACCAGATACTTCAGTTACCTTTCACCGGTTTTGTATATCCTAGATTGGTTTTACTTGGATTTTTATACTTATATACGTGCTAATGGCCTCCACTCCTCTTCTTATTCTATGTCAAATTCAGAATAACCTTAAATTAAGATAAATAGTCAGAGTTTAGCTGTTTAACTTCCATTTTGAAAGGCAGAATGAATTGATAGAATGGTTTGCTAAGCATCATAAATAGCTGTGGATTTCTAGAACAGGTCAATTATACATTTGTATAAAAACTTGCATAATCTCTTCAATTTTGCATATATTCTATATAAAACTAAGTAAGAAAAACCTCCAAGTAGCTGTAACTGACTTTCACCTCCAGAAATCCCACTGCGAGACTCAGGAGAGTCAATCCACAAGGAAAGTGATTAAACAAATGGTCTTGTGACCTAAAGAGCAATAAGTTTTGCACTGTGAGAGTAAGTTTGAAAGGCTGACAATTAACTGTAGCTCAGGGTTGGTGACGGAAGATGTTGTTGTCTTTGTTTTTAATTACATTTTATTGAACAACTAAGTGATAAGCATCAAAAGACAAGATTGTCTTGGATCATCAAAGACAGGGGAGTGTGTTTGTTCTGTGAATTCAGGCAAACTAAAACAGCTTTTCCTGTGTTTACTTGAGTAATTAATGAAAGACCAAATTGCTTTTGAGACAGCAGGCTGCAGTTAATTGGAGTTATGTGCATTCAGTGAACTTAGTGATTTGGAGTGAAAAGGATTTACAGTGTAGGTGACAACTCTTTTCAGGGAAAAGTCGCAGCAAAGGATGAATATTAGAAGACAACTTCAAGATGATATAATTATGTGGAGAGCTTTCTCTTTTGGTTGAAGTTTTAAAATGGAAAAAGTAGTGGGTTAATGGAGTAAAATGCTTGGAAAATATTTAGTTAGTAACAAGTTTAAAAAAGTGTTATTGCTATTATTTTTTAACTGTTAAGATCTGTGAATTCAGAGCAGTTTGCCATTCTACCCTAATGAAAACTATGTTTTCAGGGACAGAGATGTCCTAATTTCTGAAGTTATTACCATGCCTATTTTTGTAAAGTATCTCACTAAGGACTGGGGATATATTGTGATCAGGTGTAGTAGCACCTAAGAATTTAGTGTTATTGTCAAATAATTGTTAAGATTATTTGCTTTTAACTGGCAAGAATTATCAGTATTTGTAATCCTTTTTTTAATTTATCTTATTTTCCAGATGTGCCTGAATGCATTCCCTAAAGTGCTCTTAGAGATATGAGGATCAAAGACTACCAATGGACAAGGCCGCTGGGCTAAAGGACAAACAGAAATTGTGTCTATCTTCTTCCAGATGAAAGTTGTTAAGTTCATAGACAAGGTTCCTCCTGCCTCTTTCCTTGTTGCAGTAAACTTAGAGTTATTTTCTCTTCTTTCTCTTAATCAAACTACTCTTCACTTATGCAAGAACAAATTTAAAATACAGATGAGCAAGTGTTTTTCCTTCCTTCCCAAAGAAAGTAACATACATTCTTTCCTGGATCTAATTCTCATCAAGTAACAATGCATTGATCAGATCTCACTCTTAGTATACCTCATGAATTTGTGAACTAAATATTTATCTTATTACTCTGGAAGAACTATCAAATTTAGCTTTTTCTCCTTCAGTCTCTTTTATTCCACTGAGGTTCAAAACGACCTGAGCTCTTTCACTAAATAATTGCGTTATATATAGTTGTAGGATAAACGGCTTCTCAGCCACTCCGTCTTGTCTCTGATCTGTGCTCAAAAATCCATTATCCAGATTTCTTGGAGTTCATGATAGTGTTGAGTGGTGGATATTTCCATATATTGTTAATAATAATAAAAAAATGTTAAATGGTACAGTTAGTTTAACTTTATATAATTTTAAACGGACTTGTTTGTTTTATATTATGTTTTCCTGAAATAAGAGCAAATAAAAGATATTAAGTCATTGCTCTCTGCTTCTAAAAATTATAATTTTACTCAGTCTTCCAATAATGATTTTTATATACAGTTTCAGAATTCTTCCTTCAAAGTCAATAATCATACTTCTCCCTCCATATCTCCCTTCCTTCTTTGTCTTCCTTGTCCTTTTTCAGCAAAAAATGCTGATAGACTGTGCTGGTATTTCCACATTCTTCAAGCATAAAGTGTAATCAAAGTAATATATAAAATCCCATTGTCAGTACTGGATTAAGGATACTGACCTGAATGCCTTTACCCTGAGCCCTGCTACTGAAATGTCTGCAGTGTCTGGGAGGCAGTAAGATATTTCAACAGTTTTATTTTTAGCCTATCTGTTGGGACTAAAATTGTGCAGTGCATTAGAAAACTTCTTCCAGCCTCAAGTGCTGTTGGTGTCTGCAGAAGCTGCAGTATAATCTGTGTTTAAGTTGTTACAGGCTAGATTCCCAGTGGCTTCCTTTCTAATTTGATAAACCTAGAGATCTATTACATTTTAATATGCAGCTCATGAGTTAATAGAAAAAGCTGGCTCGAATTAGTATTAAGGCACACATTTCCTTACTGGATATTAATCATTTTAAATGGCTAGATATGTACAAAGAGCCAGAGCTCTACAGGTTTCACAAGTTGTGCTATGTGTAAGAAATAGCACAGATCCATAGGGTGCCATTTTTTTCTAAACAGAGTTCTCCATTGAAATAATAAGGAACCATACTGAAAAACATCTGACCTCTGTTTTTTGTTTAGTTTAGGACAAATTCTGCCACACTTACTCCCAGTGAGTATGACTTCATATTGTGAATAATGATTATTAAAACCTGGGACTTTATGATAAGAAGATTTTTCCAGTGTGAATCTTGCCAGTGGAACCTGGGCTTCCCCTGCCCCAAGTATAAGATGCTGCAGAATAGGATAATGGTACTGAATTCCTTGTTTGCATTGGAGCTGGCTGGTTTTTTATATATATATCACCTAAATATCATCTAGCAAATGGCCACTTCATGGAGCCACATGAAAACAAGCTTTAAAAATGTGTACTTGCATATGTACATAAATACACATTCACAAAAACCTGACACCTGTGTTCACACTGTTAGTTATTTGAATTGTTGAATTCCGTATTTCTTTATTCCACTTCCAAAACTACTGAATACAACCATGTAAGTCCAAAGGACTAAAAGCAAAACCATTATTAAGTGGAAAGCAATCACCTACAGATGACTCACATAAAAAAAGTTTTGATAGCAGATATTTTGATAAATAAAATAATATTATTTCCTCTGTTTATGTAAGAATAACAGCTTTCTTAAGTACTGGCTTATGTGTAGTCAGTGGCTCTTCCACAGCCTTAGCAAAATCTTTTACAAATAATTTCATTTTCTTTCCTAGTTTGATGGTTATTTTCATTGCTTGTCAGGATCATGTCATAAAGACACTAGTTATTCGTTGCACATTTCTGGAAGTTTAAGTTAAATTAAATCACTGAAAAAGATTTCAACAAAACAAAAGAAAAAAAGACAGGTTTCTCAGTAATGCTATGTATTAGTTATGGAGCTGTGAAGATTCCCCTAAAAGCAGTTAAAAATCAGGGTAGAGAAAAAGAAATACATTCTGAACTGATTTCTTTTGGTTTCACTAATTCGTGCTTACTTCACAGGAAAATCTAGTGAGCAAACTTGTCTTGGAATAACATCTTTGGAAAACATGAACAAGGATACTCTTTGAAACAGTTTTGTCATTTTCATGTTTGTAGCAGCTACATATTCTATTGAACAATTATATGAATTTGGAAACATATTAGAAACTCAAGTATTCTCACCAGAATGATGTGTACCAACTAGAGAAGGTGTCCTGCTGGATCTGCTGTTTGCCAACAGAGAAGGTCTTGTGGGTGAGGTGACTGTTGGAGGATGCCTGGGGCTCAGTGATCGTGAGATGATAGAATTCTCAGTTCTTAGAGGAGTAAGGAGGGGGGTCAGCAGAGCTGCCACCTTGGGCTTCTGGAGGGTAGCCTTCGTGCTGTTTAGAAGGCCGCTTGATAGAATTCCTCAGGAGGCAGTTCTAAATGACAAATGAGCACAGGAGGGCTGGATGCTCCTCAAGAAGAAAATCCTGGCAGCACAAAAGCAGGCCATCTCCATGTGCCGTAAAATGAGCTGGTGGGGAAGAAATCCAATTTGGCTGAGTAGAGAGCTTTGTATTGATCTCAGGAAGAAGAGGGAAGTATATGAGCTGTGGAAGAGGGGACAGGCATCCAAGAAGGACTACAAGGGTGAGGTGAGATCATGTAGAGAAAAAAATTAGAGGAGCTAAAGTCCAACTGGAACTTCAACTGGCCAGTTTAGTGAAAAACAATAAAAAGGGTTTCTTGAATATATTAAAAACACCACGAGGACCAAGGAGAATCTCCCTCCTTTACTGGATGCAGCAGGGACGGTAGCGATGAAGGATGAGGACAAGACGGAGGTACTTTATGCCTTTTTTGCCTCCATGTTTAATAGTAAGGTGAGATGTTTTTGGGATACTCAGCCCCTGAGCCAGAAGACAGTGAGAATGAAGCTCCAGCGATTCAGGAGGATTTGGTTAGAGACCTGCTTGGCCATTTAAACATACGCAAGTCTATGGGAACAGATGGGATACACCCAAGGATATTAAGGGTTTCCACCATCTACCAGCAGTCCTGGCTGACTGGGGAAGTGTTGCTTGACTGGAGTTTGACAAAAGTTATGACCATTTACAAGAAGGGTCAAAGGGAGGATCTGGGAAACCACAGGCCTGTCAGTCTGACCTTGATACTGGGGAAGGTCATGGAGCAGATCATCTTCAGTGCTATCACACAGCACACGCAGGACCTTTGGGGCATCAGGTCCAGTCAACATGGGTTCATGAAAGGCATGTCCTGCCAGACCAACCTGATCTCCTTCTATGACAAGGTTACCTGTCTAATGGATGAGGGAAAGGCTGTGGATGTGGTGTACTTGCACTTTTGTAAAGCCTTTGACACTGTTTCTCACAGAATTCTGATTAAGAAACTGGCTGCCCACACCCTCTGATGGGTAAAAACTGGCTGGATGGCACTGGTACAAAAACTGGTGGTCAGGCACTGGTACAGGCTGCTCAGGGAGATGGTTGAGTCACCATTCCTGGAGGTGTTTAGAAGGCAGGTAAATGATTTTCTCAGGGACATGGTTTAGTAAGGGGACAAGTATGGTTAGACTTGATGATCTCAGAGGTTTTTTCCAGCTAGATGATTCTATGAATTCTAACAGCAAGGTCTTGTAGACAGAGAAATTTTTTACATTTGTTGTTGGGTTGACAGTCAGTTTTATCAGCAATATTATTGCTCTGAGGAGGAGGGGGTTAAAGCTGTTGGTATGATGAATTTTCATAGGACTGTAGCTACGTCACTACTTTTACCAGTATAATTATATTGGTTGCCGTGTATACAATATTATTATTTACAAAGAAGGTTTAAAAATAACATTTGTTAAATCAAGAAAATCAGAAAAAATTATACATATTCTTTGAATACTGAATATTGAAGCAGTCCAAAGAGTCAGATTTACTCTGAATAGCCAAATGTTTTTTGCAAGTCACAGTATTCTCACAAGATGCATGCAAAGAGATTTAATTGAATAATTAAATTATATAGAAATAAGATGTGTCATTATTAATCCTGTGAATATGTTGTTACCCAACATAACAGTTCTGCAGAACTTATTGAATGGGTGTTTCTCAGCTCATGGAAGAAAAACTATCCACAAAGCAATTTTGCACTTTTTTTACACATGCGTGATCCATGGACATGATTTCATGGTTTCATGGTTTCCATGAACAAGAAGTTTCAAATATTTTCCCTCCTGAAAGTGTCATATCTGTGGAACTAGTTGACAACATAAATTGTAACTTCTTTTGTAATGATTTGTGATCATTGTATTCTTCCCTCTGGTTTTGCATTGAAAGGTACTTCCCATGCCACATATAAAAGGTATCTAGACAGGCTAGCAGGGACAAATACAAAGAAATGGAAAAAATGTGTGTTGTGTGGGACCAATTCTGACGTCCTAGGACAATAAAAAAGCAGACCAACAGATCCAGCAGGTAACTGGGCTTATCACTAGTGTATCCCAAAGTGAAAAATAAGACTGCTAACATTTAGCAAAAATAGATGCAGAAATTCAATTAAAATTCAAACCTTCAGTGAACTGCAAGCCCATTTCTTGCCTTTGAAATGGAGGTGTTCTTTTGGAAAAAGTATTAGCGTCATTTTGCTGCATAACCCAGGAATTAGCCTCTGGAAATATAGCCTGGTGTTACAAGCTTCCTTGCACAGAGGGTAAGGGATGGATGGACTGGATAATGTCTCTAGCCTTGTGTGTTTCACCCTCTAGTCAACTACAAATATCTATGCAGACTTGGCTGTTTAAATTGGCCTGACACATAGCACACAAGATGGGATTCTGTGGGAGAGGAGAAGGAGAAGAAGGAAGAAAGCAACATCTGGATGATTTATTCCAAGCACAAAATCCAGCTAGCAAGCTCATTTTCTTAAATGTCTTGTGTAGGCCTCTGTAGATAATACAGATATCATAATGCCAAGTCACATAATAAATAAAAACGTAATTATACTCATCACCTCTCATTTTGACCAATGCAGTGTTCGGCCTCATTCCATCCTGTGGGATCATTTTCAAGTAAAACAAGCCAGAAAATTTAGTGAAGGAGAAATTGTTCCTAGGATAAGAGGTACGCAAAGCATCAGATATGTGCCAAGTCCAGAGTTCCTTTAAAGGCATAATGATATGAGATGTTACTCTTCATATTATTTGGGGATCCATGACATTTGTTGCTGCCTGATTTGTAGTACAAAATTAAACAAGAGAAACAGTAGGTTTCTCTTACACACATCTACAGATCCCAGCAGATAACTTTGCTACCTAACTCCATAGCAAGAAAATGATGTTTCTTAACTTTTATCTCGAAAGGGAAAATGCATGAAAAAGGCCTTTTCAGTGCACAGTACAGGTGCAATATTAAAAAAACCACCAAAACAACAACAAAAAGAACAGGAAACACAGCTGTTCATTGCCTTAACAAGCTTCTGGTATTATTAGCCTTCATCTACAAGGACTGCATTGCACTGGACAACTTGTAATCAACTTTCTACCTAATGGAATTTGCAACCACAAATTAGACATGAACTGTCTCTGCCCACCATGAGGAATCTCACCAAAGACAGAGCATCCCAGAGTCAACCGAGCTTATGCTGATGCATCCTTTTGAAGTTGCTCCCTTGTCATCCAAATCATTAAATATTTGAGGGAAGAAGAAAAAGACAATGCAAGAATGACAACTAACATAATGCTAGCATTGTTGTCAGGATAGGATTCAGATCTCTGCTCTTTCAAAGATAATTAAGTTATCTTTAACACAAAGTATTCAGCAAGACAGACTGCAAAAGCCCTGAATCAAAATATACTGCAATACGGTGATGAGAAAACTCCATTCAGCGTAGAAGAGGTGTTCGAGTAACCACGGTATCATTTTACAGATCAGTTCTGTAATCACTGAACTGCTGGATAAAAAGAGGCCACACTCTACCCAGCTGTGCTTTCTGCAGAATTAGAATTGGTTTGACACTTCTTTCTGGATCAGTTCCTCAAGCGACCAACACAGAGAAATACCCACATTTTCAACTCTTGAGCTATAGCGTGATCAGTACTGCCTATTTTTTCCTTTATAATTTGCAAGAATATGTCACCATATTTTTCCAATGAAAAAAACTGCTTCTAAATCCTTCACATTAAGAACATTCAATTTTTATTTTTAATTTTTGCCCTTCTAAATGAGTTTCTTGAAATCTAATAGTCTATAAAGGAAAAAGTTGTTTCTTCTCAGAAGCAAATTCTCAAATCCTTTTTAGTATATTGTTGTGGTACTCTATATGCAAAGTCATAAGAAACAAAATATTTAAAAACATTATGTTTTCCCAAGTTACAAAATTTTTAAAATTAAATCAATGTACTCAAGGAAAGCTATAAAGAGGAGAAAGCAGCTTGAATCCTAAAGTTAGAAATCTACTAATTAAGATACGCAATAAAAATGTTCGTCAAGTAAACTTAGGGAGGATAGGGGAAAGCTATTACATAATCCTCTTGACACCGTACAGTGTCTCAGCACTCTTACACAGGAAAATGGTGAGTAAACAATTAAGAGAGAAAAAATAGGTCCTTTGATTGTGGGTCAAAGAAGAAACAGTTTCAAATGGCTTCTCTAACCAACACTAGCAGTTCAAGTGGAAAACATAAAGATTTAAGAGCTCTCTCTAGTGTGCCAGCCTGGAGACAGCTCACAGAAACTAATTAAGCACTAACTAATTAAGTCTGAAAATCTGGAGTATGATTCTTGTTAAGTATGGTCACAGCTATGTCTTTTGTTACACTATTTCTTTATAACTCTATTCCACTATTGCAAAATACAAGTAAACAAGGTAATGCAGGACGATGTTTCACTGCTAATCAACAAGTACATACTTCAATCATGCTTACAAAAATCCTTAAAGTGAGGGCTTTGGGATTGTCCATTTTTGTAGCCTTGTTGCCCCTTAAGTATTGTTTGTAACAGGCTTTTTGATAAGCTAGTAACACAGAACTCAGTACCTATCGGGTTCTATCTGGGTTTGTTTTGGTCTAGCTGGAGCCCTATTTAGTCTTGTATAAGTGCAACAACAATTATCTAATGGTCCAGTGACTATTACCTACTTTGTTTTAGCTTGTGAACAGCTGTATGGTTTAATAGTAAGTAGTTATTCAATGCAGAATTAACTATTTGCAATTTTAGAACTAAATGAAATGGCATAGTGCAATAGCAGGGATGTAGGAACTACGGGCGTAGGATGACACCAGAGGTCAAAGGTATATGAACATGTCACCAATGGTTAGTTAATGGTCATTAAAGGAATGTATCCATGTGAGCAGGATGAAGACAGTTTTAAGGATAGTAAAGGGAATAATGAACAGGTATCTAACATAAGTTAAATGTACTATAAACAGTAATGTGGGAACATGAACTAATGAAGAAACAACAAGGTACAGAGCATATTATAAAACATAAAGACAAACCCAAAAGCGAGGAGGAAGGACACACGTATATCAACATCTCAGGTCTCCCCAAAAAGGTCTGTGATCCTAAACAACACACTGTTATCCTTCCCCCCTACCTTGAACCAAACCCTGAACCTTAGAACCAAGAAACACAATGGAAGTATGACAAAGAAATGTGGAGATACTACAGTTTGTGTATACTAATCTTAACTGTGTCAAAGTGGAATCATAAGTGTTAACACAATTCTAAGCAGATTAATGGCTATTCTTTGATCAATCTCTTAAAATTTAAAATATAATAACAATAAAAATCCCTATTTGTGTATGACATGTTCTCATTTTTACTGTAATAAGACTTTGAGTGTAGCAAATAAATGGGAATAAATGCAACATAGTCTATAACCTGGATGCAACAAACCAAAAATTCTTGAAGAATGCACAGTAATCCGATATGTTTTTCTAGTGTTTCAAAAAGATCAAAAGATACATCTCCAACAAGCTGTCGAGTAGTTCTAGAATATAATAGTATAAAGTCCATATATACAGAGAAAGCATCTTCCCAAATTACTCAAGAAAACCCTGGTCTAGTAGTAGGACAATAAACAAAATGAAAATTGAGGATCATCCAAATTTCGTGATAGATGTGAAATTGCTATCATTGGCATCTGCAGCTCAAAGCATTATGCTGGACTGAAGACTGCCTAGAGCCATCTTTCCCTCTGTCACAAATTCATAAACCAGAGTGGGATCAACCCTTCTAGGCTGTATATTAGGTCTTTGGTTTTCTTCAGGACCACTAGGCTGTTTGCTCAGACAGATACAAGGGCTTTTCTGTTTTTTTTTCTCTCTTGGAGGAATTATTTTTTTAACATAGAAAAGATTGGTGCTCAACATGCAAAGCAATGACAGTAATTTTAGCTTTCCTGTTCTATTAAGATTTAAAACACTTAAAAAATAGCAGAAGCATAAATTTCAGAGCACTTACAATCATTTTTAATATAATTTTTTTTTCATTAGAAAGCAAAAGAGTTAAACACAGCAATAGGTTGATTTCTGGCAAAAATAAACTCAACACTAATTTTGATAAAGGTCACTTATTACATTACAAACACTAGAGCTTTAAATTTCATGACCTGATTTTTTTCATTATATTTATACTGAAATATTTTGTCCAATACAAATAATATTATGAATAAGGCTTAGAAATATTTTGGGGGTTAGAAGTAAATCACTTTGCAAAACTCACACATTGTATTTATTTATTACCTGGCTAAAGGTGTATGCTGTTTGGAGATTCTGTATATTGACTTAGAAGAGATTGCCTGTCCTAATAAATCTCTCAATTCTCTTACTTACTTTCCAAAACAGTAATAATGATTTGCAATGTGCATGTTTGATTGTAGATACTAAACATAATTATTAGCATGTGACCTCTTCCCTGGAATACCACCAACAGTATTTGCAGTTTAACTTCATACCACAAAATTGTGCAGGACCTGGATTTTTTTATTCATATGAAAATATCTTTTTTTAATATGAAAATACTATTTTTGTTGTGATAATGCAGTATCAGAATAAAGAAGAAAGAATTATATGAATTGAACATGAATGTATAGTACCTATATGGAAATTCTCAATACTTTTTTAAATCCATATATTTTAAAGAAAAGTATTTAAAGAGGGCAATGAAAAAAATAAAATTGGTACATTACATAGACTGTAAAAATGCATTAAAATTATGGGTTTTGTACCCAAGCCAGTCAAATTCGTATCACTTCTATTAACATAAAAAGGGGGTTTATTACAAAAACTATGAAAGTAGGGAAATAAACTAAAATAGTATAATATATCAGTTAGTTATCATCATTGACATTTTATAAAGAAGGTACGTTAGGATCAGAATGGTAATCTGAATTGTCTGAGTACTGACCAGTGTGGGTATAAATACCCATTCAAATAAATCACCCCGGTGCATGAAAGAAGTTCAAAAAGTACATCTGAACCATTATACAATCTCAGTTTTTATTTTCATATCTTGGCTTTGTTTTCAGTGGCAATATATAAAGTTTTCTATATACAGGTGGTGGTGTTTTTCATGTAGTCTTCAAGTACACATGGATTTCAGCACAATACAGGTATTTCCAAAGGTGAAATACAACCCCAACAGCATGCAGGTTGGGAACAAATCATGTGTATCAACGAGAAGTCTGGAGAATTAGGCTATAAATACACAGAAACAATGACAAACCTCTAACCCTTAACTGCATACCACTACAGCCCAACACAATAATTTACTATGTCAATAAACCTGGATGGAACATCAGCAAAAAAATGCCTGTAAAAAGGAAAAAAAAATCTTTTTTCAAGAATATCAGTGACAAAGAAAAGGTTAAAATCGGAATGGACATGTCTTTTTCCCTTTGCATTCCGGAATTTTAAAGAAAAAAATGAAATTTACTCCACTCGATAGTCAGTGATGTATAAAATTAAATAGAAAGTTTGATTTTATGGTTACCGTAACATATCCCTGGGCTCTTTTACTATCAAATAAAAACCCCCAAACCCCCAAACCCATAGGTTACCCATTTGAAAACAAATAGATTTGTACTTCTCAAGCTTCCATTGTTCTTTGCAGATATCTATTGTCACTCAGAATCAAGCTGCTGTGATAATTCTGCTCTGGGAATATTCCAATGGTTTTACCAAACAGCAATACGCATACTCCATGGCTTGACCTATAGCATAATACATAAGAGTGGAAATCACGTGCACAATCATGTGAGGCTCTATTTAGCCATATGTGATTCTAATTCTATATATGGGGAGATGAATGGAAGGTTTTAGATGGTTGTTGCATTTTCATAGCCTAAGCTACCTATATTTAGAAAATTTTAGATTTTTTTTTTGACACAATCACTCGACTACTCTTATCCCTTTAAGAACGATAAACTTTATTTCTAGTGAGCAGAATTTGATTTTTTCCCCCACAGCTCACCTTGCCATTGTTCTAGCGTGAACTGAAGATGAACTAAAGCAGAAGTGCTGAATAGCATCTTGACAGAGAGAATTTTCCTGTGTTCATGTTGCTAAGAAAACCTCACCTGTCCCATGTTAGACTTGAGAATTTAAGAGAAAGGGACAGCAGAAGTGTGACGAAAGGTACAAAGATTACGCCTGTTGTAAAAACATGTGTTACTTCTGGAAACTACTTAAACTATTTGTTTTGAGTTTAGTAGACCTCTAATGGTAAATCTTTCTCATGATTTTCAAAGGATGAAATAAATATTCAAATAAAATATTCAATAAAAAATCAGCCTAACAGAGTAAACTACCATTTTAGTATTTTAACTATGTCTTTCTTCATGTGTTTATGTTAATATTAATGTTAAAAAAACAAAGAGATGTTATTTTTTTGTTTTCTACTGAAATGTCTGGTTATGATTCCAGGCAAATTTGAGAGAAATTTCTTAAAATCTTTCTCTCTTTTTTATTTTAATTTTAACAATAAATTATTTTTGTAATATTGCAGGTGGAAAAAGAAAACAACAAATAACATAGAACATCTCTTTGTCACGTACCAAGTTTAGGACATCTAATAATGACTATAGAACACATCCAAATGTAATATACTTATTTATGAAGTAAATATTTCTTATTGGAATGACAGATTCCCTTTTAACATTCCTTCCCTGTGGCCCTTCCAATCCTTACTTCTAGGTATCTTAACTGTAAATCATACTCATCTCCATTCTGTGATCAGAATGTAAATATCCTGTACTGCCAGACAGACATATAAGAAAACACTTTTTCCTCCTCAGTCAGTAAATCTTCTAATTCTACCAGTTCACCCTTTCAGAATAACAATGGAAAAAGTCTAGTTTTAGAAATATATTTTATCCACACAATATGCTACAAGTTTCTCTATAAGCATTCATGTACTTCAAGTTGTCACTATACTTGCCAACCCATTTGCAGGAGACAGATGTTCGTCCTTCCACTTTGTTAACTACCTTGTCACAATACATCACCATTTATGTATTACTTCACGGAGGTTTGGTTTATACAATTTAGTCTGCATTTCCACCTGTGCTTGAGTAGGATTGGAGAAGTACCTGTTGAAGCTACTGGGTTACTGTATGTTTATATAGCCATTTGTAATTATTACGTTGAATATTCATATTACATAGCAAATATTTTAAATCTGTTCTGTGCTCACTGCAAAGAACAATTTCATATTTCTGAAACAGAGGTTAGGCAATGTTTACATTGTATTTTCACTCAGGTAGCCAACATGAGGTGGGTTAGCTACTAGTGTGGCAAGACAACCAGGCACCTAGCCCAACTAGGCAGTGTTTTATTCTCACTGAGATGCAGGCAGGAAGGACATACACACTGTTCTGTGTATAGGCTCATCCATGAATTAAAGTGAGACCACTGAATCATTTCACATGCATTTCAAGAGTTATCATTTATGAAAACTTATATCATGATCAGTGTGTGACATGATCCTGAGGGCTAGCAGAGATCAGAACAAGACCCATATAAAATATGTAGAGGCAGACCGTTGACTCTTAATAATGGGGTGTGGTGACCTCGAGCATTCCGCTGGCATTGGTGGTCAGCGTGACATGTGAGTGCATGACACATGCGTTGGCATCAGGTACAAATTTAGCAGTCTCAGACCAAAAAGATAATGCTGTTTACATGCTTTGTAGCACTCCTGAGGGAGGTAAAACTTCAATCTCACTGTAATATATATTAACACTGTGACAAATAAAAATGCAAAATGAACAATTCACAAGGTTAATAAACAGAAGCACATTTTCTGAAACAGACTATTATTTGTCTTAGATAAACTGCCTCTTATATTTGACATACGTCCAGCACTATGGAAACATGTGAAACATTCTGCTGCCTCCTAACTTACACTGCTATGACTGAAAGTGGAATTAAAATTATGTGAGGGGAGTTGAAGATCCCTCACCTTCAGTAAAACATACTTTGCCCCTTTTCTTCTCAACACCAAACACAATTGCAAATAAGAGCCTATTCAGCCTATGGAGTCATAAAATATAGGCATAATTCACAGGCAGATGTAGAAATGCCAGAATCTCTGAAGCACATCAACACTCTTTAAAATATTCCTGCGGTAACCCTGTGCACTCTTAAACTCCAACGGAAATAAGAAAGGGGAAGTTGGGAAATCAGTCTAAAGTTATTTAACACAACTGTTTCTGTAATTGCAGATCACTGGGAACGTTCAGTGTTTAACGGTCCTCGAAAATCAGACTTCCAATTGGTTGACGATGGGTTTTGTTAGACGCATACACTGAGCCAGGAAACTCAGCTGCATATGCCGGGACCAGAGAATTCTCAACACTGGCACAGGTTTTGGGGTGAAGAGCATCTTAATGGGATCTAAGCTATTTTTCTTCATACAAATATACATCTCTCTTGCTGAATTAATAACATGTATCTAAGACTCTAAAGTACTGACACTCAATAACTATTTTAAACTGGGAAGAGTGATAAAATAGTGACAAAGGAAATTAATTTAAAATTCTGATCAAATAATTATGTCTGTTATGTCACAAATATTACAAAATTGTGATTATAAGAAAAAATATTTCCAGTAAGGTGCATGGTAGGTTTTGGGGATTTTTTTTGTTTGGTTTGCTTTGGTGTTTTAATTGGTGGCATATACAAACCATCCCTCTACTCCTAATAAAGATAAAATCAAGCTTTCAGGCTTTATCAACAAGAGTTGTGACAGCCTTGCAGCTGGGGTAGCAGAGAAACACTAGGGTATTATCTCCTAGAAGGAACATCAGATGACAAGAGTACACTTCTGCTTTGGGGGTGGAGGGAAACAGGTGCAGGTAGTGACTTGAGACTGTGAAATGTGCAGGAGCACATACCCCTGCCCAGGGTCACAAGTGGTCTCTACTTCTGAAGAATGGGAAAATCTCAGCAGAAGGACTGAAGGAAAAAGTAGTGAACTGGTTTGAAGGTCTTCAAGGCATATTCTGTATCATCTACTCCCTTCTAAATGCACACCTAAACATATTATAAGGACAAAACAAGGTGACAATTAAAGGCTATTTTACAGAGGCTTCCATTCTGCAGCAACATAAAGCATTGCAATCAATAACTCTACTGCTTCAGAAAATATTGTACTAAGTAAAATCACATTCCTCAGGGGAACAGAACTTTGAACACTTGATCTTAATTTATAGGTGAGACTGTTCTCTTATGGTAACGAAAATTACAGTCCATGTGTAGGAGCATGCTACGAATCTCAGGTAGGGACTGCAGAACTGCTGTTCCTAGCGAGCCGCTATTAGGAGCAGTCTCGATCACTGGCAGGTTCACAGCCTAGTCTATGCTTCAACTCATTTGTCTTGCTGATAACACTCTGGACTGTCAGCTCTGCAGGATGAGGATACTGATTCAACCTCCTTGTCAGATGGAGCAGTGGCAGCCAAAGAGGGCTAAGACTCTGGCTGGGAAAAAGAGACTCAGTGGTACCGGAGCTGTGATGTGTGAGCACATGCAGGAAGCATGTGCAGGCAACCTCAACACATGCACGTGTAGGAAGGCATAGAAACCTGTGAAAAATCACTAAAAATATCTCCCCAACAAATTAGTTCCTACTAGGTCATGATACACACTTTGTGTGAATAGTGCCGCAATAACCATTACTCTTCCCAAAACACCTCACACCTATGTTTTACAGAAATGTGACAGAGGAACAGACTGTTAGGTTTGAAGAGAGTTTCTAAACAATATATACTGTTGCCACCACAGGGAGACTGGCTAGTTCAGGTAGCTTATCCAGCCAGGGCATTTTTTGCTTATCTCATCAGTTAAATTCTTAAACAGTAGTACAAAACTATAGCCAAAAGACTAGCAAATCAAATCCATTACTGACTGGTATGTGAAGTTTAACCAAGGCAACTTTGCAAAGAAATAAATCGTGCAATCAAAGCTTATCTTTCACTGTCTCCTGCACGTCTCCTAGATAATCTGCATATTTAAAAAAAAGCTTTCTAATATTCATGTCTGAAAGTGCATACCAAGGGAAACTGAAGCCAGATGGTTAGATGTCAAAGTGACTAAAAAATTACTTTTAAAAAGGTAGGTTTCCAATAATTAATAGTCCAGATTTTCAGATCATGTAAATGACTGAAGTGAATTGCACAGTTCTGATTTACACTGCCACATAATCTAGTTGTGTGTGTCCAATGCTTATTCTCAAAAATATTTAGCACAGATTGCTTGAATAACTCATTTTGGAGGTGGGGAGGGGGGAATCAAACATCCATTTGCTGAAAGCCTTTAAGGGTATGGCATATTCTAAAACACTCTAAAACATAACCATGTGCTAATTAAAACTTCATACTTTTAAGTAATAAAGCAGCAAAGAGATACAACTCCAGATGGAATAAACATCCCACTGCAGCAGACAGACAAGACAGTGTTTCCAAAGGCACAAATGGCTGTAAGGTACCTCCCATCGAGAACTAGTAATAACAGATCAGGTCAGACAATTTTGCACTGTCTCAGTATCCTAAAACAAAGATGTCAAAAACTCTTCTGAAGAAAAAATGACTGTCACTATTCTTTACAGATCAAAGAAAATTTTTCAATTTAAGTTTCAGCTTAATTGTTAGCACTTGTACAGTGGTTAAAAGATATTATATCTCTTCCCACCTGGTGGATTCTTGTGTTACACCATGCATGGCAGTAAAGAAGACAGATTAATGTTCTTTGTTTGCTGACACTGACAAGAGTAGCCTGTCTTTATATCTGTATTTCATCATTAAGTCTTGGTTTTCAGCCTCAAATAGCCCCAAGACAATGCACTCTAATAATTAAGTATAAAAAAGTTTAAACATTAACAGACAGAATGAAATCAGCAAAAGACAACACATTGTACCCAATGCTGACATCCAGCCTTAACACACTTTTGAGGCAGGAAACAACAGAAGAAGATGAGTGTGCTTATTTATAAAGTTTCCTCCCTTTGAATTAGTGTTCAGGGATTCCTGTTCATAAAGCACTATAGGTAAAGCACTAAAAAAGACCACCAAAACAAAGCAACAACAGCAAAGCTGGACATGTAGTGCCACATTGGAGCATGTTGCCCAGAGGAGTTGCAAAATCTGCAAATCAGTTTTTCACAGCCCAGCTAGACCAAGCCAGAGCTGACCTGACATAGCAGTGATGACAGTCCTGCTTTGAGCCAGGGTTTTGACTGAAATACCTTCAGTGGTCCCTCCCTACTGACATTTCAGTAATTTGGTGATTCTATGAAAACAGACGCAACATGGTGCCCTGATGGCAGGATGTGTTTGAGCAGCTTACACCCCAACAAGAAAAATAATATGTGCCCTTAAACTTACATGCAGCCTGAGACTTCCTCTGTCTGCCAGTAATAGTATATTTCACTGAAACAAGCAGACAAAACATCTCCTAATAAAAAGTTATATTTTTAAGTATGATTTTAATTGTAATGACAAAAACAATTGGTTTTCACACATTGAAATAAATTTACTGGGATGCTTGTTCTTACAAGACCCAGACTATAAGTATGAAATCATTGGCTTATGTCTTAGAAGTTCTCGAGTTGGCTTCTTTCATCAGCTTTATTTTTCTTTTATTAAGAATTAATTAAAGCAAGCTATCAGGCTCATCTTTCAGACTCAAGTCAGCCTTCTTTTCTTAGATAAGCACAGGCAGAACTTACAGCTGCAAGCAGTCTGAAGTCTATTTTAAAAATGCTTTTTATTTTAAAGGGTCACTACCAAGGTGATTAGCACTGAATCCAACTGAGCTTTTAACTTGCCTCCTCTGATGCTGATTTGACTAGTAAAATCCTGCCAGCAACATCATTTTATAAGAACAGCCTTCGAAGTCATACCACAGCAAAAGGCTTCTTGAAGTCCAAGGAGATTACATCTGCTATGATGCTCCTGTCAACTGTCTTAGTCACTTCCTAGGAGAAGTTAATCAGAAGTGTTCAGCCTGACCTCTACTTTAGATAGTCTGTCTAAGGCTGTACCTGTTGGGTGCTCCCTGTCAGGGTCCTGCTTACCTCTGCAACCCAAATAGGGATGCCAGGTAAGCTCCCCTCCCTGCTTCACCTCTCATCTGCCTCCTCTGGCTGACAGGGAGTCCAGCCCCTCTGCCAGTTGTCCTTCTCTTTCCTCATGTAGCTCCAATTCAGGGGTAATGGGTGTTCTTGTTTCAGCTTTCCTCCATGTGAGAGGATGAGTATGTACATCCTTTCCAAATTCAGCGGCTTCATAATTATCCACCACTGCTGTCCGAAATAGGAGGTGGAGTAATCCGTAAACTCTTCCTTTTATTTCAAATGTTTTTTCACTATTAACTTTATTTTATTTTACTCAGATCAACTGTGTTTATTATACAGGGAGCTGGTAGTGAAGTTTTCAATTAAGGTTTTCTAATAATTTCCTTTATAGCTTTTGGTTTTCAGTATGGTTTATAATGCCAGGAATCTTAATCATTCTGGGCTAAATTTTGCATGCTTCATTTCTGCTTCAAGTGGAATTGGATATGGGATCATCAGCTATGCTACTCCTGCTTCCTGTTCTTCTTCCACAAAATATTCTCTTGGTTTAATAAAGTACAGTAGGCTGGAAGCCAGACGATCATAAATTGCATTTTCATCATTTCTACTGCATAATGCTAATAATTCTGTGCAACTGTATCAGTAATCAAGCAAGGTGTTATGCATCTTCCACATAAAAAGCAGAAAACTGTCAGTCCATTAGCTTAATCAGTGAAGAAACGGAGGTTTTCAAAGGTTGTTCAAGGTCACCAGTGTAAACTGGGATTAGAACCTCATGGAAGAAATGTGATGTTGTACACCACACACAATGCTTCTAGACTGTTTTCTTTTGCAAAAATATTAAACAGAAGAAGCCACGATGTGAAAAGAACAGTCATCAGTTTTTAACTGATGTAGTCTGATTGTAGATGATACCATGCATACCATATAAACAAAAGACACCTTCAGTTGAGCTGGGACCAATAGGCTTTTCCAGCACTCTCCATAGCTGGATGAAAGACTCAACCAGGTATGTCAAACTCACAGCTCCTTCCGTTCTCCTGCTCCTGCAGCATAATGCAGATCACACACGCTGCACACGTGACTGATGCTTTGGCAGGAGCACAGGGACAAGGAGCTCGGCATTGCTGCTGGCTAGAAATGAGGTGTCGGGCCTGATAAAACAGTTAGGGTCATGAATTTGGACCCCTGGCTTAAAAGCAAGTTTGTCAAATCAGCACGTAGGGGGGCAGACATCATTTCTTTTAATTAGTATATGCTCGATTGCTTAGTGTTCTTGTTCCCTTCCCTCTTATCTCTTCCCTCTTCTCTTTGTCTCTCTCCCCTCCCTCCACAAGGTTGAAATGACACACAGAATGGAAATTCAGGATTTCAGACAAATTCTCACTTGCTTTTCTTCTGCATCATGTTCCCTTTTGAAAGAATGATGTCCTCAAGAACCCCCCAGAATATGTAAGATTACCTGTAGTCTGGGTCACGCAAGCAGACACAACCCCTAGGGCTGCCCAGCACCAGTAATTTGAGTGTGAGCTCTGGTGAGAATCATTCAGTTCTCAATACTTCAGGCAGCAGGGTTGCCCTCTTTTCTTCTGTTTACTGTTAGTCTTCAACAAATTGGCAGGAAGGCATTCTAAACTATACTGTTTTAGCATCCACCAGCTTAAAACGGGTATCTTACTTTTCTGCTTCGTGGTTAGGCTCTTTAGAGGTCTAAAGGGGAACAGGTGTTCAACAAATGTTAAGCGCTTCTTCTGTCCTCCTTGGTGAAGCAGAACAGTACGCATCTGTGTCCCAACTCTGTTTGCCTCAGCCATGAGAGTAGTTTCATTGAAGTTTCTCTTAAAGCATGCTGGCTTTGCCCCTTGTGAAGAAAGCTTCCTTCACCTTTGACAGTGAATGCAAGATCACTCACTCTTCTGCTTCTACTACAATACTTAGGTCCAATGGGTAAGGAAGGCAATCTGACTCTAAAGTTCTCCCATTCTGTGAAGTTAACCTTCACTTTAATCCTTATACTTTTTAGTCATCTTTGTGAGTGTGGTTTCTTGAACACACCAGGTCATGAGCTTCAGCAGCAGAAAGAGAAGGGACAAAAACCATTGTTAGAACAGAATGCTAATTCTGAGAGTAAGCATCGAAAGGTTGAGTCAATCTGTGCCACATTGTGAGAGTTCAGCAATACTCCATTCATTTGTGTGACAAGCCTCATTATGAGGAAGCTTTTCAAAAGTAATTCATTCTGTGGAAGCTTTGGATAGAGTTCCAAAAGCGGAAAATAAAACCTAGGAGAGCTGGGGAAGCAAAAGAGCAGGCAGTAGAATCAAGCAGGAAGGCATAAAAAGATCAGCTTTTTTGCGAGTTCATTTTTTCATTATGTTTGACGTTCTTTAGGAGACAGATCTGCAATGCACACTTCTGGCCTCAGGCAGCAAAGCTGGAAGAAGATATTTCAAGAACTGCAGAACACACACAACTGTATAACACAGAAAAGATACAAAAACTGAATTGACAAGATCATGATGCTAACTTGCTCCAGAAATACATCAGCAAACCCAGTCTATTTTGAAGTAGAATATGTTACATATTCCTAATTATTTTATGACTTATTTGTATCTTTAGGTGGTGATAAAAAGATGTAGCATATAAAGTTCAGCTGCTGATAAATTTATTTAATATCAATCCCATCACAAACATATTAGGCAGATTTTCTGTAAAAAACAAGTTGAAGTTACATGTGATATTTTGGAAGATGAGAGGTACAATCAGTAACAGTTCTAAGCAGATAGCTATATTTAACTTGATGATTCCCTATGGGTTCTAATAACCTCTGGGATTTGTAATTGACATTTTTAAGTCAACCACACCATCAATGAGAAATTAAAAAACAAACAAACAGTGTTTTGTGCTCCCTCTGCTGGTTCTGGAGCAGTAGGTAGCTGACAAATGCTAGACCCAGAGTTCTGCTTTTTTACATAACCCGGTGATAATGAAACAGAAACCACAAGCTTTGCCTTTCAGTCTGCTTTAGTATGCAGTAGGTTTTGCTGCTATTAAACAAGTGAACAAAAACGTGAAAATGCATTTTAGCTCCCTTTTAGAGGAAAAGTACATTCCTCTTTTTGACAGTGATAGGAAAGTGATTTCTAATGCCTGCTGAACCTCAAGACACTTTGCAACCATCAACATTTGACTGATGCTTGGGGCAAGGCTGTGAGACTGAGTGGCTTACACAGTACAGATGTTAGCAAACTCTCTCCAAGTCTTCTTGCTATTAAGATTTTCAGTCTCTGAGCTAATAGTTGATCAGGTCTCAGTTATACTTATTTACCCGGTAGGATTCAGGATTCAAGTCATATGATCAAAGAATGCAATTATAAAAGGCTTCCTGTTAAAAACAAAATTTGAAAGAGATGAGATTTAATATAAATAAACTAGTGTGTTCATGAAAAGAAATTTGTACTCACTGGATTTACAGGAAAATGCAAATGATTTTGAGACAGGTTGATATTCTTGCATGCTTTTGTGCAAGCAAAATTGTTCCTGTCCTACACAGCATCCAAGGGTGCTACGTGGAGGGATGGTTCCTCTCAAGCAGCAGTGTTACTTCTACTGGCAGCTCCTGCAGGAAGAGGAAGCTGGAAAGAGTAATGTCAGAGTACAGGGTGGCCTCATTACCCTTGAAAAAGTGTTGCATTTACATTTTAGTAAAAAGTTAAGAGAGAATAGAAGTCCAATTGGACTTCTGGGGTAAGTTAGATTTTACTTATACTGAATGAAGAAACTTTTAACCTTCAGAAGAACAGAAGTTGACCTTCTGTACACAAAAAAAATATATGAGTAGATATTTTAGGTCTGATTAAAGCTAGGTTTTGGTTCCAACATTAACACAGGGACAACCGTGTTATAAAAATAGAGTGGAATAAGGAAAGTACTTGCACAAACATCAGAGACATATAACCCAAACTTTCTAATTTGGATCTTGTGGTGTTCTGAAACACCAAATTAACATGCATATTAGTGCTTGAATACATTGCTACAGCCCTAGGGCTATAAAATATTATTCCTTTACTAGCACGTTCATAATTCTACAAATTTCCTGTCCTTTTTTCTACTGTGTTCTGCTTTGGAGCTGCATTCGTACAATCCTTCTGTGTAGGCCACAGTTGCAGAGATCAGTTGAAAACTTCTAGTTTGGTGGCATAACTGAAAATCAGCCTAGTTCCAAGGCACATACAAGTTCCCCAAGGACAACAGAATTGCACTAGCAGAGCACCCACGTAAACAACTGGAGGACCAGGACACCTTCTTGGTCCATCCCACAATTTTGACCTTAACACGCTCTTCATCACTTATAGAACTGTTCTTAAAATCAATTTCAGAGGAATATGAAATGTCTTCCTTCAGCAAAGAAACCTGTTAAGACATACATGAAAAAGATGTGAGAAAATTCTACTGGCCATTTGATTAACTCTAAGGAATAGAACATACTAACGTAATGAAGCATGACATATCAGGAGGCTGCATCTATCTGGAGAAGTGTCAAGCAACACAGTTTTGTGAAGCATGAATAGTGGTGCATTATGGAAAGAGAAAAAGATTGTAATTTTATTTCAACCTCAGCTATCAGCCTACCCCCCTAGGGCAGAGATACTTCCATATGCAAGATTACATAGTTTATTATGGCATGAATAACAGTAAAAGCAACAAAACCAGTCTTTACTTTGTTGGAAAATTGTAGATAAATTCCATCCTTTTTATGTTTTTTTTTCCTAAAGATATCCTAAGAAAAAATAATTCTTACTTTAAAATAAAATGGACAAGGAATTACATAAAAATTGAACTACATAAATTATTCTTTTGATTAAATTTTACAAGAGAAAGTTAATTTCTTCATCTATGAAGTGTGTTTGTAACATTCCAAAACTAGGGAAAGAGATCAAATCTGAAAGTGTTATGGTCTAATTTTAGAATGCACCCAGTTTCTTGATAACCATTTACACCAGAGACTCTACTATGCTTTCTTATGAACTGCAGCTTATTATTGGTTATATACTACAGAAGGAAAAATTCCTTCATTTCTGCAATGACTTTTGTATGACTAGAGCAAGTAGGAAGGAGTCTCAGCTTCTGGAGAAACAGCTTTAATGACCAGATTAAGATTCAGCTTAGCTCCTACCTCACATGATGGACGTTGCTTCGCAGCATCTGGGCCGGCTGTGGATCTTCTCCACTCAAGAGCAGACATGACAGATGATCGTAGCTGTAACCTTTATGATCACTTTTGGGCTGTCCTCACTTTATTTCAGTTGCACTTTGTCTGATTTGAAACTCTGCTCCCAGCTTTTGCTTCCTTCCAAGCAATGCCATACAAAAAAAAATCTAGTGTGAAACCTGATGTTCTTTCTAGTCCCTTTAACTTATCAAACATCATTGTTCCAGCTGACAATGTCCTTTGGTATCTTGAAGATTCTATTAGCTGGACTTAACACTATCTCTAAATGATTATAATGCACTATTTTAACGAGAAAACTTTCTACCAGTCAACTGACCTGCTAGCATCTCATTCTTATCACTGTCACAATATCCATTGGGGCTATGTAAAGACTGGAAACTAATTATTTCACCAGTGTGTCTTTTCTGAAATTTTCAAGTGTCTTCATCAAGATTTGAGTAAAATATTCTCAGCTTATTAGCTGAATTTAAACTTAGAAATAAAAATCACATAACCAGAATAATAGTAATTGAAATGAATCCGCTCCACACAACCGCACATTGTATATACTCATATATGAAGCAGGCATTAAGACGCATTTTCAGCTGAAACAACTAGACTAATTTCTTTCCTCTTGTACCTGAGTTACAATAAGTAGAAAGAAAACAAGCATTATCTTGAAATACTGCAGAATTATGAGGCTAGTGATACCTTATCTCTGTGCTGAGTTATTTTCCTTGCACTAATTTCTGCACAGCACGAACTGCTTGAGAGGTGTGAAAGATCAACAGCTGTAAAAACAGCTGTAAAAACAGAGCAATAACTGCACTAAAGTTTCACACCTGCATTCAGAGACTCCTTCATCAACTCCATGAACTTTGTCCTTTAACTACAATGCAAAGGGGTTTTTTTAAGTGTCATGCTGCTGTTTCCTTAGTAAACAATGACATAATTAAAGCTATTATGTATCGTCCAGGCAATAGGATACCAGTATTAAGTTGGAAACGAAGATGATTTAGGATTTAATTGGCTGGCTTTGTCATTCTTCTACTGTGGACGATAAAACATTACAAAAGGAAAAGAAGTGATAGTAAATTTCTGTTATTGCAAGAGAAATGGCTGTAACACTTAGCCATAAATGCAGTTCATAGTGAAGTATTATTAATAAATAGGCTTAAACAAAAAAAAATATTTTAGTGCAGCATAATGTAAGTTGCATGGGATTGCATTGCATTTAGAAAAGAGAGTTACCTACAAATCTGGCAATAAGTATAGCTGGAGGAAAACATGAGGATTAACAGAATCACTTTAAAATGTGAATTTAAACCCAGAAGTCAGTGATAGAGTAATCACTTGTTGTTTTCAAAGGAGACTAGGAAATTAGCAGAACAAAAGAGGTGTAATCCATCATTCTTAAAGCATTTTTTCTTTAGTAGGAAAATGGTGCTAAGATGACTGAAAGTATGTAGTTCTCTTTTTCCAAACCCATCAGCTATATAGTGACACAAACCAAACCGATAAACGGTTAAAATGGAATGGAACAAACCCAAAAATTAGGAATCATTTGCAACAGCTGTCCAAAACAGAATATCTCCATCTTTCATTTAGAAACTTCAGCAGGCTGACTGAGTAATTCCATGTTGCAGAAATGCCTTTGGGATGTGCTCCTACTGGTATCCTTGCACCACCTGCTTTTGAAGTACTCTATCATGGGCCTTAGCATTTGCACTGACTTCTGTAAAAGGAAAATGTCAGCTTCCATCTGATGTCTCAGTTTTGAAGTTACAAAAGACACACATACATGCATAAGCAGTGGCTAGGCTTATGGAGACAAGACTCATATGCAGAGAAGGCTCTCTGCTACTTATTTCAGTGACACTGGAATCTGTCTCTTGATTTTCTCACCTAAGCAGAGCAATTGTACAGTGAATGAACAGCATGTGAAGTAAGACTTATTCTATATTAGCTGGTAAATGGGAGCCCAGGAACAGTTCCTTCTCAACTTCAGCCTTAAGTCTTTAAAAGCTTCTTATAAGAAACATTTTCTTTTTCAGAATACATTCAGTTATTGACATTCTCCTTTTGAGAATATTTCCCATGTCATGGTTAAAATGATTTATACAATAATAGACCTTATGGTCTCCCCGTGCTGTTACCATAAAAGATTTTTTTTTACATCTCAGGGGAAGGGATCTGAGAAAAGGTTTATATAGAGTGGTTAGGCTGGAGAATGACTAGACATAAGGTAGCTGGAGAAGAAAACTAACTGCACTCTACAGGTTATAGAATAACAATAATATAAAAATAAACACTGAAAATTGGAGAGACCAGCATAGCTGAAACAGGAACTTAATGCTGTAGGTAGAAAAAAACATGTACAATAATCTTGTATTGTGAGAGAACTGTATTAAAAATTTATGTTGAATACACTTCTTGAAAGCAGATGACTGCTGAAGTAATCACTTTTCCATTTTGTTTTGTAGATTGCCTTGGAACATGCTTGATGAAAAACCACTCATTCACCACAGAGTATCTTATGAAGGCCACCAAAACTGATATATGCCAATGATTTTATTGACAGAGGACTAGTTCTTCCTCCAGAGGACATATTTTACCTATTTAACAGCAAAATTTGGTCCAGTTACTCTTTGATGCATCTGCACAACTTCTTATTCAGGACAGATACTGGTGTACAGCCCTTGCTACTGAGCGCTGTAGACAATTGGATTGCTATCAATAAAAAAACCCTACTTCCTTCTCATAGCAGTAGGAAGTAACCACTGATAGCTCAAGAATCAGTATTTTAACTGGATCAGTATTTCAGAAACCTTAAGATGTATTTTGTGGCATCTCTCTTTTACAATTTATCTCATCAAGAGGCTGTATTCTTGGGATACAAAGTTTGACATTCAGGGATGCAAGCAGGAAATCCTGTGAAAAAAGAATGTTAAGTATAAGCAAATGAAAAAAGTAAATAACAAAAAGGCAGGCCTCTGAATATCTCTAAGACATTAAAAGATAAATCACATTAATTCCTCCCAGGGAGACAAAAGTTGCCACACTAAAAGATGGCTTCTAAGCTTCATACTTTATTGCAAAGCTGATCCGTCCCTGTAACTAGTTACTTAATTTTTATGTTTTCTTGTTGTTCGTTGCAATTCATTTACAGGAAATCATTTATATTGCATTCACTCTGAAAAATTAAGCCCTGATACTGCATTTCAACCTTAAGAATTTATTTTGATGCCAGGTGTTAGAAGGACACAGGAAACAAACTCTTGAAAGTAGACAGAAGCCATGTGTGCCTAGCTTAATTTATAGCTCTAAGATTTTCTTTCTTCACCTACTGTAAGATTGTACACCCCATATTCCAAGATTCCCAGCAATAATTTCCAGTTTCTGGAATATTTTTATAAGATTGTGGTTACTGCTATGCAGCTGGCAGCTCTGGTTTATTGCATTTAAGAAACAAACAAAGCAGTTCTAAACAACTACATTATTTAAGACAAATTACCTTTCTGAAACTTGAAAGAAGTAATCTCACTCAGACATAGGAAGATCTATTGTCCTCTCATCCCTAGGCACAACTTCCATTAAAGCAGATCAAGGTATGAATACACTTTCTTGTATTTAGATTTTAAAAATGGTCTCAATTCAGACTCATGAAGAATATTAAGACCATCTTAATGGGCAAGCCATTAAAAAAGAGAGCAGAACACATACATTTTATTGATCAGAAACAGCAATGTATTCCACATAGGTTGCTACAGTAGCACAACTCCATTTCACTGAAGTTTCAGTACTTACCCCTTCCCTGACAACACCAAGGTAAAGGACGGTAAAAAAACCCCAAAGAAATTAAAAACCAGGGTGTAAGTCTAGAGTCCACTTCAGAAGAACAGTGGATCTCATTGTGGGATCGGTGCGATTAACCAGAACAAGTCTTAGAAAGCAATAAAAGATGTTGTGAACAACGTCCCATTCTCCTTGTGGAAAACCTTCATTTAAATTCCGCTAATCTGTTTCTGTCTCAGAATCTATAACAACATTAACATAGAAATTTTAACTTCAGTGATACAGTAAACATGAATGTCATGCTAAGATAGAAATTCTTCTCTTTCCATCACAGAAGCCACAGATGTTACTATGTGTTTCTGTATGCAACTTCACAAATCAGCTCCATATGGAAATAATTGGAACAGGTGGGAACTTCTATAACATGTGACCACTAATTTGTATCACAACATCTCAAAAGGAAATACTGACTAAACTTACAAAAAAATCAACAGGAAATAAGATAATATCCCCTGTTGCTTTTCTCCGTTTTTAATGCCCTCCTGAAACAGCCAGCAATGTATATAGATACATAACATAAATATATCCTATATAATCCTTCTCTACTATTTCTTCTAAGATGTGAACAAAGACTATTCAGTACATTAGGCCTGACAGTTATTCTTGGCACCCCAGAGTAACTGCTCTCCCTGTGCTCCGCTTGTTTTGGACCAGAGCCAGATGAAACACTCAAAGTCAAAGATCATTATTTTCCAAATACTTTAGTATTCTTTTCCCCTGTTATAAAGAAAAAAACAAATTGGGTAGTGTCTTATTAATACTACAAGTTCATTGGTCACAGAGGGATTGGAAAGTGTCTGGGAACAAATGAAAACAAAGATGTTTTAGCAAGTCACCTAAACCTAAACATTTTTTCTTACAACTTTATGCTTGACATATAGAGCATTTATTTTATACAGTATCAGTGTTCAAACTCTTTTATCCCTTCCCTTTATTACAACGTTTGAGAAGGGGTAACAAAGCCCAATGTGTTCTAACTTTCAGCCAGCTTCCTTTGTGTTTATAGTATTTCGTGCTGTATCTTTTTGGTCTGAATATAGTATCCACAGGGGAAATGATGTTCCATCCTACTGATACTTCTGTCTTTTGGCTCAGCCAATTAAAGTCTAATCTTCTGTGACGGCTGTGCTTGACCAAAAGAGTGAAGGTTTGGTAAAGGTTCTAAAGAAGGTAATAGCCTGAGGTGTAGCCAGTCCAAGAACTCTAGCAGTTCCAATCTCTTCTTTGAAAACCCACAATGAAGCAGAGTGATACAGTAAGATTGAGACATGTGAGCTTGGAACATTGATCATGCAATTAACTCATGAATACCAAGTAGCTTCAAACTTTACTTTCAGATTTTACTCCAAATTCAGCATAAAAATGGGGTTAGTAGTTGCTCAGTTAGTACTTACACATGAATTGCTGGTATTAACAACAAATGTCCAGTTTCTAGTGTCAATAGTGATTCTTTTTGTCCTGTCTGTCTCCCAGTCAACTGTTGGTGTGTATGAGTGTGTATTTGCTAGTACACTGTTAAGTGGAAAAGACTTGTGATATCTTATTAGTAAAATGGTCCTAATCTTGTAGTGACTCAGCAGGTTCAATAAAGTTATTTGGTAAAACTCTCCCCACGGATTCTAAAATATGACCAAACGTACATGTTTGGAACCAGTTCATTGGCTGAGTCAGTCCACGGGTTTTTGAAGACATGCAGTTAGAAAGATAGCATTTACAGATATGATTAAATGGCTTTGAAACTGTAAAAATATACTTTTTCCTCCTAAATTTTTAGGGATTTTGAAAAACTCTCGAAAAATAGTTGGTATAAGAGTGAATGCTTTTTAGTTTAAGTTTCTCCATTTTTTGAATTTGGGTATGATTTACCGTTACAGATACACTCACAAGAAGTTATGTTGCAGACACAACTCCTGAACTTCTGTTAGTATAACATGTTCCTCAAAGTATGCCACAGTAGCTTCAATGGGAAGGCTTTCAATGACAAAGAAGTGTTGAGAAGTGTGAAATGTGTAAGTAGCCAAACTAGAAAAAGTTTTCATACTAGAGCAATCCACAAAAAAATCATTTAAACATTTTCATCATCTCTTATCGTATAGGTGACTACATAACAAGAATGCAAGAAAACTGGTAACTCAGGACTTCGTGCTTTTTCTTATTGCCTTTGGAATAGTGGCTGCTTTGTTAACATGCTAAGATTTTTCCTTCTTGTTCCAGCAGTTGCCTTTAACAGCAGAATTTAATTATTGTCTTACAAAGACAAATCACATGCTAGAGAAGTGACCTTGCTGCCCTTGCCACACTTATGGGGCTAAGACAGGAGAGATCCCAGAGTCTCAGCAGCAGGCCCATTGCCAGTGCAAGGACGCAGAGCCACTCTGTCTTCACCAGCAGAAAGAATTTCTGCACCATCTTTCCCAGAACTGTTATCCAAAAAAAATATCCAGAAGCTCATTTTAACAATATTACCTTTGTTAAATACCACACATTCTCCTCAGCCTTGTATTATATGTATGTAGTGTACTATATCGAAGACATTTCCTTTTACAGTCTATAGTTCCATTTTCTGACTTGATCTCTCTGTCATTTTTTATCTTTGTTGCAACATGATTCCTCCTGGTAAAGGGGGTTTAAGCCTTTTTTAAAGAGAGAGAAATGCCAGTTGCTTTCATAAATAGAAATACTTCAATTATTCTTTGATAATTTTGCACTTCTGTAACGTGCTGGTCTCTCATTTACTGGACCATCTCCATACACATTGCTTGGTAACTTTGATGCAGACTTTTCTTCTGTTTATGTGAAATATGTAGTTACTTCACTAATATATTTTAAGCCAGACTCTATATTCTTTAACATTATTCTTTGGTTCGCAAGCTTAAAAAAACCCTCTTTAGATCTGTTTCCCTGCTGTCATATTTTCCTTTAGATGTATTCTGAAGAAAGCTTCTTTTCCTGAATTGAAAAATGTCATAGCATGCTTTGTACTGTCTAATTTTTCATCTTATTAATAGCAATAATGTAATGTATTTGAACACCGCAATATTTTCATATGATTCATTGGGGGTCTATCTTTTTCCAACACTACTCTAATGTTCAGATAATGAAGCGTGGGGGTTGGAATAGATAGCCTGCTGACCACCTGAACCCAGAAAGATTGAAATGTATGATTCAAAGCTGTTTGAGGGCTATGGTTTCTGGAAGAAAGATTCCCGTAGTGCTCTACCATTAACATCTAGACACTTCATACCGTAAAGCTCTGAGGAAAGTAGGAATTCAATTGCTTCACACAGTCAAAAATACATGTTTAGAAAAAATGTTAGGCACAGGTATAAGGGTCAGTGAGCTGCATTTATGCTATCAAGTAAGCGGTTTGAAGGAATTTCTTTTTCTTCTCTAAAGACTAAACTTTTAGGTGGCTCATGAATGAACAAATAATTGAAGCATAATACCTCCTCTTCTATTTCCTGCAAAGGAGGCAGAAAATGACACTAATAAATACCGAACAAAAAGAACAAAAGCAACATGCTGATAATAATGCGTCCTATGACATTTTAACCTCCAGAAATTAGATGCCAAGGAAAAGGTATAATTAGTGAATTGGAATACATACAATAGTAAGATCAACTGTACAGTATACATATTATTATTAGAAATAATTTTCTAACAAAAAAATTGATGATCTCCTATCCGTGTACACTGATGGACAGGGAACTGCAGGGGATTTTCAAGATTTCAAAATGCAGGTTTTGTGAAAGCTATTAAGTAGCTAGAAAGCATAAAAGATTCAATAACAGTCATTTTCATCGAAATTGTCTTTAATAATGAATGTTGTCAGAAACCTTAAATGCAGAAAATTTTATGCACACATAATTACTTTGAAATAAATGTAGTCAACCAATATGGAGGTAATTTCTTGACTTACTCCCAGAATCTAAAGATTGTCTTGCATCACAGTCTACGTACTTTCTACTAGTTGTTAAAAGAGATCCCTGGTTTGATTTGGTGAAAACCCTTGAGAAGCCAAGAGTCTTATTGACTTCATTGAGGCTGAGGCTTCACTGACTTTTCAAAATAAAATTAACAGACAGATGAACAAAGAGCTTGAACAGTACTACTTTATAAGACATATTTAATTATCAACCCCCCGTAATTTTCACAAATGTTAATGTATTTAAAGTATTGCTGATTTTTCTTATATTAAATATGATTTTTATCTCCTTGCCTTCTCAAATAAAACACATATTGTAACTCCAATGTGTAATTTTTCTGGCTTACTTCATTAATATCACACCCAGACATACTCCACAAACTCTCTGTTGAGGATCATTTATTGTACCTGGAAGCCCTGAGACTTTGCTTCTGCTTGGAATATAGCTGCTAAGTCAGACTCGTCTGCACTTCAGAGGAATACAAAAAGGTAAAAATCAAATTTTGTTTGACACCTTGATCGTGCCTTGAGGATACAAATCTGATAGGGTTTTATTAGTGAAATGCATTGTGGTTGCGAGAACAGGTGGAATATGACAATTCAAGATGTTCCTAAAATATAGTAAGGGATAAATAGCCTTCAATGCCTTTGACAGGTGCTTCCAAGAGATAAATATTACCACTTCAGTCTCAAGGGCTTTTTGGCCACAAATGAAATTTCTGGTAATCCATGGAAGTTGTGACAAATTGTCAGCTTTTCTGCTTTATTTTTAGGAGTGCCGGAGTTCAACCTATCTTCTCTTCTCCCCAGGCTATTGGGAAATTTCTTTGGCAGTTGGAAAGTTGGGTAGGTTGCTATTTATCTTACTGTGAAGTACAGTTTTCTTACACAGTAAATCATCTTACGAAGTGTTAACATTCACCTTTCCCACTCGTCAAAACACTTATCATGAAACAGATGCACCAAAGAGGAATCAAAGTTGAACTCACACTTTAGCTACCAGGTTTCACTTTCATGAGATCTGTATAGGCAGTTGAAGACAACAAGCTAAAGCGAAGCTGACCAAGGGACAGAAACTTTCTGTCCCGCTCTAAGGTGAAGTAATCTGTTTACTTTTCTCCTAATTACTGAAAGTATATTGTATTTTTCACTGGCCAATCAAAAGGAGAGGACACCAAGATTTACCCTTTTTAGCTGTTCATGGCCCCAGGAGTCATGCGTTCCTATGGCCTTACCTGTAGAACAGGTGTTCTGTCTGTAAAGTAGTTTCCATTGCCTCTGTGCCCTACATTAGACTAGCAACTCTCTATTATAGGTGGAGTTGCCAAAGGAAGACTATGGTTTCAGTAAGATATAGAGAAAATGGAAACAGCAACAAAAATCTTGTCAGAAATGTTTTCAAGGCAAAAAATATGCTTATAAGTCGAAACAAACCCAAAAGCAACATCCAAATTTAGTACCATCAATTAATATTCTCCTCCTATTTGTAATGATTCATCTTAAAGGAGGCAAAACAATTTGATTTACCATAACTAAATTATGTTTACGTCTGTTGAAGAATTTGTCCTGGGAATCCTCATAGCCTCTTAACAGTCCAGAGCAATTGTTATTGCCAGGTACATTAGTATGTTATTACCAGAAGGAATGCTCAGTTGAAATTCTCCAAGAATTTTAGCAAAAAATGTTTATGTAGGAAAGATCACAAATTAAAGCACCTGCTTCTCACTAATAAACTCACTAGGAGTGTTTTTCTTCAAAGCATAGCAAGCAGTTATGAGCTTTTATCAGTAAGAGAATAAAGAGAAATAATTTGGCAGTTCTGCCTTCAGTCTCCTTTGCACTTAAATCAAAATAAATCCTTTGACTTCACTGGGACTGCTTCTGCTCTGTAGTGGGTTTTGAAAATAACCAATATCTAAATCCTTTTATTTCAATGATATTCTCATTTTTCTTAGACAGTTTTTGAGATTTTGAAGAAACTGTAAACAGGACCACCCCTGGTTTGAACTGAAAACAGGACCTGTAAACAGGACTACCCCTTTGAACTGAAAAACTAAGTTATGTGTTGTGCAAACTCCCTCGATGGCTTGACAAGAAGGGGCACAGCTTAGGACTGCTGTATGCAAGATATCCCTGTAACTCATTCAAGCCCTACCATTAATACTAAGCAGTCCTTTAATCAGTGCCTTCTCTTCTCCCACGGAAGTCAACACATCCTAAAAAAACTCAGCTGAGGGATGGGTTGAGGACAGAGAAGGTTAGCTTTTGCCATCCTTCATGGTTAATACTGTTTATTGCTTTCTACGTATGCACCAGCAGAGAACATCACATGCCTATAGGAGGGACAGCAGCCAGTGCTGCAGCCAAAATATAACTGGAAACTTCAAATGTAAGCACAGAGGTTGCAAATATTTCAGAAAATGATTTTTACAGGGCTGCATACAAAATCTTCCTACTGAAGTCATGCTTGATTAGTACATAACATACGGTATTATTGATACTACTTAAACTGTAACTCAGGTGGATATTAACGCTGACACATTCAATTTTAACATAAATTGAAAGGGCTTACCTGTGACCTTTATATGGAAAAAGCTGTTTTGAGAAACAGAGTGTAGTTCCCATGCTTGAGAGAGGACATAAATGCATCTGTCCCTGTCCTTGACTTGAGGACTCTCAAAAGAGTCACTCTGTGATCTCCACATGCATTTGGGCTGGTAACATTGGAAATATGCTCCGCGTAAAAAAGAAGACGTGATTTTTTTTTGCATGCAAATCTTTATTGGTTTTTTTTAATCAAATTATATCAAGCACCTAGGACAAGCACAGAGTACAGACGAAATTAGGAAAACCCCCACAGTTTGTCTAGCTTTTGTGGGGTCTGCTTACAATAATTTTAAGCCTAACATAACATGAGAACAATTTTCTTTCTATTGCTTTATGACAAAATTCTCAAATAAAGCAGAGCTGATGAAATTTCTTGTCTACAATCATTTCAGATAAATCAAATAAATTACATGACCAAAAGGTTACACAAATTATTTAAACATCTGAGTGAAATCTTATGGGACCCATAAACATTTCTCAATGATGAATCATAACAATAAGAGTTTTCTTTGTAGAGGTTATGGTGAGGTTCTCTTGGATTCTTTAATATATAAAACCATAAAAAGGGATTCCTGGGATACATATATCTCAAATGAGATTCCCTCTGTCCTTACTTTTGGCTAATATTTCACTAAAATTTAATAGCATTATAGATATAAACAATAGAGTATCCTGAAGAAAGTGATACATTGAATGCTTACTAAAGCACTGAAAAAATTGTATCAATTTCTTTGACACACTTGTAAAAAAGCAAATAATGGAATATTACTTTCCAGAATCTGAGCTTGCATTTTTGAAGTTAATAAGACTCAAAGCATTGTGTTTCTTGCAGGAAGTGCTTGTTTTGTAAGCTCTTTAGACAGGATTAGTTGTTTTGTAGTGTTAGCACGGTGTGATGAGATTTGTGTCTACAGCCATTATCAAATATAGATCCAGAGGTTTTTATTTCAGACCAGAGATTTGATCACTCATGCAGGAGAACTTTACTACAGATTTCAATATGTAAATGTTACAGAAGAAATTATTCATGGGAGGAAAGTATCAAGAATGAACAGCAAAACACAATCCACCACAGGAAAATCTATAGTACCAACAATGCTGCTAGACTTTTTCTTATTGTCTTGGACATAAATTGCAAATAGAAAATAGTGCAGTGCCACTCTGTCACAAAATTATAGATTTAAACCCACTAAAATTCAAGCCCCAGTAAATGAAACTATTTTTTCTTGTCATCCCTCAGGACCACAATGTTATTACAGAAAGGAAACAGAGGAATAAGACATATTTTTCCTACAACTAATTTTAAAAAACTATTTATGTATTTTATAAAAAGCAGATCACCTAGGGGCTGTTTTTCTCTGGATTGTGTTGTTAAATTTAGTCATTCTGAAAATATGTTTCCAATATTGCTGCTTTGCCACATCTCATAGAAATGAAAAAAATAAGTTTGAATGTCAGCTATTTTTTGTCATCCTATTGATATTTTCGCTATTTTCACAGTTGCGCTTAAATGTGCACATACAAAGAAATTATTGCAGCAAAGCAAATTTTCATTTTGTCTTTGTCCAAAGAAAAAAAGGACAAACAAAACTAAATTAAGACAAACTAAATAATCTTTTGTGGATGAAGGGTAACACTTTTTCTGAAGATAAAACATAAGAGGAATTATAATCTCAGTAAATCATTTGGAAGCAGTATACGCAAAGTGCATTTATCAGTAGAATTCATGCAGTAAAACTGTATTATAGTTTGCTCTGACTATTTAATTGTCTATAAATCCAAAAATGAACTATTAGCATCAGCTTTCTTGTGTGCTAATTAAACATACAAAGTTACCACAGTTGAGGCATACTCCTTTACAGATGGTTGTTCCAGACTTTTACATGATATGTTTGTCACCACATTAAGACACACACCTTGAATTCTCTTCTAAGCAAGTAACTTGCTGTGCCAATGCAACCATTTAATTTATTTGAAAGAATACTGAATAGAAAAACTATAAACAAAACACCTACTATTTCAAATATACAGAGCTTCTTATTTCGGAACAAAAAAAAAACCAAACTATTCCTCAATTGTTATTGCCATGATCTGGCTTAGTAACATGAAAATATGTCTTCTGGATTGGAATTAATTTGTGTTTGTGTGGCCATAAACCTGCATACCTTAATAACTGGTTGCCCCTGATTTTTAGATCAAGTTAAGTTCACTTTTAATTTCCCTCAAGTGAGAAGACTTTTGAGTTTACTTTGAATGCAGCTTTACTACTCCTTGAAGCCCTTCAGCTCATAAACCTACAGCTTTCATCCTACATATAATTCTTATCCTTCGTATAATTCTAATTTTTGTAACTGATCAGCAGCCCTGCCAGTTGACAAGTACCCCTCCACCCTGGAATTAGTAGAGGTTCAGTGAGAGAAGGGTTTGTTCCCATCCATTGAGAAGACAGATTCAAAGTAGGATCAAACTTGCAGACTCCAAGTGAAGCTGCACTGGGCCAGTTGCTTGGTATTAAGTAACTTGGTACAGAGCAAAATTGTTGGACAATACCCTCAATCACATGGTGTGAATGTTCGGAGTGTCCTGTGTAGGAATAGAAATTGGACTCGATGATTCTTTCGGGTCCCTTCCAGCCTGGGTGATTCTATGATGCTAAGTTTCTATGATTAATCTGCCAAATAAGGGAACATTATAGTTCCACTTCATAAGACAAATCTCTTCAGCACACAGTCATCACAAGGTGATGATACTAATTTTCCCGTGGAATAAAGAACTCTCCTATAGCAGCAAAAAATAGTTCAAGACACAAGTTGTCCCATGTCTTATTTAGTTTCCCGATGAAACAGACAGCCCTGTGTACATCAAAGTCTGCCTACACCTACACTTCAAACCCTTCTATTTATTTAGATATGGGCAAATTATTTACCTGTGGGCAAATTTCGGATATAGTTTAAAGGTCAGATCCAGCATACTTTGGAGCGAATACTTAGCAATGAGGTCAATAGCAGTTTCCTAGTATGACTGAAATAGTAGCATCATCTATGTCATCTGAAAGCCTTAACTTCAAAATGAACACATTAATAGTAACAAGCTGTCTTAGCCTGAGAAGTACCACAAAGGAGAATGGGAGGTGAAAATGGAGGGTGAATGTCTTTGCACATCTCCTGAAGCCAAAGAGAGCTTGTGTTACTCTGCATTTAGTGCTTATGTTGCCTTTGAATGTTGCCTGAATCCATCCAACCCTACAATAGCAAAAATGTTGCAGAGTGGGTAGAACAGCAGTTTTGGTATTTCTGTCCTGACACACGTACCTCTGTAGGTATGTGGAGAGAGCATACCATAGAATCACAGAATGGGTGAGGTTGAAAGGGACCTCTGAAGATCTTCTAGTCTAAACTCCTGCTCAAGCAAGGTCAGCTTAGGATTTTTTGGGCTTTGTTTTGGGGTTTGGGGTTTTTTGTGGTTTTAGGTTTTTTTAAGTAAGGCATGTAGAATAATTTAATGAGAAAAGATGAAATAATTGAATATAGAATCTGCTAGGATGATACTGGAGGTCTGTGAAGAGAAGAGAGGGCCAAAATTGACATAGTCTCATTCATATATTCTAGTAAAGAAGTACTCACACAGAGTAATTTAACCTGACTACAGAAAAAGCCTGGATTTTTTCCAAGAGGGAACCTTTGCATTTCCTTCAAGAGAAGTGAATTAGCATCTGTAAGATGGACAACAGGGCCTCCAGAATCCAGGAGTGATGCCTGGAGCTATGTGATTTTACCACTCAGATTCATGTGGACATAAGAAGGTTTCCTGCTAACTCACCAGCAACCATGTCTCTCTGCAGAACGATTTTCTCTCAGGCTGACTGAGCTTTGTGCAAGGCTGCTGCTGCCTGAGCATTTGTTGCCCTCTGTATGTGCTCACACAAGATGCCAGGAGCCTCTGTGCCAGAACAAGTGTCTTGCTTGCTGTTCTGTCACCACAGCTTTGCTTTCACACTCCTGACTGAAATAGCTGTGCTGGCAGAATCCAAGGTAGAACTGTGCATAGGTTCTGGAAACAAAGGAAAAGCACTTAAGGGAAGAGAATGTTTGAATAAATTTGTAGCACACTGAAGCTTGAAAGACAGGATAAAATTCAGATCTCTATTGCTGTTACATGGCTCAAGATTTGAATTCTTACTACTCTGCTCAGGTTCAAAATCCCATACCTCATCACTGTGATCACTGAGTGTCTGCTAACAATGGGTGAGATTTTCAAATAACTGTAAGGGAGGATGAATTTCAGTGAGATTTGGGCACCTGATTCTCCCATGATGCCCTGAAAATCCCAGTACACACACAAAACAATATTTGTCTAGAAATTGTTTAAAAAAAAGAAAAGTATTTGGGGTTCAAACACTGCAAATCGGTCCACATCACTAAGAAATTCATTCCGCAATGTCAGATCCCTTTCTGAGATTAGTGGTTGCACCACCAGAACCAAGAACTTACATGAGAAACAGATCTTATGAAAACCCAGATCTGTCTAGGGCTAAGGGAAGATCATATTAAACACACAGATAGAAAAGGCCAGTATGAGAAATTTCTCCCCAGACTGTAATATGGGATCATCTTTGGAAAAAATTAATATTGCAGATGGTGAAGCTCTGGCTACAGAAAATCTAGTTATAACAGAGGAGAAAAGCATATGTTCCAGATTTGTACTATAAATAGAGTAGGTACTCTTATGGGATGTATCAGCATACAGAAGAGCAGCAATAGAAAAGGCAAAAGGCCAGAATAAATGTGCAGGTTTTTTTCTTTTAGTCCCATCATTTTCCTGCATGCATCTAGTGGTATTACAGGTTGGTTTTGGTTTTTTTTTACTCATAATATGTTTTTAAATCTAGTGTTTTAGTATTTGATTCAAAATGAAGTTAATTTGCATTGGCATTGTGACTTAACTCACTGGTGTATTATTACTGTGTAAGCAGGTGTATCAGCAACTGAAAATAAATGCTTGCTGATGGAATCCCAGCAGGGTTTCTGATGAGTTTTCATTTTGTTGAACCTTACCCAGAAAATTATTGTATAAAAAGCTTTGCTTTTAGTTCTTTGCCTGAAACATTATTTAGCTACACCTGGCCAAATTCATGGCAATTATACTAATTATTCATAGAGGACATACCAAAAATCCCATCAGCCTATTTAAATTATTGTCTCAAAATCCGCGTATGAACAGCAAAAAATCCCCCTCAGATTAATATGCACAATGAGACTTCTTATCCAAATGCTGTTCACTGTATAACCTACATAGAGAAAGATAAAATAAAGCTTTAAGGTGGAATCTAGGTGATACATCACTGGAATATTCTAAGTTAAAGTATTTTACAGTAAAACATGTAATTCAAAGCAAAAGTATTTATTATTATGACAGTTTTTTGCAATATATTTCATCATGTTATTAAAGTTGATTTCGATTTTAGTTATTTGGGCTCAGAGCATCTCCAGTTATTTTGCTGTTTGAGGGCTTAATGGCATATTTAAATCAATTCACAACACCTAACGAATGCTGCAATGGGCACTGCATATACCACATCCTGCAGCTTCCTATGAAGAAATTATTTAGGTCATTCTTTCTTACCTAGTGTAAAGAGCAGCAAAACCGTGTTCAATACGGCTGAAAAATAGGTATTGACGATTTCATATAGACCCACAAAAGTAAACATCAAAAGCACATACAAAATCCACATCTAACATTACATTAAGATTTGCAAGTCACCTTCAAATATTAATAGGGTAATTACTTGAAGGCCAACAAACAAGGTTAAAATAAATGTTTCCTTTTCCTACACTAACAAATGAGCACCTGCCAAAGAATGGGAATTAAAGTAGGTTTTCCTATTGATTGTTGTTAGTGTTTATGAATTCTTTTAAGTGATAATGACAATAATTTACATACAACGTGGAAAAGTTGACATAGTACCTAAAAACTGCTATGAAAAGTTCTGTAAAGGAACTGCACCATTATTTGCAAAGCATGCTGACCTACTATTCTTTTCAGTTCCACTCAAAACGCTATATACTGGCAGCAAGATCCTTTTTTCTAGCTTAAAGCTAAATTTACCTTCCTGCTTAGCTCCAAAATGATCTACTATTGCATACATTTTACTCACCTGTGATGTGAACGTCACAGGGCAGAATTCCTGCAACATCGGCAAGGGGCCAACCCAGCCACTGTACCCTCATAGTGTGACACCTGCCAGCAGATGGAGCAACCACTGTCTTAATATCATTCATAAGGACACCATTTTGAGATTCATTCAATTTAGTGTACCAGATTACACAAAAATTATAAAACATGTATCTTGTTCAGAGAGAGAAAGAGAAAGAGAGGTAATAACACAGGTGTCAGTCATCTTTTGGATATCACTTTCAGGTGATTTTCAGCTGTGGAAACAGTTATGTGTGGAGGATAGCACAGCCATTGAATATCCACAAACAGACCTATCTTCTTCAAAAATCTGTCTTGAATGCTTTCACGAAGTGTCTAAGCATATAAAAAATAAAAAAAGTTGCTTTCAAAATGTTGCATAGCTTATCATTAACTTGCCATGGTTTTTAAGAAAAAAACCCAATGTATGAAGCAGAGTATAGAGCCCAAGGTGCATCTAGGAAGCCATTATGCAGACAGATTTAGAAATGAGTATGAATGTGATACCTTTTCTAGGGTTTGGATTGGGGTTTTTAGGCATCACACTACCACCACTCATTTGGGGAACACTGGGGTGGTTGCACTCTTATAGGTGATTTGGAAGGGCTTCTGAGTGTCAGATGTCACCTTTCTGCTGCACAGCTGTCTCTCTCTCTCTGTATAAATTGGCTGCTTCTCTTTCTCAGTTCCTGCTGAACTCAGCACTCATCTAAATGTGCTGCCTCCTGAAGGGACAAGGGTCTGATTTTTCCCCCAGAAAAACAGGGTCTTACTACCTTCTGGCTGCTGACATGTCTCTGCAGAAAGCTAGCTCCGAGCTCTGTGATCCCACTTGCCTTCAAGCACAGCAGGAGCAGGAGCTGCTGCCTCGCCTGCAAGCATCATTTCCATCTATTTAAAGAACTGTGATTCACAAATCATGAGAACTCC